>JAGTXR010000107.1:2989497-4484246 GCA_022606575.1 Glossosoma conforme | reverse complement strand
GCAAAGAAGCAACTTAGCATAACGAATTTTTAAAATAATATATTTAAATATATGTAAGATATATAAATAAATATATTTTTAATATTATTATGTATTTGAAGGGTTCTCGTTTTTTTCGTTTCCCGCACTTATTAGTTTTTTAAGGTCCCTTGAATAAAGAGGTTTCACTGTATATTGAAAGAGTGTTGTCATTTATTATAGCGATCTGTCAGTATGCAGCATTTGCTGCGCGGGCTTTGTTGACCGAGATATCGCTTCTATAAATATGTGTTTCTCACCTGGCATGATCGGAATGGAGGGTGCAATGTTGTAATCCCTTCTGAGGAGGCGCCTCCAGAGCAGCTGGTCGCGCGCAAGGCGGCGCCAGGCACGACAGGCGCGCGCTGCTGCCAACAGCTCCCGCGGCCGCAGGTACGAGAACACCTCTAGCAGCACGGGCTCCGGGGCCAGCGCCCAGCGCCCGGGCTCCGCGGACCAGGAGCCCGCGCCCCCTGCAGAGTCTCGCTCCGTCATTATTTCAAAATAAAGTGACAGCCATAGACAATGCGACTGTTGCAAGATTGGAAACTGCGTTCATAATATCGCGGGGTCAATCGAATAACTTAACTATAATAGATATACATAAGTATATACCTAATAGCGTGTTCCAAAAGTTCAAATTTTCCTATAATATATAACATTGCTAGCTTATAACAACGTTTTATGCTTTTATTTATTTTACCAACATTATTATATGTCTCGTTTCTAATAATTATCAAATTATTTCAATAAAATATCAATTGCTTTGTAAATTTATGAATATCAAATAATCTTTTCGTCGTTTCACTCCATTTATTAAATATAAATATATTTATATTGAATTAAAAAAAAAAAAAGAAAACATACAAATATGAAAAAAAATTTTTTTTTTTTTTATTGTTTATTTTTGGAAATTCGCTTTCCACGCCACTTAAAGGTAGATCTTGTGTGTGGCGTGGGATTCATCTTTGATTTAAGTGTTGAATAATTTATATTATTATTTTTTCACAATTTTTACATAATAACATATTTTTATTTAGAATATAAAATAATATCATTAAAATTTATAATTTTTTATAGTCGAAGTGACAATTTCAGTATCATTTACATATATATTTCGATTCTTTAATAGCCTTGACCCATCTAAGTCTCAATTTCCACCAGACACCTTTTAATGAACTTAATATAATCAATACCTTTTTAATTAATTCTTATTATTTTTAATTAATTCTTATTTTTCTATGCCTTTATAAATTATACATAATATAATATTTAATACAATATATTAATAATATTTTTTTATAAAACCAAATAATACAACTGTCAAAAGATCATGCTATGATTTAAAAAGAATAACTTTTTGAAGCAATCTAAGGAGACCATATGGTCCAACTAGAAAGTGGATATGGAAGTAGTGAAAGATTTATATATTTTTTGTATTTCACTAATTATTTAAAAATATGCTTATAAATTAATCTATTTTTAAATATACGTATATTTACAACAATTTAAAATATATTGTAATAATTAAAATTAACACATTTAAAAAATCTGCTTTATTTACCTGGGAAACAAAGTTATAAAAATACTTTAATTATATATTAAATACAAAACGAATTTATCTTTTTAAAAGAATACATATAAATTCGATAATTATTATTGTCAGTGATATATTGTATTGCTAAGCAATATCTATTATATTGCTAGGCAATGTCTATTATATTGAAAGGTAATATTCCTTTACAATGAAAAGGTACTTTTACCTCGGAAAATTCAATAGAATTTCGTTACCATGGAATGTTTTTTTAAATTGAAATTCTTACAGAAGGAAAATGTCTCTTTGTGTGGATGTTATTTCAGAAGATTCTTTTTATGAAAACTTGGTTTTAGGAGTGACAAAACTCTTGGGTAATCAAATAATATATTATGTTTATATATCTATTCTAAAAAGAATGTTTAATTTATATCATTTGTTTTATATTTTATATATTTAGATAATAATCCTCGGGTTTCTAATGTGATTGTTGAGCGCAGACTTCCAGTTGACCGAGTTAATTTATCCTGCTGGGAGCAACGGCACTCAGTTACTCTTCCTGAAGATATAAGAAATTTCTATTTATCAACAGATGGATTTAAGCTTAAATGGAGCTTTCAATATTCTCGTGAGATTTTTAACTTATTTCTTCAATAATTATCTAATTAAAATTATATTAAAAAAATGCGAATATCACAAACGGTATTGCTTATTTTTGGTTTATTTTAGAGGATGATATATTACCAGTGGGAACTATCAATATAAATGCTCTGTCTGACCTCAGTTATACTCCTGGATTGAAGGAGCTTGTAGACCATTCAGTGAGCAAGAACTCTACCTCTAGTGAGAAGATTCCACACATTGAGCCCAAAAGTAAAATATTTGAATTAGATGAGTGCAAAGTCAACTCAAAGGTAATCTGTTATTGATATTTCATAGTATTTACTTTGAAATATATTTTGAATATCAAACAATTAATATATTTTATCCATGTTTAATCACGTTGAATAACAAATTAAGATTATGTTTTTACCATAGCGAGATCACACTTCTAGCAGGAACTGTTAAGTTGGGAACATCGAAACCTTTTTGTGGATGTTTTACAGTTGTGCATAGTAAAAAATAGTATTTAAGTAATGAAATAAGTATAACTCTCATATTAACTATAAAATTATTTTAACTACAGGTATGTTTGATTCACTCTGAGAACACCTGGGGGATTTGGCTTTTGGACTCTGAAGGATCATGGACGTGGCTAGCAAACTCTTTTACATATTATTTCCGGATGGCTCTTGTCCATCAAGGACTTCCCGGATGGCAAGCTGCATTCTCAAAAGCTGGATTGGTCCCGTGGGCTGAGGTATAATATATTAGTTTACTTACATAACAACATATTATTATTTCTATAACATGCATAACGTTTCGAAAATATTATTTCAGCAATTATTTTTGTTGATCGCCCCACATCTTCTAGTAGAAAATGGAGACAATAATAAAATATTAATGTCTGCCAACGACGCTCCGCTTAATCATATAGACCCGAGCATCTTTAAGATTGTTACGAAGCATACCAATAGAACAACAGGTGTGAAGCCATAATAATTTGAAAAGTTAATAAAGGTGTAAATAAAGGAATGAAACCACATTTTTGTATTTGCGCATTTTATTTAATAGTATTTACTCTGTTGTATGTAGAAAAAATCTGTGCTTACATAGAATTTGAAAGAGTTACAATTTAGGCCGTTCATGAAGTATTATTTAAAAATACTTTTTTATTGAGCAATTTTCTGCTGCCATATAGTCTGCCTTTAACACATTTCTAGGAGTTATCTATAATTTGTTGTTATAATTCGAGATTAAAACTTAACAAGCCTAAGATTTTGAGGTTTAGTTATAACGATTACAAAATGGAAGTAAATACAATTTTGTTTATTATATTTAAATTTTAAAGTATAAGACTAATTTGGAATATCATTAAGTAATTTAAATTACATAATGCACAACATAAAGAAGCTTTTTAAACTAATAATACAAATGTTTGAAATATGTTTGAATAGAAATAATGATTATGGCAATTGTAAAACACTGATACATAATTATAGCAAAATTGTAAACCGATAACATACGAGTATATTTAATTTGTAAAAAAACTTATTCACTAAATAATATCAATTAAAAAGAAAACAAACGTCTATCTATAAAATATGCTTAAACTATTCTTAACATTGGACGGAATAAAGATACAAACAGAACTTCCCTACAAACAATACAATTATGAGCTTAAATTAAAAAGAAAACTCGTCACAATAACAAAGAAAAGTAAAATATAGCCATCAAGGTAAGTAAAATGAATATTTAATACTCTATCATTGCAGGTAACAATAGTTTAATATCAATATGATCTAATATAAACATTCTCATGAGATTCAATTATAATTGACATTCCTAATCACTAGAGAAACATATTTTCTTACAAAGTCATGAAACTTTGATGCAGCCAATGTTTATAAAACAATATAAATATACCACACCAAAGATTCTTACATAAGATATTAATTTTATAGTGTTCGCCACATCAAAGCATTAAAATAATAATCCTAATATGTAAACAAATATTCTTGTTTTTTATGTTTGTAAAAAATAAATTAAAACTAAGTGTCACAAAGAAATAAAATAGAAGAGCAGCTGTACGCATTCAGAGTACGTAAAGAATGATTTTTTATAGTAAATGTATATTATATGGCATATAAAAACAACCTTTATAGGTACCTAGATTTATAACATTAATTCACTAGTTCAAAACTAGGCAAATAATAGATATTTGTACCTATGTTTAAAAATCTACAATAATTTTCACATACAAATAAAGTGAATATTTCAAATAATTAATATTTCTAAACACGGTCCAGTCTTGAACTAATGAATCAATATCAACTTCATTAAATTTATCTAATTTTGCAGAGAGAGTGCAAAGCTGTAAAAATGCTTTTATTATTCTTTGTTATGTAGTTTTAAAAGCGCAGTCTTATTGAAACTATTGCAACATTAATATGTCCAATTAACCGGAACCCACTGGTGGTGACTGGAGAGGACCTCGAGAGCTTCCACGACCTTGCAGAAGGTGATGTCAAAGTCCTGGTTCACGATGCTGAGGTCGATGTACTTCTCATACGTGCGCTGAAGACACGCACTCTCTTCCAGTGTAGTCTTCAAATCATCTTCCTGTATTTACATACAAATTTATAAATTGTGAAATATGGAATATTTTGTTTGCATAAAATAAAGCTTCGGTGTAACTGTATAAAAAATAATTAAGACCGTAGATGTATATAAAAATATTATAATACAACTAAATATAACTATAGAATAGTAATTTAAAATGAAAACTTAGGAAGTACCATTTCAGTGTCATTAGGTTAAACGTGCATAAAGAATATTGCATTGTACAAAAATGTGAATGAAATATTTAGTTTCAAAAATAATTAATTATATCAATTTAGTAGCTGCATAATTAATTACAGACAGTCATATTTGTGGAGTTAAGTAAAGCTATCTAAATATTTTATTTATACATTGACTCATATTATAATTTATTTATGAATGTTATGGTTATGGTGACCATCTACTAAATCTATTGATTCATTAAATTTTTGCCTTTTCTCTGAAATCATTCGTTTCATGAATCCTGTTGACTTTGATGGTCCATGAGAATTTGGTATAGTATTTTATGTGTTGCACCTTCTTGAACACCAGTATTAAAAAGGTTTCTAAAAATATTTGGTATCGTATCTTTTCTGAATCATATTTTTAACAGATTATCAGCAGTCAATTTGTGAATTGATCATATAAATATGTACACCCTTACCTCATAGAGCGATGCGAGGGATTCCAGAGTGCGGGCTCGGCGAGAACTGAATCGGATGGAGCTTTGTCTGTCAAACTGGCAACACAGAATACATGCTAATACAAACATAAACAAACATGCTACAACGGCACAGAAAATAAACTAACTGTCAATGCCAGGACTCCAAATATAATAAATAAAGCAAAATAAATCCGCCCTTAGAAAAAAAATCATCCTTAAAGAAATTGATTACAATGGTTTTTTTATATAAATTGCATGATGTTATATGAAAGTCAGTGTATTCATAATTTTAAAGTGAGTGATTCCAGCTTTAGTTAAATATTTTTAACGTTAAAAGTTTGCAGTTATTAGTGTATTTTTAGTTTTTTTTTTGCATACTTTATACATCGCTGACTTTTGAATAACATTTCACAATCAATAAAAACCCATGAAAATGAACCAAGGTAATAAATTACAAGATGTTACATTATCATACAACAATAAGTACATATGTCTATACAATTATAATTTACTTGTAAGATGACTTGAATTGATATCCATCATTTTATAATGATAAAAAACTGTAATATTATTGTACACTATATTTTTCATGCTGAATTACTGTCAACAATGAGTAAAAATGTGTCATAAATTGAAAAATATATAACATTGTTATAAGAATGGTTTTTGAGACTTTAATGTGTTTATAATACATTTTAATTATGATATACTGAATAAGCATGTCACGTGAATAATATTAACATGGGGTCAGCAATCTGATTATAAATTACAGAATGTGCACCCTTAACTTAAAAAGAAGACCTTAAAAAAATGTTGTCACATGCATTATTGTTTATGATCTTTTTTTTCACATAATATAATACTACATAAATAACTGATGTAGCTAGAAATGACCTTACCTATAGCATTTTTAATAAATGAGGAATTTTAGGCACAATAACTACACAGGCTGGGAAACTATCGAATTCCTAATTAAATAATTATCGATGTCAATTACATTTCTCGTAACTCACCTTCTTCAGATAAAAAGAAAGCTATTACAATTATAAATATTGTACGACATTAAAATAGTATTAATCAAATCTAATTAGCTATATAATGCATACCTAAATTCTACTAAATTATAAAGAAACTCATCTTTAATATTTTACTCAATTCAATAAATGGGGAGTAAAAGAGGCTTTTAAACATTTACTATCAATACATGATATTCCAAGTTGTGTAATATTTTAAATCTGTAGGTCATGAAATTTTGATGACATAAAGAAAATATTTTTTGTAATGACTACTGTTTTGTATAAACAAGGGCTATAATTTAATTTGAAGCAAATTTATTATGGTTTATAGCATTTTCTTCTGATTGTTAAGACAATTCAAATACCACACATCAGAGACAACTCAATCAAAAAGAAGAAAAAAAATGATTAAGATTAACACATTGAGATTAAAGGGAAAACACCAAATATAAACAGCGAGTTGAATTATAATGTAAGGTAAACGGTGAATAAACATACCTGTAGATTACGATTGGACGCGTGATTCAGATTTTTTAACTGTTCCATTCCCGGAGCCGATATAAACACAACGTAAGGCAGAAATTCACGAGAGTTATGGAGGAGCTTCAGTGAAGCCGGGGAACAATCCAGAACACACATTTTTCCTGAAACAATGTTTAGTATTTGTAAAAATATGGCCTTAAAATTCCCAATTGAAAGATATGTTTTGAATTGTAATTTTGTATTGTAAATTGTATTTCAAGTTGATATTATTTTAGCAAATGTTATCTTACCTTGCTGAATAATGGATCGGATGGAGTCGAAATGAGTGCCGTAAAGATGTCCATTGTGCTCTCCATATTCTAAGAAAGAGCAATTCTTGATGTTCTTCTCCATTTCTTCCCGCTCGGTGAACCAGTAAGACACCCCATCTTCCTCTAAAGGTCTTGGAGGACGAGATGTATCTGTTGAAAAAAAAACAAGTTCATTACGCTTATACCATCATTTTGACCGATCTAAAGCTAGTAATTTCTTTAATCTAATAATTTCTTTGCAAAGAGTATTTATGAAATATTTCTTTACTAAAAAACATAACATGTGTTTTTTGTGCAAGAAAAAAAGTGAGTATCATAAAAAAAGGTTGAATAAAAGAGAATTGTGTTTTTTTTAAATTTTGAACATTGTTAGATTTTAAAAATAGTTTTTGTCTTAACATACGTGGCACAATGGCAGCAAACTTGGCGGGGTCGCTGTTGATGAGGCGGTTCTTGAGGGTTCTGCGGCCGACGCCCTGGCAGCCGATGAGGACCAGAGTCTTGCGGTTGAAGGGCGGCATGCGCGCCACCTCCTCGTACAACACCAGGTCTGCATTATCGTAGTTGCTGGCGCTGCGAGACTCGTATGCAAACTTTCGCTTCTTCTTGGATATCTAAAAAATTAAAAATAATACATTAAGCAAGTGGTTAACTACTTAAAAGTAAATCGTAACCTTTTAGACTGTACATGTTTAAGCAGAGCTGTAAATTTTTTAAGAGTATATAAAAAAATACAATTTATTACTCAAGCATATATAAAGAAAAACTAATTTTGTTTACAAAATTGCTAGCTAGAAATAGTGGACACC
The DNA here is from genome assembly GCA_022606575.1 of Glossosoma conforme. Lineage (NCBI taxonomy): Eukaryota > Metazoa > Arthropoda > Insecta > Trichoptera > Glossosomatidae > Glossosoma > Glossosoma conforme. The sequence goes on along the minus strand of JAGTXR010000107.1, from coordinate 4,476,210 downwards.
TAGGAACATTGAAAATAAATAACATGTCAGTCAGTTACTTACCAATCTTTGGCATTAAAGAAAAATATTGAATTATTATAAACTATGATTGGGAAAAAATAATGCATAAGAATGCATTATCATTGAAATAATGTCTAAATGTAAAATATCAATTGATTGGATGAAGGGTAGTGGGTTGATTTCTACTTTGAAAATCTGTCATTATCAAGACCGTTAGCGAAGTTAATGTAAAGCATTTAAAATTGTAGCTCACCCATGTTCCACAGATGCCAATCTTGTGAACAAAGTCAGCTTCTGGTGGAACGTAAGCCTTTCTTCGTTCCTCGAGTTCTGGGGATGGAATCAAGCCGACTGTGTCAGGGTTCTCCACGTTGCACGCCTGCCACCAATTGGGATCTTTTCTATCTGTTATCTGACATCAATGAAGAACATAAATATCATTGTGCTTTAATAAAGTTTACAAGAATATATCAACAATAGATGGAAATAATCACATAAATTTTATTTGACAGCCTTGCAGTATGCAAAGGAAAATATTGTCGCCGTGTTAGGATCGTCGGGTCTATCATCTAATCTCTTTAAAAATGAAGACTCTTTAAACCCTGATAATCGAACACCCAAGTATTTCTCTGGTACTACATCCACAGTCTATGCAAGTTTGTGGACTCTTGCTCTGGAAGCTCCCGGGAATCATGTATGTTCCCTTGTGAACCTCGCGGCAATTTGCGGTGTTCATTCTCCATATATGGAGCAGATATGGTAAAAAAAATGGCAATGTGTTTTTATCACACAAAAATCTACAGAAACAGGGGAAAATTAAATACTTAAGTCTGACTTCAGTACAATAATATATTTTTATTTATGTCATTATTGTCCCCTCTTGTTGGTGTAATAATAAAGAAATGTCATCGGTCATACCTGGAGGATGTCACCTCGCTTGAAGCTCAGGCCAATCTCCTTGCAAGGAAGAAGAGTGTCTTCCGATGGATTGTATTCGAATAATGTCCTCATGAAGCACTGGAAAATATATTTAAAAACGATAAATTCAAAATATTTTTTGTAAAAGTGAATAATGATATACTCTCTTAACCCCTGCTTAACGATGATATGTATTTACTACAACTCAACTCTAATAATCAGAATATCCATATAAAATATAATAGATACTGAGATCAGAATTTTTTTATTCCTCCGTAATATTATTAAGTATTAAATAAAATTACAATAATGTATAGTTATTCATTTGTAGCGATGGAAATAAATAATTTGTGGAATAATCGGGGATAGAATCATGCGCACGTGTCATGGATTTGTGCGTAAGGCTGTGTGGACAGACAAATTTGTTACATCGGCTTCATGAACATTCCGTCACTATGCATTTAGCCGTGTCAATACACGCGCTGAATTTGTTGCAGCCATAGCGACTAATTTGCGTTTTTTTTTCTCTTTTTCAGATACTTACATTAAAAAATTTACATTTCAACTTCAACCATAGTCAATCAAAGCAATATTTAGGAATATATACATTTTTCCCGTTTTTAAATGACATTTTCATTTGGTGTAGAAAATACATATCATCGGAGCTCACGAATGTTTTTAGCACAGTAATGGGGGGTTAACACATTACCAGTGTTTCTAATTTTAATCAAAACTCACTTTCAAATTTTTTACAGGGACATTGAGCGGGCGCAGATGGTTGTTGGGGCCGACTTTGAGGGTGAGATGGTCCCCGGCCTGGGCACAGGCGGCTTGCAGCTGGTCAGGGGAGCGCACCGGGACTCCGTTGACCTCAAGCACCACATCTCCGGGCCCCAGCAGACCCTGGCGAGCCACAGCACCTCCCGCCAACACACGGGCTACTACCAACTGTCCAAATTCATCCTCGCTAACCTGAAAAAAAAAACATTGATTGTAAGAATAAAAATACTGCTGAACAGAGGAAAAGCAGTGTTCCACTTTACATCACATTTAATTTGTAAAAATGAACTGTAAGAATAATTTGTCAAGAATGTTGCATCTGTATGCAACTTATTACACATACAGTGGTATCAAGGATACGAGTGTGGGTGCAAGCTTCTGAGTGAGCAAAGTTTTGCTTTGAAATACAAGTAAACTGAGATACTCCTTCGGCTGGTTGCACACGACTCATCAGTTTATTGTGCCTCATGCGTGGAGCATTATCTGAGGCACAGATGATAGAGTTTTTTTTTAACACGGTATAAACCAGTGGAGAAAAGCTGTGATCAAGCATACAGTAGCATATACGTTGTGTGTAATTTGCCTTTAAGTGACCAAAATACTAAAATACACTTTATAAAACCAGTTTATTTCTTCACACTATCTTTTATTATGTTTCATACAATATTTGTGATTTACGAATACAGTTTTCTTATTCGAAAATAATGAACATTTTATGGTCTGGAATGTATTAATGGCATTTCAATTAGTTTCAATGAATAACATTGCTTGAGATACGAGCAAATTGACATACGAGCAAGGTTGCACAACAAATTAAACTTGTATCTCGAGGTACCACTGTACTGAAAACAATTTGTTATCAACATGCTTAACGTAATTAGAAATACCTGTCCAATGATTCAAACATCTACAGAGACAAAATTTTAGGATGATAAAAAAATGTTGCAATAGCTATACACAATATGTTGTCCACCCACACGGTGTTTGCTTAATTGACTGACCTAGTTTCTGAGTTCATCCTTAACAGGTGACAGCAATGTCGCTACTCAAATGAGTAATCTTCCTGTTAGATAATTCAATTGACTAACATAATTGTATGCAATAGAGACATGTGATAAATCGTAATATAATAATTATTTTTTATATTACCGAGGATTGGTGAAATTAAGTTACACAGTTAACCACAACAGTGAGTATTGCCTTCGACAATAGATGAGTCAGACTCATTCAGTATTCAAAGAGCAACTCAGTGCCATAATAGATCAATCACAAATTCCAACAATAATTATGAAACATTACTGTGTATTTATTTATCTGTTATTGTTTTGTTTTACAACAATATACATATTATTGAGATAGGAAATATTTTTATATTTCAATAATCAATATTACACATAACTTTAATCACACATATACAGGAGTATGTTGTGGATGTATGATAAATAAACATATTTATCCAGCATAAACGTAATTATATTAAGAAGAACAATGCGGCTTTTGTGTACAACAAGTAAGTGACTCAAATAAATACAGATACAACAGATAGTTAGTAGTATATGTAGCGTTACTGTATGTAAAAATTTTGTTCAATTAGTGTAGAATTTTTTAACCGTTAATGTTTCGCAGAGCACCTAAATTACAATGCTACAAATAAAGTATAATTATACTGTATATTATTTATTATACTGTATATTATTTATAAACTGTATATTTATTTATTTAGTATTATATATTATTTATTTAGTAAAAAGTCGATTAAATTAATTATTAGTAACTGTCTCAGTATGATCTGCCATGTATTTCGATTTGAGACCCTTTTTTACAATAATATTCCTATGACTCTATTTAAAATTCTACTGGTTAAAAATCAATATATTAATGTGTTCAGTGCATATATATTTATGATTTATTGACCTATTACATGAAGAGATCCAGATTGGATCAGCAAGTAACACAGATGTTGGAATAGCATTCCAAATTTTATAATTTTCATTTAGGTATGAGCTCGAAACATCCTGAAAGGTCATCTAGAAGTATTCATGGAATGTTGTCGGCAGAGCTGCGGGAAGCAAAGCTGATATGGTATAAGGCGAAGACTGTGACGGCTGACTTTGTGGTCGCAGTTTATGAATGTCATATGTTCCAGATAGGATAACGGACATTGTGATGATAGTTAGATAGGAATTTAGATTGAGATGTATTACCGTGAGTCCCAGGGGCTGGTCTGGGTTCTTGCGTACGCCCACAATCTTGATGGCGTCCTTGGCCGGCATGTCGCCCTCGTCTGGTTGGAACAGCGTGTTGTCAATGATGTCCTCTGCGCAGGCAACACTCAGGAGACGAGACACCCACAGAGCACCTACTTGGTCATGGGCATCTATCAAAGCCTGTAAAATATAAATAACAGTTGGATTATTTCAAGAATTAAGTTTAAATTCTGTAAAAAATGATGTCTCAAACAAGAAATATAACAGTATAATGCCATCTTTGAATGAAAAACGACAATGGAAATTGGTTAACACAGAATGGCGCCCACTATTTTTTTGTGTATACAGAATTGGATGAATCAAAATAAATTGTAAAGTAAAAGAATGCCGAAACCACACACATGATAAGCAATCGCAAGTGATTTTTAGAATTTAAATTTATCATCTTCTCAAAATTAAATTCTCCTCTTAAATTCTTCATGAACTGCTTGGTTTGTTGTGACTAATCATATCACACAATTGTTTTAATTTGTGATAAAATACTCATAACAAACCGAACTGTAGCAAACTTTAGCAATCCTCAAAGAGTCTTTAAAAATGGTCACAACAAATTTTGATGAAGGTCGCTACAATTGCTTGACATTAATGTGGTACCAACATGAAATGATATATTTTTTCTTTCCTGACTTTTCATCTTAAACATGTGTTAACAAAAATCCACTGTATTTGTTCAGTACACCAAAGTGATAACCGCCAAAATAAATACCAGGCATAAAGATGCCTAAATTGGGTGTTACTTAAAATTAATATAACACATGTATAATACACACCTGAGAGATTAAAATTCAAGTTATTTTTTTTGTGGTCTTTTAAATTCCAAAATATATCTTTAAAATCATATATATTATAAAATGAAAGATATTCATGAACTTTTCATGTTGTGAGGTAAAAGTGCTTAATAAACATTATAATTATGTATTGTATTAGTTTCATAATGAAGTGACTCAATTGCATAAATTTCAGGTCAATAAATTTATTATATTTTTGAATTAAGTAAGTTATAGAAATAAAGAAAATATTGGTTATAGTATAGAATATTATACATTTTTATTCATATTGTTGTAAACCTAAGAAGTTATTTCATACATGTAAAGTAAAAAAATGAGAACATAATCATTTGTTATTAAGAGTTAACACAAAAAAGAAACTATTTATTTGGTCAGAATAAAAATAAAATATGTAATTAGGTTAGGTACAAATACGATAATTTTTTATTTTATTTTACCGAGTATTTTAGCATATTATTGATGATGATTTATTTAATTTATTAATCAGTATTAAGTTTAATGATCACTACATAGATATTAAAAGCACTAAACAAGTTAACAATTGTGTAATTAAATTTAGTATTTGATTTCGTAAATTTAGTATTTATTAGTACTCGTACTTATGCATTTAAAAAAATACGTTATTTTATGAAAAAAAAAATGGTTAGGATTTGTTAGACTTTTTAACTGTCAGATTGTTGATTTTATTATTTAACATACCTTGAAATGCGGTTTCGATAATACTATAGCAAGCTCGGCCTGTTCTATAGTACGAATGTTGGTCCCTTTGTATTCACTCAAGTTCTTCAATATTTGAGTGTTTCCTAATGAATAAGGCCTAATCGGTTTTGGACCTTCGCATTCCTCACTGGAATTCTGAAAACATCACACACATCACAGACTTAAAAATAAAAACAAAAACAAAACATTGTAAACCTTTTAAAAAGAATACGATAACAATACATAATAGATAATATTATCTTATCTCGTTTCGAAATATGAAAAAAACAAAAACAATCCAATTAGAAACTATCTCGGAATTGGGCGTGACACTTTATGAAAATATAAACTATACCAAAAGCGCTTACACAATTGAAAAAATCTTTGTCGGCGTACTGATAAGTTGCGCGTGTAAAAATCAATGGGTGTATCCGTATTTTTCAGTTATTAAATTATAAACGCGGTGAATCACAGCGAGGATCGACGTTGACACAAACAAGGAACAAGTGTGAAGTCAAGTGGCACACCCACTCTATACACACGCAAGTATGCGGGTGTTGCCACTAGCAGAAAAACTACCTGACATTGTTGTTCTACCTGAGTTCGGGGCTAGTTCAACGCCCGAAAGGCGGACTTTGTAATTTTAGTACATTGCATATTAGGCAAAATTAGTGTGGAATTATTTGTAACGTTTATTTTATTTTGATTAATACAATAAATATAAATTATTATATATCGAAATTCTTCGAATACAAAACATAGTATGACAATGAAAAAATATGGCATAAGGATCAAAAAATATTAATATTATTGAATTTTAAAAGAATATTTTACAATTTTAAGAATAATTTAAATTTAAATGAATATCATAGTGGTAGTTTTATTTAAATAAACTTCTTTTAAGTATATAGAAAGTAATAAGCTTTATTTTGTTCGCTAAAAGTATCTGCTGTGTCTATAAAAAAGAACGCTAAAGTAATTGAATTAAAATCAGTTATATGTAGTGAATAATATTATACAGTAAAAATTAAATTTCGTTATACATAAGTATGTATTTTCTGAAATAAGGATAAGTAATATTTTTTAGTAAGAATCATAACAAGTATGATTATATAACAATGAAATATATTTCAATCTTAAAACGCTACACACAAAAGTCATATACATTTTTTTTATGTACCATGAATGTGTATCCACGTAAAAAGTTAGTCTAAAAAAATAGTTGCTTGGCATAAATTTAAACCATCGTAAAAGTACTTTTCAGCTTCAATGCTAAAAGTCAGCTTTCGTTTCCGAAAAATAAAATGGTCGCGTAATTTCATTTTTTTCACCCTAATTTAAAATAAGCCAAGTTGTTGGAGCAGGAAGAGTATAGGTACTCGTATATTATTCATGTATTTCATTTTACTTACTTTTGTTCTATGGTGTTTGGGACTGTCAAGGAGACCCTTTAAAAATATTTCTTCAGTATTATTTAAATTTACTTCAGCAACTATCTCTGGTTCTTCTTTAATTTCCACTATAACAACAAAAGTAAGCATTAGTAATCATATTTTATTATTTTATTAAATAAATAGGCAATAGTAACATAATCCACGAAAACATTGCACAATAATAAAAAATATCATCGAGTATAAACTGTATATCAAAAATATTATTATATACATACGTATTTCTGAAATGTTTTTTTATGTTTTATTTGATAAGCAATATTTTTGATGTAGGTACAATGATAATGTATGTTTACTTTTAAACGTTATTTTTTGTGTTGTTTGAATACCATTCTCTTCGTTTTTTATTTGTATATATATTTCTTTGGACTTAAAACCTCATTAACTTTTGAAGTTTGTAAACTGATTAACAGGTAATTGTACAGCCTATGATATGAACTTCTAAATGTCACCACATTAGAATTTTATGAGCTTTTATATTGTATGTGGATGAGTGCGTAGTTAATGACAAGCTTAAAAGATCCATTCAGTTTAGCCCTAGCAGAGGGTTTTTATCCTTGAGTCAATTCTATAATGGGTCGGTTAGACGTTGCGCGTGGAAAATATATTTTGTAGTTGTGTGCATTTAGAGAGTAGGGAGAGAGGGATTGTTTGTATATATTACGAGTATTAGATGAATCGCAATTTGCTTCTTAAATAAATTAATGCGGTGTAGTATAATATAATAAAAATATTTATAAAACATACATAAATTTATTAAAAATAACGAAAAATAATATATGTGAGTACTGGTACTTATATTGTGCAACTATTAAAATATTAAACTAGAAGATTACAATCTTTTTTATTCGTGATTAAAAATAAAGTGGAAGGCAAAATATTTCAGGCTGGTGGAAATTCTTTTCTGGCTTAAAGCTAAAGCCGTCTATTAAGCATATAATTTAAATGCATTACTGTATTTTGTACGAAGCCTTCCGTGCCGTTAAAAACAAAATAATGGGATTAAAATTATTTGCAAAGGCATATATTCCACACGAAGGAAGCGATAACTTTGTTTTCAGACAATGTACGATTCTCGAAAGACGAAAGCACAAAGGTTTCATTAAAAAGTCTCTTATTCTAACCGCTTCTTAGCTGAGGTACATTTCCTCCCAGTTCATAATCTTGATACTCTATACAAGAAACGTTTATGTTTTCAGGTACACTGCTGTTATGGGCATACCATTTATTTTATTTAGAAGGTGGTTGGGAGATTATCTCGACGCGCTACTATTAAAATCATGTTTGCTGGATTGATATTCTTGTGCGTACATAAACAAGGTATAATTTCTGGTAGTGAATATTCATATACGTCTTTTTTACGAAGCGGTTAACTAATGACCAGCTAGTCTGTAATGTCGTATGTTGATAAATATCACACATACTGCCATAAGTTTTTTTGAAAATGTATCATAGACACGACAAATGAGCTTTTTAGTGATAATGATAAACTGCGACATCTCTGATAAATAACAGTAAGCTTATTTTATTCCTTATTGCGTTCTAAAATATACATTTTGATTTTTCAAATATGTATGAAGTAAGTAATATTAAATTCGCACGAATGATAAGAAAAACGAAAAAAGGATTCGTTAAACTTTTTCTACTTGCAAAATGTTCTGCCACTCCCAAAATGCACACGCCAATAGATAAATAAAGACATTATTTTCTCACGTGAAGTTTTTTTGACATTATTTATTATTTTTATTATTTATGGCAACATAAAAGTAAATAATAACATTTAAATGTGATTCTGTATAATTTAATTTTGATACAGTGAGTTTAAAAAAGAATACCACGCTGTTTTTAAATGTATATGATACTTATAATATGTATACATATTTTTTATGATGTAACAAAACATTCTTGAATTGAATTCTCACATCTGTCAAGAGTCCTATTATCTGTGCGTATGTTTTTAGTTAATATTTACAAGCATATTTTCAAATTACCGAACAGTGAGTTACACCAGTAGACATACTTAGCTAATGATATTAAATCGATGGGTTCAACGTATTATACTTCATTATTATTAACAGGGCCGTAATAAGACATTTAAATAGCAAAATAACATAAATTTTAATACGCTTTTGATATTTTATGGATTAAATTAAATGCAATTATGAAAATTCTAAGAACAAAAATTCTTCGTCTTTAAATACACCTGTTGCATATTACGTCAAAACACGAATTATTTTTTATTTTTATGAATCAATATATTTTATATTGACTTATAGGTATAGTTTTTAATTGTCTAAAAATATAATTTAAAAATAAAGTTTGTAAAAGTTGTAATTTACAAACTAAACAACAGCCGTCTTAGATAAGTAAGCATGATACAAATAAACAAATATATGCAGCTACGTTTGATGAAACTGCTTATCTTAGTTAAAAAGAGATAGTTAAGTTATTTTTGAACCCTTTCAAAGTGTATGTCACTAAAAATAATATTAGAGGAGTATAAGAGTCGAAGTTTAAAAAAAACAATGTGGGCCTGGACGTGCACTAAAAAAACGGTCCATAAATTTTGAAGCTAAATTTATTTGGTCGATAGTGTTTTCGAGAGATTTAAAAATAAAATTATATGAGGAAATATTATCATCAATGATAGAACACCACTCACCGTCTCCACGACGACGGGCTGACGTCACGAAATCCCGAAACCCACGAATGTCATTTGTATACCTGCCTCGCCTTCTCCCTATCATTTGTGTTCGATTAATATTCTATTATTAACACAGATTGAGACTGACAGATTCCACTGGCGAACGTTTAAGATGTCTGTCTTTCAGTCTTTGAATCACGGTATTTTACACTTCACAGGTTAAAATACTTCGATGAAAGAAAATTTTTTTAGTCGAGCTCTCGTAACTTAGGCGTCGCGACGGCGAGCTTTCGGGAAATAGTGAGACGCCTACATTATTACAGCGGAGCTTACCGTCGGTGTTGCCAGGTTGCCCTTTGCAAATCTCCCGAGTAGGTACTGAAAATGGATTTATTACATATAGTAAATGATAAAACGCTTAAAATGCAAATAATAAATTTATTAATTTAGAAAGATACTTTTTACAAAGTTTTTGGTGTTGTTGTTTATTATGGATATTGTTGAGTTATCTGAATAACGGAATGTTAAATGTAAAATATTATAGTATACAGTTTTGTAATTACGCTGTTCTCAAAAACGAGTAATATATTTAGACAACGTGTGTTACGTATGCAGAGTTCATTTAGAGTAGTAAACAGATCGACAGTAAAAATATCGAGATTTGAACGTTTACTTCCTTTTTGAGTAAAATATATTGTGAGTAGACATATATTTGGCGTCGATACTGAAAAATATGATATGATTTTTGGGAAAACACAATTTTCGATACAATATATGTCGAAATTTCGTACTAATTTTCGTTTAGCTTTCTTACATGTTACAGTGGTTTTTGTGACGCAACTTTTGTGATTATATAACTGCTTTACCAACACAAAGTATCATGCCACAACTCGTTCGAAATTACACTATAAATTGCTTCCTCATCCACAGTATTTTTATGATTTTGTTACCAGGAAGTATTATTTATTTACAGATATAAAAAAACTGCTTATGGGAAAGGGATTTGGTTCCAATATAGAAATTATTGGCGAAACTGAAACCTATTTTAATGATTTACCAATCGCGGATACATTTGTCTATGTTGTAATATTGTACTTGAAACAACAGATAATGTCTTCATACTAATTATAAATATTGCATAACTCTATGTGATGTATTTAACAATATATAAGGGTATAATCAACTGATATTCTAGAGAGTTTTATTGTTATGCATGCATAAATTTTATCAATGCGTAACTTTAAACACACGACAAATCACACAGCTGCAATTGATGCAGTTTCTCCCCAGAAACTGGTTAGAACTGATGCAGAGAACTGGTGCATTTCGGTTTACTTGAATTGGAAATGAAGTCTGAACTGTTCTTATGATTATATGATTTGTTGTTCTCGATCTAACGCACAGAGAACACTTATTTTAAGGTTTTTTGTTGAAATAAGTATTAAATTTGATAACATTTATTACCTTGCAATATATTCAGTATTTTATAAAATTAATACGGCTTTATAAAATAATATTTACCTATTTTTTTATATTGTATCAATTTAAATGTAAAAAAAAAACTGTCAATTTATCAAAACGACGAACTGTCATAATGCCATAAAAATTTTCTAAAGACATTAAGATCTTATGGTTTTTTTCAATATTTTCCAAAAGATGCCCCAAGTTAGACTTTGGTTTATTATTTGAGTCGCGTAGCGGGTGAGGCAATACTAGTATTTTATAAATATGAAAAATTATATTAAATTATTCCCGACTTGTTGTAAAGTAATAATCAATTTATTGTGTTAGTATGTATATTTTTTATTTGTAAAATAAATAACTTCTTAGGTTTTCACGGCCAGATTTGATATTGTGGCTTTTTAACAATGACGCTCGTGGAGGTAAGTTAGGCTAACGGCTTAACTACCTCCTGACACCAACTCACAACTAAGTCATCAATCCTGAAGAAGATCCTTGCAATGGCGGTCGAAATATTGGTAAGAAGAAATTCGCCACACACGGCTAAACCCAAAAGCCACAATATTGTAAAATAAATATACACATTTATTAAATAAATATAGCATTCATTAATGGCGACTAATAATTTGACTGTTATCTCCATAAATTAAAACGTTTTTAAAATATTGTATATGTACATGATAAACATATTAAGATAAACGACTAATTTCCTCGTTTCTTGTATTTTATTGAAGCAAGGCGCCGGATAGTATCCCATTAAGGCGATTAACCTGTCAACTGTTGCACACATATGTTATGTCTTAATTACATACACAAGAAAAATCAATAATGGAAAACGTAAATGTGAAGCATGAATGCATTCTCGTTTAAACTAATAAAACTGTCCATTGTATATTTAAAATTATATTATTCCATTATACCGATAAAAGGAAAAAATCTATAAAAAATAATTGAATAGTGAATTTGTTTTGAACATTTCGTTACTTTCTCGGTATAATACGCGTCCATTCAATAATGTAAAATGTAAGAAAGTGAAAAAAAACATAATTTAACAAAAATGTGTGTTAATTGATGTAATAATAAATATAGTTTATTTATTGTGCTTAATTAAATGAATATAAGAAGATTTATGATGCTCTATTTCTAGTTTCTATTAACGCCATTTTAAAATTATCTTTTATACCTTGTAGTGTCGAGTGCATGTATTAATTGAGCAATTTTCTCGTGTAGATTACAAACGGCTTGCATATGCACATATGGCAATGTTTACTATTTATATAAATAATAGATAAAAAGATAATAAAACAATTTCATTATGGTTTAGATTGCAAAAAGTCAACATTCCATAAAAGTAATGTCAGTGTTACCAGTTATCAAGGTTTTCAAGTTGCCATATTGTATAGGCTTACAGTCTTCCATAGTTTTTTTAATTATGATATTTTATAGATAATACATCACTTATGCTGATATAAATAAGAAACAGCAATTGGATTTTTCAGATTAATTGTAAATCGTATTTGAAGTGTGGAACGCAATTCAAATATAATCTTTGCAATATAAACATATTGGTATATTTATTAAATGTTACTCCATACAAAAGTCTCTTTAAGTCGAAGTTGAAAAATTGAGTTTACTATCACATATTAGTTTAAGAATGTATTTTTTTTTCTAAATACACCGATGACATGAGAGAACCAGCAGAGGGTCATGATCATTCATAGGCTTTATGACGCTCCACTACGTTGACTAGACCCTGTATGTGGAAAGAATTTACAGTGGTTTTGTGGAGTATGTATTGAAGGGATTACAAGTGATTATTTATGTACTTCTTAAATAGAGTCAGATTGTATGTGGGAGGAAACAACAGATGCTGGGAGAGCATTCCAAATTCTACCAGTGGTGTTAAAGAAGGAGCCGAGTAATATTTTTATCCTGTGTTCATATATATTATGTCAACTGTCTAAAGATGCTTCCAAAGGGTGTTACGTCTCACGTTGATGATTATGTGCAGGAGAAAGAAGTACGTACGAAGTAAGTACGAAGTTAGTACAAGAAAGAAAGTTCAGAAAAACAGTGCCCACAAAACTAATGAAATAATTTTGTATTTATTTAATCACATGAGTTATTAAGTTTGTCAACGATAATCGATTGAAACTTAAATTTAATTATTAATAGCGAATGAGCAAATCTGGCGGATACTGAACGTTACATATTTAATTATGTGACTTTGTTTTAATGATAGTGAAATGTTGTTGTGAAGATGCTTATAGACACCGTATATTTTATGATTAGTTGTTTACATACACTTATTGGGCGAGTTGATAAATTGACTGCTCAACTTGATATTTCTTCAGTATCTCGTGAGAGTATGCAGTGGTAGTTCCGTTACAATCTAGTGAGTTCAGCTTGCAGGGAGAAAGAAAAGTTTTTAAATAAATCAAAATAAAAATTTAATAAAAAAAAAAACTAGTGAAAGTGAAGGTAGAGTCTGCTATAAAACAACTAAAATAATTACTATCAGGTATGTAACAATAAATTATATGATTTGAAATATTTGTTTTGATATTGCTTACATATATTATTTTATTAATAAAAATAGGTGAGTATATTAACGAACACATATAAGAAAATAATTGTAAATATTATAATCTATGTGTTTTTTTTATATAAATTAAAATTAAAGGTATGTTAAATAGACGAAGCTGGTTATTCTGTTTTTCATATCGTAAAATGTATATATGTTTCTTCTTTATTACATAATATAAAATGTAACATATTATTTATTAATATAAATTAATTATTGATAACTGAATTGTAAAAATAATATTTAATGCTATTAAAAAGAATTTTTCATGAAAATAAGTGTGCAATGTCTAATAAACCAGTTGATGATATTAGATTTTAGCAAACAAGTTACTTTTTTTGTTGTTGTTGGTGAGTAGGTTTATAATATTATTTTTCTTTACAATTTAAAGTATGACATTCAAAATACGAAAGGGTAACAGGTTTCTTAATAAGGAAACAACTCAATTAAATTGGAATTTTAGCAATTTATATATATATCTAAAAACAAAGAGTGTCAGTACTCACCAAGACTAATGGTTTTTAATTAAATGTAGGAACTGATGATTATTGTTAAAGAAATTTCAAAATACTTGTTATTTAGGCAAATTCATTATCTTGACATTAATTGTATCAACACATTTTGACGCGTAAATGCTTTGTTGTGTTTATTCATTGATGATTTTACGACGCATTAATTTATCAGTATTTTTTAATGACATTAATTAACATTATTTTTTTGCTTTAATGAGATGAACTGTGTTTTTTTAATGTGTCAAATAAATAATTAATATGTGAATATTCTGATATCACTCTGATTAAAACAATAATAATGTACTGCTATATATTGTTACATGTTGTAACAATAATGTGTAATATCGACGTATTATTTTCGTTGTGCAATGACATATTTTGATGCTTGGAAACACAAAATAAACTTTCATGAAATCCTAATACTTTTAATTTAAGATGTACAATTATTGAAGCACGTAATAAGATTTAATTAATTTTTTAAATTTTGATTAGAATATTATTTTATTATTTCAATATTCTAATCTACTTTTATAGATCATTGACTATATTACAATATTATTATTACTTAAATATACATATACTAAGCATAAAATTCTTTTTTCAACGCGTCAATCCAAGATCTGTCGTACGATTATAACAATGATATAAATACTAGTTTCACCGCAAGTCAGTCTGGGCATAGCAATGGCGCGATTCGCCGAGCGGTATGAATACCTGGGCATAGTTGGTTTCCAAGGTCCGCGGTTCGCATCCCGCTTCTGGCGTTATTTTTGTGCTTGGATTGACGCGTTGAAAAAAGAATTTTATGTTTAGTATATGTATATTTAAGTAATAATAAGATTTGTTAACTCAGTATTTTACTTGAAAATTTAGGATGGTTCCTGTAATGTTTAGATTTTTTTTAGTGATTCTAACCTTTTAATCTTTCGTATCGGTAGCCGATATATGCCGTCTAAGATTCACCTACCGTCGACATCGGTAGCCGTGATATATCGTTTTGCTACTTTCTTAGAATAGTTTTTTATGCATCATCAGATAGATAAAGTATACAAGAACCAATGTGTTATATGAAAATACACCAGATAAGTACATTTATGCTTCAAATACTAGTTTTATAATTGACAGTATAATTTGTATTCCAACGAGCCGTAATGAAAGGGTGAAGGTTTTTAAATTTTAATTGTAAGCATTTACTTGTTTTATAATAAATAACAAGTTATTTAGTAAATTACATAACACAAATAAAACATATTAGCAAATTAATACGTGTGTTAGATTTTTTTTTTTTTTTTGACATTCGTTAAAGGTCACCTCAATTATCTGACAGCCAGGATGAAATAAACAATGATTTTCATGTTTTTTTCAATTACTTGTTAGCAGTTAGTATTAATTCAGAGTGAATATTGACTTAGGTATATTTAATGCAAATTATATTTTTTCCCCATTTTTTTTTCATTTCTCTTCTGTTCAAATTTCAGTGTTAGGTAATTGACATTGACATTTTAAAATTATTATTAAGAAAGAAACGAAAATCAGAGAAAATATACTTTATATATTTTTCCACGTCACGAACAATGAGGTTCTCAGAATAGTCAAGGAAGATAGGCAACTAATAAGAACCATCTCAGAGAGGCGAGCCCGATGGATCGGCCACATCGTGCGCCGCGATGGTCTTCTTCACGATATTGTGGAGGGGATGGTTGAGGGTAGAAACTGTAGAGGGCGCTCTAGACGGGAGTATTTGTAGCAAGTATTCGAGGACATGAATTGTAGTGCTTATACTGAGCTGAAAAGGGTTGCGGAGGACCGAGAGGAATGGAGATCGAGATGCAAGATTCTGTTGCTGCAAACCAATCCACCGGATTGATACTACGAAGAAGATCATTATAAAACTTGACAGTTCAAATGTTACAGGGAACATCGTCGTTTTTTCAACTATACTTTATATTCGCACATATAACACACTTTTTTCGACAGTGTTCATTATTTTGAAGATTGGGAATTTGCCATTGTATTTTTTTACATTTAAAAAAAGATTTTAACGTCAACAAAAATACTATAAGATCTGTAATAAATATACTTTCACGTGTGTGAAACATTTTAAAGATTGTTTTAACGGTATCTGATTGCGTAATGATAACATAATATTTGCACAATTGATAATAATTTATTCAAAAGATTTCGGCAATGAGCACATTCTGTTACCTCGAGTGAGTCAGATTTAGTATCTCTATGGCCTCTGGTCATATCGTATCAAAGATTTTTCGATTCATATTTTATCTTGAAAATAGATAATGATACTCGAATATGAGAAATTTGTAAAGATTGAAACACATGTTACAAAATAATTGTGATGTAGTGTCGTGTAGTGTAGTTTTTGTTTTGTAAAACAGCTGTTAAAATTGTCATCATGTTTTTAGGTATCTAGAAGTATTCCTCAAAGTTTTCTTGTATGATTGTGTAGACCGCCTTGTCTTATAATATTGTTGAATGTAACGAAATAAAAATATTTAAATCTACTTTCTATTGTGACTTGTTCCCTACATAAAGCTGATTTTAAAAAGTAGACCTGTAAATATCCCGCTATTTTTGGCTACACCGGTTACATTTAAGAAAAAGCCGGGCTATAAATATGAATACAATGGCTTGTTTTTATTTCTGTCGTTGCTCTACATAATGATTTTCTTTCTTTATGAAACACTTGTATTCCGAAATTGTAATTATAAAGCTTCAAATTAATTAACAATGTTGTAACTTCCAAAGTTTAATTTTATTTTTGACTGAATTTTTACTAATAAATTCACGTAAAATATATTTTTTTATTGCGTAAGATACAAGAATATTTTCAATGCTTCAAAATCTTACTTTTATATACACGGTAAAATATTTGAGATAGTGCGTAATTTATTTTTAATTAATAAAAATAAAGGAAAATTAAAATGTTTTCAACAAATTCCTCTACTTTTGCACACTCCATATTTGGTACGTAATAAGTCATTATCAAATTGCTTGATTTAAATAAGCCAAAAAATGAATACCTAATCCATATATAAATTAAAAATAAAATAAAGCATTTGGTATTTATGTGCAAAAAATAGATATTTGAAGAAAAACTAAAAATAGTATTTTATTTTTTGATTTAGTGCAATCTATAATTTATCACTTCCTAGTGAAAGCGACCACAGATAACCTTGTTATTCTACTTGTTTCTTATTCAATCATGTCAGAGTACTAATTTCATAGTGAAAGCAGCCCATATTAAGCTTGTGATTGAATGTTAAAATTAAATTATCCCTTTATGTATGTTTGTTATTATTGGTTAGAGCAGCGTTGTTAAATCTTGAGTATCTGCGGGCCGGTGAAAATAAGAAAAATATTTTCCTAATCGTGACAACCAGATCTTCAAATATTTCAAGAATAGCCTAAAAAATTAACTATTATTTTACTAATAGTTAAAACCCATTAGTGGCACAGGTGTCCACATGGACACACAATTTTTCTTCTTTTTGTGACACGGTTTTTTTGTTGTTTTAAAAATAATTTATTTCCTTTTCATGCCAGTCCAGCATGGTAAATGAACACAATATCTGAACTTTACATTAAAATATTACTTTTTACTTTCTTAATAACTTTTTTTTTAAACTTAATAATATAAGGCTTTCTTTGGCCATTTAAAGTGATTGAGAGACTGTTTGAACCCTAAAAAATACGCACTAATTTTAATATAAATAATTTCAAAGTATTAAATTTAAAATTAAAAGAAAAAATGTGAATCAAGACCATTGTCCATGTTACTTTGCTGTTGAACTACATTAAAGGCATTTGTCTGGATAAAGCGCGCAGTTAACGGGGTTAAACGCGTAGTCTATCATTTGTACTATATAACTACTTCAAAGTAACTAATTTTTTAACAATATTTTTGCGTAGTCATAAAAATTTTCAAATATCAGACTTATGAATGAAAATATGTTTGATTCTCTGTTTGCAGAATCTGTAGAAAGGGAAGAGTACCGGCGCATGATGGCCCAGGAGCGCTATGAGATCTCAGACTATGGCTACGGGAAGAGCTCCGTTAAGGTGCTGCACGTGCGCCGCGAAGGAGTCAGGCACAGCATACGAGAGTTCGAGGTCAGCACCGACCTGAAACTCAACAGCCATAGAGATTACAGGTTTGCTCTTCTTGGACAGTTCTTATTTAATCTTATACTTCGTATCAGCGATATTGAATATTTTGAGCCCAAAATCTGACATTTCGATAGGCTGTATTATGTCCAACATAATATCTGTGGGTCGGTTGCTTGATCCCGTTACGAATTTATCTTTTCATTTACATTTAAAAAAATATTTATTGTTAATAGACTATTGAATTAGTTTAAGTCACCTTCAGCTGAAGGTCAAGAAATATTTTGACGTTTAACTGCTCAGATAGTTTTATGTATTCATCCCGAACAGTTGGATGCAATACAGCTGTTCTTTGTTTGGTATAACTCGTATTTGGGAAGCCGTATTGACTTGGAATAGGACAAAATATCTGTGATGATTATGATGGCCGTATGTTCTTATTTAGAAACGTAAATGACAAAGGAGAAGATATGTATCTATCAAGGTTTACATGCTCATTTAGCTCATTTTAAATTATTTTTGTTAAGCAACATTTATTTTGTAGAAAGAATTTTTACAATGTTGATAAATACTTACGAGTATTAAGCTGCATTGATGTATTTAAAATACAAAATTAATTGATTTAGATTGTGAAACGACGTTGATAGTTTTTTTTTGTTTTTCTCAGATTTGGTGACAACAGAGACATCATCGCGACAGATTCCCAGAAGAACACTGTCTACCTCCTGGCTAAGAAGTATGGCATCAAGACTCCCGAGGACTTCGGCATCCTGGCGTGCCAGCACTTTTTAGACACCTACACGCAGGTGTCGGAAGTCAAAGTGAAGGTGGAAGCTTACCCCTGGCGCCGCATGCGGAAAAACTCCAAGTCCCACAACCACGCCTTCATATTCGTGCCAACGGCTCTGCGATCCGCCGTCGTCACGCAGCAGAGAAGAGGTACTAGTTTTCCATGTAACACGCTACAATTGTCTCATATTTCATATTCATGAGCTGACTTGCTTTATTCATGAACTGATTGAACCATTGTTTTATATTCATAAGTCGCTATAAGCAAGGGTTGCAGGCGGAGACGTTCAGAGTTCGTTCATCATTCAGAGTTGCATTATTGATGCAATATTTTAATATGTTGAAAATTACATACACGAGAGAAAAAAATATCATTACATGTAGTGACTGTTATTTTTTTATTTATTTTTTTACCTTTTAAAGTATTTTCGCTAACAGTTATTGAATACACAATAACATGTATTGAACTCTATTGGTTACCTCGAAAGAAAATATGTAAATATATGTGTCGATGTTTTTCTGAAGTGTATATTATTTTTACAATTTATAATGTTTTGTATTTTAATGTCTGACAGGTCCTTGCATAGTGAAGGCATCCCTCGGAAACTTGAGGGTCTTGAAGACAACCCAATCGTCTTTCGTGAACTTTGTCCGCGACGAGTACACAACTCTGCCCGAGGCCAAGGACCGCATCTTCAGCACGGTCATAGACGCCACGTGGGTGTACGGGACGACTCGGGGCGTGGACTTTGACAAGGTGTGGCAGGGAGTGAGGGACGACATCTTGCTCAACTTTGCCGGCTGCCTCCAAGAAGGCATTCCATCACCATCAGTGCAGAACACCATGTACCTCACGGAGAAAAAGGTCTTGGACTCGACACCACAGGTGAAGAAACTATTCACAATTATTATTAAGAAATTCTGAATAAAATGTTCAATAAATCAATAATAAATCCCTAAATACTTGTCAAGTCGTCCTTACAGAAGTTTTTAGACTAATTTGAAGCATACGGAGAAGATAAAAACATTTAGTAATTTACTTTGCCCTGAAATATTTTTAATTTTTCACCGCTTCATCCAGTTTTCAGTTAGAGAGCAGATCTTAGAGCGGATGTAAACTCCCAATGAAAAAGTTCCACCACAAACATTATGTTGCTTACAATCTTGTAGGATGAAGAAAGTTCATGAAAAGGCAACTTAATTTAGAGATCGCAATAGGCTACTAACTAGTTTTAACGTAAATTTTCGATTCCAGATCGACACGATTGAAATGACGATGCCCAATAAGCACTACTTCAACGTAGACCTCTCCAAGTTCCCAAGAAGCTTGACGGACGGCGACAACATCAACGGAGAAGTCTATCATCCAGTCGACAAACCCTCGGGGTTGATCAGGGCCTTGCTGCGTCGCAGGGACGTGACAAGCAAGCTCTGATGAGGCAACAGGTCATGACGCGAGAGCTTGACCCTTGATAACAAAACCACGTATCAGCACAGTGAATGGATGAAGACAATAATCGAAAGATGAAATATTATTGCCATTGACCGCTAATGACCGGTTCATGGTATTCTTAAGTTTTACTGATTATTATCGATATGAATTTTATAAATCCATTGGTAATACTCTTATATGTTTATTGTACAAGAACGTGTGTGCATTTTATATTATTGTTTACATTTGTTGTAAAAGTAAGAAAAGTATTTTGTTTTTATGTACTCGTATATAAGATGTATTTAAATATAAATAAATAAAATGAAAATTAACACATAATCTTTCTTTTGAGATACATTTACGAATAAAATACTCCAGTTTCGAAAAAACGAAAAGACAAATTAATCATAAATAATTATTTTCCATGTTGATGGCATCTATAACCGTCATGAGTATGAAACGGATTTTGAGCCTTTTGTTCCAGCTATATTGTACTATTGTAATGTTCAAATTGAACTAAATATAAGAAGCGGCAAAAAAACTGACGGTTTTCGTTGTTATTTTGATTTAAAACAATCAGCTTTTTTTTTTGGCGCTCCCTGTACATTACTGAATGCACATCTATCGGATTCGAGTCGCAATATAAAGGTGACAACCGACATAATTTATATAAAGAAAGAGAAGTTAATGGCAATAGTTAGAAAGAAAGAGATATATATTATTAGATATTTAGAGAAAAGAGTATTAAATATTATATTTTTTTAGTTTCATAAGTCATCCTTGGGATATTTAATAGAATATAATTTAAAAGAATATGTAATCTACCAGCTGGTCTTTTTTTAGTTTATTTACGGAATTAACATATTGACTTCATGTTTTTTTTAAGAATTCATTTTATGATTTAATATAATAACAAATATAAAAATTACAAGACAAATTATAATATTTTCATGTAAAAAGAGAAAATGGCAATAACTGAGAACTGACGGAAGGCTGCAGTTAAACATTGTCACACAAAGATCTTCTTGCATGATTCTCATATGAAATTATTATTAAACATTATGTAATAATTATGTTTATTGTTTGATATAATATTAAATTAATCAGGCTACGTTTGTAAACGTAACACTCTGTGCAATTGTCAATAGAGTATGAAGTCATAAATGTTTATTATTTCATCCTTGTTATCAGATTCATAAGCACATTTAAGTAGAAATTTTTGCTAAGGAGTCGTTCTCGCAAACAATAAAATGTTATTTTAAAATAAATATTCTACTGATAACAAATGTAGTGTCGCTATGTGAGATATTGTAATTCAATGAACAAGCATAATATATACATTTCATTTCAAAAAGTTGTTCCAATACGTATTCATTAGTATGTATTTCAAATGAATTCAAAAATTCTTCCCGACATACTTCTTTTCCATACATTTTCTTTTTCTAAAGCTCGCGTCTCTCAGTTTGCGAAGCGCTTTTTTAAACGACGTCCACGTGCTAATTATCAAATTAATTGAACCATGTCAGCTGATTATATAAATAATAAACATAATCAAGATTAAATATACTCGTATATTAAGATATTTCTTCTCTGATAGTGACATCTTCAACAAGTTATCAAAATATCATCTTCATAATCATACGTTATCAATTCATCGTCTTCCGATGTTGCACCAATTATTTTCATTAGAATATAAACTTACTTATTTAAGTAGAAACGTAAAATAAAAGACCGCGATTTAAAACATCAATTTTTAATAACAATAGCATTTCATGCATAATACACATCAATCTATATCTATAAATAAGTATATAAATTTGACAAGGCCACAGTGATTTTTTTTCTAAAAAATAAATACAAAGCATATTGTAATAGTAAAAACACATTATTTTTAATATTGCTCTGAGATTACTCTATTTTAAAAACATAGTATATCGCATTATCTCTTAGGTTATCGTTTTAAGACAAGTGAGTATGTACTGTGGATAGTGAATGACGTGAGTGAGGAATATATGTTTTTGGCAAGTTATTCTAATTAGTAACTCTTAGAGAATAAAAAATAGCTCTCTTACAGAACACTGAAGTCAAATAATAAAATTCTTATGCCTAATTATATAAAATCACTATAATAAAATATTCTAAGATACAAAAATAATTATTATAAATGTCTGGTATTAGCCCCAACTATGTAAGAATATATAAATAATGAAAAAAAAAAGTAGTATTTGCTACAATGTAGTAAGATTGACTAAAAATATGATGGATATAAAATCACTCATATATAAGGCAATCGTAATGATAAAATTTATCATGTAATAAATGAATTTATTTAAGCACATTATAGCTTTTCGGTTTTGAAACTATGTAGCTATATTTTTACACCCAGTAAATATTGTTATTTTAACTCTGCGTAGGTATATTTCAATCAATATTAATAACATCACTAAATCCCCAAAATGCCACAAATAAGTAATAAGGATTGATAGCCATATAAATCATAATCATAACAGCACCCCTCTGATACTCACTCGTCGTATATGTTCCCTCGGAGCCTCTATTATTTTCGCGATGTTGGAAAGCTGTTTATTTTTCAGATTTCCTTCACCCACTTGTATTTTCAACACCAATACAAAACATACACTATTTTAATTCACTCAGTGAATAAATATCTACCATAGGTAAGACGATTCCAACTACACCTACTCTTCTTGATGTGATTAATACTATAGTATTAAAAAAATAAATAAATGAATCAACATAGCACCAGTGTTGCTATAGCAAATATTATAGATACGAGTATATCCCTACAAAGTTCCGTTGTTTCTAGACTGGGTGATTAGACTTCATTTTTTTTTTCGTTAGTGTCCCTTAATTAATACTAACTACCATAGATTTTCACCTAGAAAAGTTCCTGCATTTTATCTTTGCTTGTTTATGGGCTTAATAAAACCTAATATTATATGTAATGTAAGGCAATTGTGATATTTAATCTAAAGTCAGTTGAAATTTAAGTACACTTTACGTGATTTTTCTGTCTTTGCTGTGTGTTTTGTGAATTGCGATAATTTTGGCAAGACCTAATTAGCTAATAATTATTTTCTCAATTGTATTGTTTATCTGGCGATATTTGCATCTTTTGGTATTCCGACTATCTGGTCTGCCATATGGTAAAGCTCTTCAACCGTCTGAAACATAAAATACAAAAAATTACATATATCACATTTTCATACATTTTTTTCAACAACTAAAGACGTTGAAAATCAAACGACGTTGAAGTTGTTGTAAAAAATGATATTTTTAACTATTTTTTTATTTTACCCACCGTTAAATAATACCCTTCTTATTGGTTTACAATCATGTTTTTAAAAAAGAAAACAATACTCTTATTAATCCAAAATATTAAAAAATCTTTTATATCATTCAGAAAAATGCTTTCTTCTCTTTGTTTTCTAAAATTGTTTTCTTTTAATTTTTATAAAAACGTTTTCTGAAGTATCAACTAAAATTCATTGAGTAAAATTCTCCACGAAAGAGAAAAATACTGCTGAAATAATGATTTATTAAGAAAGTTGTCACACCCAGAATAGATGACGAAAATAGTAAGTATTTTATCGTTGGTGAAATAAATCAACGTTTGTTTTTTTTGGGCTTTTCTTGTTATATATTTTTGACATCTAATTTTAGTTTATTCTTAAAAATAAATCATACATAAGGTAAATCATTTTGTTTATTTATCTGTGAACAGTAGTTAGTGACTGTGTATGTATTTTAGAATTATTACGTTTCTTTAGTCTGAGTTATTGAAGGTTTAGATTATATGGGCGAGTGATCAATTCAAGTACTTAGCAGAGTAGTTGTTAGAATGCTGTTTTGAAAGATTTAATAAGTGTTCTCGATTAATTTGTTGACAGCAGTAAGATATGTCATTCTTACCGTCAGCTCTCGTAGTTCCTTGACTCCTTCGTCTTCATATTTGAGACTGCAGTGCTCTACCGGAGAAAAGACCCGGTCCTGGTCAGGGGTGTTGGTGTGCAAAACAGATGCGGCCCTCCCGAGCTCTGGAAGGTCCGAGCAGCTGGTCAGGCTGCTGACCTCAGTCTCTGCTGGACCGTGTTGATCTTCCCTGGCCATGGCTCTGCGACATCGTCGCAGCTTCTTGTAGTAAGCATCTGCACGAGCCTAAGAAAATAAAGAGTGAAAAAAAATTATTGCAGTCAAGACCTGTATGAGTCATTTTAAGTAGATATGTCATACATGAGTATATCTCTAGAAATTGATAGTGATATTTTATTTAATTCCTATATAAACGCATATAAGATAGCGCCAGTAGAGGGCATTGATCATCCACGAACTGTATGATGCTCAGGTTGAATGAACGCTGCGTGTATGAAGTATTTTGTTGTATTACATTCTGACAAAGCATTGACGACATTATAAAAATATCATGAGTAAATGTGGCATTTATGATGTCATATTACGATGATATTTATTTGTTGTGTTTGTGGGTTGTAGATAAATTAAGCTAAATTATGTTTATATAAAGGTCATTACCAAAGCAATTCGAAAGCTAGGGCAGTGACCTTTACACGTAATGTCACCTGTGGTACACTTTCCCTTTCGCAATTTCTGAAATATTGCACTAACCACAATTAATGTCATCAAAAGATAAATTGTGTACGATCATAAAATATTAATTTGATAATATTTTTCAAGCAGCTTTTGTACAAACCACTATTTTTCTATCGAATTGCAGATTTCGATTTGTAAAATTTTTAGTAAATACAATATTTATTACTTTACAAGAGTATTGTACGTAGTTAACAACAATAGTATGAGCTATCTTGATTGGACCAATGCAGAAAGAGATGGTCTTCTAGAATATTTTTAATAATTCATCTAAAAACGCTCGTGCTTTTATTTATTTCGTTCTTTTCAGATATATCTCATGTCTGGATTATATTGGAGTCATCAATTGCGAATATGTCAAGGCTCTAGGGTTGCCAGACGTCTCAGTTGATTAGGAACATCCCCTGTTTTTTTAATAATATATTTTAAAGTTGGAATTACAATAAAAAAATCTACGGGTATTCGTCTGTTTATGTTTTATAACATTGATATCTACTAACTTTGGACATTTTCTCGACTTCTTTGTTGACCAGCCTCCAAAAGACGAAGACTGGATGTCCACGCAGCTCTGGTGGGCAGTCCTTCAGGGGAGACCTTCCACTAAGGATTAGTCTCTTCAGTCGGTCCATCTCATCCATCTGTCACCACAAATAAGAGGTAATTAATAGATAAATTATTTTGATTAATATCAGTTTTTTAATTAAATGAATCATCATAAAGCTGCATAAAAATAGTTCTAATGTTCATGGTTTGTTTAGGCAGGCGCTAGGACCACAAAAATAAGATACACAATAAAATACTTTGAAATATATTGTATATTTGAGACAAAAGCTAGAATATAACATCTGTCACTATATATTGGCATATATAGTGACAGATGCTATATCTACATCTTGTTTGTAGTACTCTGGCAGCTCTTCAAACTACATATATAGAAAACGTTTTTTTTTATATGAAGATCAACAAAGGATATGTTTAAAAAAATATATGAAAACGGTTCTAATTTTTGAACTAGGGGAGATAAAAATGATGGAGAAGTATTTCAAATGTATCGTTTAATGCTTTTCGTGATGAAGGTGCGAAAATCTACCGAAATTTTCCAGGCTATTCATTTAATCGAGTACTTTGTTCAACCTGTCAACGATAACTCACAATATGAGTTAGTGTGAACAGGTTTAATTATCTTATTGTCAATAGATACATATTATTTATGAGATTGTCGAGAGTAAAATAATGTAGTACATTTATATATAAAATGAATACAAGTTATAAGTTGTGATATTTTATTCAAGTAACACGTATCAAGAAACTTCTATACAAGTTGCTTCTTCCGTAATTATACGTTTGATTTATAATATCAGAGGAAACGACCCTTGAAGTCTTCATAGCTATTTATGACAACTCTTTATATACTTAGATAAAGAACCTGAAATAATACGATTAAACTGGTATTTAATTAATTTCTGTTGGTAAACAAATAAATTACAATACAATGAGAAATAAATAAATGTCGCAATTAAATTTATCATCTTTGAAATGAAAGTGCAAATTTCATTTATAATCGTTGTAAAAAAATGTTATTAAATGGTCGTTGTTCAAAGTTAAACTATGAACTTTGATAAAATACTTTATTGCATGCAATAATAAAATATACGTGGTGCGTTTGAGGTTATCCTATATAATAAAAGAAACTCTGTAATATATGGGCCAAGGGAGATAATAAAAACAATGTGGTTATGTCATGTTTGTGGAAAGATAGGAGCTCGTAAATCCACTTGTTTTTACGATCAGAGGTCAGAATGGAACATAAAGAAGAAGGGGAAGTCATGTGTAGCTTATATGTATCCAATACTTCTGTCCATTAAATTTCACAAGATATGCCAATATCGTTTAAGCAGAAGGACATAAAAATTTATGTTAAGAATTGGATTATAATATTATTTCAAGTAAAATATTTATCTAGGTTAAAGGCTGATCCTCCATTTTTTCGGATTGATTGTTAAAAGTAAGCATAATCGTACATACTCGGATAACTTTGATTGAAGGCGTAGATTTTGTTATTGATGATTTGTTGACATTTGATTTTTTTTAATCTTTGTTCTTCCTGTATTTTTACTATTTATTTTTAAATACAATTAAAATAATTTGCTCTGTGATTCTTGTTAAATTTGCAGTGAAAACATTGCATCTAATCTAAAATTTACTGATCCTCGGAGGAGGTCGAAACATATAGATATGCAGCTTAAGCGCAATTTAGTAAAATATTGCAACGTTTTCTGAACGTCATCACTTAGTCGCTATTATGGAGATAGGGAATAATGTCATGCCTTATTTGATTTCGAATGTTCTTGATTTCGAAAATAGAAAGTACTTTGATTATGCAAATGCTTATTATGCAGTGGGAGCTTACGACTTAGGTTATCAATAACATTGCAAAATCGAACGTAGCATTGACATTGCCAGTCAACCATTTACTTAACTCAATGGAGAAATTGCAGAATTGATTACATTACTTGCATTTAAAAAAAATTGATTATAATAGTGATAAATGGCCCATAAAGATTAAGCATTTTGTATTGCTTCAATAATTTTAGTATGTGCATTATTTATAATCTTTTGACTATTTACAACATACAAGTAAGTAATATATAATGAACCATTACGTCATGATTCTTTATTATGAAAATGTATGTTTTTCGACGTAATTTAAAAGTGGAATTTTGATACGTCAAACGTACTTAAAGAGTTAAGTGATAAACTAGTCTTACAGCAATGTATATTGCAAATAATTTAGTTCGTTTTCGAGTACCGCTTAGTAACGGCTGCAGATGCCATTACCGAGCGACTCGATTTGATTGCCCTGTCGGAAATCGTAACAACTAAAAACTTTGAATTTCGACTTCAACCGACACAAACATTCGACATAAAATAATATTATATCTGATAGACAATAAGAACAAAGTGTAAGTAGACAACTTTTCTCGGAAAAAACCACGCGTTTTGAGGCGCATAACTTTCCTAAAAGTTGATAATTTGTAAACTGGTTATTCGAGTTACACGTATTCCTTTTGAACGCAAGTTCTGGATATGGCGGAACGTCACGCACAGCTTTGGAGATACGCGTGTTATCACCTGGCTTTTCATAAGTCGTTTATTATATGTCATTTGATTTTTCTGATGCCGCGGAATGGGCTTTTGCGGATCAGAAACAAAAGCCTTTTATACTATATAATGCCGAAAACGACCATCCCGCCGTACGATTTATGTCGGGCGATTCGAGTTTAAGGTTTTATTAGACGCACACGGGCTATAGCGTCACGACATATGATGCGAAATTGATTTTTTTGGCAATTTAAAATGACAGCATTGAATGTATGCGCCATTCTTAAACATTAGCGTTTTTAATAACTGTTCGTTCATAATAAAAAAAAATGCAACAAGATTAAAACGTCACTGATAATACATTTATTATGTATTGATAACATGTTTTCATAAATCCACAGTTTGTATTATTAGTAATAATAATTACTCTTAATAAGTGGTGCTTGTAAATATTCAATTAAAGCGGATATAAAAGAGAATGTGTATTGTTTTAGCAACAATTATGGATACTGTATTTTTTTTCTTTTTTCTTTCCTTTTTATTCACTCTAATCTATTTTTAATACACAAAATATAATATTTTTGGTATCTATAAAACTATAACATATTGTGGTAACTATTTTTGGTAATGAGAGGGTTGACATTTATATAATAGATATCAAAATGATAAATATTTTAGATTTTTTAATAAAAAATGATAAAAAGAAATTGTGAAAATATTTTTGTGTTATTAATAAAATAACTTTCATAGTGAGTTCGTTTATTCAAGATTATGCAACATATTTACTTTAATTATTATTTTAAGCATTTTGTATGACTCATGATACTCTACTGTAAATTATGTTTATGAAGCATTTACTTAAAAATGCCAGATTCAAATATGTACTGCTTTCATTTTGTACTGTTGTGAAATTCAGCGATAACTCTGAAGTCTGAACATTGAACTGTCACGAATAAAATATGGCATATGGAATAAACAATCTGCATTTCCAAAACTAAGTAGAAACCATGTATGAAGAATTTTATGACAACCAAGGCTGCACTGTCAGTTGTGCAAAACTTACCAAAATGGCGATGAAGCAAAACTAAATACCAAACGACTTTTTTATTCGATCTTTTGAATCCATTGACTTTACTAAGACTCCTATGATAATGGTATAATTTTCAATAACTATTGTGGGTTTCTAAAGTAGTCTACTTTTAGTGAATGTGATGGTTATGTTTTTACTTAATGAAAATTATTTGTTTGCCTACTTACTTGCTTATCTCGTTGCTAATGATAAATGATAAAACTCAGTGCAACGAACTTTTATAATTATTTGATAATAAACATGATGCGAGATTGCTCAATTGCATGTATGATATTATATGAGTTATTGCAACTAGTGTAGGTTTTTGAGAATTGTTTTATAATTCGCTGAAGCTTTACATTCCAAAATGTTATTAGTAAAATTGTGTAGTTGTGCTATTGACCCTTTCTTATTCATGAATGTACTACAGATGTGAGCTATTATCAAGTGACTCGACAATAATACATTGATCATCAAATGTTGACTTAGAAGTAGATTAGTCTGGATGGAGGCTTGGATTTTTCTCTTAAGATTAATTGTTTAATAAGATATCACAACAATAAAATACAATATCGTCAGCTTTTTATTTGATTTTCGTCTGCATGATTTAAACGTGAATAAGATTCTAGTCGAAGTAGGAGGCAATGAGTTTTTTTTTTTGTTCTAATACCAAGTAATTAAATATTTTGTATGTATGATTATGACTATTTTTTATATTTAGATGTAACAATCAGTGATTATTTGTTTTATTTACTTATAGTTAGGAATGTTTCTATACAGTAACGTTTGTGTGTACGAGTATGTAAGAACATCAAGGACATGTGCTAAATGCTCGTGTTACGTTGCGCCTATACTTGGAGTATTGCATTAGGGGGCAGTTGTAATCTAGCCCTTGGCGTGATCATTTGGAACAATTTTGGTGCTATTATGGGTAGGAAGCATGATACCAGATTGAGGTCACACCTCTTTTGATTTAATATACTACTCAAACTTCTATGAGTATAATATTCAATGCTATACCTTTCATAAATATTTTCCAACAAATTGACTATGGAGAGTAGACATATAGTTGTTATACACTTACACCCAATGCTTGTTTATTTTATTATCCATTTGATGATATGATTTGAAAATAATATTATTCAGCAATCCGAGTGTCAAGAAGTAAACCCTAGCTGAAAACATGTTGTTTTACTAGATTTCGTCGTTTGTACTGTTTCTGAGAAACTAGTGTTTGTATCTCATGACATGTCTTCAGCTCAGTTGCTGTTCTCATACAACAACATGTAATAAGTAAAGGGTCCGCCAAAAAACTTTTTTTTTTGAAAATGGGGCGCAAAACATCGAGTGTAGCTTCGGCTGTGTGGCACGTAGCGCCGTCTTGTTGAAACCAAATGTTGCCAATATCCTCCTCTTCAATTTTTGTGAACAAAAATGGCCCGATAACGATCGCCATTGACTGTAACGGCCACTCCTTGCTCATTTTCGAAGAAAAATGGCCTGATTTTCAAAGTAATGTCGCAATGTTTCTCAGAGTTGTTCAAGCGTATACACAACCATATTCGTTCAGCGGAAGGATAAAACTAATTATCTGTCAAATCAATCAAAAATCAAACTGTTGCTGCAAACCAAATCACCGGATTGATAAAACGAAGAAAGAAGGTCTTCTACATTATATGTATTTATCTTGACACACAATATGTGGAAGATAAATTTGGTGTTGAAGATGAAGTAGCATGTTATGGAATGGTATTAATACAACGTTACTTACTATTTATGTAATAAAACATTGCCAGTCATATCACTTTTACTTGTCGTTATAAATTGAGTTGTAGATATGTGATGCGTCCATACTAGAAGATATACCAGTACATCAATTTTTACCTGGTATCTATATTTATCCGCTATGACAGATAGTAGTCTAAATATTTTTCGAAACGATGTGTGGCTGCATTTCATTCTATACAAGTCTAATATTCTGCATCTGCAGCATATAAGACGACACAAATGATAGATGGTTTTTCTAGAAATTATATTACTGAGGATTTACTAGAGATAAAAATAGGTTCACGTAACCTCTGCAACAGTGTGTATTAGCAACATCTCCTTTTCCTGTAGTATGCATCATAATATATGAAAGATGAAAATCATGCAGGAAGACAATAATCAGTTCAATATATATTGGTGGAATCCATGGATGATTGTGAATATCTGCTGAATGGTGCTTAAGCTAGGGTTTGTAGTGAGACAAAAGTGACTACTAGGCATGGGTGCTTTTGCTAAAGACAGACAGTGTACACATGTGACAGTTTCTCATAGATTCTTCTGTTGAAGACAGATATTCGTTCAGACTTCTTTTGCATGGATAGTGGTTACATGTATGCAAAGCATCATTCCCGAGTTTGTAGTAGCATGTTCCGTAAGGCATGCACGAAGAAACAGGTAACTGATAGTCATAGATGCTTGTGGTGGAGACAGATAGTGGTTCAAACATGTTTTGCAGGGATACGTCAGTGCAAGACATCAACCCCAATTTGTACCGTGGTGCTTCAGGCATACGTGAAAATACAGATAACTTTCTCAAGAACTTTCAAAAGATAATAAAAATTATTTTAAAAATAAATTTAATAGGGTACATAATAATTTAAAACACTATCATTTAATATTAGTTAAACAACTTATTTAAAAAAAAAATATATATATTATATACAGCAACTCCGATTTACTCACATAAATCACACCCACAACCCCTACTTATAAGCACTTTACCTTATCTCTAGGGAAACTCTTTATTTATTAGTAAATATTAATTCGTTAATATCGTCTCCACCCATTATCCCCACTACTATTCTATCAAGTGATCAGTGCTCAGTGTGATCCATGTTAAAGCAAGGTATGAAATTGTTATTTATTTAATACAGGTGACTGTTAAGGATGCATATTTGTGCTGCAGATAAACAGTGGTTCAGACGTCTTTGAAAAGATTCATCTCCTCTTTTATGACATGATTTTTGTTACTGATTTGAAGATGCATGTTTATGTTGCTGTTGGATGATTGTGCACGAGATAGATGATGGTCCAGACCTCTCTTGCGGCGATGCGTCTCTGCAGGGCTTCTTCGCCGGCCTCTGCAGCATGGTGTCTGAGGCGGTGCATGTAGGCGCGATCTGTAACGCGGCCGGGGTCTGGTCCCGCGTACAGCAGCGCCCCGCTACAACTGATGGCAGAAGACAACAAGGCGTTCAGCGAGCCGCCCAGGAGCCTCAGGGCGGCCAGGTGGGCGGCTCGGGGGGTGGTGGGCGGCGACCGAACTCTGAACCCTCGCGATGCGGCACAATTTCAATTTGGAAAATTGGTTTTACAAAAAAACTTTTTCATCCGACCACTCATGTTGTAAAGGTTAATATTTTTACAAAATGTGCTGCGAATACCTGAACTATTTCGCTTCACCGCGTAAGTAACAATGATGATTGTGTATATACGAGTTATTATGGCGTACCACCTGTCGATTGACATGAACGTACAACGACCGTTTTCCTATTATTTCTTGAGCCTTGATTATTAGTACTCGTACCATAGTATTTACGAAGATAATATTACATGTAATATTGTAGCTAATAACTAACAATTACATATTGATAAAACTGCGCAATTATAACCATAATTTAATTAAAATTTAAAGTTAAACATTTTCAAAATTGACTGTTGAAATTTTCGCCTTAAGAAGGTAAAACATGTTTAGTCAGCAGTACACTTAAAAGCGATCTTATTTTCTACTATCTGGTAACAATCGAATAATATGGTTATCGAATTTAAAAAATTAGGAATTAAGCTGTCATCAATGGGTTCATTGTCACTTTGTGAGTATGTTTTTTTTAAATGTCAATTTAGAAGATAATTTTAATTGTTTTTATGTTACGATGCGATCATAGGCGAAGCTACAAGTCAAAATATAATTAATGGGATATAAGTAATATTTTATGATATAACTGTTGTACATATTTATCTGAAACTTCTCATGGAGACTACGAATTGTTTTATTTACGCACCATCAAATTCACGAATTTAAATTGAAAAATACATGTGAAATGTCACGTATTTAATAAAGCGTAAATATTCTAATGTTGACACGTGAAGATAACTTGTAAAATGTAGTGATTTATGTTTTCAGTTTGTTATCAATGTTTTATTTTATCAAAAGACAATGTGCTCAGCAACCTCAGTATTAAACTCTATTATAATGATAAAATATTTGTTATTCTTTAAATATATTAACAACTTATATGTATATATTAATCAATAAATAATTAATTTAATAAAATGAATATAAAGGCATCATAATACCTATAATATGTCGTAATTAATATTTCATTTCCATATACTGAGTAAAATAATCTTTTATATTTAAAACTAGTATGTTAAAATATTATGTATGATAATTAGAAGTGGTTTATTTACATTTTATTGTCAATACAAATAATATGTTTTTTTTAACCATTAATTTTGATGTAATCACTCGTATTTGTTATAATATATGGAGGGGTAAATGATGTAACAGTGGTATATGAAAGTATGCTTTTGGTTTAGATGTGTTTTCAAAACTGTAATGGCTATACAATATGTTTCTACTGAGGAAAAACCAAAGCTGCATTTTTGTGGTGTTTTTTGTTTCTTCGACTGAAGACTGACTTGTATGGTAAGAATACAACGTATCAACGAATAAAACGAATTCGGATATATTTGATTTACGCTAGCTGAAAAATATGGTTAAAACGTATTGCCGTCATAATTTTGTTGTCTACTTGTATGATTCTAAGAACAATCTCAGAGAGGCGATCCCGATGGATCGGTCACATCATGCGCCACGATGGTCTTCTTCACGACATTGTGATAGGGATGGTTGAGGGTAGAAACTGCAGAGGGCGTCCTAAACGGGACTATTTGCAGCAAGTGTTTGAGGACATGAGTTGTAGCTCTTATTTTTAGCTAAAAAGGATTGCAGAGGATCAAGAAGAATGGAGATCGAGATGTAAGATTTTGTTGCTGCAAACCAATCCGCCGGATTGATACTACTACGAAGAAGAAATGATTCTCGTCTTAAACAATTTACGAGTATATACAAAACGACCTTTGCATATTGCGACTATGATAATTTAAACGAACTGAATAAGTTAAAATTTACCGACTTATTCGGCTTTGAATACTCAAGAAGAAAAATATATATAATATTTGTAAATACGTTTAAAGATGATATGTCTATTTTCTTCTAATAACCATTGCATGTTTTAATACATATTCAAACCCAATTTTTTAACACTTAAAAATCCGCCACGCTAGCATATGGAGTATAATGATAGATTTAACTTAAATATTATTTTACATTTTCTAGAGTTTAAAATCAAACTATAAACCACTTGTATTTAATATTATACGTTGTAAATGATATGCTAATTTGATGTATTACGGGGAATAAGTTCGCTCTCGTAGTAATGGTATGAAAATTATTTGTTGACGCCGATATACAAAGCCAGTGAAATAAATGGATCGCCTTTTGCTTTCAGCAGATATGAAACGCAAATTACATTTTAAAACGATAAAACTAGAATACTTCCGAGCAGGGACGAATCTGAATTATTTTTTCCTCTTACAGAAACATTACAAATTTTAAGAACTCAATTCATTTCTGAAGTACAATAAGAATTAATCATAAAACATATATATAATATATGCAAATACAGGTACTTATGATTAAGTACTAAGAAAAAAGTAATAAAATAATACAAGCAACATAAGGTCGCAATGCTCATCAAACAGACGACGCCAACAAATTATTCCTCCAAGGAAACTCGTGGAGTTCATGTCTGAATTGGGCCTCCCTTACGTGAAATATATCAATATCCGATATGGTTAAACAGTCTGATGTAAGTTTGTAAGATGACAGTTTAATGTAAATACGTCTAGAGTAATACAGGTAGAAGTGGCCGCTGTAGTATCCGAGGTATATTTTTGGATGATTTATTCATTGAATAATATTTTTAAGGGAATTGGTTGGCTTGGCCGATCTATAAATTAAAATTCTAAAAAAATCTACCCAAGCGCCGCAACGATAGTTGAAACACAAAAAGTGAAGTTTAAAATGTTGTATTTTAATAGATTAATTTGAATTTGATGGGCGTACCATTTGAATGTTGGTGTAACCTCCGACTGCCGTCGTAGTTGACAACCCTCGAGTGCGAAACTAAAGTTAAGAGATAACCTTCTTAATTTGACACAATGACAGGTCATATCTTTGCGATATGCAAATGTAAAAACTGCTGTAATTGTACTCGTACTTTAGAATGTTAAGAAGGTGTGGTGTTTATGTTGTATGTTGAAGTATGTTGAAGTTCTCGCTAATGTAAAGATAAAGAGTTGTTTTAAGTGAATAGCTTGTTTTAGATGAACGGGTTATCTTCTGTTGCTAACCGCGTGTTTTTGATCGGGTTGAGTTGCTCATAAGCCTGCTAATCATTCTACTTCCTTATAAAAATCAGAATAACAAATCACCCAAAACATGCCTCGGTTACTACAGTGCCGTCTCTTTATTCCTCGAAAACGTCGTCAGGAACAAATGGATATTCTGAAGTGGATCTTTGCGTGTAGAGATAGGGACGAAGTATGGACAATGGCGACTGACAGAACTGATACACAATCTTTCGTCTCTTATTTCTGTTCGCTTGTCATTCATGTGTGTGTCGCCATATTGGCATTTTAGACTAGTAAAATAGATCGCAACTTGGGCGCTGGGCGACTGCCTCAGCTCCGACGAGCGCGGGCAGTCGTGTGCCGACGTCGGCGAGATCGCATTATTAAAAGTCCTGATCAATCGAGGCGAAAGTAACGCCATGTTACGATCGATCGGGGAAACCAAGTGTTAATCGTGAATGTGCTTCGGAAAAAATCTGTGTGTTATTAATCTGCTCCTCATCTTGCCCCCACGCGACGGAGTAACGCCTTTGAGGATGTTATTACTTATTCGAACCTGTTTTCTTAATAATATGAATATTCATGAAAAAGAATTATCTAGTACCCATCGTAAAATAAAATACTTATTTTTTAGGGAATAGAACTGGCAAATTCGTTGTGAGTTTAGAAAATTCCTACATTAATCAGTTTATAAAATAATTGTTCTTTTTTCGTAGTTCGTCTCTGGTCGGATTGCGTGTGTTCTTTTAATATTGTTCTGAATGCCTATACGGCATTGTAGTAAAAGTTTGATACACGTCCACCGCATGGTGTAGTCGGCACCACCTGCTGGCAAGCTTACTAACTACACCACTGTTTGTTTACCTTTATTCTACGCCATCGTACATTCAATCGTATAGCTGGCATTTGTAGTGTAGTAGCTAGAGGTTTTATTATTGAAAAATAAGGAAATATCTTCGAGTCTATTCAAATGTAACAAATTTCTTACTACACACCTATTATACGAGTATAGTCTAAATTTCAGAATATCTTTTAGAGAGTAAATTTCAACGTTCACTAGCGCCTAAACCTGACATAACTACACAATTTTCGATGCATAAATCGTAGTAAATTTATCAATGTTTATTTGTGTATAACTTCAAATATAAAAAAATCTATATTTGAACATAAGTTATAATGATCAGTATTGCAGTAACAGTGTTTAAAAAATATGGGAGAAATTGTTATGTTAGTTTATCTCAATTTTATCTTTTCCTTTTCTCTTTGAAGGGATTTTACAAAATTTCATGTTATTATTACTTACATTGAATAGATGAACTTAAAGTCAATATTAAAAAACTTACTTATTTTAATTGAAAAACAACTGTATTATTGCAATAAATTTTTGAAACATGCATGTCAGCATTTTACATTTAACAGAATATCTTATTGAATGACAGATGTCGTAGATCTCATGACATCTCGTCTGCCCACATCCACCATCCAGTAGATGTGTTTCGAACATTATTGTTCATAATACGAGCAGCCGCGTGCTTTCACGGAAAATAATTGTGTGGTTTATTCCAGTGCTTCTAAAATATTTTGTCGTCATGTTTTTGACGTCCTACAAATATTTTTCTTCATTTCTCTCTTTCTAGACAGCAAAATCAGCATTCAACTTACAGAATATGTATTGATATCAGCTTGATATTACTCGCTTAGGCTAATACAGTCTTTCTTCTTCTTCGTGTCAGCGACGTCAAACTATTTTTTCCCAATATCTGGCAACATCGATAGCTCGTGTGTTGCCCAGCGTTAGGTCCTGAGATGTGCAACTTGTTGGGCACATGGAGCAGCATCGTAGGTGTGAGGCGGTCTGCAGGTCTCCACAGTCGCACAATAGTGTCTCTCCCTGCCGAAGCATTCTCCACCGTTCGAGGTTGTCCTTTGTTCTACCAACTCCGTTCGAGGTTGTCCTTTGTTCTACCAACTCCCTCATTTTGTTTTTGTTGTCGCTGGGTTGAAAAGATTGGCCGGAAGAGGAAGTCCGAAATTCCGTTTCCAGGGGGCACCGCGTGGAGGTTCTTTTCATGCTCCCCGGCTAATACAGTAAAACGATATTTTGTCTCTTATTTTGATCGCTCGCCTGACATGCACATATAATGTTTTTAATCGTATAATGTTGCACGGCGCTTGCATGCGCCATCTTGTTTGTTATGACAGTTGGTCCATTTCATGTCGGCCACTGTCATATTTACTTCGCGATTCCGCCGCTAGGATTTGGCGGCGCTATACGTTATCGTTATATATACCGCCATCGTTATAGAAACGCCTAAGGACGTCCCTTTAACTGGCGACGTTGTTGACGAATAAACGAGTAATATGTGAAACAGAAACAAGTGCTTGTATTGTGAACCTGATCCTGCATCCTTCCTCCAGTTAATCGATGTCTTAAGTGGAAGAGGAGGATATCAGTATACAGCAAGTAATAGACGAGTAACTCTACTAGATACTTCGACAGTAGCTATCAGTTAACTGAAAAAATATATTATGTACCTTTTCAACGTAGTCGTATATATTACATCACCGTAAAAATTTCATTCGATGAACGTACATCCATACATGACGTCTATAGGCGCCATGACCTTAGCGCGAATGTTCGTGGATTATTTTATAATTTCTACTGTTCAAAATTAGCATAATATATTATTGAATGTACAATAAAAAGCATTCGAATCGAAAACTATTGGTTAAAACTGACATATATAGTTATTTCATAATGTATTAATATTTATTCATTATCTATAAATAGGTTAATAAATGTACTAAATATGTTCCGCGTAAGGTTAATAGTGTACAAAAGGGCAATATCAGCAAAAAAACATCTCCCATATACAATCTTTACAGCCTGAAAATAATATCTTCGTCCCACTTTTAAGCCGGGGAAAAACCAGATGATGCCAAAAGCTGCCGCCCAATCTCATTACTATGTTATATATCGAAAATCTTCGAACGGATACTACTTAACCAAGTCACCCCATATATTGAGCCCAAAATGATACTCCAGAAGGCGGGTTTCCGACACGGGAAGTCATGCAACGGGCAAATCATAAACCTGACAGCAGGGACAGTCACTGATGTACGACTTTGGAGACCTGCAGAAGGTCTCACATCTAAGATCCTGTCTGCACATCCCAAGACCAAAT
The DNA here is from genome assembly GCA_022606575.1 of Glossosoma conforme. NCBI lineage: Eukaryota > Metazoa > Arthropoda > Insecta > Trichoptera > Glossosomatidae > Glossosoma > Glossosoma conforme. The sequence continues at coordinate 4,437,316 of JAGTXR010000107.1, read as the reverse complement.
GCTGGGCACACGGGCTATCAATGTTGCCAATTATTAGACAGAAATAATTCGACGTCACTGACACGAAGAAGAACTTTTACACTAAATTTGAAAATGATAAAACTTATTTTAATTATTAACTTACGTCAAAATGAATTCATTATTTCAAACATATAAATATGACTCACTTTTGCTGAAAGCTTATAATTAACTCTATAGTATGTACTTGAACAAAATCTTTTATATAGAATCAATTTCTGCTATATCTTATATTATAAAACGATGTAATACAATTGTATAATTTCAATAAATCTGGGACTCTATTTGTTAATTGGAGTAAATTTAAATTCATTATTCTTCATAGTGTTAGAAGGAATATTTATGTTTTGGGAATTTTTTTTTTGACAAATAATTTATTATATAAGTGTAACTCGGCTATTGTTACACAGATATATATTTAAAACCTTTTAGCTTAAAGTATTTACTGAATACCTTTTTATTAAATCTACACAATGATAAAATATTTATTGTTTTTCCGTGAAATATCGTGTATTATTTTTCGTCAGTGCTTCTTGCTATTTTGCTTCCAAATGTTTAGAAGCACAGTTTTCCTTCACGGAATTCCGTGACTTGTTTGCATTTATTTCTCCCGCAATGGAATATGCGCTCACTTTGAAAGCTCTACTGCTGTCTAATGTGTTCTCAAACTTTGTAATGTTCTTTGTATTGTATGGTACATAGACACTACATATTAAGTGAATCACATTAAATACTAAACCAAGTGCACAATGACTGTAGCCCTAACTTTTTAAATTATAAAATTTAAAAAAAAACACTTCAAAAATTATTCAATGTATCCTACGACTTTTCATATTTTTTATTTATTTCATTGTAATGAATGCTGAAATTCCACCAGAAACCAAAAGCTTTAAATATACATTTTTATTACTTTCCAGCATTTTAGTTAAATTAGTTATAATCTTAGTTAACCATAGTTGAGGAACTAAATTAAATAAAAAAATATGAAAGGTCGTTTACTACTCGTAGATCGTGTGAAGTTTTCTTGGACTTGTTAAATTGCATAATTTAAAAAAGTCCAGAATCGTGTTGATAAGATCTCAGAAACAAAACATCATTAGCGAACCGGCAAGTTTACTAATCTAATCTTAAACTATTTGTTTTAATGCTTTAATGAAAAATATTTTTTACTTTATAATGTGTATTATAATTAAAAGAGTCACGCTACTTTTTGACAAAAGTGGTCCCAAATTCAAATCCAATTATAATGTTTTATCTTTATAATTCTAGAAGTTGTACTTTCATGGTACTACTCGTTATTAATATTGTTTGGCAAAATATTAGGGGTACGGTGGTATGAATTTGTAATAAATTACGAGGTAAGGGAGCGGATATGGTAGCCTTCCTTCCTACACTCAGAAAAGAGACGAAGGTAGACTTGGGTCGAACATGTTCTCCGGGTTGGTTCCAGCCTTTCCAGGGCTATCGCCGTCCTGTAAGGCAATATATACAATATAATGTACTTGGCGGAGTTCGAGAGTATTATGTAGAGTTTGTGTTAGAGATCGTATATAGAAAAAATATTTGTATGACAAGGAAGAATGTAAATAAAGTAAAGTTTTTCTAATTACCTTTTTATTTTATTCGAATTAGTTGCACATTAAATTTAGTATAGCGTCTATATGAAATTAAATAAATGCACCATTAATTGCTTAGGTCATTAACTATATATATAATCGTGTCGGAAACAACAGGGTCAGATCCTGTCTGCCCAGAAGTGGGCGACGTCGATTAATTGCCATCATCAGGTCTTCCAGGGTGCAGCCACTCAGCGCACACTAGAAGGTGTGAATCGCTCCACGCCGCAGTCACATTCAGTCGGTCCGCTGTAAAACTGCCAGGCCCTCATTTGTGTCCTCGTTTTGCATACTCAACTAAAATAATCGTATCCTATAAGTGTCTATTTACTATAAAATTAGTGAAGTATCAAAATTACAGGTTCTTTTAGGCTAGGTTAGATAAGGTTAAGTTTTTTTTTTGTTATCTTCACATGTCAATTTTTATTTTATTACTCATCGAATAAATAAATTTACTTTAGGATTATTTTATTTTGTACTATTTTAATATTTTAGAAGTGATTGTATCATGACATAACATCATATCAAATATGCTATTACTTACAATACAGTTTATCACGATAAATGTATAAAGAATTATAGAAAACAATGGAAAATATCATGGAGTTTTCCGAAAAACAACCTACGTGATTTAAGTCACAATAGTAAATTTCTTAAGAAAAATTTACTATTGTGTTACTATCGTTTAAATAATGTTGGTGTGAGGCAAATACTTTGAACATACAAACGTTTCTGACTAATATTTTATCAGCTCTGGTGAATCACACAGTAAGTCACTTTATAAATGCGAGATTATAAACTCCATGACATTTATTGCAGGGTTGTCTGGTGACATGTTTTGGCAAGAGTTCAAGAGGCTGTGAAAAGATTGGGAGCACAAATATGTCATTATGATAAACTTAACTCATAACTGAATTGCCAGTGCTAAACCCTAAACAAAAAATATTTAGTGTCCGTTCAGGCGGAGAAATAGTCGAGTGGACTAGGCGGTATAAAAGACCTGAGCAAAGGTTGATTACAAGGCTCGTGGTTCGCATCCCGCGTCTGCCGATATTTTTCTGAATGAATTGATGCGTATAAAAATTTGATGTATAATTGTATGTGTATTTTTAATTATTAATAAATATTTAATTTAACTTTTTAATACGGTATGTATTTAAAAGAAAAGTTACGTTAAAATTATTGCTATAATATTTTTTTTAAGAATAAAGATAAAGAGGTTTTCAATTTACAAGTATGTAATGAAAACTACTAATGAAATCAAAAAGAAAAAAGAAACTTCCGACCTACAACTTCATTCAATAATTGTATTTTCTTTAGTCATATTCGTTTCGTAGTATTGTAATGTAATAAAGGTTCATTTTTCCGATGACTTCTTTATGAAAACCCTTATTCGGCAATAACCCTTTTATGGGACCTAATTTTTAACTTATTTACAATCAGCATAATTTCAGTAACTATCTTTGCACTCTGAACTCATAGTGAATACTTTAAAAGATCTATAAATTGAGTATACTTTATAATATAATAATGAATATGCATTATATTGTACACAGCATATAAAAAATGATGACAAAGATTGCAAAATCTGATTCACAAATTTGGGTCGCAGAAAAATCAAGCACGTGAACAAAGCCAACGTGATAGTACGTTATTTACAAAACTATTTGGGTCGCCCTTTGAAGCGAAATTCAAGGAAACTTTTCCACAACGAGGGGAAGAAGACAATTTATTACGAAGAAGCAAAAAACACCAACACAAAAGGATAAATATTATATACAATTGGAGCGCGCGGCGCAGCGCTCTGGGGTGGAAATGGGTTTCGGTTTTTCGAAATGTGGAAAACACTATTTTGATATGCAAAGTGCACGCGTAAAATAATACTAAAACGGCGAATTTCGTATTGAAAAAAGACGATTTGCAGGCTGATGTTGTCCGTAAGGGTTTTTCAGGTTTTCAGGTGGGTGAGAGTGTTCTGTTATGGGATCGGAGTCACTTTTCGAACACGGCATCGGTGAATTGATGTGACAGCTTGACATGTCTGATCTCTATTTCATGTACAGGTTGGATTGATATTGGAATAATATACGGCTTTTATTTTGTTTTTCAAGGGAGCGCCATTGTTGATACTGCAATTTTGCTGAATGAGAATGGTATACACTTTCATAACAAACTGTTACTTTGCGCATTGGTACACAATGATGCATGTAAAAATATTATATTGAAGTACATTAAAGAAACTAATAAGTTAACTACAAAGTTCTAAGGAGGTCTCAAAAATAAACTGTAAAAGGTTTATATCTGATCTTTTTTGTCAAACAATTAACATTTTAAATGCAGTGCCATTTTTAAGTTTTTTTATGGATCGTTCGAATTGTTGATTTATTTAAAGACTTTATTTAAAAAATCAAAACATGAATAATTCAAATTACGAGTATGTACATTTTTTATCTGCGTTATTATTATCAATTTATAAACGTGATAAATTAATAGAATTTAATGGATTATGATAATAAATCTCTTATATCATTAATTAAGGGAGTTAAATGTAAAATCACTAATCTTCATCCTTTGGCTATAAAAGATCATATAAAGTATATTTCTACGTGTTAATCTGAACTCAAGTAAATTACTTCTTAGGTTTTCACGGCCAGATTTGGTATTGTGGCTTTTGGGTTTAAGCGCGTGTGGCGAATTACTCTTTTCCAATATTTCGACCGCCATTGCAAGGGCCTTCTTCAGGGTTGATGCTTTTATGGAGGTCATCAATACACAAAGTCTTCAACCCTGAAGAAGACCCCTTCAATGGCGATCGAAATATTGGGAAAGAGTGATTCGCCACACACGGCTAAACCTAAAAGACACAATATCATTAAACTTAAGTACTCTTTTATTTAAAACGAGCTGAAAACGTATTTTTAAATTATATTTAAACGTATAAATTCTAATCTCATTCAACAGTTAAAATTAAACTGTTAATAATCATATTAAATAAAGAGGGAATTTTCTCAAATAAAGGGTCCGCTTCAAAAATGGGGCGCAAAACATCGAAATTAAACTGTTAATATCTTTCAATATTGCTCATTTTCGAAGAAAGCATAATATAACCATATTCGTTTAGCGGAAAGAAAAAATAATTATCTGTCAAATCAGACATGAAATAAAATACCATTCACGAAATAAGCACTAGTTGAAAAAAAAAGTTAGATGGCGGACCCCTTATATTCGAGTTACCAGGAATAAATCAATATACTCGTATTTCAAGAAATTCTATAAACCACACAAATTGGATAAAATGAAATGGAACTTGATAAATTGCCAATAAAATGGGTCATGAAAGAAGACCATTACTTTCGAATACATCAATGCTTTGACAGTTTATAAGCGTATTTTGACGCTATTAAATAAAATCGAGAGCAAAAAGTTATTACTGTACATGCTTTTACGTCAAACGTAATAAAGAAAAGTGCGAAAAAGATATTACCCAAACTCGGAAATGCCGGCACTATATGTATTTTAATACTGAGCCATATTTTTATGTGATAATTTGGTTTGTCAGCAAATTAATTTATTTTACATGTAAATGATTTTATTTATGTCTTGTAAAATACGAGTAATGTTAATTAGTATTATAATAACACAGTTCCACTGTTAATTTCTGTAATAATCAAAACATTATAAATATTTCTAAAAAAAAAAACAAAGTTATTATCGTTTATAAAGTGATTTCTATAATTAATATTTTTATCCACCTGAAATATTATAGAATCAAATCTTTAAACTTATTTACAAATAAGATATACGATCCATAAAAAGGAATCTTGATTGGACATCGCAGAAGTAAAGAAGTACATTAATTGACAAAACATAGTCTAAATCAAGTTTTTTAAATTCTACAGGTTAATTATTGTATGAAGACAGACAAAAAACTAGTTGTAGTCGTTAATATTATTTTCATCGCATAAATATTCATCATTGAAGACATCAAATGGTAGTTCAGTCGTCAATAAAACTTGTATGGTATCTAAGAAAAACTAAACAAGCACTATAAAAAAGATCTTTCAAAAATGAACTAATCAGAAAAATGTTGATGGCATTTCGCATTCAAACCTGTATGATGCTGTTTTTGTAAACTAAATTAAATTTTAAAATGTTGTTTCGTTTTTAAAAGTACACAATATAGGTTGTGTTTAGTTTTTTTTTTGTTATAATGGTATCTTTTTAAAAGTATTCTTTTACTACTCATATATTGTCGGATTAAATAAAAGACATATTATGCATAAAACAATTTTCAGATATGGTACGTTCTTGTGTTAGTAAATTTGTGAAGGTCTTTACCCATTGTCTTCCACGAGGTCCTCGGTTAGACTTTCACCAATCTTGCTCGCCTTAGATCCTCTGGGTCTTCTGGTCTTCCTGGCAACAGCCAGGGTCCCTAGGTCCCCTTCATCGCTTCCCCTCACGGTCCCTCCACTCCCTCCCGATCAGGAGGTCTATAGTTGTCCAGAAACCAGAGTCGGATGCCGTGGAACTTGACCTCTCCATGACGCACAATAGACTTGACACCTTTAGTATTTTTAGCTTATTTATTTTTGAAGCTATTTTTTTTCATTTAGGTTTTTTAAAATTCACATAACTAAACACGCACGATTATAATTTTATTTTTTATACAAATACATTTCAAATTTTTAAATGATATGCTGGTGTTGTTTATAGTTCAGAATTAAGAGAATAAATTTATCGACGAAAATATGAAATATTTATGGTTTTATTTTACTTGTATGTAAATATTTTATGAAGAAAACATTTCGTTAATAAATATATATTTATTTTATGTGTCACTTTTTATAATTTTCAAAAAAATTCACTTTAATTAATGTTGGGCATTTAATTATTATGATATATATTTTTTTATACACTTCTTTTGATAAATTTTAATAGTAATTAATCCTAAGATTTAAAAAATGCAAAAATATTACAATGAAAGTTTGATTTTTGAAATATACTGAATGGATTATTTTATGTTAAATTTCCACCTTTTAATGTTTAAATTATTTTTAAAAATATAGATAAAAATATATATCAATATATCAAAGTTATTTGTTTTAATGATTGTGGTAAAATTACATTTGTTAATTGTTGGATTATAGTTGATATGTCAAGTTTACAAAGTCCTGCTTGGTTCAGGTGATAGTCGTTGGTGGTCTCCCCATCTCTTCAGGAGCTGAACAGGTTGTGACTAGCGGTGGCTTGCCTCGTAACATGCCCCGTCGTGTCTTCAGCACTTATAAAAGAACGACGCCTTATATTCGGCGTCGCGGCGCCGGGAGGTGCATTGACATGACACCGGTCTGAAAAGACCACACTCGAATAAGCAAGAAACGGGACACTTTACTCGTCAACCGGTCTCTATTTCTATATACTATTCGCGCTACGCAATAAATACACATTTTATTATACCATGTCCGCACCCTTAAATGGAGCATATGGTAACACTCGGTAGCATCCAAATTATTCACTCGATCTCTTTAAATCAATAATAAAAAAATACGTACAAATCTTCATACACACTTTTAAGTCAAGAACTGATGGTGTAATTGAACTATATATACTTAACATTGCAAATATCATTCTGTGTAATATTTTTTACAAACAATTATTCATAGGAAAAGAAACGGTAAGCGTCAAGATGTGAATGGCATATATGTGAAATATCGGGAGTGATATTAGATTTAGAACAAAAATATTTTCTAGTTGTTTAGTCGTTGCTGATGTGAAGCGATATATAATTCGTTTTTTTTTTTGTAACTAGTCGAGATTATTGTCATTTTGTCTTTAGACAGTTAACGGCTGCACAAATAGTTCCTCTGACGCCATAAACATTTTTATATAAATTCAAGAAGTACCTAACTCAGTCTCTCTTCATTGATCACACACCCAAGTTCATTACTTATATTCAATCTTCTTCGTAGTATCAATCCGATGGATTGGTTTGCAGCAACAAAATCTTGCATCTCAATCTCCACTCCCCTCGATCCTCTGCAGTCCTCTTTAGCTCAGCATAAGAGCTACAACTTATGTCCTCGAACACTTGCTGATCATCCACAGTGGTCGCCACAACAACACCTTTCTTTCCTCTTGAGATGACAGTCGATGCGATCATATAAGGACAGCAAGATGAACTAACGAAATCAGAAGAATAGTAAAAAGAGCCTCGAAGCAGAAGGCAGACTCATAAGGGAGGCCTAAGTTTTTATAATAAACGGACACAGGCTGATGATGATGGGTATCTACAATAATGGTTTTGTTAGGAATTAGTCCCGCTTAATAATTACTGAAGCGTTTGCCGCTGGTCACATTAAATTGCTATGGCGGGTGTGATTTTGTACCGCTGCAAGCCATGGCAACGCAATGCCGGGTAAACAACAAGCGGAGGCTCCTTGCGGGGATGTGCCGGGCCCCACAGGAGGCGTGGGCGACAACAATACACAATTCATCAGGAACCACCACAAAAGACAGCTTGCTGAATGAAATTGTAAATGTATTATATTTACGACCGTTCCCCAAGAAAATCGATGCCATTCAACGTACCTTTGAAGGAACGCAATTGCTTGAAAATTCGGGATGTCCTGACTTAAAAATTAAAACCCAAAAAAAGGCAATTTAATAGATATCTGATTAGTAGTTATTTATTTACTTACTGTGGGCTGCAGGACGCAGAGCTGATATGGAACGAGGTGAAGACTATGGTGGCGGACACAGCTTTGATTTGTAATGTCTTGACAACTATATACTTCATTTAGGGAAGCGGATTAGTGATCATGATGATGACACTGACGACGATTCAATTAACCTTATTGTAGTTTGTATAAATACTTGTAATTAAATTATTTTCAAAGCCTCATCAATGATTTCAATTGCTTTATATATTTTGCCCTGGTTTTTTTGTATGTTAAAATAATACCATATATTCAATAGCTATATTATTATATTATAAATAGACGTGTGCTCAATAATTGTTTGATTAAAATTTTAATACTATTATTACAAATGAATGTAATCCGATTGTGAAATGAACCATAAACGTTCTGTGGGACTGTAGGGCATTGAACGACGTAAATTTACTGTCCGGTTTCTAATAACCAACGGGCGTTTAAAGGTTAATATATTTTGCCCTATTTTTTTGTATTTTTCTGTCACTTCATTTCATAATTGTATGTGATAATTACTCGCAAACAGGAAAATAATAACTTACATTACACATATATATTATTATATTATAAATACAGACCCGTGAAGAATAATTGTTAGATTAAAATTTTCAAACGAAAAAAGGGTGGAAAATCAGTATATGAGCATCTTAAATATTGTATATACAAATTATTTGAAATGTGAAATTGGAATGTATTTTTTATTGTCCTGTTTCTAAAACCAAAAGGTAGTGTTTTCCAAGGCTATTAGTCTCATAGATGTCATCTCTATGGAACATATATTGGCATAAGTAACGTTTTCAAAGTTCCATTGGGAGCTATTCTGATTAATTTACTCTTAACTTATTTTGAAGTGACCTGGTATGAAACCAAAAAAATATATTCTCTTTTCTATTGTATTATGTCGATTTGTTTGCCAGACTCGGCATTGTGTTATATTCTCAATTTGATTTGCTCAGTGTTTGTAATGTTGGTAATTTTAATGATGGTGTGGGTGGAGTAGGCAGTGGACGGAGGAGGTGGAAGTGATGTGTAGTCTGTAGCACGGCGCTGTGCAGCAAGTAATTAGCCCAATCTAATGTTTCCTATCGCTGAGGCGGAGCCACCTTCGTGATGCAACAGAGGGTTAACTCGTTAATCAATTATACTTTTTCCACTCTATAATACATTTCTTTATATTTCTATCATTTACACACCGCGCTTTGCGAAGCCAATGAAATTTATTTAATATAATTCGTTTATTGCAATAAAATTAATGAATTAGTAACACGAGGTACAAGAGTCAAAGGTACAAAAGTCACGAAAGGTACAAAGCAAGGTCCATTCAGTCAAAATTCCGTTCGACCAAATAAATGTCCTTCGGCCAAATGATTTTCAGTTCAGGAGGATACCCAATAATACTAAGACTCACATTAGATAATTGAGAGCGTTGATAATATGATATATTTTTAGGGATGCCTGAATGATGCATGCAGAGTCGTCACAGGCTACCTCAAACCAACACCCATTTCAAAACTATATCCCTTGGCTGGTATCGCACTACCAAACGCTAGCGCAAAGTCATATGCGCCGAAGAAATGCGTAAGTCAATTGACCAACCGTCCTACTGCTTGTATAATCAGATGCCCTTACACCCAGACTGAAGTCGCGGAGCAGCTTTCTGAGATCCACACAACCTCTCACATCCGACCCTGCAAATGAGAGACTCGAGAGAGTCGCACCAGAGGATTTCATTACTCCAAAGGAAGGCCTCCCAACTGACAAGAATCTTGACTGGCGGACCTGGAAATCCCTGAATAGATGAATAACCGGATTTGCTAGAACAAAGGTGCGGTGGGGAATGCTTCGGAAAAGAGAGTCACTAATGTGCGACTGTGACCTGCAGACCGCCTCACACCTAAGATCCTGCTCCATGTGCCCAACAAGCTGCACATCTCAAGACCTAATGCTGGGCAACACACGGGCTATCGATGATATCAGATACTGGGCAAAAATAATTTGACGTCGCTGACACGAAGAAGAAAAGGGAACTCGTAACGTAGTTTAGGTGTGCTAGAATGATATCTGACTCATAGTAATGCTCGTCGATTTTCACTGAACTTTTTTGTTGTATTTTTTGTTTTTTATTGTTAATGTTTTCGGTTCCACCACTGGTGTCGTCCTAAATAATGCTGCGGTTAATGGAAACCTGCCTATCTGCTGAAAGTTGGCGCATTTCTTGCCTAACTAACGGCCAACTTTCCACTGCTGCGATTCGTCAGCCAAAGATATTGAAGGAACTTCGCCGCAATGCCATGATAGTAAACCAAACCAAATTACGATCATGTGCAGAGCTGAAGAGAGATTCCGATCAAATATATTAGGAGCAAATGTTTCAACTATTTTATCGTGAGCTAAAGACGGTATTTTGTACTTGCTTATAAAGCAAGAAATAAATCTCAGAGGCTTTCATTCTTAGTTTAAAAAAAATTACTGCACGATCTCTTATCTGAAAGTGATAAAAAAAGACTAGAGGCCTTTGAGATGTGGTCACACAGAAGAATTCTCGGAATTTCCTGGAGAGACCACGTCACGAACAATGAGGCTCTCAGCACAATCAAGAAGGATAGGCACCTAGTAAGAACCATCTCAGAGAGGCGAGCCCGATAGATCGGTCACATCATGCGATGGTTTCTTCACGATATTGTGGAAGGTATGGTTGAGGGTAGAAACTGTATAGGGCGCCCTAGACGGAAGTATTTGCGGCAAGTGTTCGAGGACATGAGTTGTAGCTCTTATTTTGAGCTGAAGAGGACTGCAGAGGATCGAGAGGAGTGGAGATCGAGATGCAAGATTTTGTTGCTGCAAACCAATCCACCGGATTGATACTATGAAGAAGACTGCGTGAATCATTAGGATCTTTGGACAACTGTATGATTCCTCTTCAAGCATATATTATATATCTTGAGTTGTCAGCAAAAAACTGACAATTTTTTTTTTAAATTCTTCTGCAAGATGTTCGTTCATCTCATACGTTACTTTCAAGAGGCCGCGTGCCAGCTGTTGTTCCAATATGGACGTTTGCTTTCAGGGTACTGGAGATACTACTTTACGTGTTCACCGGAACATTTCGTCTTTCTTTGCATCGATACAAATAAGTATGGTACTAATCCATCTGTTAAAATATAATTACTGTAAAAACAAAGTGCACACTTTTTCAAATTTTTATCTATCTTAACACATTTATATTTAAAAATAGTGTAAAATTCGTTTTTCAAAAAATTCACCCTTTCGCATAAGTTTTCAAAAGATCATAAGTCATAAGATTCCCCGACCGTTGACATCGATTGACGTGATATATCGTTTTGTTACTTTCTAAGAATAGTTTTTTATGCATCATCTGATAGCTAAAGGATACAAGAACCAATGTGATATATGAAAATGGACCAGATAGGTACATTTATGCTTCAAATACTAATTTTATAATTGACAGTATAATTTGTATTTAAACCGAGCCGTAATGAAAGGGTTAAAAATATGTCATTTTTATAGACGAATAAGCAACGAGCTTGTGTGTATGGTATATTTATTATAGGATCAATGGTAATTTCTAAACCTTTTTTATACTGTAACTTTTTTTTTAACCTTTCACATTTAAAAAAGGCACTTGAAAGCACAAAACATACGCAAGTGACTATTGAAAATAGGTTTCATGTTACATTATATTTCAAGTTCAAATAATTGTACGTGGCAAAAGCTCTTTGATATTGATCTATTTGTAGAAATTACGTACTCAATTCTCGGAAATTTTCCAAAGTCAACAAAGTATAATTGTAAGTGGAATTGGGCCCTCGGCGTTAAGCGCCTTATTGATAAAACATCCAAATGTGCCATAACGGCACGATGCGTATACAGCAATTAAAAATAATTAGTTATCCAACGAAGAAAACTTTAATTTATACTTTCCCAGAGAGGATTTTTAAGACTAATTGCCTTATGCGTCTCAGACATGTAATTCAGTAAATAATCAGTACAATTTCCAGAAATAATAATTCCCTACAATTTTCATGCAAATTAGAAGTTCTTAACGTTTGGGTAATATTATGAAATAAAATTCCTCTGATTTGAATGTCGATTGTAAATATGACTTTTATAAGATATTAAATGACATGTCACGTAAGTAAAACACAGAAGCACTATAGCATTTTTTGTTTTAATTCACGTGACTGACTCTCGTATGTAAATTTATTTGGCATTTTGTGTAGAAACTAGTATGAATATTTTTAATAGTGTCTATATATGTTTTTTTATAATTCATACATATAAAAAAACTACGGTTTGAAAACATTTTAATTGTTTAAAATGAACGAAATCAAGTTCAATGAAATTAAGAGCAATTAAAAAATATGTTTTTTTTTATCATATCCGCTCCATATTTGGAGAATATGAATACCACAAATTGTCGTTTCATAGTTCTGTAAGTTTAGGTTGTCTATGCCTTGTCCCAGAACACCTGTATACCCCCGGAGGTCTACATGGAAACTTTTATAGACTGCAGCTGTAGTACCAAATAAATATTTGGGTGTTCAATAATCAGCGTTTTTAATGATAAATATTGAATTTATGTACAATATGTATAAAACCTATATGTTTTATAAATTTATTTGCTAATAATACATTACTCTGAGTTATTTTCGATCAAGAACCTTCGAGTTATCAAGATGTAGGCCGATTTACGCAAAATTAACTTTGGAAAAGTTTTCTGGGACATAATATTAAGCTAACAATAATTTTATGATATTGCTTTTCTTTCGAGTTTTTGATACGATTTTTCCTTCTTCCATAGATTTATGGAGACTTGTTATTATAACTTCACAAATTTATTTTATGATATGTAATCTCGAATATATTTATTCGAGAATATAATATGTACTGTAAAAAAGAAATGTACAAGGAATCATAAAATAAAAAATAAGCCTTTATTAATAGATACCACATTGTGGTGATTTTATCTCCAATGAGATTTTATTTAATATATTATAAGAAGTTATTTTATAATGTATGGGTTCTCTCAAATACAAAAATACGAGTAATTAAGCTTAAGAAGTCATTTTTAGGGTATGATATACTAACATTATTTTACTCCTCTTTGACGGTTCCGCCGCATTTCGTTGCCAGACAATTCGTTCAACTACTCATCGGTAACGACGTGGGACGCACTGGACATCTAGTGCACGGTACATTAGGTGCTCAAGACAACTGGTGCATTGGATGTCTTGCTAATCTAACCTAACCTAATCTAACCTAAGTTATTTCGTTAACAAGACCTATGGAACTCTGGACTCTACGATCACTGAACAAATCCTTAAGTTAGGTTAGGTTAGGTTAGCGAGACATCCAGTGCACCAGTTGTCCCTTGCACCAGATGTCTATTGCGCCTTACGTCGTTACCGATGAGTAGTTGAACGAATTGTCTGGGAACGATAGATCGTGATACCGGCTTTGACAGAAATAAAATCATATTCACACTATACATAAAATCTCTCTTTGTCTACTGTTATCCATTGCTGAAGATGGTGATGGTCAGTATAGCTAGTAGATTTAGACCTTGTAGATGGCATCCTTCTTCCTTGAGTATTCATGTATCGTTTGAAATGTTTCTGTGATTGATAGTTTGTTATACTCTTAGCGAGATCCACCATGTTGTCGAAATACATTTCTGTGTAATCTTGATCCTTCGAATTTTCTAGCGACTTTAATCTTCTCAAGTTATTCAAGATCGCTTCTGGCAAAATGATCAAAGAACTGAATTAGGTATCCATTAATTGCACGTGGTGTAAAGCAGATATTTAATCTGTAGCTTTTTGAGTATTGAGACGTTAGTAGGCTATAAGCAATAAAATAATGTGATATTGATACCATAGATGACATTAAAATGACAATCATAAAGACATGTACAAGTTTTTTTATGTAAGCACATACAAGAGAATACCGACAGATGGTGATAGTGATGTTGAAATATCATCTGTGGATTCTATAACGCTAACCATGTTACATATGGTTAAGGGCTGCATGTGGAGTGTTGATCCGTCAATGTATAGACTACAGCCCGACATTCACGCATCATCCTTATTATTACAGGAATTTACTATGAATGGGTGGTCTTCACGGGATGACTTTCGTCTACCACCAATTGTAATTAATAGGCTATGACTGTCATTTAACGGGTTAGGGATCAAATTCACAACAACCGGGGGTAGTTTAGAGCTCAGAAATCGATTTTTATATTTTTTAATCTCCGTCGTCGATCGAACCCAAGACCTTTGACTTGTCAAGCAAACGCTTTGACCATTGAGCTTGACCCGCCGGCAAAGTGCAAATGCTACGCAATTACTGTTCACTGATTGGAAGATTTCTTGTGACAGACAAACTACATTTATTATAATAGACAATTTAATAATAATTCATACCGAATGCACTATACCTCCATTTTATATCATGGAATGCAATATTTATATAAATAAAATTAATATACAATATTTAAAAAATAATATATTTTAAGCACTCCAGCGCACGATAGTTGAAAGCTAAATTTATTTGCTTAAATAAGCTGTACACATATCGTGTGAATCAAACATTATCTTTGTTTCCGTGTGATGGAATATATTACAATGATATGCCACAATACGCCATTTATGATTTTAACGTTTGTAGCAGGAATGTGCGAAGTGTTTTTGTTCAACCCTGTGTCTGTCAGTTGGTTCACTTTAAGCAAATTTATGATACGCGTTTTCATGTTTAATCTATCTACTTGTGAAGTTAAGCTACATGAGTTTAACCCTTTACGTGCCGAATAAGATTTCACAAAAAGTCACGAAATAAGTCAATTAGTCAATGAAAAATAAAGTTGAATATTTAAGGACGATATTTTTTATGTGTTTTGATTGGTCAGTGCTGCATTAATATTCACCTTCAGAACTAAATTAAATAAATCCATTATTATTTAAAAAAAAGAGCAAATTTGAAACATGTGTACAATGATCCACAACTCAATACATATCGTAAAAAAAATGACGAAGGAATGTCGCAATACGAAACAAAATTATATTTAATATAGTATTCGGATAAATCGGCATCTCGCACTGAAGCGAGGTGTTTTTTTCAGGGCGTGGGATATATCCGCACCTCGCACTTAAGAGCAGTGCAAGTTGGTGCGGATATATCTCCTCGCACGTAAAGGGTTAAGTCCGTATCACCTTAGCTGTCAACCGCACAGTCTAATATCCACGTGTGATGGACTGGTGCGGCTTCACTACTCGTTGTTTGAGTGGAAAATTACTACAGTTCTGATAAAGCAATTACCAGGTGACCCTGTATATCTGTACATGTATTGTATTAAACGATAGCTGAACAATTCGCAAAATTTGTTCGGAATCAATTTGAGTAGGTAGTTTTAGTGACTACATAATCGTAGTTATAAGATGGGAGAAAAATGACAAGAAGGATAAAGAAAAGTCTTCTGAACTTGAGGGTTCTCACAACACGTTGCAAAAAGCAAGATTCATAATATTTGTTTGTTTCAGATTATAATCTCAATGGTCCTATCTAAGTTAAGATGTTGATATATTTCACGTAAGGGAGGCCCAATTCAGACATGAACTCCACGAGTTTCTTTGGAGGAATAATTTGTTGGAGTCGTCTGTTTGATCAGCATTGGAACCTTCTGTTGCTTGTCTTTATTGCTTTGTTTTTAGTACGATAAGTACCTATATTTAAATATATTATTGTACTTCAGAAACGAATTGGGTTGTTCAAATTTGTAATGTTTCTTTAAGGAAAAAAAATAAAAATTAATAACATATTGTAAATAATGTAAGATTTTTTGTAAGAAGTACATTACGAGTATATACTTAGAGTTATAATTCAGTAATAATTGTATTACTCTTATTTTTAAATATACTTTTATTACAAAGAATAATGATTAATACTACTAATTATGTCTTTCAGATATATTATAGATGGAAAAGGGATAGAGATTGAAATAATTTATGTAATCATAAAAGGTACTTTATTTCGAATGTTTAATTTCAATTCGAGTTCGATTAAGCCATTTATAATGTTAAATAAAACAAATACTTTATGATTTACGTGAAATAATATTACAATATGAAGAAGAAAAAGCAAATGACCTATTGAGTTGTCATTTAAAATGTCAGATAAACTTGGTAAAATCGCACAGTTATGTAAAATATTTTAATAAATAAACATCAAATCACCGTTAAATGTATTTAAAAAATACGATACTAAGATATATTATTACGATTCAGTCCCTTAGTGATATAAATATTTATGTTTTAATTAATCTTTCATTTTTTAATCGGCGATGTGGTCTTCACAAAAAATCAGAATGATTCGATTGAATAAACTAGAATGTGGATGCTTGACATTTTTAAGAGCGATAGGCTTGTGCAATAATGCAGTGGTGTTGGTTCAGCTGCTTTCGATGTTATTATGGATCCTGTGTGGGGGCAGGTGCCTTGGAGTAGTCTTATGTGCATGTGAGATGGAATGAAGTCTGCAGACGAGAGTGAGAGGACCGTCCTGACGACCACGCCCAGACCGAGACCGTGGACCATCAAGGTCGGTTACTTCTGCTGGACAAAACACAAGATATCAAAGAAGTTGCTCACACAAAATTATTTAAAACTGATATTTAGTGATTAAGGATATTAAGTCCTTCTTGCATTCCCATAGATGAAGCATTAGGTGGCTATATACTATATATGCCATAGTATAGCATAGTTTTTTATAGGCTGTCATGAATCTTATCTCACTCCAAATCATCTCTGCACCCGAAGCTTTCTTGAGAACATACTTTGCTTAGTTTCACATTGCCCTTCAGAACGTGAACTCAGGTGTTGTAAAATAAAGTAATTATAGTAACCGAGGTATTTTTTCGATAATTAGGTCATAAAATCAGGTCTATTCAGCTAATTTTAAGTATTGAAATTATTTTTGCCTTGCCATACGATTCACATTACATAGAAGCATCTTCAAGCAATGGCTCTAAAATATTAGATTATCCGCTTATTTATGATGAATTGTGTAAAAAATTGTAGCTTAAATAATCTTAAGAAACAAGTAAATAAATTTTCACATCAATAAAGACAAATACAATTTATATATTTCATATAATAATCTTTGGCTGCTGCTTCGGTCTATTACAAGTGAATAAAAAGCTTCTCAATTAAATGTAATCAATTTAACCAAAAATAAATAATAAATAAAATTGTACTTGGTGTGTTCTAGGTGCTTTAAAATAATTTAATATTTCATGGCCTAAGCTGAGTCAAGTAAAAATAATAATTATAAATCTACATAATTAAGTATCATGTTTTTTTAAAGATTATATGAAATATTTCCCTTACATTGAAGGTAAAATCCCTAATATTGATGATATACATCATGCATTGTGAGTGATTGAAATTAAAAAAAATGTTGAACACAAAAAATCTTGGTAGTAAATTGATTGAAAAAAAATGGGAAATTATTTTTCATGTTCTAGTTTACTCATGTTACTTATGATCACCCTGTGTTACGGTTATATACATAATAATTTTATCACTGTCGATAATATATGGATCGCTCCACGCACAATGGTCAACATTACTAATTAAAAAACATAAACAAAGGTATCCTTGTGTGCAAACCGGAATAAAGTTTATGTCATTTAATTATTATTTTATTTAACTTCGTAAACCAAATACGGAGTCATTACTGGACTATGATTTAAAAATTGAAAAATAAAATAAAATTACTTAAGTGGTTTAATTTTGTATGCGTAATAACAGGAAATAGAGAAAGAGAGGATAAGTATAGAGTGCATGATTAAGTGTATCTAACGCTGTTTTTTTACATATCCCTTAGTTATTGACCCAATTGGTAAAGAAAAAATATTCTTGTCAGCAGGAGAACCAAAGTTATCATATGCAGCGATGTCTTCAAATTTATCTTCCTTGAAAATATAATACTAAAAATATATTCTTTCCCATTTTCATTAAGTTCACAATAAAGTTATGTCAGCTGTCTTCGCTTTTTATTAACTAATTTCTGCACCCAAAAGTACATTCCGTGTATACTCTTAGTTCCCGACGCCCCTCCAAGTCAAGAACCAGGGTGCTTGAAGAAAAGGGAGTTATCGTATATGAGGTAAAATCCGCTTTCTAATCAGTTAACCCTTTCGCATCGGTTGTCGGCATATGCCGTCATAAGATTCCCGGACCGTTGAAATCGGTTGACGTGATATATTGTTTTGCTACTTTCTTAGAATAGTTTTTTATGCAACATCTGATAACTAAAGGATACAAGAACCAATGTGATATATGTAAATCGACCAGATAAGTACATTCACACTTCAAATACTAGTTTTATAATAGACAGTATAATTTGTATCCAAACCGAGCGTAATGAAAGGGCTAAGTACAATCCAGAAGGATCAGATAAACAATTATGATTATTTCCAAATATATGAATCAAAGTCTTATACTCGTATGATATTTCTTCAATACTATGAATAAGATACTCGTATGTATTTAGAATTATGCTCCAATAAAAATATATTAATAATCAGATATTAAATATATTTTATTCATATACATATATTTATCTGTTTTAAAAAAATCTAGTCGGTTCCATTACTCTTAACCTTATTAAAATTATTGGTAAGCAAGTTACAATGGGGTTGTTTGCACCAGTTTGTCTATTGAAATCACCTCACGTACCTCGGTGTATTTTTTCTTACAAGTTTTTCGCCGAGATTCCTGATCTTGGCAGCTATATAAGCTCGGATCAGGATCTCGGAAGACAAACATTTTATTGCTTCAAGTTGCAGTTGCAGTCTACAACGAGTTCCAAGATGAAGGTAAATACAATTGCACTCTTTAATTCAATGTCACAATTAATGATAGCCAATTATAACTCTTAAGTGTGAAGAGAGAAGTAAAATTAATTATCTGCCGTATTTCTAGAATAATCTATTTTTAAGACTCAATATTATTGTTTTGAAATTTGTAGCAAGTCTATTTAATTAGGACATATTTGTAAAAAATATGCCTGTTCATTTCAATTTGAATGCAGTACCTGTATACATTGTTGGACAATAACTGATTACAATTGATGTTTTCGTTAGATTAACGAAATTAAGCAACATTGCACTTAACCAAAGATTTTTTACCACCTGTTGCTTACTTCTTTTTTTTTTGAGCCGTCCATTAGGATCAAATGATCGAAGCATTCGATCTTCTCTAAAAAATCAGATCACCCATAACATGCCTCAGATACTTGCTTTGTATCTTTCAGTACCCAGGCTCCTGCTTTGGACGCCTTCAGGAACCGTATATGTTGCCAGATGACCTTCGGATTCAAAAATTAGAGAATTCTCAAGCTTAATAATATATACTGTTTAATTATTTCAAGTGTTTCACTGTCCGATATTTTTATAGTTTCAATGAAAGAAATTAGTATATAAAAAAATGTAACGAAATAATGAAAAAAAATAGCATAAGTTACAAAAATTTATTTTTGACATGTTTCGGTTTCATCATGAAGCCTTTTTGAAAGATGTTTTTTAACAATCCTAGACAAATATTTTAAATCAATCATTAACACTTGTCATTAAGATTATGTTGCTTGTTCTTTGATAAGAAAGCATCATCTCAACTAGCAAATTAATAATAATAATTCACGTGGATGTTTCTACGAAAAATAAAAATTAAATACATTTATGCACTTTAATCAAACTGTTTTTGATTTTTTTTTTTTGGGCTTGTTGAACAAGTAACGGACTTTGTTGAGCAACACCAAACGTGGGTGTAAAAGTTTAATTTAACTTATTGTGTTTGTTAATATTTAAAGCTTTAATATTTATTATATTTTTACCTAGTAGAGTGGCGTATTCCGTTCGTTTTGACAGTAGCGCTGCGATAGTCGAAGGTTCTCTTGTATTGTATGTATTGCATGCTTTCGTTTCAGTTTCTTCTGGTAGCGTTGAGCCTGATCGCGGTGTGCAGCGCTGGTTTGGTGGGTTACAGTCCCTACTCTGCCTGGCCACTGGGTGCTCCCCTGGGCGCTCCCTGGCCGCTAGCCTACTCGGCCCCCGCCCCCTTGACCTGGGCACATCAGCCCCTTGTGGTGGCTGCTGCACCTGTTGTCCAGCCCGGGTAAGTACTGCTTTTTAAACTGAATATTTGTATGAACACACTGAGAACTGTTTTACTTGCTGGAAGACTGCAGTTTTGCGATCTATGAAAGATTTGTTGAAAAGTTCCAACGATGGTTAAATCATTTCAAATGTGTACAAACGTACTTGAGTGTGATGCAAAATAAAATAATGTATGAAATACCTTTCTATTTGTTATTGAAATGGATCTCACAGTAAATGATAACATACTCTTCTCTTTAAAAGGTAGTTATTCAGTCGCGGGGTGGCAGGATGAGGAGCAGATTGATAACTCATAGACTTTTTCTGAAGCACATTTCGATAAATTTACAATAAATTTCATGTATATTTCTAAAACGCACAAAAGTTGATAAATTTGCTATTCATGTTTTCAGCAATTATTTTGAGATCCGTTTCATATGTTAAATAAACAAATCATTTCTATCACGCTTTAATGTGGATCACACTGTTTGTTTGTAACTAAAGAACCCCAACACGCTTCGGCTTGGCTTTTTTTATTGATTTCATTTGACATATACATCTTCATAGTTTTTTGTCTTAAGATAGGGTTGGATTGATGAAGAAGCCAAGAAGGATGTGCAATTGTTTTTTTTAAATTGTGGTTGAATAAGCAGTAAAGGCATATAAAATAATTTACACATATACATTATTCATTAAGAAAAAAATGATTGAAGTAAATCTATATGTCTAGCTGCCAGAAGTTTGTAAGTAAGTGCTTCCAATTGAGAACATATATTTAATAAAGTAACTGGCGAAGTATTATTGGTTTATCACAATATAAATATTGTTGGTTTTATATGTAATTTTTAAAGCTACATGATTACGAGACCCCAAGAGTCTCTTCAGGTCACGGAGAGCGAACAAATATTTCATACTTACATTTAAACTTTGTGTTAGGTTTTTTTGGTAGATTTGGTTGACTTTCATCTTATCAAAACCGTCGTCCTCATTTATTGTTTGAAAGAGACTATATTTCTTGTGAACGGTAGACAGTCATTCTTTTATATCCAACAATTTAAATTTCAGATATGTAGCTGCAACCCGCGGCTCTCTTCATGTTGCTCCCCTGCCTGGTGACACGCCCTACGCCAGCCATCACCTTAACCTGGCCCCAGCCCCTGGAACTGTCTAAACCTCAACCCTCGAAACCTCATCTCTGGAAGAATCTACCCTGAAAACCTCAAGTCGCCAGATACTAGCAACAATCAATATCTGACCCGGCAACATGAAATGCTCAAGTTAATCAAAAGTTATACAAAATACATATATTGAAAAAAAACTTATCATTCTGAAGGCATGTGAAAAAATTAGATCTATTTATTATGGCTAATTAAATACAATTCATATAAAATAAAGTTTTTTTATACATATATTCCAAAAAACAAACAGTATTTATAATAAAATTATTACTAAACTCTAGTTGTTACTATATTCTTTAACTAAGAGCCATTACAGTGCCGGTTTTAGGGTGTGACGCAGTGGGGCGGTGGCCTAGGATGTCGAATGAGCTAGGGGTGCTGAGGGCGTATATCTCATACATTATTTTTAAATACACATACAATATCTGTATGTATAGTCCCCGTCAGAAAAAAATGCCCCAGAGCGCCGCAGGGTCTAGAGCCGCGACTGAGCCATTACCACAAACATATCCGGAGATTCAATTGATTCGTAGAAAAAACATCCGGATTCTGACTTAAAGAATTAGAACAAAAGAAATCTGGGAGACGCATTTTCTTAGTGGTGATTTGTAGTGGTCTTATGCACCGTATAACTGATGTGGTTAATAGAAGTTTTGTGAACTATTAAAGCGTGTTTGAACCCGTTATCTACAATCAAGTTCCACATTTATTATTCAATAAGTAAACATGTAATCTGTTTTTTTATTAATAAAAAAAATGGATTTCGTATCATTTTTGCGATGCGAGCGGTTGAACACTGTAACAACTATTAAAATAAGATACATTTTTATTCATAGATTGTTAAAGATGAAAGGTTTTGTCTATTCAATCAACTTCTTGGAAGTGTCAAACGTGATGTCCAGAGGCAGCTCCCGGGTAACCAGATTTCTCCAAGGAACTTTGTGAACTTCTTCAGCAGGACCCCAACTGGACTCTGCTTTGAGTGACGATCTGATGCGCTGGAATAAAAAAAAAAGAATATATATATATTTATATATATATATTGCTGTAAATATTACATAATGTGTATGTGTAAAATATGAAAAAAAAAATTAGGTATTGCACATATGTTTTTTTACAGGTAAGTAAAATTATAAATTGAGGTATTAATATGAAGTTAACAGACAGAGTTATCCTAAGATACATTATTTAATTGATTCATAATAAATGAAATTTCCCTAAATCGCTAAGATATATATATTATACAATTCTTGAAATGGATTCTATTTTTAACATGAGCAAAAACTTAAACCTAGTTAACACACCTAACAATAGACAATTTAAAGAAACACACATAGGTAGTGCGTGGTTAAGCCATTGATAACACGTCACACATTCTTTTTGAGAGAGCAATAATGAAGAATAATATAAAATATCATGTGCATGCATGAAATAATCAGTATTATGGTGTTTAAAAATGAACTACACGACTATCGAATCTATCTATCTATAGACTATCGTTCTTATGATTGACTGCAACGGTGTTGGCGCATTGTGCAATCAAGTTTATCTCTTGCACAACACAATATTGTTATGTCGTCGTCAATTAATTCTGCAAATCCATTTAAACTTCTTATTGAGTTATCTTGCGGTGTCATCGTGGGCCATAGGGGGTAATCTCGAACAACAGCGACCCGTTGTCCTTTTGACATCGAATTTATCATATTTAAGTAAACATGTTTTGAGTCAACTATCGAATATCGTCTTGTGACAAAAACCCGTCAACAACAATTTGATTATTATTCAAAAACATCAAGCATCATTTGTTTTCGCATGAATATCAAATTTACGAAACGTAAGAAATATAATGAGAAAATCGTGTACTCTTACATACACGTATGTTAACACCGAATTCTGAAAATTGCTTATTCAATGAAGTTTATGAACAAATGTAATTCAACGGGTGTTGTTATGAGTAATTACTTTAAATGTCATTTGAAAACACGTTAATGGGTTAATTTATTGTGTTGACTTATTAAACAATAGTCGCTAAAACTTTCGGTGTTACGTCATTATAAAACTGAAAAGAACGAAGAATAACATACCTGCAGTAGTGATCCAGTTTGACAGAAAGTTAAATGGAAGATCATATATCCAGGTATGCAGAGCAATGAGGCTAGGCAAGCTGCCCATCCCAACCAGATGCTCCAGGCTGGGAACTTGCGACCCATGTAGGTCACCTCCACGTTCCACACTATCGTCGTGATGAAGATGAACTGAAAAAGAACCATGGTATTAATTAAAATGGCGAACATAAGTTTATATGAGGCTCATATGGTTTAAATATTTATTAGAATATTATTTTATTTTTTCAATATACTAATCTTCTTTTATAGATCATCAATCAATCATGATCATAAAAAATATCGGCAGAAGCGGGATGCGAACCACAGGCCTTGGAACCAACCTTTGCCCAGGTCTTTATATACCGCTTAGCTCTATCGGCTAATTCTTATTTCTTATTTCTTATTCTATTCTCTCGTCTCCTGCCGATATTTTTCTGCCTATATTTTTCTGAATGAATTGATGCGTATAAAGAATTTGATGTATAGAATATGTATATTTAATTGCTAATCTACGAGGCTCAGTCTGAAGAAATATTATTTTATTTTGTGAGAAAACCAATCTTATTATCCCAATTTATTTCAAGCATTGCTAGAAATTTTAACAATATTTTTCAAACCTCTTAAATGTAGAAGCGATAACATTTCTAAAAATACTACCGCTGGACTATCAGTTGTCAACTGAAATTAACTATCATAAATGAGACATCAATGTTCTTTCACGTGAAGCGGAAAAATTCAAATTCATGATAAAAGTACGGTTATTGAACTATCGAACGGAAAAATTTGCATGGTATGTCCTAATACCGGCGCGGCAAAATTTTCTGGAGCGCAAAGGTGTATCGATTCCGCACAGGTAGAAAATACGAAGTGCATACTGCGCGGATCAATGCTCCATAAATCTATGGATTTGGTATTCGGAGCGCAAGTTTTAAATTTATGATTTACTAAGCTGCCTAAGGTGTATGATTCGCAGCCAGGACCGTTTTTATTTTGCGACGATTTTGAAACAAGGATTTTTTTTGCATTTAAAAATATTATAAGGCGTAAAGTACAGGTTCGTTTTTTTAATCTTTTCATTTCAATATTACATAGAAAATACGAGTACGTAAAAGTTTCTTCTTCGTAGTATCAATCCGGTGCATTGGTTTGCAGCAACAAAATCATGCATCTAGATCTCCATTCCTCTCGATCCTCTGCAATCCTCTCCAGCTCAGCATAAGAGCTACAACTCATGTACTCGAACACTTGCTGCAAATACTCCCGTCTAGGGCGCCCTCTGCAGCTTCTACCCTCAACCATCCCCTCCACAATGTCATGAAGAAGACCATCGTGGCACACGATCCAACAGGCTCGCCTCTCTGAAATGGCTCTTACTAGGTGCCTATCTTCCCTGAACCTCATTGTTCGCGACGTGGTCTCTGCAGGAAATTCAGAGAATTCCTCTGTATGACCACATCTCAAAGGCCTATAGTCTTTTTTATCACTTTCAGATAATCACCAATCAACAAAATCAATATTAAAACAATATTTGCGGAGTTAGGTTTTATGTTTTTTTTCATTTTTGTTATTAAATTCCTTAATAGGCGAGCCGACACTGTATTTTGGTAGTAATAATATTGTCAAGTCGTTGACTAATTTCAGACGCAAGTCTCC
This sequence comes from Glossosoma conforme, assembly GCA_022606575.1. Lineage (NCBI taxonomy): Eukaryota > Metazoa > Arthropoda > Insecta > Trichoptera > Glossosomatidae > Glossosoma > Glossosoma conforme. The sequence goes on along the minus strand of JAGTXR010000107.1, from coordinate 4,411,858 downwards.
TGGAAGTAAAAGAAAGCAGAGAAGTTGGCAGACACGGCAGAGAAAGAGAAAGTAAGTTGTTAACGAAATTTTCAAACTGAACGGTTCTATTTACAGACAAGTTCGTAAAAGTTAAAAATCAAATTGATACCGAAATGGAAATTACGCGAATCGCTTTGCAAGCAAATTCTATCACGAACATGAATTGTGTACACAGTCCAATGACGTGTGCATTAAAAAATATATTAACGGAAATGATTGACAGATAAAATTCTGAGTAATGTATAAAATGTTGTGTTTAAATGGGGTAAAACACTTATATGTAATATTACAATGCTGCGGTTATTCTGGTCTTGTGCGCCTGTCACACGCTAAGTGGTTTGAATTCTTTAAAGTTCTATTTGTTTTTTAAAATAAATATGATTAGTGTTGCCACTGGTACTAAAAAATTTGACTTACATTGTGTACCTAAATACTTCTTTTTGCAATTTACTGCATCACCATTACGATTTTTTGGAGGTCTTATCAATTATGCAGCTATTTTTTGTGTAAACTGTCGCTGGAGAGCTCTAACCGGACGGCTAGAGGCTGGATGTGGAAATAATGTATCGTGGCTTTGCATGTGTGACTATTGAGAGGATACTGGTATTTAATAGTCTGTTTTTGAAGATATTATTATTGTATAAGCCATAAGGGATAAAATACAAAGGCTGAAGGTGTTTCTTAACATATTGGTGTTCAATGAAGTTGTTGGTAACACTGTTCTGTAGATCAGAAAGGGTTCTGTAGATATAACAGTGATGTAATGTTTTTCTTTTCTTTTTACCATATCCGCTCCATATGTAGAGCATATGGACACCACAAACTGTTGTTTCACAGTTCTGTAAGCTCTGGTTGACAATGCCTTGTCCCAGAACACCTGAACCTGAAGTTCCACATGGCAACATGGATGGTTCCCGGGAGCCTCCAGGGCAAGATCCCGCGAACTTACATAGACTGCGGCTATAGTACCAGAGAAATATTTGGGTGTTTAATAATCAGCGGTTTTAAGGAGATCGGATGATCAGCCCGACGAGACCGTCGCCTTGACAAATTATGTTTTGTCCTTTAGGGGTGGGCTCAACCCAACCAGGGGCATGTAAAGAGCTTAGATTTGATTAAATAAATTTTAAAATAATCAAGCTTGTTGGGATTTGAACCGACAGTGTCCTAATAACTAAACAAACGCTTTAACTACTGGACAATGCCGCCCGGCAATGATTAATGTGTGTAAAAGATGTGATGTAAGAAAAAAAAGTTTAAATCAATTCTCAAAATAATGAACATGTTTTGCGTATTTTGTATTAAATGGTTTAAACTTTAAAGATACGAAATTATGACCTCCCACTTTGTTGATAAGAGTATTGCTAAATTAATATACTGTATACGTAATAAATAAATTAAATGAATCATTTAATAATTAGCAAGTTATATATTTAAATAAACACGATCGAAAAGTTGTACAACATCGATGACGTTTTATTTATTTGAAAAATGGAACAATGCATCTCTACGTTGAACAAACTAAGACTGTTTATTTTTTTTCCTGAATATATTTCAATGTTTCTTGCTCGACACGTTTGTATTCGAAATACCGGATACTCCTCAGTTAAAAATACATCAAATAATGTAACTGTAGACTCACGCAGAACTATAAAATAAATTTATTATGATAACCGATTCTATTTCAAGTGGCAACGAAAATATCTGCCATTTATCTCGGTTTGATGTATGTTTATTTAATGTACGGGCGGATTAGCTATTTCAGATATTGCGAAATTTCGCATAAATCGATACTAGGAAAATTATTATTGGCCGATAGTGAACATCTTGATCTCTCAATCTGTTTCAGAACATGCTCTTTGCAATCTTAAGGTTAGCCACTGACTGCTATGCCCCAATAACATAAATTAGATGAATATTCATAAGCTTTGTTTGTATTGTAATTCCACTAACTTCAATAATAAGTTTTGCAGTCGATGATTTTCATCTGGTATAAAACAGCTATGAAATAAAATATGCTTCATTTTATACACCCATTTGCAATATATTGTTAATGCAATCATGACTACATTAGGTTATGGTGTAAGTAATATTTTATAATATATTGTTTTTATTAATAACAGATTGAAACCAGTAGGTTTCATGACGCTGTAAGGGAAACTATACAATTAATGCAGAAATGTGGGTTGTGTTTGTGTAATGGTTGAGATGATTTAAAGTGTATTTTCCAGAGACTGAATGAGCATGACTCAGTTTTTCATTAGCACTTAGAAAGGAATTTTGAAGAATTTGTATTCTTTGATATCTATTCTTAGTCTTAATACACGTACATTAACGTACATTAGACAACGGTGCATATCAATTCAGAAAGGGTTAGAGGATTCTTTTGGTTGCGATTGTATGCAAAAAATAATAATTAATATACTCACTTGAAAATACTCAATGATCCAACCTTTCATCTATGTTCTAAATATTGTAGATTGTAGATTGGAAAGTAAGTTAGCAATTATTTTGAATGGAATGTTTTTTTACCGTTAAGATAACAGGAGTGATGTATTTCCAGCAGAGTGGCCACATCCAGTGAACCTTTTGTCCATTCATGAACTCGATGTCTCTCACAAACTTGGAGCAGCCATAGCTCCAGCCAACGATGAGGATCTCCACAAAGCAAATGAGGATTATGGAGATGGAGGCGGCGTACCAGTCCATCAGCTGAAGCATGTACATCCCACCCTGGAAGGAAAGTAAATTTCAACGAGCGGATTTCGCATGTCACAACGTTGTCAGTCAAAACGAACCAAATAACTCCGAATAATTACAGTGACTTAGTACATTTTTGAACATAGATAAAATAAATATATAATCACATCCAAAGAAGAGAATTCTTTTTATAAAAGCGTTTTTCTCTTCCTTAGGATTATCGATATGAAGTGATAAATTTAAGACTGTTAGATTCATTTGCATGTGTTAAAAATAAATATGGAATGCTTTAAATTTAGAGAAAAAAGGAATTGATAAAGTCTCGTATATTTTCGGTCAAAATAAATATTTTATGATCAGAATTTAAAATCCAAATTAGATTACAATCTTTAAGATTTTAAAACAAGTTTTTTTCCAAATCATCCCAACCTAACCTAACCAAAAAATCTTATTAAGCGTGTCTTAACCCAATACAAAATATTTTTCTTTCAGAACAAAAGTTTGTTTATACATATTCTAATCGAAAAATTATGAAAATTCTGACTATTATTTGTTGTTGTTTGGTAAAATTTATTATTTTGGGAGTGATACAGAAAAAAATAAAGAAATTATGAAATTAAATTTGAATTGATATTAAATATAATAATAATTGTAAAATAAATATTTTGAGATGTTAATTATTTTAGTTTATCCACACCCTTCTTGTGTACACCGTATTAAAAATTATAATGAAAGATTATGAAATAACATATACTCTGAAATGCTTTGGCTGTTAATGGCCTACATATATGTTTGTAAAATATGGAAAATATGGTTTAACCAACATTAAAAGAACATTAATTGAATCTCCCAGCATGCTTAATTAATGTTATTAAGACAGATTAATTTTCAAAAATACTATTTTATGTATCGAATGTCAATTATTAAAGGTACGTAATAACTTTTCACTTATTTTTTTGGTTCCAACTTTACATTAAGCGATGTATTAAAATAATGTTTGAAGTAAAAATAAAATGTCAACTGAAGTAATCTTATTTGTTTGTCATTTTGTTTTCCCAGACTGTCGCTGTTTTCCTTCAAAACAAGATAATTAAGTTCATTCAAACAATAACACTCTAATTAGAATTTATTTACTTTGTAAATTTAAGACATTGTTTCCCAAATGCTGTACCTTATCATATTTCGCGTTTTCAATGATTCTTTAGCAACTTTTACGAAACATAAAATAACTACAAACTAATGTTGTGATTGTTTTCGCATTCATTTGCGTCTTTCCAACATGTGATTGAACGTGACTACTGTTTCAGATGCCATTTTAACTGAAATAAATTTAATTTTCTTATATTTAGTTAGAAAAAAGACGAAAGAGGAGTACATATAATCGTATAATAAAAAGATAGATAATCACCTTTACTGTTCCCATCTGATCATGCAAGTCCTTAGGGGTTGACGATGACTGAAGAAAATTGGGAGCTTACTTAAGAGTAAAGCGTACAAAATAATAAAGAAATAACGAGTAAGTAACAAAAAAATTAATCCACTTAAGCGTATGCTTAAATGTTTTTGTGCAAATTAATGTGAAAAATTTCAGATTTTTTGTCACTTTTTAAGATTTGTCTACAATTTAAGAACGTCGGGGATGTTAAATTAAAGGTTTAAAAAATAATGTACTCACATTTTACTGTATGGCTTATTTATTTTGTTGTCTACCATGCAAGTATTTATTATATATTTCAATGAAAAATTACGTAATTTTAATATATAACGTTTGGCAAGCTCTGATCACCTAAGCCTAAATTGTAATGATAAGAGTATTCCAATATTATTCAACATTAAAAGTACGTAATTAACAAAGAGATTTTTGTTTAATGACACAGTAAAAAAGACTAATACTATACTCGTATGTCAAAGATAACTGAATTTATGTCAATTCATTATAACATTATTTGGCGTATGTATTCATCATATTATTGTATGACAAAGAAATTAAAGTCTTAAATTGTTGTGCAAGAGCAGGTATTCTATTTAAATATTTTAATTTACTCTAGCATTTGTCAATATAAAATTAAATGCGTCTATATTTATCATAGGATAATTTGCGTGTGTTGTTTGAATATATGGAGGTCCCTTAACATACTTCGGACCGGAGTATGCAAGACGAGGACACAAATGAAAGCCTGGCAGTTTTACAGCGGACCGACTGAATGTGACTGCAGCGTGGAGCAGACCCTGTCACACCTTCTGGAGTGTGCGCTGTGTCCGAGTGGCTGCACCCAGGAAGACCTGATGATAGCCGGAGTAACGCCATCGACGTCGCTCTTCCGACACGATTATATATATCATAAGATACTCACGTTTGTGGTAAATATTGATGAGATGAACAAGAAGGCCAAACACGACAGGAATGCAGCCATTGTTTTATACCTTATGAGCCCCGGATACTCGTCAATGAGGGCAGTTATGATTGCCTCCAATTGCACAAACTGTAAGAAACATATTTTTTATATAACAATTAGAAATAACAATGAAACTAACATCACACAGTGTAGTTCTTACGTTAGTAGAAAATATATTTTAATCTAGGCTATATTACCCTTTAAATGCACTAGCAGGCCAATGTTTGTAATGTTTCGTCGCACAATAGATTCTTTCATGAACTTACTTTAATACTAGTATTATCCAATTGTGAAATGAACCATAAGCACTTCCTGTAAGGGACCGTAGGGCATTGAAAGACGCAAATCTGCGGTCCCGTAAGTAAACCACTGGGCGCTTAAAGGTTACTTCGATTTGAAATAGTCTTCAAAATCATGATTATAATAACTCAACCAAAAATACTTATGGAAATAAATTTATTTTAAATATATATTTTCATCAAAAATAGTAAATTTAAGATGTAAAAAAATATTTCGTTATTATTCGTTATAACTGAACAATTAATTAATTTTAATCAAATCATATGTTTTTAATGTGAAAATTTAATGATTATTTACTTCCGCAGACATCGTCTGTAGAACTTTGACCCTGAATGTGATTAACTTTGGGCTGAAAATGTTTTGTTTACATTTTTGTTAATGTTTATTTTAAATTAATATGTACAATTATTTAGGTCGTGACCTACTTTATCGTTAGTACGACAGTCTTCATGAGAAACGTTAAAATATTTGTCAGATCAAATAAAGAGGATTTTTGTAACAATTTACAATCGCACGATGAAGCAGCTTTATAAATCCGGTGCATCAATAGGCGATGATGGCAAAGTAAGTGATGAGGAAGATTTTGAGGATAGAGAGGAAAGGTTATACTGCTTATGTACGGAGCTGTCGATTCCATGAAAAAAATTGATACAGCATGACGTACAAGTGATTTATAAAGATGCTAAATCACTATGGCGGGTAAAGATTTCCATCAATTTGTCTATGGACTGTCTTCGGCTATGCAAAAAGTTGCTCTAACGACACTTATTAATTTCGTAATACTCAGGAATTCCTCTCTAATTCCACTTTACTGTCATTTGCGCCGGCAGGTATAGCTCAATGGTCAAAGTGATTATTTTGCAAGCCAAAGGTTATGGGTTCGATCCCCGACAGAGATTAAAAAAAAAGGTCTTTTAATCGATTTCCGAGCTCTAAAGTAGTAATACCGGGGGGGTTTGTGTGAATTTGATCCCTCACCTGTAAAATGCCAGTCATAGATTAATTAAAATTGGTGGTAGACGAAAGTCGTCCCGTGCAGACCACCAATTCATAGTAAATTCCTGTAGTAATAAGGATGATGCGTGAATCTCGGGCAGTAGTCAATGATGTAGCGCTTAGCCATATGCACCATGGTGAGCGTCACGGAATTCCACAGGTGAGATTTCAGAATTACTATCACTGTTTGTCGTTATTCTCCTGTATGTGTTTACATAAAAAAATAGATCTAGTAGACTTTTAGAGGTTTATAAAGTATCATATAACTACGACCGACGCATTATATAAGCTGTAGTGAAGTGAAGAGCAGGATCGCCTAATGGTAGAGTCAGGGAAGCTTGGCGATGTCAGTGGAATAGGTCATAAAGGAGACTATGATGTTAATAGAAAGAAACATAGTGTGATAGCTTAATGTTTATAATACACTTTTTACATACGCAGGCGTCGACCCTACTGAAGAAAACCACGAAAATAAGAAATAACAGCAGCATGACGACCCCAAAGTAAGTAAATGAGGAGGTTGTAATGATGAATGAAAGAGGGAGAGAGTTCAGTGGTGTCATATACCGCTTACGTACGCAGCTGTCGATTCCAAGGAAGAAGAGCATCGAGAAGAAGAGGACTGCCCAGAGGTTGGGCCAAGGAAGCATGGCGATGGCAGCAGGGTAAGTGACGAAGGCCAGCGCTGGTCCTCCAGCAGCGACTGTTGCTACACTCAGGCCGGTGCGTTTCGCCATGAAGCCGATCACGGAGAACACGGCGAAGCCAGCGAAGATGCTTGTGCTGCAGTTTACGATGGGGACGATAATAGAGTCTCTGGAAAATTGAAAACATTTAATGAAAATGATAATCTCAGTAAAAAAAGTAAACCCAAAGTAACAACTTAACATAATCCAATCAACAGGAGATTGTAAGATGTTATGAGTATTTAATGAAGTACATCATCTTCTGAGACGTATTCTGTATAATCGATTGGGAGTTTGCGCTTTTTGGGAATTTTCAGAATGATATTTCTTAATATCTGATAATAATACGCAAAAGTCATTGATGCATTGTAAACATTCGCGGAAATCTTAGATATTGTTTATTTTAATTAGATGGATCTATTCGTCTAATCTAAAAAGAATATTGTGACATCAGCATGATGTACTTCTTACTTACTGTTACCGAAAACCTCGATGTACGATCTTTCGTCTCTTTATTTCGGGTCGCTTGTCGTGCATTTAGGTGCGCCGTGCTGTCATTTTGGACGGTTCCGCTAACGGGTGTTTTATATAAAAATACCACCGCTTGCGGCGCTATCGGAAGCAGGGACCGCACGGAGATCATCAGTCGGTCCCCACCCTTTAACGAGACTAGGTCCGCGTTGAGGCCGCGCGGCATTTCATCCCGCGTGGTCAGAAACTCATAATGTTTTTGACGTAAATATAATCAATATGCTTCTAAAAAAAGATCTTTGTCTGCTGACCTGCTCCTCATCCTGCGCTCACGCAACGGAATAACTCCCCCTTTTGAGAGAGGAAGATGAACGATGATGAACATTGTTGAACAATGATGCTAATAAATGTATTTGAATGAGATAATAATGCGTTTACGATAGGTTGTCGTTGTTGAACTTGTTGTAGCTGGCCATGTTGACTATGCCTCCCCAACCGGGACCCAGAGAGTAGAAGATTTGTATTGCTGCATCAGCCCATACCTGAAACCAATTATTGTAACGTATATATATATATATATGTAGATAATTTTGTTACTTGTATGATAAAACGTGCGAAATTAAGATAGGAAGAAGTTGAAGAAATTGACTCGTGTTCAGTGTCGAGTGTAACGAACAAGACATGGGTATACTGTCTTCGGTTAGAATTGTCAAATTCACCGATTATTTTTTCTGATGATCATAAAATATGTTATTTGATGTAGATTTTTTAAAATATATTCATTGTTATATATGCGAAATAATCTTCTTTGAAAAATGATACTAAGATTTAAAATTTGTGACATTGATAAAAGTTGATAATGATTGTTGAGCTCACTCTAAGGTTTGTAAGTTGGTGCCACTGAGGGTAGATGTAGAACTTGATCCCGTCCATAGCGCCTGGCAGCGTGATGCCTCTGATGAACAGGACGAAGAGCACAGCGAAAGGAAAAGTGGCTGTAAAGTAGACCACCTTCCCTACAGACTTGACGCCCTGAGCAATGCAGCAGAACATCACCAGCCAGGAGAAGGCGTTGCCCCAGAACAGCGGCCAGACGATGGAGCCAAGTTCTTCGATGCTGTCCGAAAGATGAAGAATCTCTTTTCTGAAATGAAAACAAACAATGTAACTAAGTTAAAGTTAACAAACAATGTAAAATTGTTCATCAGTAACACAGGTAAATGACTGGTTGTAAAGTCGGAGTCGGACTTACAAGAAGTTGTTTCTCATCCATTAAATCTATAGTTCGGTTCGAGACCCGAGTGGTACTAACTAAAATAAATAGACTGTCGGAAAGTAATAATATTAAGCTTGTGAATAAATGTTGACTGATTGAATAATAAAAAATAGTAACATACAAACTCTGAATATATACTATAGAGACACCTATACGTACAAAGTACTTCTTTGGATTCTACGGCACACCAAAGTTCTCACCTTGAATACCGCGGCACACCAAAAGCTAAAAATGGATATTAATTTGATCAATTTCACTTATTTTAAATTTCATTTAGAACTTAATAAAGCAAGTACGTCGTTGTATGTCTACATAAATAGGCGATAGGCGCTGGGAGCTTGAGGACCATTGTTAAATTATTTATTTATAATACTGCCTTATTTGATCGCGGCACACCTGTATCGGCTTACGGCACACCAGTGTGCCGCGGCACACTGGTTGCGGAGCACTGGTCTAGGGTAATGAACATGAGCAACGGTTGGTTCCAAGGCTCGCAGGTTCGCATGCCGATATTTTTTCTGAACGAATTGATGCGTATAAAGAATTTGATGTATAGTATGTGTATATTGAATTACTAAGATTCCTCCAATTAGAAAACTTGTCATAGAAAACAAAGCTCATAGAACAATATCCACTGACTGGCTGTAATTTGTCACTGGCGATCAGAAAGGCTGCATACTAGTTTTGTTTCTCTTCAGCGTAATATATGCCACATGAAAACATTAAATGCTTACTAAAAATGCTTATACTTCAGGCTCTCGGGCTCTCGCTGCCCTAGAAGGCCGTATATATTGGGCAGAGATCTGGGTGGAAGAGATGTAATGTAATGTTGCAAAGACCGTAGTGATTGACAGAACCTTCACCATCTAGGGAGCTGATATGGAGCGATGATGATGATAATTCGAAATGATAATGACTGAGCATAGTGTCACTTTGTTCATTAAAATATTCTTCAAACTATACCATGTAATATATATAATCGTGTCGGAAACAACAGGGTAAGATCCTGTCTGCCCAGAAATGGGCGACGTCGATGGAGTTACTCCCGGCCATCATCAGGTCTTCCTGGGTGCAGCTATTCGGACACAGCGCACACTCCAGAAGGTGTGACAGGGTCTGCTCAACGCCGCAGTCACATTCACTCGGTCCGCTGTAAAACTGTCAGGCTTTCATTTGTGTTCTCGTCTTGCATACTCCGGTCCGAAGTCCGAACCATTTAATTATTTTTACTGAATATTCTCATGTACATGTATTGTTGACATTATATGAAGTAAGAAAATATAAACGGTATTTGTATATCAAAAGAATTCGTTCACGAAGTCACTTCAAGAGAATAAAAATATCCGGAAGAATAAAGCAGTTAGAAACATTACATAAATTCTCTGTGTTATTCTGAGAAAATATTATCGGAAATAGATGCAATCTAATTCCACTTAAACCAGAGTGGCGACTGATGTAGTTGCGTAAATACAGAAAGAGGAAGTAAAAGGAATGTAACATACCAGAACATATTATTTGAAATGTATATTTTTTGTTTTGTATGAAATTTACATCCGTTTTAAGTTACTCTATTTGAACCTTAAATATCTCTAAGTACTAGTAAGATATCTTGTTAAATTATACATATAATTTTCTTTAATCTTTAATTTATCTAATTACTACTTCATTTTATTGAAAATGGAGTAAGTTCACCCTGCAGTAAATATTATGATATTTGATGATAAAAAAACACTTACTGGAAGAATTCATCAGCCGGTGTCGTCACTGAAATGTTGTGTACCAATCCGGTAATGTTATCGTTTCCCGTCAACTGAAAATATATTGAAAAAACATTCATTACACTTTGATGTTAAAACTATTGAATAGACACACCCAAGTGGCAATGGGCAGGACATATCTGTCGAAGAGACGACGGCCGATGGGGAAGAAACGTATTGGAGTGGCGCCCAAGAACTGGTAAACGAAGCATTAGTCGAACCCCTGCAAGGTGGACTGACGACATAAGAAGAATAGCGGGAGTGACCTGGATGCGGAAGGCAAATGATTGAAGAGGATGGAAACTTATGCTTAAGTTCAACAGTGGACGGATACAGGCTGATGATGATGAATATTAAGACGTTGAGACAAGTATTACATATATAATATTTTTAATAGCATATTAATATATACATTCATAATACAGTTGGAATATATTCAATCACACCATGCTTACAAGTGCCCTACATCTTTTCCACATACATTGTTTTACCACCACACGATACTACCGCCATTCCAACTCCCAAGTTAGAGGACCTAGCCTCTGGACATGACCACGGGTGGAATATATGGAGGTCCCTTAATATATTTTGGACCGTAGTATGCAAGACGAGGACACAAATGAAAGCCTGGCAATTTTACAGCGGACCGACTGAATGTGATTGCGGCGTGGAGCAGACCCTGTTACGCCTTATGGAGTGTGCGCTGTGCCCGAATAGCTGCACCCAGGAAGACCTGATGATGGCCGGGAGTAACGCCATCGACGTCGCCCACTTCTAGGCAGACAGGATCTGACCCTGTTGTTTCCAACACGATTATGTATACTAAAAATTATGTTTCAAATATTTTTCCGATGTAAGCTTATTAAATTATAGTAAAATTTTATTCAGGTCGGAAAAAGCTTTAAATCATCGCGGCTTCCTGAAATTACTTAGTTATATAAAATAAAGAGTAATTTAAATTTATAGCATGAAGTTTCCAACAGGTCTTTATCGCTTGTGAACTATACGGCTCAACCACATGCTGCACGTGAGTACTAACTCGTGTACCACTGCATCTAATCTGAGTAAATTACGTTAGAGTTGCCATTAATTCCAATACTATGGGACATCTACCGCTATTGAAATTGGCGTCTCAAAATCCCGAATAGATATAAAATGTCCAGGCAAAAATAAAGCTCAAATTACAACACAAATAATACTAATATAACATGGTTAATATCGTACCAAATAATCAATCATCGTCATACTCGTACGTTAAAAACTCTTGTTTAATCAGATATGTTTCCTCAGTGTAAATTATACGGCCAGGATATGACAGCCAATCGCTATCGTTACGCATATTTTAGAACGTTATTTTTTTTATGCGTATTTATAGATAAACCTGTCCCAAACTCAAGAAAAAAATGGCGTCGTGTGTTGGGAAAGTCATTTGGTATCTTTAAAAATGATGATTTAAAAACACTCAATAATTCCTTGGATACTAGACACACTTTCTAGAGGCTGTAGTAAATTGTAAGAAAGCAATGTAGGAATAAACAAGTTCGCTATACTGTATGTATTAGCATAATTTGGCGGAGTTTCAGGTGCAGAAAAGACTTGGAACTGAAGTGTTCCGGAACCGAGTTCGCCGAAATTACAGAATCAGTTAACTGGTGATGCAGGAATACCAAGGTTCCAGCACTGAGGATAAATCCAAAGACCGGAGTTGAGTTGATACTAATTTATTCGATACGAGAGCCCTCTTTATACCCTAGTTTACAACATAAAAAAGCATTTATAAAAGTAATATTAATACATTGAATGTAACATACACCGCATATTCCTCGATACCGTTTTTGGATCTTGATTCCTTTAATCCACATATAGTGGCAGATTATTGAGATGGTCAAAGCTCCGTATCGATGCGTAAGCATTCTTTATTAAAATTAATACATAGAATTTCGTACACCGCGAATTCCTCGATACTTGTTGTTTTGGACCTTGATCCCCTCAATTAACATAGAGTGGCAAAATGCCCTGTATGAATCTAAGATAAAGAGTTTGATTATAACAATTAGTTTGAAGACTTTTGAATGTTTAATACAACACAGTTATGTTCAAAATAACGTTTTGAACAGAAGGCAAAGATAAAAAAAAACTGACAGGATTGTCTGACGTAACGAATATATGTTCCAGGTAGGTAACTTATATAGAAAATCAACCAATAAAAACTACCCATTAAAAAGTGTTCCGACAAAGTCTCTAAAATATATGGCTACCCTTATTTAAGTGCAACTAAAGTGCGGTAGATACTCGTAGTATACTATACATAAAGCTTCGGAAGCTCGTATAAGGAATTCCTTGCACTATCGCGTGACAGGTTAGTTTATGTATTGCAAAGGTAATATATTGTACAGAGAAAATAAATTTCGCTCGTTGAGTTAAAAAGATGTATCTGGAAAATTGTAGCATCAAAAATATACAATTATTTAAGTTACTGATTCTGCTGTATGATACGCTACGTTCCGATAAGTATCGCGCAGGTAGTTTTTTTTGGTAATTTTGTCAAGTAAACGTATTTTAGTAGTAGTAGAATTCATCCTTTGAACTTGAACTTTACACTTCAAAATAAGTTTTATAACATTAAACACCCTTGTACTCACATAATTTTATTTTTTCCATATCTGTAGCATTTTATGATCACTACATTCATAGCACATTTACGTCAGCTTCTATTTATTGTCCATGCATTGCCTTAAAACTGAATTGACTCAGTTCAAAGAAGAGCAATTCGTTTGATAAACAATGATACTCTTACGTCTAACCTGCAATCAATGGAACACAGGCGTAAGATTGGTTCACTTAGTCTTTTCTACCGTTATTACCACGGTCGCTGCTCGTCGGAACTTAAAGAACTAATTCCTCCTGCACTCAACCACAACCGACAAACTCGTCTTACACTTGCCATATCCAAACACGGCTAATGTATGTCAACCAATAACTGGCAGTTTCCAAAGTTCCTTCACTAATGCCACCGGTAAGCTTTGGAATGCTCTTCCAGCGTCTGTGATTCCTCCGTCCTACAATTTGGATCTCTTCAAGAAACAGATAAATATACACTTGCAATCTCCCCAATCCACACACAAACACTAACACAACACATGTTTTCTGCATGCAGCGTTCAACCTCCCTGGCTGAGCGTCATAGAGTGCACTGGTCCTGACCGGCTGTGCTCTACTGCATGCGATTACATAATAATAAAAAATATCCCTGCACATTGAAGCCTACCAGGTAACACAAGTGAACGAACGAGAATCGCACTTATTATATGCAATTATTCTTACCATCATGCAGTTCTCGGTGTTCCAGGTGTTATTGCAGTTCACCCACGGGAGAATCTCTCCGAATGAGTTGGAGATGAAGAGAAGAGGATAAGTGAGGATCAGACTGTAGTAGGCGGTGCAGATGATGTTCACAACCACAATGGCATAACCAGCACCTAGAAAAATCATTTTTATTTTTTATTTTTTTATTTTTTATTTTATTTATTCAATAAAGATTTATTACACACATTATGGTACGAGTACGTAGCAATGAAAACCATTTGTTTGTAAGAACGCTATGACAGTCTACCTTTAGAACTTACCATAATATGAAATTGAATTGAAAACATATTATTATACTAATATAAACTACAGCAGCCTTTTATTTAAGCCCATGGCTCGCACCGCCCTCAAAGGCCGTCGGGAACAATACATAAAGTGTACTCCTATATAAAATGTCAGCTATGACCTGACTGGGATGTCCATGAATGCCGCAGGAGATCATTAAATATGGATGCCTTTTCTTCAATCACGGGCTCTTACCGTTCTGGCAGGTTTTCGGAAACCACATAAAGAATGTTCTTAACATAGGTACGGAGGCAGAACTGACATGAAATGAAGCGAGGACCATGTTGAGTGACAGAGCTCTATAGCGGGAGTTCGTAACGGCCGTATGATCCAGTTAGAGGAACGAATATGATACTTGTTGTATGGTACAGCTTAGTACATTATTTTACAATATTGTTATAATTGATGATATCAATTAAATAATAAAAATGTATGATTTACGATAATTTTTTTAAAGATAATATTTTAAGGTTATGTTATTTCTTAAATACATTCTTAATTCCTAAGTGAATATTTTGTAATAAATATCTGAATCTTTAAGCACTCAATTGAGGTGTGAAACCATTTTCGGTTAATATTTTACTGTCTTTTAATTGTATCAGTAATTAAATTCGCATTAAACCAATGACGCTTATGAGGTCAGATAATATCATAATAATGTTTAAATATTAATTTATTCATTTTCGCAAAACTGTCCAATAATTATTTATGTCAACTATTCGCAGCTGCAGTGATCCAGTTTGCCAGCAATAAAGATTATGTTATCTAATTATTTGCTGCCATTTGCGAAACTGGTGTAGTGAAATCACCTGTTTTATGTTTTTAATAATATAATAATTTATTTAACATATATAAGTGATTATAATTGATACGTATTCTTGTTTCTAGGCAATTGATAAATAATGAATCAATAAATAATACAGAAAAAAAAACAAAAACGTAAATATAATACTCGTAAATTATATAATATACAGTATTTAATATTTTCAAAAACGCAATTAATTTAACCCTTTCATTACGGTTTGGTGGAATACAAATTATACTGTCAATTATAAAACTAGTATTTGAAGCATAAATGTACTTATCTGGTCTATTTTCATATATCACATTGGTTCTTGTATACTTTAGCTATCAGATGATGCATAAAATACTATTCTAAGAAAGTAGCAAAACGATACATCACAGCTATCGATGTCAACGGTAGGGGATCTTACAAGGAACATCGTGTACCGATGCGAACAGATTAAGTTAGTTTAACATTGCAGCCAAATTTTTAGGTACTTGTATGATGTTTTACTAATCATAATTTCTATAAAATAGAACAATTGATATATTGGAAGAAATTATTACTTAATCTAGTTAGTTATTTAAATTAGTAATTTTATATAAAAATAATCAATAACTACAAGCTATTTAAATTAATAACCGAAAATTAGATCAAATAAAGACATTTTACGTGACGGTTCAAATATGGCAATAATAATTTACTTACAGTTTATATGTTTATGTTTCTGTCGACACAGCTAAATTATTTTAGAACTGAAAAAGTTTTTCAGCAAAAAATACACACGACTTGAAAGCTAAAGGTCAAATATTTATTGGGATATTACGTTCAATAAAATGACTGCCATTAAAAATGAAAAATATCTTTCAAGCTTTTAATTTAAGAAATAATATTTTATTTTTCATAAAAAAAAAATGTATGAATTATTGAAGCTTAAATAGTATTTGCCGGCGGTCATAGCTCAATGGTAAAGCGTTTGCTTTGGAAGCCAAAGGTCGTGGGTTCGATCCCCGAACAAAAAAAAAAAAAAAGGATTTTTAATCAATTTCTGAGCTCTAAAATAGCCCCATTTTACTGGTGATGGATCAATTTCACACCAACCGGAGTGAATTTGATCCATCACCCGTAAAATGCCAGTCATAGCATATTAATCAAAATTGGTCGTAGACGAAAGTCGTCCCGTGAAGACCACCCATTCATAATAAATTCCTGTAATAATAAGGATGATGCGTGAATCTCGGGCTGTAGTCTATGACGTTGGCAGATCAACACTCCACATGCAGCGCTTAGCCATATGCAACATGGTTAGCGTCATGGAATTCCACAGATGAGACTTCAGAATTACTATCACCATCTGTCGGTATTCTCCTGTATGTGTTTACATAAAAAATATATTAAACTAATTGTATGAACTCATTTATTTTAAAATCAGAAGTCGCTTTCTTCTTTATAAATAAATGCAAAAAAATTATTACTTTATATAAAAAAATATAGTTTCGAAAACTAAATGAAAATTCAAAAATAGCATTCGATTAATAAATAATACTGGACTTAGATCTCACCTTCAACACTTAGATACAGAAGTATTGTTTTTTTTACTTAGTCGTCTACTCGCCGCAAATTGATTAACATTTTAGCATACAAATGGCTGATGTACATCGACTAAGAACTAGCATTGATTACATTTCCTTGCTAAATTCCACCGATAAGCTTTGTGTTTTCTTCCTTATACAATTTGTATGTCTTCGAGGAACAGATCAATAGACATTCATCTCTTTGCCAACTCTTACACACTCAAAAGTCATTCTTAAACAACATCCAGCAGCCATGGTCAAGCGTCTTTGAACCTACTTCACAGTTTCGATACTCTTTTGATAATCTCCTAAATGCGTTAATTATTTTTTATGTCAGCGACCTCAAATTAATTCAGCCATGCGTTTATTAAAAAAAAAAATACAAGTACTCTGTGAAGTGAGCATATTCCGTACTGCATCAGTAAAAATTCATAGTAATTATAAACAGATATTTTTGGTGTTCGAGTCAACGCACCTTTAAAGAGTGGAGATATCTTGAAGATGGTGATGCATCCTAAGCTGGAGAACTGGCCGATGCTGGTCTCCAAGAAATACAGCGGCAACCCACACAGGAACAGCATCAGCAGATAGGGCACCAGGAATGCTCCTGAAAGTTATGAGAAACAAATAAAATATAAAGGAATGAAACATGAGTGGATGATTCAGTACCGACTTTAGGCCCTGCGGCGCCCTGGGGCATTTATTTTTCTGGCGCCCCATGTGGCTTATATTTAAAAAATGTTAGCAAGATTATTTGCCCTCAGCGCCCCTATCTTATTCGACGCCCTGGGGCACCGACGCACTGCGCCAACCCCTAAAACCAGCACTGGGATGATTCTGGTATTATACAGATTTCGGTTGGAATTCTCATGTCCACTGTTTATTTTTTTGAGATTAAATTATTTAATTAATGTAATATATTATATATCATACAATATAATTAATATATTGTATGATAGTAATATAATGTAATATATCTCCAAAGACGGATGAACCTTTATGGTCAACGGCATTAGGATGTGGAAATAAAGGGGAAAATACCACATCAAAGGTCCAAAAGACATCCCATGTATCGGCAAAAATGATCGCATCTTGAACGAGATGCAAGATTTTGTTGCTGCAAACCAATCCACCGGATTGATACTACTACGAAGAAGAATTGTATGATGATTTTTTCTGTAGATTTGTATGTGTATCAATTGTATTGGATATTCATTAATTTTTACACAGTTGTAAAATTCCACATAACGGATTTCAAGTTACCTCCTCCATTTCTGTAGCACAAGTACGGAAATCTCCACACATTGCCTATTCCCACCGCATAGCCCAGGCAGGACAAGATGAACTCCGTCTTTGACTTCCATTTTCCTCTTTCAGCAGCCTGAGATTCCTGAAACATAAAATGAATAATAAATTAACCGTCTTTGACACGAGGAAGAAGAAGAAGAAATATTCTGATATAAAAGGTATTTAAATCAGTTAGATTACTTGCTAAAACGCATATAAAGATAACACGCAAAAGGGAAAAAGCACTGCAGGAGTTTTTCACACTCCAACATAAGTGTTTAAGAATATGTTGACAGATTCAATCCAGGAAGTAAAATAGTTTATTTGGGAATAAAAGGTAAAGAAGATGAGTCTATTTCTTAGTTAAAGTGGACGTAAGTAACATCAAGTACTCGAATCCGACGAAATCATGGCCGAAGAATTGATTTTATTAGATATTTTACTGTCGAATTCAAGGATGATTAACTCGCTTGTGAAATTATCAAAGTGGCACTTTGGCTTAACATCGACCTTTCACGGTCCAGTGGATCCAGTTGGTTTACTGAACTTTTTCAATATCGATTGAAAAACACCGTGAAATCGACCCAATTTGTATGCTTTCTCGACATTGACACGGCCACGTGCTCATACAAACTGTAGGAACAACTAAATACAAAGATTTAACAGAAAATCAACAAGTATAGGGCAAATGAGTTTTATAATATGGTAAATTTTCCCCTTTGAAATTTTGTAAATGGACAAATTTTGTATTTAATAATAGATTGTATTTGATAATAGATAATAGAATAATGATACTTCATAAAAGACTATTTTTTCAATTATGACTAGCTTAAAAATGTGTAATTTTTTTTTTTTTTTTTTTTTTTGAATATTGTATTAGTAATAATGAATTAGTAATAAACATGTAAAATCACCGAATAAATGACATAATACTATTTAAATGGTATCGCACCGAATTCACCTATTTCAATTTATTTTTTGTAATAATTATGAATCAGAATACAGCTCTAACCATATTATATTTGTTAAGCTGGCAACATTACACTTGTTATAAAAAATAATATTTCTAATAAACAATTGTATAATTTATAATTTAGTGAAAATGAAAACGTACTGCACGAAAAGTTGCAAAGTGAAAATCGATCACGTTAAAAGATTGTTCATACAATTATGTAATATTTTTATATGAGGTAATTTTATTACTCTACCAGAGTCAGACATTGCAGAGCCATGATTTTTTTTTTCAAATTCAAACTTTTAGTAATCCCCATAAAATTATAAATTCAGTTTTTGTATTTTTCCGTGGAATCGTTAGGAGTATATCACCCATAAATGCCTATTAGGTGATATACAAGCAGTGAACTTCACGACACATGTGACTTCTTGTTTTACGTTGTTAGCTTTTTAGTTAAAGGCTGTAATAATAAACAGTAAAATGCAAAATTTATTTTCGTAAAACCTTCAAGACTTTCTTTTATAACATCCAATTCATTTACAACACTATTGTCAAATTTTACTTCCATACATCTATTAAATTATATTTATTACTTAAATATACATATACTAAACATAAAATTCTTTTTTCAACGCGTCAATCCAAGCACAAAAATAACGGCAGAAGCGGGATGCGAACCGCGGACCTTTGGAAACCAACCATTAAATTCACCGCTCGGCGAATGATTTAGAACTGCGAAAACTAAACCATTAATAAAATAATATAATTCAAAGTATGTATATTTTTATTATTATTCTATCAGTATGCATTTATTCATTTATTTTTGTAAGTACACTCGGGTCTCGAACCAAACTATAGACTGAATGGATTGCGACTATTTAGTTCCGGAGGAATAAAATCATTTACCTTTGGATAATTTTACCTAAATAATATTCTAATAAAAATTAAAAAAAATAATTAAATTATATTTCATATACGTACCTATATGTTATTGCCGAAGAAAAGGGAAATTTCGTGATTTAGAACCAAAAGTAAACCATTAATAAAATAATATAATTACGTGCATCATTATTAATTATTATTAAATAAACTATTGAACTTATACTTCACCTTGTATGCATATTGCTATTTAGCCGGAGGAATAAAGTCAGCCTTTTAAAAATAATGTTACCATCAAAGATATCATAGATTAATTTCCAAATATACGCATATAACTGTACAATTTCTACTTACTTTGCTTTCGGTTCGGATCTCAGGATTCCCGTCCATGGTTCCTCCCCAGTCAAGCGACTGTTGCTGGTCTGAGGTCCAAGGCTAGCAGCATCACATCAGAACACTCCTCAATCTCTGCAGTCGGAGCTGATCTTGAAAAACCAACGATTCAATGAGGATGTCGCCATTATTCAATTGGAGATATTGCCTTAGGTGCTCTTGCGTACCGTACATTTTTGTTAAGGACCCTTTTTACTCTTCAGAGAGGGACTTTCTAATCCATTTACCATTATTTTATATTTTGAAATCAACCCGAATATATCATAAAAATATCTGTAACCTTTTTATTAAATACTCTTTCACGAAAGGCAATGACGGTTTTAACTTTTACTTTTAACTAACAACATGAATAAATCAGCGATCTGTTAATCTTCGATCTGTTAAGCGATCTGTTGTCTTCTAGGTTGAGAATCTCTGACCTGGTAGAAGCTCATATAAGTCAAAGAACTATATTATTACGTTATCAAAATCCAATATAGAAAAGCATATTTTCCCTATACAAGAAACGTAGCAAAAATCTGATTCATTTTACTGAACGGAAGAAGCAAGTAAGACTAACAATTTAGATGTTAGCGTAGGAGAACTTTTGTATTAAGCATAGTATAAATTTGTGAAAATGGCCATGTGGAAGAAGAAGGCGTTTAAATTTATTTAAAAATCAGATAATTTGCAAACGAAATATATTTAGATGATTTGTTTTTATTAACATATATTTTATAGGTCTGATATTTGTCTTTTTACGCTTATTAACTTATTTTTATAAGTTACTAACGTGAGCATTTACATTTCAATGCACCTCTGAAGAAATACCTTTTATCAGAAAAGTTAAACTGTTTTTAAGTAACAATTCACCTTGTTTGAGATAAGTGTGATTTTTATATAAAAAATTCAGGTGACCATGTATAAAGAGCGCTTTTGTTTATACATACGTTTAATATTTAAAGCTCGACATATGTTAAAACCATGCGGCATTTTATATGGGACAATCGTTCGACGAAATATATAATATATATAATTCAAAATCTTGCAAAATATGTCAAATTTTATATGGTTCTTCATTCTTAGTTTTCTTATTAACTCCTCATAAAAAATTCTTTTTTTTTTTCAAATTGATCTCCATAAAGTAACATGCTGATTATTATTATACTACATTGATTGCTTTCTCCACTAAAGAATATTTTAAATATTGTAATATCTCTCAGCACTGTAATTGTGTTATTTGTATATTATGATAGTAAATCACGATCATAAATAATATTAGCTGAATTTTCCGCACTCTCGGCGCTAACTTCCAATATAACGACGCTGAACAAATAATTTTCTTTGATGGATGCGGTACACAAAGCCCGACGGGTCTGTAAATATTTGAAAACGGGATTTCAAACAACGCAGTGCGATATATTACGAGTATTAGTCTCTTGTTTGGACAGAGAGTCGAGGAACAAGCCTGCACCAGCAGACATAGAAAAATAATCACTCATGAAAATAGTTTAAAATTAGAGTTAAGAAATGAGATAACGCGTGATCTTAATCAATAATATTATAAAAAAAATGTTTATGAAATAATACAATGTTTTATGATGTATTCATATATATATTCATAACATGCTATGAGCTATATAGTTCCCGCCAACCTTAAAGATGAGACTCTGGGGTTTTAAAGAAGAAGTCAGCTTTAGTGTACGAAGTTTGTCAATCGTCGTATTTAGGAACATTAAATGTTTATGCCAATGGTCTTGAGGCCTGAACCAATTCATGATTATACTAATTAAAATACTTATAATATATAAGTATGTTATATTAGCAAATAGTAAAGAAAAGCCAATATTATTCGAAATTTACTAATTCAATTTTTCATGTGGACCGTGCAAATTTCAATTGTCTATTTAAATGTTTGATGGATTTTTGAAATTTTGAATTTCTTATTGTTCCTTTTATTTTCGAATTATCTTGGCTCCAGAGATTTATCCTAGTTCACTTCTGTAATGTAATTTATTTACGTACTTCTCGAGTACTTTTCAACGTGTTCGAATCATCTAATCGCCCAGTTATGTGCCAAATCAATCACAATTTCGGGTTAGCGGCACAGGACCACTTACTTATGTCAATTTTAATCTCGATCTTTCTTCAAAGAATGCCTCCTCGCTCCATTTTACTCTACAACAGTTGTATTGTTTGTCAACTCACTGCTGAATTTATGACGACACTTTAGTGTGAGGTCAACACATTATCTTTCTCTTTAAATCCATTTCCTACGTGGAACATATAAAGCCACTAATAACCTCAAAACAGTTATGTCAGCTGTTATCGCCTTGCTTTTTTAGTCCAAGTTATCTCTGGAATCTCGATCAAAACAAAATGCCATGTGTACAGCGCCTGCATCGTCCCCATTCTTATTTACGGCTTTGAATCTTGGCATCTCACCAAAAGCATCCGAATAATGGATTTCGAAAACAGATGTCTGCGTAGAATACTGGGAGTGCTATGGTTTGACTTCGTGAGGATCGGCGAAGTGAGAGAGAATGCCGTAGGGGAGCATTAAAAACGGTTGCATTTTCTTCAGGCACCCGGGCTCTCACCGTGCTGAAAGGCCGTCGGAAACTATATACGGAATGTACTCGGCAGAGCTACGGATGGCGGAGCTGACATGCAATGAGACGAGGAGTAAGGCGGCTAAGAGAGCTTTATGGCGGCGGCTCGTGATGTGCATATGCTCCAGCTTAAGGAACGGACATGGACAAATAAATATCTCTGGAAATGAAGCTCCTTTGACTACATACTATATAGTTCCCTCCAGAAAGACGCAAGTAAGGAGGCTAAAAGAGAAAGTAGCTATGGTATTCGAAGCATATTATGCCGTTGGTAAGTCACCTTTTTGTGTCCTCAGATGCCTTCCTATAGTGTATATGATCATAATATGTTAATGTTAATGAAATTAATAAGTAAGCTCGTCCAATGTAGTATGCTTTCAGAAAAATAGTAAAGTTAGTTTTACTAGTCTAGTTAAACTGTTTCAATTATCGTGTCTAATTAAGAGTTGTAAACAGGGCTTGCAGTTAACAATGGCGAGTGGGAAAACTGTTTATCATGCACATTATTTGTTTCCAACTTCCCAAACTGCTTGGCTTTGTTTTCGCTTTGTGCCGTTTCCCGTTGACCCGGTTTTTCGTTAGTCGATGACTGCACCACAGTTTTTCAAGCAGATTATATGAATATTTTATGCTTAACCCCAATAATGTGTTGACCCAGTGCCGGTTTTAGGGGGTGACGAAATGGTTTAGTGCCCCAGGGCGTCGAATAAGCTAGGGGCGCCGAGGGCAACAAATCTTTCATATATTTTTAAAAATATAAACAATATGGGGCGCTAGAATAAAATGCCCCAGGTCGCTTCAGAGTCTAAAACTGGTACTGTGTTGACCTATTCAAGTGTACATAAAACAAAACTCATTTTTATACATTTAGAATGCTATGAATATTACATGTAAGGATAAATAATTCAAAAGAACGTATGCATAGTGTTTTTTTTATATAATAATTCAAAGCAATATTCGTTGTAGGTCAATAAACGTCCTTTTTTAGTTATATCGAAAGAATTTTTTATTTTATATTATTATTTTTAAATATTACATAAAATACGATTAATTACATTCGCATTTCAAATAATATTATGTAAATATTATACTGACTTATATGTGTTCCACGGAAGAGGCGTAATTAACTCTAATTACCAAGCTAATTATATCTCGTACTTTTGAATTAATGAAGTATTTTCTGTTTGCCTACCAAAATAAATAAAATTGAAACATCAACATCATAAGATAGATCGGTGGATGAAAGGGAGAACTAAAACGTTATAAAAAACATTTTTTTAATTTCAGTTCTCCTTTTAATTTATACAAGAAGACTTTTGGAAAATTATAAAAAAAAATACATACTTCATCCATATTTATTTTGTACAATATGATAATAGAGTAATACCTACAGTGACATCTTACAGTTTCAAGCGGAAGCATTTTCTTCAGTAGCGTAGATTTAAACCATAACCGTCGATTACTTACTATAATTATAAAGCAGCTCAACAGATATCGTTGTTATTTTGTGCTTATCATATTCGTATATGTTTTTACTTTTTTGTTGTATTAAAGTAAACCTTGGAGAGTATATTTTTTGTTATATAGTTTTAAGTAAAACGTACAAAATCATTACCACGGAGTCGCTTGCTAAAACCATATGCAACGACAAAATACAAACAGTACAGTGCAGATAGTTCAAACGAGTTGTTTAATTATTTAATGAAATTTAATAAAATCAACTAGGCTGTAGTATTATAGTAAGGAGAGTATCCTCTGTTTCTTAATCACTTGCACGAAGCGTTGGCGAGACTTTTCATACTCCACATTGGAACTGCGGCCCTGACACAGCTTAACACTATTTTTAAAAATATTCTGGAATGTATGGGCACCATAAATTGCTGCCATTCAGTTCTGTCAGTTGCCACTGTCCATGCCTTATCCAAGAACATATCTGCACCCGAAGGTCCAGCTAGGAATATACTCGTATATGTTCTCGGCAACCTTCAGGGCAGGAACCCGGATACTTGAAGAGACGGCTGTAGATCCGAGGCATGTTTGTATCATTTTTAACCAAAATTTTCGAGGATATTTGATGTTTGTTACGAGACCCCAGAGATCTGTACCATTTAGTCTTAAAAGAAATGGCTCAACACTATCAACGACACGCAGTAAGCAACAGGCAGTCTCCCATTGAAATTCTAGTCCAGTAATATCGATGATTTGGAAAACCGCGTTTACATTGTTATTATCGTGGGTATATTATATGAATTTAGTTTATAATAAATCCTTTAACTACAAAACGCCTATACATATATACATGTGCAAACACGTTATACGAGTGCCATGACGCTATAAAAATATTTTTTACCTAACCACCTTTTGCACTTAACCGGTAAGTAATTAAATAAATGTCAAATCATGTGTGCTCTCCATCAGTATTACGTGAGAGCAACACAAATATTGTTTTACGAAGTTTTTTCGTTCCATTAGATAAGTGAGTACCTAGATACAAGTATATTCCTGTATTATCAAACACGATTGTGATAATATTTGGGAGTTCAGGTGATTGGTGATTTCTGTCGCGATTCGTTGAAGAACGCATGAAAGATTTTGGGAAGAATTTAATTTTTCGAACGCCTTTGTTTGCTAAAAGGATTTTCCATTCACAGCAACCTGGACTCAAAATGGTTATTAGCTACTCGTATTATTGTGTCACTTTGATAAAGCTCCGTCCACGTGCTACAGAATATCGTTCGATTTCAGACGACAAAAACATTAAGAAATATACCATTAATCGATATGTAATATCATATAGAAAAACCACGTACATGTATGCCAAACATTAATGGTTAAGCTCAAATAATAGGCATTATTCATGCAGTAAATGAAGAAATTAAATAAAAGATCTGTACAAATCTTGGATGTATAAATTTCTTTCTAAAATTTTAAGTTAACTTTTCTAGTAGATTACGAATGAAGTTTGAATAAATCTGATGTTATTGATACAACTTATTTATCAATACTGCCAGAATAGCAGAAGGCAATAAATTTATATGTCTGTAAATTAGTAGTGTTTATATGAAAATATATAACTATGTAATAATCAAAAAGTCGAACTAATCACATAATATAATGTTCCGAAAGAAACGTATTCCAAAATTAGGACGCAACTTACGAAATACCGCCGTCAAAATTTCATAAAACTTACATACTTAAAAAAATGTGAGATTTTATTTACAAATTAGACTAAATAAAATTCTTTTGAATATGCCGCTCAAGGCAGCTCTCGCCCTCCCATTAAGCTATGAAAATTGAGCATGATACCTGACTATTAACCTGTTCGCATCGTACCCGATATATGTCGAGTTAGATTCCCCTACCGTTGACATCGGTAGCCGTGATATACCGTTTTGCTGCTTTCAGTGCTCATTGTGACATCTACGGTAGGAAATTGGAACTGAAGTCATTCCCTTTATCAATCTACATGTATTCTTTACAGGAATCTGTAAAGCGTGTAGATAAATATCGTTAGGTTTCATCACATGAGCGATTTTTCTGTAAACCACATGTGTCAATGCTACCACGTGTTTGGAGTTATATAATAAACAATTGTTAAATATATTTTTTTACGCATCATCTGATAGCTAAAGGATACAATAACCGATGTGATATATGAAAATATACCAGATAAGTACATTTATGCTTCAAATACTACTTTTAAGCAAAAATAAAATGGTTTGAAAAATTCTCGCCGTATTATTTGTATTCCACTGAGCTGTAATGAAAAGGTTAAACATAGTAAATTATATTTACTTTCTAGATTATACACCAATATAAGTGTAGAAATAGTTGACACCACCGAAAGTAGATACAAACTATTAGTCAAACGTGAGAAACATTTTTTTTATAATAATATATATCTTTTATTTAGGCAAGTACTTAAATATAATGGTATTTTATGTATAGTTTTGGTTATGATATTATATGTGGACTCAACATACAATATATTAATTCTGCTCATTTTAAAGTATCCAACCGATCAACATTTCACATTGCGTGGGCGAGTCTACACAGTATTAAGTATTTGTGTGATATTTCCTCTCGGTTCGTGAATCCATGGCCATCCACGTTTCCTTCTGAGTGAATAAAATGAATAACTTCGCTGAGAATTCGCGCGGTTTTAAATCCCGCGAAAGAACGCTTGGATGGGCAACAATCGTGCGGTGTTATTGCAGTTAGGTTATTTGTTGTGTACCTACCTACCCATCGCATGTTGTATTTGCTTTGGGGATAAAATGATTTTTATTCGATCATTCACAAGGGCGTATATTTTAACAAAAGCAAAAATATGAAATTTCTTGTGCATTGAAGTGTACAAGTATGTATATCGGAAATATTTTATGATTCATGATTTTTAAAAACGCTAACGATTTTTTTTCAATATTATTTTCTATCACGTTCGTTCCATAGCTGTAGCATATTATTATGGCAATTAGTGTATTAACCCTTTACGTGCGAAATAAGATTTCATAAAAAGTCACGAAATAAGTCAATTAGTCAATGAAAAATAAAGTTGAATATTTAAGGACGATTTTTTTTATGTGTTTTGATTAGTCAGTGCTGCATTTATTCACCTTCAGAATGAAATTAAATAAATTCATTATTATTTAAAAAAAGGGCGAATTTGAAACATGTGTATAATGATCCACAACTCAATACATATCGTAAAAAAAAATTGACGAAGGAATGTCGTAATACGAAACAAAATTATATTCAATATAGTATTTGGATAAATCCGCATCTCGCACTGAAGCGACGTGTTTTTTTTCAGGGCGTGGGATAAATCCGCACCTCGCACTTAAGAGCAGTGCAAGTTGGTGCGGATATATCCGCACCTCGCACGTAAAGAGGTTAAGTTCACTTGTTAGGAAAGAAAAGTGTTTCTTGTAAAATTGATTGTTTAGGGAGTATTTTGGATTAAAAATACAATTTTGACTTTGATTCTGTTCGCTTAAGGACTGCCTTTACGAACGAATACAAATTGCATGGATGTTCAACTTTTAAAAATAAAGACAGCTACACAAACTTAATCATTTCTTTAGTTCTATTTATTTTCTAACACTGTTATTATGACAACGAACGATTATGTAAAGGTTGTAATATTGTCATTTAAATGATTATAATGTGTGTATATTTTTAAATATGAGCGATTTTGCAATTAGAACTACGGTTTTATTTTGAAAATCACCATTTTGTTTGGTCGGTATAACAAATCCCTGTAAATCATATGATACATATTGATTATTATAATCCTCAACAGGTGCCGTTAGCGCATGATGTATGACAGCAAACAGCTGAGTGTGTGACACATGAACGTGTGAACTGTAGATGTGTGCAATAAGTCAATTATAAACATAGATTATAGAGTTAGTTCAGTCCGCGTGTACCGGTCAGTAGGCGTGTTTGTATAACAGGCAACAAATTAAATTTCAAACAATAATAATAGACGTAATCGTCACGGCGTTTCGTTATCAAAATATTGCAATATAAAAATAAAGCGTGCATAACACAAGTGTCAGATATTACTAGCGTTTGGATTGGAGTTTTACTGAATGAAATAAGTTTTAGTTTTGATTCAATAGAGGTCACAAGACGCACTGTTCCACTTTGGTCTAGCGGGAATTTTTAATACAATCCGATAGGAAAAAAAAACAATAACATCATTTGCATGTAGTGTTAAATAAAGTGACAAGTGATACATTTTTTCATAATATTATATTTCGTGTCTTGTGTAATTCATCTTTTTAAAATAAAGTGCTTGTAACATCGATCGATCGTGTTACAAAATTGTTGTCACTGCATTTTGATAAAAGTAAGTTAATTTTTTTTATTTTATTTAGTAGTAAAATATATGTACCGATTAAAATTGAAATAAAAACTTCGTACGTTTATGTAATAGATGTGCAATCAAAAAATTTAAATAAAACATATTTTATCCTCCTACAACTGTGTTTGATATATTGAAAAAAAAATGAATTGTCATCGATATAAAGCTGATGTGCAAAATATCATCTCGATTGGATAACGGGATCCAATATTATCCCAATACAAAAAAGTTAGAAACACTTTGATATTAATGTAAGAGACATAGCTGCACATGATAACGATATATGTATTATTATTCAATTTTATATTATTATATTATTTTCTAAATCCATTTGTAATGACAACGAAAATACTTTGCATAACTAAACAGCAACAATGGCAGAAAGACTGATAGTTTAGTTATACCGATTAGTAAGCCTATATAGCTGTCTCTTTTAAATTTTTCTGCACTTATGCAAATAGGCTCGTAAAATAACAATTATTATTTCATCTTAATGGAAATGTTCAATGCTACTATTTTTAACTTATTATATTAACTTATATTAATGTCTTTTCATAAAAAAAATCCAGTCAATCCTTCGTTCCATTAACCAAATTTTAAATTATAGTTGTCCATTTATGATCCTCTTAACCCTTTCATTACGGCTCGGTAGAATAAAAATTATACTGTCAATTATAAAACTAGTATTTGAAGCATAAATGTACTTATCTGGTCTATTTTCATATATCACATTGGTTCTTGTATCCTTTAGCTATCAGATGATGCATAAAAAACTATTCTAAGAAAGTAGCAAAACGATATATCACGGCTATCGATGTCAACGGTAGGGGAATCTTACACGGCATATATCCGATGCGAACAGATTAATCTGTATGGCTTACGACTCAAAAAAGCAAATGATTTATTGCAGAATCATTCAGTCATACATTTTTATTACGTTTAATGTCTGTGACACAAATACTTACTGCGAAGGTCACTAGAATCATAAAATGTCAATAATAGTAATTAATGCCTAATGCATCTTACGTGCATCCGCACTAACTCGTATCCTCGTTTCGTATCAAATTTTGTGTGATAAACTGTGTCAAATTTGTTACAAAGATACTCCTACCGAACGCGGATACGTTGCATTCGTGGCTTAGATTTGATTTCGACCAAGAGAACGAATGTCTTTTCTGGGTGTTTATTTGGTACATCATCTATTTAGGTGATAAAGTCGATGCTCCAATGTCCAAATATGAATTTAAAAATATATCAGAAAACAAATGCATAGCTTTAAATGATTATTAATCGTTTTATTAGCATGCAATAAATGTTTTATTGAACAATGATCTGTATACGATTATCATAGTCATGTTCTATTGTTATTAATTGCTCAATTGCTCATAGTATATTATGTTTGAAACTTTTTTAATACGCTGGCCATTAGCAAATAAAGATAACGTGTACATTTTCCGGCAGTTAAAGTAGCAGGCCGGAGATAAGAAAAAATACGCGAGATTCTTAAAATTCTTTAGAAATAGAAACATGCTTTAAGAATGACGTAGCGATAAAAAATATTTGAGGTCAGTCCTCTTGACAAAAAATTCCAGGTGTTTTTATTTCATCCAATTATTTCACCTTCACGTTGGATTAAGCTGTCATTGTACGGTCTTATTAATTTATGTGAAAGTCCTAACCTTTTTTAAATTGTTTTCGGTCATTATATGCAGCCACTCTCCCTTTTTCTTCCCTTTCTCAGCATTTTGATTTAAATTGGATTGATTGGATGATTGGATGATTGGCTTATCACTATCGAGGCTTTTTTCATTTGTACCTGAAGTGCAGTTCAATTAATGACGAAGAGAATTGTAAATGATAATGGTATCCTTGTAAAACAAGATGTCATCTATCCACGGGGAGTGGAATTATGCTGCTCGCATTGCTCCTAAGATTTATTCTCAGTTGTACTCTCTCATTGGAGATCACTCCATCTGTGATATGGACCAGTTTCCTGCGGCTGCTTAACAGAATCTCAACA
This sequence comes from Glossosoma conforme, assembly GCA_022606575.1. NCBI lineage: Eukaryota > Metazoa > Arthropoda > Insecta > Trichoptera > Glossosomatidae > Glossosoma > Glossosoma conforme. The sequence continues at coordinate 4,381,253 of JAGTXR010000107.1, read as the reverse complement.
TCAGCGAAAGGGAATGGATCAATAAAATTATCTTCGTGAAATATTTGTGAAAATATCACAGCGAATGTTTGTATCAGAAATAGCCTAACACGACGACTACAGTATTATGCCATGTCGTATAATCACACTTTCTCTCACTGAAGTGACCAGAAATACTGGTTTCATGAATTTATAATGAAAAATCTTATGTCATAATATAATAATACTACTGCATACCAGTTACCTACAAGTGATGTAAACTGTTCAACTCAGGACATCGCTTGTGTCATTTACAGTTAATCTTCTTCATAGATTATTTATATAAAATAAACGCGAGTCATTAACCTTTTTCGCTTAAGAAACGTCAAATAAATTCCACAATGTCTGGCATAATCGATGACTAATTTATTACCCATTATGAAGTACCTAAAGGAGAAGCTAATTAGACACGTGCTAATTAGGCACATGATCTTTGTTGTGATGTAGTTTGAAGGTATTTGCTTAGGTTCTCTTGTGTAACACTAGTAGCATCCAATGCACATCTGGATGCTAGATGCAGAAAGGATATTTTGTTTTTTAAGACTTTGGGAATTTTCAATTGTAGATTGTTCTGGTTCTTCATGAATTGATTCGAATTGAATGAGTGTTTAAATGAAATGTTTTTAAATTAAAAGAATGATGAAAGGGTTATTGATTTATTTTTTAAGAAATTTTATCAGCATTTTCTTATGTTATTTTAAAAAATGTTCTTTCTCAGTCATTATATTATAATAATAATATATACTTTAAGCAGCTGTTTATGAGTGCTCAGTAAAAGGGTAGAGTCTGTAGCTGTCGGTGAATACAAGAGGCAATAATTATTAGTTTGAAAGATCAGCGGTATTGGTAATAGGGGTACAAAAGACTAAGTGAACTTTCTTTAAGTTTGAGTTCTAGGATTGACGCAAATGCTATTTTATTTAATGTCCCAATTTCCTATGTATGGAAGTTAAGTGAGCAAATGTCATCTCGAATAATGAATCATATAACAGTAAATAGTAATCATAGAAGGTAATAACAACACCTGACAATTTACAATCTAGGCTAAGGAAATACAAGTATATAATTATTTGAAATATATGTTGGACTCGGAAATAGTAAATTAATTAGTAATTATTATAGATTATGAAGTTTTACATTTGTTGATACAGTATTTATATGTTTTTAATTATAATTAATAATATTATCGGTACAATATCCAACGTGCGTAATATGAAGTATGTGCCTTTGTCTTTTTTATTGTTTTAAACATATAAGTCATGGATCAACCATTGTTCGTGTAAAACATTTCCAAATGATTTATGTTGCCATTATAATATTGAATAATAAATCATCAGCCTTAATATTTATCATAATTATGGTATAGTATTGTTTTTCGCTTTGATATTAGTCAAGGAAACTAGATAAAAATTAAAAAAATTATGCACTTTAAATACAAGCGCAAATAGGTACAATACATTCCATTTTTTCTTCTTCTAAAAATTAAATTACACGGAATGTGAACGTTCTTAAAGGGCAGTTATTTTAGAATATTTAGTTCGCAAAATTCACATGATACATTCATAAAACGAAGTAGTGTAAATATTAAAAGTTACATAATACATCATTGTATTTATACGAGCACTGAACTGAATGCGTAGCTGATATCCTTAATAAAAATTAATTCTCTCTTTACCGTCTTGCATTTAAAGTTGGAGTTTTTTTAGGTCACCGCCAAAATAATACCAAAATATCTCAGCTGCCGGGTGCTCTACAATAGGAAATTAATATGATTCCGCTTGTTGTGCCAAATATATCACGTGGTCAGTGGATCTTCATGATAAAGAAAGCTAGGGGGTGCTCATAGAAAAGATTACAATAGTTTATGTTTATTAACGAAAAACTCTCTGGAAGAGTGTAAGGTCAATAAAATCGGAATAATATATTCCACTTATGTTATGGTAAATCCTATAAATCATTTTGTATACAAATGGATGGAGAATTGGCTCAACATAAAGGAGCTACCAAAATCGTCTGAAATAATAGGATATACAACAGGCGTCTTATATGTAAAATGACAATATTTTTGTATTTATTTTGTACCTATATGTTTGTACCTATTTGTTTTTTTTACACTTCTGCTATCGGTGACGTGACGCCAGTTTTGCGTTGCATAAACTCTTAACAAGAGAATAATTCCAAAAATGTTTTGTGACAATCTATTTTTGTATTTTTACGAACTCTGAAGGCTGAACACGTGGGTGTTTGCCAATAGAAGATAAACATACGTCTAATTACCAAGTGACTAAATGCATATTTTGTGACAATTATATAAGTTAATAACATCATCGGCGACCCAAAATCTACACAAACACAAAAGAAAAATGATAAAATTCATCTAAATTAAAACTGGGAATAACAATTTATAGTCATAATATTCATCTACAAGTACATTATGATCGACAAGATTCTCGTAGCTGATTTTTAATGCAATTTTAAGATACTCGTATTATGTAATTTTTTGCGAATGTGTGACTTTATTCGCGCAATTTCAAAGAAATATTGTCGAAATATTACATAAGATCTGATCTCTTTTTTTATACGATTTAAGAAAATGTAGAACGAATTAATATTATATTTGTGATGTTTAATATTAAAATACAAAATATTTTATAAATAATTTGTAAAATGTGCATATTAATTTATTGTATTTTTTATTTGTAAAAATTGAATAATTTTTCAGTCAACATAAACATAAACTTTTGGTATTTAATTAATTAAATTTTTGGTCATAATTTAAGAAAATAACGGTCTAAATAGATGATTCGATTCTTAGAATAAATTCTGAACATTATGTATGATTAAATAAAGATATTTTGTGTGATTGCATACCTTAAAAAAATGCATTACTCTTTAATCGATAACGATGTGAGATTATTGCACGCAAGATCGAAATCAAGTTACTTACAGCAAACATTATCTTGATTAAATATTAAAGATAAAAAATAACCAATTGCTAATCTTTAAATTTTATTCAAGGTCAATAATAAAAATAGAAAATCATAATAAACTAACCGATTTATTCATAATATTCCCTTCGCATACAGTGCTTAGCCATACTCACAGTTAAAAGCGTATAGAACCCTGAGGTGAGATACCTCCTTCACTATCTGACTGTATTTTTTATGTATGTGTAAAGATTTTCTTAAATATTATCATATTAAATTTGTGACATTATAGCGTGATCCGTGTTACAACACAAGAAAATTATTCCATTACAACTTTGTAAGGTTGTTTAATAATTTTGTTTATTTTATCAAAAGTAATACAAACTTTGCTTGTTATTAATTGCAATATATTTAATTAAATATATTTCTAATACACTAAATATGACAAATTTGATGGTTATTAGCAAAAATATTTCGATTGGTTAAAATCAAATGTGTAATATTTAATCTTACGAAAACGTTCGAACTGTCACATTGATCATGCTATAATTTCTTAAGTAGGTATAGTATTCAATTTCGCAATTATTCGAAATTCTACTATTGATGTCGTGCTTGTGTATATTAATCTTGATAGTTAAAATGACCACTTTCCAACATCCAATCAATTTGATTTTTTGCACATCGATTTGATGCCGATGATAATGCATTCTTATGCATTTCGATCGAGATAACACATTTGCAACGTATTATTCTTACAAAAAGGGTACGATGTATTGAGTGTATAAACTGCAATAGCTTTTTAACAATAGTGACATTTTAATCACTTTGTTTATAAACAGTGTAATTATTTGTATTAATTATTCGCACATGAAGTTTCAAGTCATTTGCCGTCCATTAAACACACATTTCAATGTCAGCAATGACCTATTAAATTCCACAAATCAATCAAGTTGAATCATATTATTTGCTTTATGAATTTGCTCATGAGGCGTAAAGTCCATATAATAAATATGTCGATGTCATTATTAGCTGTTGAGGCATTATTGTACACGCGAAGTCACAATAAATCATCATAATAATATGTTATTAAAGTGTATTTTTTATTATCCTTGTATCAATTATGGAGATATAAAAATACATTTTTTATTGATGAATTTATTATTTTCGTGTCACTGATAAACTTTGACATTTTAACAGCTAAAAAATCAGAAGCGTTTTTCAATATTTTGTTGAGTTTTTTCAAATATATACAAATACAAGTAGGTAGTAAACAGTCGAAAAAAATTCAAATTTGGAATAATATAAATTCGTGAAAAAACAGTTGAATAATTTGTGTCAATTCAAAGGATTTATTTTTCAAATTTGTATTAATCAACGGATTAAAAACTAAATATTATGGGAAGAAGTCTTGGATAATTCAGGTAATTATCTTTCTCTTAGTCGAGTTTGTCAGAAATGATCATTGCAGCATCATTGCACGAATCGTCTCCATTTATCTCTAAAACGAGACTAAGCAGCTGACAGAGACAGTCCATTAGCTTATAGATTTCTTCATTAAGTCAACCCATTGTAATACCTCAGGTGTGGTCTGTTTAATTCGAGTGTACCCACTGCTAGTGAAGTTTCCTTTTTAGATTGACAATCTTTTCGGATTTGGGGTTTTCTCAACCATTTTTTTTCGGAAGTATTGGTGATATCGTTTGGCTATCTCGTCGATTGTCGGCCCAGAATTTTGAACTCATTATATCCATGTCTTTTTAAACTGATTTCTTGATTTCATTCAGATGGATGCGTCTCCTTAAGCGTGATGGAATTCAACTTCTCTGAGCCGGTGCTTGGTGCGCTGAGAACTGATCTAGTGGAGCCAAGGTTCGCGATTGCTGACTATGCGGTGTTCGCCTGCATGCTGCTGGCTTCGGCAGCGACGGGACTCTACTTTGGCTACCGGAGGAGGGACAAGACCGCAGATGTCCAGGACTACCTCATGGGCAGCAGGAACATGAAGACATTCCCTGTTGCCATGTCACTGATAGGAAGGTAGGCATCACTACAGTTAACAAAGTCCAAACATATTGAATGGTCTTCATTCCAACACCAGAATAGCTTCTACGGAAGCTTATAGGAAACTAAAGATACCAATGTTAAAAATGCTTGTCTTTTATCACGAAAATTGAAGATCTTCTGGTAATATTAATATACTTAAAAAAAGCTTTATATAAAGGTAATGTTATCGATATTTGTTCTAAAATCTCTTGACATAAAACACTGTCTTCAACCTTGTTCGAATGTTCGACTATACTGGTTACGTGGCTAAATCTACCCTGGATTAATTCAACCAGGTCATTGTTGCCGGGAAAACGTTTTTTTTTCATTGATTTGCTATCTTGGTCCTATATCCTGACTGTGTTTTGTCTTATTATGCGGATGGCTATGCGACCTCCATCAGCTACATTTCCGGCGTGACTGTGCTGGGAACCCCCGCAGAAGTGTACAACTTCGGCAGCCAGTACTGGCTCATAGTGGGGGCCATCTTGCTCAGTGCTATTCCGGTGGCGCTGGTCTACCTGCCTGTCTTCTTCACGCTCAAGCTGCAGTCTTCGTATGAGGTAAGACATCTCTAGTATACAGAGATAAAGGAGGAGTTTAATACCACATATACAAGCTAACCCCAAAAGTACTGTTTTCCAATAAACTACTCTGTTACTTACATGTACGGTACTCTTTTGACATTTGACTGTCACTCAACTGAAGTTGATTTTCGAAAGAAGTCTTTCATTCAGTCCATTGAAAACATCTTTAGATATAAAAATAAATACCCCTTGGATTTCAGTCTTCCTCAGACGTTTACTCGACACGGACTGTTTAGAGAGTCCCTCAAGTGGTTTAACCTCACCCTAATGACACCGCTTATGAGATCTTGGCAAACAGCAGGCTGTAAGACATTTTCTGGTGAAGTGCATCATCGTTTAAGAGTTTGTGCCATCTTATCGAAAAACATCCTTGAACTGATATTTAATCTTGATGGTTGCTTATTGTTGAACTACATCAAGGATATCGTCAGGGTCTCGAACGCGGTTAATGAGGCTGACATGGAATAAACTGCCCTTTTTCCTCTTGCATAGTCTAGTTTTTTGTGTAATTTATAGGGTGACCCATGCAAATAATCTTTTTTTACATTTTTATTATACAAAAAAAATATTTTAAAAAGACACTTTTCCAAAGGCTCTTCTACAAAAGCTGAATTTTTTTGTTTTTTTTTATTACTTAATATACAATAATTTAATATTATTCAATATTTATTTTCAGTATTTAGAATTACGATTTGATAAATCACTTCGCACCATGGCTTCCATCATGTTTCTTCTAGATGAGGTAATATTTTTTTATTCATATTGTATTTTCATATAAATAGTTTTTATCTTATTTTTACTAAGTAAATTTACTTTACGTGCTCAAAATACGTTTTTTTATTATTTTTTTATTATTATCAAGTATAATTTATTCATACCTGTATTCATACTTATGTAGTCATATAACATAAGTATAAGATAAATAATCTTATTATAATTTATGCTATAAAAGAGGTTTTATGGTTGAATAAGTCATCCTTTAACAGAAGTGCATATTTGAAAAAAAAATGTATTTTATTAAATTATTAATGTGAAAAATAATGTATACGTCAAAGTCAAAGTATGTATTGGTAAAGTGCAATGTTACGTTGGTTTAAATCAGTCTGTAAACATAGCAATGATAATAAAATACAAAATATTCATAGAAAGCTAGGGTTAACATGGCTAATGTATTTAGGATCAGGAAGTTTCATTTCAAAACCATTATGAAAATAATGATTTCTGTTTGCCATTGAAATTAAAAGACATCCCATCAACGTCAACAGGGATGACGTTTTGATTCTCAAAACAGCTTGGCTTCCACCTCTAGCAAATGCTTGAAAACCTGCACAGATAATCAAGGACAACCACAGTCCTGGCATGACGTTCGTGAAGGTATGTTCCTTAGAACATACTCATCATGAAGCTCGTGGAGGTACGCTTGCTGAACTACCTCAAGACGCGAACTCATCACAAACACATCAACCCTAAAGAAGACCCCTGTAATGGCGGTCGAAATATTGGAAGGAAATAATTCGCCTCATACGGCTAAACCCAAAAGCCACAATACGAAGATTTGCGTTTTTTCCAATTTTCTGATGACAAAAATAATGACACATCGGATTACGATGATTAGTAATTATTTATTAATTAATGTATTTATCATTTATGGTAGCATTTTTATGTTCACGGATTATGTGGATATTTTTGTAACAAGATATGCTTATGACATTATGTCGACATGAATTATTTCAGCTCGATTGGGTGAAGGATTAAATTTTACTTCTATGATTTGTCCACATTAGAAATGACAATTTTTCCTGCTTCATTTGTTTTTTTAAGCGTGTGAGACAATAATTAGAGTGAAGCAATCCAGTGAATAGCAACCAAGTAACACCCTTGTTTGTATTTTTCTTATCTCACTGTTGGATTCTGTAACATCTTTAAGAAGGGCTAAGATAATTTACAAGGTTGCTCAACAATAATTAAGAATAATAATATCTCATGATGATTCTGAAGGTTTTTGTAAAATTAAAAAAATATATATTCTTAAGGGAGCTTCCTTGGCTAAGTTTATCTGAAAAAAATTGAATTATTCAACTTCTGTCAAAATTTTCTCACATTATTCTGTTGAGATAAATTAAAACTTGTTTTATTTTAATAACACTTCTTGTCCACTTTGCTTGTTTACATTCAACTTCTAGTTCCTTAAATATTTAAAATAAATGTTTAAATTACAATTCAGCAATGTTGATTTTTAAAGAAAAATCAACATAGAGATGAAATTTGCTAGACATACAGGTATATGAGTATGAATAATTCTTAAGTAAATGTGTTTCAAATATTTTTCTCTTTACCAATTGTTCATCTATATTTAATTAATTATTAAGTTTATTTTGCTGTTATGCATTATAAATACCTATGTCAATACATATTACAATTAATATGTTTTTTTAAGTCACTTTCTTGTCAATCTCCTTTTTTGTTTTTGAATTTGATTTTATTCCATTTTTTATAGCCTTCCTAGCTAGAACATGTTTTATAAACATTAATCAACAATATTAACTGCCTCCAATATTAAAGATATGAATTGAGAATGATATGACTTGCATGTTTGATTAACTTTATTTTCTGTATGCTGTCTGTGTGCGTATTTTATTCTTATTTTTTGCAAAGAGGCAGACCTATACAGTCATTACATTTAAATAGAAGTGTCTATTTTTGAATATTGAGGAATCTTGTAATTTACCCATATTTTGATTGACATTATCCACCATTCAATTACAAGTTACAACATTCAACATTATGTTAACAATATCGTATTTACATATATAAAATACATAAAAACCTAATAAATTTGATACATAATTAACTCTCTGTCTATATATAAATTAGTTGTTTATGACTGTGAATTCATTACAATATCCGACTTTGTGTTACAGATAATGTTTTTACCGGTTGTTATTTACGTGCCTGCCTTGGCATTTAATCAAGGTAAGTCACCATTTGTGCTAACATAGCCATACAAAATATTTCTATTGCCTAACCTTCTTACATAACACACTAAATTTGGTTTTATTGTCCTTTTTTGCAGTTACCGGCATAAACATTCATATCGTTGGATCCATGGTCTGCATAGTATGCATATTCTACACAGTGCTGGTAATTATGTGAATTAATTTTACAAAGACAATAACATATATTTATTTATTTTACTAAAATGATATTTATTTTCACTAAAATTATTTCTATATTAAATGTGATATGTTGTAAAAATAACATATTATAGTTCATCCAGTGTACGAAGAACCCTATGACACATTTATTGCCCCTTGTAAAAGGGATGGGGCAAAAATATTTATTTCGATTAGGTCGATTTTTTTTCTCTTCGAAAAAAAAATCTAATTTAAATTCGAAGTGAATCGTATATAAACATCTCTATTTTTAAATAATAGAATTTAAAGTGCAGCGAATATTATATTTGGAAAGTTTTAGCTTGATACGTATGGCATTTTTATTTCTCTGTGTAAAAGAGATGGGGGGAACATTTTTTATTCTATTATATCGATTTTTCTTCTCTTCTTCGAAAATAATTATATTTTAGTATCATTTTTTCCCGCATGGCGGCGTGTGGATCAGTACAAATGTACGACTTTTAGTAGCGCGTTGTTCTTCGATCGATTTGTGTTTTTTGTTGTTGTAATTATTATATTTATTGTTAGTATTGTTAAAGTTGTTTCATTAAAGAAAACATTCGAGATCGGGTCGCGGATGCCCTAGGAATCGGTAAATCTACAGTATCTCGGATCACAGAGGAGAAATACGGTGAATCTTCATTAGAAGAGAAAAAAATATTAACACCAAATAAGAAACGACAGAGGAAATGCTTAATTACAAAACCCAAAAGCTTTAATTTGGCAGCAATTCGGAATCACGTGTATGCATTCTATGACCGCAACGAAATACCAACACTTCTTAAACTGGTAGGTTCTCTAAAGTCAGTGAGATTATTTCAAGGCAGTGCGACGTCTTTTAGTAAGTTTAGCTTAGTTATGTGCTAATATTTATCTCTACACTCGCTTTTCTTCATAATTTTCATATTACTAATATTATTATTTATAGTTTGTTTTACATATCTCTTAAAACCTGTTAATATTCACTTATAATTGATAATAATTCTAATATTTCATTTTAGTAGGTATTTACAAAAACAATCGAAAATACGATTATATATACCCCAACACTGGTTTTCGCAGCAATGCGAGATGGCGTTCTACATGCGTCAGAATTTGTATTATTATAGTTACAAATTGCCGTATTTTTTCTAATTTGTAACAATATGTATATATTTTTTATTATTTTGTTTTTATTATGATATATTTACTTAAAAAACTTATTATATATAAGAAGAGAGGTTTTTGCTTATGTTGATAAAATTAATATAGGTAGCGAACGTTTTTACAACGTTATATCGGACGATATTTAGCACAGGGCAATAAATGTGTCATAGGGTTCTTCATACACTGGATGGACTATAATAAGAATTGTGACTTTTGGGTTGAACGGTGTGTAATGAATTTTTTTAATGCCCAACAAAATTGTCTAACCATGAAGATAATGACTGCAATTTCGGTTGAAATGTATAATAGAAAAAAAATACCACACACGGCTCAACCCAAAAGCCACAATTTCTAATCTGGCCATGAAAAGCTACAATGTTTTTCCCCATATTAATTGTAATGTCTAAACGCGCAGATATGAGCTCAATATTTTTAGGTTAGGTTTATATAATATACTATATTTTTTATTATGGAGTCAATAAATTTCATTTTGCGAATTCTATGCATGGATTTATGTGTGTATGTAGCAGTATCAAACCATGCCTATACAATTATTAAAGAGTTTAAAACATATTTTTACTTCTTAACATTAGCTGGGATGGTGCAATACATGAAAATATGTAAATAATAAGTTGACAGTGAGTAGTAAGTTTGATTTGATATTTTTTAGGGCGGCTTGAGAGCTGTGGTCTGGACAGACACCTGGCAGGTGGGCATCATGTTCTGCTCCGTGCTGCTGGTGGCCATCCTGGGAACTGTCCAAGCCGGAGGATTCAATGTCGTCTTCCAAACCGCAGCCGACAACGATAGACTGGAGTTCTTCAAGTAATGTATAAAGCTGGTTTTTAAAACAATTAATGTCATTGAAAATGTAATCCTTTGTAAAATCTCAACACTATAAAAATAAAGAATAAAGAACAAGTTATGAAACCACTCAGTGGTTTCATACAAAGTTTTACTAGCTTTATTCTTCAAATATGACAAATCACAATGTTTCTGCATTTTACGAGTGCTAAAAAATACCTTGATTAACACTTTTATTGCAATATAAACATTTTTAAATAATTTCCTCACTCCTTTGATATGTAACATTTTAAAATTCACAAAGCGCATCCTATAAATATGTGATATGTAAATATTATTAGTAAATATATATAAAATAGTTAGTTTCTCTGCAGTTCTGGTATTATGTGTGGTTTAAACTTGTAAAGTAATATTAATTGTTGTGTATATTTTTAATTTAGCTGGGATACGAACCTCTATCATAGACACACAGTCTGGGCAGCATTATTTGGTGGCTTTCTTTATTGGACAGCATTCAATTCTGTCAATCAAACAATGGTGCAGAGGTACATGGCATTACCCACCAAGAAGAAAGCTGTAACGTAAGCATACATACATATTTATAATTTATTTCAATATCATTTAAGCCTTAAGTAGCATTAAATCATTACTATTTCATTTTGATGGAAAAATATGATTTATATTTTATTGTCATTTATCAAGTAAGTTTATAGTAATAATTATTATTTTATTTATTCAGCCACCAGAGCCATAAATATTAGAATTTCATATATATAAAAAGAAAATACTACAAGGTAATAAATAACATTTAACAATTTTAATAACTCAGTGAGTGGACCACTAGATCACCGATGGATGACCACGTGAAGGGGCATCCGGTGCCCCTCCAACTGGGAGTCCCATTTATACGCCCACACAGCGAACATTACGTTGGGACTGCCGTGAACGCGCGCCCAGAGAGAAGCGCAACGCTTACTTATTATGACATGGAAGCCATCCACTCGCGCCTCCGTCAACATGCCTGAGGCACTGCAGTATCGCGGCAGACCCAGCAACATTCGGAAGGCGTTGTTTTACTGAACCCGGAGTGCAATGCTTTGTTACATATAATATGCACTAGATGTGAAATCATTAATTTTATATGAAATTATACAAAAACCTATAAAATTTATGCCAAGTTAGGTGGACCCTAACATTTATATTGCACATAAATTTTATAGTTCACGTATTATTGTGTCATGAAAAAAACATGTACAGTCTGCTGTAATTGATCAAGTAGGGCCCAACAATGTAACGACGGTATATTGTTTGATATTTAATTATATGTTTTATATAATTTTTCACATTTTTAGCGCTGTAGCACTGTTTTCTGTGGGAGCGGCTTTGGTGGTGTCCCTGTGCTGCTACACGGGGCTCTTGCTGTACGAGCGCCTGGGAGGATGTGACCCTCGCGCGTCAGGCCGCCTGTTGTCCGATGATCAGCTGTTGCCGGCTTACGTCTCCCTCAGCTTCGTCAGTCTTCCGGGGCTGCTCGGCATCTTTGTGGCCGGAGTCTTTGGTGCAGCTTTGAGGTTAAATAATAAAACATCTTCATTTATCATCATCATTACATCAATTCCTAACTGGAACACATTAGACATCGTCACAAAATATCGCTACAAAGTTCTGTCAGCTAGTAAGGTTCTCACCTGATCCAATTCAGGACTACTTTTCATAGCCCCGCTAATGACATTCTATGTATGGCTTAAAGAAAATGCAGACACTGATTATGCTTTCCTGTGACACAAGATAAACATGTACTAGCCAGATTAACTTCTGTCTCTTGGCCGACTGTATGATGGAAGGCTACCGTGTTCACTCCCTCACTTTATCATTGCTTACAAAGTCAAACCGACACTCCAATACTGTTGATACGAGTCGTCGCATATGCATTAATCTGCATCGTACATCATGATCCAACAAAAAGTAAATCAACAGCGCTACTGTCGATATCAACAACTGCGCTTTCATGTAGCGTCATTCACACATAGTGGACGTTAAGAGAACGACGAAAGAAGCAAGCTTTCCTGTGGCATCATTCAAGGTATAATGGTCGGGGAAAGTACCAATTCCCACTTGATCCCAGTAGTCTGACGCCGACCCCTCATGAGAGATGGTCAAGATTTGAGTCGGTCCCATATCAAGACCACTCATCTGGCTGTAGTTTAGCCTCATTAGCTTTAATATGCATGGCATAGTTTTATGATTAATGTATTTCTATATTGTTTTAATAAAGTAATGTCTTGGCTTTAGTCAATTAACTCATTAGTATCACTGTTTCAAATTTTCTTTATTTGCTTCAGTTCCATGTCTGTGGTGTTGAACTCTTCTGCGACTGTGGTCCTGGAGGATATTGTCCGAGGACTTGCCGGCAAGCGGCCGGGGCCGCGCGCCTCCACAATGATCGCTAAAGTCACAGCAACCGTCCTGGGTCTGATGTCTCTTGGAGCACTGTTCCTGGTTGATCGCTTGGGTGGAGTATTGAGTGTGAGTCTTCTCCTTCTTCAAATTTATTATATTATTCATCATCAGCCTGAATCCGTCCACTGTTGAACGTAGGCCTCCCGCATGAGTCTCCATTCTCTTTGTTCATCCGCCCTCTGTTTGGCCAACGCTTCGTTTACCTACACTTTTCTTCCCCATCGACCATCATGTCATCAATTATATTATTAAGATAATTGTATTGAAATACCATTTAATTAAAAATTGATTTTTATGTGCCACTAAGAATTTAACTATTATTTATTATATTAGACAAATCCAAAGTATGCATAAAAATCTATTATTGAAGAAATAACATTTAAAAATGGTTAATTCTTTTCTCTGTGGTAAAGGATGTAAGGTATCTTTTCGCTCTGTTATCAAAGCTGCGTTAATATTTTGAGCTGTAGTTCAATAAATATTAATATCACATGTACACAATTGTTATGACTTGCACAACCATTCCTTCTTTTGTACGAAATATCTAATCAGAAATATTCAGTGTATTTTTAATTAGTATTATAGTTAGAATAAGATTAGCAACAGAGATTAACATTTAAGGAGTGTTACTTAAAATTGATTTTGCCAGTCTTATATTAATGTTGTTTGTTTCGCTTCAGGTGGCAACTTCATTATCAGCAATAGCGGCCAGCAGCACCTTCGGCATGTTTACACTCGGCATGTTGTGGCCGTGGGCGACGTCTAAGGGGGCGCTGGCCGGGGCTCTGACGGGGGCTGTAGTCGGGGGCTGGGCCGCGCTGGGGGCGCAGGCCGCTGCTGCACAAGGCCTGGTGTCGCCTGATCGACGGGCCCCCTCCTTGGCGGGATGTACGGCAGAGTTTAATGAAACAAACATCTGGCCAGACATCATAGAAGTATGTTAACGAAATAATATTAACCAAAAATGCTGGCTTTAAACATGTTACACTATTTATTAAATGGTATATTTATTGAAACTTCTCACAGTAGTTTAAATTCCTTAAAATTAGTTTCATGTCCTAGCTGTCGTTGTCACGAGAGAGAAAACATGTTTTCAAAACATATAAACACAAAAATGCCAGATTTTTTTAGCTGAAAAATGGCATTTTTAATACGACTAGGTAAAAACAGTTTCACTGTCAGGCATGTAGAACTTTCATTATTTAATAACCAAATGAAATTCTCAAATTATACTTATAATTTGCACTATAATTGCCACTGCGCCATAATAATTGTAGGCTGTTATATAATAGATCCACATATAATTTTATTTTTATCTGTAAATTAAACAAAACAAAAGATGTTTGTCAAATATGTATGAAAAAAATAACAACTAACGTTGTTAGCATTCTTATTTTTAACCTTAATTGTTGTTAATAAATGAAAATTGAATTTGTTTTTCTACTAATTTAAAAAATACTGTTGGTTATGATACTGAATATATAATTAGTTGCCATTATATAAAATGATGTTCTATATTTAATCTTTGTAGAATTGAATTTTTTGTATTCATTATTGTTGTTTACTTTCCTTAGTGATTGTTTGTTGATTGAAAGCGTTGTTTCTTAACAAACCTGATAATTATGTTCAACATTGATATTTTCCATTTATAGGCCTTAGATCCTGAAAGTGTGTTTCCATTGTACAGGATATCGTATCATTGGATAGCACCGCTGGGGCTCGCCACCACACTGATAGTCGGTGTGCTGGTCTCTGCGCTGACGCAAACTGAACCCATTGAATTGTAAGAAAATCTTAAATAATCACATTGTAAGAAAACCCTAATGCAAAAATGTTGTTAACTAAAAATCATGACATTTCAAAATATTGAAATATATGTGTTTTTATTCCAAATTGAATCATATGATTTTTAAGTAAAAATATGAATTAAATTATGTTTTTGAAACAAATTTTACAGGAAAATTAAACAGTTCACATGTTTATGTCACATGAAGGAATTATCAGGAACAAAGATATTTAAAAATATCAGAAATTGATTGTCTATTTTCATGAATCTCTAAATAGAAAAAAATATAGGCATTGAAACTATTTATAAAAATAATTATTTAAATAATATTTTTTTTATTTAGTTTTATGAACCATTTAATAGAAAAACTTTAATTTATATGGAATCATTGTTTTATTATCTCCCCATTTGGCTACAAGTATTCCCTCTTTTTCACTATAAGTTATAGAGAGACTAGGTAATAAATTAGATTTTTCATCTTCAAATCAACATTTTTCCTCTGCTTTTCCTGATTATTATGAGAAAAAGCAGTTATCAACTTTTTTTTCTATGTTCTATTTGAAAATATTCTTTGAATATTTAATAATTATGGTTTATATTATGGATGTAATATGCTTTTGCTGATTTATAAAGATTGCAAATACACTCATAGAGACTATAAAAATAATCTTGAATCAACTTCTCATTCTTTGCAATTTATTTTTCATATGTATAAACTAAATTATTAATACTATTATGCATTATTTGAAATATTTACTAAGCATTGTTATGGAGATATTTTAGTAAGGTATAATTTAAGTCCTCAAGTGTTGATATATTAGATGTAAATATTCAGCTTAAGCCTTAAGATTATGAAACAAGTATATTTATACTGCAATACATTTGTTTTAGTTCATACGAGGATCTTTACCATCTTGTATTTTTTTTGTACAAGGCTTTGAAATGCTTCTTAAAGATTTATTGTATACCTGGTTTATAGTGGTTTGATTGGTAATTGCTACTGTTATGTTTCATCAATACGTAGATGTTAAAATTATAATATATTTCTTAAAATTTGACTCCTTATGCTCTTTTCCATCATCACGTGATCTTCTCAATCACGAAATTATTGAATTAGAATTATGTAATAATGAGAATGTAACATCCGCAGCTTGGACCCAGAATTGCTGTCGCCTGTCATCCACCGGTTTCTGCCGGCTGAAATGATGAAAAATGCCGGTCAGGCCACAAGGACGAGGAGAAAACGGGAAGATCTCGGAGACTCCTTTCCCAGGGCGCCTCCTCCTGAAGCAGCTGTCCTGCCCACCGCCAGTGTGGATCTCATAGAAAGGAAACCATACAATGTGCGTTGAAAATATAATCAATCAAATTTGTAACATCATGAATAAGTGTGTTGTATGTTGGTGGCATTAATTTAGAAATCCATTATGACCATCCATATGATAAGTAGTTCATGGATATTTGGCTGAAAACAATTTGTCCGACAGACATTTAACCGGAGGACGTTTGGCCGAGTGGATTTGGTCATAGGACAAATGGCTGAATGTTTATTTGGTTGAATGGACACTAAGCTGAATGAATTCTGAATGTACAACTTCAATATGTTAAAGCCTCCCTCTCTTTCTCACCTAAAAAATTAGTTAAAATGTATTGAATATGTTATAGCAGTAGGAAATTGATATTTGACCGCATGTTTGTTTGGCCAAATGTGTATAAAAACTATTAATAAAATGAATCATGGTTTTGTGTACACAATATGTACATTATTTCAAACTCTTTAATTACTATTTTTGTAAATACTGAGGAAGTGTTGTGTACACAAAATTATGATACCAATTTTTTCAAAGTTACTCGACATCATCCATTTAAAAGTGTTTTATTAATATTTTGCATGGACTTTAAGGGTAGTATTTAAATATTGTAAAGCTTTTATCATTTTTTATTTTGTATAATGAAATAAAATTTAATGTATTATGTATTTTTTAGGTCAATGAACTGAATCATTCCAACATCACCAGTTGATATTACGCCACAATGCCAGTATTACTTTTATATCATCAGGGTAAGAAATAAGGTTATCTCATTAAGAGGGTAAACTTATATGAAAATAAATTATTTTTGTTGTAACTTTCTGTTGTTTTATTTAATAAAATCCCACATAAATATATACTTGTTTTTATCAGATATAAATAAAATAATTTTTAGAATTTTATCCCACAATATATTTGTAGAGGACATGTTTCGGCCAGACGAGTGGCCATTTTCAAGTCAACTAGTAAAGTGAGTGTTGGCTCTATATAAAGCAAAGAGTGAGTGAAAAGGTGGGTATGAATTGTTTGATGGGTTTTTGTGTTTTGGAAATCAATAATGTATTCATTGATGAAAACAACAAAACAATATGTATAATTTCCAAATCCATTAAAAACAATAAACATTTACATCAATAAGTTAATTGTACTTAAGTAAGAATTCTAGATAATTTTTAACAAAAAATTTTGGTGGATAATCCAAAAGTAGATGGGGAAGATACACATTTTAAGTAGATATATCACTAATTGATGATACTGCTAATGAATGGCGTTGGAAAGTCCATTTTGGTTTGTTTTTAATTTATTTTTAAACAACAAAAAATAATATTCTGCCTTTGGAAAAATATAGTTTGTGTAGTTGTTTCAAGTCGAAGCTAAATTATGATTATAAAGCATATACAGATTCAAAGTAAATAGCATTTTTGCTGCTTTCTCTGCAAGGATTGTTATGTTCTCATAGATGACACTTATTCATGTGTTCATTTCTTCTTAAGAATATATCAAAATGATATACTAGACAAATATTATTGTCGCTTATGTGCAATATCAAAAAAGACATAAAAACAATGAAACAACTGTATTTGATTAGAAAAATTCTATAAGTCAGAGATTAACTATTGTAACTGAAAGAATTGGAGATATTGTTATATCCGAAAATTATTTTGTCAGATGTTTTTGTAAATGGCTAATTACAAGTCATTTCATCGAATTTCAGGATATTATAGTTAAACAATGCTATAAAAGATAAAAACTAATATTGTTTATTGAATATATCCGAATACAATAGATTAAAAATAATATATTAATAATATTTTAATTCACATGTTATGTACCATAAATCTCACATATAAAACAATAGTTTTGCAGATACCTTAGTTTAGTTTATCTCTGGCATACAAAGCTTAGGTATTACTAATGGAAAATAGTTAGATTGATTATACAAACCTACTTAGAATATTATAATAATAATAGGGTTAGTTATATATTTTTTACTTATCAATATTTTATTATAATTTGCCAATTTCGTGTTTGCAATGTAATATATATTTTCTATTTCAAATAAAAGGCTAGATTTTCAAATATAGGTACCTACCAAATAGTAGTAATAAAATTCAAGTCATAAAATAATAATGCCAACTTGAGAGATGTAAAAGATAAAAGTTGCCACGTGGAAATAATTGATTCCCACGGAGTTTATAATGTGAATAATTTAAAATCCAAAGTCGTATTATTTTTCGGTTCGTATTTACACAGAAGACGAATAAATTTGCTAATACGAATCATAAAAGACAAGCGACTCCCTCGGGGGGCGCCGGAGCCGCAAGGGAGGAGGTACAACCATATTAGGGTATATTCAAAAGGATTCAATATTTCCCAATCATTTAGTATGCAAACGAGGAAAATTTTCAGTGCTGTCCCAGAGAGATAACGACAGGTGACAGATTTTTTTAACGTGAAACGATTTTAAAATCGCTAAGTAGGGTTCGGTTCTAAGACTACATTTCAAAAAATGTTCTCAAGGGACATCAACACTACACTACAAGAGTATGTGTTTCTCGATGTCAATCTTTTTACATAGCATACGATTGATAAATAGACCACGAATGACCTCGATGCGGCTGTTTCCTTGATTTTTATATAATGACAATGAAAATATCTGTTCAGAATTTTCGATCAATATATCCTGGAAATATACTGGACTCATTCGAATTCACTAGAAGCTTTGTCACTTACCGCAAGATAGTGCCTTGTAGCAGTTTGAATTACTTTCCCGCATTTAAAGGTTTTGACAACGTATTCGCGCGGTTTATCGACATGTTTTGTGCAGCTTATTATTATGTATAGGGTCCGCCATCTAACGTTTTTTTTTCAACTAGTGCTTATTTCGTGAATGGTAACACTAAGCTCATGTCTGATTTGACAGATAATTATTTTTATCCTTCCGCTAAACGAATATGGTTGTGTATACGCTTGAAAAACGCTGGGAAATATTGCGACATTACTTTGAAAATCATGGTAATGTTGCAGAATGTGTGCGAAAATTGCGTACGGATTTTGGAAGAAGAGAATCACCGTCAGCTCCGTATGTTCGTTATCTTGTGAAAAAAGTGAAAGAAACTGGCATCCTCATCGATAAACCAAAGCGTGAAAAGCCAAAAACAGTGCGTACGGCGTGACGTGCCACACAGCCGAAGCTACACTCGATGTTTTGCGCCCTGTTTTAAAAAAAAAGTTATTTGGCGGACCCTTTATTATGCGCAATGTGAGGGTAAGTACTCATAATAATATTATTAAATATCTTTTATATGGATGCTGACCTCGAATAAGGAGTAAAAAAGCTCATTGTAAATTTTGGTGATATAAAAATTATATACTTGTTTGTATTGAAAAATATTTTTTTTTTGGGGACTTGCCCTGGCGAGTTTGTCGTTATCTTAGCGTATTGTAATAATTAATCATCTAAATTTCCACAAAAAGTGTATTACTTTCTACGACAATTTTATTACTTTCTCTAGAACATCGCATTAAAACATCGTTATTTAGTAATTCCTAGACAAAAAAACAACTTCTTAATTTTCCAGCTAAATGGGAACGTCACAGAGTGATATTAATCTTACAGTAAATTTACTTGAATTATAAAACATTTGTGTGTATTTTTTTAACTTACATTTTATTCATGTGACAACACGTGACTTTTAAAAAAAATTCAATTGTTATAAGTTACTTCCATGACATTTTCATTCTAGAACGTGTCGCAAAAAGGACGGGGACGTTGGATCGTACGGAGAGTGAGGGGAAGTAGGAGCAAGGAGACGAATCCACGTCAAGTTACACAAATTTTAAATTATCCATATTATCATCTTCCCCGAAAGTGAACGAGCGCCGCACAACTTCAATGTTTGAGACACAATGGCAACACCAGAATATAAATTGATGTTTTATGACTCAGCAATTTGCCGGGGGTTGTAGTTTTTCCGCTCCTTAGATGGTGAGGTTTACTCTGGTTTTATCTCTTACGAAGTAAAAGACCCTCTGTGTTCAATAACAAACGTTTTAATTAGATGGGAATTCAAATATAATGAAATGTATGTTTCGTTCAATTTCAATAATATCATTGTTAATACAATCGATATGTCATATTTACGCTTTAGTGATAAACTACTCGTACTTAAATGACGACGAAAGATCTTTTTTCATTATCAGATTATGACTGTGCTGAAAGTAGGCAATTTTCAAAAGTCTATCTATTTTAACCCCCCACTTTTAACTGCCTTCTGTTTTTTTGATGTCGTCAGTTTATCTATCAAATATTTTTCATTGTTAACATGACAACGGTTACTAAAATCGATTATCATATTCCTATAAGGACACGGTTTGCTTTTTATTACGGTACTATTTGTTTATACTAGATTCACAGATTTCTGAATGCGTTTGTCAGGTGGAGTAGCTTCTTTTATAGGTATATTGATGGAATATTTCCACCCAACTACTACGAGTTTCACGCAACAATTTCCTGTTCCTGAACTATCAAATTGTTTATTATTTTAACCTATTAATGAGGCCAAGCAACAACAAATTTCAACAGATTATTCCTCATATGTTTTCTTTTATATCATCTTGGGGTTCATTTTGGCCAAACGAACAAACAATTAAATCACGGGTAAGGATATTCATTTTGTGGAAGTAGACTTGAAGATGTAGGAATAGAATGCTCGTTTGATCTAGTAACATTTTTTTCCCTTCAATAACATTACAGAATATTTTATATTTTAATTCGTTATTGAAGTACTGACATAAGTGTGGCGTTGAGAATGTATTGACACATTTAGTGTCAATGACCTCACACTCAGAACAAGTGTCGGGATACTCAACGCAAATGGTTGGACTTGTAACAAAAAAAACCATGTCATAAGTATATCATGGTTGACACACAAATAACACGGCAATATTGTTACAAAATCAAACCAACATTTCGTATCCGTCCACACCAGCACTGAATCTGAAGCAATATTACACTAAATATGTCAATATCCTCACTCAAGTTGGTTTCAACCACTGTTCACTGCGATTCTTTTGTCTTGCACGTATCCAGGGTTGAACGATGGTCCTTTCAGGCCACTTTTCAGGCTCCACGAGAGACTCCAGCGAAGTCTTGATGACCCCGACTTTGAAAGATGTTGACAGCGTCCGTCTGCTGACAATCCTCCTGATGGTATGTGTACCCTTACGCGTTGTAACTCTTGCCTAACAACCGCTGTTCGTTCGGCAGATTTGTTTCGTGAGTGTTTCGATTCTTTTGATAGCGCTTAGAAGTTGTTTTCAATTAAATATAGGTTTATTGTGGACGTTTGAAGATCTCGTAAAACATGATAAATTTTATTATTTCCCCATTTATTCCGCATTTATCAAACCTTTCGCCAGATGTTAAACATACCGCAAGGTACGCGCATTTAATTTAATATCTCTATGTAGGCATTTCATATCGGCCATTTAAAACATCTAAAAGCCGGATCTCGCATACTAATGCCTGAAGACAGACGATTAGGGAAGGAAGGCAGGGGAGTGAACGTACGCGGAATACGGAAGATATTAAATTTACAATTGCCGAAATAATAAATAATAAAGTTTGCATTGCAGCCGCTTTCAGCGAATTTTCCTAGGTCGTTAAGCATGGTATTGAAGCTTTTACAAAAGCAAAACGAGGAATTCACATTCTCAAAAACGCAGATAATATAAAATACTTAAAAAAAATACGTAATTTTTTTTTATCATTCGCTTTGATATTAATTTATTTTACATAGTTGTTATATACGTAATATCTAGAATTTTAATGTTATTTGTTTATTTTTGTTGTTAAAGCTCCCAGGCTCACGCCGTCTAACTTTATCGTGATGTATACATAAAATGTAGTCGGTGTAGCTAATGAGCTGATGTTGAAATAATTATGAATTGGTGATCTATTTATGTAAAAGCATGCAAAAGGTCACCAATAATGGGCTGATACAAATAAAATATTGAAGCATACCACCGCTCTCAATGACTTGTACGAGATATCTGAAACACTCCACCTTGCTGGTGAATGTCCAATAGGCATCTCAACAGGCGCCGTTGCACAGTAGGTGTAGGAAAAATTATGCTCATCACACGATCTCCTTTAAAAGCATGATGAAAAATCGTCATATAAAGATGCCATGTACAACCTTGCGCTCCAAAGTGAGATCGATGAAAAGCTCCCAAATTTTCTTGCGTTTGCTTACCGTGTTTTAACATGATGCAGTTGATTGAGGAAGTAAAGTTTTCTCGGGCCTCGTTAGTTTTGAATGTTGCCGGTTCAAAGCTCGGTTCCGCTCCCTTCTTCCTCTTCTTCTTCTTTTGCTTCCTCTGCCTCTTGTAATTTAATCGGAAAAGTTGCGCCAAACAAATGCGCAGGTGAATGGATCTGCCCAGGGCGTAAATCGCCGACAGGACCGCTCTGAAGAACTGAAGCAATAAGTATTTTTAATGTCAATGTATAATAAAATAGCACTGTTATAAGGACGCTTAGATTCTGTAAATTTTGTATGTTTAACTATGTGGTGAACCCCATCAGTGCGATACAATGAAACGATATCCTGTATAAAGGAAACACACTTTCAGGGCATATGACCTTTAAGTGAAAAGTATCAAATTTTGAACATATTTAAGTTATAAAATTATTTACTCTTTTCAAAAATAAAGCTGTGATTCAGCAAAAAAAGTCAACTAAAATAATAAATAAATAAAATATTTGTTGTAATTTTTTTTAATAAATTACTTTATTTTACAGCATACATTTTATATAAAACCAATTATGTTTATATTCGGTATCTAAGTCATTAGCATTTAGTTAATATTTACATCAGATATAAATTTTATTTATACCTAGTAATATAGTATAGGTTCGAATAAGATAATAAACATTTCAAAAACAATTTGTAAATCTATTTATTTAATGCATTATCAAAAGTTTAAATTATATTTTTGATATTTTTAAAAATACTAAAATATATTTGATGGAATAGCAGTTGGAAAAGAGCAGTTTATTTGTTTTTTTACTGAAATTAATTGAATGGCATAGTCAATCTAAATTATAAACATGTAAATTGATACACCTGAGTTTGGTTCTGTAGGCCGTCACAGACTTCTGTTCTAAACTGTATGCAAATGTCTTGCGCCTTGGACGTGAGCGGAAGGAAAGAGCTGATGAATATGAATGGAGGAGGAGGCGAGGAGTTGGAGTCAGCTCCAGGTGGAGGCCGCTGCAATAACTCCTGCGGGTATGAAAGAGAACCAGCGCACATTACCGGGACGGTAATTCGGAGAAAATACGCAAATCGCCTTCATTTAAATGTTACAACTTGTGACGGTGAAGACTGATCAGGGGCGGACTGGGCAATGGAAAACAAAAACACATTTAAAAATTACTGTTACTTGCTGTGCATATTAATAAAATGAATAATGTAGATGTTTTATATCACTCACACCAGATTTCTTTCTATGTTCGTTTCATATGTATAAAATGGTCACCTCAAATTGCAGCCACTCAGTTGGCATTGTCTAAGTCTTTTCCCATGACATCGCTGCACCCGAAAGTCAACTTTGTAAATATGGTTCTAGTGAGATCGGATAATTAACCAGTCACTCTCGAGGCCTGAACTATTTGGTCTTTGAAAGCTCGACTCACGCGATTAATAACAGGTGGTGACTTATCCATGTTTTGGTCCGCCTCCAATGTTGCTTAACTTGATGATCTTTCAAGAACCGCGCTTAAAATGTGCTATTGTTGACAGTAATACTTTAGTATTGGCTATAAACGAACATTAAAAACCTGTTGCCCATATACACTATTTTGATCATAATTTATTGTAATATTTAATGGTAAAATTAATTAAATGTATTTAAGATTTTGGAGTAATGCGGCTTGGTTTGACATGACTTCTAAGACAAAATTAAACATGTCTTGAAAGCGTCGGACTAATCACTCTAATCGTACGATCTACTTTAAAAATATTATTAACTGATACCCAAATTTGCTTATGATCGTAAAACTATTGTCACATCCAATGTCCCGAGCTTTTGGTTTGTAGGCCGTTGTGAACGATACATAGTACGCACTAAATCGGTGGAGCTACGTTTGCACAGATGACTTTAGACGAGGCAAGGGTATGCGCTACATCTGCAAGAAAATATATGTTAATAATGTGATTAAAATAGTTTATATTTTAATCTTCACCATGTCTCTCTCGGCAAAGATATTCTTTGTGATTTTTTTTGTGGAAAGTCTTCCTTTATGTTTTTGTGCTGTCCTGTCTTCCGTCAAGCGCCTTTCAAAAGGCCCCACCTGGCGTGTAATTCAGCCAATTAACCACCCCCCTCCTCCGAGAACACCTGCCCCCCCTCACCCACAACAGGCCGCGAATGATAAGTTTATTGCTTGCTGCAAGATGTGGCGAGCCGTGTTTCCGCCATGTGCTTTATAGAACATGGTGCACAGCAACATGGGAGTAACTACTAAAATTATACATTCTTTTTACCTTCAACTTCCAATTTTATTACTTCTATTTTGATCATATTCGTTACATATCTGGAGCTTATGCTTAACAAAAATTGCTGCCACACAATTATATTTGTACCTTGTCCCATGAAATTTCTGCTCTTGAAGCTCGACCAACAGGCAACATACAAGATTTCCAATTAGAGTGCAAGGACTTGAAGTGACGAGAGCTGTATCTAAAACAAATTTGCGTTTCTATTCACTATTTTTGAGGAAATGGATCAGGTGATTAGTCTGATATTCCCTTAAAAGGGCGGCTTTACCCAAATGACATGTGGTATGCAATAGGCGGTGACATATCCAAATTTCTACATACAATTTTGCTTAACTTCAGTGATCCAATTATAACCGATTTCAGCTTGCAATATGCTAAAGTAGTTTTATATTAAATACTATATTTATTCATTACATTATATATTAATTAACTGCTTCCGTATGTCGTTGGTTGGGTAGATCCGCTCCTTAGGACCAAATGGTGCTAGCTTTAAGAGCGTCGGGAATCATACGATCACTTTCAAAATACTAATTAACAAATTACCCTAAATATGTTTAAGGTAATACAGCTGCCACCTCATCAAGTTTATTTTTATTTTTTATTTTTATTTATTTATTTATCAGAAATATGGTACATAAAATATACATAATGTTATTACTATTAAGTTTACAGACATATTGATATCTTTTTACTTAAAACTATTAAGTATAAAAAACAAAAAATAACATAAATACGCAAATTATTGTCATATAAATACATAGTGTCTTTTATTAACAGCACTATTTTTACTAAGTCTTCTAAAAACTAATCTTAAAAATACACTTAAATATAAAAATAAAGAAAAACCTAACAATAAAGTTAACAATAAGGACTTATTTAGTTCGAAGACTCCATTGATGGAGAGGAGGGGGCAGAGACATCTGTTGCCCTTAATCTACTGATTAAGGAATTAGAGTGAGATTTGGTTTTGATATAGAAATTGTGTGTAAGTTTTTGGAAGTGTTGTTGAATAGTGGGAATATTACGTCGGGTATGGAGACGTTTGAGGTTGGTGCGAAAAGGAGTATTATAAATGATTTTTATGGCTTTGTTCTGAATGACCTGCAGTTTATCAATGCTCCTGCTAATATATATTCCTTTTGGTGGAACTCTGCGGGCAGTAATGTCTTTGGAGAAGACATGGACAATAACAACTGATAGAACTAAGTGGCGGATATTTGTGGCGATCATTTGTTTCAGATAACGAACTGAAATATAAAAAAATATGCACTTCATCGTCAGTTGGCACAGGGTGCTTGAATTTTTGTGGAACTAATGACTTAAAATACCAGAAAATACGAATACGACTTAAATCAACAAGAAACAGCTATATTTTAATGGTTACTGTTAAGAGTTACGCCATTATTGTAAGTCTTTCAGTTTCTGGTTGACGCTTCGGAGCATCGTTCCACCGCATTCAAAACCAGAGCCTTCAGTCTTCAGCCCGTGAAAGCAGCTTAATAATAATATTTTACCGCGTCCCGTTTCGTATTTTCTCCACAAAGGTTTGATTTAGCATCGGAGCCTCGCCGCGGGTGCAGCCATTCATCCTACACTGAATTTTCAGCAGAGACATGAAAACAACATCAAAATGTTTCATCACACTGTAAAATACTTACGGCGCTAAAGCAATTTGTTTATTTTATTATTTAACTCAACCCACAATAGCGAAAAAGCATTTTAATAATACTATGAATATTATTTTGTTATACCCTGATTAAAGCCTTACATATTTATATACAATGTAATGAGACATAATTTAAAGTTATTTACTAGCAAAAAAGTAAGTATCGTGCATCATCACACAAGTAAATGACTGATTGATAATATTCGTCTTCTTCGTAGTATCAATCCGGTGGATTGGCTTGCAGCAACATAATCTTGCATCTCGATCTCCATTCCTCTCGGTCCTCCGCAACCCTGTTCATCTCAGCATAAGAGCTACAATTCATGTCCTCCAACACTTGCTGCAAATACTCCCGTCTAGGGCGCGTGAATATTTGTATAGGAATAAAAAAAGGTGTTTTTATACGTTTTATAATTTAGCCCGACACCCAGGTGTACACTAGAATAAATAAATAATCTATAAATAAATAGTAAAAATACTTGTGAATAAATTTAAATTACTGCAACTTGCAAAAATAAATAAACATACAATTTAGAATAAGTACCATTAGAAAAAACACGTATTAATCATCATCATCATCATCAGCCTGTATCCATCCACTCTTGAACGTAAGCCTCCCGCATGAGTCTCCATCCTCTTCGATCCTCCGCCTTCCGCATCCAGGTCACTCCCACTAATTTTCTTATGTCGTCAGTCCATCTTGCAGGGCCAATGCTTTGGTTGCCAGTTATTGGTCGCCAGTCCAATAATTTTCTTTCCCATCGACCGTCATCTTTTCAATAGATATATCCTGCCCATTGCCACTTGAGTGTGACTATTCGTTGGGTGGCCTCCACTACTTGAGTTCTTCTGCGGATATCTTCGTTTCGGATTCTATCTTTTAGCAACACTATGAGCATGGATCTCTTCATAGCACGCTGGGTGAACTGTATTTAATGGTAAGACTTGCTGTTAGATTCCACGTCTCTGCGCCATAAGTTAACACTGAGAGGATGCATTGATTAAGCGCCTTAGTTTTAAGACATTGCGGAATTTTTGCATTAAAGATGTACTTTAGTTTTCCAAATCCCAACTGGGATAGGTAGCATTTGGAAAACGTATTAATAATAATATTTAATTTATCAACTCGATGTGAGGCGTAAGAGTTAGGTAAATTAAAGAACATGGTGTATAAAGATTCACGGTTCAATTTATTGATCAAAGAAACTTCATATAAGATGTTGTTGACTGTGAAGTTATATATGTATCAATTGAGAAATAAATTAATTTACTTCATATAGATGTCATTTATGAATCTGTGGAGTTTTTAGCATGCAATTAAATATTTTATAAATACTTTTTACATATTTCAGGCGATCAATAAAATATACACGTCCTTTTGCATTAAAATAAAATAAAATGAACGTTTCAAAGGTGTTGCAGAGATTTGATACATTGTAGAAGAGTATTTACGAGCGGACTGGCTCTCAGACCTCATAACAAAATATTTACACGGTCCGTCTTCTTGAAATCTGCCTTTAGATGTTATCCCGGGAGGCGAAACTGAAAGATGGGATGTTGAATGGTCTAATTTACGACTGTAAACTTAAACATTTGCTTTGTTGAAAGCTCTGGAAATCTCTACGGCTCGATTCAAAAGGAAACAATAGAGAGTAAGATGAATGACAGAACCAATCATATTAAATTTATCTCAACGTATTTTTTTTATCAAGTAATAAATTTCAAATAAAACATTCTTTATTTATTCATATGTGTACTGTATTTTTTTCTTCCTTTCTATCCACTCGCTGCTAGAGCATATGTACATCATAAAGATTGGTGCAATACAGTTCAGTTCCTGTAGAGACCACGTCACGAACAATGGGGCTCTCAGCTTAATCAAGAAAGATAGGCAAATTGTAAGAACCATCTCAGAGAGGCAAACCCGATAGATCGGTAATATCATGCGCCACGATGGTCTTTTTCACGACATTGTGAAAGAGATGTTTGAGGGAAGAAACTGTAGAGGACGCCCTAGACAGGGAGTATTTGCAGCATGTGTTTGAGGACATGAATTGTAGCTCTTATGCTGAGCTGAAGAGGACTTCAGAGAATCGAGAGGAGTGGAGATCGAGATGCAAGATTTTGTTGCTGCAAACCAATCCACCAGATTGATACTACGAAGAAGAAGTTCTAACTTCATGTCATATTTGCACCCGGAGTTCCACTGAATAAATATGCATATCTGTTACTATGTGGGTTTATACAAATCGAATCTAAAGTGAAATTATTTAATTAAAATATATGTTTTTTGTTTCTAAGAGATTTATATAATCCTGCATTCAATTATTTAAATGTTTTATTTGATAATACGATCGTCATAAGATTTATCGTTTTGTCATTTAGATCTTTTCCAATTGTGTATTTGAAATTCATGAATATAGTTTATATTTTCTAGATAAAAAATATTTTTATCTTCGCCATTTTAAATGTTTCCACCGTCATAGTCATATTTAACGAGACCTTTTTGACCCATAGTTTGTTCTCGCAGTCACAATTTTCTCGGTAAACAACCCGGAGCCAGGGGTTTGGAGAGCAGGTGGACCGCGGGCTCTCCAGGGGACCAATTACGTCTGATTGCCGGTCCCGACTCGGCCCGCGACCCACCGCTTTCTTTGCACTGCGTCCACAAACTATGGTGACAAGAAATATGGCCTCGACAATTCACTCCCTTTCTTTTCATAAAAATCTAACTGATCTTCTTAATATAGAAAATAAACCAACATATATTTTTTCCTTTTATATCCTTAATTCATTTTTAAAGCCTACTGTTAATCGTATTTACATACATAGTACAACATTTATCGAAAATTATGCATCATTAAAAGTAAGCTTATATCAATTTTCGTTGAATTAAAAGTTTACTTACAGTTAATATTACATTGAAAGAAAATACCATCTCTACTAACGCTTCATTTGGGGTATAGAGATTTCGTGGATTCAAAATTCAATTTTGTTTGAAATTGGTTTATTTGTCCCTGACAATTATTTAAGGATAAGGAGGCACAGATTGTTTGTTCTTCCTAGAGGTAATACTAACCTACAAGGGACTATGCCTCTTGGGAGAGTAACAGACTGTTCAACGATATCACCTCGAATATTGATATATTCCACTTGAGAGAAGCCCAGTTTCGACATGAGCTCCACGAATTTATTTATCAAAGTAATTTCGTGGAGTCTTCTGTTTAGCGGGCTCCGGGACTTTTTAAATTATTGTATTATTATTGTGTTATTTATAAATTTTTGTATTATATCCTGTTTCAGAATCGAATTAAATATTTATATTTGTAATGTTTCTGGAAGAAAATAAAATAGAAATTGAAAAAAAAAATTGTTGCAATGTTTTCCCTTATGCGTTCCATATCTGGTCAACATAAATTGACGCCTAGTTATATTAGATGCCCAGCTTTGTCCTACGACATTTAGGCACCGGAAGGTCCACCTGGGAACATACATACTCGTTATTACTGAAGACCTCTAGGACATAATACTTATTTATTTATTATTTATAATGGATCTCAAAATGAATGCTGAAAAAATTGAAAAAATCTTTAGGACAGCCTGGATACTTGATAAAACGGCAACTGTTGCATTTAAGGCATATTTTAAATGATTTGTTAATCAGTTAAAACTTGAGAAATTTAACGAAAATTAAATTCACCATGATAATCTTTCTTTTGCATGACCTTTTTACCAGTGTTTTTTTTTCGTTATTTAATTATACTAATATATTTTTTTTTTCAAAGAAGACACCCGCAGTAATTTATATATATATATCAGTTGCAGGAGTACCCCTAAAAGATGCACAAGAATTTGTATACCTTGGAAGTACAATCACCTGGGACGGCAGAACAAAAAGAGAAGTCAACAGTCGAATACATCAAGCAAGGCTAGCTTTCAATAAAAAAGCCAAAATTCTTGAGTCAAATAATATTTCTTTAGGGCTCCGCAAGCAACATGCCAAAACACTTGTTTGGAGCATCTTAATGTACGGCTGTGAGACATGGTGCTTATGTGAAAGTGATAATAAAAGACTAGAGGCCTTTGAGATGTGGTCGTACAGAAGAATTCTCGGAATTTCCTGGAGAGACCACGTCACGAACAATGAGGTTCTCAGAATAATCAAGGAAGATAGGCAACTAATAAGAACCATCTCAGAGAGGCGAGCCCGATGGATTGGTCACATCATGCGCCACGATGGTCTTCTTCACAATATTGTGGAGGGGATGGTCGAGGGTAGAAACTGTAGAGGGCGCCCTAGACGGGAGTATTTGCAGCAAGTCATCGAGGACATGAACTGTAGCGCTTATGCTGAGCTGAAAAGGGTTGCGGAGGACAGAGAGGAATGGAGATCGAGATGCAAGATTCTGTTGCTGCAAACCAATCCACCGGATTGATACTACGAAGAAGATCAGTTGCTAGCTAATAATCAGCATGAGAGTAATAGTGACTTAACTAATAGTGACTGTGATGACATTTTTTTTAAATTAGAACCACAATCACGGGTTGAAAGGAAATGGAAAAATAATATTTTTAATTCACTAAAAATACGAGAGAAATTGGTAAAGAACTGGAAATAATTATTAGTTTGTGCCAGTTTTAGAGGGTGGCGAAGTGGGTCGGTGCCCCAGGGCATCGAATAAGCTAGGGGCACCGAGAGCAAGCAATCGTTCCTATATTTTTAAAAATATAAAAAATATGGGGCACTAGAAAAAAAATGGCCCTAGGGAGCCGCAGGGTCTAAAACCGGTACTGTTATTAGTAGCCTCAAATTCTGCACGCCTGATAAGCTGAAGCGCTATCCGAGAAAAGTATAATGGCATACATATAAGACTAAGACCTTTACTACTTTACCACTTATAAGTGGTGACGTATCTGTGGAATCTTTTCTGTACATCTCGGTGCTCAGGGCTGCAACTAATTGGCCTGGGAGCGAAGTTCGTCCCGCGGGCAAGAAATGCGAATCCGAAAATATTCCCCCCTGGCTAGTTATCGCATTCCTTCAGGGATAAATACCCAGAATGCCGAGAGAGACTTCAGATTCACGACTGTTAATGAAGAGCAGCTGGCAACGAGCAACGGAGAAAAGTCATTTGGCAGTTAAACAATGAAGTCACAATTAAGTAGTATTCCAGTAACCAGAAAAATAAAGAAAATTTAATAGCTGACTACTTAATATTGAATCACTTGATTTTAATTGTTTTTTGAAAGTCCTTATTACATATTAATTTTAATCCTATGTTTTGATTGGGTTTATGTATTTCAAATTACACACAGAGCACTCTTTACGCGACTTTTTTTACCCGATTTCGTTTTTACTAGATTTCATTGGACGGCACCGTTACTTCATTACGCGATTTACTTTTTAATTTTTTACGTGATATTTTGATAACTGGAATCGATTCTTTGAATAATTTTAAGTTTTGTAACGCGCCTCTTTCTGGAACTAATGTCTTCGTCGTAGTATCAACCCGGTGGTTTGGTTTGCAGTAAAAAATATCTTGCATCTCGATCTCCACTCTTCTTGATCCTCTGCAATCCTCTTCAGCTCAGTATAAGAGCTACAAGTCATGTCCTCAAACACTTGCTGCAAATACTCCCGTCTAGGGCGCCCTAGATCCAATGTATCGCGTAAAAAAGGATAAGTACGCTTGTTGACAATGAGATTCTTATTTTAAAAATAACTGTTACATTTGAATTTTATACTTCTATAGTACATCAATTAAGTCTCTGAATGTGAGGCATACTTTAACTACAAATTGCGTTGCGTATTTCAACCCCACTATTTAGCACACTCTATAACGCTGTCAATAAGTTCTAACTTTTCAAGTGAGCGATGTGTCACGATAAGAAAGTCGCTTATTTCTCTCGAACAAGCTGTCTTCGTTGTCACAGCTCCCCCTCCCCGCCCACCAGGGGGCGGGTCCTCCACAACTCCAGACAAGGTTTATCCCCTCCATCAGCAAATACAAGGCGTTTGTTTAACAGATTATGTCGAGTTGTCAGATCTTTTGAATGTTTTGTTTCTACACACGTATTTGATAATGTAATCTTTAATAAGTCTCTAATTTTTTCTTCCATATAAAATAAGTATTATAACTAACATATGTAAATAAGGGTCAGTTTTTTAGGCGTCATAGTGGTCTCTTTCTTTTTATCATAGAAGGGATGATTGAGAAAACAAATAACAGAGAACACTCTTAACGCGATTTTTCGTAAAAGTGTTTGAGGACATGAACTGCGGCTCATATTTGCTTAGCCAAAGAGTCATGCAGAAGATAGTCCGCAGTGGAAAACGATTTTCAAGATTTTGTATCCATATAAACCAATTCTTAGTATTGATACTGAAAAAAATTGGAGCATATGACGCACCTCTGTTGGTTTTTATAATATATTTTTTAAATCATTTCTTCACCTATAGTTCTATCGATTATATACTATGCATAGTTTCCAGTAGCATCTACGACGAAAGTGAAGAAATGTGAAGAAAAGGCACTGTAATATCAAATAATCAGAAATTTGATATACCATAAATTAAGTAAGTAATGAATTTTAAAATTATGATTCTGGTTTTGACATTTATAACAAAACAAAATATTGTTATTGATCTGAATGGTCTACATTCCCTTGTCAAAAATATTGTAGCTAAATACTCACCAAACCATGGATTTTGATCTCCATGTACTCATAATCTAATCTAATCGACTATGAATGTACTCAGTAAGTTTTCGTGTGCAGACTTTGCATCTGACGAGTTGAATATATGATAAAATAAGTATCTTTTTTGACAATGTAAATAGTTTTGTTATTGAGAAAAAAATTTCATAAAATGTGCCATAAATCGAATCCAATATGCCGAGTGTTTTAATAAAGCTGGGTGTTTTAAACTAAGTCTCTCGATATTTTTTGTTGTAAAATAAAATTTGCGAGACAAAAGGTTCCGAAAATAAGCTTACAATAACGGCGGAGATTCCGTTATCCGTTATCAAAGGCCGTAAACAGCGGCCGCTCCGTTAGACAATGGGTGGCTTAACGGACACAGCGCCCGCCCACATGGGGCGTTAATCTGTCATTTGTAACAGAGGGAACGGAATGGAAGACTCTAGAAGTAAACCGATTTTTTTCACCATACCTGTTTTTAAGACCAGGCATTAAATCATCTCAGCAAACGTTAGTTGAAAAGTCCATGCATATACAGTTTCATTTTCAAAAGGTTTTCTTTTACTTTTTCTGTAATATACGGTCTTTTAGGATGACTTGAGATTTAGATAAATGGAAACTTTGATTTAAAAAAAATCACATATCCGTTCGATATGTGGAACATACGGTCATCATAAATTTCTGTGCTTTAATTATGTCTGTTGCCGTTGTCCATAAATATCTCTGCAACCGAAGGTCCCCCTGAAAACTTGTATAGTTCCTGAAGACACTAACCTGCCAGAGACTATGCCTCTTGGCAGAGGGATCAGACTGTTTAATCAAATCGCCTCGTATGTTGATATATTTCACGTAAGGGAGGCCCAATTTAGACATGAACTCCACGAGTTTCTTGAGAGGAATAATTTGTTAGCGTCGTCTGTTTTATGAGCATTGGGACCTTCTGTTTCTTGTCTTTATTAATTTCTTAGTACTTAATCTTAAGTACCTATATTTGTATATATTGTATTTTTTTAATTTTAGGATTAATTCTTATTGTACTTCAGAATCGTATTGAGTTGTTCAAATTTGTAATGTTAAAAAAAAAATACTTCCAGGTAAGAAGCCAGGCGACTTAGAGAGACGAAACGGTATACGCTTAAGAGTTATTTTCTACGTGTTTTTGGGTGATTTTTCAATAGTTTTTTTGAGATTGCATTATTACCACGACTCTCCCACGACCTGGACCGTTCACTACTAAGGAGCGACTCAACTTGAATGATTTAAATAAATATATATTTTACATTTATGTTATCCACGCTTCATAATTTTACTATCCAATACAATAAAAACTGCGTGTTAGTCAAGAGGTTATTAATAATGACTTAAAAAATCACAAATATTTGCATTTATCTGAATTTCTACAACTGATTATTTGCACTAAAGAAATATTTGAAAAATAAATATTGTAATATATAAATTTAAACGGTAATCTGAAGAGTCCACTAGTAAATAAATTAACCATTTATAATCAAACTTTTGTGGTAAATAAATTGGGATTTAAAAAATTTATATTTCGTTCTCTTTACAGAGTGTAAAAGTAACCACGGAGCCCTTAATCCTCTCCAGTTACACTTCATTCGGGAAAACTTTCGGTGGAGCGTTTTTATCGTTAAAGCTCGGTTCTGTTTTTCCGGAGCACAACTTTCATTGTTCCGTTCACATAAAGCTCTAAAAGTCATTAATACATTGAAAAAAATCACACACTAATAAAAATTTAATATTTTTGCTAGTATTAACAATCATAAAAATAGATGAATACTTCGATACAAGTGAATTTCGTTTATAAAAAATACGAGTTCATTAAGCTTATCAGCATCTAATTTACTAGCCAAAAAAATCTTCACAAATCTGCTTACTTAAAAAACGATTTCTCAACTTACAAATTTAAAAAAAAAACATTTTTTTTCATCTAAAATACTTGGATAAAGCTTTTTTGTGGGGCGACCGAGTGAGGTTTTCATCAAGCCTTCGAGCCCTTCTTTCCCTGGCGTAGTCTAGCTTTGAGCCGCGGTGATGGGCTTATGAACGCCTCTTGAACACTCGCAAATGTAACTCCATTGTAAAACTCACAACCTACTCGGGCGATCAAATCAATTCTGCTACTCGATTTAATATTTTCATAGCGGATTGTCACAACGAGAGATGAACTAAATATTTTTGATTTGCTTAGAAAATATGTATTTTTTATTACGTCCATCTAGTTTTCGTATTGCGTTCATTTGCATACTTTATATACATCAAGTATACATATATACACCGTCTCTCAGTATTTTCCTTTATGTGTGTACAAAAAAACAGAAATATATTTATTTAATGTGATGTTAATATCACAGCTTATAAATATGTATTATATTTATAATATGTTAACATTCACATTTTCATAAAATATTCAGTATAAAGGTTACGTTATGTAAAATTATATTTAATAATATGAAATCGCTGGCGTGGTACAAGACGGTCATAACTTACAACATTAAAAAAAAAAATAATCTATAAGTATTAATATCCTCCTCTCTTTCAAAGGTTGTTATTCAGTTGCGTGATGGCAGGATAAGGAGCAATTTAATAACAAACAGGCTTTTTTGTAGCACATTGACGTATGTTTTCGATAAGACTTGGTTTCCTCGATCGATCGTAATACGGCGTTACTTTCGCTTCGATCGATCGGGACTTAACAATGCGATCTCGCTGACGGTCGGCACACGACTCCTTCGCTCGTGATGGGCTGTCGCCTAGCGCCACAAGCGGCGGTCTATATAACTAACATCACACCCGTGACCGGACTTGTCCAAAATGCCAATATCGCGGCACATCATGTACGACAAGCGAACAGAAAAAAGAGACGAAAGATTGTATATCGAGGTTTTCGGTACCAGTTAGCAAGGGCTATGTCATGCTGATGTCAGTATCTTACTTATCAAAAACACTATTCTATTTATCACAAAATAAAATACCACTAAAAATCAATGTATTCGATGAATACATAAAAAAAAACTAGTATCTGATCTTTATTAACCAAAACTATAGTTTTTATTGAATTATCCATTGGTTATTAATCATTACCATTGTCAGTCTGTAGCTTTTTTCTGCAGCGACGGTTGGTAGCGCCAAGATGTACGAGCGCGCCGTGAGTTGACAGTTGGAGTTTGACTCGCGACCGTTAGGGCGCGCGCCTAGGGGCGTTCGAAAACAAGTTTTTTTGTATTGTGAACCTGATCCTACATCCTGTTATCCAGTTAATCGATATCTACTTTGAGAGGAGGATATCAATGTAAATAAATATACAATGGATAAATATGTTTCTTGAATTTTTACGTTGCTGCACTTCTTTATTACGCGAGCGACGTACCATAATAAGCTTTGAATAAATAACAAGGATAACATAACATAACATTTACTTTGCTAAAAATTTACCTTCGCTTGCCTCCGGCGAATAGAGTTTGACCCTTTGAAAATTAGTTGCGGTCGCCCGTGTTTTCCCAGCGTATTATTAAAATGAAATTTCTTCGTTCGGCGATGTATCAACAGGTATTTCATATTTGCCCTCAAAGCGGATCAGAATTTCAGAAATTACCCAGCATTTACGTGGGCTTCATTTTTTATGCAAATTCAACTGGCAAAGATTTATCTTTAGCAAAAACATGTTGACCGACCGGCGGGAGGCGGCCTTTGCCTTCCTTGGGGCAAATATTTGCTTAGCTCGCGGTTAGGTCCTGAAAGAGTCCTTGCGAATTGTACAAGCGTTCAACATTAATGTGCCCTCTCACTCCGATAAGTAGAAACTATCATGATATTGTGGCTTTTGGGTTTAGCCGTGTGTGGCGAATTTCTTGTTACCAATATTTCGACTGCCATTGCAGGGGTCTTCTTCAGGATTGATGACTTAGACTCGAAATATTGGTACCAAGAAATTCGCCACACACGGCTAAACCCAAAAGCCACAATATCAAATCTGGCCGTCAATACCTAAGAAGTTATTTAAAAGAAACTATCATTCTTACTATTATATATATATTTTTTTAAGACTGTCAACACTATATTTAAGAAAACTTTAGTGTAGTCGTACAACTGCTTGATTAATAAATACTTGGCTTTGCAAATACATGGGTGATCACCAAAAAAACGTTTTTTTTAACAATCCAATATAACTAAGAGTGATGAAAGAATAACATTTTATTCATAGTAATTGAAACCATAATGTTTATCATGTAAGAAAGTTTAATGGATTTTTTTCTGCTGTTGAGATTCTTGCAGTTGATGGTCGCTGAATTATGAGATTATGGCAGCCATGATGGCATAATGACCTGATGGTTAAAATGACATTTGTCAAATAGTTAGTGTATAGTTTTGTAGTTTATAGAAAATCACAATATATATATATTTATATATAATCGTGTCGGACATAACAGGGTCGGATCCTGTCTGCCCAGAAGTGGGTGACGTCGATGACGTTACTCCCAGCCATCATCAGGTCTTCCTGGGCGCAGCTACTCGGACACAGCGCACACTCCAGAAGGTGTGATAGGGTCTGCTCCACGCCGCAGTCACATTCAGTCGGTCCGTAAAACTTCCAAGCTTTCATTTGTGTCCACGTCTTGCATACTCCGGTCCGAAGTCTGTTAATGGACCTCCATATATTCCACCCCTGGTCGTGTACAGAGGCTAGGTCCTCTTTCGGGGAAATCCATGTATTCCCCTTGGTTGCGCTTCTGCACATGTTAAGCCGCAGGGTGGCCTAAGGTATCACCAGTTCCGTTGTCGACTGTAGGAAACTTCTTCTTGATTTGAGCCGTGTCGTTATCTTTTGATACCCAAACATATGGTGGAGTGTGTCGTGGGTTGCTTTGGAGAGCTTTTTCTTGGTGGTGAATTCTCGCCGTACGTTTGGTGGGGCGATGCCCGAGAGCTGATCACAATATTAGGTTATATCATTAAACAACTTGTGAAAATTGACAAAATAAAAGTAAAAAACATTTGAACACATTTTAATTAGCTTGAAAATTTACAAAACTACAAAACAAATGATCAGTACACGATAATTTGAGATTTTTTCATCAGCATTATAATGTATCTAATGACTTCTTATCGAAATTGATACATGTGGTTTGTCAATGAAATTGCTCATATAATTCTCAATTGCACAAAAGACTCCCACCTTATGTTACATACAAAGTAATGCTTAAATATTAACTAAGTTTTTATTTATAAATATTAAGCAAAAAATTAACCGAAACAAATAATAGTATAAAAAGATAGTTTATATAATACAAGTAGTCTTTCTAGGATAGTTTTAAGGTAGTGAACGGTTGTATTTCCGGTATATTCTAGTCTTGTGGTGAAGTCCGCTTCCTGCTTCCCCAAACAGCTCTTCGATCCCCAATATTTCAATGATAACATCGCCAAATAAAGGGACTTACACGGACTGATGGACAAAAAACGGACAAAGCGCTTCTCCCGGCAACTTTTCCGTCCCTGATCCCGGGATTTTCTGGCGTTTGATGGTCCGACAAAGAAACTGCAATTCCAGATTCGCAAAAAAGCTCGCGTTACGCCCCCGGAAAGCTTTTCCGCTGAAATCTTGTGTTAGCGGAGCTTTTTACGTTTAATAGACTTTGCTGAGGGCAATGCGAATTTATTTTATCTAGAATTGTTAGAATTCGTTTATGTGGCAAGTCAAAGATTACACAGAAACATGCTCAGTAGAATCTTAATGTACACATTGCATAGCGGTTGGTTCTTATAATAATATTATACATAATTCAAAACAAAACATATTTTCATTTATACAAAAAAATACTCGAGAAAATATTGTTCCTTGTAATGAATATCGAAGATAATACGTTTATACTGGAAATACCTAGAATATTTTTTGATTATTCTTTAATAACTCTTTTGAGCGCATACAGTTGGTAGGGCTCTTAAACAAGTAAATCACGTAGTATGTATTGTATATATGAAGTATGTAGTGCGAAATATATGTTTCACGTAAAAAGTGTTTCACTAGAATTAAGATTCTATCACAAATATGTCTCGCTTAACAAGATTAATCTGTATACAAATACTTTGTCTTAAAAAGTATGTTAAAAAGCATATATTTTATGTTTATTTATTTACCTTGTTTTCACTGGATCACGTAAAAGTTCTCTATTAGGAGACTGCAGTTTCGACTAACTCGTAGTCTTTCTCAATCCTTCTCTAGTTAAGAGATAACTGAGCTGCGTTGTACTTGTAAGTGGTGTAACACATTTTTGTAGGGAGGGGTGGGGGTGTGTCTAACACTAAGGATGTTAAAGTGGTTTAGGTATAAATTTATTTTTAAAATGGTTTATGTCGTATATAATTTTGTACTTATTTATTTATTTAACGGAAACATTTTAAAATTGGTGAATTAATTAAGGTATTTAGTTATTATATCTTCTTTCTTATTAAAGGCTTTATAAATTTCTAAGTATTCTAAATTATTTAATTTAACGGTTTTATTTTCTTTATGTTTAATACTTTTTAAGAAT
Source organism: Glossosoma conforme (assembly GCA_022606575.1). NCBI lineage: Eukaryota > Metazoa > Arthropoda > Insecta > Trichoptera > Glossosomatidae > Glossosoma > Glossosoma conforme. Next base: position 4,341,519 of record JAGTXR010000107.1, on the reverse strand, counting down.
GATTATTTTCTATAAGGTGGTTTGCGAATTCAGAAAATTAGTGCTTTTAGGCACCTTAAATGCTCTTTAATTCTAATATTAAAATTTCTTGACGTTCTACCAATATAAAAAGATTCACAATCTTGGTAATTTAATTTATATATTCCAGAATTATTGCGTTTATCATTAGTATCTTTATTATTTATAAGGTGGTATATATTTTATTTTTAACTTCTTTATCTGAGAAACGACGTATTTCTTTTGACATTTTTCAATCAAAAATCTAAGTCACTAGATGTTATACAAAATGGTTTAACTTAAATTTAAAGTACTTAAGTAAACTTTATTGTAAAATTATTATTAAGTAATCAGTTGTTTTACAATCATTAAGTTTATTTAAGCTATTTAAACATTACTATCAGAAATTTGTAGAATAATCAATTTTAAGATCAGTCTGTCTTAAAACGTCATGCATTTTTTATTTAATACTACAACGTAATGCAGTTACCAGCAGTTTTGAATGTTACAATTTTCTAATTTATTAAGAAATTATTATAAAATCATTTGCAAAATTTATCCCGAATATAATCGTATAGAGACAAGAAAGCGAATTACTAGAAACGTATTAAAAGTTATCTACCAATAGTAAATATTATATAATTATAAAATAGACTATATATAATATAAAGAATCATTGTGTCAAATATACTGGATAATATCCCACTATTCTTAGCACAATAAGCTACATTAACACATATGATAGACATGTAAGTGTCATAGATTGCAAAAACGTGTCTATTGAGGTCCGTAAATCGCTTAAGCCCTAGTGAGGGTGTTGAGTCCCCAAACACTAGGATCAGAAACGATTTCTTCCCATTGTTTGATATCTCTCTATTCGCACCCTCCTATTGTCCCTATCGCAACAAACTACCCCCTGACTGTTTGCTGCATTCAGGGTGTGATGGAGCATTAGTCCTGATGCGATAAGTGGTGGGACTTATTTTCGATCAATTGGAATAAGCTGCAGTGATAATATTGATATAATAGACAGATGATTTCGGATAATATGAGATTGCGTTATTGCACACAATCCACGTATAATATTAATGATTTTATACGACATTACAACTAGTCAGATTATATGTTTTAATGTTATTTCTTCTGAAAATTTATAAAATAATATTGATTCGAACTATTCATATACTAAAACAAGTAACGTGGTATTGTATAGTTATTTTATTCGAAATTAATCAGAGTAATGAAACAAACGGAGATTTTAGATTGATCAATTTTAACGATATTATATTTTTTTATATAAAACAACATTGGATATCAAGACAATATTTTATAATTCTATGCTTTTGTTGTAAGTGGTACAACTATAATTTTAGTATTAAAGCTGGTCATTCATATCCAAAATCCTAGGTCTAATCCTAAGTCTATCTAAGGCGATAATTTCGTGAATGTGTCAAACAGGAATAAATATTATTTAATAAATAGTCAATAAAATTATTGATTATGTAATAGAAAAATATTTATATTTAAAAGACCGAGGTGATGTAGGGTACACTTAAGATATACAGCTTCAGTTAATAGCCTTTGTGTAACAAATTCAAAACTTTTAAGCTGCAAGTAATAAATAGTGAATTTTTAAATATCGAATATGCATTTAAATGTAGTATATTTTATACAAAAAAAAAATATAATTCTTCTATAGAGTTTAAAAGTATTAGATATTTTTGTACTTCTTAACACAAGAACTCTTGATAGGTCTTAGCTGCCAACAAATCGGACATTGTATCCTTCAGAGCAGCAGTCTATCAGTTCACATCAAGTACTCACCAACCTGCTGTGACTGAACAGTGTAAGTATGTATATTGACATGAGTAGGTATATTTAAGATAAATAAAAACTCAATTAAGCGAAATGTTTCAATAATGGTTAAAACGCCTTTGTCGTTTTCCTAAACTGAATTTATAATTTAGGGGCGGGGCACCTGGGAAAAAATAAATAAAACAAAAATCGTGCAGGTAACTCAGACCGCACCAAAGCCGGTAAACATGAAATTATTCTAATTAAAAATCTGAGTCTCACATGAATGAAAGGAAGGAGTGTGCAGAGTCAAGCAAACAGGAGGGCCAGCCTCGCAGGACTCTCTCATACTAAATGCAAGCATGGTTTAGATGGGCAGCTGATACTTGGATGGTCAGTTATTCATTATAATCGCAAGCAATGGTCAGCTAATTAGGTTGAATGTAACGTAATCCCATTAGATGCATTTTTTTTATTTTCTTAGTATGGACCTTTTTATTTATTTTTCTAAAAGATTCATGATGTTTGCACTTTTTTGTTTAATTCTGAAAGTGGCATGATGCTTAAGATTTCTCTTTTTAAAATATATATATTTATATAATTATCATCACCCTGTATCCGTCCACTGTTGAACGTAAGCCTTCTGCATGAGTCTTCATCCTTCAGGCCTTCCACATCCAGGTCGCTCCCGCTATTCTTCTTATGTCGTCAGTCTATCTTGCAGGTGGTCGGCCAATGCTTCGTTTGCCAGTTCTTGGGCACCATTTCAATACATTTCTTCCCCATCGACCGTCGTATCTTCGACAGATATATCCTGCCCATTGCCACTTGATTGTGCCTATTCGTTGGGTAGTATCCACTACTTGAGTTTTTCTGCATATTTCCTCGTTTCGGATTCTATCTTTTAGCGACACTCCGAGCATGGATCTCTCGAATATATATAAATTCCTTAAAATGTATTTGAATGCTTTTATCACGTAAGTGATTACGGATATTTAATAGTGATAAGTCGCACCGTAACTAATAAGTTTTAAAAAGTACACCTCAATTCAAGAGTTTGTATTCTTAATTACACTCAGGTATAGCAAACAAATAAAAAGCTTTTAACTTTTTTGTTACTTAGAGAGTATCTACTCGTACTAAAATTGTTACTTCTGTAGTTATTATGATAATAACTGACCAAAATACTGGCATTTAAAGCGCTGCCATATGCATAAAGCTTTCGCGAGCTTTTTTCGTATTGTACGTATTTTATTTATTTGGCCCCGTATGGAGGTAATATCGGCGGCCTTTGCAAAGCGTCCCGGTGCGGGAATGTTTTTCGGTCTATTTATTTTTCAGTACAAATAGAAAAACGGGCGCCCGAGCATTCGCCGCGGACCGGGGAAACGTAGCAACGGACACTGACAGGTTAAAGAACACGGAAAATTTCATACTCGATAACTATAGAATGATTTATTTACAAAGTCGAGTTAATCAAAACAACATTTTTGATAAAGTGCTACCGAAATTATAATTACAAAAAAACACAGTATTTTACTATTAACTACAAACTTTAAACGAAATATTATATTGGATTCATTCTTACATATACATTATTTCATAAAACTATGTGAAATTTAAATGACATATTAGCCTTTTTATATAAATTGTAATATTTTTAATATTTCATATTTTCATCTCGAACCAACAACTAAAGCGCATAATAAGCGTGGTTTTCGTTCGATCGACGAAGTTAAACAACATTGTATGCGGAACATAACTTGAATGTTTAACGACCTGTTACTTACCGCATGTCGTTGTTACTGCTAAGCCATGCCTTATTACCAACTTGTACGATCTCTTTCAAAATACTGATGCTAACAAACATCGAGAACTGCCATGGCAAAATGGAAATATTGCTGTCTCTTAAAATCCTTGAGTTTTTGCCCTGGAGGCCGTTAGGAACCAATTATGTAATCACAGGAGGCCACACGTATTGATATGTCTGTGTAGACATAAAAAGGTGTGTATAATGATAGATGATTTTAGTATTGTGTGGAAGTCATTTGTGATAATATTTTCCAGATAAAGAATGGATAAATAAAATTTAAAATAAAACTCTTGGCTTGAAAGTGAGAAATGCTGTGATGGGGATCGTTGCTGGTATCGCTGTTACCCTTCAGCGGTGTGTAATTATCAAATATCCTCTGCGTAGTTACCGGCGGTGCTGGCGCAGGTACCGAGGACGGCCCTTCCGTTTAATTTAGCCGGGAGGAGGCGGCCGAGGACTTAGCGCTTCAGACGGACCCGGACAAAAGAATTTAATAATATGAGCGGGCATTAGAGCGGCAGTCCGACTCTGCTATTTACAGCGGCATTACCCGGCCAAATGAAAACACACATACCTGCCTGTGACTGGGGGGGCATTCTAACGCGGCACATCTCACAGGACAACGTGACATGTCTTCATACAAGAGATATAGAGAAAATTCACGTAAATTTGGAATTAGGATATAGAAACAGGCCCCAAACAGGACGCTGTCATAGAAAACACAGAAGAAGAAGAAGAGGAGATGTTAATTCGGAATCAGGATATTGGGACAGGTTCGAGTTGCCCCCGTACCTGAAAAGATAAGGGAAAACCGCCTAAGATGGTATATGCATATAACGGAGAGATGAGGACCACATGGTGAAGAGAGCCCTCAACATATCCACGCTGAGAAGAAGACCTGGAAGACCACAGGCAACCTGGACTGCAACTGTAAACAAGGATCTGAAAACCCTGGGTTTGACCGAGAATGCAACGCAGGACAGACAGACATGAATGTGCACAAGGAGAGTCGACCCGAGATGATGGGGAATGGCTAGGATAAAGAAGAGATAGTGGAACAGGTTCCGTGTAATACCATAACGTAATCCTAGAGAAAATAGATCCTAGAGAAAATGAATCAAAATTAGAGACGTACACTTGAAATCAGGCTATAAAAGCAGGTTCTGTGTTTAATAACATGACGCTGTTTAAGAGAAACAAAAGACTTAGAAGGAAACAAGCTGTATATTTGGAATCGGGATATAGGAACAGGCTCCTAGTAATCAATTTAGATTGGATATTGTCCGCAATAATTGATACATTGGAAAATAAAGTTTTTAAATGCTTTATGCATTCAAAACCATATTGAGGCTTACGATTATTATTGTTATATATAATATTTGATCAATTAATGTGTCGTTTTCTTTAAGTTCATTTTGACAGTTCTACTAAAGGTATTTCATAAAGATTAGTCGTAAAGAAATGTATGAATCGCTTAATATTACGTAATCTAACATAACCATACTAAAAACTTTTTGTATTCGTTAGTACTCACTAACACATCTATTCAAATGATTAAAATATTCGTAAGTGAAATTTAGAAGTCATGTCTACTCACAAAATTTACCAAATAAGCGGTTTCAAAATTTTTATGTTGCATAACTCCATAGATATTCGGCTTTTTATATGTGGTTTTCACTTGGCATTAAATATAAAATATAATAAACATTAAATAAAGTAGTTTTAAGTCAAGTTAAGACAAGAGTAGTGAGCGCGTGGATTGGGGAGTGGATAGGAAGATATAAGTGTGTGGGATAGTGGGCAGGAAAGTGTACGGGTAAGTTTTGTAGATAGTGGGAGAAATTTAGATCAAACGATGAAAGCCTTATATACAATGTAATTGAATATAATTATCGGACAAACATCACGAACTATAGGTAAAAGAGTAAGTGAACGTGAGAGATCGTGCAGACTAGGCCACCCAATGGCGTCAGCACTGGCAGAGCATCTGGCTGACACGGGACATAAGTTTTCGTTCGAACCCGAAATCGTGGCTCGAACACAAGGAAAATATGCTCGCCTAGTAAGGGAAGCCATTGAAATCAAAAGACATCACATCGACATCAACAGGGATGACGGCTTGATTCTCAGAACAGCATGGCTTCCACATCTAACACATACTCTTAAACCTGTACAGACAAGCAAGGACGACCACAGTCCGACATGACGTTCGTGGATGTACAATTCTTAGAACATACCTACTGTATTCTTAAAACATACCTACGATACTCCGGAATGAAACTTGAGTTGCCATGGAGATATTAATCAATAAAGCTCATAAAAGAAATATATAATCTGAATAAACCAACTCAAAACTAAATAAATTATTAATCCTGAAGAAGACCCCTGCAATGGCGGTCGAAATATTGGTTGAAGGAAGTTCACCACACACGGTTCAACCCAAAAGCCACAATATCAATGTAATTGAAGTTAAGTGATATAGTTTTTTAATATGAATTTATTTAATGATGTGAGCTCCATATGTAAATCCTCTGACCTGCTACGAGTGGATGCTAGAGAGACTTCTGCAGCGAGTCGCGTCGGACGAGAATTCGTACCAGCCGAATAATCGCAAACTATGTACTGCTAATTATTTCTGGAGTACCGCTTCTGTTAAATACCCACTTTTTACCCGCATACCCCTCTCTGTGCAGGTTCTACTAAATTTCGTGATAGTCGCATACTTTTAAACGGTGCTAAAAACATTGTTTTACTGCAAACATAAACATTGTCCGAGAGGGAGACAATGAATGGCATTCTACCTGCCTAAAGACATTCCAAACATCATCGATCCTCCACGCAACTTTTACAGTCGTTATAGTGATGAATATGAAAAAATAAAGTATTAAGAATGATGTATGACTTTAAGTATTTATTCATTCAGTATTAAATAATTTTAATACTCTAAAAGCGATAAAAGTACAACATGGCATAAAATAAAATGTATTTTTAACCCTTTCATTACGGCTCATATTGTCAATTATAAAACTTGTATTTGAAGCATAAATGTACTTATCTGGTCCATATTCATAAATCACATTGGTTCTTGTACCATTTAGTTATCAGATGATGCATAAAAAACTATTCTAAGAAAGTAGCAAAACGATATATAACGGCTACCGATGTCAATGGAAGGGGAATCTTACACGGCATATATCGGGTACCGATGCGAACAGGTTAAGTATAATTGTGATTCTGAAAATTATAAAAGACAATACTTTAAAGGAAATGTACGGACTTCATGTTATTCAATCAATTAATTTTACTCTCATCACATCATTTTAATTTATCAACAACCATTTATATATTTTTAAGTTAAGCGTTTCTAAATATTTGTTTTGTTTATTTTCCGTACTGGCAATATTAATGTCAATCTACTCGTATAAGAATGAAGAGCTGATAGAATGTGATGTTTTTTATAAGAAGACATTAATTTCTCAGACATTTTTCTTTATTTCCTACGTTCATCAGATCCTCTTGTGATGCGATTATAAAAATGTATTATTAATACCTTGATAACTGTTAAAAAGCCTTTGACTAAAACACCTGCGTATTTTTAGTTAAATACATGATACAGTGAAAAGAAATCCTATTTAATTTTCGCACAGTAAATTTTAATGCAATGTTATTTCAGTTACGGAATAAATAATGTATTTATTTAATAAAACGTAAATGCCTAAGTAAATCATGCAGAATTCCCCCATTCATACTAAAGCAGGTATTACCTTCGTATGAATGCGGACCGTATTAAAGCCGCACTTCTGAAGTTTCCAGCATTTTTGGTTCTTTCTGCCAAAAAGAAGTAATTCACCTGCCGCTTACCGCATCGCTAAAACAATCCCCGGTGAAGGGAAGCAAATATTATGGAGCCGAACGGAACACCAGACCACAGAGCTGGAGCATGGAACACTATGCAGATATTTGGTTCAGTGAAATTAACTTTAATTTCATGCAGGTAGATATTCATCGCATGATAGAGGGAACACTTTCACTGAAATTCAAGGAAAGAACGTAATAAATATTTGGCTTCTAGAGCTACAAGCTATCTTTCAATAAATTTTCGTCTTAAGTTTATTAAGAAGCGACGGTGGCGAGTATTTTTGTCATAACAGAGCAACAATATAGTCTCCTTTCTTCGTTGTGACGGGTAAATGATAGAACTTCAAAGTATAATCCGTGAGTATAATCCAGTATAAAGCTCAGATTTTTGTCGCTCTTGAAGACAGTAAAAAATAAATATTGTTTTTAGCGGATCTTTGAGATGAGTAGCGAATATTCTGGAAAAATAATAGTTTATTGAGGCTCTACGTTATAAATCTGAAGTGAATGTAAAAATGAAATACTCGTAATAATCTCAATATGTTTTTCATGACAGTATTCTTGAAATCGACAATAATTCATATGTGGCTTGAGAGATTTTTTGTAACTGCTTTTGCAAAGTTTCTGATTTTTTTCGATTATGATTGGTATATGATTAAGCGATAAATATACGATCTGATTCCTTTTTTTTTAGTAGAGAGCGAATAATTTTAAAGCCTCCATGATATTTGTTATAAAAAAGACTAGAGGCCTTTGAGATGTGGTCATACAGAATAATTCTCCGAATTTCCTGGAGAGATCACGTCACGAACAATGAGGCTCTCAGCATAATCAAGGAAGGTAGGCACGTAGTAAGAACCATCTCAGAGAGGCGACCCCGATGGATCGGTCACATCATGCGCCTTGATGGTCTTCTTCATGACATTGTGGAAGGGACGGTTAAGGGAAGAAACTGTAGAGGGCACCCTAGACGGGAGTATTTGTAGCAAGTGTTGTTATATATGAGCATTAATGTATTTTTAATGAAATTAAATGTTATTTTTATTCTTACAAGTAAATTAAATCCAACCAATGACATGTGGTGTTTTTAGATCCTCACCCAATCAAGATTATTATACTCACGTATTCAATATTGATGAGACAAGAAACGATACTTTCAACATGGTATGGCGTTAGTCATTGGTTCGAAATAAAGTATTTTTCCAGTTTTTCAGGCCCGGGCCCGTTTTCAGGACGCTGTAAGGAGCGAGAACAATGCTCGGCGCTCTTCAGGGATTACGCGGCCTGGCGCTGGCTTAGCATTGGGCGGCGCGGGCCTCGCGAGTCTGCAAACTCTCTGGTAGCATCGAGTGCAGGTAAAAACACAATGCCTTAATGCCTCTCGTGAAGGCAGATTTTAAATTGCGAAAACGATTCATTAAATACGTGAATATTAAAAAAAAAGTACTACAACAATGCTATTTTTTATTTAGGGAGTGAGATACCATGAGTATCTAACGTATAAACAAGTACAACTGGAGTTAAGTAGCCGTGTCTTTGAAAAGTTTTTAATAAACCGAGAATTAAGTATTTGTGAACGAATACCGTGACATGTTTTTTTTTTCACATGATATTTAATTTTTTTTCACGTAATATTTCATACATTGATAAATAGTTTACTAATTACAAAAATATCAATATTGAAAAGTGTATATTTTATAATACGAGTACTTTGATATATCATGCATTATGCCTCTTGGGAGAGGGATCAGACTTGTAGACGACAGCTCTCAGGCTGGTCGATCCGCTATACGGGCGTGTTGCGGTCTTCTGCTCTTCTCTTCGATCGATCCCCTCCTAGCTGGTTGTAAGGCAGCTAATTGGCCAGTTCTCCAGAGTAGGCAGCAGGCGGGAAGTCCAGACGAGGGTTGGAGGTAGAAGTGAAACACAAGAGAGTCAAATATATACTGATTTATTTTGGTTTTCTGACTTATATTTATACAAAAATCTCTCCTGGAGGCGCCCGCGGGGGAGGAACGTCGACCAATCAGCCCGCTCGGCTCGCGGCTGAATTAGCGCTTCGCCGCAAGGATCCTGCGTGGGTCGACGCGTAAATGCTCGGGAGCTCCCAGACGCACGCCTCGCAACTTTGAGAGCGCATGTACCAAATTTACAATTTTCATTTATATATTTCAAACATTTAATAAGGACAATAACTTAATACTAACGACGTACGCAACAAGACTGTTTAACCAAATCGCCTCGGATGTTGATATATTTCACGTAAGGGAGGCCCAATTCAGACATGAACTCGGCGAGTTTCTTTGGAGGAATAATTTGTTGGCGTCGTCTGTTTGATGAGCATCGGAACCTTCTGTTGCTTGTCTTTATTACTTTCTTAGTACTTAATCTTAAGTACCTATATTTGTATATATTGTAATTTTTTATTTTAGGATTAATTCTTATTGTACTTCAGAAATGAATTGAGTTGTTTAAATTTGTAATGTATCTGTAAGGGAAAAAATAAATAAAATTGAAAATAAAATTGAAAAAAAAAACTTATTTTCTTTGATATACAGTTTTTATAAGCAAAACTTTGATCTCATTTTTGTGTTCTTAATTAACAGCATAACGCGATCCACATTAAAATATGGGAAAAAATCTTGATCTTAATATTCCAATTTTATAGTAAAATAGCAGTTAGATATATAATAATTTCAAACTTGTTTTAACATGGATCACACTGAGCATTGTTTCACTTGGTGAAAAACTGCAGTTTCGCGATCTATGAAAGCTCCATCAGCTCCAATGTGCACAAACGTACTGACGTGTAAATAAATATTTACTAATAAAGAAAGAGTTTCACCATAGAATAAGTAGGAAGTTTAGGAGTAGGGTTTATGGGTGTGCTCTATGTAAGTAAACCATTTTTGTTATATTTAAAAAATATATATCATGTTGTCGTTTAATTTAAAAAATACAATTAAAAGTTAAATCAAATGATTCCATAATAAATCATAACTTATTTATTTATTATTAAAGGTTATTTATATGTCTTTTTGTGTTATTTATGAAGTTTTTTAGAATACTATTTTTATGTATATATTAATATTAAGCATTAAATATTTTTGGTTATATACAATATCTAATTAATTATTAATTGCCTTATATATTTTTAGCATATTGAACACAAGATATGAAATCCTTATCTATTTAATATTAAAATGGATCTCAAAACACAAAGTGAATGCTAAATATATAAACAAAATATGACATTCTACCATAATACTATAGGGTCCGCCTCATCTAACGTTTTTTTTTTCAACTAGTGCTTATTTCGTGAATGGTAACATTTAGCTCATGTCTGATTTGACAGATAATTAGTTTTATCCTTCCGCTGAACGAATATGGTTGTGTATACGCTTGAACAACGCTGAGAAATATTGCGACATTACTTTGAAAATCATAGTAATGTTGCAGAATGTGTGCGAAAATTGCGTACGGATTTTGGAAGAAGAGAATCACCGTCAGCTGCGTATGTTCGTTATCTTGTGAAAAAAGGGAAAGAAACTGGCATCCTCATCGATAGACCAAAGCGTGAAAAGCCAAAAACAGTGCGTACACCCGAGAATATTGCTGCTGTGGCAGAAAGTGTGCTTGAAGCGCCATCAATGACAATTCCATGCGGCGCGGCCATGTTGAACGAATATTTGTTCACAAAAATTGAAGAGGAGGATATTGGCAACATTCGGTTTCAACAAGACGGCGCTACGTGCCACACAGCCGGAGCTACACTCGATGTTTTGCGCCCTGTTTTAAAAAAAAAAAGTTATTTGGCGGACCCTTTAGTACATTGAAAATCTTTTTTTTCTGTTCTTATTTTTAAAAGTGAATATTTTCATTGGCACGCCAGGTGGGCAGGTGTTTATGCAGTGCTGAGTCGGTCTTAGGTTCATTTATTATTGATCCTCATTAGAACTAAGCCGACTGAAGGAATGTTTGCAGAGGCAGTCTCCAACTCACTTAGTCCACTGCCGGGTAAATATGAAATGAAATATATTCCGACTCTTTGGGATGGCAAAACATTACATGGGCGGATCTATTCATGTTCTATGAGGTATTAGTATCATTAAATAAAGCCATATTACATATACTATCAATTGTAAGCGTGATTGTAAATAAATTATGTGATTTGCCTGATGTTCCTGAGGTACGTAACGTTTGATAGTAAAGGGACGAGGCAAAGCAACTAGGAGAGCTGAATGTAGGCAATATGTTCCAGATGGGAAAAAACATTTTTTTTTGTTTTTACCGTTTCTCTATTTGAAGTATATGAATACCGCAGATTACCATTTCACATTTCTGTAATCTCAGACTGTCTATACTTTGTTCCAGAAAACTTGTTTAGACGGAGGTCCTCATGGGATGGGTACTCGTGGATGATTCCCGGTCGCCTCTAGGGCAAGAGATCGCGAACTTGCATAGACTGCCGCTAAAGTACCAGAGAAATATTGGGGTATTCAATAATCAGCGTTTTTTAAGGAGATCGAACGATTGACCTGACACTTCTGAGGTCTGGATATTTTTTTGTCTTTAATGGGTGGCTCAACCCTACCGGGAGCACGTATACAGCTTTGATGCTGCGAAATTTACCTTTGTTTTATATTACTATGTATTTGAAGCCTCCTCTCATAATACGTTTTTCCGCACTTACATTTTTTAAGGGTCCATTAAAAAACGCAAAATGAAGGTTGTACTGTACAGTAGTTATGAATCATAGCTAAGTATTTTAAGTAAGGTAATTTTCTGAGCTGTGTATGTTTGTAAAAAAAATATTAAATCTAGGTAGTAAACGGAGTAAAGTAAAAAAGGCCAAGAGCAAAAAGTATAATATTTCTTAAGGATTGAGAACCCATGCATTATTTCCGTGATGCCATAAGTATAATTTTTATAAAGGATAAGGTTTGGATGCGGAAGGCATAGGATCGAAGAAGATGGTGAATCATGCGGGAGCCCTACGTTCAACAGTAGATTGGAACAGACTGATGATGGCAGAGAGAGTTTCTGATTCATCTGACATGTGAAGGTACTCCTCTGTCTCCCGGCAACTATAAACACTCCAGCTCAGGTATCCAAATATCAGCGGCGTGTTGACACTGAGCTGCTCGCCGGCCGGGCACCTTTAATCATTCAGGGAGGAGGCCCCGTCCGCCTGCTCCAGCCCTGCTCAAATAATACTGTTTGTTGGCTCAAATTAATGTTTGCCCGAGGAAATTAGTACGAAAACTATGCGGACGCGGTTGGGCGCGGAGTCCGCTCTCTTCGGATAAAGCCAAGTCTTAATACGAATACTTTACTATTGCTAAAAACATTGGACTTGCAATGTAACATATGAGTTTTTTATGGTAAAAATAAAGGACCTTTCAAAAAGTCTATCATAAAATCCTTTTAATTTTAATAAATTAAACCTCAAAAATATTTGTACATATATTTATGAAAAGATATTGTATATTTTTTTATTACTTTTAAGCGTAATTTTATGTTTTTTGTGATATTTTCTGTATTATTTTATGATAATTAAAGATAAAACTCAATTTAGTACAACGGCAATGGCGCTCCTAAATGGCCTACCAGCACACCTCTATCCTTTTCTTACATCATTTTCCTCTTTTGTCGATGGTATTGTTAGTCAGTTAGTTAGTTCCTAGATCTCCGTGATCTTTGACACGTGTCATCTTTTTCTTCTTTTATGTTTTTTTTCTTTGCTATGCATTGTATGTATATGTTACTCTATGTTTCCTTTTCTTTGTACCTTGGAACTGCGGTTCTGTTAATTTAAATAAATAAAAAATGATGATCGTAATGAAATATTAACCAAGTATTAAAAAAGCATAGAATTAAAAAGAGGGGTAATTCTTTTAGAGTAGCACAATAGTTTTATTAAAAAATTGAATTAAGTGAGAAATTTTGAAAAATTTACCTTTACTTTTTCTTCTCATCGAATATCAAAGTGGGTCCTTTAGTTTTCTTATTTGTCCGTGCCCGTTTGTGAATATTCTGCTAAAGAGGAACACACACGCTAGGTTTTTACTTCACAGTCTCTGAAACGGGGAGAGAGAGGGTTAACTTCACCGCTCCGAGGCCGAGTTAAATATTTTGAAGGGAATCATCTAAAGAGGTAGAGACCGAATTGAAGAGACAGCTTAATGTATTCAGTCAGAGCTTAGAAATCAGAGAGTGAATAAGTGCACTATGTAAAGCTCACTTTGTGAATATAATTACGCTATTAATATGTTAATTTGATATTCAGTTTTTTTATAATGATATAACCAATTTAAATATTCATTTTGAATTACGCTATAAATATTTTTTTTGCAACTTTTTTTCTTCCGTAATTATTCAATGTTATGCATTGAACACCAACATATTATAAAGTGTACCTACCCTCTAATTAAATAATTTATTTTATATTTACAGACATGTGACATTGAATTTAAACAACTCTCATTTATTATAATAATAATTGTCATATAATATTATTTAAAATAATCATTTCAGTTCTTTCACATTTGCTAAGTACTCGTAATTGCATAATGTGGCCACGAAAAATTGCAGCCATCGTTTGGTGGTCTTCTCTTAAAATGTTTGTAACCTTTTCATTACGGCTCGGTTTGAATACAAATTATACTGTCAATTATAAAACTAGTATTTAAGGCATAAATGTACTTATCTGGTCTATTTTCATATGTCACTTTAGTTTTTGTATCCTTTAGCTATCAGATGATGCATAAAAAACTATTCTAAGAAAGTAGCAAAACGATATATCACGTCAACCAATGTCAACGTTCGGAGAATATTATGACGACATATGCCGCCAACGATGCAAAAGGGTTAAATACAACTAAACATTATTTTATTTTAAAAAGTAATTAAACTATAAATAAATAAATTTATTGAATTGCTATATACACTTGCGATTTATGACATTCTTAAAATATATCAATATATTATTTTTATATTAAATAAATTATATTTAGTACAGCATATTAGTTATATAGCTCCTAAAAGATGATACGAAAGTTGTTCGCTTAAAAATGAAATAGAATTTAGAATTTTACAGAAAAGAGCCAAAAGGAATGTTAAAGCCATCGTAAAAAGTAATTGTTTCTGAAACACGATCTCTGAAAAATTAAAGCATCCTCCCGGGGACTGGTTTCTATGAGTAAAACTAGCATGGAAGTCTTGGTTGAAAACGAAAAACATGGTTCAATATAAATTTAATAAATTATTTTTAGTAATATTTTGAAATATGAAATATATTCAAAGTACCTTAACAGCTTCAAACCGCATAGATTTTATCCGTGGTGAGGGAATAAAAGGCAGTTTTTGAGGCATATTGAGGCATTGGTAAATCAATATTTCAAGGAGATTAGATGACTAGCTTGACTCTCCTGAAGCCTGGACGGTCTGAAGCTGTAAGTCTATATCTAGAGAGCCTAAAAGGAATTGAGGAGTCTTACATTTTAAATGATAGGTATTGAAGCATGTCAAAAACGGAAAAAAAATGTTTTGAAATTTATATTTTTTACATTCCGGAATTATTGGTTTTTCTTCGTAGTATCAATCCGGTGGATTGGTTTGCAGCAACAAAAATCTTGCATCTCGATCTCCACTCCTCTCGATCATCTACAGTCCTCTTCAGCTCAGCATATGAGCTACAACTCATGTCCTCGAACACTTGCAGCAAATACTCCCGTCTAGAGCACCCTCTGCAGTTTCTTCCCTCAACCATCCCTTCCACAATGTCGTGAAGAAGACTACCGATGACGTGGTCTCTCCAGGAAATTCCGAGAATTCTTCTGTATGACCATATTATTATTACCAATTATTGGTTATATATAATATAACTCAGAGTAATATATGCGCGATGTGAGTGAAGTTGCTATTCAAAAATGTTCATATTTAAGCCATCAAAGAGATTGAAATTCGACGTACATTTTCCAAATATATAACTTTTTTTTTAAACGTCTCAGGTGAGATGATTAATATATGAAATCACATTGTCTCTTTTCCCGTTAAATATTTTTTTTCTGCGGTAAGAAGAAAGAACTGGTAATCTCTAAAAAATTGGCGCTCCCACAGATGCTGTCTTTGAAAGACACTTTTGACAGACATCGTTTGAATCGTAAATGACTTCAAAGACCCTCAAAATATCACCTGAAAAACACGGTTCTTTAAGAGATTGTATGGCTTGAATGGTCCATTATATTTTTATTTTCATTTTATTCATACATCATATGAGTTAGTAAAAAGATGTTAAAAAAAAATATTTTAAATGTATTTAGACCAAACAAATACTCACAAATTCTATGCCTCTTGGGGGAGGAATCAGACTGCTTAATCAAATCGCCTCGGATGTTGATATATTTCACGTAAGGAAGGCCCAATTCAGACATGAACTCCAAGAGTTTCTTTGGAGGAATAATTTGTTGCCGTCGTCTGTTTGATGAGCATTGGGACCTTCTGTCGCTTGTCTTTATTGCATTGTTCTTAGTACTTAATCATAAGTACCTATATTTGTATATATCGTCTTCTTTAATTTAATTCTTATTGTACATACATCAGAAATGAATTGAGTTGTTAAAATTTGTAATGTTTCTATAAGGATTTTTTTTTTCCAACTATTTGAAATTTGCTTAAAGTAAATGATAAATCCATATTCTATTGTTGCTCTATCTATCTTAAGTTCAAATTTTGTATGAATTCGGTATAAGTGTTCTGAGTTTGACAAGTTAAGACAAAATCATTTACAATGAAAGCTTATATTCAAGTTGTGCATTGTGGAAGGGATGGTTGAGGGTAGAAACTGTAGAGGGCGCCCTAGACGGGAGTGTTTGCAGCAAGTGTTCGAGGACATGAGTTGTAGCTCTTATGCTGAGCTGAAGTGGACTGCAGAGGATCGATAGAAGTGGAGATCGAGCTGCAAGATTTTGTTGCTGCAAACCAATCCACCGGATTGATACTACGAATAACATATTAGATATATGTTTGTTTAGTCTAAGTGTATTATTTAACACACCACACAATCGCATTATAATAATATGATAAATCATCTTTTTGTTGGTAATTTCTTAATATCACTATGATCACTATACACATGTATACTCATCACATTCGTTCAGATAAAACTTGATTAAAGAGGTGCATTATCAAGCAAGTCTTTACTCGTCTATACATAAAATGATAATGAGTATAGTATTAATATTCATTTGACTATAGTTAATTTATAAAAAAAACCTTATCTTGTGAAGTTTCAGGGCGGCTGGTGGGCGTGGGCCTGTAGGGGGCGGGGTTGGCGTCCAGGGGGCGGGCCGCCTACCTAAGCCCGCCCACTGCCTCTCTGACTGACACATTAGGATGGCTTGCGTAACGTGTAACCTTTTTGTAAACGAAGACTTTCTTCTGCATCATTAACAATTTATTAGACAGTCGTACAAGCAGAAAAAATGATTTGCCTATAATTTGACGTGGAATATAGCCGAGAGGTAAAATCGTTTGACTGTCATGCAAGAAAGAGACCGTGAGATTCTGAGTTTGAGCTTCAGCTCTTTATGTTTTATGCATAAAAATCTATTTAACTATTTATATGTGAGTAAGCCCTAGTTGCTGTGAGGCTGATCCTTCACCCGTACAAATGCTTGTCATGGTTAATCAATCAACATTGGTAGTAAATAAAAGTCGTCCAGTAAACACCACACATTCACAACATATTACAGTCGATATTTTGATTATGCGTAAATGCTGGGCTGTAGAATATTGAAGTTATACACACAGAGTTCAGCGCCAATTTAAAAATGATAAGCGTCATATTATTCACAGAGACATAGAGAGAGATTGGAATTGTGTTGAACAAGCAATCTCCAGCTACATTTTTACTATTTTTTTTCTTTTACAGAAACATTACAAATTTGAACAACTCAATTCGTTTCTAAAATACAATAACAATTAATATAAAATAAAAAAAAATCAACACTGACAAATATAGGTACTTATGATTAATTACTAAGAACAAAGACGAATAAAGGCAAGCAATAGAAGGTCCCAATGCTCATCAAACAGACGATGCTAACAAATTATTCCTGCAGAGAAACTCGAGGAGTTCATGCCTGAATTGGGCCTCCCTTACGTGAAGTATATCAACATCCGAGGCGATTAGGTTAAGCAGTCTGAGATTTCTGAGAGTCTGATCTAGTTGGATCGATAATATCTGGAGAATAAAGAAATCAGTAAGAAAAAGAAAGCGGAGAAATGAAAATGTTAAAGACTCTTACAAGAAGCCTACTTGCATCATTGGACTGATACAGGGTAGCGCAGTTCAAGGAATACATCTCAGCCTATCAAAAAAAGCTACAAAAAATAATTCTGCAGGCTGACTTAGTTTAACGTATATATAGCATATATTTTATACGTTTTCTTTTAATACTTGATATTGATTTTAAAATCCTTCTTGCTATTCTTATTGCTTTTGCAATTGATTTTCAGAGATAATATATTTTTTTAAATAATTAACGCACCATGAAGGATAATTGATTTTTTTCTAATATTATTAGCATGTGCATTCAAAACGTGACAGTTTTATTATTACGTAAGCAAACCTTCATACGCATGTTTGAATTTTTTGAGTAGAAAATGTAAACCGCTTCTATAGACGGTGAGAATATATTTTTTGCGCAAACTAGCGACACTTGTGTAAATTCGTTTTAAGTAACAGCCACCTCAATGTGTATTTATGAAGTAGACGTTGCAATCATTCTTAAACCTGGAACTGCTGAACCGCAAGAAGTTCATCATCGCCACTGAGCAATGATTCGCTGGTAAAAGAACCTCAGACTATACTCTGGTGAGTGGAAATGATTTAAATATATCTTCTTCGTAGTATCAATCCGGTGGATTGGTTTGCTGCAACAGAATCTTGCATCTCGATCTCCAAGCAATCATTTTTTTGCTGATACAAGGGATGTCTTTTAGACCTTTAATGTGGTATTCTCCCCTTTATTTCCACATCCTAATGCCGTTGACCATAAAGGTTCATCCGCCTTAGGAGAGCATTTACTACCTCCAGGACAATAGAGTGCCCTAACTAGGACCTGATGAGGTTAGCTGGGTGTTAGCTTATTCCGGCCAACATTCGGACCCTGTCTATATTGGCCGACTGATGTCGCTCACCCCCCACCACGAGAAGGAGATATATCAGGATTTTCCTTTCATCGAACCTGTGACCTTAAGGCATTTCGCAGAGTCCTCCAGTACTTTTATATTAGTTATTAATTATTCATTCACATCTTTTCCCCAATTGTAATAATTTATATTTAAATGATATATTTTTCACATAAATTGCAGTCAGCTGCAATTCTGTATAAATTTCAGTCTTTCAGGATAAATTCAGGAAGCTGAAAAAGATGCATTGTATATGTTGTAAACAAATATGCTAAGGTTTGCGTGAGGTGGGTGCCAAGAATGTTGACCGAAGACCAAATGACCAAAAACGAAGCATAATTCGTATGGGGTATTGTCAAACACCCACCCTACAGCCCGGACTTAGCCCCAAGTGACTACCATCTCTTCCCTGACATGATGAAACATCTGGGTGGAACGCATTTCGGCGATGTAGACGAGCTGGAAGAAGCGGTTCTCAGGTATCTGCGTGGCTTGGCGGTAGATTTTTTACTCGGGCATTTAAAAGCTTGTATACCGCATGCAAAAATGCATTGACCTCAGTGGGGACTATGTAGAAAAATAGTTCAAAGTCTTCATTGAGTTGAATTGTGTAAAATTTTACGACTAAAATATCCTGGCTGTGGGTCTTAATTATCATCCGATCTTCTTACAAACTTTAATTAAGAAAACTTTTTATGTTAACACGTACAGAAAAATGCCGACAGACATTGATGAAGCAAATGTCAGAATTCTATGATAGCTTAAATCTTAACGAAACTAAACGCTACATGTGTCAATAGATTACAGACTAAAATTTTAGCATCAAACATTTTTCGGAGACTCACTATTAATGGGTGGCGTCCACAGAATTACTTTTGTATGACAAGTCAATTAATAAGTGAGTGATCAATTTTATGCCTACCGAAGGTATTTATAAATCACGTTTATTATCTTTATCGGGTATTGAACCCACAGCCTTTTAATACGGTGAGCAAGCGTTATACATGTATGCCATAGCCATCGGTACTCATGGATCGAAACAAAGATTATTGCAGTGTGACCTTTTCATTATGCTCGGTTTGAATAAAAATTATACTCTCAATTATAAAACTAGTATTTGAAGCATAAATGTACTTTTCAGGTATATTTTATATATCACATTGGTTCTTGTATCCTTTAGCTATCAGATGATGCATAAAAAACTATTCTAAGAAAGAAGCAAAACGATATATCACGTCAACCGATGTCAACGGTCGAGGAATCTTATGACGGTATTTGCCGACAACCGATGCGAAAGGGTTAAAGAACTTTTATAGCAGTATTATTTGGTCGTTACATTTTTCATCTAGATAGCGGATATAGAAGAAGAAATGTAAGTTATTATTGTGCATTGCGCAATTTTGCAAAGTCTTCCGTATTCGCTCACACCCGAGGCGCCTCTCCCACAGACTTTATCGCCAATTCAATTTGGCAGTCCACAGGTATGACACGCGGCTGAATAATCCACGCGGGGGTTTCCCCAGAGACTGGAGTCCATCAAGTATGCACCGGGCTCTTTGAGATGACATCCTCCGAGCTGAACGCCATGCAGACGACTGCCTCCTCCTCTTCTGGCCTCCTTTCTTCCCCACTGTGAAGCAAATCTTGGGAGACGCGAAGCAAATTGGAGAGTAATCCATCAAGATTTTTGCCATCTTCTGACAGCATTTTTTTTTGACGTTTGAACGTAAGTGACAAATTTTTACAAGATAAAAAATAAAAAATGTGTTTCGTATTGAATGCAAATATAAAATCGATTGCCATGTTGTTTTAATGAATTTTTCAGTAGTTGTTTATATTTCTTATTTAGTACAATGAAGGTATTTTTATTATTTTAGGGTCTGAAATTATTTGAGGGTGATGAATTGTTATACGAATATACGAAACGTTGAAATAAGCTATTAGAACATTCTGGATAAATATATTTGGTTAAATGTATAAAAAGGAGGGTCAAGAGTAATGTTCAAAATATTTATTAAAGCAGTCAGGTAATAAACTTACATCCTCCTCTCTTTAAGAGGCAGGATGAGGAGCAGGTTTGCAAAACAAAGACTTTTTCTGAAGCACGTTGACATATATATTTCGATAACTTTACGAACTTATGGCCCGGACCTAGTCACAGCATTCAGGCCGGGTAACAATACTACCTGTTTCGCGGTCGGTACACGACTCCCTGCCGTGCGGCGCCGTGGTCGGTCACGCAGCGCCCCAGTGGCGATCTATGTAACTAGTCCTTCTAACGACATTACAAAATGACGACATATACATGTATGAAAAGCGAGCAGAAATAAGAGACGAAAGATTGTATATCGAGGTTTTCGGTACCAGTCAGCAAGGGCTATATCATGCAGGTATCAAAACATATAAACAATATACTGTTTAAATGTAAATAAATAGCTTTACAAATAACATAGTGTACTCTTATGTTATTTTTTTAAATTAAATATTACTACCACTTTAAGCCAATGTGGCCATATTTTTTGGCCAGGTTTTGAAAAAAGGTGCCTGTGTAGAATATTGATATTGCGATGGTTTGACTCTAAAAGGAATGAGGGGACGAGGGAATGGATGCAGCAACCTTTCTTTTTACAGTAGGTCAAGAGACGAAGGTGAACCTGGTTGGAATATGTTTTGCAGATGCAACAGGGGATCTTAAACTACTTCTGCTTTTTATTAAGGCTCCCGGGAGCTATACATAGAATATACTCAGCATAGCTTTGTGGAGACATTTTGTGACAACCGCGTGCTCCAACTAGAGAGATGATGATGATGATGATTGTTACGAAAAACCGTTATGTCACGTGTCAGCCGCTAAGCGATGAGTAACGACTGACGTGAATAACATAAAATAAAATAAAAAATATGTTATTAAATAAGCGGCGTATTCGTGCGGCCGTCACGTAACAGCGCATGACGTGCGGCCGTCACATGAGCGTAGGGGAGAGGGTGGAGGGGCATGACTTGCTGGTGGAGGACGGTCACTTGTCACGTCACGTAGACGGCGTGACACGTTACGGGGAGTCCCGACGAGTTACGACGAGTTACGACGAGTTGCGGCTACGTGACCCGCGACCGGACCGATGAATTCCGACCGAGATCAAATATTCACCGCCTACAGCGCGCGCTTATGCTAAAGCGGAGATGTAACAGGTGGGGAAGGGACAAGTGATGGGTGACAAAGGGGACAAGTGACTCACACATCACCTGACTTTTTGCGTCTTATAAAACATTTAATTTGATAATTTAATACAATTTAAGATGTTTTTATATTGAACGTACAACGGCATTATAACTGGAAAAAATATTTTTAACGTAAAACAATACATACCTGTATAATGTACTCGGTGGTGATCCGGGAGGATGATAGACATGTATAGAATGAGACGATGACGGCTTACAGTATATATAATCGTGTCGGAAAACAACAGGGTCAGATCCTGTCTGCCCAGAAGTGGGCGACGTCGACAGCGTTACTCTCGGCCATCATCATGTTTTCCTGGGTGCAGCTACTCGGACACAGCGCACACTCCAGAAAGTGTGACAGGGTCTGCTCCACGCCGCAGTCACATTCAGTCGGTCCGCTGTAAAACTGCCAGACTTTCATTTGTATCCTCGTTTTGCATACTCCGGTCCGAAGTCTGTAAAGAGACCTCCATATATTTCACCCCTGGTCATGTCCAGGGGCTAGGTCCTCTTTCGGGGCAATCCAAGTATAACTCCTCAGTTGCACTTCTCCACATGCTCAGCCGTAGGCTGGCCTCAGGTATCACCAGTTCCGTGGCTTACAGTCCTTTGTGGTGATGGATTTTGACTACCATATGCTCAAGCTAGGGAGACACTTTAATATGACCTTTATATGACACACACATTGTGATGTTGACTTCAATTTTCATTTTGGTAGTTTTGATTCATCAAAATTAATAGATCGGCATTAACTTACCGTCAACACATAAGGCAAATTATTCATAAAAAAAATCACTGCGCTACAACTTTTTAAGGTTGAACCATAATTTTTTATCAATATATTCCCCGAACGTTTTTTACGTGATACAGGTATATAGCTTCCAAAAATAGGCACTTAATAAACTCACTTTTTAAATAAGTCAGTGAATCGGTGCCAACAATCAAAATATCGCTTAAAAAGTTCCAATTAACAACGAGTAAATTGGCTAAAAAAAGGAACATTGTTGCCCAAAAAAATCGCCTAAAATCGAAATCGCATCAAAAAGGAACGGCTGTATTATACTTTGACTAAATTATTAATGTCACATCAATCGGAGGGTTAGTATCGGATAATTAAGAAATCATCCATTGATAAGAAATATTTTTTATTTTGCACAAAGATTTGAAGCCATACAAAATTTTTAAACCGTAATATCTCTCGTAACGATTTTCACTTATTGGCAACACCGTTAATGCATATTAACCCTTTGAACTGCTATGTCGAGTTGGCCTCGACATGGGTTTTTTTACCGGTAACTCCAATGTCGAGGTCACCTCGACATTTTTTACTTGAGTCGTTTTTAAAATAATTAAGAGACGATTTGATGATTTTTTGTGAAAATTGCGGAAACTTGTTTCGTCTTATGCTGAAACGCATACCCGGAATTGTATAGCAAAAGACGTGCCAAGGGTTTCTCGGCCGAAGTGTAGTATTGCAGATATATTTGTATATGCTCATCCTAGTACCTCCTAAAGTCTTTAGTAATTTTGTGAAGTGTTTGCCTCGCGAGGCCACGTGCCGGGCCCACGTGTCAATTTTATATGAAGCTCCCAACAGGAACAAGTCGATTCACTTACTTTTGAAGATCCTTCCGAAACCCGCTGTTTTATTCAGCACGGAGGGGTTTGTTATGTTTCCAAAATGTATCGAAAATGGGGTGAATATTGGATAGACGTCAAATAACGTAAAGACTAAATATAATTGATTTTCTTTAGAAAACAATAAATTCTTGTGCGTTTATTAATATATATTTTATATACTTATTTAAAATTAAAATAAAATGTTAGACTTACGAGTAAACGCATACAGAAGTAAACATAATACACATTGATGTAGAAATTTAATTTGTGAAATATATGGATGCTCTGCATTTTTAAACACGAAACCTTAGTCAGTCTATATTGTTTGTTATTGTTGTTTTAAACTAATGGTTGTTAGTAAGGGTGAAGAAAAACGTCGTTAATTTTTGAGTGGTACAGTTTGCAGTTCAGAACGCTGCCATTATAAAGTTAATATTTGTAATAATTAATCATAGACACATAATCATTAGTAAAAAAATTCAAACAATACATCTTCACTCAAGAACTCACCTTAATTTTTGCACTGTTGCTATGAAAGAATGAAAAATACTTCATTTTTCCAAATTCGTTTTCTTAGCCGGCCCCATAACGTACCACGAATTACCGATACAATTCTTTTCCATATGCATTATCCTTGCCTCGTTACAAGTTATTATTACATCAAAAGCATGGTTGTAGCTGCACTTTGTAGCTGACGACGTCCAAAACGAGAGCCCAAAGGTTTGAAGAGAAGTAGCTATAGTATCCATAGTATATTTGTGCGTTTGTAAATCAGTTTTTTAAGGAGTTCAAAAGATTTACCTTACGCTCTCGAAGCCATATTACTTTTAAAAACCTTCATTAATCGCTATAATATTTAAGAGCATCATACATATAATAATTTTTTAGTGGGGGAACTAAAAAGTGTTCATCAGCTGCATGTATTGCAAAGAACGAGTGACATAAAATTACTACATTATTATTATTTAAAATAGTAATGATAATTAAGGGAAATAATTGATAGTACAATATATTTTAATGGGCAACACAATTAGATAATGGTTGATTGATTTGTGTGACAATAAAATTATGAATGCACTAACAATTTTCGATGAAAAGCCTTTTTATGAAGGTATAGCAAATTATTGAAATATATTGGTATCTATTGAATCAAATCATTACACTCAATGAATGTTATTCGGCTAACGGGATTAATTTATTCTGAGAAGCTTCAAGGGGGTGAGAGTTATCCTGTATATCCCTCTCCTCCCTTCAGTACCTTCGCCAAGTCGACAAATAGTTATCTTATTTAATTGGGCATATCTAAATCGATCTGTACAATTAAATATTGACGTGTCCGCATCCATGTCTTGTCATTGCTCATGATGTCAAATTATCGCATCTCCAATTTTCTAAGTTGTGATCAAAACCCATTATAGTCCTACAATGTGTTTTGGCAAGATGTAATGATTCTTAGTCTTATGGAATGATGTTCAATAATAGTACGACTAATAATGTATCAGTTGCTACACGTGTGTTCAACAAGCTGTAAATGTATTACTATTCACATAAACATGTGCCATATTTTTTAATGTTTGTAATGAGTTTTACTTAGTTGTAACCAAGTTGTCATTACCCCCATTCTCGCTAGATACGCCTCTAGTGACTCACCAGTCGGCAGAAACCCACCTCCAGTTTGGAGATTAATTGAAATCTCAAATTAATTAAGTCAGACGGCATAGGCGTATCTCTCTTTTACCCCTAATACACAAATTTATTATAAATTTCATCAAATAGAAATATAAACAAATTATCATTTGGCATGTAGACATTTTTATTACAAACTTTATTAATAACTGACATTTAGCATAATAACGAATAATAATTATATATAATTAAAACATAATTTCGATTGAATCATCATGGATTATCGTTCATTTTTTATTAACCCTTTCATTACGGCTCGGCTTGAATACAAATTATACTGTCAATTATAAAACTAGTATTTGAAGCATAAATGTACTTATCTGGTCTATTTTCATATATCATATTGGTTCTTGTATCCTTTAAGTTATCAGATGATGCATAAAAAACTATTCTAAAAAAGTATTATAAAGATATATCACGTCAATCGATGTCAACGGTCAGGGAATCTTATGACTGCACAACCGATGCGAAAGGGTTAAAAAAAACATGTATCAAGTTAAACAATATCATTTGAGAATGACTTTGAAATTACGCGTAATTGTTTGTCCCACAATGTATTTTAATATTTAAAATTTCCTTAAATATAAAATCAAAGAAGAACCTTAGCCTAGTTGTCATATCTTACATTCCATTTAATATTCATTAGTAAATAATTTATATAAAAAAACATAATATCAGTGTGGTTCACGTCACTGGTTGTGCTCAGGTAGGTTTCAAAGCAGCTGCGGGATTACTCGGTTAATTGATATTTTAAGTTGTCGGCTCTTCAAAGAGCCATTAAACATCCTGTTCAGGTGAGGGAGGCTGCACTGCGAGGGGCGAGGGCTTACATAACATCATTAATATTATTCAGAGAGTGGTTTGGTTGCCTACCCAACTATCACCGACGACTCACAATCCCTTGGGACGGTTAAAAAGACATGGTTTCCCAGTCAAAGCCGAATTAGATAAATAAGTCCAATATACGAGGCTAAAGTGCCGCCTATAGGCTGTGTACAGCGCTTGTTAATTTATTATCCCTGTTTTATACGACTGAATATCTTGGCACCTCACCAAAAGACAATGCTGCCGTATATTTTTGGAAAAACAGGGTTTTGATAACAGGTACTTGTATAGAATCTTCTTCGTAGTATCAATCCGGTGGATTGGTTTGCAACAACAAAATATTACATCTCGATCTCCACTTAATTCTAAAATAATAGATAAGATTTATAGAGATTTATAGAGACACTTATAGAGACCAAAGGTCAACCTAAATTTCACTGATTATGTTCTGTAAATATAATCTTCGAGAATGATTGAAACCTGGGGCACGCGAAGAAGCAGCTTTAGTTTGTGTTCTTATTCAGCAACCATCCCCTAGTTAAGGTCACAAATCTCGATAAAGTTCAGATTATAATAGGCAGTTGTTGTGGGAACGTAATCCGTGATTTTTTCTTAATACGGAGTGAATTACCAAACTCTCTTACCGAACTGTAGTTAACTGCAAGTTAAAGAAAGTTAAGTAAGTAAACACGGTTGACATGTTTTGATATTCATCTAAGGTAAAAGTGTCCTCGCAAAACAATGAGAGTAATCATTAATTATTTAGATATTCGGAGTGTATAAATATTATATAAGTAGTGGCCCTTGTATGGGCGAGTCACGAGCGGGAAGTTTTTTATTGTTTGGTCGCTTGAATAAATAATGACGACAGCGGATGGCACTCGCCAATGCTTTACGGTAATTACTGCCAGTTTCATCAACAGACCATCCAGGATGGCCAGGACTGCATCAGGATAACAAGATTATTTTTTTCTCCATTGAAATGAATATGACAAGAGTAAGGATTGTTTTTGTTGTAATTAAATATACACATACTATACATCAAATTCTTTATACGCATCAATTCATTCAGAAAAATATCGGCAGAAGCGGGATGCGAACCGCGAGCCTTGGAACCAACCTTTGTCCAGGTCTTTATATACCGCTAAGCCACCTAGGCTATTTCTTTACCTGAGCTGACACGCGTTAGAACTTGTATTTATAACATTGTTATCATCGTATGACGATGGATGTCTCTATAGTATATATTCAGAGAATGTATATTATTATTTTTTATTATTCAATCAGTCAACATGTTGACCGATTGTTTTATTTTTTAAACAAAAAAATAAAAACATAAAAATAGTTATGTAGGAAGACTGGAATTATTTGCAGTGGTGGGCTGCTAAAATGTAAACAAATGATTCGCTTAACCTCAAATATATTTGTGGTGTTTTGGGGAAAGAGCTGATATTTCACAAATCTTGTACAATTTTAAGCAATACTTTTTAAAGTAATCGAATGTTACATATTATTTATTATACTAAGTACATTATAAACTAAAATTATCGTGAATATCACAACTATTTATAACTATGAAACTCTTTGTTCTTAATTTATGTATATCTTTCAGCCTACCATTGGATTTGATCAATGATCATAAGTCTCCTCTTAAAAATAATGTAAAGATATATTCGATGTAACAACACAAAATAAGATGTATGATTTAGATTGAATTTATTAAAATCGCGCACAAGAACCGGCAAATTTAGCGATATACCGAACTCTTAATATCGTATGCGAGAATTTACAATTTTCCGGGGCGAAAAGTTAACTTTTTGAAACCTTATATTTTATTTATATTAAAAACTTATAAATTATATTAATAATAGAGTTAGAGTTTACGTTTTTGTTGCGGAAATTGGGACATATTAAGATTTTTGGAAAACATAAAGGTGGTAATTCAAATTAAATTCAGTTATTTTTATGTCACTGAATTTATTTATAAAAATAATGAAGTTATTTGTCAATGTTGCTGAATGTATTCCACGTTGGTTTTTGTATATAAAGATAATAAAACGAAATGTAAATTAACTGGATAAAACATAGAATTTCAGACATCGTTCTTCTAGGGCATAAAATATATATTTTTACAAAGAATTTTAAATACATTTTTAATTGTTAATGCCTGGTTTGACTCTGGTAATCTGCTCTCAACCTGTCAATTGACTACTCGAGCTCATGCTCCGATAATGGAGACATCTCTTTGTCGAAAGTTTCGTCGCACGAAGAAAGTTTTTCGTCTCCCGTCGCTCGTTAGTCGCAAGTCGCGTCGCGCGATAAATACCCCGCGATACGTCAGCGATGCGGACATTTATTGAATGATTTATCTCGTTCTGTGTCCCCCCGTATGGTCCGTAATGAAACTTAACCAACTATTTTATTGCGCTCGGAAAATATCTGACATAATTGGGATACAACTTCAGATCGTTCATTTTTAATGCACTCGAAGCAAATAAAAATTATTTTAAATGGAGAGGCTTTAAGCTTCATCCAACTCTGGATAAGCGGGCATTTTTTACGTAAGCACTTTAGATGCTTTAACTCTTTCGCATCTTGTCGGCATATGCCGTCATAAGATTCCCCGACCGTTGACATCGTTTGACGTGATATATCGTTTTGCTACTATCTTTAGAATAGTTTTTTATGCATCATCTGATAGGTAAAAGATACAAAAACCAATGTGATATTAGACAATGAAAATAGACCAGATAAGTACATTTATGCTTCAAATACTAGTTTTATAATTGACAGTATAATTTGTATTCAAACCGAGCCGTAATGAAAGGGTTAAGATGCTTGACATTTTTAATAATGTCTAATTACTTTAGCGCTGTTTTTTTTTTTTGAGTGGTATTCACTGCACGCTTTTCTTTCACTACTTATGTGGTAAAGATCATAATCACTATCAGTGTGTGTGCAACCGCCGTTCAACGAAGGTCTTCCGCATTAATTTACACTTCTCTTAATGCTCTGCTCTGTCCATATATTCACAACACTATCCTTTTTTGTTTCGTTTCATAGCCGGCAGGTGTAGCTCAATGGTCAAAGCGTTTGCTTTGCAAACCAAAAGTAGTGGGTTCAATCCCCGACGGAGATTAAAAAAAAAAGGTATTTAATCGTTTTCTGAGCTCTAAACTTACCCCCTGTTGGTGTGAATTTGATCCCTCCAAATGCCAGTCATAGCCTATTGCCATAGATTCAGTGATTGCAGTGAGTCTGCACTAGAAAGTTTACGTGTAACATTTTTTTCTTTGGTTTGAAAATGTGTAGATGAGAAAGTGTTGAGTTAATTTGTGTCAAATTTTGTACAAAGATTTTCGAATAAGTCGTACGTCTTTGTACAAAATTTCACATTAATTGATACTAGACACATTACTTATATACACCTGTTTAAAATTTGATAAATTACGTTTAAATGTTCTAATGCGAACCTAATTAAACCTGAAAAAGTGAGTTGTTGAGCTTAAGCAGAAAGATACTCTAACATGTTCTTTATGAGAAATGATACCTCGAAGATCTTTGCTATGTTAGCCTTAAAAGTTTTCACTTAACGTTACGAAATAATTACCCACTGTAGTATCTAGTGATTGATTGCAATGTATCTTGTTCGTGTTCATGGTGTGGTAGTTGCCGACCTGTGGAGGTGCAGTGAGAATGACGTCAAGGGCCTAGTAAAGGGCATTATTGGCGTCACAATCTAATATTCATTTATGGCTTTTACGGCATTGACCATCGGTGCGCTGAGGGGAAGGACGGTGCTCCAACAGGGCAGGAAAATTGAAAATGATGAAAATATCAATGTTTATACATTAATTATATTTCACGACCATATGGCCTAGTTAGAGAGAGTATTTAGATGAAGATAAAACACGTACAATATTGTTTTCATATTCCGACACAGACAATATGACGTTCAACTCAGTCAGATGGATGCTGCATGCAGGAATGTAGTAAAGTGGTTGTGTGCGTGTATGTTCGGTAAATATCAAGACACTACCGAAAAATGGATTTTTTACGGGACGATTGTCACTTAACATAAATTTACGATAAAAGGGAGTGAAAATTGTTTTTACCGACGTGCAGCATACATTTTTCGGTCACAATCGAAACTGTGTGTTTTTTTCACGATAAAGAAGTCAATTGAAAGTTCACCATATAAAAATGCTGACCTACATAAAGGAGAAGTCCACATATTTGGAAATGTCTATCTATTCATCCATCTAATAGAACTTTCAAGGGATACATCAAGTCTTTTTTTGCTCCATCAAACACATCTGTAATTTAAAAAAAAAACTTCCTTAATTTCCGTCTTACACAAACATTTACTGGACATAGAATATTAAGATAATTATTCAAGAGATTTGGCTGCAAGTATCGAGTAATTTGCGATGTACGAAATTCTATGTATTAGTAATATTAATATTAATAAGGAATGCTTACGCATCGATACGGAGCATGGACCATCCCAATAATCTGCCACTCTATGTGGATTGAAGGGATCAAGGTCCAAAAACGGTATCGAGGAATGTGCAGTGTCAACATTCAATGTATTAATATTACTTTTATAACTGCTTACTCATGTTGTTAATCAGGGTGTAAAAAGGTGATTCGTAATTAATAAATTAGTACCAAATCAACTCCTGTTTTTGGTCTTATCGTCAGTGCCGGAACCTTGATATTCCGGTATCACCATTTGTAATTTTGTGACCATGACCTCAGTTCCGGAATAAATATAGAATACTATTATGTTGTCGCCTGGAAAAGTGCATATATTTTGGAAAGATCTTCTTGAACTTCTGCTTAGATCTGATGTTTCCTTGCTGTTCCTCTCATCTAATCTTGTATGTAATTTGCAGGGTAACGTACGCGGATATTTTTTCTACATTTTTTGTATCTGCTTTCAGGCTAGGCTTGACCATATCTGATAGCAGAGCCTTCTTGAACAAACATGGGTGAAGTGTCCAACAAGGATGCCCTCACAAAGTGGTCTCATTACCCGCCCTGGGCAGCACGAGGAGCAACGATAACCCGCGTGGCGTGCGCGGGGCAGTAAACCTGGCGCTGGAGCCTCGCGTGCTTGACGACAGTCAGGAGTCTCGGTGCCCGTGCAATACACTTACCATTACAGTGCAGTACAAAGTAGATACATCGAAATCGAACAAAATAAATTAATTACTTTTTAATCACATATATCTTTTCTTGTGGAAAATGTTACTGATATCCTCCTCTCTAAGTTTGATATCGATTTACTGGCTGACAGGATGCAGGATCAGATTCACAATACAAAGAACTTGTTTTCATAGCACAATTCGCGTTTATTTGTCAAACACTTGCTTTTTCGTCCACCCGTTATAGCGCACGTTATTAGGCGTGCGCCATAACGGTCGCGAAAGAGCTCCAACTGCCAAATTTTAAATTAATTAGCATAATTGTCATTGTTCAAAACGTTATTTTGAATATAACTGTGTTGTATTAAACATACAAAATACTTTAAGTAATTGTTATAATCAACTCATTATCTTAGATTCATTCAGTCAGGTGCGACACAGGGCATTTTTTCCACTCTATGTAAATTGAGAAGATCAAGGTCCAAAACAACAAGTATCGAAGAATTTGCTGTGGACGAAATTATATGTATTAATATTAACAAAGAATGCTTACGCATCGATACGGAGCATTGACTATCACAATAATCTGCCACTCTATGTGGATTGAAGGGATCAAGGTCCAAAAACGGTATTGAGGAATGTGCGGTGTATGACATTCAATGTATTAATATTACTTTTATAAATGCTTACTCATGTTGTAAGTTATTGTATAAAAATGGGTCTCGTATCATATAAATTAGTATCAACTCAACTCAAGTCTTTGGATTTGTCATCAGTGCCGGATCCTTGGTATTCCGGCATCACCATTAAGCTGACGCCTTCATTTCAGAATCGCGACCTCGGTTCCGGAACATTCATCATAACAAAGTATTATAAAATATTTGTTTTCATACTACGCTACTGTTGGTATATTATTACCAGAAAGAAGGTGGATGGAGTAAATGCATAGTGCGCTAACAACGCTTTATATTGGCGTTGCACTTTAAGACCAAAAAAGCTGCAGATGGTCGATTGTAACACTTTCAGCATGCGAGGTGTTTAACATGGAAAAGTGACTATTTATAGACCAGTTAGTCTCGGTACTCGAAATTCAATTGAAAATCAACAAGTTATAGATTTTCTACAAATCAGTACCGGTTTTAGGAGGTGGCGAAGTGGTTCGGTGCCCCAGGGCGTCGAAAGCAACCAATCTTGATTAGATTTTTAAAAATACATACTATATGGGGCGCCAGAAAAAATGTCTTTGGGCGCCACAGAGAATAAAATCGGTACTGTCTAAAATGTTAGCATTAAAACACATGAGAATAATGAAAAAATTGTGTTGTTTGAGATAATGAAATTTAATAACGTTAGCGGTTCAACATTCTATAACCAGCCAAACTATTTATAAGTGATATAATCGTTTATGACAACTTTTCATCATTTCCCAACGGCATTCTTCTGTTCGTGTATATATTTTCGTAGATCGCGCATATTTCTGGTCGGATTGAACCGCTCTAAAGGTCCAAACGGTGCAGGTAGAACTTCGGAATAATCATCGTCTTCAGTCTGTGTCCAGTACGGAACGTAGGCCTCCCGCATGAGTCTCCATCCTTCTCGTTCCACCGCATACAGGTTACTACTGCTCTGTAGGGCATCGGGAATCATCTATGTTCCCAGATGGACCTTCGGGTGCAGAGATGTCCTGGGACAATCATGGACAGTGCAACCTACAGAACTATGTAGCGACAATTTGTGGTAAGCCTATTGTTCATATATTTAATGGATACGGAATGAAGAATGAAAATCTCAGGATAAGCCGTAGTTTCCATAAACTTATCATTTGCCGGTGGGTATAGCTCAATGGTCAAAGCGTTTGCTTTGCAAGCCAAAGGTCATGGGTTCGATCCCCGACAGAGATTAAAAAAAAAATTTTTAATCGATTTCTGAGCTCTAAAATACCCCCGGTTGGTGTGAATTTGATCCCTCACCCGTAAAATATCAGTCATAGCCTATTAATTAAAATTGGTTGTAGCCAAAAATAATCCCGTGAAGACGACCCATTCATAGTAAACTCCTGTAATAATGAGGATGATGCGTGAATCTCGGGCTGTACTCTATGACGTTGACGGATCAACACTCCACATGCAGCGCTTAGCCATATGCACCACGGTAAGCATCATAGAATTCCACATATGAGAATTCAAAGTTACTATCACCATCTGTCGGTATTCTCCTGTATGTGCTTACATAAAAAAAATCTTTTTCCTCCTTATCTAGAGCATATGGTCGCGACGAATTACCCTATTATCTTTGTCATCTATTCACTTGAAGCTTCACTTAGAACATCTTAATTGGCTGGTATTCCCACACTCACCACTTTACCAATGAAGTCGATCTACCATTTTACACCAAGCGAATTTGAATGAATGGTTATGGAACGTTTGAATGCTTGTTTTCTATATATGAACAGTTAGAAAAAGTTTTTGATAAATGTCAGGATTATATCGGTCACGCAGTGCTCGCTTAGACCTAGAATATAAAAAAAGTATGTAAAATAAAAAACATTTATTTACTAAGTCATCACTTTTGAAGTTCGCACATATTTCAATTAACTACTTATTAAGTGACTTGCATAACAGTGTAAAAGACGTTGCCACCTGTCGTCCGGTGGGCGGGGTGTGTGGGCGTGCTCTTTGAACACTCCCTCCGCCCACGCAGCAGCTGATTGGCCGGTGGGCGGGGCCAGCCCAGCCCGAGGCACGCCCACTCGGGCGCCTCCCGCACAGTGGAGCTCGACTCCCAAGCGATCGGACGTTCTACAGGCAAAAGCTATCTCGCCAAACTGAAAAAAAAACTCTCGCGAAATTTTCGTCAGATTTTAAAAATATGCGAAAATTACAAAACATGCATGATTTCAACATTAATTTATAAATATTACTTAATCATAAGACGCATTTTAAATGCAGCATAAAAAACAATTTATATACATAGTTAAAAGACATTAAAAAAAATATTGAGCAGCTCACTCTTAGATATTATAAATTAGATATTATCATAATTAATAAAGTATAATTGTAAGCTTTAGGCATTGAAATTTATTCTTTAGAAGGTTAACAAGATGTTTATATAATTAAAAAAATTAGTATTATTCTCTATATATTAGTTAATAATACACAATAAAAGAAATAAAACACTTGTTGCTTCTTGCGTGTTGATGATATATTGAATATTTAATTGACATTAATTTAAGTGATTTATTATTAAATATTTTAATCAATATTAATGATTGTTATTATTAGAAAATAATAAAATATAAATATATATTTAAATTAAGTGGTTAGTTAGTTGTTGATACTTGTTAAAAACTAAGTAGTTGTGGAGTTTATGAAGATTTGAATATTTTTGTGACATTTTATAAACATTACTACAGATCCAGTTTTTCGTAAAGCAGTTCGTGATCAAATGTAAGTAATCGATTAATCATTTTATATGCATGTAATCAGTACCGGCTTTAGACTCTGCGGCGCCCTAGGGCATTTTTTTCAAGCGCCCCATATTGTTTATATTTAAAACTATATCGTAAAGACTGGTTGCCCTCGACACCTTTAGCTTATTCGACGCCCTAGGGCACCGAGCCACTTCGCCATCCCCTAAAACCGGTACTGCATGTAATGTAAGAATTTTACGCAAATAGACGTCCGCACAAGCCATATCAGTTGAGTGGTACATCAATCAATGGAAAGTGACACATCTGTTCTGGCGTAATGATCCAGAAATTTATTGACACTATCCAAGCCGAACGTTAAAGGCGGGTCACACAACATGTGTGCGATCGTTCCGCCAACGCTTAGTGGCCGACTATACACAGCTTGTGTTATGTTTTTTTCAAACGTTAGTGGCCGATCACACAACATATGTGTTGTTTTTACTTTCGACCATAATTCAAAGATATCAAACCTTTTCAGTGAGGGACATATTTAATTTAATTTTAACACATGACGATAAAAAAATAAAAATAAGGTGAGATTAGACTTTGTCTCGCTTGTATAAAAATATTATTTTTAAATTTGAGAAAACGTCGATCGTTTTTCTCGATCAATATTTCGACTGTATGCATTTAAATTTTATATGTTTGTTAGCAAAATAAGTATTTCCCAAAATATAACCTTTTTTTTAAATTTTATATTCCAATGCAATATATTTTTGGCTAGAATTAGCTTGACGATATATGCTCTGATCCACTTTGTCCGATATTCCCGATGACGCCAAGTTGATCGAATATGGGGATGGATACATATAAACAAATAAATATATGCGATTTTTTTTGTAAGAAATTCTTTAAAAAACAGTCGGCCTCCGGCGTAAGTATAATCGCGTAACGCGCGGACTAGATAGTGTTAAAGATGTATATATTTTTAAATATCTAGTATACCCTCGCTTTTTTTGTATTTTGGATGTACTACGATGGTTTGCGGTGGCCATGTGGTCATTATTTATAGTAGAGAAATACTCCAAGTTGTTTGTTTTAACAGGATATAAAGATAATAAAACGTTTGTTGAAAGTTGCGTGATGTTGAAAATAACAGCTTTGGTTTTATGATACTTGACGACAATTAGTAATGGACGTTAAACAAGCCGGACGCTGCGTAAAAGGAAAAAAAGCGTAAGGATTTAAAGACAAAGAAAAGATAGGAAGTAAGGGTTTGACCTAGTGGTTAAGATGGTCAACTTTCATGGGAGAACTTGCGGATTTAATCCCCGGCAAAGCTTACGGATTTTTAATCAGCTTAATCGTCCATATTCTCGTGTATATATGATATTATATTTAACGCCCAGTAAATAATAAATGATTTGAAACGTATACTTTTCGATTGAATAAATATCACTGTTCAAGTTTAACAGTTTCGTCATAAAATGACATTATGCGGCACTTTATTTCTTTATCCTATATATGTTCCATGTCTGGAACATATGACCACAATAAAGTAGGCATGCCTTGTACCAAGACACCCACTTCATCCGAAGATATAAATGGGAACTTTTTAATTTCTCGAGGACATTCTAGAAAGCAGTCCAAGAACTTGATGAGATGGCACTAGAGTATTTGAAGCATATTTTGGGTGATTGTTAATTGGAATTTTTAAGGAGATCGAATGCTAAGCCCGGTGGTCCTAGGACATGTACGATATGGTCCTAAGAGGTGCCTCAATCCAAAAAACGACATTCAGTAAGTAACAGAGAGTATAACTTCTTGGGTTTTCACGGCCAGATTTGATGTTGTGGCTTTTGGGTTGAGCCGTGTATAATCTGAATAAACCAACTCAAAACTAAATAAATTATTAATTCTGAAGAAGACCCCTGCAATGGCGGTCGAAATATTGGTTGAAAAAAGTTCACAACACACGGCTCAACCCAAAAGCCACAACAACAGAGAGTATCCTATCCAATTTTTTATCTAAAGGTTTACAAGTAATATTACTTATCTTCACTTCTACAACATAAATCTCTTTTAAAAAGTGCTACTATCGTACGTCAAGTATTTTTTCTTAGTTTATATTACCTTTTCAATATTAACTAGCGTCACAGAATCACCGTCTAGCAGTATTATTCTTCATGTGTTTGGATAAAAAGAACACCTACAGAATCTGAAATAATGTACCCTATGTTCCGGAAAGCACTAAGAGTGGATCTTTATTTTACGATCCTCATCATCACGATCCATGCCAAGTGATCTCGTTAAATTGCATTTGTTGGTGCTCTGAAAAGCGGTTTTTGCTGTGGGGTCTGACAGGGCATTAAGCGTAAGTGGAATAGCGAGCGACATACTGCGATTCCCCGGAATGGGTGGTGTTCTTTTTTGTGTCGTGTTACGCCACTGGATGGTGCGTGAGGCCACGCGCTATATCGGGAACGGCGTTCCGGGATTTCAGCGACGAGAAATGCGATACGCATGGGAGTAACGAGAAAATATGTAGTGACACTAAATCTTTAATACGTAATACACAAGAAATACGTTTTGTCTAAGCGTTGTTTTACTCGTTGGATATCCATACATATGTTAATATGGCCATTGGCAAGCTAGCTCTCAATTTGGAACGAATTGCTATTTACAAATATCCTTTAGTAGTAATTGTTCAAAACGTTATTTTGAACATAACTGTGTTGTATTAAACATTGAAAAGTCTTTAAAGTAATTGTTATAATCAAACTCCTTAACTTGGAGTCGGATACGACACGCAAAGTCATATGCGCCGAAGAAATGCATAAGGCAATCAACCAACCGTCCCACTGCTTGTATAATCAGATACCCCCAACACCAAGATTGAAATCTGAAACATTTCACCCCAAGATCCGGCCCTGAAAATGAGAGACTCCAGCTCTGGCAACAAATCGCACCAGAGGATTTCATTACTCTAAAGGAAGGCCTCCCAACTGGCAAAAACCTTGACAGATCAAGAACTACCTCGAGCCCTTTTCAAACTATTGTGCGACTGTGGAGACCTGCAGACCACCTCACACCTAAGATGCTGCTCCATGTGCCCAACAAGCTGCACATCTCAGGACCTAATGCTGGGCAACACACGAGCTATCGATGTTGCCAGATACTGGTAAAAAATAATTTTTACTCGCTGACACGAAGAAGAAGGAGGTACGACACAGGGCATTTTGCCACTCTATGTAAATTGAGGGGATCAAGTTAACCAAAACAACAAGTATCGAGGCATTTGCGGTGTACGAAATTCTATGTATTATTTATTACGCATCGATACAGAGCATTGACCATCCCAATAATCTGCCACTCTATGTGGATTGAAATGATCAAGGTCCAAAAACGGTATGGAGGAATGTGCGGTGTATGACATTCAATGTATTAATATTACTTTTAAAAATGCTTACTCATGTTGTAAAATAGTGTATAAAAAATACAAATAAATTAGTACCAACTCAACTCCGCTCTTTGGTCTTATCCTCAGTGCCGGAACCTTGGTATTCCGGCATCAGCGGATGCTGTAATTTCAGGACCGCGACCTCGGTTCCGGAACAGTAATAATAAGTGTCTTTGAACCCTTGATTTGTGATGCATCTTAAAGCTCTCCTTAGTACAATAAACAGTCTTTTTAGATCACAATATAATGTTATTGAATATTTGCGATTAATATTTATTTTCTCCTTTTTTATATCTACCTTACAATAGTTGAAAATCTTACATTAAGTTTAATTACGAGTGGTAATTTCTAGCGATATTACCACTTAATAACACTCTCTCATACTCCTTACTTTTTTTTTATTTTCTCTACTCAACTTATAAATGTCGACCAAGAACGAGAAATTGCTTAGTTACTTCTTAAATGTCACTGGAAAATGTGAAATGCTTATGAGCTTGTGTTTCTTCTATATAAAATTTGTACTTTTGAAAGAAACAATATTAGTTTTCTGCTTCATTAGACTTTTTTTCTGCTTCATTAGACTTTTTTCTGCTTCATTAGCTAATCTTGCATTAGCTACCATAAGTAATATATATCAAACTCATAACGTTTTCTGTGTAAAATATGACATTATACTTAGTATACCAAGATCCCTAGTTATTAACGTATTTAAGAAGAGATGTGTGCTTGAGTATGCATTTCTTTCGGCTGGTGCGCGGCGTGTTTAGAAATCCTCCTGATATATTGTTTCAAATCGGTTTGTTTGTCCTTGACAATTATTTAAGAATAAGTAGGCACAGATTGTTTGTTCTTCATAGGAGTAATACAAACCTGCCAGAGACTTTGCCTCTTGGGAGAGCGATCAGACAGTTCAACCATATTGCCTCGAATATTGATATATTCCATTTTAGAGAACCCCAGTTTCGACATGAGCTCCACGAATTTATTTATCAAAGTAATTTTGTGGAGTCTTCTGTTTATCGAGCTTCGGGGCCTTTTAATAATTATTGTATATATATAATAGGAAATACCTAATTGTTTATCTTGTATTATATCTTATTTCAGGATCGTATTAAATAAAATTTGTAATGTTTCTAATGGAAATAAAATTGAAAAATTGAAATTGAAGATCCCTAGTAACTAGAAGATTTAACTAAATCATTAATATTTATTTCATTTCATTGATAATTTTTCTTTAAATTTTAACAGATTGTCCCAAATAACTAATACTTTGAATATACTCGTATTTTCAGTTATTTCAAGTATTTCAACATTAATATAAGCCAGGATTTTAACTGATATAATTTATTAAGTCGTACAGTCAGGGATCATGTTATTTTTTCATGAGTATAATGACCGTATTGTAGACGATCTTGCTGATCGATGCTGTCCACATATTTGCTTATTGACGATTCCACGCCTATGTGCTCGCATGTCTCTCAATTCCTCTCCCCTCGTTACTCCAGCATCCAGATGCGGCAGTCGTCTTAATCGTTCTCAGTATCCACATAAGTAGCTGATGCAGGAGACGCTCCGGCGACGTAATTAGTGACTTTCCTGCCAACACAAGAGTCGAACCAACTGCAACGACTTCAGCAATCTTACATCGCAATCGGCATACTTACTACCAGTTCACGTTAATTAAAAAATACATACAATCATCTCGAGTGATTCGTCATTGGTAAATGCGCTAAAATTTCAAAGCACTTAATCATTAAAAATAGCAATAAGAATTTCTATAAGCTATCAAATCCGTTAATCAATCCTAAGTCAGCTCCCAAAGTTCCACCGAACACGTTTTGTAGACAACGATACCTAATGCTACAGCGTCTAGTAAATCACCCTGGTTTAAAAAAAATGTAATATGATCTTTAATGACCATATGATCTATTGGGTTGAGCCGCCCAAAAGATCCACGTCTCAGAAACGACGGACTAATCATCTTATGACGCTAAAAATTCTGATCAATAAATAAATTGACCGGCGGGTATAGCTCAATGGTCAAAAAGGTTTGCCTTGCAAGCCAAAGGTCGTGGGTTCGATCCCTGACAGAGATAAAAAAAAATATTTTTAATCGATATCTGAGCTCTAAAATATTATGGTTGGTGTGAATTTGTCCCTCACCCGTAAAATGCCAGTCATAGAGTATTAATTAAAATTGGTGGGAGACGAAAGTCGTCCCGTGAAGACCACCCATTCATAGTAAATTCCTGTAATAATAAGGATGATGCGTGAATGTTGGGCTGTAGTCTATGACGTTGGCGGATCGACACTCCACATGCAGCGCTTAGCCATATGCACCATGGTTAGCGAATCATATATGCTTCCATATGCAAAGATGTGTTGGGACATGGCATGGACAACGGCAGCTGACAAAACTGAATGGCGTCAATTTGTAGTGACTAAATTTGCCATATATGGAACGGATATGGGAAAAAGAAATTACAAAAATCATTTTTTATGATTAAAATAAAAAAATTTAAAATACAAAAAATTAGCCCATTCTCCTAAGATTCTATACTTATGCATGTTAGTAACAAAATATATTTATATTACGATCGATATTTCAAGAATCTGACTGGAATGTATTATATTTACATTTTTTTTAATGAAATATATAATTATTTTCTGAAAAAGGGCATAAATGATACGTTGTTGAACTTCGAAAATTACATATTTTTAAGATTTTAATATAAAATCGTAACAGAAGTTATCGTAAAAAGAGTTTTTTCTTGTAAGAGTTCAATTATTGTAGAACTAAAAATAAACGCAGTCAATGATTCTTTGTTATTTTTTCTCGTTAAAATCATTGACGCATTCTGCCAGAGCCGGTGTTGGAATATTGAATTTGAAAAAATATTATTAATGTATAAATAATTGCCAATCCAACCAATTTAGATTGAGCCGCCTTTTAGGAGAAATTGGGATAAGCCAACCCTAAGGATAAAAAGTCCAGGCCTCAGTATTGTGGCTTTTGGGTTCAGCCGAGTGTGGCGAATTTTCTAGCACCAATATTTCGTTAACCCTGAAGAAGACAATATTTCCACTGAAATGGCGGTCGAAATATTGGTACTAGAAAATTCATCAAACACATGGCTAAACCCAAAAGCCACAATAACGAATCTAACCATAAAAACCTAAGAAGTTATATAATTCCAGGCCTTATCATCTGATTTCCTTATAAAAATATTAATAAATCACAATTTGTTGTGAAAATATGTTGCAGATATGAGAAAAAAATGTATGTTTGAATCGCAGTATGTGACAATGAATCACATGATTAAAAACCTACCCCAATATCAAAGCTATATCAACTCTCGGGCATGTCACACCTTCTGCAGTGTGTCTAAGTAGCTGCACCCAAGAAAACCTGATGATGGCCGGGAGTACGCCATCGACGTCGTTCACTTCTGGGCAAACAGGATCTGACCCTATTGTTTCCGACACGATTATATACCTGTATATTAAGAAGCAAGGTTGATTTTTGAGGATCTGGCTCTGTCTGGGTATGTCCGCTCCAACTTCACAGTCGAGAGCTTCCCAATTCTGAATTACACCACGATCGGGCATTTCATGAATGGATGGTTTTCAT
Organism: Glossosoma conforme; assembly: GCA_022606575.1. Lineage (NCBI taxonomy): Eukaryota > Metazoa > Arthropoda > Insecta > Trichoptera > Glossosomatidae > Glossosoma > Glossosoma conforme. Next base: position 4,299,858 of record JAGTXR010000107.1, on the reverse strand, counting down.
TATTGGTTTAAAGTTTTACAAGCCGCTCGCCGGGTGAACGATCCGCGGCCTCCTTAGCGGCCGGCGAGGTTGACTCTTCTTCCCACGTAGTCTCACCACTGACCGGCCGCACCGGGCGGAATCGATTACCGCCATGACGTATAAAGGCGCAAAAAATATATCGTAATTAAAATTGATCACTGACATACATCTCGCACAATATCACTTGGCCTACTTGAAAGCTGATTGCAGAGTTAAAACATTCAAACTGGTCGATGGGGTGCTATGGAGGCATCAATTAATAGCATACTGGTTTCATTCATACAATCGCAAATATATAATAATTTCAGCATCAAAGTCAGATCCTTTGTGCTCAGAAATGGGCGACGTAGATGACATTACTCCTGGCGATTATCAGGTCCTCCTGGGTGAAGCTACTTGGACACAGCGCACACTCCATAAGGTGGGACAAGGTCTGCTCCACACCGCAGTCACATTCAGTCAGTCCGCTGTAAAACTGCCAGGCCGAATTACACATGAGAACTCATCTAGGAAGTTAGTCCGAAGGTTCTATGATCCCTTAAGAATTAACCCGTCGATTCGTCATCATCAGCCTGTATTCGTCCACTGTTGAACGTAAGCCTCCCGCAGCGTAAGTCTCCATCCTCTTTGATCCTCCGCCTTCCGCATCCAGGTAACTCCCGCTATTCTTAGTATGTCGTCAGTCCATCTTGCAGGGGGTTGGCCAATGCTTCGTTTGCCAGTTCTTGGGCGCCATTTCATTACTTTTCTTCCCCATCGACCGTCGTCTCTTCGACAGATATGCCTTGCCCATTGCCACTTGAGTGTGCATATTAGTTGGGTAGCATCCACTACTTGAGTTCTTCTGCGTGACGTTTTAGTGATACTCAGAGCATGCATCTCTCCATAGCACGCTGGGTGAACTTTATTTTATGGGTAAGACTTGCTGTCAGATTCCACGTCTCTGTGCCATAAGTCTAAACCAAGGGTCGTCAACCTTCAACTTCCGTGGTGGGCGTTGATCAAATCTCCTACATTCCTTGTAGAATTTTTTCCACTCATAAACTGAATTGAAATATAGTGAGATTGGTGGGCGGTAGGGAAATTTTACCATGAAAAATAGCCAAAAGTGGGCGCTAGGCATAAAAAGGTTGACAACCCCTGGTCCAAACACTGAGGATGCATTGGTTAAACGCCTAAGTCTTAAGACATTGCGGAATTTTCACTTTAAAAATGTACTTTAGTTTTCCAATCCCAGCCCATCCCAGTTGCATACGCCTGTTTTAGACAGAAAATTACACACAGTTACTAACATTATTTTGTTCCCAAGCGGTGTCTTATTCAACTCATCACTTGTATTATAAAACAATATTGTTTATGTGGTTCAAATAGTGTGATATTGATTAAATGTTAAATAGCAAGCTATGTTATTAATGAAAACGCGACACTAGATGTAATCAATTGGCTACCTTCGTGACGGTCGCCAGTGCAAAAAGTGTCATAATTAAAATTAATCAAAAAATGTAATACAAGACAAAAAATCATTCGACAATGGAGTTTGGCTGTGTGACAATAATCACTTGTACTTGACTTGGTCACGAATTTTGCCCCATTCATAGTTTTTTGTCGTTGCCTGGAAAGCTATTTTGATCTGCTCTATAAAGCGATCTCAGGTTTTAATCTCGGCTCGAGCGTTGTGTTTTGACGCGAGCATGAAGTTTTGAAATTATGCATTGTGTAAAATCTGTTATTTTTTCAAATATACAAACACTTCCAGAAGAATACCGAAAGACGGCGTTTGAGTAATATCATCTGAGAATCATACTCGTATAACGCTTTTCGCATAGTGATGATCTAGGAACTTTATTAGACTACATCTCAGCAGAGAGAATATGCATGGGTGGAATTCCATCTACATACAGTTTTTATAAATAAAATTTAAAATTAATAAAAAATAAAATAGGGTATTTAGAGTTTATAGAGCTCATAAATTGATTGAAAAAACATTTTATATTCAAAATATAGTCAGGAATCGAACTCAAAATTTTTGGCTTCGTAAACAAACACTTCACCTCTTATATATCTTGTTTGAAATTGATGTAGTAATCATTTTTATGACATTTAAATGCACGTTTCAAAAACGTTTTAATTATTTTTCGGTCAATAGGTACTAACTTAATTAATCATTAATATTAGAAAAATTAAAAAAAATGTTAATAACATTTTTTATAATTTTAGAGACATCAAACTTGAGAAAATAAAGCACGTTCCATAAGATTTAATGAAATTTCATGCAATACAACCTTGTGAGGACTTTCAGTAATTTGATTGATTTTATCAATATTAATACAAGCCTAGCTTATATAAATGGCTTATAAATATATAAATCAAACCTATCAACAAAACTAAAACACAATCTAATCAAAGCGTTTGTCCTCCAAAAGTTTGCCCAAGGTGGGTGATATCGAAGATGGAAAATGGTAAAAGTAAAATATTAGTCCCTGAAAAAAAAATGAGCAAAAAAACAGTCCTGCCACCATAATTAATTTTTCTCGAAATCAAACGTGGGCTGCACAAAAATTTAATTAAATATACCATCTTAAATGATGAACGACATCAAAATCTTAGCAAATACATTTGAATGAATTCACTTCTTCTTCGTAGTATCAATCCGGTGGTTTATTTTGTATCTTGATCTTGCATCTCGATCTCCACTCTTCTCGATCCTCTGCAATCCTCTTTCGCTCAGCATAAGAGCTACAACTCATGTCCTCGAACACTTGACTCTCAACCATCCCTTCCACAATGTCGTGAAGAGGACCATTGTTGCGCATGATGTGACCAATCCATCCGGCTCGCCTCTTTGAGATGGTTTTTACTAGGTGACTATCTTCCTTGATTACGCTGAGAACCTCATTGTTGTGACGTGGTCTCTCCAGGAAATTTCGAGAATTCTACTCTATGACCACATCTCAAAGGCCTCTAGTCTTTTTGTATCACTTTCAGATAAGCACCATGTCTCACAGCCACTAAAATTGAATTTTCACTCTGCTAATATTATTTTGAATTTTTCTTTCTACATCATTTGTGTACTTAAAAAATAAATTAAAGTATTAAATGAAAATGTTATCATTATAATGGCAACTTTTGATTCCCTTCGTTTATCGTGAAGTTGACGAATGTTTAATGAGACAATGCATAATTCAAAACGTTATGAAAGGCTCATTTTCATACATTTCCATACGGGCGCCTTACTCTACCATATCCACAACGAAAAGGGAAATTGAAAAATTAACGAGTCGTCTCCACTCCTCTCTTGACCGAACAAAGGTAGGCGACGACCAGACCAGGGAAACTAGTCAAGTTTGGTGCATAAATTAAAACTAGGAATCATAGAGCGATAAATAAATATGAGCTGGTTCTTTGATACAACTCTCTGTGAGATGCAAATTGTACGTTTCTTCCCTGTTTTCGTTGCTAGTAAATCGTAAGAGAAAGGATAGTGAGGAGTGAACATAAGGGACTGTGTTGCTCAGTATTTTATAGGGAGATTAAAATGATTGCTTTGTTGGTACAAAGTGTTTTCTATGGCACATAAGAAAAAAAAATGTCACACAATATCTTCTTTAAAATAAATTAATAATGTTATGTTATATTTGATAATATAAAATATTCATAAACTTCGTCTTACTTCATCTTCTAGATTCTTAATAAATCGATCGCCTATCTGTTCAAAACGTTATTTGAACATAATTATTTTGTATATAACATGTCTTTCAAAGTCTTTAAAGCATTAGTTGTCAAATTATAATCAAATTCTCTATCTTGGCTCGAATTTGTCGATTCATACAGTCGGGTACGACACAGGGCATTGACCATCACAATATTCTACTACTCTATGTAAATTGAAAGGATCAAGGTCCAAAACAACAGGTATCTATGATTTTTTTTTTGAGATTTGCGGTGTATGCAAATAAATTTATTAATATTAATTTTATAAAATACAGAATGCTTACTTATGTTATACGCTAAGGTAAGGAAAAATATGTTATCAAATAAACAGTACCAATTCAACTGCGGTCTTTGGACGTATCCTCAGTGCTGGAACCTTGGCATTCCGGCGTCACCATTTAGCTGACGCTGTAATTTCGGGACCGCGATCTCGGTTTCGGAACACTATCTGATGACAAAACTATAAAATACATAAAAACCGTGGTAAAAAGAATTATGAACAATTTTGCCAAAGCTTGCAAATTTCCATTATTAAAGAAAGAAAGAGGAGCTAACATATTTTTTAGTCATTTCCTATTATATGAAAATAAGGTTATTTAATATTTAAAGTAATTATTTTCATCGGCTTCTTCGTGTTAGCGATATTAAATAGTATCTGAAAACATCAATAGAATGTTGTCTATCATAAGAGGGCGGAGTCCATTCATTCGCAGCATTATTGCGACACCGTGTTGCTGGCTTCTGGAGCAGGATAAGGAGGTCCAACCACACCATCCTCCTGGCTGTTTCTGAATGACTCAACTCCTCCCTGAGCCATCGCTGGATAGAGATGTTGCAGCGATCACCATGAATGAATTATTATAAATATATATATATAATTATTATTTTGTATCTAAAATGTATCTATGTATCTAAAAATATGGCAGATTGGGTATTGCACAACCCACCCAATCCTGCTGGAATAAAAAAGCTTATTATTATTATTATTATTATTATTATTGTTATTGTTATTATTGTTATTATTATTATTATTATTATTATTATTATTATTATTATTATTAGTATTATTATTATTATTATAATTATTATTATTATTATTATTATTATTATTATTATTATTATTATTATTATTATTATTATAAGGTCATCAGAAGAACAGCAGTGAATTTTCTTGTTGCAACAGACCCCAGAGATTCTGGTTCTCTCTTATTATTGTATTTCATCTCCGATTATCAGTCTGTTTAATAATTTTCACGCCTTTCAGTCAAGTTTTTTGCTAGAAGGAAGGCACTTTATTTATATATACAAGTATCATATCAAAATGATAATCGAGAGCACTATTTCACCATGGTTTCAATATGCTAGTTTCAGCAGTTGGTAACTTACTCTTTAATAAAAACGTGGTCCATTCACTTCATTTTGTAGGCAGGATCATCCATGTTGCATGACTCTACATCAGAGTTATTCTCACCGATTCCCCCTCCCCCGCACAGCTTCAGCTTCCCCCTCATTCCACTAATCGCTTTTCACCTAGAAACGCTAGTGCACACGAGTATGTACAAGGGCGTAACAAAATACCATAGAAAAGCAAGAAAATATACATCACTTATTAAGTTTTTTTTTTTTTTTTTGAGGCCTAAGGCCCCTAGCCGGTCGCCTTGTACCTGCGCTCTTAGGAGCACTTACCAAAGCATTATTTTCAGAGTACTTTCTCGTCATACAATTAACGGTCTTTGGTGAGCAACAACAAACGTGGGTGTAAAAGTTAGTAGTTCAGACGTTAAAATTTGGACTTTTTAACTTAATTGTCGAAGGTCGTCGCGTATACAGAAAAGGTATGGTAGTTGGACTCCGTAGCGATGAGGTCAACATATCCAACCGGTACAGGCTTCTGTTGGATTACGCTTAAGAGCCTTTTTCTACTTAAATATAATATTGGGTAATACCACAGATCGTGTTCAGCGTCCTGCAAGAGCTACCACATGGGCAGCCTGGACTATCAACGAGGCTACACTTGAAGAGTTTAGTCTTAAAATTACCGTGACCAGTCATGATTTGACTAGACTAGTCCAATGGCTAGGAATAAGCCACGGCATCTCTATTCTGTTGAGGACGGAAGGAAAGAAGGAATACACGTGTCTATCCTTGAACGAGGTCGACCATCTGCTCTGCCATGCTGCGAGCGCCGCTAGTCTTGCTTCTTTTCGGCTTCTTTTGTGATCATACCCTGCAGAGGAGTGAGACAAGTGCCGCGACCTCCGCAGAGAAACCACTTACTAAGATTATAGGCCTATTTAAATTTTCGTGAGTGGATCTGAAAAGATTTAATATGTATACTAAATCAAAGTAACACAAACGTTACGAAAGAAACTAATACTAACAAATGCGGGAAATATAGTTTAATAAATATGAGATTCGTAAAATTATTAAATACGTAATTATCAATATGCATTATTATTTGCATTTATTGTTTTACACACTGCGTATATAAATAGGAAACTACTACGTTTGTTTGAAATTAGATTAATATATCTTACTAAGTAATTACGAATTTAAAAATGAGCACTTCTTTGTAGTGTATTAAGATTTATAAAATCAATGTTTCGTTTTTGTACACGACAATAATTTTTCCATGGAAATATTCCTGAACAAAATATTTATTATTTGACAGTGAAAAATTCCCCCATTAATTCGTTTTAAGATGATTTTGAGAGAAAAAATTCCTACCACCAAGCTTAATGTCTTTGAAAACGTTTTGACTGTCCATATTGAGTTATTTCAGTTGGTTTAGGTTAGATTATGTTCAGTCAAACCAACAAGGTGACTGTATTATCAACATATTATATTTCTTAGTAAACAGTTATAATACATTTGTGCTACGCCCCTGTTTTCAGCGTGCAACTTTCCATACATTCCCCGCTCCAGTGGCGTCACTCCATGTCGCACATCCCCCGGTCACTAATTGAGGGTGTTTAATGCATTTCTTCGCACACAGAACTTTCTCTACACACACGCCATCCTCCATCACATACAATCTGGGATAATACGAGCGCCACGCAGGGATGAACTATTTTCCTTTCAGCAAAACATTAAATTACATAAATTAGTCTGTAATAATAATAAAATACTTTTATTGATTTAAATTATTTTTGTTGACATATAATCGAATAAAGTATATAAATAAGTCGTCTGTTATTTAAATAGCATATAATGTAAAAATTTAAATTTATTTGATTGAAAATGTTCGTTTTCTATGCACACAGTACCCAACTGACGAATTATTTAATTGTTTTACATGATTTACTCGTAATATGATAGAAAAAAAACATTATTTTTTAATATTCAAAATAGCAAACACACCTCTTATAATATTGAAGCATGGTTCAATAAAAAAAATAAAATTCTTGAGTCAAAATATTAATTTAAAGCTCCGCAAGCAACTTGCCAAAACATTTGTTTGGAGCATCTTGATGTACGGCTGTGAGACATGGTGCTTATCTGAAAGTAATAAAAAAAGACGAGGTAAGAATTCTTGGAATTTCCTGGAGAGACCACGTCACGAACAATGAGGTTCTCAGCATAATGAAGGAAGATAGGGACTCTAGTAAGAACCATCTGAGAGAGGCGAGCCCGATGGATCGGTCACATCATGCGCCACGATGGTCTTCTTCACAACATTGTGGAAGGGATGGTTGAGGGTAGAAACAGAGTGCCTTAGACGGTATTATTTACAGCAAGTTTTCGAGGACATGAGTTGTAGCTCTTGTACTGAAATAAAGAGGATTGCAGAGAATCGAGAAGAGTGGAGATCGAGATGTAAGATTTTGTTGCTGCAAACCAATCCAACGGATTGATACTACTGAGAATAATATTATACAATTTTGGTTGGCGACACATACATGTCCGACAAGCGAACAGAAATAAGATACGAAAGATTGTATATGGAGGTTTTCAGTACCAGTCAGCAAGGGCTATATCATGCTGACGTCAATATGTTCACAAAATAAAACAATGGTAGATGATCTCACTAAATCATTAAAATTAATAGAGCATTCTGGTTTGTTGTAAGAGCATCTTCTCTTCTACTTAATAGTCTCTCAAATCGAAGATTAAAGGTCTTTTGTGAATAGAAATAAGAAATAATTATAATGAAGGCAGTTGGGGGTCCCACAGCCTGACGCTCGCAATCATTAAATCATAATTATTTTGGAAAAAATCGAAAATATTTTAAGCTCTCGTCATTTCCGTTTCGTTAATCGTTTTTATTCAGCCCTACTCCATTTGTATAAGGCGTAGGGGTGACGTAGAGCCTCTACTGACTCCTGAAACTGTGCTGCGTAGATCCTTTTTAATTATTATATGAGTATCTGCACCTTGTTTAAGCTTATGGACACCACAGATTATCGCCACAAAGTTTTGTCAGCTGCAGCCTTGTCGCGGAGACTTTTACCAAATACATATTTATATGTAGTAATTAAATACACACATACAATTAGACATCAAATTTTGTAAACGTATCAATTATCTCAGAAAAAATATCGGCAGACGCGGGATTCGAACTACGAGCCTTGCAACCTTTGCTCTATTCTTTTACACCGCGCAGTCCACACGACTATTCCCCACCTGAGTAGATACGCGAAAGTTGATGTATTTATACCATTGTTACTATCGTATAACGATAGATGTTTCTATAGTATATAATAAGAGTATGTATATTATTATTTTTATTATTCAATCAGTCAACATTTATTCACAAGCTTATTATATTATTAGTTTCCGACAGTCTATTTATTTAGTAAGTACCACTCGGGTCTCGAACCGAACTATAGATTGAATGGATGAAAACAACTTCTTGTAAGTCCTACGCGGACATTACGACCAGTCATTTACCTGTGTTACTGATGAACCATATTACCTTCTTGATATTGTCTCAAAGTGACATTATTACATGGATTTAAATTTTTATTAGAATATTTTTTCAATACTCTAATCTTTTTTTATGTATCGTTGACTTTATTTCAATATAATTAGTAATTAAATTCACATATATTTATATGGCGAGTACGAATCAGCCACATTATGCACTTTGGTGATCTCCTTTATAATGTAATCGATATACTAGAAGAGACAGTTGACAATATCGTTTCATTTCACCGTATGAAACACTGTTCACATGGTGAAGTGGAGAACGACATGCATGACTTAGATGCTGTCAATTCTTAGGATTGATACTATAATGATTATAGATTATTGTAAAGTACGTGGGAATGGAACACACGACCTCTGGCGTGAGAGTAAATTTTAAAGCCGTACCCTTTTGCAAAATTTATGCATCTAGTGAGTTTTGAGATGCACTGCACCTCCTAGAGGGCGCGCGGGAAGGTACGCCGATCTCCCCCTCTCTCATTAAAAGCTGCCCTCACACTGTTTGAAGTCAGATTAGTTTAGTTACTTGTAAAAGTGCTGGGCGGCCGGCTCCAGCATCAGCCCGGGGCTCACGGAGCAAGTGCAGATTTTGATTCTACGCGATGCATGCGAATCAATTAATCTCCACAACACATCTCGCTCATGACTGAGCATCGTGGCACCAATGTGGCGATGAATATCGTGAGTCATATCACTAAAACTCAAAAATATTTGATATAGTTCATACATTATTAAGCCTCTCTAAACAGAAAAATAACGCCTGATGTTGACGTAAAGATCCTTGAATTTTGAGGTTTGCCATTATTGAGTCAAAGTTATTATATTTTGCATTCACGCATCGTCTACAAATCATAAGAATATGATCAAAGAGATTATGAATGATAAGTACTCGTAGTCACACAGAAAGACTCATCTTCTATCTAAGAAGTAAAATAATTTTGAATCATTTATTTTAGGATAGAGATAAATATTACAGTTAAAAATTAACCTTAAGTACCTCATTAGAAAGTTTATTTCTTCGCTTGAATCTAAAATTCCTGCTATTTATGTTTTCCAATTTAGTTTTCTATAGCAAAATTGTTAAATATACTTTATTTAACATTTTTTTTATTTTAAAAATATATAAATTATTATTTTGAAAAATGGTGATAAAATAATACCTCTACTTATTATTAATCAATCTGTCGAATCAATTGATAAAGGATACATTTTTTGCAGAGCACATTTGAAAATAAAAACTAAATATTGATTCGTATTATTAAAGTATTTATTTGATAAATAAAATAATTTATATAAGAGTATACCGATACATTTCATTTATTTGATATTGATCTGACAAACGAGGATACCGTACAAAAATATGAGGCCTTAATGTGAAGTATCAGCATTTCCACTGCGAAAAGTGTTGTAAAAAGCATTGAAAAAAAATTCATAAAATTTCCCTAAGAAAGCGGCTGAAATCCGTGTATTCCGTTGTAACAACAGCCGGATAAAGTTAGCGGGCGGTATAACGATCCGTTTAACGAGAGCACTATTCGCATAACGGCCGTTTATAACGAAGTCGCAACGCCCGCGCGGGATCATTACTCGCCGTGTGATTTTAACCTTTTGAGAATCTTTGGGGGTCTTCGTGATCCCTAACTTTAGTTAGCGATATAGTATATTTAAGAAAGTAGTAAAGTATACTCAAGAAATATTACATCCCTGACTAAATTATAATAACTAAAATCTGGGCTTATATAAATGCTTAAATTACTTTATTTATTACTGACAGTAGGTACAAGGTGGATGTATTTTTTAAACATGTGAAAAATTACAAAGTATGATAAATATCAAATTATTTATGTAAAATAATGTTTTTTTTTTTAACATTCATAGATTAAAATGTTTTCATCAGATACCCACATACATGAAGGTGTATGAATTATATCCGTGGCTGTATCCAACTAACTTCATGCAGAGTATGTTGGGGTACATTGAGTTGAAGACAAGAAGGGATGTGTGCTTAGGTATGCATTTCTTCCGGCTGTTGCGTGGCGTGTTCGGGAATTCTGAAATTTTGTTGAAAATCGGTATCTATGTCCCCGATAAATATTTGAGAATAAGGAGGCACAGATTGTTTGCTCTCCCAAAGAGTAACACTAATCTGCCAGAGACTATGCCTCTTGGAAGAGGGATCAGACTGTTCAATTAAATTGCCTCGGATTTTGATATATTTCACGTAAGGGAGGCCCAATTAAGGCATGAACTCCACGAGTTTCTTTGTAGGAATGATTTGTTGGCGTTGTCCGTTTGATGAGCATTGTGACCTGTTGCCGTTCTTTATTGCTTTGTTCTTAGTACTTGAACGAATTGAATTTTTTAAATTTGTAACGTTTCTGTAAGTATTTTTTTTAATACATTAAAAATTGAAATACCATTGAGTGAAAGTGATGTATGTACCTTTGAAGATTCGCTCTTTTAGATTAATTTCTGAACGCTGCAATAATAATTACCATTATCAAGTCTATTCACACGAAATTCACTCGAATACATTTTTTGAGTTGTTCCGCTGATATCCTTCCAAAATAAGAGTCAGAAGGCTTTAAGAGAAAGCAAATGAAGGATCTTTCACAGTATCAATGGTGACGATTATATAGTTTTTAGAAACACAAGAAGAGTTCTCTGAATTTCCTGGAGAGACCACGTCACGAACAATGAGATTATCAGCATAATAAAAGAAGATAGGCACTTAGAACCATCTCAGAGAGGCGATCCCGATGGATCAGTCACATCATGCGCCACGATGGTCTTCTTCGCGACATTGTGGGAGGGATGGTTGAGGGAGGAAACTGCAGAGAGCGCCCTAGACGGCAGTATTTGCAACAAGTGTTTGAGGACATGAGATGTAGCTCTTATGCTGATGATGAGATGCAAGATTTTGTTGCTGCAAGCCAATCCACCGGATTGATACTACGAAAAAGAAAGAAACACAATCTTGCACATCATTATCTACTCTGCTCTAGAAGGCATTTCATGTCCTTCAAAAACTTATTGCATATACTCGAGCTTACAACAACAACTTTTTAAATAGTTTTTTAAAGTAAATCAGTAGATTTTTTATTTTTTTATTTTTTATTTGTTTCAATTGTATCACGAATCTCTTACACATGATAAATCACTATTTTACGTAATACGCTTAAATAATTTGTGTAATTCATTACACAAGCAAACAGTATTTATTGACCTTTATATGACCCAGCTGATCATCAAAGAATGCAAGCACAGCCAATCCTATGCTATTACGCTTTCGTATTTATATAAATAAATACCACAAACACCGAGTTGAATCCAAACTTAAGACTAATGCTAATGACACGATCAACATGGCTATTTAGACATCCTCCTCAAACATAACCCGTTTACCCAGAATAAAAAACCCTTTGATGAAAGTTCTCTTAGGCCCTGGAGGGTTGTTGAGGGACGCTACCCCTTTCCCGGTGAGACCGCCGCACTGCTAAATCAACAGGTGGGGTTCATAATGATTCTCTAATGATTTCTCTTACTTTGACTGCCGCACCATTAGAGAAAGACGCTTCAATAGAGACGGAGAAGGTACAAAGTGTACCGAACAATTATTTTTGCATGTACATGCTTGTAAAAGTAATTTTGGTGGATTCACATTTGCAATACATCTCTTGTTGCCAGTATTGCATCATTATTTTTTTAGTTTGTCAATGTTATAAATTCTGTAAATACGACTGCGGAGGAAACTTGTTATTGATATAATTATATTATATATTTCATTTGTAATAATTTATTGTGTCACGTTGTTTATTCCCATTCAATTTGCCCATTTCCATCTTCAAGTTTCTTCCCATATCTGTTTTATATCTGAAACATATGGTCACCACAAATTGCCGCCACTCAGTTTTGTGAGTTGCAATTATCTATTTCTCGTCCGGAGACACCTCTGCACTCTGATTAGCCTGACGCTCCAGGATCTTGAACCATTAAGTATGTACTAAAGAGCGGCTAAGCCCAAGATGCTCGTTTAACTATTTAACTTCTCAATACAATAGTTTTTCTATTCTAGATAAGTAGGTAAAACATTACAAAAATTATAAATTATTATAAAATCATGGTCACCGCTGAGTCTTCTCAGTAGACTCAGCGGTGGCAAATTGAGCGTATTTGTATCAAATGGTTCTAATTTGGAGCATACGACAAAACATAATTATGCTAATGACAAATGTCCCATGAAAAATCAGCTCCGCTTTCAAAGCTTGACTCAACATTTACCTAACAATCTTTTATGTAAGGATAACTCAGTACCGGCTATAGACTCTGCGGCGCCCTGGGGCATTTTTTTTCTAGCGCCCCATACTGTTTACATTTAAAAAAATATATGAATGATTCGTTGCCCTCAGCGCCCCTACCTTATTCGACGCCCTGGGGCACCGACCAACTTCGCCACTCCCTAAAACCAGCACTGGGATAACTGAATTGCAACATTGATATTTTTAAATGAATCTTTCTCAAATTCAAGCATATAATCGACGCAATCAGTAGTACTATAAAAGCATAATAAATTGTCATCAGCATGATGTACTCCTTGCTGAATGATACCAAAAACATCGATATACAATCTTTCGTCTCTTATTTCTGGTCGCTTTTCGTGCATTTATGTGCGCCATGTTGTCTTTTTGGTCGGGTCCGCTAACAGGTGTGTTACTTGGAAATACCACCTCTCGTGGCGCGGGCGAGAGCCCATAACGAGTGCTGAGATCAGTCGGTCCCCGCTCTATAGCGAGACAAGGTCGCATTACGGCCGGCGGTATGTTGTTCCGCCTGGCCCAAAAGCTTGTAAAGTTTCAACGTAAATATATGTCAATGTGCTTCTGAAAAAGTCTTTATTTTGCTGATCTGCTCCTCATCATGCCATCACGCGACGTATTAACACCCTATTGAGAGAGAGAAGGATGTTAAAATGAATTGTTCAGCTACACTTGTTTGGCAAACAAAATCTAAGAGTCTTACATTTTTTTTTCTTTGTCAAAAGATAATATCAATGATTTTTTTCTTTTTACAAGCTTATTTTATACGTCAAGTGATCTATTATCTATTGCGCATGCGGAACACATATATCATAATCCGGCGACGTTATCTATTACTGATTGCTCTATATAGCTACCTGAAAAAGTTTTTTTTTATTAATTAAAATCACATTAGTCACCCCTTGAGGCGTAAGCGATCATTAATTTGAATTTCACAAAGGCGTCCCCGCGCATTAATTAGCTTGTATAAATCTCTATTAAAAAACTTTGAAATATCTTACTAAAGAAGACTGTAATATTTATTATTAAATTTTTTTCGCCTTGGATGGTTTTGATCTGATAGTCACACGGGTAGCTAATATGTTAGGGGCAATTAAGATTATGGGGCAAATATAGATTATTTTTCTTTTACCTTTTTTCACATATGATCTCCAATTGAAGCATTTAATCGATATAAATTGCAGCTGTACTCTTTTGTTAGCTGATATTAAGGAATGCTGAATAAAATGGATGGTACAGCAGTTTTTGCTTACCTTACAGTACAAGTCTTTTTAATTTTTCTCCTTTATATTTTAATTCAGTCTTGAGCTTTGCATTCAGTCTCGATAGTCGATTTACTAAAAATTACCTACATCATCATCTCCATGTCCGCTTTCTTAGGATTTGGAGTATCATCATGGAGGTCATCACGACCTGCCGCCATAAGAGTTACAATTTAAAAAAATGTGTATACTCGTATATCTTGTATGTATTTCAACCGTAGGGTTAAAAAGCCTTTTTTTGTTTTGAATTATTTTTAACCATTATTAAATATCACGTAGATAATATTAATAAAAATCATATTAGGTAAATTAATTAACAATACTTGGTGAAACTACTTAATTATAATTTTAAATTAATTTTAATTAAAAAAAAAAAAATAGTTTTCATTCACATTTATTATAAACGATTACATGTTTCAGCCTCCCTGGAGCCTATCTTCAATAATTATTGAATTATTGATTGATATAAAAATCATATTAATAATCATAAAATACATTGCATATTTCAATATCAAGAGTCCCAATCTAAGTAGATTTTGTTGTGCAATTATTTATTTACTGATGAAATTACGTTCCAAGTAGTTCTATAGGTTACTCAAAAGAATATAATATAATACAAATAAAAGTTAAAATAACGGACAATGTAATACATAATAGAGACAGACATTAAAAAGTAAGTACAATTGTGATTAAATAACTTAAAAAATACGAAAAATTAACAATGAAATAAAAAATAAAAATAAAACATGGAAAGTAAATAAAACAGAGTAAAAGTCAGTGAATAACATAAAAAAATACAAAATAAGAGGCAATAATTATATCACGATTACAAATCATAAATTAACCCCCTTTTTATTATAAGCTTTTAGGTAATGTACTAATAAGAAAACAATGATTTTAATCGATATTTTTGCTTCATAACATTATCGAATCTAAGCACAATTTTTGTAATAACTAAGTAATGTAATTCAAAGTAAAAAAACCTTTCTGAGAAGATTTAGTTCAAATATAAATGATATTATAAACGAAAATCTTAAATTTCTTATTATAAAACGATTGTTAATTTACTTTCCTTATTACCCCGTCATACTTATCCTCAAAATATAAAAATGAAGGCAAAAAATAAAATTAGAAATTATTCAAATTGATCGTAATACTTTGTGGCGTTTTCTAATTACGGGCTTTGTGTTTTATAATATTTGAGATATCAATCTCTTCTGTTGTTTTAATTATTATATTTTGACTTGTTGATAATTTATTACGTCTCCAGAAAGTTATCGCATTATTCAAATTTCGGCTGCGTAAGCCACGAGCTGTAATAACATTGTTGTGAAAATTAAAACACAATTAATATTATACTTGTATTATTACGAGTATGTATTATGTTCTGAAATAGAACAGTAAAAAAAATGTTATAACTAATATTTAATGTAGAAGATATACAGTCGATTCCACTTAATTGGGACACATCGGGACTTGGGAATTTTGTCGCGGCTGTCCTAATTAAGCGAATTTCACATTTTTTTTAAATTCAGTAATACATACATAAAATTAAGCAATGCATATTTTATAGGTAATATAAATTATTATATAAATTACAAATATGTAATATGAACTTTTAAGAAAAAAAAACCTAATTAAAATAATAAATGGGTAAGTACATACAATTTAATTCAATGCAAAAATGAGTCAAGTGTAGTCTGTCTTTTGTTTTTGTAACATTTCACTTCTGCAAAATTAGCACAGATATTCAGTGCGGATGTAGGGCTCCCTTCATTTCTTTCCTGCATAAAATGACGCTGTAACACGGCCATACATTTTTTGCCTCCTGGTTAGTCACAGGCGCAGGTGACTCATCATCATCATTGTCATCTTCGTCTAATTTGATTATGTGTAACATAATATGTGCTGTGATCTTAAATTAACTGTCTCAATTAAGCGGAATGTTGTCCCAATTAAACATATAAATTAACTTTTGGTTTTTTTGGTTTCTGTCCTTTGAGATTTGTCCCAAATAAGCAGCTGTCCCAATTAAGCGGTGTCCCAATTAAGCGGTGTCCCAATTAAGCGTAATCGACTGTATCTTATTTATTAAGCTGAAATAGAGTTTAAGTGCTTGCTTATTATTTTGTGTAATGTCGGTAGGTATGATAAGTAGCATATTTTTGAAACCATTATAATTTATCAGAAATAATTGAATTATTAATTAAAATTATCATTTAATTATGTCGCAATGGAAATAGTGGTATTATTTGTTAGCCTTCGGAGAGAGCGAAGCCAGGTAGCAGTAATAGTTTTACATGATTATTTATTTTATTTCCATATCCAATCCGTATGGATCTAGAACCACAAAAATACTTCCACTCAGTTCTCCATTCTACATTCCATGTCCCATGGCATTTCTGCACCCGGGTTTGCCTGAGAGCAATATGGATCCCGATCACTTAAATAGATTTTTTAAAAAGGTTTGATAATTAGCCTCAAGCTCTCGAGGTCTAGAAAATAAGTATGAACACATCATCATCATCATCAGCCTGTGTCCGTCCACTGTTGAACGTAGGCCTCCCGCGTGAGTCTCCATCCTCTTCGATCCTCCGCCTTCCGCATCCAGGTCACTCCCGCTATTCTTCTTATATCGTCAGTCCATCTTGTAGGGGGTCGGCCAATGCTTCGTCTGCCAGTTCTTGGGCGCCATTCCAGTACTTTTCTTCCCCATCGACCATCGTCTCTTCGACAGATATGTCTTGCCCATTGCCACTTGAGTGTGCCTAATCGTTGGGCAGCATCCACTACTTGAGTTCTTCTGCGTATTTCCTCGTTTCGAATTCAATCTTTTAGCAACACTTTGAACATGGATCTCTCCATAGCACGCTGGGTATCCTTTATTTTATGGGTAAGACTTGCTGTTAGATTCCACGTCTCAGCGCCATAAGTTAATACAAGAAAGAATGCATTGGTTTAACGCCTTAGTTTTAAGACATTGCGGAATTTTCGCTTTAAAAATGTACTTTAGTTTTCCAAATGCTGCCCATCCCAGTTGTATACGCCTGTCGATTTATTTGGAGAAGTTACTTCGTCCTAGTTGCATTACTTGTCCCATATAGGTAAATGTATAGTAATGCATGATTATGAGAACAAATATAGCAATCTGAAAATAGTAGATAAAGCACTAAACCTAAAAAAACGTATTTGAGTGAAGCATTTTCGTACTAGGGCGTTTTCTTAATGCCTCTCATACACTAGTAGTTCTTACTTCATAACTTAATTTTGTTTGACGCGTAGTTCAACTATAGTGCATTTTTACGGCAGTTGCTTCAACTGTCCGACTCGTCAGTCATTTTGTGCTTTGGCTAATTTGATGGCTGGCTGAAATACAGGTAGGTGGGAAGATTGCCGGGTAGTAATATAACTATGTTGGTAGAATTTCAGGTGGGTATTTCAGGTAACTGTGCGGGCGGGCATCCCGACGTCGCTTGACATGTAACGACGCCGTTACTCATTTTATGCGTCCGACTCGCTAACGGCCGGATACGATGTAACGAGACCGTAACGAAGAAGAGTGCACTTCAATTGCGAATTTATTTAATACATATTATTATCAATATGAAATAATATGTATAAATCAAATACAAATTGTATAAAAAATGTGTAAGATACAAATAAATATGTAGCGACTATATGAGGCTTAAGTTATTTGATGTGATAGCACGCTACTCGTACATAATTTCACTGAGTAATAGTCCTTAAAAAACCTTTATGTTCTATCTTCGTATTATCAATCTGGTGGATTGGTTTGCAGCAACAAAATCTTGCATCTCGATCTCCACTCCTCTCAATCCTCTGCAGTCCTTTTCAGCTCAGCATAAGAGCTACAACTCATGTCCTCGAACACTTGCTGCAAATGCTTCCGTCTAGGACGCCCTTTACAGTTTCTACCCTCAACCATCCCTTCCACAATGTCGTGAAGAAGACCATCGTGGCGCATGTTGTGACCGATCTATCGGGCTCGCCTCTCTGAGATGGTTCTTACTAGGTGCCTATCGTCCTTGATTATGCTAAGAACCTCATTGTTCGTGACGTGGTCTCTCCGAATTCCGAGAATTCTTCTGTATGACCACATCTCAAAGGCCTTTACTTTTTTTATCACTTTCAGATAAGCACTATGTCTCACAGCCGTACATCAAGATGTTCGAAACAAATTGAAATTGATGATGTTCTACATCCAATCCTCAAATGGATGTAGAACATCATCAATTTCAATATGGTCACTTAAGTTGCAGGGTAATTTTATAAAACCATGGCCTGAAATTATTTTTTTGTTCTCTAGAGCCTTAATCGTTTACGTGACAAAAAAGCTGAGAAGCAAAAATCGTCGCTAATATTTTTTTTAACTGAATGAAAACATTTTTTTCATTCTTTTATAAATATGACAAATAATCGGAGGCTTCCATTAAGTGCTGTTTTGTTGCATTGTAAATTTTCATTATATTGGAGAGAATAATTTATGTAGGCGGATTCTACAAAATTATGGTTCCTAAAAAATACCTATGACAAACAATCGAAAACTTTACTAAGAACGCATCACCAAAATTGATATCAAATTCAGATATAATGGTCAACAATAAGCCATGTCCAGATAAACGAAATAAAGAGATAAAAACGAACCATCTAACAAAATTTTATGAAATTCAAAATACTCCCAGTTGTCCAGGACAACATGTTACGCCTATGTACGTAAATATAATGCTGGATGATCAGCGACCGACGACTGCTCTACGTCTCCTTGGTCATAAACACGTCACGTCATAATAACCAGAGTCGTCTCGCCAAGAGTTGAAGGACGGGATCTTGAAGAGGAGAATTGCACTGTTGGTTGTGTAATAACGTGAAGGTGGCAACTATACTGCTATGCGACTAGATTAAAGAATCTACAGTCATCATCAACATCATCATTCTATACCCGTTTTCTAGCTGGAGAATATTTCTCTCTTCTCATCCTTCTCAGTTTTGTATTCCATAGCTCTACTTTCTATGTACGTATATAGTTTTGCCGAATGTTTTATAGAGCAGTGAGAGCCTGGGGTCTAGTCAAAGGCAGCTATAGTTTATTATACACAGAGTTAGTTATAAAAACCTTTGCTCTATTCTTTTACACCGCGCAGTCACATGACTATTCCCCGCTTGAGTAGATACGTGAAAGTTGATGTATGTATACCATTGTTATCATCGTATAACGATAGATGTCTCTATAGTATAAATTCAGAGTATGTATATTATTATTTTTATTATTCAATCAGTCAACATTTATTCACAATCTTTTATATTGTTAGTTTCCGACAGTCTATTTGTTTAGTAAGTACCACTCGGGTCTCGAACCGAACTATGGACTGAATGTATGAGAAACAACTTCTTGTAAGTCCTACTCGGACATTACAACCAGTCATTTACCTGTGTTACTGATGAACCATATTACCTTCTTGATATTGTCTCAAGGTGACATTATTACATGGATTTAATTTTTTATTATAATATTTTGCGGGGACTAATCGTGTGGACTGCGCGGTGTAAAAGAATAGAGCAAAGGTTGCAAGGCTCGAGGTTCGAATCCCGCGTCTGCCGATATTTTTTCTCAATGAAATACATTGGTGTAATTTACTGATTAAAAAAAATGCTTATCTTCTTTGTCAATATCGTTTTTTTTATTTTACGTAACTTTCAGATATAAAATCAGAGTAAATGTAGATATAAAATATACTTTTTCAGCCACATTTTATCTAGTATTCAAAACCTTGCGTTATACGTGCTGTCAAACATAAACATTGCAAGTTTTTCGCAAACAGCTGTTCTTAAATAGTACGGTTAATATAACTACACCAGTAGTTGGTGTAGATTTTACTGGTGTTCAGAGGAGCGACGTCGCCGCCGTAAAAAAGTTTCCCGATAAGTAGCGAGGGTTGACGACCCCTGAACGTTAACTGAGATATAATGTGATGTCGCCAAAAGGCAGTCTTTTTGATTGACAGGTGATCTTAAAGAAAAAGTTGTCATCAAATAAAGATATCAATCGGCAAGTAAGCTTTTATACCTTAGTAGTGTTTGGAAATTATCATTCATTTATTGATTAAATAATTCGCTAAATAAAAAGTACTATGGTGAATCGAATCAGAATGTTAAATTTAAAATACTATTGAAATCAAATATTAAAAAGTAAGTTTTATAAATTTTTGACTTTGAGGCACGTAAAAACGTAAACGGGAAAACGTAAATGACAGACATTGCTGTGCATATATATACAATATACATGTACAATACATTGCAAGGCATGTCGACTAAGCTATTGTTAATTCAAACTGCTTATATAATATACTAATGACTAAATAATACATTTTCCTTTTCTTCATGCCCCAGGTTCTTGCCGTCCTGAAAGGCTTTTAAAAACTATATGTACTCAGTGTAGCTGTGATAGAAAAGAAATTTCTAGAAATGAATGGTGACAATTTGTGTCAACCATATGCTTCAGCTAGTGGGATTATGATACTTGAATTATAAGTAAATGTTGATTATATTAGTATTATGAATCATAATTTTACATTTTCATTAAGAATTGTCCGTTAAAAAATTAAACAAATACAATATTTACGTAAATTAATTTTAAAATTATGTTTATAACTGAATTACGTCAATGTAAATAAATGGCTTTTACTTCTTCGTTTAGCAACTAATAAAGGGTCCGCCAAAAAACTTTTTTTTTTTGAAAATGGGGCGCAAAACATCGAGTGTAGCTTCGGCTGTGTGGCACGTAGCGCCATCCTGTTAAAACCAAATGTTGCCAATATCCTCCTCTTCAATTTTTGCATACGAAAATTCGTTGAAAAAAATCGCCATTCACTGTAAAGGCCACTCCTTGCTCATTTTCGAAGAAAAATGGCCTGATTTTCAAAGTAATGTCGCAATATTTCTCAGCGTTGTTCAAGCGCATACACAACCATATTCGTTCAGCGGAAGGATAAAAATAATTATCTGTCAAATCAGACATGAGCTTAGTGTTACCATTCACGAAATAAGCACTAGTTGAAAAAAAAAACGTTAGATGGCGGACCCATTATAAGGTTTCGGCAGTAAGTTAAATCATCTTACATCAACTTTTACCAATATTTAATATATTACTCCCATTTTAATTTTACAACTGATCACATTCAAACTGACACAGTGGATACTGTCAATTTATTTAGTTTACTGCCGATTAATTTTATTTACTGTCAATTGAATAAATAAAACCGAACTTAACCTAACCTATTATTAATTACCATTCATTAATTATTTCCGGATAATTTTTTTTTTTATATTGCCGATTGATATTTTTCTATTGCCAAATGAACATTTTTTACTTACCTTTTTAGGTATTTATTACTGAATATTTGTTAAATAACTACTGCCAAAAAAAATAGTTGCCTAAATAAATTTGATATTTCTCAAAACGCTTACACATTCACTAATAATATAAGGTCCGCAATCTAACGTTTTTTTTTCAACTAGTGCTTATTTCGTGAATGGTAACACTTAGCTCATGTCTAATTTGACAAATAATTAGTTTTATCCTTCCGCTGAACGAATATGGTTAAAATACGCTTGAACAATGCTGGGAAATATTGCGACATTACTTTGAAAATCAGGCCATTTTTCTTCGAAAATTAGCAAGGAGTGGCCGTTACAGTCAATGGCGATCGATATCTGGCCGTTTTTGTTCACAAAAATAAAAGAAGAGGATATTGGCAACATTTGGTTTCAACAGGACGGCGCTACGTGCCACACAGCCGAAGCTACACTCGATGTTTTGAGCCCCATTTTCAAAAAAAAAAAGTTATTTGGCGGGCCCTTTACCATCCCTTCTCAATATTTACATTCCGAATAATTCATTACGCGCTCACACATTTTTTTTATTCTATCAATGCCCACCGGTTGAATTGTATTGGAATATAATAAATGTCTATATAAAATATAATCATTTGTTGTCCCCCCTCAAGTCGAGCATAATAGACGCGCCTCTTCATACAACCGCGAGGGCACTTGAAAATAATATTATTTCCGCTTCAGAAGATGGGAACACTTTTGTATTCACTGGATTTTTTTGCAAAAAAAAACAGTTATTTGCCGTTTTTTACAATCGTTCATTTCTTTATTACTTTTAGTAGAATTCTTTGACATTCATTTTCAATTATTTTTTTTAAAATATGAATCATGTTGAGTATTTACTATCTCGGAGCTGTGGTACAGTCAAAACCCTGTACACTTCTTCAGTTCACTATAGGAAAGCAAGGTAAATGTATGTTTAGATAGTAAAAGGACGTAAAAAATAATTTGACTTACGACCTTTCCGATTCGACTTGGATTAGTGACAGTCCTTGGGTATAATGCGTTTCAATGCTTAAATGAATTCGTATCTTAAGAAAAAACGGTCCAGCCTTCGAGACCGTTAAGCTATTCCTCTCGTTATTAAAATATATAATCTGAATAAACCAACTCATAACTAAATAAATCATCAATCCTGAAGAAGACCCCTGCAATGGCGGTCGAAATATTGGTTGAAGGAAGTTCGCCACAAACGGCTAAGCCCAAAAGCCACAATATCAAATCAGGCCCTAAGAAGTTATTTATATATTCCTCTCGTATTATAAAAAAATGCTGTGTAAAAATACGGGCAAATACAAACTCGGATAAAAGCGCTGTTTTAAATATCTTCACGCCTCTTGATTCTTGTCCTAGCAATGTTTTCATATATTGTACTTGGTGGAGTTCCGAGTTCAAAGATTGAGACTAGACAAGGATAATAAATGCAGCTGACTGAATTATGTTGCGGATATCTGTGACGACCATATGCATGGACGAATGTCATCAAGAGAACGATTACAGAATAATATACAAGGAGATTTGAGGACCTAAATAGCTACAGAGAGATACTTGTTGTAATGTATAAATACGGATGACTTAATTTTATTTATTAATAATGTATTTTAAATTATTTTTATTCATCTCAATGTAAACTAAATCTAAAATTTTAAGACTTTCAAAGATCACAGAGTAGGTTTCCTTTAGAATCTTGAATTTACAGTCTAGTTCGTGTTTTCTAAAGACCGTCTGACGAAGATATAGAGCTTTCGTTTTGTTTCAAAAGCGCTACATGTATTCAGAAAATAAAGTATTTTTAAATTTTATTTATTTAACGTTTAGTACATCTTCCACCCCTGATTTACGACAGGCTATTCAGCTGTCGCCAAAACCGGTTTTCGAGTGCCACTTCTGCAATCATTGCTACTGCGCCACCATTAATAATTATTTTTGCATATAAATGTTTTACCATACGTGAGCATAAACTACGAGCTGTTTTATCATTAACCACTCATAGACCACATTCAATATATGGTAGTCAAGGTTTTGACAACGATATAAAGAGATTTCTCCTGAGGTCATCTTGATCTACAATCTACATACTCGTATATGAATGTTCTGGAAGCTGAAAACTTAATTGTAGTTGATTGAAAGTAAATTTTATATGAAATGCTAAAGAAAACGATAATTTTATGTAATAAATTATTATGTCAATTATATTTGTAGAATGTTACAATTCACTTTTTAAAAAAAAAATTTTTTTTAAATTTATGGCAAGGCTTTAGTGGTACATTATCACATAGTCAAATGATATAGTATTAAAAGTGATCAAATCCTTGAATATATAATAATATAAATTATAAAATTAATTAAATAATTATATTAAATCTTACCGCTTCAAGGATTCACAGTGTTTTTCTGCATAAATATATTCAGGAAAATAAGCATGGTTGTGAAGAAATCTCATCAATGACGCTTTCCATTTCACAATAATGTCAAAACATGAAAAAAACATGTCCTTACGCTGCATGTGGAATATTGATTCGCCAACGTCATACATCGACTACAATTCGTGCATCATCTATTTTCAACATAAATTCACTATGAATAAGTGGTGCTTATATGACGATTCTTGCCTCTATTTTTAATAAATAGGCTATGACTGGCATCTACGAGTAAAGGATCAAATTCAAACTAACCGAAAATAAACTATATGTAGAGTTTAATCGATTAAAGTTTTTTTTATAAATTTAATCTCTGTAGGGGATTTCACACACAACCTTCGATATAGTAAGGCAACTCTTTTATGGAGCTTCTAAATAGGTTACAAGCACACCTCAATCCTTTTTTCACATCCATTTCCTCTTTTGACGATGAAATTGATATCCTGATGTTTTTACTTTATATGTCATATTTTATTTTGTTCATTACATATTCGTATATCATGTATGCTTTGTAGCAGAACTTTAATTTTGCATTATTTCAGGATGCATGTATTCTATTTCTTGTCTGTCAATTCGTAATATTGATTTTTAAATATTTGCTGTCGGAAAGTAATAATATTAAAAAGCCTGTGAATAAATGTTGACTGATTGAATTATAAAAAATAATAATATACACACTCTAAATATATACCATAGAGACATCTATCGTTATTTGATGGTAACAATGGTATAAATACAACTTATCCCGCGCGTCAGTTCGGGCAGGAGACGGTCGAGTGGTCTAGGGCAGTGCTCCGCAACCGGTGTGCCGTAAGACGATACAGGTGTGCCGCGATCAAATAAGGCAATATTATAAATAAATAATTTTACAACAGTCCTCAAGCTCCCAGCGCCTATCGCCTATTTATGTACACATACAACGAGGTACTTGCTTTATTAAGTTCTAAATGAAATTTAAAAAAAAGTGAAATGGATCAAATTAATATCTATTTTTGGCTTTTGGTGTGCCGCGTATTCAAGGTGAGAACTTTGGTGTGCCGCAGAATCCAAATAAAACTTTGGTGTGCCGTAGATGAGAGAAGGTTGCGGAGCTCTGGTCTAGGGTAATGAACAAGAGCAACGGTTGGTTCCAAGGCTCGCGTTCCGCATCCCGCTTCTGCTGATATTTTTGCTGAATGAATTGATGCGTATAAAGAATTTGATGTATAGTATGTGTATATTTAAATACTAATTTGTAATATTGTTAAGTAAATGAATAAATAAATAAATACTTAATACCAAGGCTATACCCGCTGACGAATTACTCACGTGACAGCGAGTTCCTTAACTGGTCTATCATTCGTCATGTTTTTACATACAATAATGTTCCTGCACTTCTATGTTCCCGTTCCCCCCCACGGTTAGAGAGTCCGTGAGTCAGCCACACATGCCGGGTTCAGATTTGAATTAATAATCGCCCCGCTATCGGACTCTATCATTGGTATTATATTTTTTCAGCCATTTTAGTGCTCATTACCTATTCTTCAGCGAGATTGTAGATAACTGAGGTGAACCAGAACCACCTCGTAAAGCGCACCCAACAGCATTTTTTTTTCAATTAAATTGATACACACCTACAAATCAATATCAAATGTCATATTTTATGACATTTCTCTTATCAATAAAGAAGAAATGAAATGGCTGGCGCTTTGATTCGAACCACGAACTATGCACCTTAGTTCTATTTTATACACAGCGTGATACACCTATTGACTTGAGACGTTTTAATTTAGGCAAATACATGAGAATACCGATAGATGGTTATTGATAAATATTATGATGAATGCTATGAAAAATTATTTTCAGGGATATCCAAGCGCTGTATACGAGTATGTAGTGTTTATCCATAAATGTTATTAGATTAGAGCTTTTATTATTGTTCATTTATGGGAACTTACTATGAATAAGTGGTTTACTAGAAGACTTTCCTTATTCACCAATTGTAATAAATAGGCTATGACTGGTGTTTAATTGGTTAAAGATCAATTAAATACCAAACCGCAGATATTAGTAGAGCTGTATCAAAGATGAGCTCCAAAGAAGTACGTTAGTTTTTTATTAGGTATACCATCGGAACCATAAAAGAAGTTGTCGTCTAATGAACTTTATCTCCATAGCGCGAGTCTCCGTTCCACTCGAATTAATATATATATTTCGTATGCTTCCTCTTTCTGCGATTTTTCTGATATCGTGGAAAAATAAAATTGTATAAAACTCTATTCCATTATAAAAATAATTCACTTAATCACATGCAATTTACCTGTGCCTATTAATTTACTTGAAAATTAACATTAGAAATATTTTTATTTATTTTGACAGTAAAATACTCGTATATTATAAAAAAACTCGATGTTTTCGAAAATTTGACTACAATAAAGCAGCCAACAATTTATATTAAAAATTACTTACTGTATTGAAATGTCAATTGAAGTTGAATTCTTTGCGAGTACTTAAATAACGAGTTTTAATATTTTGAGTAAGAACCATCTCAGACAGGCGAGTCCGATGGATCGGTCACATCATGCGCCACGATGGTCTTCTTCACGACATTGGGGAGGGGATGATTGAGGGTAGAAAATGTAGAGGGCGCCCTAGACGGAAGTATTTGCAGCAAGTGTTCGAGGACATGAGTTGTAGCTCCTATGTTGAGCTGAAAAGGACTACAGAGGATTGAGAGGAGTGGAGATCGAGATGCAAGATTTTGTTGCTGCAAACCAATCCGCCGGATTCATACTACGAAGAAGAATATTTTGAAGAAAGCAGTAATATTTTTTTTCTATTCGTTTGTCTGTCAAAGCTATAATAGGAAACTATAGTTGTTGGATACTTGTAAAATATGACCAATCACATTTCTTCAAGAAGCGGCTCTATCCCATACCGAGTGTTTCTTGCAGTAATACCTGATGGCGTGTCAGAAGCCATCGAGGGTTGAATGGTCCGCACTCCCGCCCTTCAGCCGCCCACTTATAGCCGCCTAAGTACCACCCCGCCGCCCACCCGCCGCCCACCTGCCGCCCACCGGCCTGGGACCTGCGCCGCGTGCTCGGCCATTCAATTATTCATAATCAGACCACTACGAGTACTTTTTTACATTCAGACACAGTGTTTGTCGTTTCACGTGCAAGCGGAATTCGTCATAAATGATAAAACGATTAAAAAAAAATACCTTTTTTTTTCGTTTTATCGGAGCATTAAATCACTATTGCCACCACATATTTGTATAAGTTACCACACCTTTCTCCCAAGACATCTATGCAACCATAGGTCTTCAGCAGGGTGAGTCTAGAAACATTAGGAGACAGCTGCTGTAGTATCCTATACTCACGAAATGTAACATAATTCCAAGTTTAGATTATTTGAATTTTTTATTAGAATATTTTTCAATATTAAAATTTTATTTTATACACAATTGATCTTTATTTCATTATTATTAGAAATTAAATATAAATACAATTCTACATCAAAAAATTGGACGCGTCAATTCATTCAGAAAAAATATTGGCAGTCGCGGGATTCGAACCTCGAGCGCTTAAAAGCGAGCGCCTTGAAAAATATTCTTATAAAAATAATCCAAATAATAATATCATTTGAGACAATATCAAGAGGTAATATGGTTCATCAGTAACACAGGTAAATGACTGGTTGCTTAATGTCCGCGTAGGATTTACAAGAAGTTGTTTTCATCCATTCAGTCTTTGGTTCGGTTCGAGACCCGAGTGGTACTTACTAAATAAATAGACTGTCGGTTACTAATAATAATAAAAAGCTTGTGAATAAATGTTAACTGATTGAATCATAAAATAATAATATACATACTCTGAATGTATACTGCAGCGACATACATCGTTATATGATGTTAACAATGGGATATATACATCAAGTTTCGCGTATCTGTCCAGGCAGATAATGGACAATACGGTGTATATAGGAAACAGCAAAGGTGCAACGCTCGAGGTTCGAATCCAGCGTATGCCGATATTTTTACTGAATGCATTAATGCGTAAATTTTTTTGATGTAGAATTGTATGTGTATTTAATTACTAATAATTCCGAATATTTACCTACATAATTGATATTTATATAAAACAATGAAGAGTTGTAATTAGTTTCCCAAAATAACTATTGCCTTATGCCAACTTTTAGTGGCTTAAAGTGGATTTTCGTAAATACAATTTATTTACTAAAATTTCCAATGATTATACTCAATTTTCAGGAGTATATGGATAGTGGGATTATTGAGGTGCATAATAAGGTTCATAAACGACGCACAGTAAGCATTATATAGTGATCTATCCAAAATTTGGTCTACGTCAATGTTAATTAACAGCGGTAATCGAATAAGAATCTCAATTACAAGTGTGATATTGTCTTTAGTAGAAATTGAAAATTTAAGATAATTAATAGTATAATTACATCAACACTGCAAATAGAGTATAATAAATAAAATGTTAAAAAGAGTAGAATATTCTTAATAATTAATTATCTTTTTTCGGTCATATTCTATTTATGTCATTGAAAGATTTTTTTCCGCTTTTCAGCTGAAATTTAGTTAACTAACTGAAGCAAAGATTTTTGATTTTTTTTAAATTTGAAGATATTTGTCGGATTAGTTTGTAGGACGAGGCTTTACTGAATTTCATTGATGTAT
Organism: Glossosoma conforme; assembly: GCA_022606575.1. Taxonomy (NCBI): domain Eukaryota; kingdom Metazoa; phylum Arthropoda; class Insecta; order Trichoptera; family Glossosomatidae; genus Glossosoma; species Glossosoma conforme. Next base: position 4,271,105 of record JAGTXR010000107.1, on the reverse strand, counting down.
TGTATATTTTCCTGTAGAGGGTTAGATTTAAATGCCAAAAGCACAATGACGTAAATCAATAACCCTCTCAAGCGCGCTGTCCGCCGCTTGACTTTTGATTGATAAAGGGCTCGGCTAACTCAAATCTACGAGCCGAAAAAAGCTCTCCATTAAAAAATACGTCAACCCTTTCGATGGTAATGGATGGACCATAAACAATCTGAGCTTTACATATCCACAAAACCTGAAAATCAAAGCTTTGCAAGCTCTATAGAGACCGAAATCAAGTAGAATAATGGATATATATTATTTGGTGGTTTCAATATGATTTTTAAACATTTTAGAAGACTTTTTTATTTTCAAATTTAATTATATAAGGTGTAAATAAAACAACTTGACTTTTGCTTTATATTTTTTTAACATCACTGAATACGTTGCATTTTTTTAAGGAGGCAATGACACAAAAAAAAATACTTTTCAATTGTAAAAACAAAGAAAATATCAGAAATCAAATATATTTAAATACTCATATATTGATATTAGCTTGATATAGCTCCTTTATGTTGATGACGTAAAGCCTCGAAAAACGATCTTTTGTCTCTTATTTATGTTCGCTCGCCTGACATGCACATATAATAATCTTAGTTTTAGTTATATAATAATACACGGTGTTTGCATACGCCATTTTATTTATTATGACAGTTGAACTATGTCATGTTGGTGCCACTGTCATCTTTAATTCGCTTTTTCTGCCGCAACTGTTGGCAGTGCTAGATGTGAGAGCGCGCCGTCAGTTGGAGCTTGCTCGCGTCCGTTATGGCGCACGCCTATTGGCTTTCCCCATAACGACGAAAAAGCAAGTGCTTGAGAAATAAACGCGAATCGTGAAACGAAAACAAGTTCATGGATCCAGCCACCCATTAATTCGATATCCAACATAGAGAGGAGGATATCAACTGTCGCCTAACGCGTGAGGCATGCCTAATGGCGTTCGCCATAACGGGTGAGGATATCAATATGTAAAATTGATTTATTTGATGTAGTTTAATAATTAATTAATAAGTCAAGTTCAAAACCGGACTTGCTAAAACGGCAGTCGAGTGTTTGACCATTAGACTATACCGTCGGCAGATGTACACAGAGATAGATATAAAGATGGAGAGATAGCCGTCATGTGCATGAGCAGTGCGTTTAAGGTACTCGAAGGTTATGTCCAGCAATCACGAAGTTTATGATTTTTTCATTATCCGTTTGAGTGCTTTATCGTGTTGAAACAATGTTTCAGGAAATATTAAAAAAAACATTTTCAAAACCATGTAACATAATTATCACGTGCACTCATTATACCATTTCTTTTGTCATTTACTAATACAGTCGATTCCGCTTAATTGGGACACACTGGGACTTGGTCATTTTGTCCCAATTAAGCGGATTCGACTGTATGTATATAAATGACTAAATACTGAATGTGGTGGTCGTCACAAACTGGCGCAATAATCTTTGTATGTTGCCATGATTCTCGTCTCATTCCTTGTCAGATTTATGAGCTCCCAGAACTACGTCGAGTTCATTCTCTATATACAAAGGCGGGTACAGCTTAGTGTTCAAAGCGTTGGCTTTGCAAGTCAAAGGAAGTGGGTTCGATCCCTGACGGAAAAAAAAAAAAAAAAAAAAACAATTTCTGAGCTCTAAAATACCAGTTGGTGTAACTTTGATCCCTCACCCGTAAAATACCAGTCATAGCCTATTAATAAAAAAATGGTGGTAGACGAAAGTCGTCCAGTGAAGAACAACCATTCATAGTAAATTCCTGTAATAATTAAGGATGATGCGTGAATCTCGGGCTATAGTCTATGTCGTTGGCGAATCAACTCTCCACATGCAGCGCTTAGCCATAGGCAGCATGGTAAGCGTCATAGACTCCCACAGATAAGACTTCAGAATCACTATTACCGTCTGTCGGGATTCTCCCGTGTGTTTACATAAAAATGTAAATAAAAAGTTACCGACATGACAATGAGAGTTCGGCAACCTAAATAAAATTCAGCTATGTTTATGCTGTCTTGCGGCTTCCAAAGAACATGTTTCAGCCTACTTTATTTTCGTCTCTTAACACTTAACCGATTGCAGATTGAAGGTTGTTTTTTCCGCACTTTTGCTTCGTCATTTTCACAAAATCATACCAGACTGGACTTTACCCGCCTCACACCCGCACCACACCGGAGGACAGTTAAATCAACAAAATCAGACCATCATACCTTTAGTATTTCATAAAACCATCTGAAAATAGACTAAGAAAGTAATTATTCAAAAAAAATCTGGACTAATTTATCACGCGATATTTAAATTGGTATAATATAAAATCTAAAATTAAAATATTTAAGCCTGGAAGTCACATTTTTACGGCTCACCTAAAAAATATTAAATAAGCTAACTTTAGCCTTTTTTAGGTTTTTTAATGAAAATATTTTACTTAAGGCATATATTTTCTAGTTTACGTAAATGGAAAATTTGTGTTCTCAAACTTTATGCCGTGTTCATGAGTAGCCAAAGTTCTGTAATAATTAATAAGCTCTTTGTAGATATTTCATACTGATAATATTACACAGAGTGTCTGTTTTGAAAAAGAGACGTGTCAAATGGAGAGCATTAAAGGGTTATGTTCTGTAATCACGGAACATTATTATTCTTTCGTTATCTATTATATTTTTTCTGTGTATACATTGTCAGCACTTCAATAGCTTGGCAAAGTAATTCCTTGGTCAAGTACTCATTACTATATTTCGCTATACCTGTATATAGTAATTTTTTGTTGCATTATGTAACAAATCTTGTGTGATATATATAAAATCGTGTCGGAAACAACAGGGTCAGATCCTGTCTGCCCAGAAGTGGGCGACGTCGATGGCGTTACTCCAGGCCATCATCAGGTCTTCCTGGGTGCAGCTACTCAGACACTGCGCACATTTCAAAAGGTGTGACAAGGTCTGCTCCGCGCCGCAGTCACATTCAGTCTGTCCGCTGTAAAACTGCCAGGCTTTCATTTGTGTCATCGTCTTGCATACTCCGGTCTAAGGTCTGTTAAGGGACCTCCATATATTCCACCCCTGGTCGTGTCCAGGGGCTAGGTCCTCTTTCGGGGCAATCCAAGTATTCCCCTCAGTTGCACTTCTCCACATGTTCAGCCGCAGGATGGCCTCAGGTATCGTTGTCGACTGTAGAAAACTTCTTCTTGATTTGAGCCGTGAGGTTATCTTTTGATACCCAAACATAGGGTGGAATGTGTCGTGGGTTGCTTTGCAGAACTCCTTCTTGGTGGCGACTTCTCGCCGTATGTTTGGTGGGGCGATGCCCGAGAGTTGATATAGCTTTGATATTGTGTGATAATAACCAGGAGTTAGAGATAGACTCTCTGATCCATTTCAGGACTTATAAGCCGACAGAAAGAATTTAAGGTTTATGGCGTCGATAGAAGATCAAGAAGGTAGTTCTGGTGAAATAGAGAGACGTTACAAGATTACTCGTATGTTCTGAAAGAGTGTTGAGCGTAGCAGCTGAAGAAAATCACTAGGCATCCGAACTCCTCAAAAACCACATAAAAGATGGTGCGAAAGCTGGATATCCACGACGCAGGAACAGACTTAATAACAGAGTTCTAGAGATTGCTTCTTCTGAAGAATATTACTGACAAAGTAAAATATGAATGAGACTGCTTTCGTGAAAAAAAAAACTAAATTTAATATATCATGTATTTTAAGGAAATGGACAAGGTGATTAAACCGCCGTTATTATCCATCAGTGATTTCAAAATCAGTTGTCAGGAAAAAGTTATAATTATGACGGTTTACTTAAAGGTCATTTCATAAGTCGTTACGTTAATGAAGTTCAATGGAGTACGAGACCTCGTATATTTTTTACCAAGAAGCAATTTAAAAAATATTTACGTAGAGTTGTAATAAAAAATAACTGCCCGTAATTCACTATTTTATTTAACAGTAAGACTTGTTACCCCAGTATGTTTTTATATCCCACTATTAAATTAAATCATGAAGGTATTATATTACATAATTATACATTATTTATATATGTAGTATTCGAATCACATTTTAAAATTTTATATAAGATTTTTTGTTCAATTCAATAATATAATATTATAAAAAAATATTATGATGTGTATTCCGGAACCGAGGTCGCGGTCTCGAAATGTCGGTATCAGCTTAAATGGTGATGCCGGAATACCAAGGTTCCGGCACTGAGGATAAGACCAAAGACCGGAGTTAAATTGATACTAATATATTTAGTACGAGATCCCCTTTTTACTCTATTTTACAACATGAGTAAGAATTTATAAAATTAATATTAATACATTAAATGTCATACTCCGCACATTACTCGATACCGTTTTTGGACCTTTATCTCTTGAATCCACATAGAGTGGCAGATTATTGGGATGGTCAATGCTCCGTATCGATGCGTAAGCATTCTTTATTAATATTATTAATAATACATAGAATTTCGTACACAGCAAATTCCTCGATACTTGTTGTTTTGTACCTTGATCCCCTCAATTTACATAGAGTGGTAAAATGCCCTGTATCGTACCTGACTCTAAGATAAAAAGTTTGATTAATACAATTACTTTAAAGAGTTTTGGATGCTTAATACAACACAGTTATGTTCAAAATAACATTTTGAATAATTTGACTGGTAAGCGATTTGTTTTATTGAATTTAGAGAACTAAGGCTTCACGCTCTCAAATATATGTTAGTAAATAAAGGCAGTTGTAGTTTATGATTTTACAGATGATGATGATGATGATCTCAACCAAGTTCATCAGTGTCTCTTGACCAAGCCTATTTAGAATTTTTACATTTTGGAAATATTTACACTCGGAAGAACAAAAAAAAAGTAAAAAAAGTTTAAAAAAGTAAATAAATGTATATTAAGATGCTCTTAGGGCTATCACTGATGATTTTTATATATAAATACATACAGGAGAATACCGACAGATGATGATGGAGAAATCTAATCTCTAGATTTTATGCCGCTTGTAATTTTAATGGATGGCTTAGTGTTGCATGCAGAGTGTTGATCTAATAACAGTCATTTAACTATGGCATTTACGCATCGTCCATTTATACGGAACGACTTTTGTTTGAATATTTTGTATTTTATTTTTAAATAATAAGATATGAGTGGAATTTTACGGGTAAATGAAAATTTAACACCAACCGGTGTAATTTATAAGACGTCGATTAAAAATATAAATATTTGAAATCTTTATCGGAGGATAGAACCAAAGCGCTTAGCATCTTAGTCACACCCGCTGACATAGAACGGCTTTAAAAATATATGTTTCACGTTTTCAGACAGATTAGTATATTTTTTTTCAATGTTTTCAGCATTCACTTTCAGATCCATTATAAATTATAAATATTGATTTATTTACCTTGTTTTCAAATGGATCGTAAGATAAGTTCTTTATTTGGAGACTGCAGTTTCTACTAACTCGTAGCCTTTCTCAATCATTCTCTTGTTAAGAGATAACTGAGCTGCAATAGTACTTTGTTTGTGGTCTAACCCATTTTATGTAGGAGAGAGGGTAGGAGTATAAAAGTAAGTATAAAAAGGTAAGTATAAATTTACAGAAAGCTGTCATGTGGCGTACTTATCTGATGAATATTTAAAAATTCAAATCATCGAACGCTTTATAATCTTTTGTTTTTAAAATCATTTTTTTCTACCTGATATTGTTTTGATTATCTGAAACAAAGATCAACCAAAACAAAGGTGTGTACAGCATCGACCGCGTGGTCTCTAGCCCTAGGGGTATTATCAAAATAATTCAAGACTTAAACGAACTGTGTACAAAATATGTTGATACAGCAATTTAATGTATGCTAATGACGCCATGAAATGATTATAAAATGGTGATTTTCAATGTGCATTTTGTGCCGAGGGCCGTTAATCAGCTTTGGCCACAATTTGGGCATTTTGTGTTGAGTTATATGTAAATGTCGTGCCCGGAGGCAATAAAGGGAATGTGGACGACTTCTACCGGCAAACAAGGGTTGGTACAAAACATTCACATTCAAAAAGTATACATTATATGAGTAAAATTACCTTTCGGGCATCGCCCCACCAAACATACGGCGAGAAGTCACCACCAAGAAGGATCTCTACAAAGCAACCCACGACACACTCCACCCTATGATTTGGGTATCAAAAGATAACCACACGGCTCAAACCAAGAAGGAGTTTCTTACAGTCGACAATGGAACTGGTGATACCTGAGGCCACCCTGCGGCTGAACATGTGGAGAAGCGCAATTGAGGAGAATACTTGGATTGCCTAGAAAGAGGACCTAGCCCCTGGACACGACCAAGGGTGGAATATATGGAGGTCCCTTAACAGACTTCCAACCGGTGTATGCAAGACGAGGACACAAATGAAAGCCTGACAGTTTTACAGCGGACCGACTGGGTGTGACTGCGGCGTAAAGCAGACCCTGTCACACCTTCTGGAGTGTGCGCTGTGACCAAGTAGCTGCACCCAGGAAGACCTGGTAACGCCATCAACGTCGCCCACTTCTGGGCAGACATGATCTGACACGATTATACCCTTATTGATTTAAAATCCCAAAAACAATAATCTTGGCATTATAAAGACTTTACTAAGGGTAAACACACGGAATTTATGATGATTATAAAATCCCAAAAAACAATAAAATTGGCATTATAAAGACTTTACTAAGGGTATACCTTATCTAAGTGTGTATTGATTTAAGTGATACAATTAAAAATATAGTTTAGGTTTAGAAAGTCGGCAGCCCTGACCGTTTGTGAGTGGCTTGTCCAGGGGTGCCAATACGGCAATTAGCGGGAAGAATGCGAGTTTCCCATCTGATATGAGCTCGGCCTGGCCAGGGCCGGGAATAAAAATGGGAAAATTCTCTAATTAAGTGCGCACACTTAACTGGTAATTACCCGATTGTTATTCCGAGTCGCGACTATAACAATCGCCACTGCACTTCCCCCCATAATAAGAAATATTTTTTATAGCTCGTAAATATATAATAGGCTGAGATTTAATGAACTCTTTTAAATTAAAAGGCGGATTGTTTTATTGGAATTCATATAATAACAAAAAATATAAAATTATTGATTTCATGATATAAATTCATGCAAACATTTATTCCTTCTTCTTCGCGGTACAATTCACAACCCTGGGACTCTTGAATGTTTTTAACATCTACGTTCCAGATAAGTACACCCGTGCTCGTAGCCATCCATTGTTTTTGATGCCAGTTGATGCTTGTGGAGCTTCAAGCACTCAATTTGGTACAACGGCAATGGCGCTCCTTAATGGCCTACCAGCACACCTCGATCCTTTTCTTACATCTTTTTCCTCTTTTGTCGATGGTGTTGTTCTCCAAGATCTCTATGATCTTTGACAAGTGTCATCTTCTTCTTCTTTTATGTTATTTTTATATTTTATTATCTTTTTGTATGTATTATATATTTATGTATGCTCTGTTTCTCATTTTGTATCTTGCGGTTCTGTGTAATAAATAAATAAATAAATAAAATTTATACTTTTAATCAACATTATTAAATTTATCCGCCTCAAACCCGCATTACACCGGAGGACAGTTTTTTTATGTAATTGCATGTAGGAGAGCACAGCCGATCAAGACCAATGCACTCTATGACGCTTAGCCAGGGAGGCTGTAATATTTGATATTATTCGAGATTGATTATCTAAGAATGTTGATGGAGCTTGCTTTTGGAAGAGAACAACCGTTGAAAGATACAGGATCCATAGCAGTCTTTTTGGTGGAGAAAGTACATGATTGGGTTTTGGAAATGTTGAAACTGACGAGGTTGAGTTTATCCCATCGTGAAACCCTTTCAAGAGACATGTTCATCTCCACCAGAGATTCCCTGGCAGCAGATAGTTCCGAATGTTTCGGAGATTTATGGAAGATTATACTCTCATGGACAGTGCTGTCGTCGGCATAGCAGTGAATGTTTGCGCATTGTAGCAAATCATTCACATGCAGAAGGTCTCCTTAAAATGATGAGCTCATTCAGATAATGATCTCAGTTAGTAACTGATAAGTCCAGTGGGAGTCCCATCTGAACAATTGTGGCCACTGCACAGAAGTGCTAAAAAAAAACCGTGTAAGAGGTTAGAATCTCATTCACGGGTTGTAAAGATATGGAGATGGAAGATAGATTCTCTCACCGAAATTATGAGCGAAATGGCTATTACATCATTACATCATTAAATTTATCAATAGTATTTGTATATAAAATGAGTTTGTTTTTAAGTCGAGTCATCCAAAGAATCTAATGATCCATAAGCGTTTGGCTAATCATCAGATTCCCTTTAAAAACACCAAAGCAAATCGGCAATGGATACTACAGTTGCCATCTCTTTCAAGTCCCCGGACTCTTATCCTGGATATGATAGGGAAACATGTATGTATTCTCTAGCATGGACAATGGCAACTTATATATCTGAATGGCGGAAATTTGTAGTGACCATAAGTTACAAATATGGAACAGACATGAACATTGAAAAATCTTTGAATACGTATAAAGGGACATAGCTCTTTTTCTTCTAGGGATGCTTTCTTTCCATTCGGAGAATCTCATTTAGAGTCCCGGAGGAAAATTGCTACTCTCAAACATTCATTTCTTCTTCTTCGCGGTGCAATTCACAACCCTAGGACTCTTGAATGTTTTAACATCTACGTTCCAGATAAGTACACCCGTGCTCGTAGCCATCCATTGTTTTTGATCCAAGTGATACTTATGGTGCTTCGAGCACTCCATTTAGTACAACGGCAATGGCTCTCCTAAATGGCCTACCAGCACACCTCGATCCTTTTCTTACATCCATTTCCTCTTTTGTCGATGGTATTGTTCTCCTAGATCTCTGTGATCTTTGACACGTGTCATCTTATTCTTTTATGTTTTTTTTTCTCTTTTGTATGTATTGTATGTTTATATATACATATAGTGGGAACTTCCCCATTATTTCTTCTGTTAACGATTTTTAGCGAAAACATTTCGTAAAATAATATCCTTAAATAAAATATCTATTCGTTTAAAAAATAATGGAAAATAATCTGATTACAGCGCAGGCTTTTAAAACGTTTTCTTTCTGAATAGATTTAACAAAACAATATTAATTACAAAGTACACGGACAAAGGATCAAAAGTCCTTAAATGGTCCTTTCATTAATTAAAGCTGCTCAATATGGCAGCTCGGAGACCACGGGGGCTTCAAAATAAAACAAAGAAAATACATTTATGTCAAATATGTTTGAAAAGTGATGTTTTTGTAGTAAAATCGCATACAAGATATTATATTATGATGCCAAAAGATGATAGTACTAGTAAAGGATATAAATTATGTAACCTACTATAGTCAATTGTTATCAAAGAAAGTAATGTGAATTGGTCGTGTATTTGAAAGCTTATCGAAATGTTTCAATTTTTTTTTTAATTTACATATTCGATTGTACATGCCTTATCAACCTACACACTTCAAAGATGAATATTTTTTAAGATTTTCATGTATTAAAGAAAACATTAGTAAATTATTACTTAAAATATACATATACTATACATAAAATTCTTTTTTCAACGCGTCAATCCAAGCACAAAAATAACGGCAGAAGCGGGATGCGAACCGCGGACCTTGGAAACCAACTATGCCCAGGTATTCATACCGCTCGGCGAACTGCGCCATTGCCCCGCCTAGACTGACGTGCGTTGAAACTAGTATTTATATCATTGTTATCATCGTACGATAGATGTCGCTATAGTATATATTCAAAGTATGTATATTTTTATTATTATTCTATCAGTCTTCATTTATTCACACGCTTAATATTATTACTTTCCGGCAGTCTATTTATTTTAGTAAGTACCACTCGGGTCTCGAACCAAACTATAGACTGAATGGATGAGAAACGACTACTTATAGTTCCGACTCGGACTTTATAACCAATCATTTACCTGTGTTACTGATGGATAATTTTTACCTTCTTGATATTGTCTCAAGGAGACATTATTATATTAATTTTTTAATTTTTATTAGAATATTATTTTATTATTTCAATATTCTAATCTACTTTTATAGATCATTGACTATATTACAAATTATTATTACTTAAAATATACATATACTATACATAAAATTCTTTTTTCAACGCGTCAGTAAATTAGTTAGTAAATTATACAACTAAATATTAAGTAAATAATATTTTTTTATGTATATTTACATCGGTATCAGAGTAAGCCTTCTAAGGAAGTTTATTGAAGTCATATAATAAAAAGTGGTCATAAATATGATAAAAAAATATTAGAATCATTGCATATATCAAGGTAGTTAATCCAAAAATATATTTGCACGAAAATCTTTTTTTTAATGTTTCTACAGTTTTAACTGTAACTATTGTAAATTTAACTATTAAAACAAAATATTATATTCTTTAGAACGATACTACTTTGTAGAGTATTTGTTTTGATATCAGCTTGATATAGTTCTTTTAAGCTGATGCCGAAAAGCCTCCAAAAACGATATTTCGTCTCTTATTTTTGTTCGCTAGCCTGACATGCACATCTAGTAATGTTAGTTTTTAATTACATAAAATTACACGGCGTTTGCATACGACTTTTTATTTGTTATGACAGTTGCCCCATTTCATGTTGGTGCAACTGTCATCTTTAATTTGGTTTTTTGCCGTGATTGTCTTGGCGGCGCTGGATATCACAGTGTTTCGGCAGTTGTCAGTTAACTTTCGTTCCGCCGGAACGCCATACCGGTCGGACGAAAAAATCAAGTCTTTAATAAAAATAAATGGGAATTATGCTTCAAAAACAAGTTCTTTGTTTTGTTGGTCTGCTCCTGCATTCTGCCACCACGCAATTCAATAACAAACTTAGAGAGGAGAATGTTAGTTTCAAAAAGCGTTCTATCACAAATGACTTATTGTTTTGTAAGCTTATACTTGTAAGCCTTATCATTACTGACTGTTAAAAACTAAATACTGATAAATATGGCTCTTAGTGAGTCAAATCCATTGTTTATATAAGACACTTTTCAAACGCTTTTGAATATAAAAAAAAGCTTGTTAAGTGCACATACATGTAAGTCGCAATGTTTGGAAGTGTTGAAACCATTACTGAAAATAAGCTTTACAGTGTTTCATTACTGCGTAGTTTGCTGGTTCTGATGATGAAGGGTTTCTTCGTCTCCGAGGGCCGAGGGTGCTCCTGAAGACGAAGCCCCGGAAGTGGCCGGCGAATTAATCCGCCCAGGTAATTATTGCAACCGGCTTCAGGTGAACTTCCACCCATCGAGGTGAAAAGCATTTGAACCGCTATGAAAGGCCTTTTTTCTATGAAAATGCCTGAAAAGAATCATTATATATTGTAAAGAAAATGTATTGGTAATTAAGCAATTTTATTGCTCCGTTTTAAATTAATAAAAATACATTAAAATTGATTCAATAAAAAGCTTCTGTATACAATTAGCGAGTAGGTGTAATACTCTTTTTATTCAATACAGTTTCCATATTTTGTTAACTTTTTGCTTCAGTTTTATGTTGCTGTTTATTTAAGTACAGAATATTTGATTTTGTTCTCATAATAAATATGAAGTAATTGTTATTGTTGCAATCTCAAGTGTCGTGCGTTCTGTATTTTGTTGGCATGGATACTGAATTTGGACATCATTTGCACCAAGAATGACAATTATTATATTTGAATTTAATTATCTACATTATAATATATACATTCCCGTATGTATAAACTTGTTACACATTTATTTTGTGGGTATAAGTAAACAGCTATCATTGTATTACATTGACACTTGTTATAATACTTGTATGATATAATCGTGTCGGAAACAACAGGGTAAGATCCTGTCTGCCCAGAAGTAGGCGACGTCAATGGCGTTACTCCCGGCCATCATCACGTCTTCCTGGATGCAGCTACTCGGACACAGCGCACACTCCAGAAGGTGTGACAAGGTCAACTCCACGTCACATTCAGTCGGTACGTTGTTAAACTGCCAGGATTTCATTTGTGTCTTTGTCCTCCATATATTCCACCCCTAGTCATGTCCAGGGGCTAGGTCCTCTTTCGGGGCAATCGAAGTATTGGAGTAAAGAAGGTCCCTCCGCGTGGTGCCCCCTGGAAACGGTTATTTACAATGATGGACAATCCTACTACGGAAACAACAACAACACACGCAAAAATGCAGAAGAACTAATATGATAACAAATACATATGTTTTTACTCTTCTGTTTTTTAAGTATAAAAATCTTCGAAATTTTTTATATTGATTGGCTTATTTTTTATATTTTTCTGTTGACACTGATTTTAATCACGCAGATAAATTTTATGTGCTTAAAATGATTAAAAAATATTTTTATGCTTGAAATATTAATATTTAAAAATAACTACGTTGATACATTTAACTGAAAACTGAAAAGTTGTCAGTATCCACGTAATGCCATTTAGAATGTCTCTCTTTCAGGAAAAATTCCCAGGTAAATTTTTGCACCAAAAGCTGTCGCTCAATAGTTTTTGGTTAAAATGAAGAAGTTACACCCGACAAGGGAGAAAAAAGGGAGACAAGCGGTTGACAGGGGTTGCCAATTTAGCAGTTTGTCCTCTCTAAGCGGTGGTCTACGTCACACTAGTTGAGAACTATTTGCCTAATTAATATTTCGTAGGCCCGAGGCTTTTGATCTCATTTCCGGGCGATGGCGAAAACTTTCAAAATTTTGAGCCGAATTTTTGGCATTTTGAAATTAGTTGCAGTTTTGCGAAACCGACGCTCCGGTGTTGAACTGTTGTTTTATTGTGTTACGTGCTTGGCAGGGGGGCTTTATTAAAAAAGTTTGAGAATTTGCATGTTAATGAGTGGCGCGCTTATACGACCGAAATTTAGTTGGCCAATGAGTTTATCATGTGTTAAACATTTTTAAATACTCACATAACAATGTAATTCTGTAGTTAGTGCAGTCAAGCCCAACTTCACATACATTTTATTATAAAATCTATACATCATAATCAGCATCGTAATCGTCAGTTTCAACATTTCCAAAACCAAATCATGCACTTTCTTCACCAGGAAGACTGCTATGGATCCTGTATCTTTCAACGGTTGTTCTTTTCCAAAAGCAGCCTCCATCAACATTCTTGGATTATCAATCTCGAATAATGTCAAATATTTATTACGAGTCAAGTAAGTATAAAGCCGGTCTCGCTTCCAAAAAACTAGGTGTATTATATAGATCACGTCGGTATTTCAACGATAAAAACTTCTTCTTCTATATAAATCCTTGAATACGGCAGTCACCTTTGGATTGGAGCCCCAAAATACCTTCTTAACTTAATTGACTCAGCTTAAACAAGAGCAATTCGTTTGATAAACAATGACACTCGTCTGACCTGCAATCAATGGAACACAGACGTAAGATTGGTTCACTTAGTCTTTTCTACCGTTATTACCACGGTCGCTGCTTTTCAGAACTTAATGAACTAATTCCTCCTCCACCCACCCACTATCGACAAACTCATCTTACACTTGCCGAACATCCATACACGATTAATGTTTGTCGACCAAGAACTGGCAGTTTCCAAAGTTCCTTCATAAATGCCACCGGTAAGCTTTGGAATACTCTTCCAGCGTCTGTGTTTCCTCCTTCCTACAATCTGGATCTCTTCAAGAAACAGATAAATATACACTTGCAATCTCCCCAACCCACACACAAACACGAACATAAAATACGCTTCCCGCATACAGCGTCCAGCCTCCGTGGCTGAGTGTTATAGAGTGCACTGGTCTTGACCGGCTGTGCTCTCCTGCATGCGTTTACATATAAAAAATATATGAAAATAAAATGATGATTATATTCGTAAAAACAATTTTTAAGAATCTTCTTCTTAAGAAGTGACTATCTTCATTCGATCAGTCACTCTTTCCTCCCAACCTGTGGTGTTCGTGTAATTTGGTGCCCCAGTGGAGCTGCGCCCCGGGCCCGGCCTCCGCCCCCCATAATTCTTGTTCCGTCTGCCGCCCCCTATAATTTGGCGCAATAATTTATTGAAATGAAATGATAATGTTTTGTCCCTCTTGGCGCAATACACGTCCAAACCAAAGGCGGCTCATGATCCATAAATCTTTTTTTTTCCGCCATTGTAAAATTTAAGATATTTTTCAAAATACAGATTACGGCAGCATAAAAGCATCTTGATGTACGGCTGTGAGACATGGTGCTTATCTCAAAGTGATAAAAAAAGACTAGAGGCCTTTGAGATGTGGTCATACAGAAGAATTCTCGGAATTTCCTTGAGAGACCACGTCACGAACAATGAGGTTCTCAGCGTAATCAAGGAAGATAAAGAAGAAGGAACCTAGTAAGAACCATCTCAGAGAGGCGAGCCTGATGGATCGGTCACATCATGCGCCACGATGGTCTTCTTCACAACATTGTGGAAGGGATGGCTAAGGATAGAAACTGCAAAGAGCGCCCTAGACGGGAGTATTTGCAGCATGTGTCGAGGACATGAGTTGTAGCTCTTATACTGAGGTAAAGGGGATTGCAGAGGTTCGATAAGAGTAGAGATCGAGATGCATGATTTTGTTGCTGCAAGCCAATCCACCGGATTGATACTACGAAGAAGAAAAACATAGTTTTCTATACTTCTTCATGTCGAGGATATGGTCACCACAAATTGCTGATAAATATTTTTGTCAGATGCCGTAATTTACTTTATTTGTACACCCAAAGTTCGGTCGAGTACCCTAGGCCACCCAATGGTGTCAGCACTGGCAGGGCATCTGGCTGACACGGGACATAAGTTTTCGTTCGAATCCGAAATCGTGGCTCGAACACAAGGAAACTATGCATGTCTAGTAAGGGAAGCCATTGAAATCAAAAGACATCCCATCTACATCAACAGGGATGACGGCTTGATTCTCAGAACAGCATGGCTTCCACCTCTAGCATATACTCTTAAACCTGTACAGACAAGCAAGGACGACCACAGTCCGACATGACGTTCGTGGATGTACAATTCTTAGAACATACCTACCGTAGTCTTAAAAAACATACCTACGATACTTCGGAATGAAACATGAGTTGCCATGGAGATATTAATCAATAATGTTAATAAAAGAAATATATAATCTGAATAAACCAACTCAAAACTAAATAAATTATTAATCGTGAAGAAGACCCCTGCAATGGCGGTCGAAATATTGGTTGAAGGAAGTTCACCACACACGGCTCAACCCAAAAGCCACAATATCAAATCTGGTCGTGAAAACCTAAGAAGTTATTTGGTCAATTTATTATTTCTAGATCTGAAATAGTGATTTGTTACAAGTTGGGTAGGTCTTCTTGAGTGTTCTAGAGGAATCTATCAAATTAAATATATAAGCGATTCGAATTATTTTACGGCTTGTTAAGTAATCAAATAAAGTGTACATAAATAAATGTCTTAAATAAAAAGTGGTTAGAATTCAGAATATAATTTAGAAAATATGAGTCCGAGGACTTAGAAAAAAACGTTTTACTATGCGTGACATATTAATTTTTGTGTATTTGCTACTATATTTATCTGATATATTCACTACTTATAAAAGCAATGAAAATTTATAAATATATTCTACAATTGATAAACATACAAAACTAAAGCAAATACCAGGAAGTTGAACTAGATATGAGTATACGGTCAACATCTCTAATGCTTACGTTTTTATATGATTAATTTATGAAAGAAATATCTTGCAAAATGATATGTGTGATATATGCTGTTTGTGTTTCAATCGTTGAAGCTTGGCATGTCACGAAATGCTGTACAATATGGGAATAAGCGGCAGTTTTTAGAAGTGCAAGGACCTTGAACATGTTATACAAAATCTATGATAAAATAAATATTAATAGTTCTACGTGCCGCCCTATAAATTGTTGCTTTGTAACCTGTTATTACCCCGCAGCAGATCTCCGTGCGATATCGCAGGAGGGCTACGGGGCGATACTAAGGATACAACCTGAATCTACCTGTATCAAAGCGTGCGCCATACCAAAGTCACATACCAAAGAATCTTGTCGAATCGCTCGTCGCTAGTAACACGTCACTGTACGACATATCTTACAGTTACTGAGATACAACCAGAACCCCCCTTTTTGTTATACCTGTATTTTATCAGCATTATATACCCCTTGCTAACTGGTACCGAAAACCTCAATTTACAATCATTCGTCTCTTATTTTCGTTCGCTCATCAGACACGCATGTGTTGTCATTTTGTAATGCCATTAGGAGGAATAGTTATATAGATCCCCACTTGCGGCGCTGGGTGTCACCGACCACCAGTCAGTAGTGCGCGGACCGCGACCGGTAGCTCGGCCCCAAAACAAAAGGTTGTCAAGTTATCGAAATATATAAGTCAATGTGCTTCTGAAACAGTATTTGTGTTGCTAATCTGCTGCGCAATCCATCTCCACGCGACCCGATAATTATCCTGGCAACGTGAAGTCGTTCTTCCTTAAATAAAGGGGATGTTAATACCTTTGTGTTCTTATGAATGTAATCCGTTTTTAAGAACTGATAAAAAAGACTACTAAACTGTTCTATATCGTATTTAATGCAGTATTGATTCACCAAACACGAAATATATATTTATTCCATATCCATATCAGCTGTCATTGTCTTTGCCTTGTTCCAAGATATTTCTACACCCGAAGGTCTATCTGACCTATATTTCTCTTGATGGACTTAAGCATAAGAGCCTAGGAAATTGAAAAGAAGACAACTGTAGTTCAAATGCGTGCTTGGGTGTTTGCCTTTTAATGCATTTATCGAATGATTAGCAAGATAATCTGGAGGTTTGGACCACTTGATCGTAAAAGATGGCTCAACTCAAACGAAATACCGTAGAAACTGACTCATTGGAGTATCAATTAGCGTCCATTGTTACTTAACCCTTTTGTTATGGCTCGGTGGAATACAAATTATATTGTCAATACGGCGTGAATTTTTAAACCATTTTTTTGCTTAAAACTAGTATTTGAAGCATAAATGTACTTATCTGATCTATTTTTCTATATCACATTGGTTCTTATATTCTTAAGCTATCAGATGATGCATAAAAAACTATTATATTGAACAAAAATTTATCATGTAACTCCATACATGTGGTGGCATTGTCACATGCGTTTTACAGAAAAATCGCTCTTCCGACGAAACCTAATGATATTTATTTACATGCTTTACAGATTCCTCTAAAGAATAAATGTAGGTTGATAAAAGGAATGACTGCACTTTCAATTTCCTACCGTAGATATCACAATGAGTACTGAAAGTAGGAAAACAATATATCACCTCAACCGATGTCAACGGTAGGGGAATCTTTGACGGCCTATGCCGACAACCGATGTTAAAGGGTTAACTTCTGTAATCTAATGAGAATCACACATTCAATGTGCTATTGTCGATGGTGAATTACCCTTATTTATCCAAATTAGTGATGGAGTATGATAGAAAACTGCATCGTTATAAGATCCCTTTTAAATATTATTCAGAACGCCTCAAGAAGCACTAGTAAGACTCTAGTGGAACATCAGACATCAAGAAACACCTAATACTAATTCTTCACTCATCTGTCAAAAAAGTCATCGCTTGTCGCGCCGCTCATCGCTTTCGTTCTGTCGTATTTCATCGCGAATTGTGCAATATGGCGCGTACCGTGGCCCTGGCCGACTTAACAATGCGAGAGTATCTATTTATCTCAAATCGATTTGCTTCGCTTCAACGGTACCGAGATTTACGCCGCCGATACAAAAAGCAAGAGACGAAGAAAAACATCTGTACGTACGCAATGAGAGCAGTTAGCGAAGAATCGATATACAGGAGGAGACACGAGATTTCCCAACACACACATACATACATCACACTGCGGACGATGAAGTATACTTCATGATGCATTTTTTCATAAATGACTTGAGTTCTTCTGCGTATTTCCTCTTTTCAGATTTTATCTTTTAGCGACACTCCGAGCATGGATATCTCCATAGCACGCTGGGTGACCTTTATTTTATGGGTAAGACTTACTGTTAGATTCCACGTCTCTGGTTAATACAGGGAGGATTCATTGGTTAAACGCCTTAGTTTTAATACATTGCAAAATTGTCGCTTTAAGAATGTACTATAGTTTTCCAAATGCTGCCCATTCCAGTTGTATACGCCTGTCGATTTCTTTTGAGAAGATACTTCGTCCTAGTTGTATTACTTCTCCCAGATATAGTCGTTTACAACCTCTATTTTTGTTCCTCCAATGGAAATAGGGTCAAAAGTCTGGGAAATATGAGTATTTATTTTCTTTCTTTAGTTTTAGTTTCTTTCGAGCAACACATTTTGACATTAATCTCCATGTCATCAATCACCGAAAATTATTACGGCACATACCTAACGTAACGCAATCGGTCACATCTCCTACTCGACTGGGCAAGAACAACAACAAAAAATGTGTCCCTTCCAAAGTGGAGGAGGCAAAAAGTCCGGACCATAAAGACGTCATGCGTCGCAATTAGCTTCAGCATCAGAGATGACGGCGCGTCAAAGGGACTGGCCCATGAAGCTGCGGGCTATGGATGATGCCTCGACGAGATTTGAAGCCAAGACTCGAAGACGTGACCGTCTGAAGAAGAACACCTGGTGTAGTCAAACCAAGAAAAAGTTACTGCAATTTAAACAGATTAGAACTATTGAAATGTTATATTATGGAGGAAAAAGAAGGATGAACATGATATGTGTGTATTAAGCCTTTTTCAGTGCTGTATGAGTTAGTTAAATTAAAGAAACTATAACGTTATTATAAAAAGGCTTCTAATCTATAATTATGCAGTTTCAACAAGTATTGCCAGTTAATAACCTTAATGTTACCTAACCTACTAAACATAACCTAACCTATTGAAACAATAAATATATTTTAGTAATTATTCTGTCCATAATATATTAGTTCTATAATAAGAACCAAGTTTAATGTAAGAAATGGCTCTTTTTAAATTGTCTTGAATTTTGAGTGAAGCCAAAAATGCATCCTTGTTTTAATTCCATAAATATTTTAGTAATTATTCTGTCCAGTTATTATAATTTAAACTCTTTTAAATTGTCTTTTTTGGGAAAACATTATAATTTATAACATTTTGTAGCTTTTGGGTGGAAAACAATATTTCTTTTCGTTGTCATTTCAGTCAAACATATTTAAAAACATTTTTTTTAGATATTCACTCAAATTATGGAAGGTTATCTGTGTTTACTTCTTTTATTCATAAAAAAACCTTTACTGGAAGAAATACTTTTTAATATTCCTTACTATTGGTTGGAATGACTATATCATCATAGGCATCTTAACAATATTCTATTATAAATCTGATAAAATTTCTTCATTAACTGATGTATTAAAAATCATTATTATTCAACATGCTCCGGTTACTATGGTTATATGGTTATTACGGTTATATGGAATAATAAAAGGAAAATAAGTTTTAGTAGCAAAAAAACGGGTTTCATTATCTTTAAAACTTTTTATGTATT
Source organism: Glossosoma conforme (assembly GCA_022606575.1). Lineage (NCBI taxonomy): Eukaryota > Metazoa > Arthropoda > Insecta > Trichoptera > Glossosomatidae > Glossosoma > Glossosoma conforme. The sequence goes on along the minus strand of JAGTXR010000107.1, from coordinate 4,251,492 downwards.
ATTATATGTTATATATTAAATGTATTTAATAATGCATACTACATATATAATATAAAAATGTATTTAAGCCCAACGGAAAAGGTAATTTCCATTTGTTTTCTTTTCTACAATTTCAACTACGAATGGATTCCGTTCAGTGACCAGCAACATCAATGCCTGTTGCCCAACATAAGGTCTCGGGAGGAATAATAGTTAGTCCGAAACATGGTGGAGGATCTTAGATGTGTTGTAGTCTGAAGTCGCACAGCAGCGACTCGGTAAGCTATTAATGGGCCACAATCGGACCGCGGCCCTTTGGTTACATCTCGATCCTCTGGCCGCTTGATGTCACCGACAGCTTCTCACAAGAACGTCGCACGTGGTCAGCGATCGTCATCATCCATCATAGTCGTTCCTGGGACTTAAAATCTGACGCTGTACCTAAAGACTAAGTTTTTTACCACATAAGTAAACTTTTGAATAAATCCTCCAAGGACGAGAATGACCATATAGTCATTATGATTACTATATGTTGATTGAATAAAGCTTAAAATTAAAATTTTCATCAAAAAAATATTCGCCTCTGGAAGGTTTAAGAATTTGAAAATGATAAAAGAAAATTAATTTCATTATTCAAAAACACTTACTAGATATTGTCCGGCGACGTAACACAGTTCTTCATTTACGTGTCGTCTATTTTAACAAGAGTCATTCTAAATAGGTTCATGGGACGGCCACCAATTTTCATAATTAACTTGTGATTTGTCGAGGATGAATTTCACACCAAATGGGTGTATTTACAAACCTTGTAACAGAAGTTGACCAACAATAATTTATGTTAAAAACTTGATTGTGGTTTACTTCAAAACTGTCGGCAAATAATGTGCAGCGATATATTAATACAAACCAATTCAGTTTATCCGAAGTGTGATTAATATCATATTTTTTGTACTAGAATAGATGAAAAACACAATACAACTAGTACTAGTTGAAAAAAAATTTTTTTTAACCAATTGGCATGACGATTTGTATGGAAATAATGTATGTCATCCTTAAAAGAGGCGTCATAGAATTAATATTTATGTGCTATTGATTATCATTAAAAAAAAAATCCTGCGTCTTCCTTAATCCTCATTTTTTAGGTCCCTTCTAACTCTTCGAAGTACGCCCTTGATCGACACGAGCGGAGTTTTAAGCATCTGGAGAAAATTCTGTCTGCATTTCCTGAGTCTAGTCAAAACATATCTTAGACCAATTTTCTTGGAAGTCAGATCACTTAATACGTGCTGTACGTGCAACGAACATACCTAATACGGTGATTTATGAGTTTATTTTCAATAATATAGTATTAGAAATAAATTGGATGTATCTTATTATTTTTTATCATACTCGTAATCATGCTTCTAGAGAACATTCTGGTGTTGCCATACATCACATTTTTCATAGAAGTCCTACATTATAAATTCAAAATAGTTTGTTTTGCAAGGAATATTTAAAGTCGTACTTTATTTGATATTAAGAGCACCTGATGGTTATAATAATGTCAAACAATGGCATCTAAATATTTTCATAAAAAAAATAATCATAGCATGTTTTTGTTACACATGACGTTGTGACTGATTTAAGTAAGTTTTGCTATTAAATTAAATTATGATTTTAAAACAATTTTAATTAAAAAATTAACAAATTTAAAATATTTAGTTTTGGTTCACAATTATTTTAAACGATTACATGTTTCGGCCTCTCGAAGAACATTTTCAACAATGATTAAATTAAAAACTGGCAGTGGCTTATATATAAGTATGTATAAGTATTAGTTTCTACGTTAGTACACACATATTTACAGATTGTATATGTGTGCTGGTAGAACCATTGAAAAAAGACATTATAAAATCAAGGGGTATGTGTTATCTTAATGTATTAAGCCATTATATAATATTACATTTTTATGTTCAATTTAAAAAAAAACCTTATTTGTTGTTATATCTTTGATCTTCAGCGTAGACGACGGTTAGTCCATGGTGTATGGGTTTTTCCAGCTTGATACCTGGAAGAATATTTATAATTTAACAATGTACGGCTCTGAAATAATTTTAATTTGTTTTTTTTGAGACCACGTCACGAGCAATGAGGTTCTCAGAATAATCAAGGAAGATAGGCAACTAATAAGAACCATCTCAAGTTGGTCACATCATGCAGTCTTCTTCACCATATTGTGGAGGGGATTTCAGGGTGAAACTAACGCCCTAGACGTTATTTGCAAATTCGAAATGATTAAACAAAAGGACCAGATGCAAATTCTGTTGCTGCAAACCAATCAATTGTTTTAATTTGTTATTTTTTTCATTAAAATAAATTTAGAATTATAATTATGCAGTTATACAATGTATTGTCAGTTGATAACCTTACTGTTATTGAATTAAATATTAAACAAAACCAGTTTAACAAATTACACAATATATTATGTTTTTGATTACGGGCCTATGTTGCCATTAACCTCTATTCTCTAGGCCATAATAATCTAAGCATATTATATTATTATATATATATATAATCGGCGGTGCTCTGGCTGCAAAAAATTCTTGGTACGAGGCGTGTAAAATTTTAGTTGCAATTTGTTGTAGACCAATAGATTTGAAACGAGTATGGAAAAAAGGTGTTAATAGTGCGTATTGTTTTCATTGAATTTTCATATCAATATATGTCCTTACTCCTTTCGGTTGCCAGGAAGTATGACCGTATTCCTTGAAGGCTTTTTTCGATTCATCGTATTTGTTATTCGTCGCAAATTGCACCTGGAGCATGTTCGGAATGTTGTTATCAATGTTTTCATCGCGGGAGTCATAAACGGGAGCGTTCATAAATGCGATGACAAATAAATACCTGCGGAATACAAGGGCGGCCCTGTATAACCCCAATATCATCATCATCATCATCATTACCATTTCCCCATATTCGCTTCATAGCAGGAAATCCTCTAGATCGTGTCAAATTGCTGCATCGGTCTTCACATAGTCCAAAGGACAAATCCGACCTATCCTTGAATACGGCAGTCACCTTTGGATTGGAGCCCCAAAATACCTTCTAAACTCAGTTTAAATAAGATCAATTCGTTTGATAAACAATGACACTCTTACGTCCAACCTGCAATCAATGGACCACAGGCGTAAGATTGGTTCTCGTAGTCCCGTATTTACCACGGTCGCTGATCTTCGGAACTTAAAGAACTAATTCCTCCTGCACCCACCCACAGCCGACAAACTCGTCTTACACTTGCCGAACATCCATACATGGTTAATATATGTCGACCAAGAACTGGCAGCTTCCAAATCTCCTTCCTTAATGCCACCGGTAAGCTATGGAATGCTCTTCCAGCGTCTGTGTTTCCTCCTTCCTACAATCTGGATCTCTTCAAGAAACAGATAAATATACACTTGCAATCTCCCCAACCCACACACAAACACGAACACAACACACGTTTTCCGCATGCAGCGTCCAGCCTCCCTGGCTAAGCGACATAGAGTGCACTTGTCTTGACCGGTTTTGTTCTGCTGCATGCATTTACATAAAAAAAAACATCACTGCTTCCCAGGAGCTCTGCGCACATTCTATTATAGTTTCAAAATTCCTTCTCTAACGACGTTCAGAAAACATGTCTTAGCCATATTCGCATTCGTCTTTTAACCAACTATAGGATGGAAAACTGCCGTGTCCACTTTCTCACAAAGTCAAAAGATCCAACGCCCAGTTATTCTACGTAGGAACCTATTTTAAAGGGTCGATTATACGACTGCATTAGCATTTTGTGAGCTGCCATGATTTATAGAGCCTATATTTGTGATACAATATACTTTTAATTGCATAAATCCTTTTCAACTTAGTTTATAAAAGATATACTTTTATACAGACAATATTCAGTATTCATGGTTTTGTATTTTGCATGGCGTCAGGATATACGAATATTTTGATCAATGAATTGAACAAGCAAATACACAAATTATTTTTAATCGTTATGTACAAGTATTTTTCAGTAAATAATTTTTTACAATTTAATTTAAACTACTTTCCATAAGTTTTATAAAAGATATAAGCGCGATCCGAGCGTTGTTACGATACAAAAATATGTTAGTTCTGCTTACTAATCGTCGATGGAAGCAATGTAACGTCGAGATTCGTCAGCGGTTCGTGGATCCTTAAGGTATCGAGGACTGTAGCGTGTCCTGACGTGCTGGGTTCTGGAGACTGACAGGCGTTAGCCCTCGTGCTTAGTGGCATATCCGTATAGTGTTGCCATAAATACCTTAAAATATTAAAACCATTTTTGGAATAGAGTATTTTATTTATTTATTTCACAGAACCGAAGTTCCAAGGTACAAAATAATAAGAAACAGAGTATACATAAATATACAATACATATAAAAGATAATAAAAAAATAAACATTAAATAAGAAGAAGATGACAAATGCCAAAGATCACATAGATCTAGGAGAACAATACCCTCGAGAAAAGAGGAAAAGGATGCAAGAAAAGGATCGAGGTGTGCTGGTTGGCCATTTAGAAGCGCCATTGCCGTTGTACTAGATTGAGTGCTCGAAGCTCCACAAGTATCAACTGGGATCAAAAACAATGGATGGCTACGAGCATGGGTGTACTTATCTGGAACGTAGAAGTTAAAACATTCAAGAATCCCAGGGTTGTGAATTGCACCGCGAAGAAGAAGGAATGAATGAAATAATACTCAGTAACGAATTGTTTTTTTTAAATTTGTTATGTTTCTGTAAGTGAAAAAAATTAATAAATCGAACATTGAAATTTAAAAATAAAATTTTCAAGTTACATAGTAAATCGATTCATGTGTTTGCCTCTTTTCAAAAAAAGAACAAATCATAATTTGAAAATAAATTCTCTTAGCAAACGTGAAATCATTGTCTGCTAGTTCCCAAACATTTTAATTTAATTATTTTGTAACGCCTCTGCCACATCCCAAATATTACCAAGCCTTCAGCCAAGTATTACAATAATAAATCGGGTTTTTTAAATCCCTGCGGTGCCCAAGGTTTACAAACCACTTTTTCAGGTCCAGCCAAATTATTCAGTCGTCTTTATTTTGTTAATATCCAAAATGATGTCTTGATCAAATGTATGAATTTTTCATTTTCTTGAAACTTGTATGGCGTAACGGTTTTCTATCGCATGCATCATACATAAGGTAACGCGATAAACTCTAAAATACATACTATATTAACTCGCATAAATATTGACCTATTTTGAAAATATAAGTAAAATACAATATAAGCAATTTTCACCACAAATTACTGCCACACAGTTCTGTAAGCTATCACTGTACTAGCATATATATATATAATCGTGTCGAAAACATCAGGGTCAGATCCTGTCAGCCCAGAAATGGGCGACGTCGATGGCGTTACTCCCGGCCATCATCAGGTCTTCCTGGTTGCAGCTACTCGGACACAGCGCACACTCCACAAGGTGTGACAGGGTCTGCTCCACGCCGCAGTCACATTAAGTCGGTCCGCTTTAATACTGCCAGACTTTCATTTGTGTCCTCGTCTTGCATAATCCGGTCCTAAATCTGTTAAGCTGATCGTGTCCAGGGGCTAGATCCTCTTCCGGGGCAATCCAAGTATTCCCCTCTACTACGGAAACCCAACCAATGATACGCGGTAAATAACAGGCTGGGGCCAATTCAAGTTTTGATCCGCATCCAAAGTTGCTTAACATCTTTACGTATTTGGGGAAAAAACTTTAAATGAAATAGTTTGTTAAATAAATAATATTACTAAAATCATTTTATTGTGTACTTACATTACATTAAGACATTTCATTCTCAATGCACTTTCAAACCCTTTTGTAATCCTACTTATATAATGACATGATTTTAGTTACAATTATTGGATCCTTATAGTCTGATTTATGATCATTTTTCTCTTAAGCTTCGGGAATCTAGAATTTTAAATTCACGGTTTTTGCTCTCTTTCATGTGCTAACAGACAAATTCAGATTTGAAAGATCTGTAGACGACCAGTCGACCTCGACTGGTAACTCGCTCTACTTACGACTGCGGTCCTTGCCTTCGAAGTCCTAACTTCCTTCAGCTGGTTGTAAGGCAGCTGTGTCCCGGTCGGCTTCCTGGGCTGTGATGTTTGGCAGCTTCCAGTTCTACGTCCAAGTAGTAGTCCGTGTAGAGCAGTAGGCCGGGGGCGCCGTGAAGTCCAGAGGCCCAGGGAGGGAGATAGTAAAACTCGCATTCCGAGTCGGACCTCGGTATTTATACAATTTCGTTCAAGAGGGGCCGTGCGCAAAGCTCGCAGCTGTTGTCTTGTTTTTCGCGGGAGTTTAGATGAGTAGCGTGGCTGTCCGCAAGAGCAGGACAGCTCTAGTTATTTCATACTAATTATCGCTGGTGTCGGCTTTCTCACTCTTTTGCCAGTGAGAGAGCCGAAACACCAATTACGAAATCGCAATGCACCTCGCGGAACGTCATAATATTTACATCGGAGAATATAATAATAAATAACATTATAAACAATATTGACGTAACAGATGTATATGTAATTAAATAAGGTCAAATAAAGCTAACAGAGTCAAATGAAACTAAATAAGGTCAAATGAAGCTAAACAGAGTCAAATGAAGCTAAGTAGAGTCAAATGAAGCTAAATAAGGGCAAATGAAGCTAAATATTTTATCAGTGCTTTATCAGTATTTTATTAATGTTTTGTTAGTCATCAGCCGTCCGTAACAAGATCATTTGAGCGAATTGATTAATATACACCTAATTTCATCACACCAATTTAAGTGAGCATAAGCTTAGTTTTTTAATAATTAGTAATGGCATCGTTCACCGGAAATGGGTCCAGGTAGTTTGCGAGGGAGGGCGGAAGGAGTCTCATCAACATCCGGTTTTGCATTCTCTCTAATGAATGGATCTGTTTCTCATTATGGGATTATTCCCATGGGATGAAATGTTTTGTGCACCGCTGCTGAGTGACGAGAAAACGAATAAATAAGTTTGTAAAAATAAAATTAAAACTTAGAACCAAAATACTCGTCTTCTTCTTCGTAGTATCAATCCGGTGGATTGGTTTGCAGCAACAAAATCTTGCATCTCAATCTTCACTTTTCTTGATCGTCTGCAACCATCTTTAGCTCAGCATAAGAGATACAACTCATGTCCCCGAACACTTGCTGCAAATATTCCCATCCCTTCCACAAAGTTGTGAAGAAGACCATCGTGGCGCATGATGTGACCGATCCATCGGGCTCACCTCTCTGAGTTGGTTCTTACTAGGTGCCTATCTTCCTTGACTATGCTGAGAACCTCATTGTTTGTGACAATTTATTTCATCAAATTATACTTTACAAATACTCGTAGTATTGATTTAATGCAAAATAACTTGATACAAAGAAATTATTATAATGCATGTGGAATATTGTATCACAAGGAATTTCTGAAACTTGCAAAGATTATTAATTATCTTAAATGTATTGACAGGACAAATTCGCACATTATTTCGAAATATTTTTGTGGACAATATTATTATGGTATATTTTACAGCACATAAGGCGCAAATCGTGTAAAAATTATAAATAATATATACATAAAACTTGAGGAATAATTCTACATAGAAAGCTTATATTTTCTCTTTTTTACTTTCTAAAGAATGAAAAATCTTTTTGCGATTCTAGGAAAGAGCCTTAACGGGCATGCATACCTTTTTGATACTAAACATGATTTTTGTTAAGGTTGCTAAGATTGCTTCTGAGAAATCTTACTTTATTGTGAATGTATTTTCTCGTGATTAATATTGTTTTTACTAATTAAAAAATATTTCGTGACAGCAACAATTATTTAGAAGTTCATAACAGTTGCTTTCTGTCGATAATCTGACAAAATCATCACATAAAATGTCACGTGAGTAAAAAACTTTTTTTAAGATCTGTTGTTCAGATAAATTAGATACTGCTTCCGTTTTTACTGTTTTTGTTCACAAATAGATACTCTTGCGAGTTGCTGTATTCCCATGTCTTTATTTTGAATACAACTTTATAATAATTCTACTTATGCATCACCACTAAGTATGAAAAAATAACCGTGTATTTTAAGAAGTTGCGCCAGTTTGTCTTGGAGTTTTAATTATTTCACTTTAACTCGTGTTATAATGACTTTTTCCCACTGCAGTTCTTTAGCTGTTTCAGACTGAAAGAATTACTTTTTAATGATGACCACAGGAACTGAAAGACTCGCTGAAAGACAAGGCTTGGATTAATTAAAACTGACGATCTGGTTTTATTCTGGGAATATGATAATAAGGCTTTCCAGGATCGTTACAGCACCGCTACCTACGTGAAAATATTTCAGTATTTTTATGCAATAATGCATAAATGGAGATATTCTACGAACTCTAAGAAGTGTCATTTTTAGATACACTTATCGCTGTATGGAGTATATTAATCCACTGACGTTTTCGACTATATTTTTGGCATTCAGCATCACCTATTTTATTGGGACTCTTTTCATGGATCATCTTTTATATACCACAAAGTTAGTTTCAGAATCTAAGCATTGATTAAGATTACTTTTTTCGTATAATTAATATTGTATCATAATCTATATGATATCAAAGAAGTCGGAGACCTGAGGCTCAATCTTAAATGTGGTCACACACAACCGACACTTGTATTTCAGCATTTGCAATATGTTGTAATAGGGTAATAAGGGTCCCATCCCCTATAATAATTCTCTGAGAAATGGATCCGTTTCGTGTCTGGACAATAGAGATGCACATAGAAAGATTACTAATAGAGCTGTAAAATGATACCCAACCACGACCTGCTAACTCAACGGCGACCGTTGACAAACTGACGTCAAAGTGACGCAAGAAAATGGTCATTTCTTTACGAAATACCTATTATAACGCAATGACCTGAGACGCTTATCAACATAAAAGTATCAGTTTACTCGTATGTGTGTTTGCTGATGCTAAATGGGGCTTAAGAAAGAGACTGTCAGCTATAATAGGCTATCTTTGGATTTATATGGTCATTAATACATGTGATAACGGATTGTAGATACATCGACGACGCTTTTCAAAGAAAAAGTTATCCGATTACATCAAATAGTTGTTCCAAACTAACTGTTGTTAGAAATGGACCTTCGTTAGTAATACGAATACGTTGACATCAGCATGATGTAGCCTTTGCTGGCCGGTACCGAAAACTTCAATATACAATCTCTCGTCTCTGATTTCTGTTTCGTACATGAATGTGTCTGCCATATTGTCAAAAATGGACTGCCTCAAGGAAGCGTGTTAGCGCCCTTACTCTTCAATGTCTACACAAACGACCAGCCAATACATTTAAATTTATTTATTATTTAATACCAGGTCCTCCACCTACGCAGATGACTTGGCGCTCACAGCACAGGGGTCTCTTTCTAGGAAGTAGAAACCCAGCTTACTAAAGCACTCACCACCCTCTCTTCGTACTACCACCAAAACCGACTACAGCCAAACCCAAGCAAGAGCCAAGTCTGCGCCTTTCATCTCAATAACAGGCTTGCCAAGAGAAAGCTGCACATTACCTGCAACGACTTGGTGTTAGAGCACTGCGACACACCTAAATACCTAGGGGTCAAGCTGGATAGGACCCTCACTTATCAGAAACACTGTCAGTCTGTTAAGCAAAAGGTGTCCACCAGAAACAACCTACTCCGAAAAGTGGCAGGTACGAAGTGGGGAGCCCAACCAAACCAGATCCGCACGAGTGCTCTAGCTCTCTGTTTCTCTGCTGGCGAGTATGCTGCGCCAGTATGGGCGAGGTCTGCCCATACCAAGAAAGTGGATATTGCTCTGAATGAAACGTGCCAGGTGGTTACGGGGTGCCTAAAACCTACCCCAATATCAAAGCTATATCAACTCTTGGTCATTGCCCCACCAAACATACGGCGAGAATTTACTACCAAGAAGGAACTCACCAAAGCAACCCACGACGCACTCCACCCTATGTTTGGGTACCAAAAGATAACCACACGGCTCAAATCAAGAAGAAGTTTCCTACAGTCGACAACGGAACTGGTGATACCTGAGGCCACCCTGCGGCTGAACATGTGGAGAAGCGCATTTGAGGGGAATACTTGTATTGCCCCGAAAGAGGACCTAGCCCCTGGACATGACCAAGGGTGGAATATATGGAGGTCCCTTAACAGACTTCGGACCGGAGTATGCAAGACGAGGACACAAATTAGGGGCCTGGCAGTTTTACAGCGGACCGACTGAATGTGACTGCGGCGTGGAGCAGACCCTGTCACACCTTCTGGAGTGTGCGCTGTGCCCGAATAGCTGCACCCAGGAAGACCTGATGATGGCCAGAAGTAACGCCATCGACGTCGCCCACTTCTGGGCAGACAGGATCTGACCCTGTTGTTTCCGACACGATTATATATATATTGTCATTTGGGACTAGTTATATACACCGCCGCTCGTGGTGCGGGCGAGAGCCCGATCGCGAGAGCGGCAGCTGTGTACGAACAGCCGAGAAGGTCGTATTACGCCCGGCGACGTCATTCCGTCTAGCCGGAAGCTTGTAAAGTTTATCATATATGTGCTTCTAAGAGAAAGTCTTTGTTGTGCTGACCCGCTCCTCATCATGCCCTCACACGACGGAATAACACCCTTTTGAGAGAGAGAGGAGGATGTTAACATGTATTAATAATAAACTAATAACTTTCTTCCTGAAAACAATAAAAGCGTAGCTTAGACTTTCTACATCTGGCTGTTGAAGACTACTTTGTGTGGCCGAGCTTAACCGAAGCTACCGGCTCTTTTGAAGAATTATATAATATCGATGCATTATTTACTTAAGGATCATGTGTGCACTGCCCCACAAAAAATTACAATTCAATTAAACTTAATGTGTATTAATTCTCATCACATCGCCGTGCGCGGTGAGGTCATTAATTTTTAATTAAGACAGACTTTTTCATCGCCTGTCGGTCCATCGCGGCGATATAATATGCGATCAGTCGATGGGCTGACTAATTCCACCGATGGCCCGAAGCGCCTCGGTTCAGTCTGTGCAGGAGAAGCCGCGGCACGTACAAGTACAAAAACTGAGTGCGTGAGGTATTCCTTAATGAGACGGATTGTGAGGCGAGTACTTAAGCATCACGGGCGCATCTTATGTGACCATATTTTAGAATTTAGAAAAAGCTTTCCCAATATGGAAAAAGTATTTTAAAAGCGCATAGCAACCATGTTTGACAATTATGGCAGCTCGAGATCCTCTTAAGAGAACTATCTCATCCAGCTATGACACTGTAATACTTAAGCTTTGGTAGTAAGGCTGGTGAATATAAAAATGATTCAACTCATTGAAGACCAGAATGATGAGGTCACAAGACAAGCTGAACCGATGTGAAGTAAGGGGTCCGCCATATAAATTTTTTTTTCAACTAGTGTTTATTTCGTAAATGGTAACACTTAGCTCATGTCTGATTTGACAGATAATTAGTTTTATTCTTCCGCTAAACGAATATGGTTGTGTATACCCTTGAACAATGCTGGGAAATATTACGACATTACTTTGAAAATCAGGTCTTTTTTCTTCGAAAATGAGCAAGGAGTGGCCGTTACAGTCAATGACAATCGTTATCGGGCCATTTTTGTTCACTAAAATTGAAAGAGAGGATATTGGTAACATTTGGTTTCAACAAGACGGCGCTTAGTGCCACACAGCCGAAGCTACACTCGATGTTTTGCGCCCCATTTTCAAAAAAAAAAGTTATTTGGCGGACCCTTTACAACAACAGAGAGAATCATTCAGAGAAGAAAGACTTTTAGACCACTTATGACTAACTGCAGTGGCGGCTTTAGAGGGTGGTGAAGTGGGTCGGTGCCCCAGGGCGTCGAATAAGCTAGGGGCGCCGGGGCATCAAATCTTTCTTATATAAATTTCAAATATAAACAATATGGGCGCTAGAAAAAAAATTGCCCTAGGGCGCCGCAGGGTCAAAATTCGGTACTGACTAACTGCTTCTTTCAGACCTTACGTTGGACAACAGACAGACCATCAATGTTTCCAGATATTGAGCTGAATCAATTTGATTTCGCTGACATGAAGAATAATTTATATGAACTTGTCACCAGCTAAACGTTTTCTCTGACGTCAATACTGCATTTATATTTAAAACCAGTAAGAATTTTTTTTCGGACTTACAATAGTTAATTTCAGTACATAAAGCATGATGCAATATCGCAATATGTATATAGTATTTATATCGGAGAGCTTACATTTCTGACGTTTTCAGTTAAGATTCGGAATTATCTGTTGTGGCTTCGATGCTGTACGTAGCTATTTTTCATACACATGTTTTATAGATCCTAACATTACCAAAATATATTCTTATATGTTTATTCATTAAAATATTTTTACTAAGGAATCCATGGTTTTTTACAAATCTCTTTGCTGCCCGACAGCAAGATATTGAAACTCATTTCATAACCTAATATTTTTTAACAAACTTTTAATGGCGGTTATTCTGCTGTTTGTATTCTAGTGACGCCACTGCATTTTACCCTGCTCCTTTAGTATTGAGAACTGTTGAAGAGACTTACTGAAGGAAGTCTTGTTTTGGCAACCCAGATGTCATATGTCATTAAATCCCGTCTCCAACTAATCCATTCTAATTGTGGAAATGAGTAACATGTTCCCCATTTGCTTTGTGGATTATTTTTAAATATGTGTAAACGGTTCTTTTATGTCCTCGGTATTTTTCAAATAGTTTTTTTGTGAAAGACAACTGTTTGCCTGATCACCAGTAAAATAAAAAATAAATACATCTTTTTTTCCACAGAACCGAAGTTCCAAGGTACAAAATAATAAGAAACAGAGTACATATACATAAATATACAATACATAAAAAAAAGAAGATGACACGTGTCAGAGATCATAGAGATCTAGGAGAACAATACCATCGACAAAAGAGGAAAATGATGTAAGAAAAGGATCGAGGTGTGCTGGTAGGCCATTTAGAAGTGCCATTGCCGTTGTACTAAATTGATTGCTCGAAGCTCCACAAGTATCAACTGGGATCAAAAACAATGGATGGCTACGAGAACGGGTGTACTTATCTGGAACATAGAAGTTTAAACATTCAAGAATCCCAGGGTTGTGAATTGAAGAAGTAGTTTATCTACATTTGGAGATGTTGCGTGAATGCAAAGTTGTTAATGTGTTTGACAGATCTTTACTTGATATGAAATGCTTAAAAATGACGTCGAAAAAGTGTCATAGAATTAATTCACAGGTGTGAACTCTCCATCTCTCCTAGTAATGTTTTTTCTATGTGTTTATATAAAAGATATTAAAAATGGTTTTTTTTCCTTGTTTCAGGTAAGAATAATGCGCATATACTTGCAGTATATTAGATATTAACGTACTGGTAAGTAGAATAGTTATATATATATATCCAAATTCACTTTTTTCCGATAACCGAAGTTAAGAAACACTGGGCGCGGATTGTTTTTGAATAGGTGACCACCTGAGAATATTATTTATCGTTGGTTGGGTTTAGTAGCCTTCAATATCTTTAAAAAAAATACAGATTGACTAAAGGCCAAATATGCCTCGAATACTATAGATGCATTTTTGTCTCCGGGCTTTCGTTTTGGCTGGTCAGTGCTTCCGCTCTTACTTACTTACTTAAAAAAAAAAAAAAAAAACTTGGGATAGCGCTAAAAGAACATCTAGCATAGTAAGAAATACTGTTATACCATATAGTAATGATTTTTTATCAATAATTAGATACACACATACTAAACATTAAATTCTTTATACGCATCAATTCGTTCAGAAAAGATATCGGCATAAGCGGGATGCGAACCTGCGAGCCTTAGAACCAACCGTTGCTCATGTTCATTACCCTAGGGCCTAGACCACTCGACCATCTCCTGCCCGAACTGTTGCGCGGAATAAGTTGTATTTATACCATTGTTACCATTATATAACGATAGATGTCTCTATAGTATATATTCAGAGTGTGTATATTATTATTTTTTATTATTAAATCAGTCAGATTTTTTATCGTTTGGGATATAATATCATGGAAGTAGTTGAGATGAATGCGAATGCTGCTCCGAAAATCATGGACCACCGAGAAGATGTTTAGAAATAAGCGATGTCAGTTTGATCGTACGTCTTGTCACCGAAATTCACGATCTGTGGAATTAAGAGAAATGCAGATGAGAAAATTATACAAATAGACGAAAATGACAAGAACGATATATATTTGAAGTCAAATAATGGATGAAATTTGGTTCCAAAATCCCATCATAATGTTTAATTTATCCTTTTATAAAATTACATTAAACTATTTTTTTTTCTACGACATATTTTCTATAAAAGTTTTTAGATAGTTTTTAAGAAACAATCCCGAGTGTGAAAAGTACAAAAATACATAAACCATGAAATTGAATAATAATAACTTAAAATTTACTTTTAAATTGATATTGTATCATTTTGATTAAGCAGTTATAAAATAAATATAATTTAAATTGTATAAACTAATATTATTTTTATATTTGAACTATTTATTACGTGGTTTATTTACAAATTACGTTTTGGAGAAATCAGAGATCATCTAAGATAATGGTTTATTTTTTAAGCTAAAAATCGTTATAAATGTTCGATCTGCTTAAAAAATATTGATTATCAAACACCTAAATATGCCTTAGATACTATAATTGCCGCCCTTAAGGCCTCTAACCTAGGATTTGAATGCCAACGAGAACTTTATAAGTTTGCAGGTAGATCTCCTGTAAAGATACCTCCGGAAAAGACATGAACAATGTACTTAATGTGATGAGTATATACTGCAAATATAGAACGGATATGATATAGAGAGAAATAGAAGAGCATTGGCATTGTGTTAAAGGTTAGTTTTATGGTTCAGTGTATAATAGTTGTCGGGATAAGACGCCAATTAGCGGTTTCGACAATTGAAGTGTTAATAGTTTGCTCCGCCACTAACGACTGTAATAACGAGGTCCAGGATGTTAAATTTCACGGCATTTTTGTTTCGGGGCCCTAATGAATTGTTATCTTCTCTGGGATTGCGCGGTCCGCGGTGGGTGTTAATCTTCCAGGGCGTGGTGAAGAGGGGAGAGGAAGATTGATGGGATCCTGGAGCACGCATGCCCAGACTGATGATACACCAGCGTAACTTATGAAGAGAAAAAAAATCTAAAAATTCAAAATTTCAGTTGTTTCTGTGGCTGAATTCAAAAGATGTTTTATTCACAACTGTTATTCTTAAACGCTTTAAGCATTATGTTCCAAATACGCATATAGATAATCGTTTGATTGAACAATTACGATGAAGGTATTGTTCATGCTGTGTGTACAAACATCCTCCTCTCTCTCAAAAATTCTGAACTTCAAGTTATTCTGTCGCGTGATGACAGGATTAGGAGCAGATTGATAACACAAACTTTTTCAGAAGCACATTGACATATATTTACGATAAAACTTTACAAATTTAGGGCTCGACCTAGTCACAGCATTAGGCCGAGCCGCAATACAATGCTCTCGCCGATAGGCGGGTCACAACTGGCGTGATGGGTTGTCGCACCGGCGCCACAGCGGTGGTCTATATAACTAGTCCCAATATGGCGGACACATAAATGTATGACAAGCGAACAGGAATAAGAGACGAAATATTGGATAACGAGATTTTTGGTACCAGTCAGCAAGGGCTCATCATGCTGATGTAAGTACGATTAGGTGTTTTGCTATATATAAGCGAATGTTGAGTACTAAATCACCTATATTAATGTGGTTTTCTTAGTTTGCGTCATTTTAGATGCTTTCACAAACGATTCTTCAATACGCCTATGTCAACATTGTTGCAACGGGAATGCTTCAGCAGCGGTCCATTCCCTCATTAATGCTTCTCTTCCCGCCATCTCTCTAAAAATACCCTTCCGCCGATATCTCCAATTCTAGGATTCCCGCTTATTCCTCCAAGAGTATTTTCGGCACTACGTCTCTCACTAGCTTTTTTTTTACTTTTTAATCCTATTTAAGTTGTCTTAACTTATTTGTGCATAGGGGTATTGCTGAGTTAAGGCCACGCTATGCGAGCAGTATCTAGTTCGAGGAAGGAGTATAAGATAGTCGCTAAAAGAGTTTTGTTTCGTCTCATGTCATATCTGCAACTAGTTGCCAATGACCACTAAGAAAAGAGCTCGAAGACAGACAGCATCTATAGTTTATAACCAATAACAAAATGGTGTGCATTTTTTATCACTTATTTTTAAAATAATTATTGCGAGAATCAGACTGTTTAACCAAATTGCCTCGGATGTTGATATATTTCACGTAAGGGAGGCCCAATCCAGACATGAACTCCACAAGTTTCTTTGGAGGAATAATTTGTTGGCGTCGTCTGTTTGATGAGCATCGGGACCTTCTGTTACATATCTTTATTACTTTTTTCTTAGTACTTCATCATAAGTACCTTTATTTGTATTATTTATTTATTTATATACAGAATCGAAATTCCAATTTTTACAAATATTTAGAAACAGAGTAAACATAAATATACAATAAATAGAGAAAATAATAAAAAATAAAAATAACACAAAAGAATAAGAAGATGACACGTGTCAAAGATCACAGAGATCAAGAAGAACAATACCATCAACAAAAGAGGAAAAGGATGTAAGAAAAGGATCAAGGTTGCTGGTAGGCCATTTAGGAGCGACATTGCCGTTGTACCAAATTGAGTGCTTGAAGCTCCACAAGCATCAACTGGGATCAAAAACAATGGATGGCTACGAGCACGGGTGTACCTATCTGGAACATAGAAGTTAAAACATTCAAGAATCCCAGGGTTGTAAATTGAACCGCGAAGAAGAAGGAATTAATGTTTGAGTGCAGCAATTTTCCTCCGTCACTCTAGCGAATGGAAAGAAAGCATCCCTAGAAGGAAAAGAGTTGGGTTATGTTCGGAATTAAATGAATTGAATGGATAGTTACCGTAAATATAAAAATACAGACGTCGGAGAAATTTTTTAGGATTTTTTTCGAGCATGAAAATGTATTTGGATTTATTGGGATTCCAAACTAAACTCCCATATTCCAGAACAGATAGAACGAGTGAAGAATAGAGAGTACGAAAAATTAGAGGGTTATGAAATTGACTAGCCTGGCGGGTGATGAATCCGAGAAGTTTATTGGCGCGTGAAGTTAAATTGATTATGTGAGTATGGAAAGTGAATAATGAATCGTAGGTTATACCTAGATCCTTGACAACTGCTACTCTGTCGAGCAATGTTCCAGATAAGTAGTATTTGGACAGAATAGGATTTTTAGAACGGGAGAAAGAGATAACATTACATTTGTTGATACTAAACGAGAGCTTATTTATGGCAACCCAGTTTGATACACTATTAAGGTCAGATTGCAGATTATGCATATCGTCGATGGAGGAAATGGAAAAGAAGATTTTAAGATCATCAACGAATAATAGGCATAAGGAGTGGGTAATACAATTAACAATATCATTGAAGAACACAAGAAAAAGAAGGGGACCTAAGACAGAACCTTGAGGCACTCCAGAATATGCAGAGAATGGGAGAGATTCATATCCACCGTAGTCTACAAATTGTTTACGATGGGAAAAGTAAGAAGAGAAGAATTTAATAAGCATAGAAGAGGCACCGAAAGCGCTCAGTTTACTAAGAAGTAAGTCATGATTAACACGATCGAATGCTTTTGAAATGTCGGTATAAATTGAGTCGACCTGGCAGCTAGGCTTGGAACTAAGTGAATGTGCGATAAATTTATTGTATGCTAACAGGTTAGTAACTGTAGATTTACCACAACGAAAACCATGTTGTCTATCTGAAAAACGGCACTGCAACTGTCTCGAAAGGGAGCGGTGAATTAATATTTCCAATAACTTAGCGGGAGAAGACAGAAGGGCGATAGGCCTGTAATTACTGATATCATCCAAAGATCCTTTCTTATGGACCGGACGTATTCTCGTTGTTCCCCATACAGACGGGTATATATTGTATATTTTTATTTTAGGATTAATTCTTATTGTACTTCAGAAATGAATCGAGTTGTCCAAATTTGGAATGTTTTTGTAAGGGAAAAATAAATAAAATTGAAATATAAATTGAATTGGCTCTTTAGAGACAGTTAAGCCCGTTTACTATGTAACATTTAAACATTTATGGTTAAAATCTTATGTCGCTTGATGAATGAATAAATGATTTTATCCGAAGCGACAAGTTATCCCTTAAATAATAAGTGTCGTATAATCAACAAATGAGATCACCGTGTGGTTGTATTCTCCTAAATGTTTTATATTTTCATAAAGAAGTATTTTCGGCACCGTCTCTATTTCCTTTTAAATCTCCTTCATTCTATCTTATTTCACTTCAGTCTCGTTATTTTTTTACGAGTCGGGGCTTCGTTTGTTGCGGAATTCGGTAACTGTTTGTATTTTTAAGAGACTGTCTTTAAATCTTTAAATTGTCATTTCGGAAGCTCGTTTTTTGCTGTTTTCTTTAATGGCCGCCACATTAAACGTTTTGACGCTTTCGAGTGCTGAAATAATGTTTTTGTAAACAGTAAACTGCTGAAAATTAAAAAAGTGACAGAGAAACTTCATTTTGGATGAAATATCGCAAGGATGTTGACGGAGCATACATTCTGAAGAGTTTAATCATTGAAAGATGCAGGAGTAGAAAAAAGATCTTAATTATCATTTCTTTATAATTATTTTTATCAGTTTTTAATGTAAATAGTATATTCACCGGTTATTTGATATTTATGCTAATGTTTTGACCGTCTTAAATTACTTCATTATACACATTCTATGCTTATAAAAATAATTGTCACATTTTTTCTATAATTTCTTTTCAGACCATCGGACCGGCGGGCATTGCTCAATGGTCAAAGCGTTTGCTTTGCAAGCCAAATGTCGTGAGTTCGATCTCCGATGGAGATTAAAAAAATAAAAATATTTTTAATCGAATTCTGAGCTCTAAAATACCCCGGTTGATGTGAATTTGATCCGTGACCCGTAAAATCCCAGTCATAGCCTATTAATCAAAATAAGTGGTAGACGGAAGTCAACCCGTGAAGACCACCCATTCATAGTAAATTCCTGTAATAATTAAGGATGATGCGTGAATCTCGGGACGTAGTATATGACGGATCAACACTCCACATGCAGCGCGCATGCAACATGGTAAGCGTGATAGAATTCCTCAGATGAGACTTCGGAATTATTATCACCATCACTCGGTATTCTCCTGTGTTTTTTTTTTAATTTAAAATACAACTTTATGTATGAAATAAGAAAAAAAATTCTCATCAACGGTGAACAGTAAAAAGGTAAACTTATAAGATAATTATGAAGTGATTTCAAATTTTCATATCCTTTCCCTTTTATGATATCGTTCAAATACGAGTATATCACCAGCATGAAAATCCTTTCAGTGTACCAATAGAAATGAAGTATCTTTTTTTTCTTTATGAAACTTATTTTTATTTAAATTTTTGAGAATATATTTTACAAACGCCTTTACTCGTTTAGTGGGATGTTAGATATATTGTAGTTAGCACAAAAATTCATGTTTCTACTCTATAATCATACCAACACCGGTTAAACATTCCGTACAATCTGCATTCCTGAATCAGAGAGCTGTAACAGAATTGCAAAATAAGCTTCTCTTAAAAGCTCATGCGGTGATCTTTTTGCTCGTCTAACTCCATTGTCTGGAAACAAATAAATAATATTTGATTCCCGAAACCATTTTAAGGGCCCGTCTCCTAGATCAGCGGTTGCCAAAGTGATAGTCATCTTAGCCACCTATAGTCTTCGAGAAACTCTCATCGATACTATTTCAATTATGTTTAATACATTTCAGTACTACAAAGTATTACTACATTTTCTACTGTAATATGTAGACAAGAGCATAAAACTATATTTCGAATATGTAGAAAATTCTTCTTCGTAGTATCAATCCGGTGGATTGGTTTGCAGCAATAGAATCTTGCATCTCGATCTCCATTCCTTTCGGTCCTCCGCAACCCTCTTCAGCTAAGCATAAGGGCTACAACTCATGTGCTCGAACACTTGCTGCAAATAATCCCGTCTAGGACGCCATCTACAGTTTCTACCCTCAACCATCCCTTCCACAATGTCGTGAAAAAGATCATCGTGGCGCATGATGTGACTGATCCATCGGGCTCGCCTCTCTGAGATAGTTCTTACTAGGTGTCTATCTTCGTTGATTATCTTGAGAACCTCATTGTTCGTGACGTGGTCTCTCTAGAAAATTCCGAAGATTCTTCTGTATCACTTTCAGATAAGCACCATGTCTCACAGCAGTACATCAAGATGCTCCAAACAAATGTTTCGGCAAGTTGCTTGCGGAGCTTTAAATTATCATTTCTTGACTAAAGTATTTTCGTTTTTTTATTGAAAGCTAGCCTAGTTAGAAAATTAGGGTTGAGAAAATCACAAAAACTTGTTGTTATATATATTAGTATTCCCTATCACCTTAAACTGTTAATATATAAAACTAAATTAGTAGAATAAATTGTAGTAAATCATTGTTTTTTAATATTTGGTCTTTATTTTGTAAGTGTGCCAATTCGGATGAATTTTTACAATTTTTTTTTTGTAAACACATACAGCTGAGAACCGAAAAGCGATGTTTTAGATTTTTTTAATTTAAAAAATTCGTCATTTAATTCCATAACCCTTTTTATTATTGAGTCTTAATGCTACATGTGGAGTATTTACCTACCAACGTCATTAGACCAAAGATTCGTTGTGAGGTTAGTGTTATGAACAATTGTCAGATATTTTTCCAGGAATTTTCTGTGAATGACTTACACAAGATGATTTTTGTTTACCAACATTGTCACGAATTGACTATTGCATATATATTTTAGTACTAAGAGATCAATCTCTGATCATGAAATGTACTTTTAGATTCTAACATCCTCCTTTCTTTAAAAGGTAGTTATTCAGTTGCGTGGTGACAGGATGAGGAGCAGATTAATAACACATAGACTTTTTCAGAAGCACATATATATTCCGATAACTTTACAAACTTTCGGCCCAAGCGGAATACCATGCCTTCTCAGCCGTCGGCCCCCGACTCCCCGCGCCCCGCGCTCATGATGGGCTGTCGCACAGCGCCGCAGTGGCGATCTACGTAACTAGTCCAAAATTACAATATGGTGACACATACATGTACGACAAGCGAACAGAAATAAGAGACGAAAGGTTGTATATCGAGTCTATATCATGCTAATGTCAATTCATATTAATGAACATTATAAAGCTTAGTCTGGGATAGAATTCAAGATTTGCACGAACTAAATAAATAAGATTCATAAATTGATCCTCACTCTGTCCTGTAAGGTGTTTAGCTAGTTGTTTTGTAAATGTTTTATGAAGATAAACATATAATAAAATTCGAAGTTCGTGTGATTGAATTGTTGAATGTAGTGGTCAAAGACGGCCTAATGTTTGGCGACCGCTGTCCTAGACCTCGGCGGCCTAAAAACTTGTGGAGTCCAAGACGCTACCTCATCAGCATTCAGTGCAGCGTGCGGAGAATGGTTGACGATCGGGCAAAAACTTTAAAGGACAAAAACCGACGACGAAGAAGTCTTCAAATAATGATAAAGGATGTATCCGCGACTTGAATTCGATTTTGAAACGATCCCTGAAGATTTTTTGAAATTCATGCATGCGAAATATACCATTCCATAGCTCTCTTGAGACTTGAAGTATTACAATTGGGCATGCTTAGGATTTACAGCGTATAATAATAGTATATACTCGTAGGTACTGACATTAGCATGATATAGCCCTTGCTGACTGGTACCGAAAACCTCGATATACAATCCTTCGTCTCTATTTCTGTTCGCTTGTCAAACAGGGATGTGCCCGCCGTTAGTTATAAACATCACCGCTCGTGGCGCGGGCGAGAGCCCATACTGAGCGCGGAGATCGGTAGTTGCCTACCGCCCTTGGGGAGAGCATATTGTACTGTGGCTCGGCCTACTGCTGCGCCTAGGTCCGGGCCACAAGCTTGTAAAGTTTTATCATAAATATAATCAACGTGCTTCTAAAATAAAGTCTTTGTTTTGCTGACCCGCTCCTCATCATGCCCTCACGCGACGGAGTAACAGCTTTTTGAAAGAGAGGAGGATGTTAGTACAAAGAGCAATCCCTGGTTACTCTTATTGTTTTTATCATAACATTTGATGCTGAGGGTCGTGCCAACTGTCAGTTTTATATACGTACACTTATTACGTCTGTAGCATACACTTTTATAGTGAATTTTCCTATGACGCTTGCTACTATTTTTCATATAACCGTGCCATCTCTTATGTATTAGATTCTCGGGCTAATTATTTGATCATATTAAAAATTCTGTAAATAAATCACGAAAAATTTAGTTGAAATATCTGTCGTCTCGAGTCTTAGGGTTCTGCCCTGGACGTCTTCGGGGACCATATATGTCTCCAGGTGGACTTTTGAGTGCAGAAGTGCCTTGGGACAAGGCATGCACAATGGGTACTGACTGAACTAAGTGACCGAAATTTTTAGTTGGTTGTTTATATTATATTACATGCGGCACCAGTATGGGGTCGCTCAGCCCATTGTAATCAAATGGATACTGCCCTGACTTATGCATGCAGAGTCGTCACAGGCTGCCTCAAACCAACACCCATTTCAAAACTATATCCCTTGGCTGGTATCGCACCACCGCAAAGTCGCAAAGTCATATGCGCCGAAGAAATGCGTAAGGCAATCAACCAACCTTCCTACTGCTTGTATAATCAGATACCTCCAACACCTAGACTGAAGTCGCGAAGCAGCTTTCTGAGATCCACACAACCTCTTACATCTGGCGCTGAAAATGAGAGACTCCAGCTCTGGCAAGAAGTCGCATCGGAGGATTTCATTACTTCAAAGGAAGGCCTCCCAACTGGCAAGAACCTTGATTGGCGGACCTGAAAATCCCTGAAATACCTGAAAAATAATAAAATCTATTTCAAAAACCAAAACAACGTAATGCGATTACAAGTTTATTTTAATTTGATAGATGTATAAACATACTAAAGAGGCATCACTTGATCTTCCGCTGATTTGATTAAATATATATTTTTTTAAATGATTTCTGGGAGAATCGTAATTATATATCATTTAAAATATCCACAATAGGTAAACAGATTAATATTTGCAGTAATGGTGTTTTGGAAAGCTCTTCAAGCATGCATGCTTCATTCCACAAACAATTTGAATCTCTTCAAGATGATAAAACTATTGCAATCCTCTCAAAAACTACACGCACACAACTATTACGTATCCGTCCAACAAGCAGCTAGTCTACTTGATTAAGCGTCATAGTCTGCGGAGGATCAAATAATTCTTCTGGTACACTCTATTTATATAAATATATATGTATATATTTTTTTATGTAAACACATACAGGAGAATACCGACAGATGGGAATAGTAATACTGAAGTCTCATCTGTGGAATTCTATGACGCTTGCCATGGTGCATATGACTATGCACTGCATGTGGACTGTTGATCCTCCAACGTCATAGACTACAGCCCGAGATTCACGCATCATCCTTATTATTACAGTAATTTACTACGAATCTGTGTTCTTCACGAGACAACTTTCGCTTACCACCTATATTGATTAATAGGCTACGACTATCATTTTGTGTGAGGGATCAAATTCACACCAACCGGGGGTAATTTTAGAGCTCAAAAATCGATTATAATTATTATTTTTTAATCTCCGTCGGGGATCGAACCCACGACCTTTAGCTTTCAAAGCAAACGCTTTGACCATTGAGCTATACCTGCCGGCAAATGAAAGCTAATGAAATCAATCAAAATTTGTAAACATTCTACAATTTTTAAAACATACAAATCTAAGGCAAACACCAGTTGAGGTAAGCTAGATATGTGGATGCATTCAGCCAGCGCCGGTTTTAGGGGGTGGCGAAGTGGGTCGGTGCCCCAGGGCGTCGAATAAGCTAAGGGCACCGAGGTCAACTATTCTGTATTAGATTTTTTTTAATATAAACAATATGAGACGCTAGAAAAATGCCCTAGGGCGCCGTAGGTCTAAAGCCGGTACGCATTCAACATTCATTAAAATAAAATACTAGTCCACAGATGAGATCATTGCAACATGGTCTTGAGCTGTGGACTCTCAGGAATCTGGTCGCATCCTTGCCGGCTCCAAAAATCGTTTACATGAAATAAAAACAGTGGTCAACGACAGAAATACATGCGCGTAAATCAGGGCGATTAAAAATCCCATTTCTTTGAACGTGATATACGTTTTGAATTTGAGACGGACGTATATTTACTTGGTCGAGGGGTGTGGCTTCTAGTTGTAACTCTCGACTGTTATTACAGTAATCTCAGGTTCAATCCCCAATAAAGAAAAATAATTTAAAATATATATATATGATTCAATTATTTAAGAGTAAATTGAAAATATAAAAGGCAATGATGCGTAAAGTATAAGATCAGATATAAATAGAAGAATTTGTAGAATTTATCCCATAATATATTTTTTGTAGACGACATGTTTCAGCGAGGTTGGATGGCCATTTTCAAGTCAGTTAGTAAAGTGATTGTTGGCTCTATACAAAGCAGTGAGTGAAAAGGTGGATATGAATTGTGCGATGGGTGTTTGCTATTGTACTACGATGTGTACGTGTATCAATTGATTAAAAATAATATAGATACTTTAGCATCGGTTAGGTTAGGTTAGGTTAGGTGGCCTTCGTATACAGCACGTTAGGTTAAGTTAGATTTGATTTCTTAATTTATGTAAGAAAATCACTCCAGAGAGATAAATTTGGATTATATAGGATTGGATTATATATTTTTATCGTTTTAATACGCCGTATAGACCCTGCTCTTTGCTTGTAATTAGTTTCAAATTTTGATCACCTTCCGGAAGTTTACTGCTTTATGTGTTTGCATATAATATATCTGTATGGTCTCGTCCGCCCATTTGACTTGTCGGCCGCCTATGTCGCTTGTCGCTTGTCGCCCGCCCAGCCGCCTTGTCAGCCGCCCATGCCCCGCCGCAGTTAAACACTTAATAAATGGCCCGCGCGGGTTTTTCTTGCATTTCTCTTTGGGCTCTTATCTATCCGCCGAACTCCTAACGAACTTGTCGACAAGATAAGTCCCGACACATGGGCGTAACCGCTAATTAATCCAAAAATATATTTTTATATAGAGGAGACTACCGATAAATAGTGATGGAGAAAACTCTGCTGTGGATACTATAACGCTTACCAAGGTAATAAGCAATGTTAAATACAAATGGCTCAACACTACATTTGGAATGTTAATCCACCAACGTCATATAATACAGCACGGCATTTACGCATTATCCATTTTCACATTTAGACATTCATCGTGAATTGGTGGAGTTTACAAGACAATTTTCGTTTATCATTAATTTTAGTTAATAGTATACGACTGGCATTTTACGCGTGAGGGATCAAATTCACACCAACCGGGGGTATTTTAAAGCTCAGAAATCGATTAAATTATTTTTTTTCTAATCTCCGTCGGGAATTGAACTTACGACCCTTGGCTTGCAAGGCAAACGCTTTGACCATTGAGCTATACCCACCGGCATAAAAGGTATTGAGCTATACCCACCGGCGTATGACAGTTTCTACTATTTTTTCGGAGGATCTTACTTACTGCTTGGTTCTGGCAGTCCATTTCTGTTAAACTACATGAACGATATCGTTGGTATAATGCACGCAATTAACATTGATTAAGTGGACATGGAATTATCTCTATTTTTTAAATTTGTGTCACGTTTATATAGTGACTACCTTGAGTGTAATTTGATGACTGTCTATTATTATCTATAGCTTTTTATGTCAATTGAAATTAATCATTAAGAAATAAAGTTTCCCTACTAAAAATCTCAGATTGACACAAAAATACTTTGTTAACTGTTCTTAGTATCCACCCTTAGTTTGACACTCGCTTGGTGAAAACCCTCCCTGTCCCGTTCTGTTTTGGACGCACGCAAAAAGCTACTTGTTAGAGAGTGGCTGAAGGCCTTCCCGTGATACTAGGTGCATCAGTTAGATGTCAAATAGACCTCAGTCTAAGGCTGCAAAATTAGTATACTACAGCGAGTCTCGAATTGCCTTCTTTAGTAACACGTAGCTAATCACGAAATACGTGGGAATGGATAAGAAAATGGTGAGGTTGGGAAATGTATTCTGCAGATAGCAGACATCAGTTAGGAGTCATTACTTGCCTCTGCACTCTTGCAGACGGACGCGCAGAAGCGCTCAAAAGTAGCGTAATTTCGTTTGTTAGGAACGAAGTCCTGGTATCTGACCGGACCTGATGCCGGCCGGACCATTTCAAAGAGCGCAATCCTCACAGAGTAGTGCAGCGGACAGTTCCACAGAACGTGAGGTGCGTCCTGCGGAGAGCTGCCGTCACATGGGCACTCTGCCTGGGATGTGGGTTCCAACTGTCCAAACCTGTTGAGGTAGCTCCGGAAGAATCCGTGTCCGGTTCAGTGGTAGAATGCTCGCCTGCCTTAGTTTGACAGTACATTATTTAGCTCACGCCCTAAAACAGTTTTACACTGATCTAATATTTAGCTACCGCCTTGAGCTCGTCAGTACATTTCTCAGTTCCCGCCCAGGCTGCATTGCCGCCAACAGCTAGGAATAGCGCGGCCCGCGAATAGCTTCACTCCAGACGGGGCAGCCAACCTCACGAACCTAAACAAATTACATACCTAAACGCATATGCATTCATTATTTACGATCATACTATTATCGCAAAACCATTAGTTAATTTACTTACTTAAAAAAATCTCCTTCTCTGAATACTGGTATCTTTGAAAGAGCTAATGCAGACGCATAATATAAATATAATCGTGTCGGAAACAACAGGGTCAGATCTTGTCTGCCCAGAAGTGGACGACATCGATGGCGTTACTCCCGACCATCATCAGGTCTTCCTGGGTTCAGCTACTCGAACACAGCGCACACTCAAGAAGGTGTGACAAGGTTTGCTCCACATCGCAGTCACATTCAGTCGGTCCGCTGTAAAACTGTCAGGATTTCATTTGTATTTTCGTCTTGCATTCTCTGGTACGAAATATGTTAAGGGACCTCCATATATTCTACCCATGGTCGTGTCCAGGGGCTAAGTCCTCTCTCGGGGCATCAAAGTATTCCCTTCAGTTGCCCTTCTCCACGTGTTCAGCCGCAGGGCCTCAGGTATCACAAGTTCCGTTGTCGACTGTAGGAAACTTCTTCTTGATTTGAGCCGTGTGGGTATATTTCGATACCCAAACATAGGGTGGAGTGTGTCGTGGGTTGCTTTGGAGAGCTCCTTCTTGGTGGTGACGCATAATTAGTTACTGAGACTGAGTGGGTTGTGGTATATTTTTTAGGTTAATAAGTGTTGTCAGGATGCTTTTGTCATACTTCGGTCAAGAGACGATGATGGAATTTGCTGGGACGCGTTCTTTAGATGCAGCTAGACAGCACAAACTATAGCTGCATTTTTACAAGCCTCCAGACCTTCACAGACGCAATATCATAAATATATAGCGGAAATTTCTCGCAATCATATGTTCGGATTATAACATACGTAATGTGAGAAACATATGCCCGACGCTACCGAGGACTGAATCCTTTATCCTAAAGGGCAGCTCATCCCAATTATGTACAAAATATACCCGATATATGCCGTGTAAGATTCCCCTACCGTTAACATCGGTAGCCGTTTTTCTACTTTCTTAGAATATTTTTTATGCATCATCTGATAGCTAAAGGATACAAGAACCATTGTGATATATGAAAAAAGACCAGAGAAGTATATTTATGCTTCAAATTTTATAATTGACAGTATAATTTGTATACCACCGAGCCGTAATGAAAGGGTTAAATACGATTTACCCATTTCTAATCTAAATATACAAACAAATACACAAGAAATTAAATTTAGCTGGTTTTAAAATTATTTTTTATTTGTTCTCCACTTTCCGCCTCTGCTGATCAACTGTCGCCTTAAAAAACTGTCCAAAAACACGTCGTGTAGTTTATTTTTACACGACGTCGGCATTTAGACGTCCAACATGTCGCTTAAAAGACGTCATAATCCCGAGATTAATGTCGTCCAGGCGCTCATCCGGTTCACGACGACGCGGGCGGTTGTTTCCACTTAACATAATCGTCCCTCGGATTGAGCCGTACCTTGGGACCAAGTTATTCAGGCCTGGGGAGCGTCAGGCTTATTATTTATCCGATCTTAAAACTAATTAAGAAATCACTAAAATGCATCGCGTGCAATGCACACTTTAGGACAATAGCTTAATAGCTGCCGTCTCTTAATGTTTCAGAGCTCCTAACCAGAATCAGTAAATATAAACGTTCCCGGGTGAATCTTCAGGTGTAAAATGTCTTAGAATAAGGCATGGACAGTGGCAACTGATAAAAAAGTTTAGAGTAAAAAGTCGAATCATATAGATCGTTGTAATCTCTATATTGTAGATTAGTCACTATTTATTGTATAACCTATTACAAAACTACAATATTACATCAAGTCAGTGTTAAATTTGTATTACCTTAGTTATGCTTAATAAACTTTACTAATTATTATATTCTTTTTTATGTAAACACATACAGGAGAATACCGACAGATGGTGATAGTAATTCTGAAGTCTCATCCGTGGAATTCTATGACGCATACCATGGTGCATATATGACTAAGCGCTGCATGTTGAGTGTTGATCCGCCAACACCATACACTACAGCCCGTCGGGGATCGAACCCACGACCTTTGACTTGCGAAGCAAAATATAGTATATAAAATCCATTGCATTATGTTATTAGTCATGATAGATTATTTTTGAAATATTTCGACTAACACATAAAATGTTTAGTAACCATAATGATAATACAAATGCATGTTTAATTTCAAGCTTTATATTATAATGGATTGCTGTTAAAAAAAAGTGCTATTAACAATCTCCTCAGAGAGACGAAATGCTTTCAATCAGATTAAATAATTTTGAAATGTATCATTACATCTTCTTCTTCTTTCAATTGATGTAATGCACAAATATGCTGCAGATTGTATGCACGAGTTTGATTATTTTGTAGAAGACTTTCTCCTTCGTAGTATCAATCCGGTAGATTGGT
Organism: Glossosoma conforme; assembly: GCA_022606575.1. NCBI lineage: Eukaryota > Metazoa > Arthropoda > Insecta > Trichoptera > Glossosomatidae > Glossosoma > Glossosoma conforme. The sequence goes on along the minus strand of JAGTXR010000107.1, from coordinate 4,222,208 downwards.
TTGCAGCAACAGAATCTTGCATCCCGATCTCCATTCCTCTTGGTCCTCCGCAACCCTTTTCAGCTCAGCATAAGCACTACAATTCAAGGTAGAAGACTACAGTGTGCATATATGCAAACATAATCATTCGATTTTCGTCTGATGTCCCATTTTTCTTGCACATATAGCTTTTGCTTCTCTATTTATGGTAGTAGTGTTGCAATTGCCGAACGCTCCCAGCCGGGATATGAATTATTCGGTTTTCTTTGCCCTCCTTTGCCCAAAACTGGTGGCATCCATATCTGGTGCATTTCTAATCATATATAATGCAAGGGACCAGACAACGCTTGATGATAATAACGTCAGCTAGACTTGCACTTGGATCCACGAAAGAACCACAGCTCTATTCAAAGTGAGAAATATTTTTATATATATCTACTTACTTTCAGTTGTATTAAAAATATTTATAAAATAAACATATTTCTATCAGGAATTTAGAATGGATAAGAATAATTTATAAATCAATCAAGAATATAGAAACGTTTTTCACAAAAGCTAGAGTTTGTGTACGTGTAGGTATTGTATCGCAATCGGAAGAGTTTATCCATGTTTCTTGAAGTAATTCAGAGTGTATCTAAAAGAAAACACAGATGCTGGGAGAGTATACCAAAGCATACTTGTGGTGCTAAATAAGGAACAGAAGAAGCGATGTTTAAAAAGGTTCAATAAGTTCGATATATATATATAAAGAAAGAAATAGATGGAATCAATTGGTTCCTATTCGATTTTTATAATTTTTAACTTATTAATCCTTATTTAATATATTCTTCTTCGTAGTAGTATCAATCCGGTGGATTGGTTTGCAGCAAAAAAATCTTGCGTCTCGATCTCCACTCCTCTCGGTCTTCCGCAACCCTCTCCAGCTCAGCATAAGAGCTGCAACTCATGTCCTCGAACACTTGCTGCAAATACTCCCGTCTAGGACTCCCTCAACTGTTTCTACCCTCAACCATCCCATCCACAATGTCGCACGCAATGGCGCATGATGTGACCGATCCATCGGGATCGCCTCTCTGAGATGGTTCTTATTTAATATGTCATAAATTATCAATTTCCAAAAAATATTTTCTATAGTATTATAGTAGATAGTAGCGATAAGCTTAGACCGACTAAATGTCTGTGTTTCATGTATTAGAGATCAAATATAAGTTTTTCTTAGCATTGCTATAACTAGATTTATTTAAGAAAGTTTAATGCATCAAATCCTGATATCGAATGCCAAACCAATTTTTTTTTTTTTTAATAAATCAATTATGTGTTGAAATGAAATTATTATATCACTTTTTCAATATCATAAGTGGCATGCCATTTTAATTTCGGCATAAATGTCCTTAGTAAATCTGTCATATTATCGAAATTGGAAAACTAAAGTATATTTTTAAAGCGAAAATTTCGCAATGTCTAAAAACTAAGGCGTGTAACCAATGCATCCTCCCTGTATTAACTTATGGCGCAAAGACGTGGAATCTGACAGCAAGTCTTACCCATAAAATTAAGATTACCCAGCGTGCTATGGAGAGATCCATGGTCGGAGTTTCGCTTAAAGATAGAATCCGAATCAAGGAAATACGCAGACGAACTCAAGTAGTGGATACTACCCAGCGAATAGGCACACTCGAGTGGTAATGGGCAGGACATCTCATCTATCGAAGAGACGACGGTCGATGGGGAAGAAAAGTATTGGAATGGCGCCCAAGAACTGGCTAACGAAGCATTGGCCGACCCTCTACAAGATGGACTGACGATATAAGAAGAATAGCGGAAGTGACCTGGATGCGGAAGGCGGAGGATCGAAGAGGATGGAGAATCATGCGGGAGGCTTACGTTCAACAGTGGACGGATACAGGGTGATTATGATGATTATCTAAAACAACATGTTGATAAAATATTTCTCAATGGAAAGGAGACGTCGCATCACCTGATGGGTAAAGCGCTGAGAAGTAGAATCGGAAGTGCCTGAAAAGGAATATTTCATGAAGAGTGTTCCTGACTATATTGCCGCCCATGCAAAAATATTACCGAAAACTCTTAATGCGGAACTGCACTTTAGCGGACTACTACCAGTTGCTGCATAGTGTAACTTCCTATAAAGTGAAACTATATGCTTAATAACCATAATTGTTGTGAAAATAATACAAACTTTTAAAAGCTCTAAACGTTTTAAAATTATTAATGTATTGGCTCAGTGCTAAGTGAAGGTTATTATCATTAAGTAATGTTAAAGGATTACTTAAAAATATTATGTGATACCCTAAAAATAAAATTTAGTCAAACAAATTAAACATAATGATTAACTTAAAAAATCACTTTGACATTTATACATTGAAAAGTTAATTTCTACATATTTTAACATGGATTCAGTAGCTTTTTTAACTTAAATGATACTACAGTTTTCTTTACTGTACATACTTCATCAGTCATTCGCTTGTGAACAATCACTGATATAACAAAATACGTCCAAACAAGTCAAACTATCGATTTTGAAACGAGGTAATATATTAGATTTCATTCTTTCTTCCAAATCCGTTTTATAAATGAATCATATGATAATCATGAAAAATATCAAATAATTAGCTGTTCATGATTTATATCTCATTTAGAGATAAATCAGAAATAATATATAATAAAAAAGAAATTGATTTATTTATAAATAACTAAGAAATATATGCACTTTTAGATCCTCCTGGGAATATATATGGTTCTAGACGCCCTCTATAGACCTGGGACTTTAAAACAATGCAAGTTTAGGCATATTTCCGAGACATATTTTGGTGTTTGTTAAAACAGCATTTTTAGACATATTGGATGATAAAAACGACGTATACTAAATTTGTAAATAATAATACTATATTTATAAAAAAAAAAATATATTATTAATATTAATATTACTAATAGTGTGTTATAAACATTTTATTTTAAGCAACTTCAAGTATCGCTAGTTAAATTATATTCCGGCTTGATGAAGACTCTCTTGCACCAGGTGATGTATGTTGTCATCGAGTTTTAATAACCTGACGCTGTTATTAAGCGGTCGCTTGAGTATAAGAGTCATGCGCATAAAACAGTGGCGTTACGCCGGGGGTACGAAAATGTAATAAATACTTTTAAAATAAATCGGTGGTTTAACATCATCCTTATTCTATATTTCCTTTGTATCTGAAACATAGATCATTGCTCGTATTAAGTTCTCACAGTTAGCATGGTCTCTGATCTGCCGTCATAAAGCTCTTTTAACCTTAATATTCCACCAAGAAGGAGCTCACCAAAGGAACCCACGTCGCACTCCACCCTACGTTTGGGTATCAAAAGATAACCACACGGCTCAAATCAGGAAGAAGTTTCCTACAATCGAAGTTTATATATAAGGCGTTGCATGGGTGTCAATTGTTTGAATAAATGTTCCAGATATCGCAGTAATATGGCATTCGAATTCATCACATCACTTTTTGTGTCTTAATATAATCCATTAATCAGCGATCGATGCTTCCAGTATAATTAAGGTGGCTGAAATATTATATTCAATTATTATGTTCCTTTAATGCCAACTGCATTCAGATTCATTCACTCAAAATAATTGTTAAAAGTGTTTTTTAGTGTTTTTAATTACTATTCGGCTTTATAGGCTCATACTCTTCGTGTCAATGTACAAGTCTTAATTCCACTTGTCATAATTCGCATTTTAGTCTAATACGGGAATCAATTTTTTTTTTTTAAATCTAGATTAACTTGCCCTCCAGTGGCTACAGAAGTCTCACTTAATAAAATGCGTACCACCGATGTGCGTGTATTTCATTAGGGTATAAATCATACATGTCGTCAGGATGTGTCTTACTTACTAAGGCTAATATTCGTTTTTTGCTTGTCGTGCCACCGTCGGCCGAGACACCTGTTATGGAAGAGATAAATCAAAATCTTCCTCAGTTCTTGACAAAGATCAGGAGGATAGCCTGCATAGATAGTGTGGTGAACGAAAATATCGGTAACTGCTATGCTTAACAGGGCCGCATTAAGTGGAAGGGCGTGTTTGGATGCCAGGCAATAAATAGGGAACGAAATAGTGCAAAAAAAGGCGAAAATATACATTTTAGTTGTTCGACCAAAAACAACAGTTTTTTTTGGAAAAGTAAAAAAAAAAAGTAAGTAATTAACTTTGTCAGTAATAAAGTTAATGTCCAAGGTTTTGAAGTTAAGTCATTGAAGCTGTTAATACTGTGTTGGAGCGTAAAGGTTATAGATAAATTCAGTGCTGGTTTTACGGGGTGGCGAAGTGGATCGGTGCCCTAGGGCGTCGAATAAGCTAATGGCACCGAGGGCAACTAATGTTTCTTAGATTTTTTTAAATATAAACAATATGAGGCACTAGAAATAAAATGTTCTAGGGCGCCGCAGGGTCTAAAGTCGGTACTGGATAAATTAACCATTTGTAGATTGTTCGAGAAAATTTCATATTTGGCTTAAATATTCTGGAATCATGATTTGTTACATAAATATTTTCTTCCATGGTTTTCCAGATAAATCCTTCAAATCAGCTTTATTAATGAGTAATTGATGCATTTTTTAGTCAATACATAAACGTAAATACAGTGTAACTATATTTTTTGAATAAATAGTGGTGAAAATGTTTCAACTAATAATTTCTTACCTAGATTAAAAATTGATAGTATAATTGCACTAATGTTATAATTCTTTTCTAATATTCAAAATTTTTATTGAAAATTTATATGTTAGCTTTCTATATCTACCATATTTCAAATATTTTTTGAGTACAAAGTTTTTAAGACCCTCGACATCTTCTTTCTTCAAACAACGTTACTCATGCAGTTCATCATCAGCGCATGCAGCATCCACCTTCCAAACTCCAGGCAATTTCATTTAATTTTGCTTCCACGTCTCACCGGAGACAGCTATATGCGCCCAGAGTTCATGTAGAGGTGGTGCTTTGATATACGAAGCAAACAACTAACGTTCCGTGTCTTTTTGAAAGTCATTTACGTATGAGTTAGTACCCCTTTCATCTTCACGTGTGATATAATGCAATAAACTTAAATATATATCTTTTGACGAGGTTTTCTGTGTAAGCGTTTTTTTTGTGTTGACATCAGCATGATATAGCCCTTGCTGACTGGTACCGTAAGCCTCGATATACAATCTTTCGTCTCTTATTTCTGTTCGCTTCTCAGATATGACTGTGTGTCGCCATATTGGCGTTAATTATATAGATTGCCACTTACGGCTCTAGTGACCGACCACAGGCCGCACGGGTCAGTGGTGTGCTCAAGGTCGTAGTACGGCCGGCCGGCATGTCATTCCGCCTAGGCAGGAAGCTTGTAAAATTTATCATAAATATATATGTCAATGTGCTTCTGAAAAAGTCTGTTATCAATCTGCTCCTAATCCTGCCATCACGCGACTGAATAACACCCTTTTGAGAGAGAGGAGGATGTTAGTGTTAATACGTTGATATAAAGTCATCCGTTTCGCACCTCTTGAAACCTCGCAGTGAATTTATATCATTCTCATCATTACGTATCTGATCTTTAGAAGGAACTCTAATAAAATAAAATGTTCTATCAGCTGCCATCATCGCTGTATCACATGCCAGCCAGCTCGGCCAAGTATATTCTATATATGTGTACATTTTTTTTATCACATTTTTCGAAAGGCTTTTTTATGTAAACACATACAGGAGAATACAAACAGATGGTGATAGTAATTCTGAAGTCTCATCTGTAGAATTCTATGACGCTAAACATGGTGCATATGGCTAAGCACTGCAAGTGGAGTGTTGATCTGTCAACGTCATAGAATACAGCCCGAGATTCACGCATCATCCTTATTATTACAAGATTTTACTATGAATGGGTGGTCTTCACGGGACGACCTTCGTCTACCACCAATTTTAATTAATATACTATGACTGGCATTTTACGGGTGAGGGATCAAATTCACACCAAACGAGGTATTTTACAGCTCAAAAATCGATTAAAAAAGCTTTTTTTTAATCTCCGTCGGGGATCGAGCCCACGACCTTTGACTTACAAAGCAAACGCCTTGACCATTGAGCTATACCCGCTGGTAAATTTATAGTTTATGAAAAAATAGGCTGTCTCCACAGTACTTATGTTTTAATTATCAGGAATAGATTCATTCGTAAATTGTGAACTAAAAAATTATAATATTTTGTCAAAAAAATTGCGACGTAAGAAAAATGGTATAAATTTGATTATTTGACAACCTGTCTCTCAACTTACTTGTACATTCATCACTTAAATACTTATAAATAAAGTATGTAATCTTATTTAAAGTTTTTTTTTTAATTTAGAACTATTTAAACAGCAGTCGAACACCCAAATTGCTTCGCTATACTCATAATTTACCTTTCTTTCCAAGTCCCCAATGGCTCTTCTGATTAGATGAAGATGGAAGTTAAAATAAGTTTAGCAGACACAAGAAGTGTTTCTTGCATTTCCTTCCACATCAAGCTCGCCTTTGTTGTGGAGGTAGGCGGGTTCCATCACTGGCCGCGGGCTTATCCAAGCCCGGAAAGGGCGGGGATTTCCGCCTGTTGCGCCTACTGACATTCAGGGCAACCGCTAACTTCCCTCGCCATTCAAAATAACATTTCACAAAAAAAAATTTTTTTTTTCAAATTATTGATATGTTCTTCATTTTTATCTTCCTTATAATATACATTTTTTAGTTTTAAAAAAATCGTCAACTTACACTTGAACATATTGACACATGTCAATGGAAGATGGTCCACCTAGAAATAATTCACGATGATCTTCGGGATGCAAGATTTTGTTGCTGCAAACCAATGCACCGGATTGATACTACGAATAAAGATCTTCGGGATAGGATATGATGCAATTTTTAAGATGTTTGGAAGATTAGCTCGACGTTTTTGAATACTGGATTATTTAGAGCTAAGGGGTGGTCTAACTGAAATATTTTTACACCATGTACTCTGTTTTTTATACACTTATAGATATCTTAAACAAGATTCAAAGAGTAACAAAATAAAGTACATACTAACAACCTCTTCTCTCAAAAATGGTAGTTATTCCGCCGCATGCGGGCAGGATGAGGAGCAGGTCAGCAAACAAACACTTTATTTTAGAAGCACATTGATTGTATTTACTTTAAAAACTAACAAGGTTTCGGCCAAGCGGAACCATACCGCTGGCCGCAACGCTGACCTTGTCTCGCTAAAGGGTGGGGGCTGACTGATGATCTCCGCGCAGTCCCGGCTTCCGATCGCACCACGTGTGGTGGTATTTTTAACTAACACACCCGTTAACGGAACTGTCCAAAATGACAGGACGGCGCACCTAAATTCACGACAAGCGACCCGAAATAAAGAGACGAAAGATCGTATATCGAGGTTTTCGGTAACAGTTAGCAAGGAATACATCATGCTGATGTCAATACCTAACGAATTACGACAATTTCGCACCAAGGATTCGAACAAATTATCTAAAATTACTTGGCACAGCTACGTAAGCTAACACTCTATTTTAGTGTGAAAAATTTTAACTATCGTCTAAGATCGAACCCACGAATACCTCCCTAATATTTCAGTTCTTTGAGTTTTGGTCATATTTTTTTGCAAAAATTTAGCCATGAAATATGTTTCTATTGGCAACCCTGTGACGCAACAGTCCAGCCACGTTGTTATGTTTGTCCAAGACACACGCCGGATGAGTGTAAACATAATGGTGCTTATGATCCATTTCGCTTTTAAATTTCCACTCTTCCATATTTGAACTGGTCAGCTCGTTCACATCAAGATGTGTGTTTTATTCCAGAACTAACCAATCAGATGTGATTTTTGTACAATATCCGGTGAACTATTTTCAAAACATCAAATGCGCCCTGGTACGACACAAAACATGATGTATTAAAAGACCTAGGTCGATACCAAGACTCTATATTTGTCTTTACTTATTAACAACGATTAGTAGAACAATTCTTATGATCAAGACTTATAACGACAATAGCTCCTATAGCCGATAGAATATTTTGTTCAGATGTTGAAGAATATAATATTAATGGTATTAATTTTTATATTGGTACGAGTTATATGTTATTTAAAGTTTATTCTTACAATAATATTAACATCCTCCTCCCAATCCTTCAAAAATGTGTTATTCCGTCGCGTGGTGGCAGGATAAGGAGCAGATTAATAACACAGACTTTTTCTGAAGCACATTGACATATATTTACGATAACTTTACGGCCCGACCTAGTCACAGCATTCGGCCGAACCACAATAAAATATGCTCTCGCCGACGGGCGGGACACGACCTATACGCTGATAAACGAACATAAATATGAGATGAAAGATTGAATATCGAGGTTTTTGTTACCTGTCAGCAAGTGCTATATCATGCTGATTTCAAAATTAAGAGATATATGACCAGTTTTGCAAAAATACAATTATGAGAAAGAGACAAGGAATCAGCAAATTCAAGCGGAATGTATAAGTTTTATATCATAAGATGTATTTTGTTGTTGGTTTGTTGTGTTGATGTGAAAGAAAAATGTGAGAATGGAGCTCAAAAAACGGCACTCAAGGTGTCGGTTGACCCCCTACTACATGGAATAGAGACATCAAAAACGGAGAAAGGTTTTACAGAGGGCAAACGATTACAAAAAGAGATAATTCATTAGGTAATTATGAATAAATGATAATGATGTGGATCTTATAAAAGCATCTTCAATGCATTTGCTTATTACACACGTGGTAGTGTTTCTTGTTTGAAGAGTTGAAGAATACTCGAGTTCGTCTTCTGTTGGTTCAAGACTTTCATGCCTTCCACAACGCGATGATTCCAGCAAACAGCGGTGGCTTTGTGATCTGTCGAGGGTTTCTGGACAGTGTTTGATGGTAAACAACAATCATCGGTCATTTGCTTATTACTAAGAGATTTAGCATGTAGGTGTTATTAGGCAGTCAAACAAAACGGATGAACTTGTGGTGTTATGATTCAATGCAATTAAATATGTACTCGTATATATACGAGTATTGACATGCCCCGTCTTTAAAAAGACGACATGTCGCAGGTTCGTCACGTGGCTGCGTGGAGGAAGGATGCAGGAACAGATTAACAAGCAAAGGAACCTGTTTTTTGATCACAATTCGCGTTTATTTTTATTAAAGACTTGCTTTTTCGTCCGACCGGTATGGCGTTCTTCATACCGGTCGAAAAGTTAACTGACAACAACCGGAACCTGTGACATCCAGCGCCGCCAGCAATCGCGGCAAAAAATCAAATTAAAGATGACAGTTGCACCAACATGAAATAGAGCAACTGTCATAAAAAATAAAATAGCGTATGCAAACGCCGTGTAATATTATATCATTAAAACTAACATTATTGGTGTGCATGTCAGGCAAGCGAACAAAAATAAGAGACAAAAAAACGTTTTTCAAGGCTTTACGGCATCAGCCATAAAGAACTATATCACGCTGATATCAGTATATACAGACAATCAAGCACAATAATTATCACAACTAGAGTCTTGCATTACTGTTACTAGAGCAGAACACAACTGTTTTTTGTGAAAAGTGCTTATATAGATTTGTACGATGGTTTGGTTAGTGAGAAATGATGAGATGAGGAAGCAGACAAGACAGCTTTCCATCCTTCTGACATCACCATGATATAGCCCTTGCTGACTGGTACCGAAGACCTCGATATACAATCTTTCATCTATTATTTATGTTCGCTTGTCGTACGTGTATGTGTCGCTATATTGTCATTTTTGACTTGTTACTAAGATTGCCACTGCGGCGCTGTTCGACAGCCCATCACGGGCGCGCTCAGTAGTGTGCCTACGGCCGAGAAGGTCGCATTATGGCCGGCCCGGCATGTCATTCCGCCTGGGCCGGAAGTTTGTAAAGTTATCGAAATATATAATATATGTCAATGTGCTTCAGAAAAAGTCTGTGTGTTATTAATCTGCTCCTCATCCTGCCACCACGCCACTGAATAACCACTTTTTTAAGAGAGCAGAATGTTACTATAATCTAAATAGTCAAGAGTCGAATGTAAATCTGTCTAGGACATGTTCTTTAGATACCACGGAAAATAATAAATAATACTGTATAATACGACTAGCATTGAAACTGATATACACAGCTTCTATAACTAAAACTAGACCTGTGAATGACTAACACTTCTTCTGTAACTAGAAATGAAAATTTGACATACGCTGCTTTTGTGTCTATTTTTTTAAATTTATTTGTGAAATATTCAATGCAGCTGACACTGTGACTGACGCTTACTACAACTGATACAGTGACTGAAACTGCTTCTGTGACTACAATTGACATTGTGACTGACATAGAGACGGCTTTTATGTCTGACAGAGACTGCTTCTCTGATTAAGAATAGCACTTTGTCTGTCAGAGACTGCTTCTGTGGCTGCAGCTGGCACTGTGACTGACGCTTACTACAACTGATACAGTGTCTGAAACTGCTTCTGTGACTACAACTGGTACAGTGACTGAAACTGCTGCTGCTACCACCGGACCTGGCTTGCTGTGGTTGCTGGTGTGTCCAGGCACCTAATTACGCCTCCCAGATCGACGATAGCGCTCAGCGGCCGTCTGGTAATTAAAATGGCCATTAACGTACCACGCGCTGCCAACCTACGGATAATGAAATGAGATATTCAAATCAGATCAAAAGCCAGGCCCTTGGGCGGCTCCTTCCATGCTGTTCCATTCCAACGACGGTCTTCACGGCTCCAAGGTCTTTGGTGCAGCAACGCCATTAAGATTCTACTTCATATCCGCTACCGAATTGGAGCATTTGATCACCACAACCACACCATCCACAGAAAGCGAAAAAATGGGTTAAAAGTAAAAAAAAAACAGACAGGTGCAATTTGCAAAATGATTATTAATACATATATATATGTTTGTAAAAATCTTTTCAAAAAAATTATTTAATTTTTTAATTGTGGCTTTTGAGTTGAGCCGTGTGTGGTAATATAAAAATCTCCTGTAATATACAAACTGAATATTCTAATTAATTTGAAAATTATTGTTCACGCTTAATTGCTCAATGGGATTATTTTCAATTCTTAGTTACCTACGTCGAATACACAAAAACTACTTGGCGGAGCTCCGGGGGGCTAAGCTGAAATATGAATGGGGAGGGTGCTATGGCAACTGACATAGCTTAAAAGCGTGAGTTCGTGACAAGCATATGCTCCAGTTTTTTTTTTTTTTATGTAAACGCATGCAGGAGAGCACAACCAGTCAAGACCAGTGCACTCTATGACGCTCAGCCAGGGAGGCTGGACGCTGCATGCGGGAAACGTGTGTTGTGTTCGTGTTTGTGTGTGGGTTGTGGAGATTGCAAGTGTATATTTATCTGTTTCTTGAAGAGATCCAGATTGTAGGAAGGAGGAAACACAGACGCTGGAAGAGCATTCCATAGCTTACCGGTGGCATTAAGGAAGGAACTTTGGAAGCTGCCAGTTCTTGGTCGACATATATTAACCGTGTATGGATGTTCGGCAAGTGTAAGACGAGTTTGTCGGCTGTGAGTGGGTGCAGGAGGAATTAGTTCTTTAAGTTCCGAAGAGCAGCGACCGTGGTAATAACGGTAGAAAAGACTAAGAGAACCAACCTTACGTCTGTGTTCCATTGATTGTAGATTAGACGTAAGGGTGTCATTGTTTATCAAACGAATTGCTCTTCTTTGAACTGAGTCAATTAAGTTTAGAAGGTATTTTGGGGCTCCAATCCAAAGGTGACTGCCGTATTCAAGGATAGGTCGGATTTGTCCTTTATATAGAAGAAGAAGTTGTTTATCGTTGAAATACCGACGTGATCTATATAATACACCTAGTTTTTTGGAAGCGAGACCGGCTTTACACTTAATTGACTCGTAATATTTGACATTATTCGATATTGATAATCCAAGCATGTTGATGGAGCTTGCTTTCGGAAGAGAACAACCGTTGAAAGATACAGGATCCATAGCAGTCTTCTTGGTGGAGAAAGTACATGATTGGGTTTTTGAAATGTTGAAACTGACGAGGTTGAGGTCGCCCCATCGTGAAACCCTTTCAAGAGACATGTTCATCTTCTTCACCAGAGATTCCCTAGCAGCAGATAGTTCCGAATGTTTCGGAGGTTTTTGGAAGATTATACTCTGATGGACAGTGCTGTCGTCGGCATAACAGTGAATGTTTGCGCATTGAAGCAAATCATTCACATGCAGAAGGAAAAGAGTGGGCGACAGCACAGAGCCCTGTGGAACTCCTGAGTTGATTTTATGGCAGGAAGAAGAAAAGCCATCTACGACAGTGATGATGCTTCGATCACTCAAGAAGTTTTCAATCCAGGAGCACAGGGAGGGAGTTAGTCCATAAGACGGTAATTTATTCACCAGACCGCGATGCCAGACTCTATCGAACGCCTTGGAGATATCCAGGGCAACAGCTTGCGTTTCTCCATAGCATTCGACGGATTTCCTCCAAACATGTGTGACATATGCCAAGAGATCGCCGCACGATCGACTACGGCGGAAGCCATATTGCCGATCGCACAGAAGACCATTCTTCTCTAAGTAGTTTAGAAGTTGGCTGTTAATTAAACGTTCCATCACTTTGGAAAGTAGTGATGTGATGGCTATTGGGCGATAGTTTGTGGGGTCACTTCGGTCTCCTTTTTTTGGAACTGGGTGAACAAGGGCTTTTTTTTCATCCCAGGGGAACAATACCACATCTAAAGGACAATCTGAAAAGTTTGGTGAGCACAGGACTAAGTTCAGGAGCGCAAGTTTTTAATACCACCGCTGGTATGCCATCTGGGCCACTGGCTTTGTTGGTTGCTAATTGGAGAAGTTCTCGACGTACGGCTTTGAGGCTGAATTTTACAGCCCCCATCTGCTTGCCACAGTGAGGAATGGATGGGGGGTTGGCCCCACCATCGTCGAGTGTGGAATTGGAAGCAAACAGCGAACCAAGAAGTTCAGCCTTCTCTTTGGAGGCTAGAGCCAGTGAGCCATCGGCATTAGTCAGTGGTGGAAAAGAAGAAGTGCAAAAGTTGCTGCCAATAGAGTTAGCGAGAGACCAGAATGCTCTACTACCGGCAGGGCAAGCGGACAACTTGTTGCAAATTTGTACATTGAACTTGTCTTTGGAGTCATTAGGAGTCATGGAGTTAGGTAAGCTGACATGAAAATAAATGATGAACATATGTTTTTTTTTGTTTATTATATGCTTAAAAGAGGTATTGCAGATATCGTTCTGTTTGGCCATGTATTCGCTCACCACGCTCTCTGATCAAGATCTACCTTCCTTCTGCATCACTTCGCTGCGTCAGCCTGCCCCTAATTACGCGCTCAGATCGGCGAAGATAGCGGGCAGCGCGTAATTAAATTGGCCATTAGTGTGCTGCGGAACCCAGCCAAGCCGCAACATTATATCTATCGTGTAAGCTCCCAAGTTGGAGCATATAGTCCATAGAAATAAGATCAAAGAACTCGACCGACAGCTTTTTGATACGATACAAAGCAGCTCATTATCAAAAAATTATTCACCTAACATTGTTAATGTATGTCGACCAAAAAATGACAGCTTCCAAAATATCTTCCTTAACCCTTTCGTTACGGCCCGGTGGAATACAAACTGTACTTTCAATGCGGCGTGAATTTTTCAAACCATTTGTTTTTGCTTAAAACTAGTATTTGAAGCATAAATGTACTTATCTGACCTATTTTCATATAATTGGTTTTTCTATCTTTTAGCTGTCAGATGATGTTTAAAAAACTATTATATTTAACAAACGTTCATTATGTAACTCCATACATGTGGTGGCATTGACATATGTGGTTTAAAGAAAAATCGCTCCTGTGACGAAACCTAACGATATTTATTCACATGCCATGCGGTTGATTAAGGGAATTACTGCAGTTCCAATTTCCTCCCGTAGATGTCACAATGAGTACTGAAAGTAGCAAATCGAAATATCACGTCAACCGATGTCAACGGTCAGGGAATCTTTGACGGCATATGCCGACAACCGATGCGAAGGGGTTAATAATACCTGTAAACTCTGAAATACTCTTCCAATATAAAAAAATGTCGTCCTTCATATACAATCTGGATATCTTCAAGAATAATTTTATAGCCATGTACTCGCCTCGTTATGCGTTTGCTTTGCCTCTCAGAGCTCCGCCGAGCATATTTTGAGCATAGTTCCCGACGGCCTTTTGACGGTGAGAGCTTGGGGCTTAATGAAAAAAAAGCAACTGAAGTACTTGCTCTCCAGCGGCATTCGAAGTACATGTCCCAGCTAGGCCTACATTCGTCTCTTGACCGATTTTATTATGGAAGACTGCCTTGTACGCTACCTCTCAAATCATGTAATTCCTCACAAAGCTAAGCCATCGTACACCTAGTAATTTACGTAGGCATCTGTTTTCAATGCCTCTTATACGGCTGCATTGGCTATATGTGAGATGTCAACATTTGCAGCCGTAAAGAAGAATACGAGTATAATTATATGCTGAAAAAATTTGAATATCTGTTATTACTTTGCTTATTTAGTGAGCTGATCACGTAGGTCATAAGAAACTACAAAATACTCACAAAATACCTTGATTCTACCCTTTAGTCCTCACGCAAGCCCCCTTCCTCTCGTCTTGCCTCCGCCGCCCTCCCTGGACTATTGTCTCGGTCCTCCGTCGCTCCAGGACGTTAATTGGTTCAGATGCATTCCTTTTTGTGTTTTCAAAATGCAAAAAGTCCGCAAAAACCGGACATCGACCAACTAGCGAGCCAGCGCTACGCTAACAAACCGCTCGACCTTGAAAAGGATGTTCATTATTTCGAACAAAAAATATAAATAAATAAATGAGAATACTAACATGGCTGACCACCACTGACCGTGCAAATCTTCTAACATAAAGTAGTGTGTAATAAATACGTGTGTTAATTATTTATATAATATCCAAGAAACATCAGCTCCTCATCATCAACCTGTGTCCGTAAACTGTTGAACGAAAGCCTCCCGCATGGGTCTCCATTCTCTTCGATTCTCCCCCTTTCGCATCCATGCCACTCCCGTTATTCTTCTGATGTTATCATTCCATCATGTATGTAGTCACCCAATACTCCATTTGCTGATTCTTGTACACCCCTATAACACTTTCCTTCCTCATCAAACGTCGTCTCTAAAAAAAAAATGTCACATTGCCACTTGAGTGTGCCTAATCATTGAATAACTTACCACTACTTGAGTTGTTCTTCGAAAATCTTCGTTTCGGATTCTATCTTTTAGCGACACTCCGAGAATGGATCTCTCCATAGCAGGCTGGGTGACCTTTATTTTATGAGTAAGACTCGCTGTTAGATTCTACGTCTCTGCGTCATAGGTGGAGGGAGGATGCATTGGTTAAGCGCCTTGATTTTAAGACATTGCGGAATTTTCGCTTTAAAAATAGACAAGTTTTTTCGAAAATTCCGCAGTCTTAAAACTAAGGCGCTTAACCAATGCATCCTCCCTGTATTAACTTATTGCGCAGAGACGAGGAATCTGACAGAAAGTATTACCTATAAAATAAAGGTCACCCAGCGTGCTATGGAGTGATCCATTCTCGGAGTGTCGCCAAAAGATAGAATCCGAAACGAGGAAATACGCAGAAGAACTCAAGTGGTGGATGCTACCCAATGATTACGCACACTCAAGTGGCAATGGGCAGGACATATCTGACGAAGAGACGACGGTCGATGGGGAAGAAAAGTATTGGAATGGCGCCCAAAAACTGGCAAACGAAGCATTGGCCGACCCCCTGCAAGATTGACTGACGACATAAGAAGAATAGCGGGAGACCTGGATGCGGAAGGCGGAGGATCGAAGAGTATGGAGACTCATGCGGGAGGCTTACGTTCAACAGTGGACGGATACAGGCTGATGATGATGATGATAACCTAGCTGGAGCATATAGACGCCATAAAATGCCGAAACAAAGTTCTACCGCCATAATCCTTATCTCTTCATATATCAACTTTACATTTCAGAGCTCTAACAAGCACGGTATATATGTATATATAAATTTAGTTCTCGACAGGCTTTCAGAGAAAGACCATGGATGCATGAAGAAAAAACTACTGTAGCTCATGCTTTTCTTAGGCATAATAAGAACGTGTTTCATGCGTTGTACTGAAGGCTTCTCTTTAGCGTCGTCATTCAATACAAAATCACATGAACCCAACGAGTTTAATCGTTCAATTTATAAGTACGGAGCATACCGGTCGTTTTTTTTTCATTCGTCGGCTGATTCAAGACATTAGACCAAAAATATGCCGGATAACAAGCCGGCGGTTTCATTAAGGGCAGAAGAAGTTTCTTTCGAAGAAAAATGCTAATGTCGTATCTCGAGGTATCGGCCGCGGACTGCGAATTGTCAGATTTGGCGCCAAAAGCGGCCGGACGGGCAATAATGGCGCGAAAAAAGCTTGCTGCGGAGCTTCAAGCAGGGCCGGATGTTCAAGTAATATCATATTTAAAATCATTCTCAATATTAATAACTTCATTGGACTTCCAATTTAACATGCCATAAAGAGTGTATACTCATGTCTTGAATGAGTACCTTGCCTTTTACGTTCGGTTTGTTCGTATTCTTGTGTAAAGGTATTTTTAAGCAGTGACTGAAAAAAATTCAATATGATTCTCGTAATACTAGCATCTGAATCACAACTGTATTAATATGAGAATTTTGCTGGCTTAAAATTCAATTTATAAGTAAAGTACTAAATTGTATTCAAAAAGTTATTAGGTTTTTTTTCCGGAGGAAGGACGCAGGAGCAGATTAACAACAAAAATAACTTGTTTTGGAAGCACAATACGCATTTATTTTTATTAAAGACTTGAATTTTCGTCCGACCGGTATGGCATTCGCCGGCCGGACGAAAGTTAACTGACAACAGAAAGAAACCTGTGTCATGCAGCGCCACCAAGCCAATCGCGGCAAAAAATGAAATTAAAGTTGACAGTTGCACCAACATGAAATGGATCAACTGTCATAACAAATTAAATGGCGTATGCAAACGCCGTGTAATATTAAATAATCAAAATTAACATTATCATATGTGCATGTCAGACGAGCGGACAAAAATAAGAGACAAAAGATCGTTTTTCGAGGCTTTACGGCAACAGCCTAAAAGAGCTATATCAGGCTAATATCAGTGCTTAGAATATTCTTGCCAGAGTTTCGTGATGCAGAGCTAACTTCGGACCTTGTAAGGATTGTGGTTGATACGTAGGGAGCTGATGTGGAAGAATTAGACGATGAAGAAGTATCTGGCATGCGTCCTAGAAGTTAGTTATGATGATGTTAATGTTCGTATGATTTCCTCTTAAAATATCTCAGCGGTATTTGAATCTAATTGATTTGGGACAAGACTACTTTCCGCCCTCTGCACCACGCAGTCACACAACAAAAATCAGATGTCAAATATACAGAGAAGTTCATAAACAGTTATATTTCTAATGAATTTGAAAAATGTAATTTTTTCCAATTTTATCGTTCGACTTTGAAACTAAAATAACTTACCCCGACGATCGCCGTAAGCACACATGTGCGCTCTACGTAGACGATCGCCATAAGCACAGCTGTGCGCGCTTTGCAATATTCGAAAGATGTATTTAAAAAATAAGTCCGATTTTCTCACAACGACATCTATAAATATTTTAAAATATTTACAAACCAAAAGCGATTGAAATTTTTCGATAGTCTGGGAGATATTCAAGAGAAAGTGTCAAGGGCGAAAAAAAACACGTGGCGATGAAGTAGTGAAGTAAATATATAAATTCAAGTAAAATCATAAGAAAGCAACTGTGTGGGGTGATTTTTTAAAAATAAAGTAAGTTATTTGATCAAACCTAACTTGATTAAAACTAAACTAAGCTAACCTAACATAACGCAGCCTAAAACGCAGATTTGTATTTTTTAAATTTATTTAACAAAAAAGTTCAACTTCCATGTGATGTGTCTAGCGACAATAGCACAACGTAAGCACATGGTTCTCGTTACAATATTTTACCGAAATTATGTAAAATTAAGCAGGGGCTAAAATTTGGGTGGGTCACCGCTTGTTGCTAAGCACGCCTCATTCATGAGTTGTGTCCTTAAGATCAAATAGTCTAATTAGGCTAGTCATCCGATTTTCTTAAGTCGCATAGTCAACAAATCACCCAAAATATGCTTCTGATATTATGACTGCAGGTGCTTGAGGACCTCGAGAATAATATTTAAGAATGGACCTCCAGACGCCATGATTTCTCTCTAACATATTATGGATAGTAAGAGTTGACAAAATATGTGGCGATAACTACATGTATTCTACAATTGGAGGTGTTCACTGTTCATGGACGACTATCGTCTACGACCACATAATAATTAAATAATCTATTAATAGTTATTGTGGCTTTTTGGTTTAGCCGTGTGTGGCGAACTTCCTTCAACCAATATTTCGACCGCCATTCCAGGGGTCTTCTTCAGGATTGATGATGTATTTAGTTTTGAGTTGGTTTATTCCGATGATCTTTTTTATACGAGCGTTATTGATTTATATCTCCATGGCAACTACATACTCAAGTCTCATTCCGGAGAATCGTAGGTATGTTCTAAGACTACGGTAGGTATTATCGTCACACACGGCTAAGCCCAAAAGCCGCAATAACAAATCTGGCCGTGAAAATCTAAGAAGTTATTTAATGTTGATATCCTCCCCTTCCATTTTTTTGGACATCGATTTACTGGATGAAAGATGCAGGATCAGGTTCACAATACAAAAACTTGTTTCTGTTTCACATATTACTCGTTTATTTGTCAATAACCTCGCCCGTTATAGGGACGACCATAGGCGGTCCCGTAACGATGGCGGGCGCGTTCCGACTCACTGCCCGCTCTGACATTTAGCGCCGCCAAATCATCGCGGCAGACATCCAAAGTAATTATAACTGTCATAACAAACAAGATGGCGCATGCAAACGCCGTGCAACATTATAAAATTAATATTCATTAACATTAGATGCGCAGGTCAGGCGAGCGAACAAAAATAAGAGACAAAAGATCGTTTTTCAAGGCTTTACGGTATCAGCCTAAAGGAGTTCAAGCTGATATCATTCTTCTTCGTAGTATCAATCCGGTGGACTGGTTTGCAGCAACAGAATCTTGCATCCCGATCCCCATTCCTCTCGGTCCTCCGCAACCCTTTTCAGCTCAGCATACATCATGCGCCACGATGGTCTT
This sequence comes from Glossosoma conforme, assembly GCA_022606575.1. NCBI lineage: Eukaryota > Metazoa > Arthropoda > Insecta > Trichoptera > Glossosomatidae > Glossosoma > Glossosoma conforme. Next base: position 4,202,886 of record JAGTXR010000107.1, on the reverse strand, counting down.
CTTCACGATATTGTGGAGGGGATGGTTGAGGGTAGGAACTTTAGAGGGTGCCCTAGACGGGAGTATTTGCAGCAAGTATTCGAGGACATGAATCATTTTATATATAATATTAATATATAGGCGATAACTACATGTGTTTCAAAATTGGAGGTGTTCACTATTCATGGACGGCTATCGTCTACGAACAAATAATAATTTAAAAATAATATTTAAAGCGTTATTATTTTCACGTGCCGCCCTTGCGTTCGAGCCCATACGCTCAATTAAAAGACGCGATGACAGTTGCAAATAGCCGATACGGGCTCCCAGGGGCGGCGCGTGGGGAGCCGACGTATGATTTACTCCGGGAGGCGGAGGCATCGACTCCACTTAATTAGCCCGCCTCCCGCGGACGTCTCGTTATTTTTTATGACCCTCCCTGAATTACGCCAGGAATTTTTTTTCGGATCCGCGCGCCACTGGAATATCGCAAATGTCGTCGATTTTAATTTAATCCAACACTCTCACATCATCATTATTATTTCCACCTGCCTGAAGCATATTTTTTATTATTACCATATCTGAAATATGTGGTCACCAAAAATTTCCGTCACTCAGTTCTGCCAGTTGCCCCTGTCAACGCCTTTTGAAAGGTCCACTTGGGAATACAGTCGATTCCGCTTAATTGGGACAGCCGCTTATTTGTGACAAATATCAAAGAACAGAAACCAAACCAAGAAACCAATAGTAAATTTATATGTTTAATTCGGACAACATACCGCTTAATTGGGACAATAAATTTAAGATCACAGCACATATTATGTTACACATATTATGCAGGAAGGAAATGAAGGGAGCCCTACATCCGCACTGAATATCTGTGCTGATTTTGTAGAAGTGAAATGTTACAAAAACAAAAGACAGACTACACTTGACTCATTTTGGCATTGAATTAAATTGTATGTACCTACCCATTTATTATTTTAATTAGGATTTATTTTTTCTTAAAAGTTTAAATTAGTAATTTGAAATTTAAATGATAATTTATATTACTTCTATGTAATTTACAGTTTCCAAGAGTTTATAAAATAAAATTATTGAAAAAAAATGCATTGTTTAATTTTATGTGTGTATTGTTGGTTAATGGCCTTAGTTGCCAAAACCAAATAAATGAATTAAAAAAGTGAACTTCGCTTTATTGGGACAGCCGCTTAATTGGGATAAAATGCCAAAGTCCCGATGTGTCCCAATTAAGCGGAATCGACTGTATATATAGTTCTCTATGATCTCTACGACAGAATTCTGAGAGTTTGATCTACGTCACCTACATACGAGGCATATTTTGGATGACTTCTTAATCGGATTTTTTAAAAGACGATTATCCTAGTGCTCTCGAGGTCTAAACCATTTAATCTTAAGGAGCAGTTCAATCCGACTAACGACACGTGGTTAACAACATGCGGTGACCCATCAAACTTTTGTTCCGCTTCCAATGTTGCTTAATTTCGGTGATCTAACAATTCCATTTCGCTTGACATGAAGTCGTCACTAACGCTATGGTATTTGCCTCATTCTATGTCAGCCCTGTCTCCCGAAGCTTTGTCAAGTGCAACCTGAATGTAGTTTCCGACGGCCTTATGAAGGAATACGATTTTCTGTGGTATCTAAAGTTCATGGAGTATGTACTTAATATTCATTCTTTTATATTCAACGAGTTAACACTTCTGATTAGGTGAATTTATCTCATGATATAACAATTGGGTGAATAAATCATGATACGAGGGATATCCATAATATAATATTTCCATGGCGCTACAGTCCCGAAAAGCGCTGTTATGGTGGATCCCGCGATTCTGTAGTGTACCTTGGTTCCCCATTCCAAATCCCTTCCTAGCGAGCTGCCTGTGGAGCTCAGTCTTGGCTTGGCAGCCGTACGTGATGGATCTTCTCCTCGTGTCACCCGCCAGGTGAGCAGTTTCATGTCTGCAAAAACAATGCACCGGTAGAAATGCATTCCCAGCTATGCGAAATCTATGAAGACAAGTGTACAGATAACCCTCGTACATTCAAAATTTTAATTAAATGCTAGAATAATCTCGTAAATGTGTTTGAATCGATTTCACGATTGCTTCTTTAACATTCAGTGAGTTGACACGTTCTGATTGGGTGAATTTATCCCGTGATATTCCTGGTGTTAATTCATAACACCCACCGACCGACGGTTCTCAGACTCGTGTTAATTATAAAACACGGTTTCCCAATAACACGGGATTTATTAAATACCAACGGGAAGGAATACATCACTTGAAGTACCGGAATAACGCCGTTAAATCGATTTATTTACACAGTGCATAAATAAAGCTGAAAAAAAGTTTTAATATCATATAATAATCGTCACAAACATAAGCATATGAAAATTAAAAATATATTTCTTCATTCGGGATGCGAATCGATAAATTTTCTTGTCATATTTTATAAAATTAATTGTCTTTATATTCTTCTTCTCATATCCGTTCCATATTAAGGACATATATGGTCACCACGAATTGCCGCCACCCAGTTCTCACAGTCTCACATATCAAAAATCAACTTCCGGAGGAATAACCAATTCTTTCTTTCCATCCATCGAACACTTATTGACGTGGAAAAAGCTCGAACTCCGTGGACTTTCATCTCCCGCAAGCGTTTACTGGACAAAGAATTTTCAAAGAATTTCTAAAAAGATTTGGCCTCTCTTCTTATGACGCATGTCCATGTGTCCTTAGTTCTGACGGTTCCTTGCTGTTAAACTTCATAAAGGAAATCGTCGGGGCTACACGCGCGGTTAACGAGGCTGACATGGAATAGTCACCTACGTTCTTCAACTATTTGTCAGACGTATAATCTAACCTTGTGTGTAACTTGCAGGGTACAACACGCAACTATATATTTTTTCTACATTTTTTAAGTTAAAAAAAGTTCTCACAGTTGTCGTTGCAATTGCCTTTTTCCAAGACGTCTCTGTATCCGGAGGTCCACCGATGGACATTTGTGGTTCTCGACGACTTCCAGGGCAAAAGCCAGGGAACTTGAATAAATTTGTTGTATATAGAACTGGCTTGTCCGCTCTCTCATTCCTCTCAAAGTCAAACCGTCGCAATATCAGTATTCTACGCAAGCATCTGGTTTTAAAACACATTAAACGGCTGCATTGTTAAGATGCCAAGATTCGTAGATATTAAAAGATGGGTACAATACAAGCGCCGTATAATCGTCACTTTGTTGATTTGAGTCCCAGATACTACGCATGGAATTACAATGTTAGGCAAGCTCCTACTAAATATCTAAGTTCTCAGTGACCTGTCTTCTTCTTTAGCCTCGCCATTCGCCATGTCTGTCTGTCCTGCGTTGTATTCTCGGTCAAGCCCAGAGTTTTCAGATCCTTGCCTACAGTTGCAGTCCAGGTTGCCTGTGGTCTTCCAGGTCTTCTTCTCAGCGTGGGTATGTTGAGGGCTTTCTTCACCATGTGGTCTTCATCCCTCCGTGTAACATGCCCATACCATCTAAGGCTGTTTTCCCTTATCTTTTAAGGTATGAGGGTCACCCGAAATGAACCCCGAATAAGCTCATTTCGAACTCTGTCCACTCTAGTCACACCGCCCGCCCACCTCAGCATCTCGCGACCTGTACGCCAAGAAATCTGATACTCGTATAAATGTTTATAGCATGAGACCTTTAGGTCGACCATAAAAAGCTTTTTTATCGACATAAAAATTTCATGATAAATGTAATAAAAAATACATTGAATACCAACAATTTTATTTTATTAATAAAAAAAAACTAAGATTTTTTCTCAAAATAAAATCATCCATGAAATGGGAAAAATGTGGAATTGAATGGATGCTTACCTTTAAATTTATTAAGTACTTAATCACGTTTTATATTGAATGGAAATATTCTTATTTTTTTACATCGTCAAGGGTCTTCTTTACACCGCCAATTATATTTATTTTTTCATATTCATATCTTGTTTGAAAGAATATTTTATTTTTATGTATTAATCGGCTTACGTATCGGCGAAAGAATGAAAGAAATATTCCGATGTCTCTCCCAAAAGAAAAATGTGTAAACTTTTCTTTTTACATGTTTCAGATTTTGCGTGTGTCGCAGATATTAATATGATGTATTACGAGACATGAGAGGCCAGCGGCGACGCGTGAAAGTAATTTCTAACATTAAAAATCGAAAAATTATATTTAATTAAAAATATATTTTTTTGTTTTAATAAATATTAAGCAAAATATTCATTTTGTCGATCCTCAAATATCGCTTAAATTAGGTCAGATGAGAGACATATTTCACGTACTTTTGACCCTATTTACATTGGAGGAACACAAATAGAGATTGTGAACGGCTATACCTATTTGGGACAAGTAATACAACTAGGACGAAGTAACTTATCAAAAAAAATCGAAAGGGTCTACAACTGGGATGGGTAACATTTGGAAAACTAAAGTACATTTTTAAAGCGAAAATTCCGCAATCTCCTAAAACTAAGGCGTTTAAGCAATGCATTCTGCCTGTATTAACATATGGCGCAGAGACGTGGAATCTAACAGCAAGTCTTACCCATAAAATTAAGGTCACTCAGCGTACTATGGAGAGATCCATGCTCGGAGTGTCGTTAAAAGATAGAATCTGAAACGAGGAAATACGCAGAAGAACTCAAGTAGTGGATGCTACCCAACGAATAAGCACACTCAAGTGGCAATGGGCAATATCTGTCGAATAGACGACTATCGATAGGAAAGAAAAGTAATGGAATGGCGTCCAGGAACTGATGGACTGACGACATAAGAAGAATAGCGGGAGTGACTTGGATGCGGAAGGCGGAGGATCGAAGAGGATGGAGACTCGTGCGGGAGGCTTACTTTCAACAGTAGACGGACACAGGCTGATGATGATGATGAGGTCAGATGATTAGCCTGACGCTCCCGACGCCTGGATTTTTTAGTTCTAAGGAGCGGTTCACCCCAAAATTTACATATGGAATATACCATTTTTTAAATCATGAGATGGCAATTTTTAATAAAAACACACATAGGAGAATACTGACAGACGGTTATGAAGAAATTCTATCTGTGGAGTCTATGACGTACGCCATTTCCGAGTATGGCTAAGCGCTGCATGTTAAGCATTGATTTCTCAACGTTATATGAGTATACTATATAGTCCAGTATTAATGCATTATATTTTACATTACTGGGACACACTAGAAATGGGTGGTGTTCAAAGTACGATTTTCGTCTACTACCAATTTTAATTGATTGACTACGACAGACATTAAACGGGTGACGGATCGAATTTAGACAACCGTATTAATAAGACTTAAAAATCTTCTTTTTTTAAAACTTACGTCAGGGACTAAGCTCGTGATATTCGTTTTGGTAAGCAAACTTTTAAGGCCCCGTAATCATACCCACCAACGAATATTAACCCTTAAACGCCCAGTGGTTTCCTTACGGGACCGCAGATTTGCGTCGTTCAATGCCCTACAGTCCCATACAAAAGTTCTTATACTTCATTTCACAATCGGAATACATTAGTTTGTAATAATAGTATTAAAATAAGTTCATGGAAGAATCTATTGTGCGACGAAACATTACAAACATTGGCCTGCTAGGGCATTGAACGACGCAAATTTGCGGTCCCGTATGGGACCACTGGGCGTTTAAAGGTTAAAAGAAAACAAATTAGTTTTATAATACACACGAATGATTACATCACAAACTGGGAACATATTTCATAATAATATAATACAAACTCAATTAAAATCCTAAAGCAAATTTTTTTTGATGAAGCAAAAAAAAAATGATTGTATTTATGAGTCGCCACTGGGTGCGCTCCTCCGAGCCGTCTCGTCGGAGCTCCGCTGCTCAGAGTTAATTTATAGATCGCGGTTCCTGGCCGAGATCCAAAACTCGCGATCAGAAGCACTGTGTGACGTCACACGCAGGAAATCATTGCGATCACTTACGAAAACACATGCTGAAGAATACCGAGACATCTTAGCCATTTCCTATTGCTAGTTGGAGCGTATTTCTCTTATTCAATTTGGATAACAATATATCAAATAACACATAACGCCAAGATGGTCGGAAGTTATAGCTATCGATAGTGACATCAGCATGATAGAGCCCTTGCTGACTGGAACCGAATACCTCGATATACAATATTTCGCCTTTTATTTCTGTTCGCTTGTCGTACATGAATGTGTCCGCCATATTGTCATTTGGGACTATTTATATAGACCGCCGCTAGTAGCGCTGGGCGAGAGCCATCACGAGCGCGTCAGTTGTGTCCCGCCCTTTGGCTAGAGTATATTGTATTGTGGCTCGGCCTACTGCTGTGACTAGGTCCGGGCCACAAGCTTGTAAAGTTTATCATAAATATATGTCAATGTGCTTCCGAAAAAGTCTGTGTTATCAATCTGCTCCTAATCCTGCCATCACGCGACGAAATAACACCTTTTTGAAAGAGAGGAGGATGTTGATAGGCATTTGTTTTTTTTCTTTTCATTCAATTAATTCATGCACGAAATTTTTATTTTGTTGTCGCTGGGTTGAGCTTTAGCCGGAGAATATACGGCACCAGTGTGGGGTCGATCAGCCCATTGTAATCAAGTGGATGCTGCCCTGAATGATGCATGAATGAAAAGCCACAGGCTGCCTCAAACCAACACCCATTTCAAAACTATACCCGACGTATATATATATATATACGTACGACGTATATATATATATATATATATATATATATATATATATATATATATACGTATATAAACCAAATTTGTCTACCACTAATTTTTTAATTAATAGACTATGACTATTAATTAAATATATATGAGGGACAAATTCACACCAACCGGAACTCAGAAATCGATTAATTTGTTTTCTTTTAATCTCTGTTGGGGATTGAACCCACTATCTTTGGCTTGTCAAGCAAACGCTTTGACCATTGAGCTTTACCTGCCGACTTTTCAGATCTATCTGGGTACATAGAAGTTTCCTGACGAGCTTCATGGCAGAAGCTCGGGGACTTGAAGATACAGCAGCTATAGCATGCGAAGTATATCTTGGGTGATTTATTATTTTAAAATATCCCTAATAAAAAATTGACTCTTTTCATATTGAGTTACATAGATTTCATGACAAATTGTGGTATTTAAAAGAAAACTGCGTTGAGTTTGGTATTGGTATTATGCTTAAAACTGTTCTAATTGGAACACGGTTCCACGCCCACCCAGCTCATCCGCCCACGTCCTCCGCATCATCAGGTAATTGCCACCTGTCACCACCTCTCTGCTCAGACATCTCCGTCCAATTATCTTAATTAACATTGCAGCTTCATCTCTGGACGCGACTGCGGCGGAGACGAGAAAAGATGGACTCTCCTCCAACATACACAATGTAGAACGTTGAGACGAACAGCTCGGGCTATTCCTGATGTGACCAATTAGTGTGACAGAAGAAGCACTAGGTTGCATTAGCAAAGCGACGACCCTTGAATATACATTATTGAATTATTACTTATTTATTTATTATCATTTATTATTAAATTATACATTAATTTTTCTTATGCTTTTCAATATATTTGTAAAATGGTTTTTTACCCTCGCCTTACTATGTTAAAAACTTCCGCGCGTTCCGATGGTGTGTACTCGTTACACATTCTGATTTAAAGTGAATAAAATGAGTAGAAATTCGAAAAAATGAAAATATTCATATCAAGATATCGCTTAATTTTATAATCGTTGATGTCAATAAGCAGTAATAATTGACATTTAATAGCTAAAAACATGAAAAACATCAGACGAAGACCTCAAACGGCCAGACGCACCTTGGCGCGTGAACTTCCGAGAGCTACTAACATTACTTAGCCTGTCGACATATCGATGAGCCGACGCGCATCGATATCATTTCGAACTAGCCGACCAACTGAGGTTTCCCGTCTCGCTCACTCATATTAGTACGTCAGCGAGAGTGAGGAGTAAAGATGCCGACGCATCTGGGTATTTTTTAATTTTATTTTTGCACACGCTTCCGACAGGTCGAATGATTGTTTTCATGACAGTTGACGCGTCTTGATTGTAGTGGTGAATTTATTCCGGATTTTAGAAAAATATTTCCTGCTCCCGATGAGTGCCTATTATTATAAATATTATTTTTTTCAATACGTAAATGTATTAAGGAGGAATACCTAAAATCTGAACCCTGTGTGTATTATATTTACAGAGATATTTAAGTTATTACAAGCAATGTGTAGTCGATAGACATCACCGGGGAGGAGAGGTTAATAAAACGAAACATTAATTCAATCGTCCACAATTGTTCAGAGGAGACTCACTCTGGATCTCTCTAGTGGCGGTCGAAATAGTGGTTAGAAAATTATCACAATTTTTCATCACTCTTCATCTTCTCCTTGTTTTTCTTTGTCTATGCCTGCATCCTGTTATTAGCCGGATCCATTTCTAATTTATTTAACGGATGAGCTCATATTTGTCTTTATCATTCACTTATCATGGCAGCTAACAGAACCTACGGTTGCAATTTATGGCGACCCGAAGAAGAAGAATGTCAAGACAAAGTTGAAAAAATGCACTTTTGGTTCAGCATCAGGTCTTAAGCGGAGTAGCTCATCTTGTTCTTGTATCGTCCTCTTGCGGAAGTGTTGTTCGTGGCCTGTGCATGGACGCCGCGACGTCACGCGAGGATGAACTATGAGATGGCGGTGAAGATAGTGACGGTAGCTGCTACTTCACTGTTCACCGATCCATGGTACGCAAATATATGCCATTGTTTTTGTAAGTGCGTGCTGAAGTCATCAACAACATGAGGCTTCCGTTGATATGTATTGACATCAGCATTATGTAGCCCTTGCTGACTGGTACCGAAAATCCTCAATATACAATCTTTCGTCTCTTATTTCTGTTCGCTTGTCATACATTTATGCGTCCGCCATATTGGGACTAGTTATATAGACCGCCGCTTGTGGCGCCGGTGCGACAACCCACACGCCAGTTGTGTCTCGCCCGTCGGCGAGAGCATATGGTATTGTGGCTCGGCCTTATGCTGTGACTAGGTCGAGCTCTAAATTCGTAAAGTTTTATCGTAAATTTATGCTTCTTAAAAAGTCTGTGTTATCAATCTGCTCCCAATCCTGCCATCACGCGACGGAATAACACCTTTAGAGAGAGAGGAGGATGTTAGTATTTACTGAAAATTCTGAATGCTGAGCCGCCTTTAGCCTACAGTCAACTCTCTCATAACGTCGAGATAGGAACTCCCTTATATTATAGAAAAACGCGCTTTAGAAAGCTAATCTTCCTATCCTCATATAAGTTCTATATCTGGAGCATATAATAACAATAAGTTGTCGTCTTTTAGTTCTGTCAGATACTTTAGTCCATGTTTCGTTCAAAGATATCTGTACCCGAATGTCTTCCTGGTAACATATATAGTTCCCGATGACCTCCAGAGCAGGAGCTTGGGGAGGTAGTTATATTATCAGAGCAATATTATGAGCGATTTGTTAATGTATTTTTTTACAGAGATGAAATAATAAAACTATTTTTATGCAAAAATTTAATAAACATAAAACACGCTTAATATAATAATTAATTAAATACTTATTTTTCTCTCATATGCTTCTGAAACTTGAACTATTAAAGCAAGAGACAAGCAGATGGGATGCTGTTATTAGATATTAGTTATTTATCCATTTATTTCTTTCTGTATTATTAACCGTTTCATTACGGCTCGGTTTAAATACAAATTATACTGTAAATTATAAAACTAGTATTAGAAGCATAAATGAACTTATCTGGTCTATTTTCATATTCCACATTGGTTCTTGTACCGTCTAGCTATCAGATGATGTATAAAAAACTATTCTAAGAATGTAGCAAAACGATATATCACGCCAACCGATGTCAACGGTCGAGGAATCTTATGAAGGCATACACCAACAACCGATGCGAAAGAGTTAATATTTATATTATTGTCTTTACCGATGGGTGTTATAGTTCTTGATGGTTTGTTATCACTAATAAAATACTGCGTCAAGTTAGACAGGGAGCTCTACAATTTATGTTTTGCGGTGAATTTAGTTTTTGCATATTACGCTAGAGTGCGCGGCGTGGACGCGAATAATTATCGCGCCAAAACCGTTTTAGAATGTTTTTAAAAATAATTGGAGTTATAAATAGCACCATCAGATCCGTTACGGGTAAATTAATTATAACTTTACAGACGCCGCTCCCATGCAAGCCGAAAATACATTTAAAACTAGAGAGTATGAGGACAACGACACACTTGAAGCGATTTAGAAGCGGCCAGCGATTAGAAGGCAAATAATGTGTTTAATTAATCGAAAATAAAAGATGTTGGGCCCTCTAATATTTTTAGTTTTTATTTATTAAAACAAACACATGATAATACCGACAAACAGTTATGTGAAAATCACATCTGTGGATTCTTTAGCGCCTGTCATTTTATGGATAGTTTGTGGAATCTTGATCCGACAACATGCCCATTTTTACAGAGACTAACTATGAACGGGTGGTGTTCATCTATTGTCCACCGCTATTTTTTATTATATAAGTGATTGCTTGCCATTTTATGGTTGAATGGTGTTCTTATTTGTGTCAGCGACGTCAAATTATTTTTGCTCAGTATCTGGCATCATCGATAGCCCGTGTGTTGCCCAGCATTAGGCCTTGAGATGTGCAGCTTGTTGGGTATATAAAGCAGGATCTTAGGTGTGAGGCGGTCTGCAGGTCTCCACAGTAGCACAATAGTTACTCTCTCTGTCGAAGTATTCCCCACCGCTCGAGGTTGTCCTTTGTTCGACCAACTCCGGTTCTTAATCTGTTCAGGGATTTCCAGGTCCGCCAGTCAAGGTTCTTGCCAGTTAGGAGGCCTTCCTTTAGAGTAATGAAATCCTCTGATGAGACTTGTTGCCAGAGCTGGAGTCTCTTATTTTCAGGGCCGGATGTAAGAGGTTGTGTGGATTTCAGAAAGCTGCTTCGTGACTTCGAGTAGGACGGTTGGTTGATTGCCTTACGCATTTCTTCGGCGCATATGACTTTGCGTCTTATGTTTGGTGGTGCGATACCAGCCACGGGGTATATTTTTGAAATAAGTGTTCACTTTCATTCACCTTACAATATTATGGATAGTATTATATCACAGATAATCACAACGTTAGTAAGATAGCAGACAATCAAATATAAAAACTAATCAAACCTCTATGAATAAGTGACTAAACTTAATGGTTAAGATGCCTAATACTAATGTTATTCTGAAGACTTAAATGCCAGTACATATGTGACGTGTGTTATACCGCTGATCGCGTTCTGTGTGATCGAGGCTTAAGGTGGGTACAAGTGGTTGACTGTTAAACGTTATGGCCAGTTAATATCCTCTTGATGTGGTCGTAAATTGTAGGAGAGTGATAATAAATAAACTGACTGCAACTAATTATAATTAATGTATGATGTGCGATAAAAAATACCTGGATATTTTTTTACTTGAGTTGTTCAGTGTATGTAAATACTCGCACGAATAGAATACACAACTTAATGTTGCAGGGTTCACAGTGGGTACTGTCTCATGTGGAAGGATTTAATTTATATTATAAACGGTGTGTTACCGTTTAATTTAATAATATTTCCATTTCTGGAGAATATATTCGTCACAAATTTATGCCACACTGTTCTGTTAGTTGTTATTATCCATGATTTGTCCCAAAACACCTCTGCGCTTAGAGGTTCACCAAAAAACGAATATGGTTCCCAATGGCTTTCAAGATGATAGTGCAAGGAAATCTTAAAAAGACTTCCGTCTCTTTTAACCTCTTGTGTGATTTGCCCGAGTAAAATTCGCGCAGGTATTTTACTGACACAGTGTTTTGCCGAACTGGATTCGGGCACATCGTACACGAAACTTTTTATAGTGATTTGCCTGAATCCAGCTCAGGTCTTTCCCCCACTAGTCTAGAGAACGCATTGAAAGGATGCGAGTGGCTTTTTTTGACCAACTTTTTCCAAGAGGTTGACCACAGAAGTAGTTAATCAGCATTTTTATGGAGATACTTACCTGAGGCCTATTTGGTCCTCAACGGCGGGTCAACTCAATGCTTGTTTAGATTTATTACGAGGTAAGAACTAACAACGAGGTGATAGTAAAAAAAAGGCAGTCATACACCCAGTCACAAGACGAAGGTGGACTTGGCTGGGACATGTAGTTAGGATGCCGCAGGAGAGTATAAACTACTCTCACATTTTCTTACATCTTCTGGGCTCTCAAGTTCATGGAAAATCGTTGGGAACTATACTTAGAATGTTTTTTCGTAGAGCTTTATAGATACGGTTCAGTTTTTTTTCCACTTTTGTAGCCCCGACGATTTCCCTGATGAAGTTTAACAGCAAGGGACCGTCAGAACTAAGCAGCAATTCAGGAAAATCTTCCCAAGAAATGGTTGAGACTCCCAGGCGATAACACTGAATGCGTCTCCAGTTCTGATGGATGATGCACTCCACGGTACGCTTCAGTTAAGAGACCGAACATGGAAATCATGATGATGCTTTCTGCTTACGTAAGTGGAAAAGAAGAAAGAAATATGTATAAGGTAAATTTGACTATGTTGCTTGATTGAGCTGAAAGTCATCATACGCTGTTGAATTACTCGTACTGACATCAGCATGATATAGCCCTTGCTGACTGGTACCAAAGCTTCGATTTACAATCTTTCGTCTCTTATTTCTGTTCGCTTGTCAGACATGTGTGTCGCCATATAAGCGTTAGTTATATAGATTGCTACTTACGGCGTTGGCGACCGACCACGACACCGCACGGGTCAGTCGCGTGCCGTCAGTCGGCGAGAGCATATTGTATTGTGGCTCGGCCTAATGCTGTGACTAGGTCCGGGCCTCAAGTTTGTAAAGTTTATCGTAAATATATGTCAATGTGCTTCTGAATAGGTATGTCTTATTAATCTACTCCCCATGCTGCCCCCTGCACGACGGAGTAACACCTTTTTGAAAGAGAGGAAGATGTTAGTCCATTGTACTCGTACATACAAATTACAATAAGGATGACCTCGTCAGGTGTTTTCCGTTTGCATAAAAAACTAATCAACGACCCGGGCACGGACCGGTAGCTTTTAATACGACGAGATACAATCTGTGTCTTGTGTTTGAGTCCAAGTTGCTTGGTTTTGTTGGGATTTAGCGTAATTTGGTGCAAAGGCGGTAATTGGATATGCATTAGATGTAATAAATAAGACAATGAATATTCATGCAGCCACCAGACGGTAATGAAATTAATTAGTTACCTGGAAATTTGACTACCAGTACCGCATCAGGTGCATCAAAGAAATGCATCGTATTATTTCAAATACACTTCTCACTTGGAGAAATTGGTCGCTAAGCATTGTCGTCACCAAATCATGCCAGTCTTACGATAATAGGATATCGTAAGCGCGGTTCTCGTATAGATCACCGAAGTTAAACACCGTTAGGCGCGGACCAAAACGTTGATTGCTAACCGCGTGTCGTTGGTTTACTATTTGCTTCTAAAGAGCGGCGCTTTAGAAGCAAAAAGTCTAGGTCTCGAAGGTGTCGGGTTAATAATTTTATATATATATTAACAAATCACCCAAAAATGTACTCATATTATAGGGATCGTCCCTTCAAGTCCGCGGGAGCTATATATTTTCCCAGGCAAAGCTTCGGGTGCAGAGTTGTTTTAGGGCGAGACATATAAATTGGAAACTAACAGAACTAAGTGGCGGCTATTAAAGTATTCTAGATATCGAACGAATATGAAAATAAAAATGAATACTGGCACAATGTTTTTTTAATGTTTTATTAAGCTCTGTAAATACTTCCGGTTGGTGTGAATTTGATCCCTCAAAGACGAGTTATCTCCATCATGGTAAGTTGGTATTCTCATGTATTTACTTACATAAATAATATTTTTAAGCGCCTCTCGTAGAAGTAAAGTAGTTGCATGAAGTTTATACAACCACAAGACAAGAACGGTCTCTATATCTTTAGAATGCTGGGGGTACGATGGTTTGACTTTGTTAGTAGGAATGATAAAATGAGGACGCGGACATGCATTTTTCCATCCTGCATTCGGTTAAGAGACGTAAACCTAGCTGGGACATGTCCGTAGGAACTATACATCGAATGTACTCGATGGCGCTGCATGATGCAGCCTTGACGTAGGACAAGGCGGATACTTACTTACTTAAGTCGCTGACAGAATTTAGAAGCAGAAATTTGCGACGACAATATACTCCAGCTAAGAAGAATGTATGGATAGATGATGATGCAGTAGCTTTATGTACATTTACTTCTTGTGTTCATGGTACAATGCTTGAATTATAACCGTTCTAGTTTTCAAAAACAGAAGTAATACACATTTCTCCTGCAGCGAACAATAATAATTTCTTAGAGTGCTCTAGGGTTGCATTCTGCAGGTGGTTGTTGCACTGCCTCCATTTTCTTACTCCCGCTCACTGCATAATGCATGGTCGCCCTACGTGACCGGAAAGAGAACCGGGACCTCCGGGACTGAAGCCCATCGAAAATTTATTTCCTGAACGAAATTTGAGTCACCATGCTTTTAGCTTAAAGCGGGATTTCAAAAAAAGAATTGAACAAAGAAAAACATCAATTTGATCAATTAACCTTCTTCTAATAAAGCTAATACAAATATAAAATGTTTTTTAGCCCGGAAACATAAAGTTGACTTGGGAATAAGTATAAAGCAGATCGGTTGACAGAATTTTATGTCAGGAATTTGTGGCGATTTAATGGTCTTTTTTTTATGTAAACACATACAGGAGAATATCGACAGATGGTGATAGTAATTCTGAAATCTCATACCTTGAATTCTATGACGCTTACCATGGTGCATATGACTAAGCGCTGCATGTGGAGTGTTGATCCGGCAACGTCATAGACTACATCCCGAGATTCACGCATCATCCTTATTATTACAGGAATTTACTATGAATGGGTGGTCTTCACGGGAAGACTTTCGTCTACCACCAATTTTAATTAAATAGGCTATGACTGACATTTTACGGGCGAGGGATCATATTCACACCAACCGAGGGTATTTTAGAGCTCAGAAATCGGTTAAAAAGACTTTTTTTTTAGTCTTCTTTTGGGATCGAACCCACGACCTTTGGCTTGCAAAGCAAAGGCTTTGACCATTGAACTATATCCACCGGAAAAACTAGGAAGCGGAAATAGATAACATATTTTTTGTGTGGTATTCAAACTAACATTCCCTTTAATAAAGAAAGACGACTTTAAATCACCGGGATCGTTATTAAGACACGTGGTGGGCAGATAAGGAGCAGATGAGCAACACACAGAATTTTTCAGAAGCAAGTAGATTTTCGATAAACTTGACAAACTTTCGGCCCGGGGCGGAACTTACTTGCTTCAGGCCCCAGACCGATCAAACTCATTTTTTCATAATATTACATCGTTTTCAACAACAAAAAAATTTGCTATACGTTTTCAATTTAATGGCAATACTTGAATCAATATGTAAAAATTATTTACTTTTATTCATTTATTCAACAGAACTACAGTTCCAAGGTACATAGAATAATAAAGAATAAGAAACAAAAGAGAAAAAAAACATAAAAAAGAAGAATATGACACGTGTCAAAGATCACAGAGATCTAGGAGAACAATACCATCGACAAAAGAGGAAAAGGATGTATGAAAAGGATCGAGGTGTGCTGGTAGGCCATTTAGAAGCGCCATTGCCGTTGTACTAAATTGAGTGCACGAAGCTCCACAAGTATCAACTGGGATCAAACACAATGGATGGCTACGAGCACGAGTGTACTTATCCGAAACATTCAAGAATCCCAGGGTTGTGAATGCAATGTTTGAGAGCAGCAATTTTCCTCCGGGACTCTAACGAATGGAAAGAAAGTATCCCTAGAAGAAAAAGAGTTGGGTAATGTTATATTTGTTTTCAAATTTCTCCAAGAGATTATTTTAATAAAGCTTCTCAATAACTTTATTATTTGTTTGAGGTTGAGCCGCGTAACGGCCAGGCTCGAAGCCCTCTGTTTCAAATGATTATTCGAGCATCGTGGCGGCTCGCATTTATTATCAGCCTGAATACGTCTCTCATACATAAACCCCTCCCTGTCTGAATGTATCCAAACGATGTTACGGGGATCATAATTTATGTATAACTTTGACTCGGCTTAATTAAGTTGTTATCAATTAATAATGAATATCAATCAGCCAACTCTGCCGTGAAATAATTCGTGGAACGCTGCAGGGCCGCACCAGGGAATTATATTGAATATTTTTTATTTAAACCAATTTCTATGAATTGTGAGTCCAAACCGAGCAAAAGGTCGTGGTTCAATTGCAGATGAAGTTTATATTAAAAATGTTTTTTTTCACTATAAGAGTTCTGAAGAAAAAATTATTATTTCTGTAGTTCTCGCTCTAGCCATCCTGGAAGACCGTCGTAAGCTATATACATAGAATGTAAAAATGTACTTGATGATATTTCTTTATGGCAGCACTTAGTCACCATTACTGACGAACATATTCTTCGGTAGCGGTTGGTTTGAAAGAGATCACTCGCCGGTAAAGTGTCAGTCATGGCCTATTATTCAATGTTGGTCATAGACGAAAGTCGTCCTGAGGACAAAATGCATTTAAGGTAAGTCCACGTCATATGGATAATACATAAATGCTGAGCTACGTCTAGTGACGTTGGCGGATCAACATTCCGCATACAGTATTTAGTCATCTTTAAAAATAGCATGAGTCATACAATTCGTATTTAATCATAAGACTATTAGTGCGCATGGAGAAACTCTCAGATCAGCCAGAACAAAGAGAAGTATCCTGCAGCTGTCGAGAGGTGGTCCTAGCACAGTCATTGGTAATCGTGTTTTCAGTTTCGCAGCACCAACAGCCTAGAACTCACTTGCGGAAAGTGTTAAGAGACCTGAAAACAAAGGCATCCTTCAGAAGTAGACTCAACACTCACCTACTTAGAGAGGCAATGAAACGCTATTGGAATGACCATTTGATCATAAAAAGTATACAACATAACGAATATAAATGTTGATATTCTTCTTCGTAGTATCAATCCGGTGGATTGGTTTGCAGCAACAGAATCTCGCATCTCGATCTCCATTCCTCTTAGTCCTCCGCAACCCTCTGCAGCTCAGCATACATCATGCGCCACGATGGTCTTCTTCACGATATCAACAACTTTCAACCATCTCTTCTACAATGTCGTAAAGAAGACCATCGTGGCGCATGATGTGACCGATCCATCGGGCTCGCCTCTCTGAGATGGTTCTTATTAGGTGCCTATCTTCCTTGATTATACTGAGAACCTCATTGTTCGTGACGTGGTCTCTCCAAGAAATTCCGAGAATTCTTCTGTAATACCACATTTCAAAGGGCCTCTAGTCTTTTTTTATCACTTTCAAATAAGCACCATGTCTCACAGCCGTACATCAAGATGCTCTAAACAAATGTTTTGACAAGTTGCTTGCGGAGCTTTAAATTAATATTATTTGCCTCAAGAATTTTTGTTTCTTTATTTAACGCTAGCCTTGCTTGATGTATGCGACTGTTGACTTCTCTTTTTGTTCTACCATCCCAGGTGATCGTACTTTCAAGGTATGCAAGCTCTTTTGCATCTTTTAGGGGTACTTCTAGCATGGATATGTTGATTTTTTGCTGCTTATTGCGGCTAACTCTCATGACTTTGGTTTATGTGCTGCTTATCTTCATATTAAAGTTAGAAATAAATATGTTTTCTATGGATTTCAGCGCTTCAGTGAGTTCATCTTACGTTACAGCAGTCAGAGCAATGTCGTCAGCAAACCTTAACATATCTATCTTTTGGCCGTGTATTTTCACCCCCTCTCTATGGCCCATAAAAAGCGCTATACGATTATGAATGCTGATATTATAATAATACTATTCTCCCTTAGCAGCCTGAGTACGCCCTTTGTGACACTATATCATCAGGTATAACTAACACGTGTATTCCCAGGCTTCAGTTAGATAAGTGCCCCGTTTAACGGTTAATTTTGATCTGCCACAGTGCGGTACTCGCGGTATCTAACGCACTAATGTACTTATGTACTAATATGTGATATCTAACACAGGATGTCGCGTATCTAATGTAAAACTAGTATATACATAGTCGCAAAGTCGAGCTACGCTTACACAGGCAGAATGCTATGAGAACATGGAATAATAATTACAGAGAAAAGGACGTTAGAAATACATTAAGTTTGTCTTGTATAACATAAATATTAATATATGTGTACTGTTTATACTTTAAACTTGTGTTTTAGAAAGCGTCAGACTAATTATATTTATTATTGTTGTTAACGTATGCTTAGTGAATGATTTCTGTATGGTTTTAATCGGTTTGAAAAGCATTGTGGCGGTATATTATGTTGTAGAAATCTACCAATTTTGGCCTTGTCTATTAATGTTTGCCTTGTATATTTCATAGATTTCGTTATAATCGCCGTCACCAGAAGTCGTTTTAAATACTATTGCAGCTATCAAGGTGAGAGTTGAGCAAACTGGAATTTATAAAGCCTCGCACCCACATCACACCGGAGGACAGTTAAGTATCCTTGATGACGCGCTCATTCAGATTATGATCAGTTAGCAAACTATATATAAGCAGATGACCATACGTACCAGATCTCTTCTTTCTTCTCTCTTCTCTCTTCTCTCTAGACGCCTTCGTAACCTTCAATCAATCACCGCCACCCGCCGGAAGACGGCACTGTGTTACGTGCCCGCTCCACGAACTGACCAAGTTACAACTGCCTACTTTACCTTTCATTATTCTAAAAATTATTTCTAAAACTTGCTAACAAAAAGAATCTCGTTAATCATTCAACTCAAATGTAATGTAAATACGCTGTTAACATTTTTCAACCTTTAAATTGTTTAAGTATTTAGTTTACTTACTGACATTAAATTCCACGTGACATTATACCGTGTTGTTATTTATTTTCTTTTCATGTTCGGAATGTCCGTGTATTTCCATTGATCCCTTCCTAGTACGCATAAAAATTCGTTCTCAGCAATCCACAGATTTGCCGACAGCATCTTTAAATTTCGAATTTTACAAAATTATCGAATTTCGAAGTGATTCAGTAAAACATTTTATGAATTAAATTTATTTGGACTGATATGAAAATATTAACTGCAAAGAATGATGATATTCATCTTATGAATTCCCTATGCATAACACACACAACTTTTTTTTTATAGATTTTTGAAAGAAGCATGGACCATTGGTTATAAATGGTGACATAAATAAAGTATTAACACGCGATATTCAAGTTTTGATCAGTTTCTAATGTTATTTAACTTCGATGATCTAACGAGAACCGCTCTTACAATGTGCTACTGTCATTGTTCTGTGGAAATTCACTGCATAATAGTCTTCTATCTCAGTCTTTGAGCAGGATATATAATACGCTTATCTCTATGTGAAAGCTCGGGATTGTATGAGGTTTCTACTAGAGATAACAATAACAAAATAAATAATATTCAAATTGAGTATAAACATAATTTCAAACAGTCCTCTTTAACGTACTGACTGTTCAACCATATCGCCTCGAATATTGATATATTCCACTTGAGAGACGCCCGGTTTCGACATGAGCTCCACGAATTTTTTAAAAAAGTAATTTCGTGGAGTCTTCTGCTTAGCGAGCTTGGGGACTTTTTAATAATTGTTGTTAATAATAGTAAATACCTTATTGTTTCTCTTGTATTATATCTTATTTCAGGATCGTATTAAATATTTTTTTGGTGATATAGAATAATGCAGATTCTTCTTTATCGTAAATGAAGGTTTTATGTCTTTAAATTAATATAATTAATGTGAAGCGAATACTGTAATTGTTTAATATAAATTCATTGCTTGGCATTACCGACATGTCAATAAAGATTAAATTTATTAATTTAAGTACAGTAAAGTGAGTACTTCCGTAAAAACAGTTTTCTGTTATCAAAGCTATTTACTCGTAAGTCTAGTCAGCATAGTATATTTTTACTTAATACACCTGTATGTTTTGATAGAACACTTTTTTTCATTAATAAATCCGAGTTATGTTTTGAGAAATTCAAGCTCAGCTGTTATCAAGATATTATACAACGACCTTAATATAATACAATTCGATTAATATAAATTATTGTATATATACGTTTTTTTGTAAATGCTTGAAATCGATAGACCCCAAACTTGGAAACCAAACAAAGAGGTGTGACCGTTAAATCTAAAATGAAATTTGATAACAACTCAAACATACATAATAAAGGATAATATTTTCTGAAAAAAAAATCTGAAATAATTTCATATGTATATCATCATTTATTTATCAAAAAATATATATATCAAAATATTTAATTACGCAATTAGGATGACGGCTTCTTCGTTTACTTAGCGTATAATAAGGGTGTGATGCGATTCAATGCATAGAAGACGAGTTCATGCGAAAAAAATATCTTTTTGTGATATTTAATTTGCATAAGACAAAAAAATGTTAGTTGTATGTATTATAAAAACCTACGTTTACAAAAAAAAAATGGGCATTGTAAAGAAAAATCCGAGCTAGAGTTCGACTAAAAAGACTGGCCTATTACACGAAGCTAAACATGGCTCTTCTTATCTTTATTATTTCTCATTAAGTCGTTACCTTATGGAAATTTATTTAATTAGCTTTCATTTAATTAATATACACCCATAAATAATTACTTTTACCTTATTCTTTAAAATTAAATATCATAATAATAGGCTGTTCGGATAGTAAATGTTGTTTTTTTTTCCAAAAGAGGATTTTTTTCATTAATTTCATACTTGCGCCGCATAGTCATTTTATGTAATATTAAACAGTTGATATAGTAGTCTTGCTTGTAAAAAAGTTCTATCGATTCTACTCAGTACTTTTAATTAAGTACCCCATCATTTACCCTCCATATTTATTATTATTCGGTATTCCACTGTTATTATTTCGGCTCTTTTTATCTA
This sequence comes from Glossosoma conforme, assembly GCA_022606575.1. Lineage (NCBI taxonomy): Eukaryota > Metazoa > Arthropoda > Insecta > Trichoptera > Glossosomatidae > Glossosoma > Glossosoma conforme. Next base: position 4,181,779 of record JAGTXR010000107.1, on the reverse strand, counting down.
TTTTTTAATGTCTTTAACTATACTGTATTATATTACCTTATTTTATCTTAGATTTGTATAATCTTTAAACTATTTTAAATTATTTGTCATGTCATATCTATGTATAACTTTTTAATGTTTGGACTGTATTTCATAAATTTGGAACATCTGTTCTGTTGAAATAAATAAATAAATGCCACCGGTAAGATCATTTGTAGACAGAAATTTCGGCATATTTGATTTTATAACAATTAAAAATGTAAAAACGCTGTTTAAGCAAGAAACGAATATCAGACATAAAGATAATATTTACGAACAGAACGCTATTACGAAAACTGGTTTGAAATTTTTCGATAGGATAATTTAGATGTTGAAGTGCACCATGTCCTGGAACGCCAGTTGTAATTAATGAAGACACTAAAAAGACATTCATTGAAACAAATCGGGAAATAAAAACTCGCGATATTGCTAAGAAAAATATCAAATTTATCCGTTCGTGATGATTAAAAAAGCCTAGTTTAAAAACGTATAAAAGTTTTCCTAGATCTAGTGTCGAACCGCGTAGCGTCCAATGGTGAAGCTCCTAGTAAAATATACATAAATTGTCGGCATATTGTTCCGAATAATACGATAACTTAATACAAAGTATCTTTGCCAAAATTACCACTAATTTCTCAAAGTTGCTAACAGTTGTGAATTAATCGGTTGCAACCGAATCTTGGAATCTTGCTTTAATACAAACAGTATCGGCTTCCAGCAATAATAATTCCGCGATCCTCGATCTGGATCCGCGGATACTTGGGCATACTTCACCAGATAATATCATATCATCGCTGCATACTTTAGATATCAGATACCAATCGAATCTGGATTGCCAAGACGTTGCCAAAATAATTCTGGACACCAGAGGCCTAGCGTCTCAATCATTAGTTGTTCAAGTTCATTTTTGTTCTTCCAGAAATCTAAATTACAACTATTGGGTAAAAAAAATCCTAAGATAATCAACAAATACCACAATTTAAGACTTTTTTATCCCTTTTACCATGGATACTACTTTTTCGAATTTTTTCAGTTGATTACTCCAGCTCCGATTCATCAAAGCTTTTTGAGCATCCCTATACAGTTGATTTTTGTCAACTCAGGACAAACGGCTTCTCCAGCTCTTTTTTTAACACCTTAGGGAGGCTTTGGAATAAACTCTTTGTATCAATTGACATCAGCACGATCTATCCTTTGCCGACTGGTACCGAAAACCTCGATATACAATCTTTCATCTTTTATTTTCTGTTCGCTTGCCCGCTCACGGTTGTGTTAATTATAGACACCGCCAGGGGCGCGGGCGATAGTCCAATCACGAGCACAGCAGTTATGTGTTGACGACCGAGAAGGTTGCATTACGGCCAGCGGCATGTCATTCCGCCTGGCTGGAAGCTTGTAAAGTTTTAACGTAAATATTATCAATGTGTTTCAAAAAAAAGTCTGTGTTATCAATCTGCTCCTAATCCTGCCTTCACGCGACGTAATAACACCTTTTTGAGAGAGAGGAGGATGTTACAATGTTTCTTACCACATTACTTCGAACTTGAAATATAAATTTTATTAACGTAAAATTAGTATGGCGTATATTCAATAAATTAACATTTTACTGGATACCTGGATTCAAGAAAATATTAAAACTATAATAAAATGATTAAATTCCTACTTAATTGATGACCGTCGAATATTGATATTTTAAAAGGATTTTTTTAAATCTTCTTTTAAATCTTAGTAGATTTTTTTTTTAAATCTTAGTATATTAATTTTATAATGATGGGTTTAATTCATAAGTATATATATTGACATCCTCTGTCTTTAAAAAGGCGACAAATCACGGGTTCGTAACGTGGCCGCGTGGAAAAAGGATGCAGGAGCAGATCGCAAAGCAAAGCACTTGTTTTTGAAGCACAATTCTCATTTATTTTTAATAAGCACTTGATTCCCTCGTCCGACCGTTACATAACGTTTCGCCAGTTGGATGAGACTTAACTGATGACCAAGCGCGCTCGTAATGGGCTGTCGCCCAGCGCCGCAAGTGGCGATCTACAGAATTAATGGCGCACCAATCACAGCAACCGTGTACATAACTAACGTCACACCCGTGACCGGACTTGTCCAAAATGCCAATATGGCGACACATACATGTCCGACAAGCGAACAGAAATAAGAGACGAAAGATTGCATATCGAGGCTTTCGGCACCAGTCAGCAAGGGTTATATCATGCTGATGTCAATATCGATTTAATTTTGTAAGAATTATTTTAACTTATCGCATTTCGCTATTGTATAACAGAACATATTTCACATTAATGTTGCGATTTTAAAATTTAGGTGTATTCAGCAAACGTTTTAGAAAAAACCGTTAAATTGGTATAATTATAACAATCGATTAGCTATCTAGCAGAGCAAATGATAAAGATGTTAAATGTATTACAAAAAGTCATAATGATTGCAGTTTATAGATTTTGTATTGCATTATTTTACCTCTAGGAATCACCGAAAGGTTATCTATGTAGTGAGGAAGTAGGCGGATAAGTTGGGGGTGGGCGGCTGATGATGCGCCTACCAAACTTCCTGGCAAGGCTGGATTATTATTTAGTGCCCAGTTCCTCCGATGGGGGACTTCTGCTCAGTGCAGGGTGGAATTCAATTAAATTCTACAAAGACATGTTGAATAAAAAAACGATGTGTGGGGGTATGGCTCCGAATCTTGGCATCTCACCAAAACTCAATGCAGTCGTAAAATTAATTTTAAAAACAGGTGCTTGCGTAGAATAATGGAAGTATCATAATGGACTCTTCCATCGTACAGCAGGTAAAGAGACGAAGGTGTATTTGGCAGAGATTTGTATTTTGATGCCGCTGGAAACTACTTAATACACAGCGATCTTTTCGGCTCTCGCCGTCCTGATGGATCGTCAACTAACTATACATACAATCTACTTGGAGATACCTCAGGAGGCAGACCTGACACAGGATGAGTAGTGGACTATGACGGTTGACATAACGTCTATATGGTCCAACTAAGAATCAAACATGGAATGATGACTACAGCCACTGTAAGTACGATTGAATTACAGTAACTAAAACTGGCACTTTGAAAGAGACTGCTTCTGTGACGATGCTCCAACTAGGGAGTGAGTTGGCTATCCTACTCAGTGACCTTATCGCGATCTAAGGATTAAAATAAACAAATTTATGCAAAGAAAAAAACCTACTTAAATATAAAACGTGGGTCGTTGGTGATTAACCTAAGTGTTAACGACAACCAAATACGAGTATAAAACGTAAAAAAAATATGTGACAATCACAAGTATTATTTATTTATTTATTTATATACAGAATCAAAATTCCAATTTTTTTTACGAAATATTTAGAAACAGTACATACATAAATATACAATAAATAGAGAAAATAATAAAAAATAAAAATAACACAAAAGAATAAGAAGATGACACGTGTCAAAGATCACAGAGATCAAGTAGAACAATACCACCGACAAAAGAGGAAAAGGATGTAAGAAAAGTATTATGTTTATACAATTGCTGAACATCCTTGCAATGTTGTATCCAGAGAACTTTTCTGTCATAGGGATCATGCTTTAAATTTTCAAGTACGAGAAACGGCCCTGTTTTGGGGCATTGCAAATTCACGTAATGTTCTTAGCGGACGTCCCTCTAAGTTATGGTGTCTGGCAAGTACACCCGCGGTACAGTTGCGGGTATTACTTCACATGTGACCCCACTGGGGTAATCTCGGGTATGCGATGCAATCACAGCGCAATTACTACCCCACGCTGGGGCGATGTAACATTATTTGATATTCGGTAAGAAGTTATGCCAAATATTTCAGCGCTCCCTCAATATTTGACAAAAATATTAAGGATTATATTTCAAATATTTTAACACACATAGGAGAGAATACGAATGATGTGAGATGCTGGTTATCTGAAAGTGATAATAAAGACTAGAGGCCTTTGAGATGTGGTCACACAGAAGAATTCACTGAATTTCCTGGAGAAATCAAGTCACGAACAATGAGGTTTTCCAGCATAATCAAGGAAGATAGGCACCTAGTAAGAACTATCTCAGAGAGGAGAGCCCGATGAATCGGTCACATCATGTATCACGATGGTCTTCTTCACGACAGTGTGGAAGGGATGGTTGAGGGTAGAAACTGCAGAGGGCGCCCTAGCCGGGAGTATTTGCAGCAAGTGTTCGAGGACACGATTTGTAGCTATTACGCTGAACTGAAGAGGATTGCAGAGGACCGAGAAGAGTGGAAAACCGAGATGCAAGATTTTGTTGCTGCAAATTTATCTACCGGATTGATACTACTACGAAGTAGAAGCTGTTTTTGCTAAGTCGACAGATGTTAACCATATAGAGACGATGATATAAATGAAAGAAATGTGTATGGTTTGTCATGCATAAATACATGTCTGACCAAAAGTGAAAAATCAGCTAATAAAACCGACTGAATGTATTGTTCCGTAGATTGAAGATTATACATTAGGATGCCATTGTCGGTATGAAAGCACCTTGACATCGGTGTTGAACCCTCGCGTGCGCGTGTGTATTCTGAAGACAATTGCGCCGATGGTAAAACAATAATGGGAGGATTTTACGTTAATTAGGTTCGAACCCATGATCTCAATGCTGGGCTGCAGCACCTTAACCAACAAGTCGCTCGACCACCGCAATAGATCCACTACCGCATTTACAGATATTGTTATCTTTCTTTATGCTCCACCAACTAGTTAAGCGTTCAACCATAGTGAAAGCATTGAAGTAATACTTAACTACACATTACCATTCCATATATGCTAATTGACGTCAAATTATTTCTGTCCAGTATCTGGCAACATCGATAGCCCGTGTGTTGCCCAGCATTAGGTCTTGAGATGTGCAGCTTGTTGGGCACATGGAGCAGGATCTTAGGTTTGACGCGGTCTGCAGGTCTCCACATTCGTACAATAGTGACTTTCCCTGGCGAAGCATTCCCCACTGCTCGAGGTTGTCCTTTGCTCTACCAACTCCAGTTCTTAATCTGTTCAGATATTTCCAGTTCCGCCAGTCAAGCTTCTTGCCAGTTGGGAGAACTTATTTTGGAGTAATGAAATCCTCTGATGCAACTGTTGCCAGAGCTGGAGCCTCTCATTTTCAGGGCCGGATGTGAGAGGTTGTGTGGATCTCATAAAGCTGCTTCGCGACTTCAGTCTGGGTGTTGGGGGTATCTGATTATACAAGCAGTGGGACGGTTGGTTGATTGTCTTACGCATTTCTTCGGTGCATATGACTTTGCGTCTTATATTTGGTGGAGCGATACAAAGCCAAGGGGTATAGTTTTGAAATGGGTGTCGGTTTGAGGCAGCCTGTGAAGACTCTGCATGCGTAATTCAGGGCAGTATCCACTTGATTACAATGGGCTGATCGACCCCATACTGGTGCTGCATATTCTCCGACTGAGAAACAAAGTGCTGCTTTCGGTTAGATGCTTAGATTTTTGCGACATTTATAAGTGATTAATTTTTATGTACTTGAATTTATTGTGTAATTAGTGAATACATTTTTACTTAGTTGCGAATATAATGTATCACTAATCGCTTCGCTCAGAGTTGGTCGCTGGTCGCTTGCGTTAAGGCTGATGTCTAAGTTATATGCAGCCAGTGCAATTGTTGCTACGTCATATCAGATTCCGCTAAAGAACCTTAACGTTCTCCGGTTAATTATAAAAGCTATAAACTATAAAGCAAATGCATTCGAATAAGTAGCCAACTGAGTGCAATCTGCATCCACGATCGACCACAGAAGTCGAGATGTTTTAAAACAATAAAATAGTCTAAGAGAGCTAAGAGAAGGTACAACAATAAAACAAACTGAATTATTTGTGATACAAAACCATTTGCTTTTTTAAAATTCTTATCATAGTTTCGATCACACATATTACATTTTTCTAAAATTTCAGTTACATGAACATCCTCCTCTCTAAAAAGGTTGTTATTCAATCGCGTGGTGGCAGGATGAGGAGCAGATTAACAACGCAAAGACTTTTCTGAAGCACATTGACATATATATTTCGATAACTTTACAAACTTCTGGCCTGGACCTACTCACAGCATTGCGACCTCACCGCCGTCGGCACGCAACTGCCTGGCCACCGCCCGTGGTCGGTGACACCCAGCGCCGTAAGTGATGATCTCTGTAACTAACTTCACTCCCGTGATTTGACCAAAATACCAATATGACGACACATACATGTACGACAAGCGCACAGAAATTAGAGACGAATGATTTTATATCGAGGTTTTCGGTACTAGTCAGCAAGGGCTATGCTGATGTCAACATATATTTGTTCAATCTGAAATGTAAAATCATGTTTTGAAATACAATACAATTCATAAACTTCTCGTATAGTGTCGAGTGAGGTTATGTTTGTTGTTGTTAAAGTGTAACTATCTCTTGCATCTCAAACGTTTGGCGTAGTGGGTCGGTGCCCCTGGGCGTCGAATAAGCTAAGGGCGCCGAGGGCAACCAATCTTGCTTAGATTTTTTTTAAATGTAAGCAATATGGGGCGCCAGAAAAAAAATATCCTAGGACGCCGCTGGGTCTAAAGCCGGTACTGTCTAAGATGTTAGCAAATCAACACTCCATACGCAGTGCTTATCTTTACTTAAAAAGAAGAAGCGTCACAGAATTCACAAATCTTATCAAAAACTTATTGACTCAGCTCAAAGAAGAGCAATTCGTTTGATAAACAATGACACCCTTACGTCTAATCTACAATCAATGGAACACAGACGTAAGGTTGGTTCTCTTAGTCTTTTCTACCGTTATTACCACGGTCGCTGCTCTTCGGAACTTAAAGAACTAATTCCTCCTGCACCCACCCACAGCCGACAAACTCGTCTTACACTTGCCGAACATCCATACACGGTTAATATATGTCGACCAAGAACTGGCAGCTTCCAAAGTTCCTTCCTTAATGCTACCGGTAAGCTATGGAATGCTCTTCCAGCGTCTGTGTTTCCTTCTTCCTACAATCTGGATCTCTTCAAGAAACAGATAAATATACACTTGCAATCTCCCCAACCAACACACAAACACGAACACAACACACGTTTCCCGCATGCAGCGTCCAGCCTCCCTGGCTGAGCGTCATAGAGTGCACTGGTCTTGACCGGTTGTGCTCTCCTGCATGCGTTTACATAAAAAAAAAGATTTATTCATCGACATCTGACGGTATTCTCTTGCATGCGTTTACCTTTAAGAAAACATATTATACTTTACCACATAAGCGTTAGAGAACATTTACACATTTGTATGGCGGTTTGTTTTTCAGATACATTTTGAAAAAATGGAATGCCTGAAGGCATGCGTCATATTATTTGTTTGAGAATTTTGGATACTCAAATAAAATATATTTTGGATGATGTCTGTAAGGAGATATATTTTCGGCCGTAAATAAACACCAATAACACCAATAATATGATTTAGCAACAAACCGTTGGCAAATATTTACGTCTCCCGCGCCGTAATGGCGGCCGACCGGCCCAGGCGCGCTTTGAAGTTATTTCGAAAATAATTATTTGCTCGGGAAGTTTAGTACTTTTCTCAGATCTTAAACAATATTCGGACAATTAAACGAGCCGTGCGGCACGCAGGCTTCCCAGACAGTGGCGGAACTTGGAGAAATCGAGGGCGGAATATTGGTGGTACGTGAACGTCATTCCGTGAAAAACATACATTTCACATAAAATCCTCATAAAGTCAGTGAGTAACTTGAATATAACCCCCAATACCCAGACTGAAATCGAGAAACAGCTTTTTGAGATCCATACAATCTCTCACATCCGGCCCTGAAAATGAGAAACTCCAGCTCTGGCAACAAGTTGCGTCAGAGGATTCCATTACTCCAAAGGAAAGCCTCCCAACTGGCAAGAACTTTGACTGGCGGACCTGGAAATCCCTGAACAGATTAAGAACCGGAGTTGGTAGAACAAAGGACAACCTCGAGCGGTGGGGAATGCTTTTGGCAGGGAGAGTCACTATTGTATGACTGTGGATACCTGCAGATCGCCTCACACCTAAGATCCTGCCTCATGTGCCCAACAAGCTGCAAACCTTAAGACCTAATAATAGGCAACACACGGGCTATCGGTGTTGCCAGATCCTGAGCAGAAATAATTTGACGTCGCTGACACGAAGAAGAAGAAGACTTGAATATTGAGTTGTTGAGAAATAAATTTAGCTAATTAACATCCTATATTCAGCTATTGGTTATCGTTAGAAAATACAAATATGGAAATCACCTAGCGATTGACTCACATTAAGTGTCACACAAGTAGGAGACGAAATTTTGAGAGAGAAGAGAGCTTAGAAAAATTGGAGAAATGAAAATGGGGAGTGTAACTTGGAAAAGAGCTGAAAACTTGGCAAAAAATAGTATAACTTGTAAAACTGGTAATGAAACTTACAAAATTTAATAAAAATTACTTGCATTATTAAGCTTATATAAATATGGAGCAATGGAATCAGGAAGAAAAGACTGCATAAATTAAGCAGCACACAAAAAAGGGACATAAAACTTGAAAAATGTATCAGAATTTGCAAATAAAGGGTAAAAAGGTTGGGGCAAAAAAGATTTTAATTAAATAAAGAGAGGAAGAAGTAAATTGATACAGAACTTGCAAGGAAAAAGCATGACTTCATTTAATGAAAAAATCTTTAAAATTACTATCTACTTTAATGCAGTTCTATGTTCTTTAACAATATTATCAGTTCTCAAAATATAACAAATGATGACAACAAATCACTTGTTACTGCTAGATGCCAAAGCATTTGCTAATTATATCATCAGTCTAATGAAAAATAACATTACATCATGCACTATCAGTCAATAGTTGGACAATGAAGTAGAAATCTATAGAACAAAGAGTATCTCAAGAGAGTCATGTAAATTATCTAGTGACCTTAAAAGAAACATATTGTATTGAGTAAGGCAATCAACCAACCATCCCACTGCTTGTATAATCAGATACTCCCAACACCAAGACTGAAGCGAATCAGCTTTCTGAGATTCACCTAACTTCTCACATCCGGCACTCAAAATGAGAGATTCCAGCTCTGGCAACAAGTCGCATCAGAGGATTTATTTACTCCAAAGGAAGGCCTCCCAACTGGCAAGAACCTTGACTGGTAGACCTGGAAATCCCTGAACAGATTAAGAACCGGGATTGGTAGAAAAAAGGACAACTTTAAGCGGTGGGGAATGCTTCGTCAGATACAGTCAATATTGTGTGACTGTGGAGACCTGCAGACCCCCTCACACCTAAGATCCTGCCTCATGTGCCCAACAAGCTGCACATCTCAGGACCTAATGCTGGGCGACACACGGGCTATCGATGTTGCCAGATACTGGGCAAAAATAATTTGACGTCGCTGACACGGAGAAAAAGACATATAGATTATTTCCTTTATACAGGAATCTCAGACTTCCTGTGTAAAACTGCTTCAGTTGAAAAAAGAGGCGACGCCAATGATTGGTACAACATTGCAAGAACTCCAAATCAGTGCTCCATCGGCCCCGTGAAGATATACGAGCCATAAACCACACTTCCACAGCTTTACTCCGATTCCTTGAACGAACGTCCGAAATTAACCAGGTTACCGAAAGGCATGAGAGAGTATAAAAAGCTCGACTGTTGTGCGAGAGGTCGTAAGTTCGATCTCCGATGAAGGTTTGAGTTATAAATATATAGCATTAAGGTTATCGACTGAAAATACTTAGTGAAACTGTATAATTATAAGCTTAAGTGAATTTTAATTTAAAAATTAACAAAGAAAAAATATTTAGTTTTAATTCATATTTATTTTAAGCGATTACATGTTTCAGCCTTCCTGAAGACCATCTTCGGAAAAGATGTTTGCTTGAGTATGCATTTCTTTCGGCTGGTGGGCGGCGTGTTCTGAAATCCTGATATTCTGACATATATTATGACAACCTCAGGTCTTTTTTATTAATTAAGATATGTGATGACAATACTGTTCTTACAAATTCGATTATTTATTATATTTATATGACGTGATCTATATTTATATAAATATAGATCACGTCATATAAATATAATAAGATAAACAACTTCTTCTTCTATCTTCTTCGTAGTATCAATCCGGTGGATTGGTTTGCAGCAACAGAATCTTGCATCTCGATCTCCATTCCTCTCGGTCCTCCGCATCCCTTTTCAGCTCAGCATAAGCACTACAATTCATGTCCTCGAATACTTGCTGCAAATACTCCCGTCTAGGGCGCCCTCTACAGTTTCTCCCCTCAACCATGCCCTCCACAATATCGTGAAGAAGACCATCGTGGCGCATGATGTCACCAATCCATCGGGCTCGCCTCTCTGAGATGGTTCTTATTAGTTGCCTATCTTCCTTGATTATTTTGAGAACCTCATTGTTCGTGACGTGGTCTCTCCAGGAAATTCCGAGAATTCTTCTGTACGACCACATCTCAAAGGCCTCTAGTCTTTTTTTATCACTTTCAGATAAGCACCATGTCTCACAGTCGTACATTAAGATGCTCCAAACTTCTTCTATATAAAGGACAAATCTGTCCTATCCTTGAATACGGCAGTCACCTTTGGATTGGAGCCCCGAAATACCTTCTAAACGTAATTGACTCAGTTCATAGAAGAGCAATTCGTTTGATAAACAATGACACTCTTACGTCTAACCTGCAATTAATGGAACACAGGCGTAAGATTGGTTCTCTTAGTCTTTTCTACCGATATTACCACGGTCGCTGCTCTTCGGAACTTAAAGAACTAATTCCTCCTGCACCCACGACAAACTCGTCTTACACTTGCCGAACATCCATACACGGTTAATATATATCAACCAAGAACTGGCAGTTTCCAATGCTCCTTCCTTAATGCCACCGGTAAGCTATGGAATGCTCTTTCAGCGTAGATAAATATACACTTGCAATCTCTCCAACCCACACACAAACACGAACACAACACACGCTTCCCGCATGCAGCGTCCAGCCTCCCTGGCTGAGCGTCATAGAGTGTACTGGTCTTGACCGGGTGTGCTCTGCTGCATGCGTTTGCATAAAATAAAAAAAGCGCTTAGAAATTTCAAGTTTTCAACCGTCAGAAGATAATCATTTATATATATCTTTTCTACAGCATTGTCAGTCGGTATTCTTCTGTAAGTTTCCTCATTTAAAAAAGGCTGAAAGCTTTTGGACTTGCACAGGAAACGTGTTATAATACTAATTTTAGAGCAAAAACATTCACAATGTATGAGCTTTCGAACACGTGCGGGTCACTCAGCAAAGGAAGTGGTTTAGTGCTTTAGCAATAACACACTTACTTATGAAGAAATAAGTCACTTGAGCATATTTTTTAATATTACATTAGATTATAAATAAACCCGTTAACACCAGAGGTTCAATGTGATCCGGATACTTTAACTGTTCAAATACGTTCAGAATAGTCAGTTAATAATATTAAAAAGTAATGTGGTTTTTTCAAACAACGACGTAATTATATTGTTTCACAGCCAATTTTGCACTATTTGATTAGCTGATATTGTAAGGTTTACTTGTGAAAATTTTAAATTATTTTTAAACAGTATTTTATGGTTGGTACCAAATTCAAATATGGAATTTGATAAGCAGGTTTTTCAGCACATTTGTCTCTTTTTACTGTAAAAACACTTCGAAAGCAAGAAAAAAACATCTGATGTGAATGCAGAAGACGTAGTGACAAAACGCTAGTGTCAAAACTGGTTTGTATGATTTCAATTCCATAATTTTGATGTTCACAATGCACCACGTTCTAGAAAGCAGTGTGGATTTATTCACTGACACTGCGGATCTGTCTGATTCTTTATATTGAGAAGACCATATAGCTTTAACAAATAAATTGACAAAAAATTGTACCTCGGTGTTAATTTTTGTAGGGAACGCATACCTTAAATTGATAATACTTTTGTAAACACGTATTTACATATTATATCGTCAGACTGATTCGGGTATTTCCTATTTCTGTATATTAAATGTAATAAAGAAGGGTTGTTGGGCCAACACCACCCGCATACGATCCCCATATCTTTTCGCTAAAAGTCACACATTGTCCAGCATGCCCCAGTCTCCTCTACACTTCACGCTTAAATTATTTAATTAAAAGTAACGCAGGTTTTTACTGTGTGGATATGGATGGGGAGATTGGGGCAACAAGCATAATCAGGTATGCATTTGTTTATTTCATTAGTTTTTCCTCTCTACAGTGTATTTTTGAATAGATACATTTTTTTAATAATAACATATTATTTATTAAGTAATATAATATACACATACAAATTCTTTTTATACTCATCAATTCGTTCAAAAAAATATCGGCAGAGGCGGGATGCGAACCAGCGAACTTTGGAACCAACCATTTGTTCAAGTTCAATGCCCTTGACCACACGACCATTGACTGCCCGAATCGATGCGTCGAAAATCTTGCATTTATTTAATTGTCCAATGAGTTTATTAATCAATTGTCAAATGGGTTCAATTATTTATTTTTTAAGAAAAATTTCGATTGCCCTGCTTTCTCATCATTTGTATTTACACTGTTTATTTGTTTAACATTTGAATGCTCGAACAAAACTATTCTGTTTACTCTACTCGAATATATAGCTTACACGGATATAGTATAACGTAATACGAGAAGACGCCACCAACGAGCTCATCGCAAAATTTGGATGGGGTATTGTCAAACACCCACCCTACAGCCCGGACTTAGCCCCAAGTGACTACCATCTCTTCCCTGACATGAAGAAACACCTGGGTGGAACGCATTTCGGCGACATAGAAGAGCTGGAAGAAGTGGTTCTCAGGTATCTATCTGCATGGCTTGGCGGTAGATTTTTTTACTCGGGCATTCAAAAGCTCGTATACCGCATGCAAAAATGCATTGACCTCAGTGGCGACTATGTAGAAAAATAGTTAAGAGTCAGAACATTCCAAAAATTCACATTCATAGAATTATACATGTTTTATACTGTCAAAAATCACTGGGAACCTTATTTTACGGATAACCTTCGTAATACGTAATATTATAGAAAACTATTACTACCTGTGAGTTTTAGTAACAGTTTACCTGTGTATAACATATCATCTGAAATTGAATTTCTCAGCAAAATCAAATGATAATTATACCACCTATTTCTTACACTCTTCAGTCTACAGCATATATTTTTAAGGCATACACAGAATTTGTAAATGTTTTTCGCACTTACTAAATATTTATTTTCTGTTTCGCGATAATTCAAAAGCCACCAGAATGATATGATTACAATCAATGTTTAAAGTTTTCGTATATATATTATTTAATTTATCTTACGATAGCCAGACTATATATTTGTCGCTCGACACTCAAACCGAGCGGACGTCTTGTCATCCTACCTACAGGATGGCGCGTAGTTGCGATTGTGACATCGCGCAAATACATCGTCGTTTAGACGAACAACGATTGCTGCTGGAGCGGCTCTTAAAGGCTGTTGGATGCGGGAAGGAGGATACACCGACGTCCATTGGTGTGGACTCTCCACCCAACCCAACAAGTCTGCCGTCTTCCCGCAGAAGGCGCTTGCCTAGGAAGTGGAGCCTGAAGTGTGGCCTGAAAAGACCATCGTTCAACCCTAGATACGTTTAAGACGAAAGGATAGCAGTGAACAGTGGTTGAAACCAGCTTAAGTGAAGATATTGACATATTTGGTGTAATATTACTTCAGATTCAGTACTGGCGTTGATAGATGCAAAATATTGGACGTTTATTTGTGTGTCAATTTATGTTATGTCAAATTATGTTAATTTATTTAAATTATGTCAATTTATGTCAAATTATGTTATTTGTGTGTCAATCATGATACACTTATGACAGGGTTTTTGTTGTTACAAGTAAAGCTATTTATCTTGAGTCTCCTGACGCTAGTTCTGAGTGTAACGTCATTGACACTAAATGTGTCAATAAATTTACATCGCCACACTTATGGTTGTATCTACTTTAATGACGCATTGAAATGTTAGCTATTTTGTAATGTCATTTAAGGAAAATAAAAATAAACTGTCAAAAAAATATGTTAAATATCATATTTTTTTACAAAGCATAAAATACCACAAAGGTTTGTCATAATGCCATAGCAGCTTACCTTGCGATCTTTTATATTTACAAGTAGATTTTAGTTCTAAGTCAACACTAAGAACTGAAATACACATGTTGTCCAGTAAAGTATAGTGGAGTACATTATTGATAGTTTCATTAAAATCGGAATATAAATATATATTACAACTGATTTACCTCTCCTTACCCCTCGTGTCCCTCTTTTTACAACATTTTGCTCCGTTTCTCCTTTTTCCCCCTTTTGCCCTTCCCCCTCTGTTCTTTATTTAATTTCGGAGAATCTTTCGCGTAAATTACGAGCACCGCAATTGTCCCCCTTTTGCCCAGTGGGATTTTAAGGGATTTTTAATTACTGCAGTTAAATTTATTGAATGCAATTCCAGAGTGTAAAATATCTCGTGACGCTTTTTCTAGACATACAATTTTACTGTTGGCTACTGCGCTGTGGAAGGGAATGGGAAGCTTCCATACTTCGAGTACATCCCTATAAAACTGCCTTAAAACCAAAATCTATTGCAAAATTAATTGACTTCGCTGGATGTGCAAATGACTATCAATTGACATCAGCATGATGTAGTCCTTTCTGGCTGGTACCGAAAACCTCGATAAACAATCTTTCGTCTCTTATTTTTGTCGCTTGCCGTACAGTTATTTAGTTTTGCCACCGACGGCGCTGATGACTGACCACGGGCCGCAGGAGTCTAAGCGCCGACGGGCGTCAGTTATGTGTTGACGACCGATAAAATCGCATTACGGCCAGCGGCATGTCATTCCGAATGGCCGGAAGCTTGTAAAGATTTAACGTACCTGTAAATATAATCAATGTGCTTCTAAAATAATGTCTTTGTTTGCTGACCTGCTTCTCATCCTGTCCTCACGCGACGAATTAACTACTTTTTTGAGAGAGAGAAGGATGTTACAATATTATAAAAATATATAAATACTCAAGTAGTAGAGGCTACCAAATGAATAGGCACACTCAAGTAGCAATGTGGAGAACATTTCTGTCGAAAATATGGGGGAGGAAAGTTAGAGTGGCATCCAAGAAGTGACAAACGGATCGTTGGTCGACCCCCTGCAAGACCGACTGACGACATCATAAGAATAGCGGGAGTAGCTTGGATGCGAAAGGTGGAGGATCGAAGGGGTGCAGAGTCATGCGGGAGACCTACGTTTAACAGTGGACAGACACAGGCTGATGATCATATAAATACTGTTCCAGATAGAGGAATGACATCTATAATATACTCCAGGAAGACTACGTAAAAAATGGCGTGATAGCTGGCCATCCGTGTCACAAGAACAGGCTTCGACTAAAAGAACAGGACGCAGTCCAAGAGAAAGTCGAAAAAACATAAGATTTTTAGGACTCTAGCAACCCTAATGGCTGTGTGACATGATGCTCATATGACAGTGATAAAAAAAGACTAAGGCCTTTGAGATGTGGTCATTCAGACGAATTCTCTGAATTTCCTGGAGAATCACGCGTCACGAACAATGAGGTTCTCAGCATAATCAAGGAAGATAGGCACCTCGTAAGAACCATCTCAGGGAGGCGAGCCCGAAGGATCGGTCATATCATGCGCCACGATGGACTTCTTCACGACATTGTGGAAGGGATGGTTTGAGGGCAGAAACTGCAGAGGGAGTATTTGCAGCAAGTGTTCGAGGACATGAGTTGTAGCTCTTATGCTGAGCTAAGGAGGATTACAGAGGATCGAGAAGAGATCGAGATGCAAGATTTTGTTGCTGCAAACCAATACACCGGATTGATACTACGAAGAAGAAGCAACCCTTTAGCCAGCTTAGTGTATTATAATCATTGATATTAAACTTATATGTTTACATCTTAGCTCTATCACGTTTGTGATAAAGCTTTTTATAACACAAACAATATAGTGCTTAGAAGCAGTACCCCCTTTAGACCCTACGGCGCCCTAGGCCATTTTTTTCTGGCGCCCCATATTGTTAATATTTAAAAAAAAACTAATCAATATTGGTTGCCCTTGGCGCCCTTAGCTTGTTCGACGCCCTGGGACACCAACCCACTTCGCCACCCCCTAAAACCGGCACTGCTTAGAAGAATAAGTAAAAAAGAAGAATACGTGTCAATGGATATTGCTTGTTTGACGATAATGATTGCCTTTGAATACTCAATTACTGTTTTACGACCAGATAATATCTCTTAATTTGATATCCAGCGATGAGGAGATGGATCTCTGAGTAAAAAAAGTGGATGAAACGAGATCCAGTCATGGTGGTTGTTAGAATGTTAACCAATAAACGTCCCGAGGATGACAGGGCACTTTTGCGTTCTTCGGTGTTGGTGATGGTTAGCCCTGTTTTTCGATCTAATAATGTGTACATACACATTAGCACTGAAGTGTTGGTTTTTGTGTTTGCCCAGTGGCGTAACATTAAAAAAATATTCAAATATATTTTATTGTACTATATGTATTATGATGTTTTAAAACGCTCCAAGTCATGGCACTGGCAGCTTGAAAATAATAATAACAATAATAAATTCGATTTATTTAGCCACTAGTGCCATAATCAAAATCTTAAATACAATAATTCCAAGCAAATACAGAAAAAATCAAAATTAAAATTTAAATAGAATAGAAAGATATTATAAATTTAAATAAAAATATAAATCGGCATGTACACATACACCACATTGTTATTATTGTACTACTCAGTGAGTGGAACACCGGATCCCCTCTGGATGACCACGTGAAGGTGCATCCAGTGCCCCTCCAACCGTGAGTCCCACCTATCAGCCCATTTTGTCAAATTAATGCATCTTTTTTTAATAATTCATTGCTGAATAATTAATAAATACATATATATATTTATATAGGATGATGTTTATACAGTGAGACTTGTAGTGTATAAATTGGCAAATATTCAAGAATTGAAAAAATATGGCATTATCGTCTCTCGAATGACTGTGTGATGGATGGATGCCATGTCTGATTCCTCTCATCACCATTCTTCACGTAGTCTGGCAGTGGCATGTTGTTCAGATGTCGTAGAAAAACATAAACTACACATTCTTTTTATTCAAGTCCCCGGGGTCTTACCGTCCTGGAAAGCCACTGGGGACTATACTAACATCCTCCTCTCTCTCAAAAGGGATACGTCGCGTGAGGGCAGGATGAGGAGCAGGTCAGCAAACAAAGACTTTCTTTTAGAAGCACATTGATTATATTTACGTTAAAATTTTACAAGATTCCGGCCAAGCGGGATGACATGCCGCTGGGGCCGCAACACGACCTTCTCTCGCTAAAGGATGGGGACCGACTACCGATCTACGCGCTCGGTCGAGACCGAGCGCGGAGATCGTCGCTTAGACGATCACCGTTTGCTGCTGGAGCGGCTCTTAAAGGCTGTTGGATGCGGGAAGGAGTATACACCGATGTCCATTGGTGTGGACTCTCCACCCAACCCAACAAGTCTGCCATCTTCCCGCAGAAGGCGCTTGCCTAGGAAGTGCAAGGAGATTCCGGCTACCTTCGCGGAAATTGTTACAAGCCCTCGCCAAGTTTCACCATCACTCAACTGTGACAGCAGAGACTCCGAACCTGCCGTCGGTGAAGCCGTTACTTCAAGTGAGGCTTCCGAAGAAGACGAATCCTCGGAGTGTGTTATGCAAGTTGCCCCTGCTGTTCTGAGTAGGGCTCCCAAGAAGGTCCTTCAGCTCGTGGTTCGAGGAACTGGAGGCCCGGAATGCTCTCTCCGTGGATGCTCTCTCTCTTCCACGAGCAGTCTTTCCGAGGAAGTTTACCACTCGGATATGAGTCGCGCCTCTTCTGATGGGGAAAGCCGAGGCTTTCGCTCGCGCCACGAGCGGTGGTATTTATAACTACCACACCCGTTAGCGGACCCGTCCAAAATGACAACATGGCGCGCATAAATGCACGACAAGCGACCAGGAATAAGAGACGAAATATTGTATATCAAGGTTTTCGGTAACAGTCAGCAAGGACTACATCATGCTGATGTCAAAATTGGAGCTCCATAAGGCAGAGGTTACATAGGATGAGATGAGGACAATGACGTCTGTAACATATGTTACAATTATATATTGATATCAGCTTGATATTACTCTTTTAGGCTGAAAAACGATCTTTTGTCTCTTATTTTGTTCGCTCGCCTGACATGCACATATAATGTTTGTAATCGTATAATGTTGCACGGCGTTTGCATGCGCCATCTTGTTTGTTATGACAGTTGGTCCATTTCATGTAGGCCACTGTCATATTTACTTCGCGAGTCCGCCGCTATGATTTGGCGGCGCCATAGGTCAGGGCGCGCTGGCAGTTGAAGCGCGCCCGCCATCGTTATGGGAGCGCCCTAAGGGCGTCCCTATAACGGGCGACGTTATTGACAAATAAACGAGTAATATGTAAAACAGAAACAAGTGCTTGTATTGTGAACCTGATCCTGCATCCTTCATCCAGTTAATCGATATCTAAATGGAAGAGGAGGATATCAATATAATATACTAGTATTTAATTTATTTACCAGTATAAAATTACATTCCGCCATTGGTTAGTCAAGTACTCGAGCCTCTTATATCCAACAGGCTAAGTACTAACTTGGTCCTGTGTGGTCGATTGAGATATTTCAGCTATGTTGTAACGAATTTGTTAGCTGAGTGTAAAAGCGCTTGAAGAGTGCCTTTTCATTGAATAAAGTACAATTACATACGAAAATGCATGGTCATTACGTAAAAGTGCATTTAGAGATATTATTCCTTGAACATTGTGCATATTTAAGGCGATTTATATTTTTAATCCCCATCAGTCGGCGAGTGTAGCTCAATCTTGAAAGTGTTTGCTTTGCAAGCCAAAGATCATGGGTTCCATCCCCGACGGAGATTTAAAAAAATAAAAATAAAATCGATTTCTGAGCTCTGAAATTCATCCCTTACCCGTAAAATGCCAGTCATAGCCTTTTAATTAATATTGGTGGTAGATGAAAGTCGTCCCGTGAAGACCACCCATTCATAGTAAATTCCTGTAAAAATAAGGATGATTCGTGAATCTCGGGCTGTAGTTGTTTTGACGTTGGCGGATCAACACTCCATATGCAGTACTTAGTCATATGGTAGGCGCCATAGAATTCAACAGATTCCAGAGACATCAAAATTACTATTATCATATGTCGGTATTCTCCTGTATGTGCTTATATAAAAAAAATACTCGTAGTTGTTGAACAACGTATGACAAAAAATATTGTTACCATTTTTTTTTAATGATTTTGAAAAAATCTACTATATACTGGTTTGCGGTCTATGTACGAGTATATATATTCGTATGTATGTATAAAAAAATAAATTATTTGTTTTTAATATGTGGTCTAAATTTTATTCACGATTTTATCCCGAGATGTTATCTATGGACCACCTAGCGCTAACCCGGGCTAAGAGGAGGGGTTATGAAGTGTGGGGAAGAGTGGAGAGGAGGCATTCCATAGCGTCTTGGAACGACGCCTGACATCCAGCCATCGCTCTGCATCTTATCTAGGCAGCTGACAGACTGTGTATGCTGTCAGGTTAAGCCAACTAAAACACGGTAGCAAAAAAAAACAATTATTGATGTTATTAATGGGAATACCATTGGTACCCTAGACGGGAGTATTCACAGCAAGTGTTCGAGGACATGAGTTGTAGCTCTTATGCTGTGGAATTCTGATGATGACGCTTAACCATGGTGCATATGGCTAAGCGCTGCATGTGGAGTGTTGATACGTCTTCATAGACTACAGCCCGCGATTCACGCATCATCCTTATTATTACAGAAATTTACTATGAATGGGTGGTCTTCACGGGATGAGATTCGTCTACGACCAATGTCAATTAATAGGCTATGACAGGCATTTTAGGGGTGAGGGATCAAATTCACACCAACCGGAGGTATTTTAGAGCTCGGAAATCAATTAAAAATATTGTTTTTTTTATCTCCATCGGAGATCGAACCCACGAGCTTTGACTTGCAAAGCAAACGTTTTGACCATTTAGCTATACCCGCCGGCAAATATAAAGTAATAAATAAATTAACGGTATAGAAAAAAAATAGTTTAAAAGTATGTTTTCGATATCTGGCTTTCAGACTTTAACAGTGTTGGTGATTAAATGACCATAAAGAGCCGTGCCTTAGCATCGTCCATATCCCGTTCTTCTGCAGATCTGTTGATGATCTCTCGGAGATCTCTTTAGTGGAAGACGATCAGATAGTCGGAGAAATTCCTGGCCGAGGCAGAGGAATCCATCCAGCTCCTGACGTGATGCTGCTATCTGAGATTTGCATCTAAAGAGATATGAGGCATTAAAATGGATCGCGCGGCTCTGGAAATGTATGTTTATTTAAAATTTAATGTGATAGGCACCGAACTCAATGTAATATTAATATTTTTTTATTATTTTTACGATAGCCGTTCTGAAGCACATGCTTCCTTCGATTTTCGTCATAAAATTCTTTCATGCATCATTATCCACAGCTTAACCCAACACTCTGTACCCGGAGGTCTATCTTGGAACATAATACGTCTCGATAATCTCCAAAACAGGAGCCCGGGACTTTGATTAACCGGCCAGCGTAGGATCCGATGCAAATTTGGGTATTTGAAAATCAGTTTTTTAAGAGATCGGAGAAATGAAGTTTTCGAGACCTGTAACATTTGGCTCAAGAGGCGGTTCAATTGAAATATATTAACATTTTAGAGTGTTAAAATGTATGACAATATATAAAACATAAATCTTGTTTAATAACAATTCGTACTGGTATTTACCAGTACGAATCAAACCAACCTTCTTCTTCGCCGTATCAATCCAGTGGATTGGTTCGCAGCAACAAAATCTTGCATCTTGATCTCCACTCTTTTCGATCCTCTGCAATCCTCCCTAGCTCAGCATAAGAGCTACAACTCATGTTCTCTAACACTTGCTTCAAATACTCCCGTCTAGGGCGCCCTCTGCAGCTTCTACCCTCAACCATCCCTTCCACAATCTCATGAAGAAGACCATCGTGGCGCATGATGTGACCGATCCTTTACGCTCAACCAACCTTACGCCATTATTTAATGGCATAAGGTTGGTTCACATTTTTTTCCACATATTATTTTCTTGTGCAATAACCACAGTCCCGCTTTTTATAAAATTAAATTATATAAAAAGACTCATCGCACTAAATTAAGTCTATAAAAAACAGGCAAAATATACAAATTCATTTCTAAATGCCTCCAGAAAACATTAGAATACTCATTTATAATCTGCTCTACATCTGCAATCTACCCAACGACCCCAACCTTTAAATATTTTTTCTGCATACCTGTGGTTGTATTCATTTCTAAGCATCACCGGATAGATTTTGGATACACTTCAAATTTCTTCATTCATATAATCTAGAACCTAGATGGCTTAATAGCGTCATTGCTTCGGTGTCAGCGGGAAGCGAGGTCTATTAAGTTCCTTAAAATGGGACGAAGCTCGTTGAACCGGGGCCGAGATGTGATTCTCTTCGTAGACCCCCATTTTCATCTAATAGACCCCTAATTTTTTTTCTGTTGCCGTAGTCCCCTTGGAGGTCCTCATAGACCCCCTGGGGGTCTATATATACCACTTTGGGTATCACTGATCTAGATCTATTCTACAACCATTTCAATCCTGTAATCTTATTGATTTACTAAACGCCACCATACTGTGAGCTAGGACATATACACATAACTAACGATCCTAACACGATGAGATAAATAATGTTATTACTTTTAATCAGTGCGGCCCTGATAATTTGAAAACGTGTTTATATACAAGAAGCTACTTTGAAAATATTAATATGCGGACCTCGTCTCGTCGCTTATTTGCACTGTAACCATTCCACGGGTCACTTTTGACTAATTAGACCCGTCAACTCGCATCAGTGATGGACCACGGGATCGCGGGGGTCCCATCTCATACTCACCATTAATATACCTCAAAATGCATGCACGCATACCTCGAATTCAGCGGTCCTTCAAATTAGTATACATTCGTTTTTAAAAAAAAAATTTTTTGCAGGTTTTATGATAGAGGAAACACAGATATGGAAGAGCATTGCAGATATTACTAGTGGCGTTAAAGAAAGAATTTAATAAATTGCGTGATTTTCGTTAACATAATATTATTCATGGGATGTTCTTCAATTGTAGTAGATGTAGAAGGGATTAGTTATTTTTGTTTTGCCAGCAGTGGTAGTAATAGTAGTAGGATTTACTAAGTGAAGCAACCTAACGTAAAGGAATTTTTTGTAAGTACACCAGTATTTATTCGAAAAATTATTAAATAGGCATAATGATAAACTAGTTTGTCATATAAAGGTCCGCCAAATAACTTTTTTTTTTTTAAATGGGGTGCAAAACATCGAGTGTAGCTTCGGCTGTGTGGCACATAGCGCCGTCTTGTTGAAACCAAATGTTGCCAATATCTTCCTCTTCAATTTTTGTGACCAAAAATGGCCCGATAACGAACGCCATTGACTGTAACGGCCACTCATTGATCATTTTCGAAGAAAAATGGCCTGATTTTCAAAGTAATGTCGCAATATTTCCCAGCAATGTTCAAGCGTATACACAACCATATTCGTTCAGCGGAAAGATAAAACTTAATTATCTGTTAAATCAGATATGAGCTAAATGTTACCTTTTACGAAATAAGCACTAGTTGAAAAAAAAACGTTAGATGGCGGACCCCTTATTTGTCACACAAATTATTTGTAAAATAAAACCATCGTTGCCTAGCATTGCTGCTTGTTTTATAAATGTAGTCATAATCATAATTAACATTCCATATGCTCATCTGGTGCATATGGCCGTCATAAATTGCGACCAAAAATTTAACACACGTATCGCTAATTAAATAACATCGTTGCTAATATCTGCTAAAATTTATTGCCCGTGTTATTCAACAATAAATTAATCTCCGGCTGGTTCAATAAATCAGCCGATCCGGATATCAGGCTTAATCGTAACAGGTACGCCGCATATTTATTATTAATTAACAGGTATGGTAATTTGCTTGCGCCACAGGTGATATATGGCCGACTAGAGAGAGGCGGATGCTATAGGTTTATTAGCTAGGAGGTATGTAGGTATTCGCTATCTAGGCAGATAACGATTAACGAAACTTGAGTGTAACCGTTACTCGAGTGACATCAAACGACAACCCTAATTGTTTGTCTAATAAGATGATTAATTTGATACATTTGCGTAAATTACTAATTATAATTGTATCAGGCGTGGGTGAATAGTAAATTGCTTACTTATGAATACACACTTAACCTCATTGATAAAGCACACATATTATTAATATCTTTCAATATTTTCCTGGAACAGAAGGCGTTATATATTATGCTAAGATTTGTCTGGAATTTGTAATGATCGTTTGCTACAATTAGGGAATTATTTATCAATTAAGTGCAAAATTAGGTAACACACAATATGACTTATTTTCAGGATAGCCATACTAATGATAGCATTAGTTTTATTATTTTTTTAATTTTTTATTTGAATATTATTTTATTATTTCAATATTCTAATCTACTTTTATAGATCATTGACTATATTACAATATTATTATTACTTAAAATATACATATACTATACATAAATTATTAACATTAAGCTTGTGAATAAATGAAGACTGATAGAATAATAATAAAAATATACATACTTTGAATATATAATATGGCGACATCTGTCGTACGATGATAGCAATGATATAAATACTAGTTTCACCGCAAGTCAGTTTGGGCATAGTAATGGCGCAGTTCACCGAGCGGTATGAATACCTGGGCATATTGGTTTCCAAGGTCCGCGGTTCGCATCCCGCTTCTGCCGTTATTTTTGTGCTTGGATTGACGCGTTGAAAAAAAGAATTTTATGTATAGTATATGTATATTTTAAGTAATAATAGCATTAGTTGTTTATTATTTTTTATTATTTATTAATGACGAATACATTGTATATGCTTAAACCTTTCATTTCGGCTTGGTGGAATACAAATTATAGTATCAATTATAAAACTAGTATTTGAGGCACAAATGTACATATCTGGTCTATTTTCATATATCACGTTGATTCTTGTATATTTTAGCTATCAGATGATGCATAAAAAACTATTCTAAGAAAGTAGCAAAACGATATATCACGGCTACTGATGTCAACGGTACGGTAATCTTACACGGCATATATCGGGTACCGATGCGAACAGGTTAAACGGAATTCATCGAAATAGTGGTGGTCTCAATTAAGTAAAATCTCTTTAGTTTTAAAGTTAACGTTATAAATTTGACGAAAATTCCAATACAGCGTAAATTGAAGTTAATCTCTCAGTAATCAATTATCAATTTTCTATAATTGAGAAACAAATAATTTCATGATGAAAAACATACAATAAATATATATTTTTGACTTTATTCAGTTTTTTATACATACAAAAACTGCTCGTGAGCTAGACAAAGTTAAACTTTTATAAAAAGGAAGATAAATTATCCATTTTAAGTAACATTTACGTTATTTTTTAACACTAATGCCCAAGCACCTTCAATATGTTTCGTACTCCACATTAACTGTGTATGTAATATAACCATTTCTTTTTCTACGTCCTCTATTTCCATTTCTTATCTTTCTTTTTTTTCAATGTTACATGTTTATTAACCAATGGCTCAATTTTAATAAAAATGCCTGATTAGTTTACTTAATTAATGATTAATTTTTCGTTAAAGGACATTTCTTAGATGCAACACATTCAATACATTTTCTTAAGGAATAATCAAATACGTTATAAAAATATCTTGTAAAAGATTTTGTAAACGATATTCACACGAACCAAAATCTTAACTTGTAACATGAAATATACATATTATTTCGTTGATGCAGTTGGTGTATTGATTGCTCGGAGCCTTTAAAGCTTCAGCTCTGTTTGCACCATCGCTTGGTGTAGCTTCAGTCGTCTCTCACAGCATCCCTGGCTGGCGGCTCAAGTCTTTCAAAAGAGCAGCTGACAGTGATAGAATTCTTGACCATATTAAAGGCAATAACCTGATCATAGGCGTAACTATGTGTATTTATTAACAAATACGAAAAAAATATGAATAAGTTTAAGAGGTAAATTTTTACAATATTATAATGTTCTGCAAAAAAGCCTTTTTTTCATATTATTAACTTTTTATTTTGACTTTAGTGACTGAATACGCCAATTAATTAGTAAATACGCCTTTTTACGGTCTCTTATTATCCTGAAAGACTCATATAATGCAGAATTTTCAGTCAAAACAAAAAATTGTTTACTGAAGGACGATAATATTTAGAGAATATATAAATATGACGATATTTCACAACTGAAACAGTTAAAAGGAAAGATCGCTCTTCTTGCCATGGAGAGATCTATGTTTCTGAAGGTAAATAAAAAATATATATATACCTTGGAAGTACTCCCTAAGTGGGATTGGGCTTCCAAAACAATGGACATATTCAAGTGGGAATGGATTAGACAAAAAATGTTTGGGTACAGTTCAAGACCTGGCAAACAAAATATTGGTAAGCCCCCAACAAGTTAGACTGACGACATCAGAAGAAGAGCAGAAAAAAGCTGTATGCAAAGAATGGAGGATCAAGATGGAGAAGACATGTAGAAGGCATACGTTTAACAGTTTATATACATGCTTATGACGTGTGCTTTAAATTGGGATCAAATTTGACATAAAGCGATGTTAATAAATCTTAGGTTTATTAGTTACAGCCATGGTTAAAATTGAATAGTAAGTTAATGACCGTGGTTAAACTGGTTGACTAAGTAATTGTTTTTAACTGTAAAGATAACTCTTCATTTGAGCTCACTTGAACCCTCGCCAGCTGAGCGACTAACGAGTTAAATTGATTGAAAACTTGAAGGCTTTTTATGACTCAGTCATTATAAGTTTATCTCTTTTCTCTTAACCTTAGCGGCTCTTAAGTCTTCAACTTATGACCGCCATTGTTAAAAATTTAAACACGTAACTGCTGTAAAGTGTTGATCCTTTGACGTCATTAAACTGCAGCATAGAATTTACGCATCTTTAATAAAAGACTGTGAATGTTTCATTAAGATAGTCACTTTTAAAGATTTTCCAGATTCTTCTTCGTAGAATCAATCCCATGGATTGGTTTGCAGCAACAAAATCTTGCATCTCGATCTCCATTCCTCTCGGTCCTCCGAAACCCTCTTCAGCTCAGCATAAGAGCTACAACTCATGTCCTCGAACACTTGCTGCAAATACTTCCGTCTAGGGCGCCCTTTACAGTTTCTATCCTCAACCATCCTTTCCATAATGTCGTGAAGAAGACTATCGTGGCGCATGATATGACCTATCCATCGGGCTCGCCTCTCTGAGATGGTTTTTACTAGGTGCCTATGCTCTTTGATTATGCTGAGAGCCTCATTGTTCGTGACGCGCTCTCTCCAAGAAATTCCGAGAATTTTTCTGTATGATCACATCTCAAAGGCCTCACTTTCCAGATTATGATGACTATATGCATCAAAAATCATGTTTTTTTTTATCCAAACTTTTAAGCTAAGTCTCCAAACTTTTAAGTCATTTTGAAAGAACGTCGCCTTCAAAGCGCATTATTAGATGCTTAGACCTTCATTTGCAACAAAAACTGGCATCTAAATTCCCTGTAAATGTTTCTGTGGATGGCATATGCTCCATCTTTGAAATGTATATGTAACAGAGAGCGGAAGAAAAAGTTTGAACGTCATGA
This sequence comes from Glossosoma conforme, assembly GCA_022606575.1. Classification (NCBI taxonomy): domain Eukaryota; kingdom Metazoa; phylum Arthropoda; class Insecta; order Trichoptera; family Glossosomatidae; genus Glossosoma; species Glossosoma conforme. The sequence goes on along the minus strand of JAGTXR010000107.1, from coordinate 4,154,802 downwards.
TTCCAACTATCAACAACTGCACAGAAATGTTAAAAATCGTACAATATCATTAAAATTTTAAATTTCTATGGAAATACATAGTTTGAGTATAACGTGTTTAACTTCTTATCTCTAAACGCAAGTCTCTCAAACTTTAACTCCCTCAATCACCCGTCTTAAAGTAAACATAAAACATTTCACGCGCGGCACCCCTCAATGTCAATCATATGCTCATATATCCCCGTCACATGAGTGAGCCCTTATATGTACCATAGATATTTAAACAGCTAGATGATGGTCTGTAAAGTTGCACTGGACTGTCCAAGATAGGACACGAGTTTGAGAACAATCCATTCATTAATATTAAACTAGATGATAAGATCCAATGACACTTTAATTTTGCGAAACATAAATTATAATTAATAAGTAACAAGCATAATGTGTCGCTTAGAATTATGAAATTATAAAAGTTTAAAGAATTATAGAACCTTACAATTTAGTTCTGATGAGACTGGAGATATAAGTTAAAATTCTCATGGCTTGACAAACATTTCAGTGTTTGTCAAGCCATGAGAACATTATTTTTTGTACCATCATCTATTATAGCACGAGTATACTGATATCAGCTTGGTATAGCTCTTTTAGGGTGATACCGAAAAGCCTCGAAAAACGATCTTTTGTCTCCTATTTTTGTTAGCTCGCCTGACATGCACATCTAATGTTAATTTCAAAAATATATAAAATTACACGGCGTTTGCATACGTCATTTTATTTTTTATGACAGTTGCTTCATTTCATGTTCAATTGACATTTTTAATTTGATTTTTTGCCGTGATTATCTAGTGACGCTGCATGTCATAGTGTTCCGGCAGTCACCAGTTAACTCTCGTCCGGCTGGCGAAACGCCATACCGGTCGGACGAGGAAATCAAGTCTTTATTAAAAATAAATGCGAATTGTGCTTCAAAAACAAGTTCTTTGTGTTGTTAATCTGCTCCTGCATCCTACCTCCACGCGGCAATGTGACGAACCCGTGACTTGGGGGATGTCAATACTTAACGAATGCTTACATCTTATTGAAGATGTGAATAATTTAGGAAGTTATATATGACCTATAGTTATCAAATCACAAGCGAAAAACCAAAAAAGTCCCAATTTAAGGCTTCTTAAAGAAACTTTCTGAAATATTGCGGTTGACTGAACTTGATGGAAATAATTTGTACATGCGTTAACTAAGAAATAATATTCAATAAGAAATGCTTTATGTGTGTGAATAAAGAGTATGAAATACAAAATAAGGGGTCTTTAATATACAACTAGCTGAATTTTGATAGCGTTTGAAGGTGATAAGAGGTTTCTTGGCAATGTGGTGGAATTTCATCCCTTTCTCTTTTTCTAAGTAGTTTTCTTCTGCCTCACACCCTCATCATACTTTAGGACAATGAGGTCTCTTTGATGATGAGCAGCTTGGTTTCCACTGCACACGTCCGTGTCCGTTCCGTGCGTGGCCACCATTAGTCTGCTGGTTTGATTCATGAGCTTGTCGCTGGCTGCTGCTCGGTCGCTGATATTATCGACTGCTTCGTTAAAATAGTTTGCATAAGTGGGCTACGTAAGAAATTTATGAAACATACGAGAATAGCGACCTAACTGACTTCAAAAAGATATCAACAAATCAAGAAATAGTATTTAATGGATGATTCATTTTGTTAAATTGGCGCAGTCCAATATCTAAAAACAAAGATGCCCCTGTGTTCCGGAACCGAGGTAGCGGTCCCGAAATTACAGCATCAGCTAAATGGTGATGCCGGAATACCAAGTATCCCGCACTGAGGATGAATCCAAAGACCGCAGTTGAGTTGATATTAATTTATTTAATACCAGACCCCTTTTTATACCCTAATTTACAGCATGAGTAAGCAGTTATAAAAATAATATTAATTGTTATGAATGTCATACACTGCAGATTCTTCGATACCGTTTTTGGACCTTGATCCCTTCAATCCACACAGATTATTGGGATGGTCCATGCTTCGTATCGATGCGTAAGCATACCTTATTAATATTAATATTACTAATACATAGAATTTCGTACACCGCAAATTCCTCGATACTTGTTGTTTTGGACCTTGATTCCATCAATTTGGATAGAGTGGCAAAATGGCCGGTGTCGTACCTGACTGAATAAATCTAAGATAAATAGTTGATTATAACAATTACTTTAAAGACTTTAGGATTTTTAATAAAAAATAACACAGTTATGTTCAAAATAACGTTTTGAACAACCTGTATGTTGCCCAGAATAGGTCCGTGATGCGATTTACAGGCATCTAAAGACGCACAGCAGTAGCTCTTCCTGTCGAAGCATCGGTGTAGATCTTGAGAAATCATATACAATTCTACATTATGTACAACCTTACATTGATTATTTATCACAGAGATTTATAAAAAATTATAAACCTCAATATAATCGAAAGGTTTGTCTTCTCTACTGATAACACTTGTCCATGTGTAAAAATTTGTTAGTAAAATATTTATAAGAACAAGAGACTTGTTCTGTGTTGTCGTCTGGGAATCTCTGCCATTTTTGTGATAGATTTTCTAGAACTGCTGCATAGTTCTGACTCGGTCCCTCGCTGTTGAACTACATTAAGAATATCGTCGAGGTAACGTACGCAGTTAGCGAGGCCGGAAAGGAGTACACTCTTATTTGATTATTTTAAGTTCCTTGCGAATAATCAAACGTTGTATGTAAATTGCAACGCACTCCACGCAACTATTTGCTATGTACATTTTTTTATTGAGAAAAAACTCAAATTGCGTTCTTTCAATGCTAATCAACCCAGGAAGATTGACCATCTATAATGACATTGGTTCCATTCATGATCATTTTCAGACCAATTTTTTAACAGACGAAGTTTTGTAGAACATGAATGAAAGCTTATCAGGTCCTTAAGATATGAGCAGTGTCTCGTCTTACATCTAGATTATATTCCCATCTCCGTTTTAAAGGTATTGTATTAACATCCTCCTCTCTCTCAAAAAGGGTTTTATTTAGTCGCGTGAGGGCAGGGTGAGGAGCAGGTCAGCAAACAAACACTATCTTTTAGAAGCACATAGATTATATTTACTTAGAACTTTACAAGCTTCCGGCCAAGCGGACACATACTGCTGGCCGTAACGCAACCTTGTCTCGCTAAAGGGTGGGGACCGACTACCGATCTTCGCGCTCGATCTCGACTTTCGACCGCGCCACGAGCGGTGGCGCTTATAACTAACACACCCGTTAGCGGACCCGTCAAAAAAGACAACGTGGCGTACATAAATGCACGACAAGTGATCAGGAATAAGGGACGAAAGATTGTATATCGAGGTTTTTTGTAACAGTCATGATTTTTCCGTTGCGATGCTTTGCCTCTTGTGTTCAGATTTATGAGTGTCCAAATTGATCATCCAGTCCGCAATGCTCCAATGTAATATATAATATAATGCCAGACTAATTGAGCCATTGATTTATCGCGTCCCCCGTCATTAACTGGACCGGCCAAAAATTCAATTAGCCTACCGAAATCTTAAATTATTATCAAAAAAATATCTTTGATGTTTGGTGGCGCACAGTCTAATGAGAATTCGTTTCAATTATTTTTAGATTTGTTTTAGATGCTATCACATTTTTATTGTAGCGTGTAGGTGAGGGATCAAAGTCAGACCAACCGGGGGTATTTTAGAGCTCAGAAATCGTTGTTTTTTTTTTTTTAAATCTCTGTCGGGTATTGAACCTACGACGTTTGGCTTGCAAAGCAATCTGTGAGTAAAATACAATATCCATGTAATGAGACCACGTCTTAAATATATACATAAATAAAAAAAATCCTCACAACTTAATGCAAACCTAAACTTTCTAAGCTTTACCCCTTGGCTGGTAACGCACCACCAAACATAAGACATATGCGCCGAAGAAATGCGTAAGGCAATCAACCAACCATCCCACTGCTTGTATAATCAGATAGCCACAGCACCAAGATTGAAGTCGTGAAGCAGCTTTCTGAGATCGACAACCCCTCACATCCGGCCCTGAAAATGAGATACGCCAGCTCTGGTAACAAATCGCATCAAAAGATTTCATTACTCCAAAGGAAGGCATCCCAACTGGCGAGAACCTTAACTGGCGGACCTGGAAATCCCTGAACAGATTAAGAACCGGAGTTGGTAGAACAAAGGACAACCTCTAGCGGCGGGGAATGCTTCGGCAGGGAGAGACACTATTGTGCGAATGCGGAGACCTGCAGACCGCCTCACACCTAAGATCCCGCTCCATGTGAAAAAAATATTCAAAAATATTGTACGCTTATACAAAAGTGTTTTTTTTTGTAATGTGATGTGACAAATCGTCTGTCGGGTCAATCAATTAGGCGAATAACAACAATTGTCACTCGCGTTCAATTCGCCAGTCGTTCTCAAGCGCGGCCCGCGATCCATTACTCCCGCTGACGTCCCTCCGGCCAGTCACTTGCAGCTTGGTCCATCGATCATGCGTTGTCAATTACGTGGTGCGCGACGTGTCCAAGGGAACTCATTTGCGCATTACACGAATGCCGTATCTGGATAACGAATCGGAGACTTCGAGGAATGCAAATGGCGAACACGGCGAGGGAAAACATCAACGCACAACACCCATTCACTACCTTTAATGTCATACTCAATACCTTCAATCAAAGCACACCTGAAGACTGAAATTGCTCTATTCACAATCCTTGGATTCTTTAATATATTTTTTACGTTGAAACACACAGGAGAATACTGATGGATGGTGATGGAGATCTCACATCTGTGGGTTCTATGATAAGTGTTTTACATATTGCTGAGTGCTGTATACGAAGTATTTATCCGCCAACGTGATGAAATATCACTGCACTCACTATCATTAGGAATTCACTGTAAATGGTTGGTTTACGGGATGACTATCACGTATACCACAAATTTGTAATCAATTAAGAAGCACTTAATTACACCTTAATTACCAGCAACCGGGGATATATACACACATATATATATATAGGAGCTTAAAAAACGATTTAAAATCATTTTTATAAGTTTTTAATATACATATTATGTTTAGCCATATCTACCGGGAATACTTTAAGCTTTATGTTCCAGATAAGTACACCCGTGCTCGTAGTTTTGGCCTCTTAAAAATATAAGTATTCTGTTAACATAACAGCATTCTATAACACCATGTTTCTGTTTAACTTTAGTTCTGAATTATACTACAGTATATAAAACATATACCAAGGCAGCCTTTTTAAAAAGGTCAAATGAAACATAGATGTAAGGTTTTTTATTTTTTTATTCTTTTTTTTCCCCTAAAAAAATGTAGAAAAAAATATAAAGTTGCAAATTGTACCCTACAAGCTACAAACAAGGTTAGAATACGCGTCTGAGAAATAGTTGAAGAACGTAGGAGCCTATTCCATGTCAGCCTCGTTAACCGCTCTTGTAACCTTGACGATAGATGTAAGGTTAGTTCGCGTTATTTTTTCTGATATTATTTTTCTCTAAGCTCAATTAATACTACCAGCTCCTAAATACAACTGAAAGGCTCGTCTCACTCTTGCTGTACACATATACATAGAGTCAATCTATGACAGGCATATTTGAATATATTCTTTCTTATACGCCCCAATTAAGCCATGATGTTCGCTTCCAGCATATGTATTCGATTCTTAATCCAATTTAGATCACTACAAGAAATCTGACAATATACCTGTATAGTACATTTTCAATATTACCTACTTTTATACAGGTAGCGGCAAAAAAAAAGTTTTCATTGTTTCGATTTAAAACGGTCAGCTTTTTTGCTGCTCCCTATACAAAAACGACACTTTTTCGCTTTCAATCAAGTTTAAAGTTAAGCTTTGTAATATTTACTGGTTTTTTGCTCTAGTATGAGCTTACATTGAATAATGATGCCCAAAAAATGATAATACCATAGATAACGATTAATTACAAACACAAAAGAGAATGAGCTATTTCGTATGATCATTGAAATAATGATTTTCTATCCATTTAACATGTTTTCTAGCGCCGTATAGTAAGACAACGATACGTATCGAAGGTTTTAACGGACCTATGTTGAACACTGCTTTAGCCTTTGCTCTGCAAAGTCACGAAGTAGTTTCTCAATAATAATTACTGTAATAATCCACCAGATCGATCTTACTATAGCTGCCTACAATCTCTTAAAAGCTCGGTCAGTACTAACGTGCGATTTTATTCCAACGTGCAACTTATATTTGAAGTATCTCGATCTCAGTGGTCTTGTTTCATACAACAAAACATACAGGAAAACACCAGTAGATGGCAGTGAAAAGATCTAATATCTGGATTATATTATGAGTGCCGCTTAGAAGGACTACGCTCTACATGTTAAATTTTGATCCATCAACAAAATTTGGTTTCGGCCGGCATTCACGCATCGTCCATTTTTAAAGAAACTTAGAGGATACAACTTAAAACATTCCTAGTTTAGTTGGTTTTTGTTTTTATTTTTTTTTAAGGTTTTATTTGCTAATGCCATTATAATATTTATTTATTACAGGTAAAATAAGTTACAATAAAAATAACGTACAAATGACAAAAATTATATGAAGATGAAAAATAATATAAAATACTGACATCAGCACGATGTAGCCCTTGCTAACTGGTACCGAAAACCTCGATATACAATCTGTCTCGTATTTCTGATCGCTTGTCATACATTTATGTGTCCACCATATTGTCATTTTGGACAGGTTCGCTCACGGGTGTGTTAGTTATAGACATGGCCACTGGAGCACTGAGCGAAATCCGAAGCGCCGGCGAGCTCATAACGCCAGTCGGTCCCCACCCTTTAGCAAGACAAGGTTGCGTTACGGCCTGCGGTATGTTTCCGCTTGGCCGAAAGCTTGTAACGTTTTAAGTAAATATAATCAATGTGCTTCTAAAAGAAAGCCTTTATTTGCTCCTCATCCTGCCCTCACGCGACGTGATAACTCCACTTTCTGAGAGAGAGTAGGATGTTAATACTTAAATAAGAGAAAAAATGTGAAGACAAGAAAGAAAAAATAATAATGAAAAATAATAACTTGTGTCAAAGATCAAAGAGATTTAGGTAACCAATATCATTGACAAGAAAGAAAAAAGATGTGAAAAATAGATCCAGGTGTGCTAGTGGCCGATTTAGAAACGCTATTACAGTTTAATATAATAATAAATGTCATTAATCGAAGCTCCACAGGTACACTTTGGTATATCTTTCTGGAACGTAAAACTCCCATCCCCGAAAGAGAAGAAATGTATGTTTAAAAGCAGCATTTGAGGGACTCTAACGAATGGAAAGAAAGCATCCCTAGAAGAAAGAGTGTCAAATTATAATTTTATTTGACTGAATTAAATGAATACTAATAAATTCACTTATTTTATTGTATATTACGAGTCAATTAAGTAAAAAGCCGGTCTCCCTTTCAGAAAACTAGGCGTATTACGTCGGTATATCAACGATAAAAACTTATTCTATATAAATGACAAATCCGACCTGTCCTTGAAAATGGCAGTCACCTTGGAGCCTCAAAATACCTTCTAAACTTAATTGACTCAGTTCAAAGAAGAGCAATTCGTTGATAAACAATAACACTCTTACGTCTAACCTGCAATCAATAGAAAACAGGCGTAAGATTGGTGCACTTAGTCTTTTCTACCGTTATTTCCTCGGTCGCTGCTCTTCGGAACTTAAAGAACTAATTTATCCTGCACCCACCCACAACCGAGAAACTCGTCTTACACTTGCCGAACATCCATACACGGTTAATGTGTGTCGACCAAGAACTGGCAGTTTTCAAAGTTCCTTCCTTAATGCCACCGGTGAGCTTTTTAAAGCTCTTCCAGCGTCTGTGTTTCTTCCTTCCTACAATCTGGATCTCTTCGAAAAACAGATAAATATACACTTGCAGTCTCCCCAACCCACAGACAAACACGAACACAACACACGTTTCCCGAATGCAGCGTCCAGCCTCTCTGGCTGAGCGTCACAGAGTGCACTGGTCTTGAGCGGTTGTGCTCTCCTTCGTGCGCTTACATAAAAACAAATGCTTAGGAATAGAACCCGTAAATTCTCAGATGACAGTCGTTCGCTTTAACTCGTCGCTGTACCACTCGGTCATTACTCGATCACATCGTTCTGAAATAATAAACAGCCAAGATGAATGGCCGAGCTTCGACGCATTTGCTGATTAAATTTATTGGCAAAGTGCACTGGAGACTTGTAACCTGTACGCGTTATTGCCCGCATTTAAATTATAATGAAGCGAAATTACGCATAATTTTATCTCTTCTTGACACAGAGTGGCTCGGTAGGATAAATTCCCTTTTTTGCATGTAGGAAGTCCCATGGTTAATGATGAAGTCAATACTATGATAAGTACACCGGTGCTCGTGGCTATCCATTGTTTTTGATCTCAATTGATGCTTGTGGAGCTTCAAGCACTCAATTCGGTACAACGACAATGTCGCTCCTGAATGGCCTACCATCACATCTCGATCCTTTTCATACATCCTTTTTCTCTTTTGTCGATGGTATTGTTGTCCTAGATCTCTAGGATCTTTGACACTTGTTATCTTCTTCTTCTTTTATGTTATTTTATTTTTTAATTATCTTTTGTATGTATTGGATATTCATGTATACTCTGTTTCTTATTATTTTGTACCTTGGAACTTCGGTTCCGTGTAATAAATAAATATAATACACCCATACCTCGCTTTACGGCCTAGATACGTTCCAAGAACTTGGCCAAGCGAAAATCCGTATAAGAAATCAATTACTTTAATACAAATTCAATGAGATCGGTTGCATTTTTTTAAATATTTAACATGGCTTATCGTTACAAAATGCATTTTATCTTTTTATTTTATATTTCAGACCGAAATCCTAAAATCCATTGTCCGAAAATGAAAACGTGCCGTAATTGAAAAGGGCCATTATAGCGAAATGCCGTATAAAAAGCGGCCGTATAGCGAGGTATTGGTGTATTTATTAATTAACTTATAATATATATACATATATATAATCGTTTCGGAAAAACAGGGTCAGATCCTATCTGCCCAGAAGTGGGCGACGTCGATGGCGTTACTCTCGGCCATCATCAGGTCTTCCTGGGTGCAGCTACTCGGGCACAGCGCACACTCCAGAAGGTGTGACAGGGTCTGCTCCACGCCACAGTCACATTCAGTCTGTCCGCTGTAAAACTGCCAGGCTTTCATTTGTGACCTCGTCTTGTATACTCCAGTCCAAAGTCTGTTAAGGGACCTCCATATATTCCACCCCTGGTTGTGTTCAGGGGCTAGATCCATAGTGATAATAAGTTATAATAACACGTAACGATCATGCAGGTAATCTTGCTTTTTTAGATTTAAAAGGTTTTCTTCAGCATCATCATCAACCACTGCTGAATGTAAATTTTACTCCTTGTCAATCCCAAATCTTTTTCACTTAGCTTCCTCCCGATATTCTTTAATTAACATGTATAAGCTAAATATGAATATTACAATACATTATTAGATTTTAGGTTGAAATATCCTAACTAGCAAATATTAGGTGTACGGGAAAATAATGTCATTTTTTTTATTAAAAAAATATTGCATTTAAAAATATAAATATAATTGGTGATATATATTTAATATAAAAAATTGACGGATTTAAATTGTCTAAACCACCTCTGGCTATTACGAACATTCAAAATATCTCCCAGTAAATCACAAATTTGTAGCACGTGTTGCACTTTCTTTCTTCATGAAATAGTAAAGCATAATATTTAGAATAAATTCCTCATTCGGTACAAAGCTCTCCATTGTATATAGAGTTGTAAATTTTATGTTCAAAAGTCCAAGTAAACTCCAGGTATACGTAGTCAGAGAAACAACACAGAACACGTTGTAAAAGTTCGACTGCCGAAGAACAACTGACCACTCAAAACCACTCAAAAAAAACGACATTCTTTTCCGATACACCTATTATCTAAGGCAAAAAATGCTAGTGAAATGAATTTTGGAGATATACCGACTACAGGCCGTTTACCGAGTACATACCACATTAAAAATCTCATGTCCAAGTCAACCAATATAGCCAACCAATACACATTACTATTAATTTTAAAATGACGTCATGATTTTGGTTTGTATAAATAAATAGTGTCACTATTATATAACAAGTTAATTTTTTTTTTTTACAGGTAAGTGACCAAACGCAGATCTTAAATCTTCATAAGGAATAACAGTGGTAAGTGCAACTAAACAATTTTATCTCAGAAGGGTTCTAAAAGGCACAACTATAACTCCATGTGATGGAATGCCATCTACAAGGTTGCAGCATTGGCAGATACGATTACTCTTATCAGCATCAACCCTTTCGCATCGGTTGTTGGCATATGCCGTTAAAGATTCCCCGACCATTGACGTCGGTTGACGTGATATATCATTTTGCTACTTTCAGTACTCATTATGACATCTACGGTAGGAAATTGGAAGTGCCGTCATTTCTTTTATCAACATACATGTATTATTTACAGGAATCTGTTAAGCATGTAAATAAATCTCATTAGGTTTCGTCACAGGAGCAACTTTTCTGTAAACCACATGTGTCGATGCCACCACATGTATGGCGTTACATAACGAACGTTTGTGAAATATAGTAGTTTTTTATGCATCATCTGAAAGCTAAAGGATAGAAGAACAAATGTGATATATGACAATAGGTCAGATAAGTACATTTATGCTTCAAATAGTAGTTTTAAGAAAAAAAAAATGGTTTAAAAAATTCACACTGTATTGACAGTATAATTTGTATTCCACCGAGCCGTAACGAAAGGGTTAAAAAAATATATATAAATACTGTATATTTTCTAGGATACAAACATGTACGTCAGTCAATGAAAAATTCAGTAATACATTCAACCAGTTTTGATATTACATTATTGTAATAAAGCTTTCTAATATAAGTTTTAAAATTAGGAGAATGTAATTACGTTTACACAGAGAGATTACAAGAGTTACAATATCGATGAATCTTGAAAAACGTGAAAACACTTTAAGTGGAGGTTCTTCTGTATAGATTGATATCAGCTTGATATAGCTCTTTTAAACCGACACCGAAAAGCCTTGAAAAACGATCTTTTGTCTCCTATTTTTGTTCGCTCGGCTGAAATTCGCATCTTATAATGTTATTTTTAATTAAATATAATATTACGCGGCGTTTGCATACGCCATTTTATTTGTTTTAACAGTTGTTCCATTTCATGTTGGTGCAACTGTCATCTTTAATTTGATTTTTTGCCGCGATCGTTGGCGGCGCTGGGTGTCACAGGTTCCGGCAGTTGTCAATTAACTCTCGCCCGGCCGGCGAAATGCCATACCAGTCGGGCGTAGAAATCAAGTCTTTATTTAAAGTAAATGTGAACTGTGCTTCAAAAACAAGTTATTTAGTTGTTAATCTGCTCCTGCATCCATCCTCCACGCGGCCGCGTGACGAACCCGCGACTTGTCGTCTTTTTAAAGACGGGGTATATCAATATATGAGTATTGGTACACAATAATTTAGAAATGAAGGGTGAGCATCTTACCTATAAAGTGATACTTATAAATATTAATTTTATTTCGTCAATAAAGCTGGCATATTAAACAATTAATGAATTTATAGAGACACACAGAGAGACGCACAATTCTACATGAAATTTTAATTGTTCAATACAGAAGAACGCTAAAGTCTCTGAAATAATTTTATTCCACAATCGTCTTCGCCGGGTGTTAAATAATTTAATAGACCAAGACGTGGAAATTGATAAATTCGGCGGTGTGTTTATAAAAGCCTCGCGAATGTTTTGCTTTAATGGCCTTGCAACCCTTCCTGCAAATTTTACTCCTGTGGCGCATTGTGCCCCCCATTCTGTTCGCATTAATATTGTAATCGTAAAATCTTCTGCTGCGTCTTGCCAAATAAAATAAGACACGAATACGAGACGTTTGTATTTAATAGGATAATAAGCGAAATTTCCGCAATGTCTTAAAACTAAGGCGTTTAACCAATGCATCCTCAGTAACAGCAAGTCTTACCCATAAAATAAAGGTCACCCAATCATGAGCTACAGTAGTTTCTTCTTCATGCATCCATGTTTCTTACCGTTCTGAAAGCCTGTCAAAAACTAAATTTATATTTATAACGTGCTTGTTAGAGCTCTGAAATTTAAAGTTGATATATGACGAGACGAGGATAATGGCGGTTGACCTTGTTGCAGCAGTTTATGGCGACTAGATGCTCCAGCTAGGTTGCTGATGGTAGATAATGAATATGTATTATACGAAAGCCACGATAAAGAGTCATATTTCCCAGTTTTTTGCCGATTTTCATTAAAGGAACACAAATAGATGTTATAAATGATTATATTTATCTGGGACAAGTAATCCAACTAGGACGAAATAGCTTAAAAGAAATCGACAGGCGTATACAACTGGAATGGTCAGCACAAACTTAAGTATATTCTTAAAGCGAAAATTCCGCAATGTATTGAAATTAATGCATCCTCTCTGTATTAACTTATAGCGCAGAGACGTGGAATATAACAGCAAGTCTTACCCATAAAATAAAGGTCACCTATCATGCTATGGAGAGATCCATGCTCCAAGAGTCGCTTAAAGATAGAATCCGAAACGAGGAAATACGCAGAAGAACTCAAGTAGTGGATGCTACTCAACGAATATGCACACTCAAGTGGCAACGGGCAGGACATATCTGTCGAAGATACGACGGTCGATGGGGAATAAAAGTATTAGAATGGCGCCCAATAACTGGCAAGCGAAGCATTGGCCGACCCCTGCAAGATGGGCTGACGACATAAGAAGAATAGCGGGAGTGACCTGGATGCGGAAGGCGGAACGCGGAGGATCGAAGAGGATGGAGACTCATGCAGGAGGCTTACGTTCAACGATGGACGGATACAGGATGATGATGAAGATAATAAAACAAATGCTATTTTATGTCTTCATTTAAGAACGTCAATTATTTACCGACATGACGCGCTATTCAACTACACATTTAATCATAATCTTCCAGATTTTACAATACCAAACATCGATGAATCGAAGCTCTATAACACCTGTTGAATTTCGATTGAAGGTCACCTGATCGATTGAATTAAAATAGATCGGTACGTCTGGTAAACGATAACTTCCTAACAAAAATATAGCTGAAATTTATACGAATGGACATTAACTGAACCGACGTTAAGCCCAAAATATTTTTGACCGAATGGACATATGCACAAATGTATGTTTGTCATTTTTTTTTAATAAATGAAATATTTTACTGTTTAAAGCAAAATGTAATATAAATGCATTAGTACAACAATTTTTTTCGACCAAATATATCTCAACCAAACTCCTCCATTTGGCCATATTTCCTTTGGAAATATTTGTTTATTTTCTACATTTGATTAATTTAAATGAAAACAATATAAACTCTACAAGTTATATATGACCGGCATATTGTAGTATTTTTATAAATAATACAAATATACGTTTCAATCGTGTATTTATTTAATTGTAGTAAATATACTGCAGTAAGCAGCCAATAATTAACAAACATAAATTCAAGTTTGTAAAATGAAATAATATCGCTTAAATTTAATTACCTGATAATAAACAAACTGAAAGGAGTTAAATATTTGATTGCGTCGCAACACAATTATTAACTAAATTAATATTCAGAGTCGGCCTCATCAGCGTATGTGTTTCAGGTGTAATTATTATCAGTAACGACGGAGCGAACCGTCGTCTACCGTTAATGCGATAACCACACACGGGAGTAAACGTCTGCGCTGATGTTCTGGAGAGGTGTGGATGGAGAGGAAGTGTTGTCTCGAATCAGTAAATGAACCAGTTGGACACTCCTTGTTGGTCTTAACACGCAACCTGGTCAACTCGACCGTCTAGGTAAGCATCCTGAAGAGTTGCTCGATGTTGTCATAATCTTATATCAAAAAGAGTTTGTTCATACCTGTATTTACCACTTGAAGGCAAAATAGACAACGAATAATGTAGCGAAAAACTAAATTCCAAAAGACAACTTATTTATTATGATATACAGTAAGATCCCGCTTAACACCGTTTCGTTTAGCGCTGTTTCGGATTATTGCTCTTTTATTTCAAGCCGGGGATTACCCGAAATTGTGCGCAGCGCCAGATTTTAAGTAAGAGCGACGACATTGGACACTGTCCATATGGATGAAATAGTGGAATTAGCGAAACAAACCGGTTGAGATGAGGTAAATGTGGAAGACGTCGTAGAAATAGTTCAAGAAACAGCAGCCAGTCTTTCTAATGATGAGCTCAAGGAATTTACTGAGCAAGAAGAAAACAAAAACATTGAAAGCGGTGATTTCGAAGAAGAACAAAAAGAATTTTCGATGGCGTTTGTAAAAAGTAGTTTGACCACTATAATTGAAGTTATAGACCAATTTGTTGAAAATGATCCAAATTTTGACAGGAGATCAAAAGCAAGACGGGCTGTTATAGATGCTTTATCCACTTATCAACAACTTCTAACAGAACCCAAAAGGAAAACGCAAACTACATTAGCGCGGGGGATACGTTCCATCAAAGTAGAGCGTAATGCGAAACAGCGCTAAAGGAGGCTATCTAAACATGTAAATAATAGGGTTAGGGGAAGACGGATAGAACATTGGTAAGGTATTAAATAAAATAATAATAAAAAAAAAAAAACGGAACATTTATTTCTTACAAAAATAAAAACAATATAAACGAATATATTTATAAAAACAAATTCTAAGTCAGTCAGATCATTCAATCTATTCTGTGTTTCCAATTTTCTGCCTTTTTGTCAAGAAGGCATCTAAGGCATTTTTCCATCCCTGGGGAACAATACCACATCTAAAGGACAATCTGAAAAGTTTGGTGAGCACAGGACTAAGTTCAGGAGCGCAAGTTTTTAATACCACCGCTGGTATGCCATCTGGGCCACTGGCTTTGATGGTTGCTAATTGGAGAAGTTCTCGACGTACGGCTTTGAGGCTGAATTTTACAGCCCCCATCTGCTTGCCACAGTGAGGAATGGATGGGGGGTTGGCCTCACCATCGTCGAGTGTGGAATTGGAAACAAACAGCGAACCAAGAAGTTCAGCCTTCTCTTTGGAGGCTAGGGCCAGTGAGCCATCGGCATTAGTCAGTGGTGGAAAAGAAGAAGTGCAAAAGTTGCTGCCAATAGAGTTAACGAGAGACCAGAATGATCTAAAGGGTCCGCCATTTAACGTTTATTTTTTCAACTAGTGCTTATTTCGTGAATGGTAACATTTAACTCATGTCTGATTTGACAGATAATTAGTTTTATCTTTCCGCTGAACGAATATGGTTGTGTATACGCTTAAACAACGCTGAGAAATATTTCGACATTACTTTGGAAATCAGGTAATTTTTCTTCAAAAATGAGCAAGGAGTGGCCGTTACAGTCAATGGCGATCGTTATCGGGTCATTTTTGTTCATAAAAATTGAAGAGGAGGATATTGGCAACATTTGGTTTCAACAGGACGGCGCTACGTGCTACACAGCCGAAGCTACACTCGATGTTTTGTGCCCCATTTTCAAAAAAAAAAAGTTATTTAGCGGACCCGTTACATAAATATTACTAATTAAAATATTTTTATGATTTTTGGTTAGTGGTTTCGTAGTGTCAATATTTCTTTTTATCATTTTGTTTACGGAATCCCAATATTTTTTTCGGCTTGGGTTTGTCTAATTTCCACACAACCTTAACCATCATATAAGCACGACATACAATTCACATACCTACATCCAATCGTTTATATTCAATACACGCATCATATGTAAGTCAAATAACATTCTACTGCGGACAACAATCAACAAATCTGTGTATAGTTCTCATAATTCGGCAGGTATATATCCGATCGTGCTGAAATAAATTATACCTGAAAGCTAAAATTGATCAAGCTGAGCCAAGCATTGAAGGATAAAAGGCCGCAATACGCCGAAAGACACGACAAGGTTATTCTTCAATGTGACGACGCACGACTCCATGTTGCGAATGTTGTAAAAAACTACACACAAATACGAACACAACACACGTTTCCCGCATGCAGCGTCCAGCCTACCTGGCTGAGCGTCATAGAGTGCACTGGTCTTGACCGGTTGTGC
This sequence comes from Glossosoma conforme, assembly GCA_022606575.1. Taxonomy (NCBI): domain Eukaryota; kingdom Metazoa; phylum Arthropoda; class Insecta; order Trichoptera; family Glossosomatidae; genus Glossosoma; species Glossosoma conforme. The sequence continues at coordinate 4,138,575 of JAGTXR010000107.1, read as the reverse complement.
TCTCCTGCATGCGTTTACATAAAACAAAGGGGGGTATTACTGTAATTACATTAACAATTTGTAACTCACAACATTTGGTTTGAAAAAAACTTCATTTTAAGATGTAAAGAAGTATGACTTAATACTTAATTAAACAACAAACGTCGTTAAGTTAGCAAAAACAGATCACAACATCATTTTCACGATCGAGAGGAGTGGTTCTGAAAAGAACCCTCAATCTCGATCACTTTCAAGAAGACAAGAATCGCAAAAAGAATAATATTTCAAGGCGACCGCTTCTTTATATAGCAAATGAAAAAAGATTTTCTTTTTATTTCCTGCTTTACTTTTTTCGAATTTCCCTAACCAGCATGTACATTAAAGCGAGCAGGCATACCTTTCTCTGTCTCTTTCTCGAGTCCACGCTATCATTGGCTGTCTTTTCTGTAGTTTTACGCTTTTTGTAACAACAGTTGTAAATGCCACTATAATTCAATATTAAAACCAAGCATTTTTTGTTGGATTTAGCCAACCCTTAAGACTGTAAACATTTCAGAGTCTAGATATTTTTTATTAAGGTGACATACGTTTTCATTGCGGTTAGACTGCAGCAAATTTAAATTTAAACAAACTTGTCCTTTAAGACCTCTAAGTAACTTATTCAGTTTATCACTTTCCGTGGCGTGTGCTCGCAAAAGGTTGGCGTGGGGCTGGCATCCTTAAATGTTAAAAACGCATCACGAGTCGTGTTGAACATGCCAACTGGCAACCACTATTAGCTACACATAATTCTTAGTAAGAATCGTCGTTTGACAAGATGTTTGAGATCTGATTAAATTGACCACTTAATAATTAAAATAACAACATTTTAAATATTGGAGTATGCATTAAAAATAAGCGTTTTTCATAAAAATCAACAGTTTATTATGAGAAGAAGATCAGACTCTGATCATTCAAAATAGTGTCCATCGGTAGCTACGACCTTTCTCTCATCTTTCAAGTGGCATGCAGATTCCACACTGGAAAAAGTCTTGGTCTTTTAAGGCAATCCAGTCATCGACCTATTTTTTGGTATCGTCACAAGAAGAAAATCGCTGCTCAGCCAGGCCATGTGTCATCGACCGGAACAAATAGTAATCGGAGGGGGCAATGTCTGGTGAATACGGCGGATGGGGTAGGACTTCCCATTTGAGGCTCTCCAGGTAGTTTTTTACAACATTCGCAACATGGAGTCGTGCGTTGTCACATTGAAGAATAACCTTGTCGTGTCCTTCGGCGTATTGCGGCCTTTTATCATTCAATGCTTGGCTCAGCTTGATCAATTTTAGCTTTCAGGTATAATTTATTTCAGCCCGATCGGATATATACCTACCGAATTATGAGAACTATACACAGATTTGTTGATTGTTGTCCGCAGTAGAATGTTATTTCATTTACATATGATGCGTGTATTGAATATAAACGATTGGATCTAGGTATGTGAATTGTATGTGGTGAAATTAGACAAACCCAAGCCGAAAAAAATATTGGGATTCCGTAAACAAAATGATAAAAAGAAATATTGACACTAAAAACCACTAACCAAAAATCATAAAAAGTTTATAAATAGTAATATTTATGTATTATGCTTACGTCAGCTTTCTAACTGGAGCATATAGTTGCCACTAATTTCTGCCATATAGTTTATCTTCGCTTCGTCGGCAGAACTGGAAGGCTTGTATAAAAGGCAGGTGTAGATTATGCGGAGAGCATGTCTAACTAGGTCCACCCTCGTCTTATCATAAATGTTGATATACAAGACTGCCTTCTTCGTTTACTTACTATCTCATTGCTCACAAAGTCAACCCATCGAAATCTGAATATGTGCAAAAGTACCTGTTCTCAAACCATATTATACGGCTGCATTGGTTATTGTTGCATTATGGGCTCAGTTTATTATGAAGTTTATTCAAAACTTGATCCCAAGTTTCAATAGTACTTGCATACTATTTATTTACTACTAAGTAACCCTGTGTATATCTTGGCACAAAAACATCGATTCTGCATTAAGAATATAGATTTAACACTAATGAGAAAACACATATAATCTTGCATAACATACTTACGAGGGTTATCCGTAAAATAAGTTTCCCATGGCGCTAGAGTCCTGAAAAGAAACCTGCGAAACTTATTATACGGATAACCCTCGTAAGTATGTTATGCATGATTATATGTGTTTTCTCATTAGTGTTAAATCTATATTCTTAATGCAGAATCGATGTTTTTGTGCCAAATAATCTATCGCATTCGCTTTACATTCGTACAACTATAGCGAAATCGTGAGCATGCTGTATCAGTGGATTCCACATTAAAATCTGAGTTAAACACGTACGTAAAAACTTCACGTGAGATCGTAGGCAATACCGCTCTATTGATAGTGGGCTTAAGTGGTTAATCGTGTACTACACGGTATTCTCCCGCGGGTACCGGTCTGCTGGACCAAAAATATCATATGCGGGGTGAACTAACCAATTATTGGCACTTCTAAAAATGTGTACAAACTTTTGGCGAATTAAAGATATTACTTATTGGCCGAAAAGAAATTGTTCGAAATACATTTTGCCTAAAACATTTTACGGAACGAATCTTTTTCTGATGTTAAGTTAACCGAAGAATAAAAAATTTTTTTTTGTTTAAAGTTATATTTTACCATCAGGTTTTGACAGCTATTATAAAAATAAATAAAGTCCTACAAAAAAAAAACACTATGCGGTGAAATTACTTGAAAATATCTGATAATAATTTGAAATTTCATGTTTTTACACTGACATCAGCATGATAAAGCCCTTGCTGGCTGGTACCGAAAATCTCGATGCACAATCTTTCGTCTCTTATTTCTGTTCGCTTTTCGTACGTGAATGTGTCCGCCATATTGGTATTTGGGACTAGTTATATTGACCGCCGCTTATGGCGCTGGGCGAGAGCCATCATGACCGCATCAGTCGTGTGCCGCCCTTCGGCGAGAGCATATTGTATTGTGGCTCGGCCGAATGTTGTGACTAGGTCTGACCACAAGGTTGTAAAGTTTATCATAAATATATTTCAATGTGCTTCAGAAAAAGCCTGTGTTATTGATCTGCTCCTAATCCTGCCATCATGCGACGGAATAACACCCTTTTTGAAAGAGAGGAGGATGTTTACCCTTACACAATTCACATGATTTTTTTAAATGTAAGCAACTATGTTGATGAGAACACCAGTAGAAGACATTTGGTCTTCTACGGACTCTATGACGCTCAACCGGTTCGACTGGAAGCTACGTGTGTGAAAGATGAGTACTGGTAATGTGCGTATAGTTGTAGAGGAGATTACAAGTGCTTATTAATCTGGTTCTCGACATGATTCAGATTGCATGTGAAACGAAACTTAAGATACTGAAGAAAATTCCAAAACTGAGAAACGGTTTTTTTAAGTTGATATGATTTAATACCTGAATATAGTAGTAATTAAAGCCCCTAATTAAAAGGTGTGATTTTGGGCTATACTTTACTCTTTTTCATTTCGGTGAAAATTCATTGAGCCAACTATTGTGTAGTTTACCCTATATAGATTTGTGGTATACATATTATATTGTGTGGATAGGTTTTGTTTTGTGTATATCGGCAGCATTTGCGAAGAGACCGGACGTCTCATTAGCCGCAATTGTGTTTGGTTGTTCCTGGGTGTCGTGTTGGAAACGGAACGCTTACTCCGTAACATACACTACGAATATATCGAGAATTGTATAACTAAATTAAAAAAAAACTTTTATTTTAATATAAAAAATGGTCAATACTGTATTTTAGATTTTCCTGCTTTCACACCACAACGTTGAGCTGCCTTTCAGAACCAAATATATATAATCTTGGTCACTGGAGTGTCAGCATAATCAGAGCTACAGTATAAGTCCTTGCTGAAAGTACAAACATATAAAACTAACAGTCACCCTTATGTGCCAGTGAAACACTAAAAAAGTGAGAAGCTGCTTTAGTGGTGAGCTGTATAGCTTTCGTAAGTCTATTAAACAAAAAGGACGTCCTGCGACCCATTTAAGACACATTATATTGGTGTAAAAAGAGATGCCGCTATTAGCAATGCATGTAGGCAGAGTGAGACACTGCTATAGTGGTGAGCTGTAGTAGGTTTTGTAAGTCCTCGCTACAGTACAAGCGTGTAAAACCAACAGCGCGTCCTGCGACCCATTTAGAACACATTCCATTGGTGTAAAAAGAGATGTCGTTATTGGCAATGCGTGTCGTCAGAGTGAGACACTGCTATAGTGGTGAGCTGTAGTAGGTTTTGTAAGTCCTCGCTACAGTACAAGCGTGTAAAACAAACAGCGCGTCCTGTGACCCATTTAGAACACATTCCATTGGTGTAAAAAGAGATGTCGTTATTGGCAATGCGTGTAGTCAGAGTGAGACACTGCTATAGGGGTGAGCTGTAGTAGGTTTTGTAAGTCCTCGCTATAGTACAAGCGTGTAAAACAAACAGCACGTCCTGCGATCCATTTAAAACGGATTATTTTGGTGTAAAAAGAGATGCCAGATTGGCGATGCATGTAGTCAGAGTGAGACACTGCTAGAGGAGTGAGCTGTAGTAGGTTTTGTAAGTACAGTACAAGCGTGTAAAACAAACAGCACGTCCTGCGTGCCGGTGGAACAATGATCATTGTTTCCGAGGATAGAGGGAGAGGGAAGGTTCCTTAAGGATGCTAGGAAGACTGTTCACACGGGACCAAGGTGTTGTCAGGCTGTCTCATTGTACGTCAATCGCAATTATACCACCTGGTCAAAAGACGTTGGCCGAGAGCTTAAAGCGCTCGACTCACAAGATAATGGCAGGGGAAAGTCGTTTTGCGAATACTGTTCATTCTTGATATTGTGACTTTTGGGTTAAGCCGGTGTGGTGAACTTCCTTCAAATAATATTTCGACCGCCATTGCAGGGGTCTTCTTCAGGGTTGATGAGTTAGTTATCAAATCTGACCGTGAAAACCTAAGAAGTTATTTACTTTTCATTCTTATTACGAAAACTGAGTCATTAACATATTATAATTATAGATCATTCTTTAAGTCAACAATATGAAATGTAATCACCCCGTTTATGGAAGCATCGAAGGCCTATTTATTGTTTGGCATGAAGTCTTATTATAGTGTTCATGTAACTCGTAAGTAAAGTAGTAAAAATTAACTAAAAAAACTAGGGTTTGTACTGGCAAAAACTGCCACGAACTTTGCTTAATATATTATTTTTCGGTCAGTAACGTCAAATACATTCTGCCCAGTATTTGGCAACATCCATGACCCATGTCTGACCCAATAATAAGTGCTGTGACATAATAGTAGCCATGAGTAAGTGACTCAGTTAATATATGATAAAATAAATGATTTGTAGGTTTTTGCATTGGTAAATTTGTCGTGAGCTTAGCCTATTACAGTCAATCCTCCTATAAGGCACATCTCTTTTTATTTGTAATGAAATTTTTCATATAGTGTTTTCGGCGATTATTTATACAACACAGTTAGTTATATGTTGTTATTTTGGGTTGAACTGCCTCATAAGTAAGCTTAATTTAATAAGGCTCGATAGCATCCAGCCTTTGAGATGTGTCCATACAGAAGAATTATCGGAATTTCCTGGAGAGACCACGTCACGCACAATGAGGTTCCCAGGATAATCAAGGAAGATAGGCACCTAATAAGAACCATCTCAGAGAGGCGAGCCCGATGGATCGGTCACATCATGCGCCACGATGGTCTTCTTCACGACATTGTGGAGGGGATTGTTGGGGGTAGAAAGTGTAGAGGTCGCCCTAGACGGGAGTATTTGCAGCAAGTGTTCGAGAACATGAGTTGTAGCTCTTATGCTGAGCTGAAGAGGGTTGCGGAGGACTGAGAGGAACGGAGATCGAGATGCAAGATTCTGTTGCTGCAAACCAATCCACCGGATTGATACTACGAAGAAGGAGCATCTGGGTAGTCATCTTATTTTTTGAAAATTTAAAGGAGGATAGATCCTTTTTTGAGTCAGAAACGTCAAAAATATTCCACCTTGTATCTTGTAGTATCAATGGACCTTTGGCCAACGTTAAATTATGTGATATAATATGTATAATAGTGGTCATGAGGAAGTAATTCAGTTTCTGGAGCTGCAGAGTATTTCTGTCTTGAAGAAATGCATTCTGTTGGGATCGTTGCAGCAACAAATTATCGGCAATGGTGTCCGACACGGCATGCAACGGCGTTTACGATCGGCACGACTGCAACGAGAGGGAGATGCCGAGCACGCAGGTAGATATCCAGAGGGGAGGGCCGAATGGGTCTGGGCACGACGAGACCGAGGTTCCCTAAGGCCACGAGCCCATTCCATTATTTAATTTTAATTTTATATTATATACCGCGCGTCACTAACGTCACTAGAAGCATTTAATCGGCTTTGTTCTTTTTTATATACTGACATCCTCCTCTCTAAGTTTGTTATTAAATTGAGTGGTGACAGGATGAGGAGCAGATTAACAACACACTTAACAACAGACTTTTTCAGAAGCACGTGTATATTCACGATAAACTGTACAAATTTCCGAACCTAACGGAATAGCATGTCGGGTCGGCCATAATACGACCTTTTCGCGGTCGGCACACAACTGACTGGGCACCGGGTGCCATGATCGGTGAAACCCAGCATCGCGGCGATCTATTAACTAGTCCTCCTAGCGACATTACAAAATGACAAGACATGCGTGTCCGATGAGCGAACGAAAATAAAAGCAGATATGATATAAAATATCGAGGTTTTCAGTACCAGTCAGCAAGGGCTATATCATGCTAATGTCAATACATACTAGCGTTTCTGGGCGCGCGTTGCTATGCGTTAAGAATTTACTCTTTATTATTGACTGTATTTTGTGCATTAACTGCACGAATTTTTAAAATACGCGGTGTTGATTTAACAGTTGGATTGATTTGCAGGAACAGAATCTTGCATCTCGATCTCCATTCCTTCGGTCCTCCGCAACCCTCTTCAGCTCAGCATGAGAGCCACAATTCATGTCCTCGACCACTTGCTGAAAATACTCCCGTCTAGGGCGCCCTCTTCAGTTTCTATCCTCAACCATCCCCTCCACAATGTCGTGAAGAAGACTATCGTGGCGCATGATGTGACCGATCCATCGGGCTCGCCTCTCTGAGATGGTTCTTATTAGGTGCCTATCTTCCTTGATTATCCTGAGAACCTCGTTGTTTGTGACGTGGTCTCTCCAGGAAATTCCAAGGATTCTTCTGTATGACCACATCTAAAAGGCATCTATTCTTTTTAAGCTACTTTAAGCTCTTTTTAAGCTACTACATACCTTAAAAGAAAAATCCTATTCGTTATTTCACGTTGGATCTGCCACGATAGCCTAGTGCCTCAGGCATGTTGACGGAGGGCGAGTCGAAGGCTTCCATGCCATAATAAGGAAGCGTTGCGCTTCTTTGTGGGCGCACGTACGCGGCAGTCCCAACACAATGGTCGCTGTGTGGGCGGATAGATGGGACTCACGGTTGGAGGGGCACTGGATGCACCTTCACGTGGCCATCCATAAGCGATCCGGTTCTCCACTCACTGAGTAGTACAATAATAATGTGGTGTATGTGTACATGCCGATTCATATTTTCTTTCTATTCGGTTTATTTACATTTTCATTTTTTGTATATTGTATGTAAAATTTTGATTATGGCACTAGTGGCTAAATAAATAAATTTTATCATTAATATAATAAAGCTATATCAACTCTCGGGCATTGCCCCACCAAACATACGGCGAGAAGTTACTACCAAGAAGGAACTCACCAAAGCAACCCACGACGCACTCCACCCTATGTTTGGGTACCAAAAGATAACTACACGGCTCAAATCAAGAAGAAGTTTCCTACAGTCGACAACGGAACTGGAGATACCTGAGGCCACCCTGCAGCTGAACATGTGGAGAAGCGCAACTGAGGGGAATACTTGGATTGCCCCGAAAGAGGACCTAGCCCCTGGACATGACCAAGGGTGGAATATATGGAGGTCCCTTAACAGACTTCGGACCGGAGTATGCAAGACGAGGACACAAATGAGGGCCTGGCAGTTTTACAGCGGACCGACTGAATGTGACTGCGGCGTGGAGCAGACCCTGTCACACCTTCTGGAGTGTGCGCTGTGCCCGAGTGGCTGCACCCAGGAAGACCTGATGATGGCCAGAAGTAACGCCATCGACGTCGCCCACTTCTGGGCAGACAGGATCTGACCCTGTTGTTTCCGACACGATTATATATCATTAATATTATTTAATGATTAGGTTTACACAATTTAAAAAATCAAAAAAAAAACTGCATTTTTTTTTTAAATAATGCATTTATCGTAAGCTTTCCAATGAGGCATTCGCCTTAACTTGAACGAACAATAGTAATTATTAATTATTGACGCTGAATTTCTTATTGGAGAATTGATATAAAATTCGTGCCCCGTAAAGCACCGTAATCTCTGAAACAATAATTTCAGAACAATAACACTCAACAACAACAACAATAACGACAGGCAACAATAATCATTGTATTTATTCCTCACGTTAAAGGAGAAAGAAGTAACTCCTTATTCAGTGAGAAATCTTGATTTTACGGACATTAAACCCTGTAAAAGAAGGTTTTACATTAATTGATTTTTCAGGCTTACATAAAATTGGATTAAGAATTGGTGGCGTTTATGACTTTCATCTATTTCTTTTATTTTTTAAATTTATTTCTTCATCACATACAACATTACAAGCTTACAGATTTTTCATGTATCTTTTTACTTAAAAACTAATAAACATAAAAATAACATGAATATATAAATAAAAACATATAATTTAATGCATAGTGTCTATAATTTTCACACTATTTATGCTTCGAAAAAATCAAATCTAAAAATACACTTATATAAAAAATATAACTATAAGAACTTATTTTGGACAAGATATAAGAAATAAATGATAAAAACTTTCGTCCATCAACATGCTTAAATAATAGGTCATGACTGTCATTTTATGGGTGAGGGGTCAAAATCATAATAACCGAATTCTTAAAAGAGATCTAAACCACGGTATGGGAAGCAAATACTAAAAATAAAAATTATCGCATATTTGTTCCATATTTGCAACATATAGTCACCACAAATTGCCGCCACTCAGTTATACACTCGTCTCAAGACATCGCTTCACCCGTCCAGTTCCATTTGGAAGCATATATAGTTCCCGACGACCTCTATGTCAGAAGCTCGAGAACTTGAAGAGACAGCAGCTATAGAATCCGAGGCATATTTTTGGATGAATCCTAATCGGTTATTTTTAAAGAGATCGGATATTAGCTCGACGCTCCCGAGACCTGGCTTATTTAGTCCTTAATATTGGCTCAATAAAACCAGCGGCAAGCGGTTAGAAACAGACGGTAACCCATCCACGTTGTAGTTTGCACCCAATGTTGCTTAACTTCGGAGGTATAACAAGAACCGCGCTTAAGATATGCTTTTATTACTGAGCCAAACCCACCTGCAAATTATGAATTGAGTGATGTAGCAGTAGTTCTGTGATATTTTCATCTTGGTTCGTCCACCTGCTAGACTGAAATCTTATTCTACATTGTCGACCTTCAATTTAACCGGTTTTCACAAGCTATTAGCTCTCCTCGACAGTTAGCAGTGGTACACGGGTCAACGCAGCAGCTGTATCTTCATCTGGCTGAGATTCCATGTAAGAGTTCGCATGGTAGGGTCGTGAGATGGTACTCCGATATATCACATTCCTCGCTATGGACCAAGGAAGAGTCTCATGAAGCAAATATATGATCTAAAAACTTACCTTAAGTGTGGTGAACACAAATACTTGAGTTTTCACCATGATTCTTCAATTATTCATCACCAATTATTGAGATGTGGTTGACGTCATGTCGTGAAGAACACTAATTTATAGTAACACCCTTGAGTAGTAGAGTTGTAAGTGTTGTACTGAATATTTTTTCCTTTTTTTCCTTTCAGAAATATTACAAATTTGACCAATTCAATTAATTTCTGAAGTACAATAAGATTTAATCCTAAAATAATAAAATAAATACAATTTATACAAATATAGGTACTTATGTACTAAGAACAAAGTAATAAAGACATGCAACAGAAGGTCCCAATGCTCATCAAACAGACGACGCCAACGAATTATTCCTCCAAAGAAACTCGTGGAGTTCATGTCTGAATTGGGCCTCCCTTACGTGAAATATATTAACATCCGAGGTGATTTGGTAAAACAGTCTGATCCCTCTGCCAAGTGGAATAGTAATATGGTAGAAGATGCTACCGAAATCAGTAGACAATCAACTGTAAGCCAAGTATATAGTATATATAGTAAATAATTAACCAATTTCATATTGGAATGATTAATTTTACAAACATTTGTCGTTACAGACAATTTTCCAGACAGTTTTTGACAACATTCAGCAGAAAGAACAAATAGTTGACAAGTATATGACCTTAATAAACATAATTTATTATAATGTAATGTTTTCACCATGAATGCAATGAATTTTGAAATGCAAAATCGTTTTCGAGTTCTTCCATGTTAGTTACCATTCTATGGTACGGCATTCTGTAGCATGTCGTTCTTATTCTTCAATCTCTATAACGTTCTTCCTACATGATTATACACGCATATTTAATGTTAACTATATGCTTTATTTCATACTGATATCAGCTTGATATAGCTACTTTAGGCTGAGGCCGTAAAGCCTCGAAAAACGATCTCTGGCCTCTTATATTTGTTCGCTCACCTGACATGCACATCTAATGTTAGTTTAAATTGTATAATATTTAACGATGTTTGAATACGACAAAATATTCGTTATGACAGTTGGCCCATATACCACTGTCATATTGAATTCACCTTTTCAGTAACGGTTGGCAGCGCCGAGATGTCAGCGCGCCGTGAGTTGACAGTTTGAGTTTGAGCTCGCGACCGTTAGGACGCGCGCCTATGGGCGTTCGCTATAACGGGCGACGTTTATATATGTGAAACAAAAACAAGTTTTTTTGTATTGTGGACCTGGCCCTGCATCCTTCATCCAGTAAATCGACATATGCTAATTATCATATAATACTAAGATAGTTCAAGATTAAACCACCATACTAATAAGAAGTTTCCACATCTGCGAATTTTATGAAACTTACCGTTTTGATAATTCTCTAATATAGTCAACTCGAGTGTAGTAGACTTTTTTCGTAGAAGTATAAATTTCTCTAGTTATTTTGATACTATTATGCCGCGTAGCTGCTAGGGGAGAAGCCTCTAGTAATATTATAATATAAAATGATTGCGGACTCCATGAATGAATATCGGTTCAACAAACCGGGCCCACGAGTTTTGCGCCGACCTCCTCGGTATATATTTAGTATCTCAAATTAAATTCAAAACAAGTTTCCTATAATCTCGATGTCATTTATAACTTATATTCATTACCGCCGAGCGAGAAAACCATCAATTTCAACCTTCTGCTGACCAACCATGTGAATATGGCGGCCTGGTATGGGATCCAACTGAATTGAAAAAACAAAGTTATGCAAAAAATCTATAAAAAGTTAAATTTATGATATTTCGTACCTCGTTTTAACACCGATCATAATGAGCACTGTTTAATCACTTGATGGAAGACTGCAGTTTTGCCTTCAATGAAGGCTTCAACAGTACACAAGTTTTATAAAAATACTCGTCAATATACAACAAACGTAAGAAATATTATGTTTATGGCTAGGGATATAGATTTTTCTTACTTTACCATGCCTCATAGAATCAATCTCCGATAAAGATTAAAATAAAAATATTATTTTATTTTATTTCTAGGTTCGATAACGTCATTTTTCTAAAGTGCTTATAATTGAGGATTCTTTTCAGAATCGCTCTTCCTGACATTGGAATGTCATTTTAAAGGCTAAATGTCATTAGTCAATTAGTATTTTAATTCATTATTATTTTTGTAGAGTTTAATTTGTATATTTGTTTATTTTTAAATAAATAATTATTCATACCAAGTACTGTGGCATTCTTATTTGTATCAGTTTATTTATTTATTTGGCAAGAAATACAGTTATAGAGAGGTTATAAATTTCCTGTGACAATTATTTAGATGGCGAATTATTTTAATTCGAATATCCCGTTGATTTTTTTACGGCCGTCTCTCATTCGCCATTTAAATTTATGTAAATACAGATTAATCAGATACAAGAGCTGCTAATTTAAGAGATATTCGCCAGATAAGATCAGCAGATTAGATATTTTGCACAGTTTACGATGTTTGATATCTTAACCCTTCACACAACTCCACTATGTTTTTAAGGCGGATTTCGTACTTTTTTAGTGTGGATCGTTCTTGAATCGTTAACTGCTTGGGAACACCGCGTGTCGTTAGCTGGGTTGACAAAATACCTGGTATACTACTCTTCAAACTCTATTGCTTTAGATGCCGTCGGCTACTATGTATCGTGGTGTCATAACCATCGTTCACAGACAATTCTTTCAAGGACGCAATGGTAATGACGTGAGGCGCATTGGACGATTGGTGCACGGGCCATTAGGCGCACGGGACAACTGGTGCACTCTCGCTTACTGTACAAATAGTTTACTCATTATAGTCATTTTTTACGAGGTATATAGATCTCTGGACTCTACGATCACTGGACAAATCCTTAGGTTAGGTTAGGTTAGCGAGATATCCCGTGCACCAGACGTCCTGTGCACCCCACGTCGTTACTGATGAGTCGCTGAACGAGTTATCTGTGAACGAAATGTGGCAGAACTATGTATAGCCTGTATTTTGCAAATCTTCAGGTGCCTAAATTATGAGGCAAATTTAATATAAACATCTGATTGTGGTGTATATTTGTGGCGACTATATGCTCCACGTATAGTGTAAATTCCAAGTGTAGGTGCAATTCACAACCCTGGGATTCTTGAACGTTTTAACTTCTACGTTCCAGATAAGTACACCCGCGCTCGTAGCCATCCATTGTTTTTGATCCCAGTTGATACTTGTGAAGCTTCGAGCACTCAATTTAGTACGACGGCAATGGCGCTCTTAAATGGCCTACCAGCACACCTCGATCCTTTTATTACATCCTATTCCTCTTTTGTCGATGGTATTGTTCTCCTAGATCTCTATGTTCTTTGACACGTGTCATCTTCTTCTTCTTTTATGTTTTTTTCTCTTTTGTATGTATTGTATGTTTATATAGTTTGTACATTTATTTATTATTTATTTTTACAGAATCGAAATTCCAATTTTACAAATATTCTGAAAAATAAGTATACAAGAAAAATAGAGAAAAAAAATAAAAAATAAAAATTACACAAAAGAATCAGAAGATGACACGTGTCAAAGATCACAGAGATCAAGGAGAACAATACCATCGACAAAAGAGGAAAAGGATGTAAGAAAAGGATCGAGGTATGCTGGTAGGCCATTTAGGAGCGACATTGCCGTTGAACCAAATTGAGTGCTTGAAGCTCCACAAGCCTCGACTGGGATCAAAAACAATGGATGGCTACGAGCACGGGTGTACATTGGAACTGTGGCTCTGTTAATTAAATAAATAAATGTTGTAAAAAGTCAAAGTCTATTCTTATAACGGGTTAAGTAATTTTTATTACAGAGGAAAAATAATAAATTGATTTATAATGTTTTAATATTGAGTTTCATCTCGAATCTATAATACTATATAACTAATTAATTTATACAATAAATTATTCAAAAACCAATTATAAAAACTTATGCTTTGTAACTCATTCATCAATTTAAGATATTTTTCATGTTGCTAATTTTCTAACTAAATAAAAAAATATATAAGTTCGAATTGAATGAAAAAATTCCACAGGTGAGCTCTAGAATTTTCTTAATATCTGTGTTTTCTCTTACATATCAAACTAGATCTCTTCAATAAGCATATCAATAAATACATATGATATTTCCAAACCACGCAAACAAACACAACACCCGTTTTCCACATGCAGCGTCTAGTTGTCTAGTTGTTATATTATATGTAATGAACTGGTCTCCACCAGTTGTGCTCTCTACAAGAACACCAGAAACACCTCTCATGGAGCCTGAAGTGTGGCCTGAAAAGACCATCGTTCAACCCTGGATACGTGTAAGACGAAAGAATCGCAGTGAACAGTGGTTGAAGTGAGTTCTTAAGTGAAGATATTGACATATTTGGTGTAATATTACTTCAGATTCAGCGCTGGCGTTGATAGATGCAAAATATTCGACGTTTTATTTTGTGACGATAATGCCATGTTATTTGTGTGTCAATCATGATATACTTATGACAGGGTTTTTGTTGTTACAAGTCAAGCTATTTATCTTGAGTCTCTTGACGCTAGTTCTGAGTGTTAGGTCATCGACACTAAATGTGTCAATAAATTTACATCGCCACACTTATGGTTGTATCTACTTTAATGACGCATTGAAATGTTACCTATTTTGTAATGTCATTTAAGGAAAATAAAACAAACTGTCTATCTCTGTCAGACGTGTTCTGTGTTGTTTTCTGAGAGTCTCATTTTATGAGAAGATCTTCTTGAACTGCTGCAAGTTTGTAATGGCTCATTGCTCTTGCATTACATCAAATATATCGTCGGGATAGAACGGGCAGTTAGCGAGGTCTACTGAAATAAACTGTTCTAATCTTATATATAATTTACAGGGTGCCAAACGCAATTTTTTCTACATTTTTATATAATACATAGAAAATAAATCATAAAAAACTCACTCTCCCTCCCTCTCACTCACAATTTCTTTGTCCCGCCCAGTACATGTGGGCGGGGTAATGACGTGCCATTCACTATATTACAATCAGATAGAGGCATAATTCTTTATAATAAATAAGCGTTTTTTTGTCGCAGCTTAAGCCTCAGAGGAGGAAAAGAGGAAGAAGACGCAAGAAGAAAATTATAGGGTGACACTTTAGGAATTTTATTAATTTTTAAAGCAAATTAAAGAAATTACTTGCTTACGTACTATATGACATATCATAGTTTTATGACAGTTTTGGGAAGTCTTAATGATATGATAGAGGCCTTTGAGATGTGGTCATACAGAAGAATTCAGACCACGTCACGAACAATGAGGTTCTCAGCATAATCAAAGAAGTTAGGCACCTAGTAAGAACCATCTCAGAGAGGCAAGCCCGATGGACACATCATGGTCTTCTTCACGACATTGTGGAAAGGATGGTTGAGGGTAGAAACTGCAGGGAGCCTCCTAGACGGGAGTATTTGCAGCAAGTGTTCAACGACATGAGTTGTACCACTTATGCTGAGCTAAAGAGGATTACAGAGAATCTAGAAGAGCGGAGATCGAGATGCAAGATTTTGTTGCTGCAAACCAATCCACCGGATTGAATAGCAATTAGTGATAACCCATCCATGTTTTGGTCCACGTCTAATGTTAGTTAACTTTGGTGACCTAACAAGAACAGCGCTTATAATGTGCTAATCTTTTTACATACTATATAGCATACTATTCAAAACTTTCACTTGAAAACCTATTCCCAAACCCATCCTATATCAGAAACATTATACAAATTGCTGACACTTAGTTCTGATAGCTGCTATTTTCTATTCCTCGTTCTAGAACATATATGTACCTGAAGGTCCATCAGTAACTGAAGGGAACTGTTCCAGAACCGAGGTCACGGTCCCGAAATGACGGCATCAACTAAATGGTGATGCCGGAGTACCAAGGTTTCGGCACTGAGGATAAGACCAAAGACCGGAGTTGAGTTGGTACTAATTTTACAACATGAGTAAGCATTTATAAAAGTAATATTAATACATTAAATGTAATACAATGCACATTCCTCGATACATTTTTGTGGACCTTGATCCCTTCAATCCACATAGAGTGGCAGATTATTGGGACGGTCCATGCTCCGTATCGATGCATAAACATTCTTTATAAATATTAATAATACAAATACATAGAATTTCATACACCGCAAATTTCTCGATACTTGTTGTTTTGGACATTGAACCCCTCAATTTGCACAGAGTGGCAAAATGCCCTGTGTCGCACCTGGCGGAATGAATCTAAGATAAAGAGTTGATTATAACAATTACTTTACTAACTTCAGGATGTTTAATAACGGGTCCGCCAAATAACTTTTTTTTTTGAAAATGGGGCGCAAGACATCGAGTGTAGCTTCGGCTGTGTGGCACGTAGCGCCGTCCTGTTGAAACCAAATGTTGCCAATATACTCCTCTTAAATTTTTGTGACCAAAAATGGCCCGATAACGATCGCCATTGAATGTAACGGCCACTCCTTGCTCATTTTCGAAGAAAAATGGCCTGATTTTCAAAGTAATGTCGCAATATTTCCCAGCGTTGTTCAAGCGTATACACAACTATATTCGTTCAGCATAAGACTAATTTTCTGTCAAATCAGACATGAGCTAAGTGTTACCATTCACGAAATAAGCACAAGTTGAAAAAAAAAACGTTAGATGGCGGACCCTATACAACACAGTTATGTTCAAAATAACGTTTTGAACAGAATGTATATGATTTTCAACAAATTGCAGCTGATCTTTAAAGAAAATTTAATGATTAACCCAACACTCCCGAGGCCTGGTCAATTTTATGTTAAGGGGTAGCTCAACCTGAAAACTACAACTTATCAAATATTTCACAAATCGTAATAAAATTAGTGGATGGTCACCGCATAGTATCGTAGACGCTCGCGGGCTGTTAACATCGCTGTTAGATGTAAATTTATTTCACACTTTTTGACAATTTATCGCCGTCCCACGGTCGGACACATTCCCTGGGAGACCGATGCGATGGGAATGTTGCACCAAAGAGGAAGAGGACTAATATCACCTTCACTTGTCCGTGTAAACTCACCTTAAGCTTACACCATTGCGTAGTGTAAGCGGAGCTTGAACTTTCCTTTTAAAATTTAAACAACCCTATCACACTAGATAACAGTATAGTCTTATTGATGATGCGCTCATTTCGATTAATGTTCGTTAACAACAAAATCTAGAGAAGAAAACTTTTAAGCATTTGTGACATGTATATATTTTTTACATTTTTTATGTTAACACATACAGGAGAATACGACGCTTACCATAGTGCATATGGCTAAGCGCTGCATGCGGAGTGTTGATCCGCCAATGTCGTCGACTACAGCCCGAGATTCAAGTATCATCCTTACTATAACATGAATTTACTATGAATGAGTGGTCTTCGCGGGACGACTTTCATCTACCACCAATTTTAATTAATAGGCTATGACTGGCATTTTACAGATGAGGGATCAAATTCACACCAACTGGGGGTATTTTAGAGCTCAGAAATCGAATAATTATATATAGCTCCGTCGGGGATCGTATCCACGACCTTTGGCTTGCAAAGCAAACGTTGTAACCATCGAGCTATACCTGCGGGCCAGTATAATACGAATAAATATTTTTTATTAAATAACTAATTTATAAATGATGTAAATTATTTTATTTGCTATGTTCTTCATTGTAGAATAAAAAAATATTCCATTGAATAGTTCCTAATCGACTATTATCAAAATGTACGCATCATCTAGGAAACTTGACAATAATGCAGTGTTATTCTCATGTGGTGTTATAGTTTAATCCTATATTGTAATATATAATAAAAAAAAATACATAATGTACTGTTTTCCGGTTCACATTGATCGCGTGACGTCACATCCTCGAAACAGAAACGACATGTCGGCGAAACGACATGATTTGATAAAATCTGGTCCAAATTCAAACATATCAATTAAAATAATTATTGCCCTGTAACGGAAGACCGTAATTTCACGCGACCGTATTACGTTATACAGATGACATAATTCTACGTTGCGTAATTATTAATTTACGTGTCTCATTACGTACATGCAATCATCAAACAGATCTACAGAGTTTTTCTAATACAAAAATATATATGCCTGGTTATGTGGCATAGTGCTCGCTTCAGGAGAATACCGACAGATGGTAATAGTAATTCTGAAGTCTCATCTGTGGAATTCTATGACGCTTACCATGGTGCATATGACTAAGCGCTGCATGTGGAGTGTTGATCCGCCAACGTCATAGACTACAGTCCGAGATTCACGCATCATCCTTATTACTACAGGAATTTACTATGAATGGGTGGCTTTCACGGGACGACTTTCGTCTACCACCGATTTTGATTAATAGGCTATGACTGGCATTTTACGGGTGATGGATCAAATAACACCAACCATATTTTAGAGCTCATAAATCTATTAAAAAAATATTTTTAATCTCCGTCGGGGATCAAACACGCGACCTTTGGCTTGCAAAGCAAACGCTTTAACCATTGAGCTATACCTGCCGGCAGGTATAGCTTTTAATATATAATGTATTTGGTAGAGCTCTATGGGACATATTTGACAAAGTTTGAAGCGAAGACTATTACTTATTTCTTCTTCGTAGTATCAATCCGGTGGATTGGTTTGCAGCAACAGAATCTTGCATCTCGATCTCCATTCCTCTCGGTCCTCCGCAATCCTTTTCAGCTCAGCATAAGCACTACAATTCATGTCCTCGAATACTTGCTGCAAATACTCCCGTCTAGGGCGCCCTCTACAGTTTCTACACTCAACCATCCCCTCCACAATATCGTGAAGAAGACCATCGTGGCGCATGATGTGGCCGATCCATACTTATTAGATTAATATTAACATCCTCCTCATTCTCAAAAGGTTGTTATTCCGTCGCGTGAAGGAAGGATCAGGAGCAGATTGATAACACAGACTTTTTCAGAAGCAAATCGACATATATTTACGATAAAACATTACAAATTTATGGCTCGACCTAGCATTCGGCCGAGCCACAATACAATATGCTCTCGCCGACGGGCGGAACACAACTCGCGTGATGGGGTATAAGCTATATAACTAGTCCCAATATGGCGGACACATAAATGTATGACAAGCGAACAGAAATAAGAGACGAAAGATTGTATATCGAGGTTTTCGGTACCAGTCAGCAAGGGCTACATCATGCTGATGTCAGTATATAACGGGTCCGCCAAATAACTTTTTTTTTTTGAAAATGGGGCGCAAAACATCGAGTGTAGCTTCGGCTGTGTGGCACGTAGCGCCGTCCTGTTGAAACCAAATGTTGCCAATATCCTCCTCTTCAATTTTTGTGAACGAAAATGGCCCGATAACGATCGCCATTGACTGTAACGGCCACTCCTTGCTCATTTTCAAAGAAAAATGGCCTGATTTTCAAAGTAATTGTCGCAATATTTCCCAGCGTTGTTCAAGCGTATACACAACCGTATTCGTTTAGCGGAAGAATAAAACTAATTGTCTGTCAAATCAGACATGAGCTAAGTGTTACCATTCACGAAATAACTTCTAGTTAAACAAAAACGTTAGATGGCGGACCCTATAGTATGCTAATGTTTGTGGCTCTAGTTATGACTTATGCTCCAACTAGAAAGCAGTTATGGTATGATGATAATGATTCAAAGAAGGTGATTAACCTTAGACTCCAAATAAGCTACGCGACTCGTAAATATTATATGATTACGGCTGACACGTTGTATTCTATACTAGTTATTGTATACGTAATACGTTGTCGTCGATAAATCTTATCTGCTCACGGATGGAGCCATACAAAAAGCTGAATACATGGAAAATTACTTCTGTGTAGATAAATATTATTAATAATCGGTGTTACGGTTGTAGTAGGTGGTGGAAGGTGTTAGGCGAGGTGGTAGCCAACGGAGCTTGTAAAAAATCAACTGAAATACTCGTAAAATGAAAAATTATCCTGACAAGGACAATGCTTCTTGGGATGGTGATAGTTCAGTTAAACTCTCTTGGCTGAATTAAACTTACACAAAGACTAATTTTTTATTTATTTTGTTTATTGTCTCTCTCTTTGCCAAGAGAATGATACTTTATAGACATTGGTATTAACATCCTCCTCTCTTTCTAAAAGGGGGTGTTATTCCGTCGCGTGAGGGCAGGATGAAGAGCAATTCAGCAGACAAAGACATTATTTTAGAAGCACATTGATTATATTTACTTAAAACGTTACAAGCTTTCGGCCAAGCGGAAACATACCGCTGGCCTTAACGCATCCTTGTCTCGCTAAAGGGTGGGGACCGACTGGCGATCTCCGCGCTGTCTGGGCTAATAATAAGAGATGAAAGATTGTATATCGAGGTTTTCGGTAAAAGACAGCAAGGACTACTTAATGCTGATATCAGTATATTTTTATATAATCAAAACCACAATTTTAGCTCTTTATAAATTGAGTAGTTGCAAGTCGGAGAAAAAACGTCGTGCTTTAAAGAGGTTGCGTAATTTCTGAACAGAAATGCTACCGACTATACAGCGCCTGTATCTTCCACATATTTCTTTACGGCTGCATAACTTGGCATCTCGCAAAAATCCAATGCAATAGGTTTTGAAAACGATAAAGACACTTGCGTAAAATACCAGGGTACGATTACTTGGCTTTGTGAGGAATGACGAGGCAAGGGAGCCAACAAGGAATTCTTTCATACTACAATATGTTAAGAGATTAAAGTGGACCTAGTTAGGACTTGTACTTCGGATATCACACAAGAATATAAACATAGCTGCCTTAACTTCAATCCCGGGCTCTTATAGTGATGGAAGGCCGTCGGAAATATACAAAAAATGCAATAGGCCGAGCTAGCTGACATGCGATGAGGCAACTGTTAAAACTATATGGTGATATGGAAACATGGAAATATCACCATATAGTTTTAACAGGATGTGGATAGCGAATATGGAAAATAAAAAACAACCGTCTCGATGACGATATTTTTATTCTAGATTGAGTTTTTTTTTTTTTTAATGTAAACGCATGCAGGAGAGCCCAACCGGTCAAGACCAGTGCACTCTATGACGCTCAGCCAGGGAGGCTGGACGCTGCATGCGGGAAACGTGTGTTGTGTTCGTGTTTGTGTGTGGGTTAGGGAGATTGCAAGTGTATATTTATCTGTTTCTTGAAGAGATCCAGATTGTAGGAAGGAGGAAACACAGACGCTGGAAGAGCATTCCATAGCTTACCGGTGGCATTGAGGAAGGAACTTTGGAAGCTACCAGTTCTTGGTCGACATATATTAACCGTGTATGGATGTTCGGCAAGTGTAAGACGAGTTTGTCGGCTGTGAGTGGGTGCAGGAGGAATTATCTTAAGTTGGTATTAAGGTTGTCGATCCCTCTAGTACACTTATCATTAGTATAAACCTGAAACTAATTTATTCACTACCCATTTTATTATTCCGTATATCCGGTGTGTGGTGTAATAATAGTAACCAATTTAGATTTTAGTTCATTATTTTGCATACGAATGTTTTCTTTGCGTTTTCCTGTTCATTCCACGTTCAAAACAAACTAAAAAAGGCATTGAACAACTGATACACTTACGAATTTAATGTATCATCTGAAACGCCTTTTTTTTCATCAATCAATAGCGCAAAAATAAACGGTGGACGTGAGGATTCTAACCAATCACCCGTATATATATTCAGTTCTTTGTCTTAAGCGATGACCACTAGCCTACTTACTACATCGCCCTGTAGATTCTAAAACTTGGTTTGATATCCAAAATGGATCTCAAAATCAATCGTCACTTCCTATATGTGTTCCGTATCTAGAGCATATGGTCACTATAAATAGTTGCTATACTATTATTTCACCAGCCACTCTCCATTTGTAACCCAAGGTTTCACCTGAAAATCCATCTAGAAACTTAGATGGTTCCCGATGACCTCCAGGTCAGAATTCAGCAGACTTGAAGAGACATCATGTATTTTGGGAGATTTATTAAACAGTAACAGTGGATTAGTCCGACGCCACCGACGTCCGTACCATTCGGTCTCAATGGGCAGCTCAACTCAACCAACGTTTGAATATTACTAAGCAGCATGCGGTGACCCATCCACGTGTTGTTTAACTTTGGAGATCAAACGAGAATCGCGCTTACAATGCTTACTAATATGATATTTTCGTTTGTGTCAATGAGTTTAAAAAAAAAACACCTTGTTTCTTTATACAAGTGCATTAACCACTAGGCAACACTCGCCGCATTTATATATAATTAATCTTCAAGGATAATATTGCATTATTAGCATATAATATACGGTGGGAATCTTCGCTAATAACAAAGGTTACAACACAATCGAAGTAGAAGTGAACTTTGAACTTAATCCGTGATGTGCGAACCTTATAAAAAAGACATTCAAATTCGCCTACAGTATGCTTATTATTACACAATAATACATATTATTATTACATGCAATGAATCTGTTGAAAATAATAACATATTAGCATCCTCCTCTCTCAAAAAGAGGGGAGTTATTACGTCGCAAGGGGCAGGATGTGGAACATGACAGCACACAAAGACTTTCTTGTAGCGACAGAGACTATATTTTCACGATAAAAACATTAAAAGCCTTAAGACCACGCGGAATGACATGCCCACGCAGCCACAATGCGGACCATACTTCGCCAAGGCCGGGGAACCACTATTTGTGCCCACACTTCCGCGGCGCGCGCTCGTTCACCAGCGCCGCCTGGTGGCACAAACTATGTAACTCGCCCCAGTGTGGCCACATACATAAAGGTGTGGCGAGCGACAAAAATATAAGACGAAAGATTGTTTGTCGAGGTTTTCGGTAACAGTAGGCAAGGACTACATCATGCTGATGTCAATATGTTGTAAATTATTTTTATTAATACGCAGTTTCACTAAAAAAACTACACTTAACTTTATCAAATATAATCTTGATTCATTTCTGTTCCATATTTGGAGCACACGGTCAGCGCAAATTTTCGCCATTCAGTTCTATTAGTTGCTATTAGAGCAGTGCCGGTTTTAGAGGGTGGCGCAGTGGGGCGTTGGCCCAGGGCGTCAAATGAGCTAGGGGCGCTGAAGGGAATCTATTTGAGATTTTTTTTAATATGATACAATATAGGGCGCCAGAAAAAAAAACCTAGGGCGCCGCAGTGTATAGAGTCGGCACTGCATTAAAGCTTCCAATCTATGGT
Organism: Glossosoma conforme; assembly: GCA_022606575.1. Classification (NCBI taxonomy): domain Eukaryota; kingdom Metazoa; phylum Arthropoda; class Insecta; order Trichoptera; family Glossosomatidae; genus Glossosoma; species Glossosoma conforme. The sequence continues at coordinate 4,115,456 of JAGTXR010000107.1, read as the reverse complement.
TCTCAAAATTTTCAATGCTGAAATTATCTACTAATATGTTATTTTTAGTCGCTTAAAAATCAATAATTTTATGTTCTTATATATGACTTGTTCCAATGTAAGATTATTCCTGCATTAGAAGGTACATATATGTTTCATAAGATCTCACATCCAGGAGCCCAGTGAATTGAAGAGACGGCTGCTGTAGTATCCGAAGCATATCTTGGGTGAACTGTCATTCATATTGACATCAGCATGATATAGTCCTTGCTGACTGGTACCGAAAACCTCGATGTACAATCTTTCGTTTCTTATTTTCGTTCGCTCATCGGACACGCATGTGTTGTCATTTTGTAATGCCGTTAGGAGGACTAGTTATATAGATCGCCACTTGCGGCACTGGATGTCACTGACCACGGCGCCCTGCGCCAGTAAGTTGTGTGCCAACGGCGGCGAGGTTGTATTGTGGTTGGCCCGGCCTGTATCCTTTGATTAGGTCCGGGCCAGAAGTTTGTAAAGTTATCAATGTTTGTAAAACTATGTCAATGTGCTTCAGAAAAAGTCTGTGTGTTGTTAATCTGCTCCTCATCCTGCCACCACTTAATTCAATAACTAACTTAGTGAGTAGGATGTTTGTCCCAAAAAAGCTTGTACTTTGTACATATTTTAATAAATTAAAAATATCTATTATAACTTTTTTTAAATAAAGTATGTAATAAATATATTTATATAGTCAAATAGTCAGGGATCATGATAACATGTGTGGTACATATTGAATTATTATCTCTGAGATACATAACGGGATAATGATGGAAAAAATATTATTATTAGTCATCTTATGGTTCTGTCAGCAATCAAAAACACCGCCTCGGGTAAGACACCAGGTTACGATGGAATCAGTATAGAGCACATCCGACATGCAGGATCCTCAATTGCGCATATACTGGCTGCTCTCTATACTGCTTTACGTGGACATGGATTTATGCCGAAAGATATGACCATGACCATCATACTGCCTATAATAAAAGCCACCCAGTTAGATGCCTCTATCAGCAGCAATTACAGACCCATATCACTCGCCACGATGGTATCGAGAATCTTCGAGAAAGTAATAAACTCAGTCATAGAAGACAAGTTGGTCACGGCTGATAACCAATTTGGATTTAAGAGAAACACGTCCACTGATATGGCTATTTACTGTGTCAAGCAGACAATAGACTATTACATAAGCAGAAAAACAAACGTCTATGCCTGCTTCTTGGACCTGAGCAAAGCATTTGATCGAGTTGACCATAGGAAACTCTGGATAAAATTAAAAAGCGCAATGTTCCGGCAGCTATTGTGAACGTCTTGGCTGTATGGTATGCTCAACAAAAGAATTTTGTACAATGGGCTGGAGCTGAGCGCCTTTATATATGAAGAGCGGAGTTCGGCAAGGTGGTAGTATGTCACCTATTCTCTTCAATGTATATATCGATGACTTGATCCAGTCATTAAATGCTTCCAGAAAAGGTTGTCATATAAGCGGCTACTGTGCTAACAATATTAGCTACGCTGATGACATGGTCATTCTATCGCCATCAATAAATGCACTGCGATGCCTTCTTCACCTTAGTGAAAAGTATGCTAAATCCCATGACCTCAAATATAACCCCACAAAATCAGTCGTTTGTGTCTTCAAACACAATAATGAACCACTGATCATACCCACAGTGAGTCTTGAGGGCAGGGATCTAGCGACAGTGTCTTCAATAAAATACTTGGGCCACATCCTCACAGACGACCTACGTGACATTGAAGACATAGAGCGGCAAAGAAGAGCAATAAGCGTTCGGAGCGGTATGCTTTCTCGGAGGTTCTACCATTGTAGTAATGCTGTCAGGAAAGTGCTATTCAAAGCACACTGTATGGCACTGTATACCTCAGAACTCTGGTCTAACTATCCTAAACGAGAGTGGGAGAAGCTCAAAGTTGCGTATAATAACTCATACCGCCAACTTATGCAACTCCCTAGATTTTGTAGCGCATCTGACATGTTTGTGGAGGGCGGAGTCCATTCATTTCCAGCATTATTGCGACACCGTGTTGCCGGCTTCTGGAGCAGGATAAGGAGGTCCAACAACATCATCATCCTGGCTGCTTCTGAATGGCTCAACTCCTCCCTGAGCCATCGATGGATGGAGATGGTGCACCAACCACCATGAGATACTATTTTATTTTATTTTAATTTTAATTTTATCTTCACAAAATTAAAACTTTGTTCAATGCTATGTATTTAAAAATATGGCAGATTGGGTATTGCACAACCCACCCAATCCTGCTGGAATAAAAACTTTATTATTATTATAACACTCAAACCTCTTTTTGTACGCCTTTTTTTGTGCGATTTTGAAGTTATGCGGTTTTTATTAAATATACTTTTGTGATCATATGAACATATGATCTCAAAAATATACAGTCGAACCCCTTATTAAACTACTCCGAATAACACGATGGATTGAAATATTCGCCGCATATACCCCAACTTGCGCCGAGTGTTACAAGGCCGACTATTCATTTGACACGGGTTCGGCTGCACACACACAGCCGGGCGGCCGTCTGTGCTGTGCATACAGTCAAACGTTGGCTAGCGTCTGTGTATAAGAGCAATTAAAAATAATGAAATTGCAATAAGAAAATCTATTATTGATGGGACCAACATAAGTTCCAAATTATCATCATACACAAGAGATACGTTATTAGAAAAAACTGAACAAGCGCTCAGAATCTTTATTGAAGATTTAACCAAAAAATGAATCCCGATAAGTAGTTATTTACTTCAAGAAAAAGCACGTAAATTTTATGAAGAAATTGAAAAATTGGAGCCATCTACTGATTCATGTTCCGGAGGAATTTTTTTTGCGTTTTTGACTATATTTTATTTAGCAGTTTCAAAGTTATGCGGTTTTTAAAATCCATGGAACGCATCTTCCCTTTTTCTATGTAAATCATAGCTCTTTTGTGCAATTTACCACGAAACGCATCTATCGCACAAAAAAAGGTGTAGGTGTATACTACTACAAATAATGTACTCTCGTTAGTTGCATTAAATTTGTCGAGTTATTTGTAGTCAAATTTAAAAATTACTTATTTCATAAATGAATATTATCGATTACAATAATTTTTAAATACACTAAAAAAAGATGACTAAATACCTCGTCATAATTCATTGAACATGCGTTAAAACGAAACGCATTAAATAAAAATATTAAAATTACAAGTCATTTTGTCCAAAAAGTGATTACAATGGATTCGTTACAGCTATCACCGCCTCAGAAAAATTCCGCCTAAAGCCTTTTTTCTTTTGTTAAATATTTAAGATCCCCATACGATAATATTGCTTTCGAAGCGTATGGCCGATTGATAGAAAGCTCTTGACTATCATTCAAGCGACGATGGTTCTATCCCTGACAAATCTTAAAAATATAAACAAAAGCGAAAGTTCTTAGGTTCAAGAAACAGTTGAATTTATTAATCGCTTTCTTTGTAAGCATTTGTTTATAAAACATCTTCTCTTTTGTGCGAATTCGTCATACGAGTACAAATGCCAATGCAGCCGTATGAGTTTTTTAACAGGAGCTTGAGTAGAATATTAGTGGTACGATGGTCTTACTTTAAGAAGAATATAATATAATCGGTCAAAAAATGAAGGTGAAAATGGATTAAAACATGTTTTTACGACATACAGCAAGAGAGCATAAGCTGCTGACGATTTTGATTTAAGTTTTTGAGACTTCGCCGTCCTTGAAAGCCGTAAATTAACTTTGAAATAAATTGACATCAGCATGATGTAGTCCTTGCTTACTGTTACCGTAAACCTCGATGGACAATCTTTCGTCTTGTATTTTTGTCGCTCGCCACACCTTTATGTATGGCCACATTGGGACTAGTTACATAATTTTACCACGGACAGCGCTTGTGACCGCGAGCGGAAGCCGGCGCGGTTTGTCCCAGTAGTCAGTCCTCAGCCTTAAGCGCGACACGGTCAGCATTGTGGCCAGCGGTATGTTTCCGCTTGGCCCAAAGCTTGCAATGTTTTTAAATAAATAAAATCAGTGTGCTTCAAAAAGAAAGTCTTTGTCTGCTGACCTGCTCCTCATCCTGCCCTACACGACGTAATAACGCCTTTCTCTTTGAGAGGAGGATGTTAAAATGTACCCGAGGTGGCTTCCGGAAGGCATTGATAGCAAGGAACGAGGCACGGGAAATTGCGACTGACAAAATTATAAGGCATTAATTTATGATGACAATGTGCTTTAAATAGAAAGTGAATATGGGACAAGAAGAATAATATGCTTTGTAAAGTGTTATTCATATCCTTTTTTTTGTTCGCGATGCCAAATATCGTGTCCAATATATAAAAAACGATAATGTTCATAGCCTATTAATTAAAATTGGTGGTAGACGAAATTCGTCCCGTGAAGACCACCCATTCATAGTGAATTCCTGTGATAATGTGAATTTTGGGGTGTAGTCTATGAAGTTGGTGGATCAAAACTCCACATGCAGCTCTTAGTCATATGAAGCATGGTAAACGGCATAGAATTCTACAGATAAAACTTCAAGATTACTATTACCATCTGTCGGTATTCTACAAATAAATTTAACAGAAGGTATTATTGAGAGAAGCAGTTAATCGCACACGTTAATGTCAGGTTTTTGATGATACTATTTGTAAAAAAAACTATTCTACGATGTTCCACGTTTCCCACTGCGGGTGCGTGTTTTGATATAGTAATTTTTAATGTTTTAATTCAATATTATTTCCAATAATTGTACTGTGCTTCGTTTACATCGGATGCAGTACTGGCCGGTTTAAAGCACGCTTCGTTTCAAGCCTCTTTGTTGGACAAATTCCAGGGTCGGCGCGGGGTCAAACTAATTACTGAGACGGGCCTTAGCGGGGCCGCGCTGGGACACCTGGCTCGCACAAGAACTGGCATCAGAGAGGTGGGACGACTTAACAGCTAGACCGGTTTAATCGACGCCTAGGTTTTTTTTCTACCAACGACAATAGCGCATTGTAAACGCGGTTTGTGTTAATTCTCGGAATTTCGTAAAGAGACCACGTCACGAATAATGAGGTTCTCAAGATAATCAAGGAAGATAGGCACCTAATAAGAACCATCTCAGAGAGGCGAGCCCGATGGATCGGTCACATCATGCGCCACGATGGTCTTCTTCACGAGATTGTGGAGGGGATGGCTGAGGGTAGAAACTGTAGAGGGTGCCCTAGACGGGAGTATTTACAGCAAGTGTTCGAGGACATGAGTTGTAGCACTTATGCTGAGCTGAAGAGGGTTGCGGAGGACCGAAAGGAATGGAGATCGAGATGCTAGATTCTGCTGCTGCAAACCAACCCACCGGATTGAAACGCGGTTCGTGTTCAATCGACAAAGTCTAGCATAATTAGAAGTGGAATATTTATATATATATATTTATATTTTAAATACAAAAAATTAAGCATGTATAAGATGACCTGCAAATTACACATAAGATTAAACCTAACGATGCCAACCACAATGCGACCTCGCCGCCGTCGGCACACAACTGACTGGCACCGCGCCGTGGTCGGTGACACTCAGCGCCGCAAGTGGCGATAGCCATAACTCGTGACCAGACTTCAAAGTGCCACATTAGTAATGGTTCAACGTCAACGTGAAACATTACTAATGATAATAAATAACAATTATTTATGTAAACACTAAAGTTAATGCTATATTTTCATGAGTATAGAAGACGAGTATATTTGGATAGGGTATATTGGAGCGTTTTTTCTTCGCCGTAAAAGTGCTTTTTCGGTAAAGTACAAGTATGTGGGACATTCAGAAACAATCGTACGGTAAATGCTTTATAAGTAAAATATAATGTATCTGTAATCTCTAGCAACAGCTGATGTTTTACCATTTTATTTATTAATATTCCATTTATAGTCATAAACGCATGTAGAAAACTTCACGTACAAAAAGCTACTTTTGTACCAACATTGCAACATCTTAGACCTTTTACGAAGAAGTTTTTCTCGGACTCTCTCAGATGCTACACGGGTCCATTTAGAAGCAGAAAAACCTTCGTTGTATCTACATAGATCCAGTCATTTTATGAGCAGAGTCATGACCAAGTATAGAACATTCAACTAAAGCCGGACTTATCCAACAGACGCTGAGACCACGTGATGAATTTATGGCGCGAAAAACTCGCGGGTTAAATAATGTCAAACGCCAATAGACAATATTACAAACAATTTATAGGTACTCTTCATTATTTATTGATAATTTAATAAACAATTTAAGGCAATGTTAAATCTTACATTGTTTACGTATTTTCAATTATTTATTTTTTACCTATGAATCATGTTCATGTAAAACAAGTTCATATTGAATGTTATACTATAATATCAAGAAAATATGACATCATTTTCTATGTTTCATATGTTAACCATAAATTAACATTAAGTTTGTACCTTTCAGTGGTTTTTTGAGTACGGTATATAACTCACTGTCCGTAGATTCATAAATGTATTCTATCATTTTGCAAATATATTTTTAAAATTTTGTATTGATTTACTATTTTCATTATAAATTTTAGAAACTTCCGGCCCTAGCGGAGACGTAACATGACGCGCCGGCCATAATACGACCTCGTCGCGGTCGGCACACAACTGACGGCACCAGGCGCCGCAATTGGTGATCTATATAACTAGTCCTCCTATCGGCATTACAAAATGACAACACATGCGTGTCCGATGAGCGAACGCAAAATAAGAGACGAAAGATTGTATAACGAAGTTTTCGGTACCATCCAGCAAGGGCTATATCATGCTGATGTCAGTACATTACTTTTCTTTACTACAGTTTTTTTACGGATTTTTCTCTAATTACTGGTACATATTATATATTACTAATAAATAAAAATAAATAAAGGTAATCTATCAAATACATTTTTAGTACATTTTAATTTAGAAATTATTTACAAATTCCGGTACAAATATTTTCAATTTGTATAATGAGTATAATTACAATATTGAATCTAATACGGAATACATTCTCTTTCGCAATATTGTGTAATTGAATTGTAAAATTTAATCGAAAGCCATATTTTATAATTGAACAGGTAAGTGTGTGACCTCTCCAAGTGAAATCTACACAGTCAAACAAGTAATGTAAATACAGAGGGTTAATACTCGTAGTTACTTCGGATAGTTTGACTGTCATGCGAAATATCACGGGATCGATCCCCAGCAACGCTTAAAATAAAATATTTGAATATTTCCAATTGTGCCTTGGATATTACATCTGCGGACCTGCCGTTTCCAGGGCCACCGAAAAGATTAAGGTCTTTAAATTTTTAACGACAAAAAAAAACCCTTTTAAGCCTTTCTAATTCGACACCGCCCGTTTCTTCTAATCGCCGAGTCCTGCCTTGGAGGTCGTCGGGAAAGGTATCCATTCCCAGGTCTTCTTTGTAGTATCAATCCTTTGGATTGGTTTGCAGCAACAGAATCTTGCATCTCGATCCCATTCCTCTCGGTCCTCCGCAACCCTTTTCAGTTCAGCATAGGCGCTACAATTCATATCATCTAATACTTGCTGCAAATACTCCCGTCTAGGGCGCCCTCTACAGTTTCTACCCTCAGCAATTCCCAGGTAGACCTTCAAATATAGAGATCTTCTTCTTCGTGTCAGCGACGGCAAATTTTTTTTCCCAGTATGTGGCAACAACGATAGCTCGCGTGTTGCTCAGCATTAGGTCCTGAGATGTGCAGCTTGTTGGGCACATGGGAGCATGAAAAGAACCTCCACGCGTTCCCCCTGGAAACGGAATTTCGGACTTCCTCTTCCGGCCAATCTTTTCAACCTAGCGACAGCAAAAACAAATATGATTTGATACAAGGCATGCACAATGACAGCTGGTAGAAATTTGTAGGTGACCATTTGATCCAGATATGGAACAGATTCTGAAACCGATCTTCGCTAGCAAAAACCCTATAAGATCATATTAATCAAAAGTTGTATAAAATGAGTATGACATACAGGTAAAAACGCTCGCCTATCAAGCTATAGATCTTAGTTTGAAACCCAAACGAAGCTGATTTTTTTTTGTAAAAAAATGTACATCTCCTTATTGTGACTTTTGGGTTTAGCCGTGTGTGGCGAATTTTTTTTTACCAATATTTCGAACGCCATTGCGGGGATCTTCTTCAGGATTGATTATTTAGTTGTAAGTTGGTGTCAGGTTATCTTATATCACGAGCGTCAGTGTTATCTCCATGGCAACTACATGCTCAAGTTTCATTGTTCCGGAGAATCGTGTATGGTAGGTATGTTCTAAGAATTGTACCTCCACGAACGTCATGTCGGACTGTGGTCGTCCTTGCTGTACAGGTTTTTGAGTATGAGATGCAATGGCGGTCGAAATATTGGTAAAAAGAAATTCGCCACACACGGCTAAACCCAAAAGCCAAAATATGAAATCTGGCCGTGAAAACCGGAAGATATTTAAATGTACATCTTATTATAACCCCTTTATATTCACAAAAATAATATATTTATGTTTGATGTGAAGCTGGTGTCTTACGCCTAAAAAATTCATTTAAAAGTGAATCAATGAAAATTAGTTCACTGAAGAAAAAATCATCTTCCTAAATATTTAACTAACTAGGATTAAACTAAAATAACTAACCTGTTAGACATCAACTCTGAAGAAGACCCCTGCAATGGTGGTCGAAATATGTGAAATTAGTAATTTGCCACACACGGCTAAACCCAAAAGCCACAATATCAACTAGGATATATTTACTAGAATCTGAGATTAGATAAACAAAAATATACTTGAAATTACTGACAGTTTGTGTAAGGTAATAGTTATTTGGAAGAAACATGTAAAAGTTACATAGTACAATAAATATGAATTATTACGTAAATACTCGGGGATCGTGCTATGTTTTCATGAGGATAATAGTCGATCCTGCAAACACTATCATTTCGCAATACTCTTCATGCAGTGCTTAGATATCTTCAAATCGGCAAGCATTGTATATACTACTTGTACCTGAGAATTCTCCGTCATGTTCTGTCGGTATTTTCCTGTGTGCGATTACACCATAAAGGTATACATATCTGACCTTCTCAGGTGAAATCGATACCGCTAAACGAGTAATGTAAACGCGACTTAAAATGCGTTGAATTGGCGAAAGCAACTGACCAGTTTACCGGAGGAAAATATGACCAGCATCATTTTGGACCCAAGTACAGTATATTGCTGCTTTTTCGTTCTCCTCATAAACTGCGATTACACTATCAGTGTTTATATTTATAAAAGTATTAATATATAAAAAATACGCTTATTTCAACGCCAACATTTACCTTATAAATCACATAAATTCAATCATTTACGTACGATACGTACAAACATCCTCCTCTCTTTCAAAAGGTTGTTATTCCATCGCGTGGTGGCAGGATTAGAAGCAGATTTATACGCATAGACTTTTTCAGAAGCACATTGACATATATTTACGATAAACTTTACGACCTTGTCGCCCGACCTAGTCACAGCATTCGGCCGAGCCACAATACAATATGCTCTCGCCGACTGGCGGCACACGACTGACCCGTGAGGTGTCGTGGTGGGTCACCAGTGCCGTGAGTGGCAATCTATATAACTAACGCCAATATTGCGACACACAGGTCTGACAAGCGAACAGAAATAAGAGACGAAAGATTGTATGTAGAGGTTTTCGGTATCAGTCAGCAAGGGCTATATCATATGTCAGTACGATATTACAAAATGAAAAAAAAAGGTTTACGGCCTTAAACATTTTCGAAATATGCTAGTAAACTTTTTATTAAATAAATCTTTCATCAAGTGACAATGAACATATTTCTGGTTATACAATATGGTTGAAATTTTGTACTTTGACAATGATGTTAATGTATTTTTTGTGTAATTTTCACGATTTTACTGGAGAATCATTCTGACATTTACTATTATATGCAAATAAAGTAAGGTTGGGTCAAATTATTTTGGTTTTGAAAGAAAGGTTTACAAAGAAGAGTCTCTACCACTGTACCTGGCACTCACCAAAACGCACTAGTTTAGAGGGTTAAGAATTTCAGATAACTAGCCGCACAAAAGACTGCAAGCGGTGGTCTGCAGAAGGAGCTTGCCTTAGGAATTATGGCGTCTTATAATTCCATGCGCAATATTTGGGATTCTAGGGAGAATACTGGAGATACGATGCATTGATTGCATGAAATGACGAGGTAAGGAAGGAGAGGCTTGCATACTAGAGTTGGAAACGATGCGAATATGAGCCTAGCTAAGACATGTACTTCGGATGCCACAGGAGAGCACAAACTACACCTTTTCTTAAAACTATCTTGCTCACTGCATCAAGGGAAACCGGCGAAAATCATTAATATAATGTATTCAGTGACGTGGAATCTGACAGCGAGTCTTACCCATAAAATAAAGGTCACCTAGCGTGCTATGGAGAGATCTATGCTCGGAATGTCGCTAAAAGATAGAATCCGAAACGAGGAAATACGCAGAAGAAGTAGTGGGTGCTACCCAACGAATGAGCACACTCAAGTGGCAATGGGCAGGACAAATCTGTCGAAGATGCGACGGTCGATGGGGAAGAAAAGTATTGGAACTGGCAAACCGAAGCATTGGCCGACCCCCTGCAAGATGGACTGACGATATATCTTATAAGAAGAATAGCGGGAGTGTCCTGGATGCGGAAGGCGAAGGATCGAAGTGGATGGAGACTCATGCGGGAGGCTTACGTTCAACAGTGGACGGATACAGGCTGATGATGATTCAGTGTAGCTCTGGCAGGCAGAGCTGACGCGGGATGAGGCATTGTCCTTGGTATCTGCTTTTCGACGGAAATTCCTGTTAGAAGAGCGAACATGGTTTCGAAAAGCACTGTCCAAGCGAGCGATGCTCGGCAGTTCATAATGGGACGAGTTTCTTCATACAATTGCTTGCAGGAGTCTGCTAATTTATAGTCGAGATCCGTATGCGCTATAAGAGAGGTTTTTTCACGATCTCGTAGCGGTACATTCCCTGGCAGTGTAATAATTAGCAGCGATTGCGAAAATTCAGCGACGTTTATTATCATTTTATATAAAAACCTCTTGCCATGTTATGTACGTAAAAAAGGTTTTCAACAAGGGCTGCGAAAATATTGAATATAATTATTTTAATATATTTTAATTAGTAATACTACAAGTCATCGCCAAGAAGGAGCTCTCCAAAGCAACCCACGACACACTCCACCCTATGTTTGGGTATCAAAAGATAACCACACGGCTCAAATCAAGAAGATGTTTCCTACAGCCGACAACGGAACTGGTGATACCTGAGGCCACTGTGCGGCTGAGCATGTGAAGAGGCGCAAACTGAGGGGGATAATTAGATTGCCCCGAAAGAGGACCTAGCCCCTGGACACGACCAGGGGTGGAATATATAGAGGTCCCTTAACAGTACTTCGGATCGGAGTAAACAAGACAAGGACACAAATGAAACACCTGGCAGTTTAACAGCGGACCGACTGAATGTGACTGCGGCGTGGGAAGACCCTGTCACACCTTCTGGAGTTTATTATTTTTTTTAATTAAAATTTTATTAATTAAAATTGGTGACGAAAGTCGTCCCGTGAAGACCACCCATTCATAGTAAATTCCTGTACTAATAAAGGATGATGCGTGAATCTCGGGCTGTAGTCTATCACGTTGGCGGATCAACACTCCACATGCAGCGCTTAGCCATATACACCATGGTAAGCGGTATAGAATTCCACATATGAGACTCCAGAATTACTAACACCGTCCATCGGTATTCTCCTGTATGTGTTTACATAAAATATTGTTTCCCGCTTGCTTGCGACGAAGTAAGACTTATATGTGTCGATTGTGCAGTTGTCTGCTGACAGTGTTCATATAGTATAAGTATGGACACTGCCCCACCGTATCGGCGATAAAAATGTTAGTCAATTTGAGGTTACCCGTCCATCAGAGAGAGAGGTGGCTGTTCAAAACCGGTCCGCTTTATAGTCTAGTTGTGAAACTCGACAAATAATGCCCAGTGGATGAACCAGAGACCAACAACTCCACAAACAGAGAAACACCTCAAAAGCCCTTTTTGAAACTGTAATAACTGTCTTTATACACGAATAAGGCTTTTTTTGTATCTTTCGCCTTTCGCGAGCTTTAACTGTGAATTTCAATGAATAAAGATTCGACAGATCGCAACAGAGGCGAACAACTCTACAAGCGTACTGAGAATCACATCAAGGGCTTTTTGAAAATGTAATATCAATCATTATATTATGTGAAATTCGATAAATAATGCTCCGGTATATCGTAAACGAAGCCATCAGTTCTACAACCACTCAAAGAACCACATCAGGAGCATTTTTGAAACAAAGATATCATTTTTATAGACAACTATACAAGCACGCAAAGAAAATCATCAAAGGCCCTTTCTGAAACTGTGATATCAATCATTCTTTCTTCGTAGTATCAATCCGGTGGATTGGTTTGCAGCAACAGAATCTTGCATCTCGATATCTCCATTCCTCTCGGTCCTCCGCAACCCTTTTCAGCTCAGCATAAGCGCTACAATTCATGTCCTCGAATACTTGCTGCAAATACTCCCGTCTAGAGCGCCCTCTACAGTTTCTACCCTCAAACATCCCCTCCACAATATCGTGAAGAAGACTATCGTAGCGCATGATGTGACCAATCCATCGGGCTCGCCTCTCTGTGATGGTTCTTTATTAGGTGCCTATCTTCCTTGATTATCCTGAGAACCTCATTGTTCGTGACGTGGTCTCTCCAGGAAATTCCGAGAATTCTTCTGTACGACCACATCTGAAAAGCCTCTAGTCTTTTTTTATCACTTTCAGATAAGCACCATGTCTCACAGCCGTACATTAAGATGCTCCAAACAAGTGTTTTGGTAAGTTGCTTGCGGAGCCCTAAACTAATATTGTTTGACTCAAGAATTTTTGCTTTTTTATTGAAAGCTGCCCTTGCTTGATGTATTCGACTGTTGACTTCTCTTTTTGTTCTGCCATCCCAGCTGATCCTACTTCCAAGGTATAAAAACTCTTTTGCATCTTTTATCGGTACTCCTAGCATTGATATGTTAATTTTCTGCTGCTCATTGCGGCTTACTCTCATGACTTTGGTTTTTGTGCTGTTTATCTTCATATTGTAGTTGGAATTAAATATGTTTTCCATGGATGTCAGCGCTTCAGTGAGTTCATCTTCAGTTTCAGCAATCAGAGCAATGTCGTCAGCAAACCTTATCAATCATTATATGGCTTTTTTTCTGCATATTTCTTGGGACTTTGCAAATTTCTTGGGAAGTGTGAATAATGCCTGGACAGATCGCAGGAAATACCAACAACTCCCTTGCACAGAAACACATCGATTGCCTTTTCTGAAATTATGATGTAGATCATTATACACAGATAAGGCTTTCTTCTGTATTTTTCACTTTTCGTGGGCCTTATGTGAAACACGTCTAATAATGACTTGACACTAACAAACTGCACGCAGAATAATACTATTGTACATTAAATATAATTATTTCTATGTTCCGAAGTATAAATGAAATATTATAAAACTAATAAAGGGTTCGCCATCTAACGTTTTTTTTTTCAACTAGTGCTTTTTTCATGAATTCTAACACTTAGCTCATGTCTGATTTAACAGATAATTAGTTTTATCTTTCCGCTAAACGAATATGGTTGTGTATACGCTTGAACAACTCTGGGAAATATTGCGACATTACTTTTAAAATCAGGCCATTTTTTTTCGAAAATGAGCAAGGAGTGGCCGTTACAGTCAATGGCGATCGTTATCGGGCCATTTTTGTTCACAAAAATTGAAGAGGATGATATTGACAACATTAAGTTTCAACAGGACGGTGCTTCGTGCCACACAGCCGAAGCTACACTCGATGCTTTGCGCCCCATTTTCAAATAAAAAAAGTTATTTGGCGGACCCTTTATATAGCATAATCAAGGAGGATAGGCACCTAGTAAGAACCATCTCAGAGAGGCGAGCCCGATGGATCGGTTACATCATGCACCACGATGATCTTCTTCACGACATTGTGGAAGGGATGGTTGAGGGTAGAAACTGTATAGGGCGCCCTAGTCGGGAGTATTTGAAGCAAGTGTTCGAGGGCATGAATCGTAGCTATTGGTTGATATGACACGAGGGTTGTTAAATAAGTCCGTCAATATTTAAAATTTATTAATTTGAAGTTTTACCGTGGCACTTGAAAGCGCCTGAGTCAACTTGTCACAGTGTGACCATACCGGGCCGTGACGGGCCATTTGTCAAGCTGCCATCTCCAATCATTTGACGGGGCCGCGCGACGCTCGGTCAAACAAGGAGAAGAACCATTGGTCCAAAATAAAACCAAATGAGAACTATTACATACGAGTAGACGACAAATTTATCTGCATTTATGAATAAATACACTGTCTCACTAAACGCTTTCTGTCTTATACAAAATGGTGATTACGTATTCCTCGGATTTCATATTGAGTTTTCTTATGAAGAAATTGAGGAATGAAATGAAATTCGTGGAAAACAATATAATTCCAAAATACGATGGTTATTCGTAAAATTTAAAAGTTTCCCAGTGATTTTACACAGTGTAAAACATGTTTAGTTCCATGAATGCGTACATTTTTCGAAAGTTCAGACTTTTACCTATTTTTCTACATAGTCGCTACTGAGGTCAATGCATTTTTGTATGGAGTATACAAGCTTTTGAATGTCAAAAAAATCTGCCGCCAAGCCACGCAGATACCTGAGAACCGCTTCTTCCAGCTCTTCTCTATCGCCGAAATGCGTTCCACCCAGGTGTTTCTTCGTGTCAGGGAGGAGGTGGTAGTCACTTGGGGCTATCTCCGGACTGTAGGGTGGGTGTTTGACAATACCCTATCCAAATTTTTCCATTTGTGGTTTAAGTAAGGTGATATATTTTTTACTTTAAAATTTTTACTCTTTAATATAAATATGCTTATAATAAGCTTAGTTGACTATAGATTTATCAGTTCTAAGCCTAAATAATCAATATTTTAAAGTGAAACGGCATTTATATACATAGAAGCAATTATAAGAAATTTTTCAATATTGATGAATATACAGGTATATGTATCTAAATATTTGGCCGAATAACGGTTACATGTAAATTGTAAAGCCTAAAGTACTCGTATAATATAATGCATCAGCATAATTTAGCCCTTGCTGACTGGTACCGAAAACCTCGATAAACAATCTTTCGTCTCTTATTTTTGGGCGCTTGTCGACATGCATGTGTCCGCCATATTGACATTTCTGGACTAGTTAGATATATTGTCATTGTGCGAAAGCTTATCACGGGCACGGCAGTTGCGTTCTGACGGCCGAGAAGGTCGCATTACGTGGAAACTCGTAAAGTATTAACGGTAATCATGCCCTCACGCGACGGAATAACACCTTTTTGAGAGAGAGGAGGATGTTAATAATTATCAATTATCTTTTGTCATCTCCTTGTGCTCCCACTCCGTTTGTTCTCTCCGCATGTCGCAAATGCGGAATCGCAGTCTCGAGAGACTCCGACAACCGGTTTCAATATATTTAAACGGTTTTAAGAATATTTTATTTTTATTTTTTGTTTTATACCGATGAAGTTATTATTTATACTATACAATAACTCTGACCATTTCCGAGAACTCCATTGGAATCGACACGTTAACCTACCTTTAAACCCACGTCAAATGTTTATACTCACAGTTACAACCAACCATCATATAGCGACTGTATACAGAAATCTTCATCATTTTCATATCCACTTCTCTAACTACACTCGGCTCAAATCAAGAAGTTTCCTACAGTCGACAAAAGGAACTGATGATACCTGAGGCCACCCTGCGTCTGAGCATGTGGAAAGGCGCAACTGAGCGGAATGCTTGGATTGCCCCGAAAGAGGACCTAGCCCCTGAACACAACCAGAGGTAGAATATATTAAGGTCCCTTAACAGACTTCGGACTGGAGTATGCAATGCGAGGACACAAATGAAAGCCTGGCAGTTTTTCAGTGGACCGACTGAATGTGATTGCGGTGTGGAGCAGACCCTGTCACACTGTGTTCGAGTAGCTGCACCCAGAAGACCTGATGATGGCCGAGAGTAACGCCATCGACGACGCCCACTTCTGGGCAGACAGGATCTGACCCTGTTGTTTCCGACACGATTATATATACTGCAGCATATGGTCGTCACAAACTTTAGTAAATCAGCCGCCATAGTCATCCCCTCACTCAGTAAGTCACGGGCTTGGTAATACTGAGGTGCCCGCACTGATCACTAGCATCGCATCTTCTTCCAGGCAGTGTTCTCTCATCTTCAACCTGCTTTCTTTCTAACGACACACCCATCTCTCACTCAACTGTATATGTATTATGGTCGGGCTTAGCCGCCTTTTATGTTCAAATCGTTCATGCAAGTGTCTATTTATCTGTTTCTTGAAGAGATCCAGATTATAGGGACAAGGAAACACAGATGCTGGAAGAGCATTCCAAAGCATACCAGTGGCATTAAGGAAGGAACTTTGGAAACTGACAGTTCTTGGTCGACACACATTAACCGTATATGGATGTTCGGCAAGTGTAAGACGAGTTTTTCGGTTGTGGGTGGGTGCAGGAGAAATTATTTCTTTAAGTTCCGAAGAGCAGCGACCGCGGTAATAACGGTAGAAAAGACTAAGTGAACCAATCTTACGCTTGTGTTGCATTGATTACAGGTTAGACGTAAGAGTGTCATTGTTTATTAAACGAATTGCTCTTCTTTGAACTGAGTCAATTAAGTTTAGAAGGTATTTAGGGGCTCCAATCCAAAG
Source organism: Glossosoma conforme (assembly GCA_022606575.1). NCBI lineage: Eukaryota > Metazoa > Arthropoda > Insecta > Trichoptera > Glossosomatidae > Glossosoma > Glossosoma conforme. The sequence goes on along the minus strand of JAGTXR010000107.1, from coordinate 4,098,528 downwards.
GTGACTGCCGTATTCAAGGATAGGCCGAATTTGCCCTTTATATAGGAGAAGAAGTTGTTTATCGTTGAAATACCGACGTGATCTATTTATATAACACACATAGTTTTTTGGAAGCGAGACCGGCTTTATACTTAATTGACTCGTAATATTTGACATTGTACGAGATTGATACTCAAAGGATGTTGATGGAACTTGCTTTAGGAAGAGAACTACAAGTGGAAAGCAACAGGCCATAACCTATCCAAGTTTTGTTCCGCATACAATTTAGCTTGAGTTCGATGATCTAACGAAAGACATGATTACAATATGTTGTTGTCGTTGGATGCTCTCATGGTCAATAAATTTGTATACATTTTTTCAGAACAAATAAAAATATCATTTTTATTGATGTTATCCATAAAACATATCTAATTTTCTGATCGTATAAACAGATGGCATGCGTCATAAATAAAAATCTGTATATTTCCATCGAGCATTATTTTGTAAAATGACGAGTCATTTTTTAAATATAAAAAATGACATTATGCATTAAAAACCAATATGTCAAAGTGCATATAATTTAAAATGCTAATTTGGTTTGTTGTACACCCGAGAGTCATCTTTGTGCAGTGGCGTAACAAAAATAATTAAAAACAACATAAAAATAATCAAAAAATAAAATAATAAAATCATTAAATGTGTCGCGGACTTGTGTTTTATCAATTGTACCAACTTTGTGTTCTTATTTCTTTTCTTTCTATGTTCGGAATGTTCGTGTATTTCCATTGATCTCTTCCTAACACGCATAACAATTCCTTCCACAACACCACAAAATTAAAAAACACCAAACATTTCGACAAGTCTTACGGTAAGCATTTAAAATATTTTTATTATTTTTTTCTTCTGGTTTTAATATTTTAGAGAATGTAAATTCAACAATAAAATCGATTCAATAAAGTTTTACGTCTCAAGACAATCGTTTTTTTTTTTCAAACGGATAAACCTAAAAGCCACAATATCTAATAAACAGTTATATTCAAGTTTTTTTTAAGTAAAACCAAATATTTATAAAAATAAAATTATTTTATTGAAAGATCCAAATTGCATGAAAGAGAAAGCATAAATAAAAGAGTTTACCGGTGGCATTTAAGAAGTAAATTTGATTACTCCTAGGTCTTGGTCGACATACATAAGCCGTGTATGAATGTGCAGCAAGTGTTAGATAAGTTTGTCTGTTGTGTGTAAGTGCACAAGGAATTAATTATTTGAGTGTAGAGTAATAGTGGAAGTGATGATATTATTAAAAAATAGTTACGTCAATGTGTTTTAACCAATGGACAGCCACAATAATTCAACACCTATTAAGTAACGACAACAAAAGGCGCAACTAGGAAATTAAAGAGTGTTGGATGCTGCAACAGTGACTAGACAAATTTGGTGAAAGATTTATGACCACAAAAGACGACTAATAACAATACAAGTTAAAGGCAACGCCTGTGACGGCTTTTGTGGCGTAGATGTGTAAAGCCTTTTTTTCTAAGCAATAGGGCTTATAGTCAAATTAGTAAACCATCAATTGAAAAAAAAATCTCTTACATAGGTTTTTTTTTTTATTCGAATTGCTTGTAGGTTTTGATGTTTAAATTCAATGAAGAGCAGTGCGTTTGATAAACAATGGCACACTGAAGTATGATCTTCGATCAATACAACGCAGACGTTTAGTTACTATTATAAACACTGCTCTTCTGAACTGTTTTTTAATGATCTCGCCTGTACCTGTTTATCAACATCAGACTCGTGGAACCCTTTCCAAGTATCCCTGTACGATCGACATATGTCAGCTTATAATTAACTATTTAACCACTTCATCGCCACGTGTTTTTAAAAAAATAAAAACACTACTTTTGACAGCGCAAAACGAAAAGTCAAATTTATGTACGTCGTCTCGGCCACCGGTGGTCGACGCGGCGCGATTGTAATGAATCAGTGTCGGCCACCGGTGGCAGACTTGGCGATGAACGTGTTAATGTTCGTCGGCCAAAAATGTCAGGCCACGTGCAGCGAGAGAGCTGCTTATCAAGAAGCCATCAATTCTCGCAATCGGCATCGTCGAATTTTATCGCCGCATAAAAAGACAGCGATCGGCAATAATCCGACATTACGCGGACCATCGACGCCACGGACCGGGCTTTATTAAATTTTATTACACTATTCCTAATGAGCCGTGACACGTAGAGTTTTTATTTCATTAGTGAATCGATAAACACTTTGATTTAAGTTTATCACAGTACTCCAAAGTATGGGGAGGCCACATCCAATCGGCGGCCCGCGAGCCACAAGTGTCCAAATATATAATCTAACATATCTCGACATGACGTTCGTGGAGGTGTACTTAACCCTATAGATGCGAGGTGCGGATATATCCGCGCCAACTTGCACTAATCTTAAGTGCGAGGTGCGGATTTATCCCACGCCCTGAAAAAAACACGTCGCTTCAGTGCGAGATGCGGATTTATCCGAATACTGTATTGAATATATATATTTTTTTCGTATTACGACATTCCTTCGTCAATTTTTTTTTATGATATGTATTGAGTTGTGGGTCATTCTACACATGTTTCAAATTTGCCCTTTTTTAAAATAATAATGGATTTATCTAATTTAGTTCTGAAGGTGGTAATAAATGCAGCACTGACCAATTAAAACACATAAAAAAATCGTCCTAAAATATTCAACTTTATTTTTCATTGACTAATTGACTTATTTCGTGACTAAAGGGTTAAGGCTGACGGCTGAACTGGCTTGGTGAAAAACCCTCCCTGTCCCGTCCTGTTTTTGGAGACCCAGATGGGGACCCGTTACTGGACGCACGCATAAAGCTACTTGTTAGAGAGTGGCTGAAGGCCTTCCCGTGATATGTGCATCAGTAAGATGTCAAATAGACTTCAGTCTAAGTCTGCGAAGTTAATATACTACAGCGAGTCATGAATTCCCTTCTTTGGTAACACGTTGCTAACCACGAAATACGTGGGAATGGATAAGGAAATGGTGAGGTTGAGAAATGGATTCTGAAAATGGCAGACATCAGTAAGGAGTCATTACTTGCGTCTGCACTCTTGGACGGCTAAACTGCCTCAAGACATTAACTCATCATAAAGTCGTCAACCCTGAAGAAAACCCCTATTTTAGCGGTCGAAATATTGTATCAAAAAAATTCGCCACACACGGCTAAACCCAAGATCCACAATACTGGCAGTGCAAACCTAAGAAGTTATTTAACATATCACCATAAAGCAATTTTCATATAAATATAAAACATACATGAAAATATTTACATACATAAGAATACCTATAGATGGTGATGGATTCTACGACATTTACCATATTACAAATGGCTCATCACTAAAGTGTTGATCCGCCAACGTCATAGACTATTACAGCCTAGAATTCACGCATAACTCATTTATTACCGGAATTCACAGTGAACAGGTGATTATTGGGCTATGACTGGCATTTTACTAGTGAGGGGTCAAATTCACACCAAATTTTGCTTAATAATCGATTAAATTTTTTTTTTCAATATCCGTCGCGGATCGAACCCACGACCTTCAGTTTGGTAAGCAAATACTTTCACTACTAAGCCATACAGGCCGGCAGTATGTGCAATAAAATAATTGTTTTGAATTAATAGTTTGTTATCACTATTGTGTATGTTAGTATGCCATAATTTAAGTAGTCTTAAGACATGTAGAACCTAATTTATTTATTTAATTTTTTATTATACTAATTATATTTTTGAGTGGAACCGAAAGGTGCGCCCGAAGAAATAACGGGGCACGTAATTAAAAATAATATAAAATAAACATGTCAACACATAAATAATATTAACATTTTTTTTTATTGCTTCATTAATATTTTTATTGACATTTTCAATGGACTATTTATTTTAAATTGTTTATTTATTTTTATTATAGAAGTTAATTTTTTTTTGCATCACTTACTAATAACGGTTAATTTTAAATATATTAAAAATAAATAATCAATAAAATATAATGTATACACAAATTGATAGTAAAATTTCTTATTTCTTTGTTTGTTTTTTGTTTTATAAATCTTTATTTAAACTCGAGATACATATACAGTCTATTCCGCTTAATTGGGACACATCGGGACTTGGTCATTTTGTCCCAATTAAGCGGTGTCCCAATTAAGCGTAATCGACTGTACATAAAATTATAAATTGAGGTATTAATATTAAGTTTACTGACAGAGTTATCTTTAACTTAGATACATAATTTTATTGTTTAATATTAAATGAAATTCCCTAAAACACTATATTCTATAGAATCCTTGAAATGGATTCTATTTTTTACATGAGCAAAAAACATAGGCCTAGTTAACATACTTAAAACACTAGACGATTTAAAGAAACACAGAAAAACAAAGACAGTTCTTATTTCTTATGCGTTTAGGGTTCACTTTAAGATCCCTTTCGAATATTAAATATTTCACTCTCCGAAGAGTGCGGTGTTAGTGAATAGGATTGCAGAGGCTCAAGAAGAGTGGAGATCGAGATGCTAGATTTTGTTGCTGCAAACCAATCCAACGGATTGATACTACGAAGAAGATAGATTTATAATGTTAGTTGTTTGCTCCAGCGGGGATGAAAAAATATACAATTAAAAAATGCTTAAAAAAAATTGTGGCAACACTAAATTCATTACTCGTATATTTTTTTATACAGATATAATAAAACAAATCTCTCGGCTTATTAAGTTTGACTTATTATTTTATTATTGGGTTAGGTTATTTTTTGTGCCAGCGCTCCCATGATTTATGGCCGCGAAAGTGTGATACATAGCCATGAGATTATAGCCCATATTAGATTGTAGCCATAAATACATTCGGACACTATCGATGCAAGATAAAAATAATAGATCACGCTTCTAGTACACTAGTCAATGCCCACCAATTATTTACAAACAGTGAGCAATCGATTTAATGCGACCGCGTTAATCAAGTCACTTATTTTGTATACAAGAGTAAAGAAAATTTTATTTGATCACTTTAAAATTTAAATATTGTGATTTATTTTTAACTTTAAATTACGATTATTGCAATGAATATTTATTTAATTATTTGACGTAATTTTACCCTCCGCCATTTTAACTAAAATATGTTCGGATTCACTTTATATGTGTGCCTAGACCCTATCGTGCTTACGGTGCTTAGGTCCCTTAACAAACTTCGGAATGGAGTATGCAAGACGAGGACACAAATGAAAGCCTGGCAGTTTTACAGCAGACCGACTGTATGTGACTGCGGCGTGGAGCAGACCCTGTCACACCTTCTGGAATGTGCACTGTGTATAAATATATATATATTATTTTGGTGAGACGTTAAGATTCGCTGCCGTATAAAAATAATGGATAAGGGGTAAAACAGGCGCTGTAAAATCGGCATTTTGAGTATCACTATTAGTCCCAGACATTGCGCAATAATAGTTTTTCCCTCGTCCACTTTGCATAGCATCAGAGATCTAACGAGAGCTGCGCTATTTTTTATGACTTGAGCTTAAATCTCTTTAGCCTCGCCATTTCCCATCATCTGGTGTCGGCTCTCTTTGAGCACATTCGCCATGTCTGTCTGTCCTGCGTTGCATTCTCGGTCAAGCCCAGAGTTTTCAGATTATTGTCTACAGTTGCAGTCCAGGTTGCCTGTGGTCTTCCAGGTCTTCTTCTCAGCGTGGGTATGTTAAGGGCTTTCTTTACCATGTGGTCTCCATCTCTCCGTGTCACATGCCCATACCATCTTAGGCATCATCATCACATGAGCTTAAATAATTATAATATTTTGAAATAAGATTTTTTCATTTTTTTTTTTGTTCTGATATAATCGAGGGAGTACTGCACCTATTATCGGTCCAATGCTGGTAATTATGCAAAATGTAATAATATATTCTCTATGTGCATATATTTTCTTGGCAAGACAAAAAACTTGGCAGTAATTTATGGCGGACTTACACTGGCTAATTAAAATTTCGTTTCACTCGGAAAATAATTCATCCAACGCTGACGTCGTAGCTTAGTTAACTAAGGAGCAATTACAATGTCCAGTGTTTAACTTTAAACCAATTAATATTTTATTTTCAACCGATTAATCACAGTTTTTTTAAATATTAGACATACTCATTTTTAATTTATTTATTTATTTGCATTGTTTCGAACATTTCAGTTTTTTTCTGATATTGAGCTTTCGAAGTGCATGAATCGTATTTAACTAATATTCTGTGGGGATAACGACACTTTGTTTTGATCGAGTCCTATATATTGCGAATGCAATAAAATTATATTCCAGGATTTCCGAAGCGGAAATCAAGCTCCTTCTGCAGACCAACGGGTATAGCTCAGTGGCTAAAGCGTTTACTTGGCAAGCCGAAACTAATGGGTTCGATCCCAGATGGATATTAAAAAAAAAACGATTTCTGAGCTCTAAAATACCCAGTTGGTGTTAATTTGATCCCTCACCCGTAAAATTCCAGTCATAGCCTATTAATCAAAATTGACGGTAGACGAAAGTCGTCCTGAGAAGACAACCCATTCATAGTAAGCTCCCGGAGGAAAATTACTGCTCACAAACATTCATTGCTTCTTCTTCGCAATTGCTGCAATTCACAACCCTGGGATTCTTGAATGTTTTAACTTCCAGATAAGTACAGCCGTGCTCGTAGCCTTCCATTGTTTTTGATCCCAGTTGATACTTGTCGAGCTTCGAGCACTCAATTTAGTACAACGACAATGGCGCTCCTAAATGGCCCACCAGCACACCTCGATCCTTTTCTTACATCCTTTTCCTCTTTTGTCGATGATATTGTTCTCTTAGATCTCTGTGATCTTTGAACCGTGTCATCTTCGTCTTCTTATTTGTCATTTTTATTTTTTATTGTCTTTTGTATGTATTGTATATTTATGTATACTCTATGTTTCTTATTATTTGTACCTTGGAACTGCGGTTCTGTGAAATAAATAAATAATGCTGCAAAAATAAATACGTTCTTTGGATTATTAAATAATTATACAATACTCGGTTATTTTTAGTCGCGTGACCATGGGTTCGCAGTAATTTCGGTCCGGTGCGTAGTCTTCTTCTTCCCGATCTTGGTTGTTTGTCCAAGAAGAGCAGGGGCGTTTATCGCGGGGGCGTCCGGGGAACAACTAAGCCCCAATTAGAGCCCGGGCCTAATTAAGAGATGCCGATAAATTACGCCGCCGTCACTCTCACGCCCACCACCCACCCGCCCACTCCAGGCCGCCGACGAAACCGCCCCTCCCGAGCGGTTGAAATTAAAGTGTTCCAGATTTTTTTGCACTGAGTCGTGGTCACAACAAAAAAACACATCTTTTTATAAAATACAATAAAATGTACCTAACTGCTATATATACATACTTGTCTCATCTGTGGAATTCTATGACGCTTACCACAGTGCACATGGCTAAGCGCTGCATGTGGAGTGTTAATCCGCCAATGTCATAGACTACAGCCCGACATTCACGCATCATCCTTATTATTATTACAGGAATTTACTATGACTGGTTGGTCTTCACGGGACGACTTTCGTCTACTACCAATTTTGATTTATAGGCTATGACTGGCATTTTACGGGTGAGGGATCAAATTCACACCAACCGAGGTATTTTAGAGCTCAAAAATCGATTTAAAATCATTTTTTTAAATCTCCGTCGGGGATCGAACCTACGACCTTTGGCTTGCAACGCAAACGCTTCGACCACTGAGCTATACCCGCCGGCATTGGACATGGGATAAAGCGAAAACTAATGCAGCTGACAGAGCTTTGTGGCGATAATTCGTGAATGCCATATGCTCCAATTAGGGAAGCGGACGTGGTAAAGATGATGATGATGATGATAATATTAACATGTTTATACTGACGTTGTTTAGATTGAGACGTCCCTTAACACTTCCGCATCGATTGTCGGCATATGCCGTCATAAGATTCCCCGACCGTTGACATCGATTGACGTGATATATCGTTTCGCTACTTTCTTGGAATGGTTTTTTATGCATCATCTGATAGCTAAAGGATACAAGAACCATTGTGAAATATGAAAATAGATTAGATAAGTACATTTATGCTTCAAATACTAGTTTTATAATTTTTGATTGAGTAAAGATTTTTTTCTATCTCTTTTCCTTCTCTCTTTCTTTTGAATCTTTGAAGCAATTTTTTGAGGCAAATGTGCATTGAGCAAATATTTTCTTTATCTTCTTTGACTTATGATTAGCTTGACGCTCAAATAACTTCTTAGGTTTTCACGGCCAGATTTGATATTGTGACTTTTGGGTGTGGCGAACTTCTTTCAATCAATATTTCGACCGCCATTGCAGGGGTCTTCTTCAAGATTGATGATTTATTTAGTTTTGAGTTGGTTTATTCAGATTATATATATTTTTTTATGAGCGTTATTAAGTTACATCTCCGTGGCAACTCAAGTTTCATTCCGGAGAATCGTTGGTATGTTCTAAGAATTTTACATCCACGAACGTCATGTCGGACTGTGGTCGTCCTTGCTTGTCTGTACAGGTTTGAGAGTATGTGCTAGAGGTGGTAGCCATGCTGTTTTGAGAATCAAGCCGTCATCCCTGTTGATGTTGATGGGATGTCTTTTGATTTCAATGGCTTCCCTTACTAGGCGTGCATATTTTCCTTGTGTTCGAGCCACGATCTCGGGTTCGAACGAAAACTTATGTCCCGTGTCAGCCAGATGCACTGCCAGTGCTGACGCCATTGGGTGGCCTAGTCTGCACGATCTCTCATGTTCACTTACTCTTTTACATATAGTTCGCGATGTTTGTCCGATATACACCGTTGGGCAAGCCTTGCATTGGAGTTTGAGCTTGACTCTCCTTGTAGAACTCAGTGTTTCTAAACCTTTGGCTCATCTTTGGATAGAAGCGCGATCGGCCAATGAGTTATTTCGACGCGTAATTTTATAAGACTCGTAATAAACCTGCGGGCCCAGGGCCGGATTACGGCCGCTGATTTATAGCCCTGGAGAAGACGCCCCCCACCTCCACACCAAGGTTCCAAAGGAGGGCTCAAGCTAATTAGAATGACGAAATACCTCTAACAAATATCCGATTTTCAGCATAAATCATTCAGGGCATTGCTAATTAGTTTATATTGCTGAAAAAGCCCATCGCATTGAACCACGCCTTAAGATAATACACCCAGTATACTGTAAAAAATGATTAAACGAACATCCAAATACATACTTTAAATACTACATCATAATTGCAATCTCTAATTGAAGCACATATTAATATTGCCTGGATTTTTAAAAATTCGTGTCTTCCACTTTTAAAGACATTTTCTATAGCTTTTGCAGCAGCTTGTCGTACGTCGGTCACATTTGTGGTGTATTGTACATATTTCATTGAATCGACCCTAAAGACCAAAATGTGCAAATCTCGGACTAATAATCCGATCTTATTAAAAATGAAATCATCCAAAATATAATGTTTTTTCTCTCTTCTCTCTGGATCTCAGAAAGCTGTTTGGCGACTTCAGTGTGGGTGTTGGGGGTATCCGATTATACAAGCAGTGGGACGGTTGGTTGATTAACTTACGCATTTCTTCGGCGCATATGACGTTGCGTCTTATGTTTGGTGGTGCGATACCAGCCAAGGGGTATAGTTTTGAAATGGGTGATATTTTTTAAGGCAACCTGTGACGACTCTGCATACACTTTTAAAATGGGTAAATCTTAGTGGTTAGAAGGTCGTGAGTCCGATGCCCGATGAAGATTAAAAAATAAGATTTTTAGTCGATTTCTGAGCTCTAAATCTAGATTGGTGTGAATTTGTTCCCTCACCCGTAAAATGCCTATCATATCGTATTAAACAAAATTGATGATAGAAGAAAGTCGTCTTGTGAACACCACCCATTCATAATGAATTCCGTTAATAATTGGATGATGCGTGAATATCAGGCTGTAGTCTATAAAGTTGGCGGATCCACACTTAACATTCATCGCTTAACCACATGTAACATGGTTAGCGTCATAAAATCCACATAAGTGACTTAAGCATCACTATCACCATCTTTCGGCATTTTCTTGTATGTGCTAACATAAAAAAAAATACATTTCCTATATCTTCAGCACACGAGCACCACATATTGTCAGCTAGTGTATTTTACACAAAAATAAATTATTAATAATAAGTGTTTGTTTTTACAGTGTTGTCCTTGTAAACTTTGAAATCTTGCCTTAATCTCCAGATCTAATCTCTCAGGGCCCCCTTTTAGGATGTGAATGGGTCTTTAGGGATGCAGGTAAACGCTCTTCTTTGGGGTCACAGTCGAGGACAAAAAACGCAGTAACTTTAATTGACAATAACAACCATTGTGAGACCCCCTGGCTCTACAGACCCTCCTCTATAACCATAAGGCACCCTTAAAACTAGAATATTTCAAAAAATAACCCTACACGAAAATTATTTTTTAAATTACAAAATTTCACATCAATAATTTTAAGATTATTTTTTTCTTATTTCGATTCAGCAATCTATCGCCTTAAAGTTATAAAATGTAATAACTTATACATACACAAAACTATGAAAAATACTGTATTTTATGAAACTTCTTCCATCAATTAATCATAGGAAAAGAAACAACGTACGCAAGGATTCTAATCGCAAAGTGAATACTTTTCTCTCAAGTCCATTGCACTTGAAGTTGACGACCTCGGAATCTATATCCCTATCTTCTTCTTCTTCTTCGTGTCAGCGACGTCAAATTATTTTTTCGCAGTATCTGACAACATCGATAGCTCGTGTGTTGCCCTCGTGTGGTCCTGAGATGTGCAGCTTGTTGGGCACATGGAGGAGGATCTTCCCCATCACATTTATCCACGCAGAAGTGAAATTAAGACATATTTTGTGCTTAATATACCATCTATGATTTACATATTTTCAATATTTAAATATGTTTTGAATAAAATATATTATTAAGTACCTGCATTCGTACCTGCGAACGAGTATATTAAAAATCAAAATTTAAAGATTAATTCCACAGACTTTGTTAGATATTAAAGATCTGCGATTAGTGCACTCCTAAAGACCTACTCAGTACCAACTTTAGACTCTGCGGCGCCCTAGGGCAATTTTTTTTATACCGACCCCATATTTTTATTTTTTTTATAAAATCTAAGAAAGATGGGTTGCTCTCGGCGCCTCTAGCTTAGTCGACGCCCTGGGGCACTGATCCACTTCGCCACCACCTAAAGCCGGCGCTGAATCTTCTTAGGTTTAATTTTAAGCAATTATCATTTGCAAACACGTCGTGAACTTCTGCTTCATATATGGAGCATATGGTCACCATAAATTGCTGCCATTTAGTCCTCAAAGACGCCATTGTCCATGCATTGTCCCATGACATCGTTGCATTAGGAAGTCCGCCTGGAAACATATATGGTTCTCGACTAGCTCGGGGACTTACAAAGACGGTACTCTAATACTAAGTATCTGAGGCATGTTTCAGGGGGTTCTTAACCATTAAATTTAAGTAATTAAATACACACATAAAATTCTACATCAAATGTTTACGCATCAATTCATTCATAAAAAATATCGGCAGACGCTGGATTCGAACCTCGAGCGTTGCACCTTTGCTCTATCCGACATACCGCGCTATCAGCACGACCATTATCTGCCTGGACAGATACGCGAAACTTGATGTATTTATACCATTGTTTACATCATATAACGTTATATGTCTCTGTAGTATATATTCAGAGGTTGTATATTATGATTTTTATGTTTCAATCAGTCAACATTTATTCACAAGCTTTTTATATTATTAGTAGTTACCGACAGTCTATTTATTTAGTAAGTACCACGTGGACAGCTCGATGTGTAGGATAGAGCAAAGGTGCAACGCTCGAGGTTCGAATCCCGCGTCTGCCGATATTTTTCTGAATTAATTGATGCATTAAAATTTAAAGTAGAATTATATGGGTGTATTTTATTACTAATAATATTGAAATATAAATTGTAATAAAAATTAAAATCCAAACAAGAAAATTTAAGATCGAATAAATACTCCGACGCTCCCGTTACTTAAACAGAAAACTGAGTGGCGGCAATTAATGGGATCTTGTATAGAAGATGAACGAAAATGTTTCGTTCTTCGAGGGTTGGAATTTCTTATTTCGCCGAGAAAGGCTCAGCTTAGTCTTCGGCATACGTGATATGATGGACCTCGAAAAAAAAACGTCAACGTACTAAACTTACGCCAATAAAAAATGACCCTCGTCACCACGAATTTAATTACATTTAAAAAAAGAAAAAAACTTATACTGTTTCCCAGAAATGGATTCGTCGAACAAAAAACCCAAATAGACATAAAAATTTCACAACCGTGAAACTGAAACGTACAAAACGCTTGAAAGTTACATGCAACTTGTTACGTTGTGGTTTTGAATTATTCTAGGTTTAGTGGGTGGACTCGAGTCATAACTATGAGGAAGGTTGTCATATTGTATACGTAACTAATGTTTTTTTTTGTATTTTTAATTAAAAATGTTTTAAGTGGAACTTAATCTTAAAATAACTGTAATTTTAAACATTGAAGAATGAAGATTATACTATATACCGACAAATTCGTCTTACACTTGCCGAACATCTATCTATACACGGTTAATGTGTGTCGACCAAGAACTGGCAGTTTCCAAAGTTCCTTTCTTAATGCCACCGGTAAGCTTTGGAATGCTCTTCCAGCGTCTGTGTTTCCTCCTTCCTACAATCTGGATCTCTTCATGAAACAGATAAATATACACCTGCAATCTCCCCAACCCACACACAAACACGAACACAACACACTTTTCCCGCATGCAGCGTCCAGCCTCCCTGGCTGAGCGTCATAGAGTAAGATACGGAAAGATAATATGCATTTATGGAATGAATTATATTAAAATTCACGCTTGAATACGTACTGTAAGATATTTCTTGCGATTAGCACCATCAAACTCATCGTGATCTTATCGTATTATTTATTTAATTAATTAATAGAACCGCAGTTCCAAAGTACATATAATAAAATAATATGAAACATAGAGTATACATAAACATACAATACATACAAAGAGAAAAAAAAACATAAGAGAAGAAGATGATGACTCGTGCCAAAGATCACAGATATCTAGGAGAACAATACCATCGACAAAAAAGGAAAAGGATGTAAGAAAAGGATCGAGATGTGCGCCATTTAGGAGCGTCATTGCCGTTGTACGAAATTGAGTGCTCGAAGCTCCACAAGTATCAACTGGGATCAAAGACAATGGATGGGTGTACTTATCTGGAACGTAGAAGTTAAAACATTCAAGAATCCCTGGGTTGTGAATTGCACCGCGTATTATATTTGATAGAATACCCGTTTTTAATTACATTAAAAGTATATCATTGTGGATACTGTATGGCAGTCTTATGAACCATATGTTGTACTGATATGGTAAAGAAGACATCCTTTAAATAAATTTCAAAATGTATATCATTTCCAACGAGCGAATTTGCAATGAAATTTATCCACTATCCTACGGCTTCCGTGCACAATTAAAGTTTGAAGTACGACGTTTCTCAATTGCTCAATAAACCGTCGCTAAGGATGGCCAGGGGTGGTCAAGCGCGGGCAGGGGTTGTGATTGATGCAGGGAAACGGGACCGGAGCCTGTCTCGCTCGCACGCCAGGCTTGGTTATACCTGGCGTGCGAGCGAGACGGAGAATGCACGCAGGTGAAATTGTATTGGTACACAGATCTTTGTAATATATTATTCTTCGGTTTGATGGGAAGAAGATGATAAGAAATATTTATTTTTTGTATTGTATAAAAGTGACCAACGACAGTAACATTTACTTTGCTTGATTCTTGTTTAAACACTATAGCTAAGCATTAAATACAAATCCGTACTTGGCAATGTCACATTGACGTGTCGTTGGCAGGATAGTGCCGTTTCGTGCTCCCAAAACGAAAGCCAAATGGTTCACACTTTGAGAACATTAATCTAATAATCTGATCTTCGAAAACATGCTGATTATTGAACATTTAGATTTGCTATGAACAGTGCCGGTTTTAGGGGGTGGCGAAGTGGGTTGGTTCCCCAGGGCGTCAAATAAGCTAAGGGCGCCGAAAGCAACCAAATTTTTCTTACATTTTCAAAAATATAAACAATATGAGGCGCTAGAATAAACATGCCCAAGGGCGCCGCAGGGTCTAAATGCGGTACTGGCTATGAATAATACAGCTGCCTTCTCTTGGTATTTTTCTCCTAAGCCGTTACTCGTATAACGAAAAAGTGTTTTTAAAACGTATCCATGATACTCGTAAGAGCTTCCAAGGAATGCCGGTTCAATTCCCAGGTGCATTTCCAGGTGTAGTGATGATTTTCGGTAAGACATGGATAATCACAGTTAATAGAAAAATTTGTCAGCGATTTGTGGTTATCATATGGTTCAGCTATAAAGTGAAATTTAAATTTTCTCATTTTATACGTGTATTTTTCAGTTTTTCTGAAATAATAGATTTATTCTACGCTAAGCCATCGTTCTGCAATACTCTCTTTCAGTATACATGCTTACTTTCTTAACCCTTTCACGTCGGCTGTCGGCATATGACGTCATAAGATTCCCCGACCGTTGACATCGGTTGACGTAATATCGTTTGTCTACTTTCTTTTAATAGTTTTTTATGCATCATCTGATAGCCAAAGGATATAAGAACCATGTGATATATGAAAATAGACCAGATAAGTACATTTATGCTTAAAATACTAGTTTTATAATTGACAGTATAATTTGTATTAAAACCGAGCCGTAATGAAAGGGTTAATAATTAGATATAAATAAAAGATTTTTTAGAATTTATTCCACAATATGTACTTTTGAGGACATGTTTCAGCCAGGTCGGATGGCCATTTTCAAGTCAATTAGTTAAATGTGTCTTGGCTCTATATAAAGCAAAGAGTGAGTGAAAAGGTGGATGTGAATGTGTGATGGGTATATGTGGTTAGGAAATCATTAATGTAAAGGGAATTCATTGTTAATTGGTTAATAATTAATTGAAACCTTTGGAAAAGCAGATCTAACAATCGCTATTGATAGGGTGGCGGTTTTTTCATGATATTCGAGTATAAGATTTTACTATTGTGATTTGGAACCTCTTGCTTGGTACCCTTGCAGTGTTGCGGGGGCGCATATATCACAGTGACTGGACAGTCCTAACCCCGCAGTAATTGAATGCCAATTACCCGCGCCGTAAATATGACGTGCAGGTAGCCGTGGTCAGTATAACTGGGCATGCATGCAGTAACTGCTTGCAGTAAATGCATGCACATGCCAATAGTTGGAATATTAGCTGCAGTATGCTGCGTAAACATCGTTACCAGACTGATATCTACAAAAACGGGATTACGGCCATAACAAATCTTAACTACATGTCAATAACTTCAACATCATAATCTTTTAATACAAGATATCTAGCTAGATATGTCTGCTTCCATAGTACTACGATCGGAGATTCATCCGGATCTACCTCGACAGGTTTGGACAGTTGGAACCCACAGCCGATGTGACGGCAGCTCTCCGCAGCACGCACCTCACGTTCTGTGGAACTGTCCGCTGCAACACTCTGCTCGGATAGCGCTCTTTAAAATGGTCCGGCCGGCATCAGGTCCAGGATCCCCTGGTATCCACCAGGACTTCGTTGATAACAAACGAAATTACGCTGCTTTTGAGCGCTTCTGCGCGTCCGTCTGCAAGAGTGCAGACGCAAGTAATGACTCCTAACTGATGTCTGCTATCTGCAGAATCCATTTCCCAACCTCACCATTTCCTTATCCATTCCTACGTATTTCGTGGTTAGCAACGTGTTACCAAAGATGGCAATTCGAGACTCGCTGTAGTATACTAATTTCGCAGCCTTAGACTGAGGTCTATTTGACATCTAACTGATGCACCTTGAATCACGGGAAGGCCTTCAGCCACTCTCTAACAAGTAGCTTTTTGCGTGCGTTCAGTAACGAGTCCCGGGATCTAGGTCTCCAAAAACAGGACGGGACAGGGAGGGTTTTCACCAAGCGAATGCTTAGATCATCCCATGTCAGTTCTTTCAGGACGGCGAGAACTTGGTTTCCTGAATAGAAGGCATCCTTAGTTTATGCTCTTTTGCGGCATCTCAAGGAAATGTCTTTGCCAGTTCTACCTTCGTCTCTTGACTGATTGTAGGATGGAAGGCTGCCGTGTCCGCTCCATATAGTTGACATATTAGAATGTTCTTGGAAACTATTTTAACATGTAAAACAATCTACTAATTGAGCCGTTTTTACGACCAGAAAAATAAAGTCTTTGGATTAAGGTCTAATTTTGCCGTCTTCTTTTAAAAAATACGTTACAAAACAAACATCTAAATATACCTATACGGATACTGCAGTTATTTCTTCATGTCTTTGGAGGCCTTCGAAAACTTTATGTGTTCACACGTTATCCTCAAATTATAGAGATGTCTTGAACAAGGCATGAAGAATGGCAGCTGATTTTTTTATGTTAGCACATACAGGAGAATACCAACAGATGGTGATAGTAATTCTGAAGTCTCATCTGTGGAATTCTATGACGTTTACCATGTTGCTGCAAATGGCTAAGCGCTGCATGTGGAGTGTTAATACGCCAACGTCATAGACTGCGGCGCGAGATTCATGCATCATCCATATTATAACAAGAATTTTCTACGAATGGGTGGTCTTTACAGGATGACTTTCGTCTACCACCAATTTATATTAATAGGCTATGACTGGTATTTTACGGGTGAGGGATCAAAATTACACCAACCGGGATATTGTAGAGCTCAGAAATCTATTAAAAATCTTTTTTTTTAACTTCGTTGTGGATTGAACGCATGACCTTTGACTTGCAAAGCAAACGCTATGACCATTGAGCTATACCCGCCAGCAATATGTGACGGCATTCATGGTGACAATGCTCAAGATATGGAACGTATAATACAAAACAAAAAAACATAATTTAAATTCATATTTGAAACAGTTTAGGCTTAGCGTATTATAAGTGATGCACGTACTTGTGATTTAAATCGTCAGTACCGTCGAGTATGGAACATTAGTATGGCCCAACTAAATATTAAGTCACTAGTAACTATCAGTATCAGATAGTTGTATCTGTGATTTATTGTCGAGTCATGGACGCTAAGTGGCTGATCACCTGCGGGATGGTAAACCATCTGTTCACAACAAAGCTCTCAATGAGACAAAGAAATACTTGCTGTGCGATTATTTATTATTTTATTACATCGAAAGTAATTATGAAATATAAAATTGTTAACGAATAGACAATTGACGAATAAAATGTTCTGCAGGATCACCACCATTTCCAAGAAAAACATTAATTTCCATGAATTAAACTGCAATGGAAGCATTTGGGAAACTAAAGTCTTACCTATACAATAAAAGTCACCCAGCGTGCTGTGGAGAGATCCATGCTCAGAGTGTCGCTAAAAGATAAAATTCGAAACGAGGAAATACGCAGAAGAACTCAAGTAGTGGATGCTACCCAACGAATAGGCACACTCAAGTGGTAATGTAACATATTTGTTGAAGAGACGACGGTCGATAGGGAAGAAAAGTATTGAATGGCGCCCAATAACTGGCAAACGAAGCATTGGCCGACCACCTACAAGATGGACTGACGACATATGAAGAATAGTGGGAGTGACCTGGATGCGTAAGGCTGAGGATCGAAGAGGATGGAGACTCCTGCGGGAGGGTTACGTTCAACAGTGGACGGACTCAGGCTGATGATGAAACTGCAATGAAACTCCTCAACGAAATTCGTGATTTGTTCGATCATTTAATATTTTCCTATGTACTCGTAGAATGCATTGGTTTATTTAAATTTCCTTAGATATGTAAGCGGATTTCGTCCATGGCCTTCATAAGCTAATTAATTAAATCTATCAAAGTTAAAAAAATAACTGAATAAATAGTCTATTGGATTACAGTCGCAAACTCAAAGGAAATTTATTGTATACTGGATATTATATTAAAATACATACGATTAGTCTAAAAATCGATTAAAAATTCCATCAAAACAGCCGTGATCAAAAGATGAATTACTTTGTTTATATTGTATGAGAGGAATGGTTTGCAGAAACAAAATCTTGCATCTCGATCTCCATTCCTCTGGATCCTAGATTTTGTTTCTGCAAACCAATCTACCGGATTGATACTACCAAGAAGATAATATGTGAACTATTTTTTACTATTCGATGAATGTACCTTTTTAGAAGTTTTTTTGCTTTTTATTTGCATTTTTAAAAATTCTATATTTTGAATGAAATAATTTTATCAATCTTTTCTGTATTAAAATAATAAAATAAAATATATATATAAAAAAAAGAATTTTAAACTTTATATATTTTAAAAAGACCTTAATTTTTCATAATATAAATAACGATTGTTTTTTTTTGTTTCAGGTGAGGATTGTGCTACAATAATTTTACATTTTATTTTACAAAACAAGGTATGTTGATCGTTCTTAATTTCAAAATTCTGGGTTTGAATTTTCTATAAAAAAAATTGCAATTTTTATAACTATTAAAAGTATTATTTGTTAAAAGCGTAATTATTGATTTCATCAGAATACAAACCTTTAAACACTCAGTGGTCCCATACGGGACCGCAAATTTGCGTCGTTCAATGCCCTAGCAGGCCAATGTTTGTAATGTTTCGTCGCACAATAGATTCTACCATGAACTTACTTTAATACTATTATTACAAATTAATGTAATCCGATTGTGAAATGAACCATAAGCACTTCCTGTATGGGACCATAGGGCATTGAACAACTAGGTGTTTAAAGGTTAAACGTAGAGACGTCTGATATATAATTAAATTTTATATTTTTCTGGATAAGCGTGTGGTCACCCCAGTATGTCAAAGCTATTATAGTATGTTGAAACTGAATATAATAGGATCCTATGCCAAGTGTGTGTCACGTCTAAAGGAATATTAATAGCACAGAGTTTTGTATTGTGGAAGAACAAAAAACAACCAGAAACAGACAACACGTGGCGGCATATTGTTCTTTCAAACAAATTAAGCTGTGTAATTGTTTTTAATTAGGAACAAACTAATACAGAGATTGATTGACTGTTTGTGAACCAACGTTTTAATTAATGTAAATTTATTTATTTTCAATGATATTTTTTTTATATACAGTGGAACTTCTCATAACGAGCATAATTCGTTCCAGAATCTTGCTCGTTATGTGAAACACTCGTTTAACGAAACTAATTTTCCCATATAAATCAATGCAAGACACGATAATGCGTTCCATACGAATTATATATTTTTTAACGTTTATTCAAATAAAACTACATGCTTATAGATTGCTTAAAGATCGTAACAACCTGGATGAAAACATTTTTAAAAATCGAAACTATCTTATTATTTTATACATTTATGACAAATAATTAATTATTTCTTACTAGAAATCTGTCTAGAGACATTTGTTTTAGCCTACTCTTTAAAATTTGGTGAAAATGTGACACAGCGTTATCATTGAATAAGTTTGTGGCACGCATAGCCACCTCCTTATTAGGATAATGCTTCTCAATGTACGATGAAAGAGTTTCCCATGCTTTCAGCATTTCTCTTGCGTCAGAAGATTGTTGGTCTACTACTCTTCCTCCAAACTCTCCAAGAAAAATAATACAAATAATGTCTAAACATAAGTCTAGAAAAACATGTGCTAAGCACAGACTGACGCAATGACGCGGAAGTCCCGGCTCACAAGTGCGTCCCATTTCTGCGTCACTCGTTATGCGAAATGTCGTTATTTGAGGGAGCAATTTTTTCACTTTTTTTTTGCTCGTTATGCGAATTATTCGTTATGAGAGGTGCTCGTTATAAGAGGTTCCACTGTATTTTTTTCTAATTCGCTCCATAGCTATGCACATATAGTCGCAGTTCTAACAGCATTGAAAAAATATTCGGGCCTACAGGGTATGCAGACTTTGTGGTTTCTAAAAAAATCTGCGTCTCAACCATTTTTTATAGTATTATCAGTAAGATAAACCATCTTCTTCCTGAAACTTCTTTGAATACGTGACTCTCTTCAGCAATTCTATGCAGTATCAACAATTGTTCAAAAAGAAATTTGTTTCGTAAAGAATTATCCAAGATTGGAATGATTTGCAATTATTCATGGTGTGATGTCGCCTTTCACAGGTCACTATGACTATGTGTGTGAATGGAATAGGTAGTTTCTCCCTCCCTTATTCTATAACCCCCCACCACTCCACTATTAACCCCCTCCCCTACATACAATTGAACTCCAAATGAACGC
Organism: Glossosoma conforme; assembly: GCA_022606575.1. Taxonomy (NCBI): domain Eukaryota; kingdom Metazoa; phylum Arthropoda; class Insecta; order Trichoptera; family Glossosomatidae; genus Glossosoma; species Glossosoma conforme. The sequence goes on along the minus strand of JAGTXR010000107.1, from coordinate 4,078,118 downwards.
AAAAATACTCTGGTACAAAGCGGCAACTAACAACCTACGAACAGGGTTCTCACTTTTCCGTATCATTATTTTTTATATTAAGATACAAATATGTGACCACCAGTGAAGAGTTTTGGTTCTATACGAAATGTATGACGCTCAACCAAGTCCATATTATTTTTATTGTAACTCATTCAAGAGAATACTGACTGACAGTATTGAGTATTGCTAAATATTGATACTTAAACACTTATTAAACGAAATCTTGACATTCACGCATCATCCATCTCATATGTTAAGCTGGAGAGGCTTTTGCGTTGAGTCAGCATACGCGTAAGTCAACCGTGAGCGGATGCTCAAAAACGGTTCCACAGGTCTAAATTTGATGAATGGAACGTTAAAAAGGGTTAGTGAACCGACTAAACTCTTTGTTCCATGGATTGGAGAACACTCATTTTTAATCGCTTCTATGATGGATATTGATCATACAAACATTCTTAATTGATATCACCTGCATATATAATCAACGTCACAATTTTGGAATACTTTCCAACCATCCCTACATGATTGGCATATCTTTACTGATGATTTAACATCTTCTTCAGGTCCTTCTTTAACACAACAAGCAGGCTTTAGAACGCTCAACAAGATTTTTTTCATCACATACACAATATGAATCTTAATCATCACTTTCAGTCACCTTATTCCTTACACACATACAATCTCTGCACGATATTGTCCTATTAAAGTCCACTAAGCACCATAACAATGCTCTACTAAATGTTTGTCTATAAAATATAGTATGCATATTGCTTTGACATCGAAGCAAAGGGGTTCCATGTATAAGTGATATATGGTCGTATATAATGGCACTGGTGATTAGAGACCGCTAATTTGCGTCGTTCAATGCCCTAGCAGGCCAATGTTTGTAATGTTTCGTCGCACAATAGATTCTTCAATGAACTTACTATAATACTATTATGACAAATTTAATGTAATCCGATTGTGAAATGAACCATGAGCACTCCTGTTTGCGACCGTAGGGCATTGAACGACGTAAATATTCGGTCCCGTAAGGAAATCACTGGGCGTTTAAAGGTTAACATATTAAGCATGGTTCGTTACCGGTACTCGATGTTGCAACCCTGACTCGAGTGACACGGTTCCTGCTCCACCCCTCTTCAAATTGGCTTAAAGTGATTTTTTAATTATGCCCCTTGTGCGTTTCGCCCATTGCCCAATACACCAAATTACTACCATTATTGTGGAAACTCTTCAAAAAAACATCGCTTAGAAACTTCCGCTCGTCGAGTCTTGCTAAAATATTATTAATCATCCAAAATGACATTTCTTTTATTAATCAAATAGGGAGAAAAAGAAACGGCTAACGTGAGATTTGAACCAAAGATAATATACTCGTGTACAGTTGAGTCGCCCCTTAGGACAAAATTAGATTAATAAATCACCCAAAAAATGCCTCGGATACTACACCCATCCTTATATTCAAATACTCAGATTTCTGCTCTCGAGGTTTTCGGGATCCATATATATTCTCAGGTATACTTTCAGATGCAAATATGTCCTAGAATAAGGAATGGGCATTGACAGCTGACAGAACTAAGTAGAGGCAATTTGTAGTGACTATAAGCTGACGCTTTTAAAGCCTTCTGTCAATCTTTCTACACGTGCGGCCTATGGGCTGACTATACTCAGAAGGTCTACAGTGCATTCCGGGTCCAGTATAACAACGCCTTCCGAATGTTGTTGGGTCTGCCACGATACTGCAGTGCCTCAGGCATGTTGACGGAGGCGCGAGTGGATGGCTTTCATGCATAATAAGGAAGCGTTTTGCTTCTCTGTGGGCGCGCGCTCGCGGCAGTTCCAACGCAATGCTCGCTGTGTGGGCGGATAGGTGGGACTCAAGGTTGGAGGGGCACTGGATGCGCCTTCACGTGGCCATCCAGAGGGGATCTGATGATCCACTCACTGAGTAGTAGTTGTTAAAACTGTTGAATGTTATTTATTACCTTGTATTTTCTTTTTATATGTATGAAATTCTATGGCTCTGGTGGCTGAATAAATAAAATTATTATTATTATTATAAAACCACTTTTTGCTTAGTCCTACTTGGATATTACAGTTAAATTTTTTAGACCTTTGTTTTACAAATATATTTCAACCAATTTACTGTTCAAAATTAGTTAAATACATAACCTATTGGATTCTTGATCAAAAAAACTATCGGTGCTTATAACTGAAATCTAGTTTTTAAAAAATTATTTTGCATTCCATTTTTATTGTGTAAAATCGATTAACAAATCTACCAAAAAGACGCATACAAAGCTTTAATAACAATATGTAAATTTCAAAAGGGTTTTTCTCAGTTGTATGTAATTTTCAGCTGAAGAAATTGACCGCGTAATTCTTGATATCCGGCAATTAGCAATATCAGCATAATTATTTGCATTTTAAATAATATGTAAGGCATTACAATGTAAGCTTTCCGACGATGAAGTTAACATGCAGTCAAGAAGTTGTCTATATACATGTGTGCCATCGAGATTGGGCATATGGCCACCACAGTAAAAAAAACACCTGTCAATAACCATTTCATCTAACGACCCCACTCATCTTCAAAACCCAAAATTCTACTACAGTGGAACCTCTCATAACGAGCATAATTCGTTCCAGAATCCATATAAATCAATGTAAAACACGATGATGTGTTCCATGCGAAACATTTTTTTTAACGTTTATTCTAATAAAATTACATGCTTATAAATTGTTAAAGATCGTAACAACCTGGATAAAACATTTTTAAAAATCCAAACTAGTTTATTATTTACTAATTTATGACCAAACAATTAATTATTTTTTACTTGACAGCTGTCAGAGACATTCGTTTTAGACGACTCTTTAAAATTTGGTGAAAATGTGACACCTCCAAACTCTCAAAAAAAAAATACAAATAATGTCTGAACATAAGTTAAGAAAAATGTGTGATCAAATGCAACACTAACGTGCTAATGGTACGAGTGCTAAACACAGACTGACGCAATGACGCAGAAGGCTCTCAAGTGCGTCATACGTTATGTGACTTCCCGTTTCTGCGTTACTCTTTATGCGAAATGTCGCTCGTTAAGGGAGCAATTTTTTCACATTTTTTTTGCTCGTTATGCGAATTACTCGTTGTGAGAGGTGCTCGTTATGAGAGGTTCCACTGTATTTATGTTACGAAGATTTTGATGGTTTTAATCGACGACTCTTTATTACGAGTTTCTCAAGTGTCCAAAATTTTGAAAAAAATCACATCTTTAAACACGTGAAGAACTGAAGAAGCTTTCATTAAAAGCGATATTGCGGTTTTCCAGTGTATGAATAAACAGTGCTCAACGTTATCCATATGAAAACAATGAAAAAAGTATGTAATTTTTCAAATTCATTTAAAAGGGAATGAAAAAGAATAAATTTGAATACAAAAACAATAAAATTGATTTTTGACATCACAAATTATAAAAACTATTAATTATTTAGGTAAATACTGGGAAATCATTCTATATTGTCTTAAGTATAGTTCCTAACCCTTTTAACTTCAAGGTTAAAAGGTTAGCTTAGGTTAGATTAGGTTAGATTGTGAGGTTAGGTTAGATCAAATCATTTCCTATCTTGAAAGAAATCGCTCTTGATCTAATCTCCGTGTTTATCATATTCTGCAACAGCTACATTTGAAATTATTGTAATTTTTTTCAGCGTCGCATACCTTAATTGGCATGTTTAAACCTGTGTATCCTGTCGTTGATATAATCACGATAAGCGTCGGCAAAAGTTTTACACCGACATAATAATACGTGTGAGAATATTATCGTGTCGGGTAGATGGCAGTTCCTCTTCCCTGAATTAGAGTCCCGCGATATTCCCGAACGGGAAGAATTCAAAGCGGCCAGGAATGATTGCTCTACGGGTCGGGACATGGCCAGAGACGAACGAATACTTCCAACATCTAGCCACGTCATTAACCATTCAATTTTTTAAGTTATCGCATGCAGAAGAGTATAATCAGTAGTACCAGTGTACTTGATCTATGACGTTCAGCCAGGACGGCTTGAATCGTGTGTTGTGTTTGTGTTTGTGTGTAGACTGGGGAGATGTATGAAAGAGGAAATCACAGTCACCGGAAGAGCATTCTAAAGCTACCCGGTGGCATTTGGGAAGCAACTTTGGGAATTGCCAGTTCTTGAAGACATACATTAACTCATATGGAATTTGGTAATTACGGTTGAAATGACTTAGTTAACGAATCTTACGTCTATGTTAGGATTGCAGGTTAGACGTAAATGTGCCATTATTTATTAAACGAGTTGCTCTTTTTTAAACCGTGTTGATTAAATCGTGAAGGTATTTTGGTGCTCCAACCGGATTTTAAGAGCTTTTTTAGTTAGATCGGACCATACCGGCGGGTATAGTTCAATCTTCAAAGCATTTGCTTTGCAAACCAAAGGTCGTAGGTTCGATCCCCGACGGATATAAAAAAAATATTTTTAATCGATTTCTGAGCTCTAAAATACCCCCGCTTGGTGTAAAGTTTTGATCCCTCACCAGTAAAATTCTAGTCATAGCCTATTAATTAGAATTTGTGGTAGACGAAAGTCGTTCCGTGAAGACCACCCATTCATAGTAAATTCCTGTAATAATAAGGATGATGCGTGAATTTCGTGCTGTAATCTATGATGTTGGCGGATCAACACTCCACATGCACCGCTTAGCAATATGCACCATGGTAAGCGTCATAAAATTCTGCAGATGGGACTTCAGAATCACCATCACCATCTATCGGTAGTCTCCTGTATGTGTTTCAAAAAAAAAACCATGTTAGCTCTGCCTCCCGCAGCTTAGCCGAGTAAATCTTATGTATGGTTCACGACGGCCATCCAGGACGGCGCGAGCCCGGGAGCCGGAGAGAAAAAAAGGCAGCTATAAGTTATGCTCTCCAGCGGTATCCATAATACATGTTCCAACCAAGTCCACCTTCACCACTTGACCGACTCTAGTATGAAAGACTGCCATTTTCGCTTTCTCACCTCGTCATTCCTCACAAAATCAAACCATCGTAATCAGTATTATATTTCTTCTCTCGAAATCTATTACACGTCTGCATTTGGCTATTGGTGAGATCCCAAGATTCACAACCGTAAAGAAGAATAGGGATTATACAGGCGCTTCATAGTCGGAACTTTGTTTTCATCCAATAACGCTGCGTTCCTAATGCGTTCTTAATATGCCTAAGAAATGTGGTTTTCTCTGGCGAACGAGACAGTATATATGTGCATATGGCGGTTAGAAGAGGACAGAGCTTCGGTGGCGAATGAATGTAAATTTTTGTATCCCCCTCACCATATTGCGATCTTAATAGTTCTTAGATGTGTGGTTTACTCTAGCGAAAGAGACAGTATATATGTGCATATGGTGGTTAGAACGGGACAGCGCTTCGGTGGTGAATGATTGTACGTTTCTTTAGTTGCCGGGTTCAGGGCCGGGCGGGGGCGCCGGGCCCTGATTGACCCTATTCACCCTAATGAGATATTGTGAGCACAGGGCCGCACTGGCCGCACCGCCAGACGTGCCGGATATAGCGCCACTAGTCCGTTACTACTATTGCGATGTATGAAATGCTCCAACGGGACTAAAATGCGCCGCATATTTGAAGTACATTTATATGTTTTCGATTACATTTGAAGAGATTCTTAGTAATAATTTAATGGCTTCAAAAATAAATCAAAAGACATCCCATCAACATCAACAGGGATGACGGCTTGATTCTCAAAATAGCGTGGCTTCCGCCTCTAGCACATATTCAAAAACCAAGGTATAAGACAAGCAAGGACAACCACAGTCCGACATGACGTTCGTGGAGGTACACTTCTTAGAACATACCCACCGTACACGATTACCCGACATGACGCTCGTGGAGGTACATTTAGGCAGAAGGCTAAACTACCTCCTGACAACAACTCACAACAAAGTCATCAACGCTGAAAAAGACTCTTGCAATGGCGGTCGAAATATCGGATGGAAGAAATTCGCCACACACGTCTAAACCCAAAAGCCACAATATCATTAAGACAACTATACATTTTATTTGTTTCCGACCACCGTTTAATAGCTTTTTGTATATTTATTTTTATATAATTGATATCTCGTAGTTTTAACCTTTGCAGACAGCTTTATACAAAACAGGAGTTTTCTCAGTAATTATATATTGATTTATATACAAAAAAGATTCAGTGGAATTTCAAGGCGCGTTCCTTTGATAAATCAAAGAACATCAATATTATAATATATATAAAAACGTTTTGTCTGAAAGAAAAAGGTACAAGAAGTAGTATTTTCAGTATTTTCTCTAAGTGTATGCTTGCTCCTTCATATTTTCTCTTTGGTTTCGTATTTTTTAAATAATCGTATGCAGGACAGCACAACCGGTCGAGAACAGTACGCTCTATACGTTCAGCCATGTGTGTAGTGTTTGTATTTGTCAGTGGGTTAAGAGATTGCAAGTGTATACTTATCTGTTTCTTGAATATATCCATATTATACGAAAGAGGAAACACAGACGTTTCGGAAGAACATTTCAGAGATTTTCATTTAGGAAGGAACTTTGGAAACTTTGTAAAAAACCTTCCTGTTCCGGCCTGCTTTTAATTAAATGTCAAATATATCTTAGTCTTAATGTTGCGAAGTAAGTATATTACAGTGTGTATTGAATTGCCTTCTCTGTTAACCCGTTGCTTACAACAAAGTACAAGGGAATTTATAAAGAAATGGTAAGGCTTGGAAATGAAATAAATTCTTAGGTTTTCACGGCCAGATTTGATGTTGTGGCTTTTGGGTGTAGCCGTGTGTGGCGAACTTCCTTCAACTAATATTTCGACCGCCATTGTAGGGGTCTTCTTCATAATAATAATCTTTGAAATATTGGTTGAAGGAAGTTCGCCACACACGGCTACACCTAAAAGCCACAATAACTTGGAAATGGATTCATCAAATCAGTTAGGAGTCATTACTTGCGCCTTGATTCATTACTTTAGAAACTAAATTGAATTGTTTCACATTGTATGAAATCCCTGGTGCAGCCCTGTCGTCCGATGTGGCCGCCGCTGCACCGATCCGGCCCTGCAGCGGCTCACAATGTTCTTCATTTGCGTGGCGCCCCCCTCGCCCGCGCCGCCCACCGCTACATTTGTCATTTGCCCGCATTGTCCGCCCCGCCGCCCCCCATCAGCTGATTGCTGATTCTTCCACAATATCCTAGTGATTGCCGTTAAATGCCCTTCGGCGGCCGTCGCAGTCGGAAGTCCGACAGAGGAGCAAAAACGCTCCAGAAATCGCCCGGGCGGCGAAGGATAAAAGGCGCCAATGTCCTAAAATATTTTTTCCACACAAGTACGAGTAATATTTAGAAGAAACGCATCATCTCAGTATCATTAGAAGAGATGAGTGCTCGAGTATACATTTCTTTCGCCTAGTGCGCGGCGTGTTCACAAATCCTGATATTTTGTTTGAAATTGGTTTGTTTGTCCCTGACAATTATTTAAGGATAAGGAGGCACAAATTGTTTGTTCTTCCTAGAGGTAATGATAACCTGCCAGAGACTATGCCTCTTGGGAGAGTGATCAGACTGTTCAACCGTATCGCCTTGAATATTGATATATTCAAGGCGATATTATTTGAATTATTGTATTATTATTGTATTATTTTATAAATTGTTTCTATTATATCCTATTTCAGAATCGCATTCAGTATTTATATTTGTAATGTTTCTGGATGAAATAAATAAATAAATAAATTAGAAAATCATTACCATGTCTACTCCTTTAACCGGAGCATACGGACATCACGAGCTTCCGCCATAAAGCTGTGTCAGTCGCCTTGGTTTTTGCCTCATCCTAAGTCAGCTCCGCCAAGTTCCTGATGGCCTTCCAGGACGGCGCTTTTTTTAAATTATTTTTTTCCCTTAAAAAATGTAGAAAAAAATATATAGTTGCGTATTGTACCCAGCAAGTTACACACAAGGTTAGAATATACGTTTAAGAAATAGTTGAAGAACGTAGAGTCTATTCCATGTCAGCCTCGTTAACCGCTCTTATAGTCCCGACGATTTCCCTGATGAAGTTTAACATCAAGGGACCGTCAGAACTAAGCAGTAATTCAAGAAAATCCTCCCAAGAAATGGTAGAGACACAGAATGCGTCTCCTGTTTTCATGGATGATGCCAGGACGGCGGTTCTGGAGGCTTGAAGAAAAGGCGGCTATAGTTAATGCTCTTCTGCGGCATCCGTTGTTCATGTCCCAGCTAGGTTCACCTTCGTCTCTTGACCTAGTCATCTACTGATACCAAAATGCATTGAGCATGCGATAATGTGATTCAAAAATGTTGACAGCTTAAATTTACAACTATATTATATATAATATATACCTACCAGTGGGTATGGCTAAGAGGTACAGCATTTGAAAAATTAAATTTATTATTTATTTAAGAAAAAAAACAATTTCAAAGCTCTATAATCACGGGTGGTGTGAAATTAACCTCTTACCAGTAAAATGTAATAGACTTAAAATTGTTGAGAGACAAAATTATTCCCGTGAATACAACCCATTCATAGTGTCCCCGTAAAAATAGATGATGCGTGAATGCCGAGGTGTAGGCAATGACGCAGAATTGACGCTTCCTTCTCTCCTTTTAATACTATGAATGTGATTGACTTAAAATCATATATGCCAGGAAATACCTAATAGAAATCATGAAGTAAAATACATTATTATGATTAAAAGTTGTAACGGTCACATTTCAAAGTTGGCTTGTCTTAAAGAATATAGTTTATTTATTTATTAGGTTTCGGTTTCTAATTACATATTTAATTACCAAATAGGTATATTCTCGAATTATTAATTTCCGAAACTGACTAATTATATTACGCCCCTTTCAACGCGAAAACAGACTCCAGCGCAATACTAATAGACAGATAAAGAAGGAATGGTTTCTAAAAACCCACTGCCTTCCTTGAGTCATTCCATGGACCATTGGTTCTCACATCAAATTCTTTCATTGAACATTTTTTTTTAATTCGTTTAGTTCTCATAAACAGCAGCCATCTATGAATATGTGCCTTTAATTACTTGTTGAATTCTACAAATCTACAACATTCAAATAATAGCAACGCTCCTGATAAACAATGGCACCCTAACGTCTAATATCCAATGCGCCACTATTGCAACTATACCTAATTTATTATTTACCTAGTTTTACCTATCAGTATGCATGTGGAGAGCTGACGAAGCTCTCATTCAAAGGAAACTGCGGTCTTCCAGTTAAAAAAAAACCTATGGTCTTCACAAACTGCAGCCTCAAAGTTCTTGTGAGCCGCCATAGTTTAAGCATATGAAAAATTAAAAAGTCTAATATTGTATATATAAATTATGTAGGTGTACTCGGATATCGCGCTTTATTTTCTCGAGTAAACGATTCACATGCAAATTAATTCTCAACCCTTACAACTCTAACATTGGAAATTCTCCGATGTGTCCGTCTTTTAAATTTCGCGCCAAATTACCGAAAAGCGCGCCAAAACATGAAGCCCATCCATAAATTTATTAAGAGATCCCAGTACAAAATTAATCAAATAATCTACATAACACTAGTGGTGGGGATTTAAGGGCGGGGGGTGAAGGGGTTCCGCTCCCCTTTCCCTTCCCACTTCCCGCAACAAGGCAGTCGCACTCTAAAGTAATAAGGCAAGCGTAGACAGACAGTGTTGGTGTGTCAGTGAGATTTAAGCGGTTATAAATTCAGTTAAAGCGATGCCTTAAGAACAACATAAATTTTTGATATATATTCGTTAAATGAAATTATGCAATTTGAATAAAAATTTTAAGTCATTAAGAAAACTATGTGAGATATTTACATTGAATTATATAATTTGTATTATCAATGAAGTAAATGAAAAAATATTTATATATTTTTCAAAACTTTTTTTCGATAAGACATGTTTCGGCTTAGACAAGAAACAAAGTGATTTTATAGTGACTAAGCTTATTATATGAAATTACTTCCTTAAATTATTATTGCTATTAAAGCTTTTGTTATTTGATGTTGATTTATGAACAGGAATTAAGTTGTTAAAATATTATATTGATTTTAATCATTGTTTTACAAATTTAGGATAGTTATAAAAAATATTCCCCCCTTCAGCTAGTTTATTTAAATTTTTATTATCAATTCAAAAAGGTTTTCAACTTTGTTAATGAGAAATGAATAATGGTCTGTGCTAGACAATTAATATTGATCGTACATATTTATATACAAATACGTTTATTTCTAAGAAACATTTATAAATTATAATATTTATAATTAGTATTTAAGAAACCTTAAAAATAAAATTCATCATTTTAGGATGTCAACGTTAAGCCTATACCGTGAAATATGGATAATCATTTTTATAAATAAAATATTTCATCAGTGAGTTATGTTGATAGTAATTTAAACACAGTCTAAATCATAAACAAACTGTTTAAGGGTGCATTTATAGTGTAACAAACCAGAATTTGCACATTCTATCTACATCTTGCTCGATGAAAACGGTAAAAAAGCATTCTAATGTTACTACTATAATTACCCTCGCTACAAATTTATCACTAATTTGGTGTTCAACAAGTAAAAACAGAACCATAGGCTAAATGGAACAGTCGTGATCGTATTTTATTAGTTTAATTGCTATTGGCTTAGGTGCCGCTTTACGTAAAATACAATAGATAATAAAATAATATATATTTACGTCAAATATCCTATAAACAACAAATCTCTTTCAACAACCGACAAACTCTTCTTACTTAGTACACTTACGTGTAGATCAAACTGCCACATTCCAAAGTTCCTTCCTATATGTCATTGGTAAGCTGTGTATAAGTTAATATAATGTGGATCTCTTCAAGAAACAGACATATAAACACTTACAATCTCCCCAACCTACACACGAAAAATCCAGCTACCCTGGTTAAACTTAATATAGAGCACTGGTATCGACCGGTTGTGCTCTCCTGTATGCAATTGCATAAAAAAAACTCTGAAGATGATCTTTAAAACAGCGATCGATATATGGACAAGAAGGATAAAATCAGCACACACCAACCCAAAAATTATGATTTCAATAAATTACTAAAAAATAAACTTCTTCTTCTTCGTGTCAGCGACGTCAAATTATTTCTGGCAAAATCGATAGCCCGTGTGTTGCCCAGCATTAGGTCTTGAGGTGTGCAGCTTGTTGGGCACATGGAGCAGAATCTTAGGTGTGAGGCGGTCAAAAATAATAAAATAAATAAAAAATAAAAATTATAAAAAATATACTTTGACCATCAGTATTATACTCGTAATTGATATCTGCCTGTGTGAGCTAGGCCCGAGTCGACTCCACAGGCAAGCTGTTCCCTCCCCCTGCCCGGCGCCCCCCTCCCCAGCAGCCACATGGCTCTGTTGACTGGCCGACCAGCGGCTCACTTCAGTCGCGTCCAAACGCCCGAGAGCGTAGTATCTGTGACGAAATTTTACCCGAAACTCTAACGGCGCGCGTTACGCGATTTCAAATAACGCGCGTTGGAACGAAATACAACACAAGGGAAAAAAAGAATAAGAAAACTCTACGCTTTTAAAACTTATCGATCTATAAACACGTGTTAACAATAATAATACAAGATTGCGACATTACGAATTTAATAAAAAAGTGCTTTTTTTACGTTCCTTTATAAGTTGTGTTAAGTTTTTTTTTCTTTAATTTGAAACTGCAGCTGTTCTTTTCTACATTAATACATATAGTTATTCAAAGTTTTTTTTTTAATATGTTACAATAAACGCTTGTGTTTTTTTCGTTTGATTGTTTTGAACGAAAAACCGTTTATTTTTGTGTTTTTTTTTTTAAATATATTGTTTCTTGAGTTGTTGAGTTGTTGTTTTTTAAGTTTTGTTGTGTTTTATTGTTTGAGTGCGTCTAAAGGCGTAGTCGCCATTTCTTCTAAGGTTCCTGAGAGGAATCCACCTGCATAATCGGTAAATACGAAAAAATCTATTAAAACAATATAAATATATATTTTAAAACACATCTGATGCGTCGGTATTACTAAATACCTACACAAAAATGTATTTATCCCATTGAAATATTTTTCATACACTTCTGAATGATACTGACAGCAAAATATTTACAATTAAAACGTTATTTTTTTTTACATAAAACCCCACTTTACGTTCAGGTTTATTAACTTAACATCCTTATAAGTTTTGATTAAATTGTTCTTATGATTTGTGTTTTAAAAAAAAACATGTATGATGTTATAAACATATATATGAGCTTATAAAAGTTCTAATCACAATTCTTGGCTTATAAATCTAAAGTGTTTGTAAGCCTAGTTTATAATATTGGAAGGTACGTTAACTTTATTCAATTTAATGATAAAAATAATTATATTTATGTTAATACAGATGATTATTTTATTATTGGACATACTGTATTGCAACCAATTATAAAAAAAACTATTGTATCGATACAAGTATACTTTTATAATATATTTGGAAGGTAAGATTTATTTTAAAATTATTACTTATATGTCTACACAAATCCCTAAAAAATAATAAATCTTGGAAGTTTTTTCAAACCTAGTTCAATAATTTTACGTTGTGCATATTTCGTCTACGTATTTTTTGTCTGATGGAATAATTTGAATTTTGAATTCAATTTATGTTCCCAAAAAGTACTAATTAATTTCATTCCACGTGCAGAGAAAATCAACAATGACTTTGCAAATTTTAATAGGAAGTATTCTTCCACTTCACTTAATTTAAGAGTTCATATTTTTAATTATAAGGATCGCACCAAACGTCTCTAAATTATTTTATTTAATTTTTAATATAAATTATGTACAACAATAATTGAATATTACTGAATTACCTACAATGAAAAAATATATAATTGATAAATTCTACTCAATCTATTTACTCACAAGTTGCTTACTTGGTTTCGGTATTATTACACTAAGTTTACAATTCAAATAATAAGCTTTGATACAGGAGAGCTTAAAATACAATCGCTCTCTTTATCTTGAGCCCCGGACTGTCTTCATCTTGAGAGAAAATCAATCACAAAATATATTTCAATAACGCAGGACTTTGGGATGCGGAGCTGCTGTGAAATGAAAAAAGAAATTTGCCAGTTTACTACTTTTTTAATTTTCGTCTTTTTGTGGTAGCCATACGTTTCAAATTTAGAGATGAAATTGGATAAAACCCTAAAAAATAAAAAATTAGAATTTAAATTTAAAAATCAATTCAATAAAAAAGCATTTGTTTAATAATATTTTTAACACAATCATAGTATGTATAATATATTACATTCTATTATTTTTAGGGAATTATTATAATATGGTAAAATAACCTGATTTTAACCCCTTTCAAATATCTTTTATTATTGTATTAATTTAATCGTATTATTTTATTCATTCCTTTCATGGATATTACAAAATGTCACATGATTTTTAAATAATTTTCAAAGATCACACAGACAACTTAAAAATATAAATAATTAATTAACACAAAACAATTTTTTATTATATTACCATTTTAAATATTTAGTTCCAAAGATGACCGTAACATTCCTGTAAATTCTGCACTAATAATTTATGTTCAATATATAATAATTTTTATTAAGACTTATAGAACTGATGATTGATCTAAATTTATATTTTTTCTTTTCATCAATTCAATCCTTTGAATATACCTTTATTCTAAATTGACTGAACCTTTATTTTAAAACCATCCTGGGATACATTCTTTAACCCTTTCATTACGGCTCGGTTTGAATACAAATTATATTGTCAATTGTAAAAGTAGTATTTAAACCATAAATGTACTTATCTAGTCTATTTTCATATATCACATTGGTTCTTTTATACTTTAGTATTAGATGATGCATAAAAAACTATTCTAATAAAGTAGCAAAACGATATATATCATGTTAACCGATGTCAAAGGTCGGGGAATCTTTTGACGGCACATGCCTACAACCGGTGCGAAAGGGTTAATATTGTGTGGTATGAGTTGGCACATTCTATTTTATTTCAAACATTTTATTAAAAACTAATAATAAAAACAAACTAAATTCTCTCCTTATAAATATTGTATTTTACAGCATGTTTTTATTCTAATAATTAAAGAATTTTATTTCAAAGCAAATAATATAACCATTTTTTCCAATAATGCACATTTAAATAAATTTAAAAATTCGTTCTATTTTAGGATTAAAAACGAATATTTTTCAAATTTATTTGATTTAAAACACATTTTTGATGTGTTTGCTTTAAAAATTTGTATTCCATTTTTCAACAGATGTTATTTTTAGTAAAACTGTTACCTTTACTACAAAGTTGAATAACTTATAAAAATATCTAAAAGCTTTAAAATACTCATAAATAAGCCCCCCAATGTTTAAAGAATATAAAAAAAAATACTTAGAGGATTAAATATTTATAAAATGATGATTTATATTATTGGAAATCAAAATTATTTCAACTTGTATCTAATATAATTAAAATAACGATTCAATGAGGAAAAAACCTCAATACATATTTGGATCATTTTAAAATATAGCACACTGGTGGTGTTAAAGAAGGTGAATTGGCATAACTGCTGAAGAGGGGTCTACGGGTCAAGCAGCGATGATCAGGTTACGCAGCATTTCGTTCCCAGACAATTCGTTTAAAGACTCATCGGTAACGACTTGGGGCACACTAGAGGTCTGGTGCACGAGATACTTGGCGAACTGGACAACTGGTTCACAGGATGTCTCGTTAACCTAACCTTACAGGTAGAATTGAGTAATTAATTTGTGGTCGAGTGGTCTGCCTGCGAACAAAGAGTTCACGGTTCGAATCTCTGCAGGTAATTACTCTCGTTAAGTAACGCAGCAGGAAGTTTGTCATGCATGGGCCACGAACCCCAGGTCTTCATCATGTCGTGACAAATCTGGTTAAGTAATCGTGGAGAAGACCGGCAACAATAGCATGTTGCTAAAGCGGTTCTTATTCGATCACTGAAGTTAAGCAACATAGGACGTTATTTGTTATGTATTTGGATGGATTGTGTCTCTTCTTAGGCTCAAATGGTCAAAACATCTAGCTAATCATGCGATATCTGTCTGATTAATGAAAACGCAAATGTGCTTTGCATACTTCAACTACAAGTTTCCGGGCTTTAGCGATGGACGCCGTCTAGAACCAAGTATATTCTCAAGTGCACCTCTGGGTGTAGGCATGGCATGGAACAAATGGTGACCAAATGCTCCAAATATGCTGTGTAAATATCCCTCGTTGATATGAAATTGATATTTCGTCCGTGAAATGCCTGTCATAGCCTATTGATCAATATTGATGTTTGTCTCATGACCACACATGATGTTGGCGTATCGACATTCCAAATTAAGTGTTTATCCATCTTTAAAATTGGTAAACGTCATAGATTCCTCAATGAGATTTATTTTACTTTATGGTGAACTTACAGTACTCCTTCTAATGGTGTCACGACCTATCGTTCCTGGACAATTCGTTCAACGAAACATCGGTAGCGACGTTGGGAGCAGTGAACGTCTGGTGAACAGTACATTTGGCGCACGGGACAACTGCTGCACTGGCTGTCTCGCCAACCTAACCTAAGGAGTGATCGTTGAGTCCAGAGATTCATAGGTTTCGTTATCGAAATAACTTAGGTTAGACATCCAGTGTACCAGTTATCATGTGCAGCAAATTTCATGTGCACCAGACTTCCAGTGCGACCCACGTCGTTACCGATGAGTCGTCGAACGAATTGACTGGGAACAAAATGCGGCGGCACCCCTTCTTATACACCTTTCTTTTACGCTATCAACGAATTCCAATTTGACACGTCTTTATCATCAGTTCATCGTGAACACTAATACTATTAATTATCGTGTTTCGATAAAAAAATATCAATTTAATGAGTCTTGCGTGTCAAAAACCTTTTAATTTTTTACCATTCAGAATTAAATAAATAGCCTAAAATTCAAATTTCTAATCAAAGACGAAAAATAAGGTTCCAATAAAAATATCGTTAAACTTAAATATGCTTAAATTCGTGCATAATAATAAAAAATAATAAAATGTATCATTAACGTTAGAATAAAATATAAAATTTATTCATTTATTTTATATTTATAGTTCTTTAATGTATATTATTCTCAACATATTTTCCATCGACACCATTCAAATTAATTTATTTTAATTTTATACTAATTGGTTTATATATACAAATCGTATGTAAGAAGGCATTACATGCTTATTGCTTATACCTATCATGCTTCCTACTCAAATTTCCGCATACAATGTGTATTTAAAAATTTCTAGAATCAACTATGAGACTATTTCCACGTTAAAAGAATACTTAAAATAATACAGAGTTGCTAACCATACGTATATAATTTATAGACAGAGATTCTAAATGTTTTCTCATTCTTGACAGTCGTAACCCTATTTGCTTTCAATATTGGCGGTAGACGAAAATCGTTCCGTGAACGCCACGATTTTGGTAAGTTCTTGGATAAATAAATAATGCGTGAATGCCGGTATGTATTCTTATAATGTTGGCGAATTAACACTTTACATGCAGGATTAGACATACTTAAAAAGACAAGCATCATATAATCCAAATGTGATTTCTTCATCGCCGTCTGTTGGTATTCTCCTGTGTGTGTTTACATTTAAATAAAGCTTATATGTATCAAAGGAAGCACCAAAATTATATTAATACATAAAATATTATTTATTATAATGTATTACAAGCATTATTATACTCGCTTGTGAGAAAAACATTGCCATACGCATACAGTAAGGCCCCGCTTAACGCGGGGGATACGTGCCATCAAAGTAGAGCGTAATGCGACTCAGCGGTAAACGAGGCTATCTTAACATGTAAATAATGGTGTTAGATATTAAATTTAATAGTTATGTTTTTTTTTAATGAAAATAAAACCAGACATTTATTTCTTACAAAAATAAAAACAATATAAACGAACATACTTATAAAAACAAATAAAATTCTAAGCCAGTTAGATCATTCAGTCTATTCTGTGTTTCAATTTTTTTGCCTTTTTGTCAAGAAGGCATCCAATGTAGTTTGCGTTTTCCTTTTGCGTTCTGTTAGAAGTTGTTGATAAGTGGATAAAGCATCTATAACACCCCGTCGTGCTTTTGAACTCCTGTCAAAATTTGGATCATTTACAACAAATTGGTTCATAATTTCAGTTATAGTGATCAAACTCTTTTTAACAAACGCTATCGAAAGTTCTTTTTGCTCTTCTTTGAAATCACTAATATCAATATCTTGGTTTTCTTCTTGCTCAGTTAATTCCTTGAGCTCATCATTAGAAAAACTAGTTTGCTGTTTCTTGAACTATTTCTTCGACGTCTTCCACGTTTACCTCATCTAAACCGGTTTGTTTTTCCACTATTTATGCACAATTTCGGGGAATAACCCCGGGTTGAAATAAAAGAGCGTTAAACCGTAACAGCGCTAAACGAGGCAGCGTTAAGCGGGGCCTCACTGTATGTAGGTTTTAACGATTAGAATTGTGATTACAAGATCTATGTACAATTGTGCATTATGATTTTTTAAATTTACTTTCATACTTTGATGATGACCCCTAAAACAGTGCTCAAAATTTCTTCAAAGCTTATAATTTGTCGCTAAATCCAAAGTCGGACCGTAAAGATTTTTAAAAGTAGTCTTTGAAAGATTTTCAACTATTCATAAAGATTGAAAAATCTTACTATTTTCCTCCTGTACATTTGAGGTCCCATATAAGGCATCCCATCGACTATACACTTAACGGGCTACACACGGTTTTAACGGTCTCTAGTTTGGATTTTAGTTGTGTTGATATTGCGCAAGGCCCGGAGCGAAGAAAATGATTTTTAGATCATTCTGTAATAGATACAGCTTTTAAAACATCAAGAAGCTCTCTTGGCAAGTACTAAAGTAATCCCGTTCAGACGTCTCACTATTGGACCGCTAAGTGGCCGTGTATCACTTTGTGTACCACTAACTTGGTGTCACAATCTATCTATTAAATATGTATACGATATATATATATACCTATATACCGTGTATATAGGTAAATGTTACGGTGAAATTGTGTAATTGATTTTTAATGTACATGCGGCAAAAAACCATAAAATATTAACAATATGTAGAATTCAACATACATATTCATTATCTAGGCAGAAGCTTCGGTAATCTTCACTTATAGTTATAATTTTCAATTAAAAAATAATAAATCCGTCCCGTGAAGACCGTATTTTCATAGTAAATTCCTGTAATAATTAAGGATGACGCGTGAATCTCGGGCTGTAGTCTATGCCGTTGGCGGATCAACACTCCATATGCAGCTCTAACCCATATGCACTAAGGTAAGCGTCATATAATTCACCAGATGAGACTTCTGTCGTATTCTCCTGTATGTGCTTACATAAAAAAACTTTAATACTTGGTCCACTGTGTGTAATAATCATTAGATAGGTCACTCTTTTAGTTCTGGGAAAGCAGTTTCGTTTTGTGGAACGTTTCGCTGACTGCACACCGTTTGTGAATAGTGGGTCGCTGACTTTATTTAACTACAGGGATTTAATTGTTTCTTAGAACATCACAATCACTATTACATTTAACTAGATCTATTTGAGTTGTGGATAAATCCATGGTCGTAGTAAGTATCTCTAAAGTATGAGCATCATCATCAGCCTGTATCCGTCCACTGTTGAACGTAAGCCTCCCGCATGAGTCTACATCCTCTTCGATCCTCCGCGTTCCGCCTTCTGCATCCAGGTCACTCCCTCTATTCTTCTTATGCCGTCAGTCCATCTTGCAGGGGGTCGGCCAATGCTTCGTTTGCCAGTTGGTCGCCTTTCCAGTATTTTCTTCCCCATCGACCGTCGTCTCATATATGTCCTGCCCATTGCCACTTGAGTTTGCCTATTCGTTAGGTAGCATCCACTACTTGAGTTCTTCTGCGTATTTCCTCGTTTCGGATTATATCTTTTAGCGACACTCCGAGCATGAATCCTCCATAGCACGATGGGTGACCTTTATTTTATGGGTAATACTTGCTGTTAGATTTCACGTTTCTGCGCCATAAGTTAATATATAGAGGATGCATTAGTTAAACGCCTTAGTTTTAAGACATCGCGGAATTTTCGCTTTAAAAGTTTACTTTATTTTTCCAAATGCTTCCCATCCCAGTTGTATACGCCTGTCGATTACTTTTGAGAAGTTATTTCGTCCTAGTTGTATTAGTTGTCCCAGACTTTTGAGAAGTTATTTCGTCCTAGTTGTATTAGTTGTCCCAGATCTGTATAGTCGTTCACAACTTCTATTTGCGTTCTTTCAATGGAAATAGGGTCAAAAGTCTGGGAAATATGACTATTATTATCTAATTATTGAGGATATCGAAAAAGTATTCGTGCGCTAGTAAAGGAATGGTTACTCAAGTGGCACAATTTGCAGGATGCATTTGTCGAAGAGATGACGGTTGATGGGAAATAAAAGTAATAGACTTGCGCCTAAGAACTGGCACACGGATTTTGGCCGATCCGATGAATACTTATACGGCAAGCTTCAACCAAACATTTAAAAGTAGACACAATCTTTTAATGATGATTTGAGTTACTGCTTTGGAGATTCTTGTCTTGTTAATTATGGGAGAGAAATGCGTCCAGCCGCAATATATGTGTTTTTTTTTTAAATAAACATTACTATTATACTTATGTTATATTACCACGAATCGACACAACTTGTGGTAACTAGACGTATAATTCACTTTTTAATTATCTTCTGACCTAAATGTTCGAAATTTTGATTTGAAAGTAAAAATGGACACATTTTTTTGCTGTGTGATTGTAAAAAATCTTCTGTATTTAAATTAAGCTTGTTAAGCTTAATTTTTTGGAAATAAGCACAATTAAGCTCTCGTTAAATATGCAAAATGTTAACAACTAAATAAAAAATAAGTTGTTAAAAGATCGAATTCAAAACAAAAAGTTGCAGATTTATCAAGTGTAATTTTGTAATTTTAAATTAATTTTGATTAAAAAAATAACAAATTAAAATATTTAGTTTTGATTCACATTTATTTTAAACGATTACATGTTTCGGCCTCTCTGAAGACCATCTTCAATAATTATATACATGGACTTATTGAAGAAGGTCTCTATGGAGGCCGAAACATGGAATCGTTTGAAATAAGTGTGAATAAAAACTAAATATTTTTAATTTGTTCATTTCTTAATCAAAATTAATTTAAAATTATAATTATGCAGTTTCACCAAGTATATTCAGTTGATAACCTCTTACGTAATTTTGTAACTTAAAATTAATCTCAAATAACAAATTAAACTATTGACTCAAAAGGTAAACTAATAATAAATCCTTATTTAAGTTTTTTTTTTGTAATGAACCACTTTAACTATTTAGAGGAAACCCTTTCATTTTATTTGATTTTAATAAACATGTTTTTCCTAATTGAAAAATATTCCTGAAAGGGTTTTTGATGTATCATATAAATTTTCCGTTTATTATATGCTTAGCGAGTTGGATATTCACAAAATTATTTTCCGGGTATAATTAAACGAATAGTGCTTCTATTAACTCGGTGAATGATAGACCACTCTACTGTAAAATGTATGACGGGTGATCATCAGGAAATCTCGACTATTACCGCAATTTAAACATTCAGAGATATATTGATCGTTGACATGGTGTCGACACGTGGATTAGTATAATCTTTGAAATGTAGACTTCCTGTCTTAAAGATCATATTTTCCCCAAACGCATGGCTGAACTGTAAAATTGATCGACTATCATGTGAACAGCCGCATGTTCGATCTTCGATGAATGGTGTAAAAAACAAAAGTATTTGGATTCATTTAAAACCTCTTAATTTTTCATCTGAAGTATCTGCAGATTGTGTAAGACTGATCATTCACCTTTAATGCACACAGAAGGTTATCATCCGTGGATTCTATGATGCTTACCATTTAACATATTGCAAAACGCAGCATGTGGAATGTGATTCTCCAACGTCATCGACTACAGCCTGGCTTTCACGCATCATACACGAGAGGAATTCACTCTAAAATGGTAGTGTTTACAGGTGACTTTTGTCTACCACCAATTTTAGTGCGTATTCATGCATAAACATGTCATGGTTCATATTTTTGACAGACGAAAGTCACTAAATAACCTAATCGTTTTTATTTAAAAAATAGTTTTTAGTAACATTATTACTTACTTTATAAACTAATTAAGATTTATAGATATTCCATGATTGATATACGTGATCTATTTTTACGGGATATATTTATCAATTTACGTTTGTTCAATAAAAGTCTCTTCGACTTATATTTAACTATCATTTTTCTGTGTATTAATTTGAATCGAGCTTATAAATATCTGTTATTTTTTTATGTTACGCAACTTTTGTTAATTCCATACCATAATTTGTTAATTCTGCAATGTTAGTAGAAGCATCTGCAGCATAATTTTCTGCCCACGGATTCAGCACTAAATACACCAATTTAAGACGTTATCTTCATCACTGTTTAGCAGTATTCACCTGCATGTAGCGTTATTCTCATAAATGTAAAAAATGGTGTCAACATGGTGAGTTTAGTCTTTGATCCATCCATTCAGCATCTCTGTATATCTCCTACGATGTTAAGACTTCCTGTCTCGGAGATCACATTCCTGTTGGCTCTATTTTAAAAGATTCCGTGCCAAGTGGCAAGCGTAACGATTCTTTTTTTAAAAACACGGGTTCATATCCCCGAACCAAAATATCTCCTCGATAATCTCTTCCTGTCCGCAGACACACCGTTTCCCATAAACTACAAACAAAATTAGAGGGAAAACTACGTACATCACTCTTCAAGGCATTAACAAAATCTAAAATATAACAAAATATGTAGATTAGTTTTTTTTTTGGTAACTTTTTGATATATTCGTTATATGTTTGAATCACAAATTATTTTAGCTTTTTATGCTAGCATAAGAGTTTGAGTTGAGCCGCTCCTTATGACTAAATGTTTCAATCCTTTTATTAGATATTCCGATTAACAAATCACCCAAAATATCCCTTGGATACTAGAGCTGCTGTCTTTTCAAGTCCTCGGGTTCCTACTTTGGAGGTCGTCGGGAACCATATATTTTCTTAATTTTAAGTTCGTAGACATCCGTTCCCGGATGTCTAGGAACAAGTTGTGAACAATGCCAATTGATATAACTGAGTGACGCCAATTTGCGATGACCATACACTCGTATTCTAGATGTTGAACGAATATTGGAAAGAAATAAATAGCTTAGGATTATATATTATTAACTACCGAAATGATTTTCATTAGTAACTTTTAATAATAACTGGGTACTGATATCCTGTCTTGAATTTCCTTACAATGTTATGTTATATTATTTCGCTACTTTTGAAATGATTGAACCGCCATTTAGAACCAAGTAGTTCAGGCCTCGAGAGCAACGAGATAATCATATAAACTCTTAAGTAACAGCCAAATATACCTTGGACATTAAAACAGCCATCTTTGTCAAATCTATAATAGTACACTGGATGTCTTTGGAGCTTTGCATATTGTGTGATGTTTTAGTATGAGGCAACGATATAGCCAATTGACTGAACTGAGTGTTGACCATATGCTAAGGCAACGAATATAGATGACAAAGAGAGATATGCTTTAGCTAGCGAGCGCTTATACCATAGAAATAGATAGCGAAGAATTTCGTGATGAATTTTAAACGATCGGCTGTTTTTAAGTTTTCTTTTTATTTGTTCTAACCTGATGGGTTTTTTATCGTCGCAATCGAGCAAACAAAAATATGCAGATTTTCACATAAAACATCGTAGGCATATATTTTTTTCCCATTACATACAAAGTATTAATTTCGTTTTTATACTAAAGTGGCACGGAACCTCGTAACTCCCCCCGTTAGTTGTTAGTTGTTCGTTTATTTTTTTGTACTAATCCGATTTAATATGCTTGAATGGTATTTTATTATACTTAAGTATATTTTTCCTGATACAGGCAGGAATGTACCAGTTGGAAAGTATTAATAAATGCAAATCAATAGTTCTTGAATACATTTCATTGAGGATGAATTTCTTGGTTTTTATTGCCAAATACGTTTTACTTGTATAATGCGATGCTTAGATTTTTTGAATCATTAAATATACAAAAGAATACCGCCAATGAGTGATTATGATCTTATCATGGATTATAGATAGAGAGTCCGCCAAATAACTTTTTTTTTTGAAAATGGGGCGCAAAACATCGAGTGTAGCTTCGGCTGTGTGGCACGTAGCGCTGTCCTGTTGAAACCAAATGTTGCCAATATCCTCCTCTTCAATTTTTGTGAACAAAAATGGCCCGATAACGATCGCCATTGACTGTAACGGCCACTCCTTGCTCATTTTCGAAGAAAAATGGCCTGATTTTCAAAGTAATGTCGCAATATTTCCCAGCATTGTTCAAGAGGATCCACAACCATATTCGTTCAGCGGAAGGATAAAACTAATTATTTGTCAAATCAGACATGAGCTAAGTGTTACCATTCACGAAATAAGCAGTAGTTGAAAAAAAAAACGTTAGATGGCGGACCCGATATTACTCTTACCACTTCAATGACAGCTAAACGATTTTTTTATAACGTAACAGCCAATGTCAGTATATAGTATCTATCTTTTATTTGGACGTTTGCTAATCAGTTTTTTTTTCAATGAGATCGAGTGATCAACCAGACACATACGAATCTGTATAATTATATCAAGCACCTGTTTTACAAACCCATTATTCTTGATACTGTGTACTTTTTTCTTGGTACTTTGTTTTGGTCGAGTATAAATGCGAGTCCCGGATATTATGCAAATAATTAAAATATGCACCAGAGTTCCCATGGCAGAAAACCAGCTCCTTTTGCAGACAATCGCTCTCAGTGACTAGTATGCCAAGATATATGAAACTTTCGAGCGTCTTAATTAATAGTCACACCTGTCGGTGAGTGCCCGATCTGCATCTCGATTAATAAGCCCTGTCACTGATAATAACAGGATTATACATATAATATGCATATGACATTTTTTTTTCTAATTTCTTATATATACGTAATATCAATTTATATTAAATTACAAATACTCTAAATAACTTCTTAGGTTTTCACGGCCAGATTTGATGTTGTGGCTTTTGGGTTTAGCCGTGTGTGGCGAATTTCTTTTGGCCAATATTTCGATCCCCATTGAAGATAATCTGAAACCAACTTATAACTAAATCAACAATCCTGAAGAAGACCCCTGCAATGACGGTCGAAATATTCGTCAAAAAATTCGCCACACACGGCTAAACCCAAAAGCCACAATATACTCTGTAATAATTCATCAAAAAATAATTTCTTTAAACGGATGGTTATGTTCTTAATAAAAGCAATAAAATTATTATTTATAATTTCGATAATCAATTATATAATTTGCGCAAACCAATTGAATTGTTAAAATTGATCATTGTTCATTATTGTTCATTCATTTAAGTACACGAGTCACGCTGAACAAGTTCATTTATATTCTCACGTGTTCCACCAGTTTTTGGCAATGTCCAAAAATTGGCGAAACACCAAAATTATTTACTTCTCGACACCTCTCCATCTTTCATCGAAAGAAATCGATTGGTATTTACGAGACGGTTTCTCCAGTTTGATTTTGACCGCTTTTTGTGCAACGCGCGTAAGAGAATGCCGATTGTGCTACATTTGATCGAAATATATATGTTTGATTGTTTTTTGAAAAGTATAACATGATTAAGAAATTAATTAATTCAATATTTGTTCAAAATCATGAGATGAATCAGATGACTAGCAAAACCCTTTCTTTTTTTCTTCGTAGATTCAACTAAAAAACATTGCATTCCATGATACGGTTTGTGAACAATGATAATACGTTTCTTTTTCGATCTTAAAAGACTCGTATTTAAACATAGTATCTAAGTAGTAACACCTCTAGTGCCTAAACAGTTTATCCAATGACAATATATATAATATAGGGTCCGCCATCTAACGTTTTTTTTTTCAACTAGTGCTTATTTCGTGAATGGTAACACATGTCTGATTTGACAGATAATTAGTTTTATCCTTCCGCTGAACGAATATGGTTGTGTATACGCTTGAACAACGCTGGGAAATATTGCGTCATTACTTTGAAAATCATGCTATTGTCCGCCATCTAACGGTTTTTTTTTCAACTAGTGCTTATTTCGAGAATGGTAACACTTAGCTCATGTCTGAATTGACAGATAATTAGTTTTATCCTTCCGCTGAACGAATATGGTTGTGTATACGCTTGAACAACGCTGGGAAGTATTGCGACATTACTTTGAAAATCAGGCCATTTTTCTTCGAAAATGAGCAAGGAGTGGCCGTTACAGTCAATGGCGATCGTTATCGGGCCATTTTTGTTCACAAAAATTGAACAGGAGGATATTGGCAATATTTGGTTTCAACAGGACGGCGCTACGTGCCACACAGCCGAAGCTACACTAGATGTTTTGCGCCCCATTTTCAAAAAAAAAAAAAAAGTTATTTGGCGGACCCGTTATATAAATAGTAATGTTTTTTTTTTATTGTTTACTTGTGTTTGGATAATTCTTTCTAAATTTGATAGCATTAAAAATATAAAAAATATTTTACAACGATGGACTGTTATTTTTGTCGTTAGATACACGGTCTCTACTCTTACCTAATTATCATTTTTTTTATTTCATTTATGCATTAAAATATTCAGTTGTTACATTTTTTCTTTTATTAAGGGATAATAATCCACATATGTTTGTAAGGCCGTAATGAAAATATAAACTAAAACACAAAACACACAGTTATTACATTATACGGGTAGTATAAACTACAATATATAGTATAATATGTAACTACACAAAAAAAAACACTTATTTAATTAGAAAAAAAACAAGAAACTGCATTTTTTTTACACAATTTAAATGACCCTTTTAAGTGTAGATAGTCACATCACTTACGTTTGACTCTAAATTTCTGATATTATTTTTTAGCTGAGTCCGGACACATTTGATTAAATTTGATTACAGATTTATATCAGATG
Source organism: Glossosoma conforme (assembly GCA_022606575.1). Lineage (NCBI taxonomy): Eukaryota > Metazoa > Arthropoda > Insecta > Trichoptera > Glossosomatidae > Glossosoma > Glossosoma conforme. Next base: position 4,051,884 of record JAGTXR010000107.1, on the reverse strand, counting down.
GAGCTGTTTATACATCGATTTCAACAGTTTCAAATGATGGGGATAAAAAAGAAGTCTAAAACGCTATCTCACAGAGTTGTCGAGTATGTCTGAAACGACGATTTTACAATCAACGACCGTCTCGAATCTTTACACCATCGATATATCTGGATCGCAAGCAAATACTTTGCAGTGTTTAAGCATCAGATCTTCGATTGTGGACGAGCTGCTCTCGGTTTATTGTTTTTTAATGACCTGACTGTTAACTCTGCATAAATCTTGGCGACTTGGCTAACGTCCAGAACGGAGCTGAAGATGAGGGGATCCTCGTGCAGACTATTGGATGGAAATTACTGCTCTTGTTAGCGCTAAACAACCACTATATCTCTTCACTTAATTTGTATTTTTTAAAATCTTTTATGTTATAAGTGCATCCTTTACAGAAACGTCTGCAGTAAAACACTATCGGTTGAAACTCGTGCTCTATATATATATATATAATCGTGTCTGAAACAACAGGGTCAGACACTGTCTGCCCAGAAGTAGGCGACGGCGATGGCGTTACTCCCGGTCATCATCAGGTCTTCCTGGGTGCAGCTATTCGGATGCAGCGCACACTCCAGAAGGTGTGACAGGGTCTGCTCCACACCGCAATCACATTCAGTCGGTCCGCTGTAAAACTGCCAGGCTTTCATTTGTGTCCTCGTCTTGAATACTCCGGTCCGAAGTCTGTTAAGGGACCTCCATACATTCCATCCCTGGTCATGTCCAGGGGCTAGGTCCTCTTTCGGGGCAATCCAAGTATTCCCCTCAGTTGCGCTTCCCCACATGTTCAGCCGCAGGGTGGCCTCAGGTATCAACTCATGCTCTATATCGTTCGGCAATGGAGGTCACTAATAATGCTGAGGATCATAGTTGGAAAAAATACGAGACACCGGTACCGTTGTTGGGGGGTGCTTCAATAAAAATGAGTCACTGTCTACGACTTCGAAGTCTTACATATTGCATCATATCAAAGATATTGCCCCATGTGCCAATAGCTGCTTCTCTTAGGATATTTTTTGAAGAAAACGATGCAGGAGAACCAAACCTATGATTCATGATGTTCATTCAGTAAACATTTGTTGTGTTAAGGAGATTGCAAGCGTATATTGATTCGTTTCTTGAAAAGATCCAGATTGTATGAAGAAAGATACATATATACTGTAAGAGCTTTCCAGAGCTTACAGTAGTCGTTTACGAATGAATTTTACAATATAAACTGTTCTTGGTCGACATACATTAACAGTGTGCTTATGTTCAGCAAGTGTGAGACGATTATGTTTGTTTTGTTAGGTTTCAGTCTTCTTCGTAGTAGTATCAATCCGGTGGATTGGTTTGCAGCAACAAAATCTTGCATCTCGATCTCCACTCCTTTCGATCCTTTGCAGTCCTCTTCAGCTCAGCGTAAGAGCTACAACTCATGTCGTCACTTGCTGCAAATCACTTTTTGTAACGAACATGATCTTCTTCGTGTCAGCGACGTCAAATTATTTTTGCCCAATATCTGGCAACATCGATAGCCCGTGTGTTGCCGAGCATTAGGTCTTGAGGTGTGCAGCTTGTTAGTCACATGGAGCAGGATCTTACGTGTGAGGCGGTCTGCAGGTCTCCGAACATGATGATGATGATGAATAACCATGGTCCAGGTGGATCTTTTACATGTTAACTAATAACATCTTACTTTTATTGTTTTTTTTTTTTAATAATTTAAATGATCCCAGATTAATGGCATTACAAAGAAAAATGCTGACGTCACACAGTTTAGTGGTGCTGTGTTGGGATGACGTTGCGTCTCAATCCGCGGTGTTGCCGGATCGACTCCCGACGCGGCAACCATGCACAGGCCTCTGGTAGGTATAATACACCATGAATCCACAGCCTCTCAAACAGTTATTAAACACATGAAGGATAATGAGGAGTGGTGACCGTATGTTCCAACTAGATGTGTTAAATTGCCATGCTTATTGATTAATTGTTCCCCATCTTGGAAGACTTATGACTACAGATGGTATTTTGATGGGACTTTAGTATGCAGAGTTCACAGTGTCACCTTAGGTAGATTAAACAGGTGTTGTCAAATTAAATAAATGTGAAATAATAGTAACCTTTTTTACGTGTAGTTTACATGGCTTTATCAAGAATGGACAGTTAAAAATCTAACTTTTATCAATTTCTTATATCAATCTTCTTCTTCTTCGTGTCAGCGACGTCAAATTATTTTTCCTAGTATCTGGCAACATCGATAGCTCGTGTGTTGCTCAGCATTAGGTCCTGAGATGTGCAGCTAGTTTGGGCACATGGAGCAGGATCATAGGTGTGAGGCGGTCTGCATGTCTGCACATTCGCACAATAGTTTCTCTCCCTGCCGAAGCATTCCCCACCGCTCGAGGTTGTCCTTTGTTCTACCAACTCTGGTTAAATTAACAATACAGTATATAAAATAATTAAAAATATATCCTACAATGCATTTCATATACTCATAATATACTATCTGAACCCGACAGCCGTTGTAATACATCATATTTATTGACCTGTATTTGCGTACTTTTATGCAATGCAATGGTATTCATTCCTGTTATCCCGTTTTGAGTATTTTCGTTTACAGAAACCTTAACAGGCATACACGCAATAACTCCTCTAAGTTTCATCGCAATCGGATGAACGGCATGCAGCGCATAAAATAAGAACAAACATAAAAAACATTGATTTCTATACAGGTATCAGATGATAAATGTAACTTATAATTATTGCATTTTGTGATCATTTTTTCACAATTAAAAATATCTCTCTTAATATGATAGTAATAACATACTTTGGAATCTCTGATTCTTAATGCCCTATAGTTTGGATGCTCCATTGTATGGCAGTCTACCTGCTCCCTTCCCAGGACCCTCAGGATTAACCCAAATTATCGTCGCCCTGCACCAAAATACGTTTTATTTACCATTGCACTGCTTTTTGAAAAATAAAATTTAGTGACCAACATCCTCTATAACAAATAAATAAAATAATTATATTTATTCTATTCAAAATGCGTCTTTTTTCTAATATTTGAAATATCCCTAAAGTTTCGTTAATACTCGTAATTACCGTTTTCTAATTTATGTCAATACATACAAGAGAATACCGTCAGATGAATGTATTTATCACATTTGTGTGTTCATGTAGCAGAAAAGAAAACGAAGGAGTGCTTTAAAATACTACCTTATAAGATATTTTAATCATTAACTAATGTGTCCGTCCACTTGAACGTAACATCCTCCTCCTCCGCCTTCCGCATCCAAAATATCGGGGGTTGATACGTCGCAGGATGAGCAGCAGGTCAGCAAACAAAGACTTTCTTTTAAAAGCACATTGATTATATTTATGTTAAAACGTTACAAGATTCCGGCCAAGCGGAATGACATGCCGCTGGCCGTCATGCGAACTTCTCGATCGTCAACACATCACTGACGCGCTCGTCGGCGCTTAGACTTCTGCGGCCCGTGGTCGGTCACCAGCGCCGTCGGTGGCAAAACTATATAACTAGTCCCAATATGGCGGACACATAAATGTATGGCAAGCGACAAAAATAAGAGACGAAAGATTGTTCATCGAGGTTTTCGGTACCAGTTAGCAAGGGCTACATCGTGCTGGTGTCAATTATTGTGTATTATACAGTTATGTTGCAAGAATAGCACAGACTATTAATTGGCAACAATAGCTTTCGCGGAAAAATCCTCCAAGAGTGCACAAAAATACGTGTCATGCTCCATTACGGTATTTAAAAAATACAATTTAATTACTACCTCATATTGTTATGTATTATATTATACAATTGTGTGGCAAGAATAGTAAGTTGATTGGCAACAAAAACTGCGTAAGTGGCAAGTTGGAAGACGCAGATGTCCTCCAGGAATACGCAAAAATACTGTTAAAATGACAATTTAATGATAAGCTTATATTGTAATGTATTTTATAGTAATGTGGCAAAAATAGTCGGTTAATTAGCAACAATAGCTGAGTAAGTGGCAAATCGAGAGTCAAAAATGTCCTCCTGGAGAAAGCACTAATACAAGTTTAAGAGGCAATTTAATGATTAACTAACATTGTAATTAACTGTAACTGTGTGGTAAGAATAGTCAGTTAATTGACAACAATAGCTGACTAAGTGGCAAGAAGGAAGGCGCAGATGTCCTTCAGGAGACGCGGAAAAAATACATGTCAAGCTCCATTACGTTATTTAAAAAAAATGACTATCTAATAATGTAATATATTATATATTTGTGTGGCAAGAATAGTTGGTTTATTGGCAACGATAGCTTAATATGTGGTAAGATGTAAGATGAGTGAGTGTGTAAAAATACAAGTTAAGATTCAGTTTATTATTTATTGAAAAATACATTTGAATGACTTTTGTATATTGGAACGTATTATACTATATTTGTGGCAAAAATAGTCAAGTAAGTGGCAAGAAGGAAGACGCAGATGTTCTTCAGGAGTGGCGCAAAAATACAAGTCATGCTCCATTATCTTATTTTAAAAAATTAACTTATTGACTAGCTTTTATTGTAATGTACTCGTATTATACATTTATGTGGCAAGAATAGTCGGTTAATTGGCAACAATAGTCGAGTAAGTGGCAAGAAGGAAGACGCAGCCGTTCTCCAGGAGTGCGCAAAAATACCAGTTAAGCTCCGGTCTGTTATTTATAGAGCTCAATTACAAGGAGAAGCTTTTAAAAGCGGACTGGAGCTGATGCATTTGAAAGCTCTGGGAATCTGAAAGCTCTTCCTCAATATATAACGTGCCAAGTATTATTCAATTCATTCAATAATTATTAACTGTCTTACGATCTACAACTTATAACTAAAAATCATTGAATCTAATTGTAATAAAATATTGTTTTAATATTTTAAAAAAATTATCACTTTTTTATCTTTGTAAGTAAATAAATTTAAATTATATAAAATATTTTTTACATAAATAACCTCTTAGGTTTTCACGCCCAGATTTGGTATTGTGGCTTTTGGGCTTAGCCGTGTGTGGCGAATTACTCTTCTTCAATATTTCGACCGCCGTTGCAGTCATCAAGCCTGAAGAAGACCCCTGCTACTGTGTCAGTCATCAATCCTGAAGAAGACCCTTGCAATGGCGGTCGAAATATTGGAGACGAGTAATTCGCCACACACGGCTAAGCCCAAAAGCGCAATAAGTTGTACATTGTAACTGTTTTCAAAGAGAAGGAAATGCATTTATTATTTCGTTTGCATATATATTTGTCAATTATTATAACATAACAAATGTTTTATATTGTTATGTTTTATATGTATTGGATTGAGCCCTAAATGGTCTCTGGAACGGCGCGCTTATAACTAGAATTAACGTTAAAGAAGCTGTCTTACAATCGACCAAATATGCCTTTGATACTTAAGTGTCTTTTCTTCAATCCCCTGGGCTCCCGCCTTGTGTGTGCTGAGCGGATCTTCCGAAATTGTTGAGATGATGACTTTGAAAATGTATACTGATCGTTTCTTGAAGAGATCCAGAATTTATGCAGGAGAAAACATAGATACTGAAAAGATTTCTAGACCTTACGACTAGCATTTACAAAGGAATTTTGGAAACTGCCAGTTAATTATCGACATAAATTAACCCTTTTTGGATGTCCAACAATTGTGAGGCGAGTCTGTTGATCGTGGATGGGTGCAAGATTTTTTTTTTGATCTTAGAGGAGTAGTGACCATGTTAATAGCGGTAGAAAATACTAATTTATTCAATATTTTGTCTCTAACGTTGATAAGTAAAAATATAACATAGTGTTTACTACTCGTTGAATAAACTCGTTAGACTAAACTCTTCTCTTCTTCGTGTTAGCGACGTCAAATTATTTCTGTCCAGTATCTGGCAACATCGATAGCCCTTGTATTGCCTAGCGTTAGGTCTTGAGGTGTGCAGCTTGTTGGGCACATGGAGCAGGATCTTGGGTGTGAGGCGGTCTGCAGGTCTTCGCAGTCGCTCAATAATGATTCACCCTAAACTACAAAACGACTAAACTATCTTCTTCTTCGTGTCAGCGACGTCAAATTATTACTAAATTATATAAACGATACAGTAATTTTGTTCAAATTTATGTTAAGTATTTAAAAGGAGGCATAAAAATCTCGTTTAATTTTGAATATAATCAAGCATGTAACAAGAGTATGGCAAACTTTATAAGGTAGAGTAGCAAACTTTGATGTTGTTACTAGTAAATCCTTTATGCTCAAAGTCACAATTTTCACATTACGGCCCTTGAGATCATAATGTCCGCCTAATTGCTCGCGCGATTATCTTTTGTCGCCATTAGGCTCCCGGGGGAAGTCTCGCTGGTCCACGGGACGGTCTTAATTGCCCATCATTAAGGCATTCCACGGCGTCTTCACGAATCTGGCGGAGGTGCTGGAATCCCGCGACCGTCAACCTGGGAATCTCTTCTTCGCCGCTGAAGCCGCATTTCAGAGGAAACGTCTATGTGTCTTCTGAGAGTACTGGACAATTCGGCCTAGAATTCTTAAAACAGTTTCTCCTGCTTAAATTTATTATCATTGATGAGGAAGACGAAGCATTGGTATTCATAATATTTCAGATAAATCGTATATATGTCTCCTGAGAGTATTGGAAAGTTAAGTCTAGATTTCCTATAATAGTTTCGCCTGCTTATTATTAACCCGAATACTAAAAGCCTTCGTTTTTCAGTGAACAGACACTTCTTGATGTTCTTCTTCTTCTTCTTCGTGTCAGCGACGTCAAATTATTTCTGCCCAGTATCTGGTAACATCGATATCCCGTGTGTTGCCTAGCATTAGAGTCTAGTAGTCGGTCCGTTGTAAAACTGCCAGGTTTACATTCGTGTCCTCGTCTTGCATACTCCGGTCTGAAGTCTGTTAAGGTACCTCCATATATTACACCCCTGATTGTATCCAGGGGCTAGGTCCTCTTTCGGTTCAATCCAAGCATTTTCCCTCAGTTGCGCCTCTTCACATGCTCAGCCGCAGGGTGGCCTCACGTATCACCAGTTCCGTTGTCGACTGTAGGAAGCATCTCCTTAATTTGAGCCGTGTGGTTATATTTTGATACCCAAACATAGGGTGGAGTGTGTCGTGGTTTAATGGATAAGATGGTTAGATGAACACACTTTGACTTGGGTGAACCGTCCTGTTTTTGGTCCTCGAGATGCGCCAAGTTGGGCAGTAGATTACTTCGCAACAAAGGGCGAAAGTTATTTCAAAAGCGTCTCGACTCAGGTTGTGTTTATTCGCGATACAAAGGGCGGAACGGTCGCGTTAATGGGAGGAGGTAATCAGAGTCGCATCAGTCATTAAAATATAACGCTCTCTTTATTACACATCCGCTCCTTAGTACGATCATAACACAGTTCTAGCAGCTTAAATTATTTTGAATGCATCCTAGTCATCTCTGTGCCTAGAATTCCACAGAACACACACTATGCAACTAAAAGCCTTCAACTTAAAGAGAAGGCGACTATCATATCCAAAGCTTATAATGGAATTTGTTAATCAGTATTTTAATGTAAGCAATCTTCCTGATATATCATCAAACAAGGTGTATCTACGTAAATTTTAATTAAAAAATCGTATTATGTATAAGCTTTTCTAGTGGCATATTTATAGTAATGCAATGGTTGAACTATATGCTCCAGCCAAGGATCAAATATGGCAAAGGAATCGAGTGAATATACTCTCCAACACTACTTATTCTACCATTTCTTTTGCGTCCATAAATTATTTATATCACTTACACATTTCTTTTAATTTATTCAAAAGCCTTTATCTGATATATTATAATGTTATTGATAGAATTTGAGAAGCCTTCATAATCCTTCAAACACTTTTAATTTATTTGAAAATTATTACTAGACATTGCCTCATTAGGTGTAAAACGCATAGTTTTTAAAATATTTTGCATCTCTCAGCACAGTATAAATAAACCATAAATTATCAATTTTAAGCACAACTGTGATCATTTAATGGAATTTGTTTTTAATGTGTATTTTTCCGAATCACATTTTATTTCCAATGCAGCTCTGTTCACCAGGCCCATGTATAAATTATACTCCTCTCGTTTCCATTTAGTGCCTTCTTCGGCGGTGCCAGTGCCGAATGCAGGGCCGGGCGGCCAGGGAAGGGGGCGCTATTAATCAAGGAAAGGGGCGCCAAGTTTGGGCGCCATCAATCACCGATTATCCATTCTGCCTGATCACCGAGTCCCTAATTAAAATACCATTCTTTACAAGGGCACAATATTACCTTAGAAGCCTTTTAAGCTTTACACTTCAAATAGCTTACTTAGATTGCTTGCAACCTTTCGTTGCATCGCTCAAAAAACATTTAAATACAAAATTCAATAAATAAAATTACGTTATTTATTTTTGGAATAACAATATTTTATAATCGATGTAAATTTATATAATTATTCAACCACTGATACACAGCAAACAGAATCTTGATGTAATTTCTCTAACCAATTAATCGGAGAAAAATAAACGGCGGAAGCTGGGACTCGAATCATAAATTCGCACACCACATCTAGTTCTTTACCCCAACGTACTGAAAATCATCGACAAATCAATACATAATACATAATGCTTTTTATTATTTATATAAGACTAGAGGCCTTTGAGATGTGGCCATACAGAAGAATTCTAGGAATTTCCTGGAGAGAACACGTCATGAACAATGAGGTTATCAGGATAATCAAGAATATAGGCAAACAATAAGAACCATCATGCGCCAGGATGGTCTTCTTCACGACATTGTGGAGGGGATGGTTGAGGGTAGAAACTGTTGAGGGCGCCCTAGATGGGAGTATTTGCAACAAGTGTTCGAGGACATGAGTTGTAGCTCTTATGCTGAGCTGAAGAGGGTTGCGAAGGACAGAGAGGAGTGGAGATCCAGATTGTTGCTGCAAATCAATCCACTGGATTGATACTACGAAGAAGGTTATTTATAAATGAAGCTTGTTGTAAACTGTATGTATATTTATTTTTGGAAGGTAATCAATGAATTTCTTCCCAAATAATAATCGATGACAGAAATGTCTTATATGATAATATTTGTATCACTTGTTATTTAGAGTATTTAATATTTTAAAAACGGATCTTGAAATAAGTGCCAAAAATTAAAGTAACATAATTTCATAATCGTTGCATAGCTTGAAGTTGCTATTCCAACCCCCCTTTTTGCATTGTCTGCACCACCAGCGTGCTGTTGGGGTTTCAACTCCACCGCTACCCGGCATTCCTGATATCGCACGTGTTAGATTAATTTCGTCCGTTGTTTAACGTTAATGTCACCGCTCCCACCCCACCCACGCGACAATAGAGCTGTTGAAATACCGCCGGGCTGTAACACAAGTTGTTTCAATTGCTTCGGCCCCGTCGGGCGTGCAGACCTTATGGCAAGAATAATTTCCGTTAATTTTGTTCGTATTTTTTTGGCGATAAAATATTTCTGTATCATACTTATTTAAGTAAAGCGATTATTTATTATTATAATAAGACAAGCTTACGACTGGTTTGCCAGTGCTACACCTTAAAAAAGTATGTGTATTCCATGTATTATTACGTAACACATGGAATACAAAATTTTATTTCCGAATTCGTTCCATATTTGGAACATATGGTCACCACAAATTTCCCTAATGTAGTTCTGTCAGTTGCTACTGTCCATTTCTCGTTCTAGGACATATTTCCTCCTGAAGATCCTCTTGAGAACAACAAAGTGTTACTGAATTGAAAAGGAGCGCGCTCGTCGGCGCTGCGGCTCTCGCCCAGCGCCCGAGTTGCGATGTATATAACTAACACACCCGTAAGCGGACTTGTCCAAAAATGACAATATAGCGACATATAAATGTTTGACAAGCGAACAGAAATAAGAGACGAAAGATCGTATATCGAGGTTTTCGTCCACAATGGTTACATGATGCTGATGTCACTATCAACACATACACATTTTTTTTAATTTTGCATTTAAAATATAAATATTCTGCGTTGCTTGTTAACATCTCTATACCGCGGAGAAAAATTAAGATACCCGGTTAAACCCTATAGGTAATGCTGTTGTATGTCGCATTCCAATGGGGCTTAACTGCATAATTTCGCGGCCGCCAGGCTCGAACCGAATGCCTTAGCCTCGCCTCTCTTTGGCTCTATGATGGATGACCCCCTACTCTATTCAATTTATCTCGCTCTGCGTGTACTGTGGAGGTAAATGCTTCGACTGTTTTGTAGTAGTATTGGTAGTATCAAAAGAATGTTAAAAATGAGGAATTAATAATTACGATATTTTTTTTCTTTCTTAATTTTTTGTTTTTGTTTTAAATTTAGACTATTAAACAACGAATGCACATAAAATGGTGTATAATATAGTATATGTAAACAGCATATTACTTTTATCAATAAATTGAAGAAAAATAAACGGCAGACGCAGTGATTCGAACTGTGAACTTTGTAGACAACGTATTCATTTCTTTACCCATTGTTGCCCGGTTGGACATTTTGCACAGCCCACAGCACGAACCCCCGCGTCTACCGTTTATTTTTCTACGATTTATTAATAAGTGAAATGTGTTTACTCTAAATTTGTATGTGTATCAGTTGTTGAATATTAAAATACATCTGAAGGGTTTTTATATAGTATAAGAATATCTAAATATATTCTTCATAATCATATCATCACCGTGTCTATTCCCCTAACTGGAGCATATGGCTGACACAAATCTATCAGCCGCCATAGTCTTCGTCTCGTTCCATGCCAGCTCTGTCTCTTCACGTCGCTGACACGAAGAAGAAGAAGAACGCAAATAATATAAATAGAGAAAATGTCAATTACAGCGAACAAGATGAATCTAAATTATAATGTATGTAATATGTAAAATGAGAGACATGGATACTTTAACAATAATGCGTGTGATGACGCAAAAAGAAAGAGAGAAAGGAGTTAGCGTGGGATGATAATAAACTGAGTGGCGTTGTTGGTTACATAAAGAGAGAGTGAGGAGATGAAGAGGAGAAGGACAAAAAGAACTTTCCCATCACTTAGCGTCATAGGAAAAATGGTAGAGTAATATTATTAATCCACTTTCAATTTGCAAATGGGTTAGTCGTGTCGGCGGGTGTTGGGGAGGGGGAGGGTGACCACGACACGTCACTCCTCCCACAATGTCTCCTCTCACTCTAGACCACCCCCACCCCGACCACCCACAAAGCGAGAGCAACCCCAAAACAGCTCTCCTTCGACATCGCTTTTGTGATGTGTCCAAAATTTAAAACATAAATATATGTATTAGAACCATGAGCATATTTATTTTTGATAAAATCAAATAAACTATGCCTCAGATACTACAGCTGCCATCTCTTCTAGTCCTGCTCTGCAGGTAGTATCTGTACTAGAATATTCACCTGGGAACATTTATCGTACTCGACAACGTCTAGGGCAGGAGTCCGGGAGCATGCTTTGCGTGATTCGTTAATAATCATATTTAAGGAGATCAGATAATAAGCTCGACGCTGTAAATACATTTTCGACTTACGGTGCTGCTCTACCGGTAACCCATCCATGTTTTGTTATTTATATTTTTAACATTCACTTTGAGATCCATTTCAATATTAATTAGATAAATATTTAATACCTTGTTTTAATACGGATGAATAACTCTAAGATCGGTTTCACTTACTAGAAGACAGCAGTTTCGCCATCAAAGAAGTGTGTACGTAGTACGATTATACACGTTTAAACTGATGAATCCCTCATTGATGGTGAAACTGCGATCTTCCACCCAGTGAAACAGTGCTCAGTGTTATCCGTGTTAAGATGGATTATTTACACAAGGTATGAAAGATTTGTACGAGTATATTTAACATCCATGTTTTTTATCCAAGTTCGCCACACACGGCTAAACCCAAAAGCCACAATATCAAATCTGGCCGTGAAAACCTTTTAACCAAAAAAAGATGTTATTATCCATGTTTTGATCCGTTTCCTAATTATTTAGCTTATTTGATCGCGCTTACAATGTGCTATTGTTGTTGGTCTGCATAGTTTATAGTATTTACGATAAATATTCGAAAATGTTCATAAATAGACTAAAAGTCTTTCAGTTAAAAAGCAATTAATTTTTAAATATAATAATGGATTTATATATTTTTAATTAATATTTTTTTATAAATTATTGCTAGTACAAAATTATTACTTGGTACTCATATTTAAAATATTCATATATTTCGTATCAAAGCTAAACGCTTTTACTATTCCAAGAAAATTATAACCCAGTTCCGCGTATCCGCTGTTCAGTTAAACTCATTACCGGCAGTTTGCTCGTGAAATATTAGTTAACTTTAACTATTTACGCACTCGGCGTAATTGTTACCTGACGCTAAACAAAATGGTTCACTTATATTGTTCCGTAAACACTACCTGGTGGCTCACGTCAGAATAATATCATAAGCTATCAAACCACCTGTCAGGTTAATTGGCTTTGAATCGTCTTAATTTGAAGTAATATTTTTAACTACTTTTTTATCGCAACGCCTTTTAATTTGATACGTCGGTATTTTTTTTAATTATCTTAATAATTTTATTAGGCGAATCATTTCTTGATAATATTTTATTTAAAAGCGAATTAAAACGTACTATTCTCAAAAATATAGCATGGTCCCTGAGTGTTTACCTAAATAATTGATTTTTATTATGATTTGTAATGTTTCACGTGTTTAATACAAGTAACCGACGGAGATTAAAAAAAAATAATATTTTTAATCGATTTCTGAGCTCTAAAATACTCCCGGTTGGTGTGAATTTGATCCCTCACCCGTAAAAATGCCAGTCATGGCCTATTAATTAAAATTGGTGGTAGACAACAGTCGTCCCGTGAAGACCACCCATTTATAGTAAATTCCTGTAATAATAAGGATAGTAGTCTATGAAGTTAGCGGATCAACACTCCACATGCAGCGCTTAGCCATATGCACCATGGTAAGCGTAATAGAATTCCACAAATTAGACTTCAGAATTACTATCACCATCTGTCGGTATTATCCTGCATGTGTTTACATAAACAAAAGTAATACATTGTACCTTCTTTCCGTAATTTTGTAGTATTTTAACATTTATATAAGTCCAGATATTAGTAAATATAATTTATTTAATACTTAGAATTTATGCTTTTATAAAAAAAAATGGCATACATTTTACTATTTTATCATCATCATCATCCTGTGTCCGTTCACTGTTGAACGTAAGCCTCCCGCATTAATCTCTATCCTCTTTGATCCTCCGCCTTCCGCATCCAGGCTACTCCCGCTATTTTTCGGATGTCGTCAGTCCATCTTGCAGGGGTCGGCCAACACTCACTTACTACTTACTTAATAGTACCAACAACTAATTCATACATAATATTTATAATTTTGCATTCCTTGTCATTTTTTTCTCTCTGCAGAATTTAAATAAATAATGGACTATATTTTTCACAATAAATTTATTTCGCCATAATGCACTAATGATTATCGATTAATTTATAATTAATAAGCGCTGTGGTTATATTTAATATTAGTTTTGGACTCAATTCCAGGGCTGCATCGCCGCCCCGAGGCTCTGCGGTGGCCCCATTGTTCCGGGAACAATATTTTCGCGGACAATGGCCGCCGAATATACATTTCCCTATCGGCCCTGTCCCGCATCTGATACGCCCCTTTTGTATTGGAGCCATTTGGGCCAAATCGGGTAAGGCTAGGTCCGGCCCATGGAATTAATACTCTCTTAACACATTCGCATCGAAACGGTATTAATACCCGTAACGTCGATTACTGGTTAATTACGGGAAGGGTATTTTTACCTTTTACGCACTCGATCTTTAAAGTCGGGTGGGGTATTTATACTTGTTTTTTTTCTACAAGTATTTGACTTTTTCTTACTTATAAGGTTCGACATTATAAATTTTACAAAAGTAAACGCATATTTAAGAGACAAGGTCACTACAAATTCGTTTCAATTTTTAGAATAAATAATGTTTGTTTATTTTGTAAAATCAACATATATTTTAAATTTAAAGTATTTTATGTATATTTTTTGTGATAATACCCTTTAAAAGAGTTATATTATTACCATGAATATCATATTCTAAATCTTAAAAAATATTTATAACCCTAAAAAACGTGCCCTTTAAAATTTTTAATGTGTATTTTCAAGTTGTGGACATAATTTAAAATTATTGTTAGAAGTTCTACAACTTTTCGATAATTTTGCTGGTGTTCCTATAATTGTTGAGTATCATATTGAAAAAAATGTGTAGTTATGTTGGATATTTTAAAAGTTATGGCAGTTTATGTAGAAACATATTTTTTACGCGTGACATCGATTTATCGCCTGTATTAGAGTATCAGCTGAGTGCGAATGTCATCGATGCGAATGTGTTAATACGCCGGCCACAAAATTTAATAATCACGTTATTCTACCAATACACTCCTGCTCGCTTAATATCTATGAAAATTAACGCACTAATTCAAAATTCTAAAAAATCAAAATATATATACATACTTGAGTACTCGATCAAAACATAGTGCTGCATATATAGGGTGTTATCATTATCATTTTGTGTCATTATATGACGACCATAAAGTTCAGTACAAAAGATTATTTGGAATGATAACGAATGTTTTCACAACTATAAAAAATAAATACAGGTGATAAATAAAATTAGGTGATAGAAACCTGAAATCACAAAAGTGTGAAACACATACAGGAGAATATCGACAGGTGGTGATGGTAATTCTGAAGTCTCATCTGTGGAATTCTATGACGCTTACCATGCTGCATATGTCTAAGCGCTGCATGTGAAAGTGTTGATCCGCCAGCGTTATAGACTACAGCCCAAGATTCACGCATCATCTTTAATTATTACAGGAATTTACTATGAATGGGTGGTCTTCACGGGACGACTTGCGTCTACCACCAATTTTGATTAATAGGCTATGACTGGCATTTTACGGGTGAGGGATTAAATTCATACGAACCGGGGGTATTTTAGAGCTCAGAAATATTTTTTTTTGTTATCTCTGTCGGGGATCGAACCCACGACTTTTGGCTTGCAAATCAAACGCTTTGACCATTGAGCTATACCCCGCATCCTTAAAAAAATAAGAGAAAAACTTGACTTGAAAATCGTAGTTAAAAGTGTAATTTACTGAGGATGGCATAAAATGTAGGGTTAGCACAAAAATTATTCCAAAACTTGAGTAATTTCGTTCAGTGTAGTGAACACATCACAGGCAATACATTTAATAATAAAATTACTTAAAAACGGTCAGCACACCTCGGTGGGTACACAATTTATACCTAATTACGTATTCCTTTGTTACATTAACTAAATATATTCAGGTTGTTGTAATGCTTCTATGTAATAGTGTGTAATACAAAATAAAATAAAAGTCTACCAGCGGATTAACTTATAAAGCGTTTTAATAGTTTCCAGCGTCTGGCGAATCGTAATTCAGGGCTGCCAAATTAAACAATATGTTCTTTATTAACTAATAATGATTTATATACCTGTATACAAATAGTATACAACTGGTACACTTCTAAATTTGTTACAAAATTTGTCTTATATGAAAATTCTGTCAACAATTGATTGGAGAAAAATAAACGGCCAACGCTGAGATTTGAACCACGGAATTAAAATAATATAAATATAAATAATTAATAATGGATTAATAATATATATATATATAATCGTGTCGGAAACATCGGGGTCAGATCCTGTCTGCCCAGAAGTGGGCGACGTCGATGGCGTCAATCCCGGCCATCATCAGGTCTTCCTGGGTGCAGTTACTCGGACACAGCGCACACTCCAGAAGGTGTTACAGGGTCTGCTCCACGCCGCAGTCACATTCAGTCGGTCCGCTTTAAAACTACGAGGATTTCATTTGGGTCCTCGTCTTGCGTACTCCGGTCCGAAGTCTGTTAATGGACCTCCATATATTCCACCCCTGATTGTGTCCAGGGGCTAGGTCCTCTTTCATTATCAATACATAATAATCAATAATATAATACGTGTTAATTTCTCTATTGATGAGGCGGTGTAAGTAGACAAATGGTTATCACGTTAAGCAAAAATAACTAGACAATACATTGATATGTATTTTTTCTTTGATTTTTCAGCTACTATTACAGTATATATTATGAGGTTTATGGATGGTTAATAGGATATAATGAATATTTCTGACATTTTTAATCTTAGCGTTCAATTTGAGATGCATTTCATATATTAAATTTAAAAATATATTTTTAACATCACGCTTAGAACTGTTTATTCTTCTTCTTCGTAGTATCATATCAATCCGGTGTATTGGTTTGCAGCAACAAAATCTTGCTTCTCGATCTCCACTCTTCTCCATACTCTGCAATCCTCTTTAGCTCAGCACAAGAGCTACAACTCATGTCCTCAAACACTAGATGCAATACGTTTATTTACGTATAGGAATATTGCTCCCATTGAGTGTGAAACCGCGACCATCCAATACGTGATTAAAAAGTGACATTACTGTTTTGATTTTTAGTCCATTCATTCAAAAACTAACGGATTCACAAAAAATTTAAAATATCACACACGAATTGATGTAAATTAATATCGTAAATGGATTCAATATTTTAACCGGTAATTGCTTGGTAGTCAACCGGTTAAGTCGGTTTACTTTCAGTCCCTATTTCGGATTTGTGGCTCCAACTAACTACGAGGCTTCGCTTCGAATCCCGTCCGCGGCGCTAAATTGTCCGTGGCCAATTAAATTGGAGCACAAAACCTCTAAAATGAATTTTTTAAATACCAAATTTTAGGTTAATTAACCGATACCTATATGTACCTGCGTAATTGTTGCTTCTTTGTATGTATATGGGATGTAATAAAACATACACATTTTGTTCATCATCATCATCATCTATCAATGATAAAATCTGATGATTCTGAAACACTATCAATCACAGTTATTTTTATATCCTTACCATTCATCAGGATAAACATCTCCAACGCTTTAACTCTCATATTATTAGTATCGGGTTATATCCATAGTGACGCTAAAAAATACTCACTACAATTTATAAAAAAAAATATTAATACGTCTGGTTGGTGTGGGATCGATAATTCGCAAGTAAAAAATGCCTGACGTAGTTTATTTATTAAAATTCATGGTAAAGTCGTCAGATGAAAACCGCCCAATTACAGTAAGAGTCATTTGAAACAGACGTTTCAAAATGTCCCCCTGTCGCTTAGTCGTCTTTAAAATGGTATTCCGTCATAATATTCACACAGTATACCTAATAAAAATATGAACGTGAGACATTTTTTTCTGAAAATACAGTTACCTTAATTAATAGTGGGTAGTTTGACTTAATAATGAAAAGCAAGATCAGTGACTTTTGTTTGCAACTATCCATCATATAATAAATGAAAAGACAAAGATACCTTTTTTTTTTTTCAAGCTCCCGGGATTTAGTCGTTATAATAGAGCCTTCGTGAACAATGTCTTCTTCTTCGTAGTATCAATCCGGTGGATTGGTTTGCAGCAACGAAATCTTGCATCTCGATCTCCTCTTCTCTATCCTCTGCAACTCACTTAAGCTCAGCATAAGAGCTACAACTCATGTCTTCGAAGACTTGCTGCTAATACTACCGTATAGGGCGCGCTCTACAGTTTCTACTCTCAACCATCCTTTCACAATGTCGTGAAGAAGACCGATGATGTGACCGATACGTCGGGCTCGCCTCTCTGAGATGGTTCTTACTAGGTGCCTATCTTCTTTGATTATGCAGAGAACCTCATTCAGAACAATGTACGAGTATGCAATATGCTCAATGCTTAAGTGATTTAGGATAAGTATGCTGATATAACTTAAGTCATCAATTTGTGGAGACTATTCTTTGTTTATCAAGCGAATTCGTAAGAACAACATAAAAAACATTGAATGATTGATGTTCAATAAATGCGTTGGACGTAACCGTTTAATCAGTTAACGCATTTTCTTTAAAAAACATATTTTTAGAACAAGAATAAATAATACTATAGCAGCTTTGGTATAAAACAGTGTAGCCGTAAGGAGTGAAGGATTGCCCACGGCCGCCTCTCAAAATAATGTAAGCCGCGGCTCAATTTTAAGCTCGTTAAATTGTTTTACAATAAAAGCAGATGGAGTTCTCTCCGCCTGGATGCTGTCGAAGGGGGGCGAGATGGGGGACAAGGGGGTCTCAGCAATCCCCCCACAAGATTCCCTTACTTGTCCCCTTCTCAACCCCAAAACCAGAGACGGCTACGCTGAATCTAAATAATATCAAAAAAAAAACATTATTAAATAAATTTTGATGTGTATTTCAGACGGCGTCGTAAGTGTTTTGACTCTATGCTCTTGCTCATCTCTTCTTTCCATATCTTAAGCATATGGTCACCATAAATTTGCGTCACTTAGTTCGATCAGTTGGCGCTGTCCATAGCTTGATATCTGCTTACAGAACTCTAGCTAAGAAGAGACATCCTGCAGCTAACGGGAGGTAGTCTTGGCACGGTCTTTAGCAATCGTGCTTTCAGCTACGCGGCACCAATGGTCTGGAACTCGCTGCCGAAAAGCATAAGAGAACTTAAAGCGGAGGCATCCTTCAGAAGCAGACTCAAGACCCACCTTTTTACTCAGAGAGGCAAAGAAGCGCTTTTGGAATGACCATTCGGTCATAAGAAAGCGCTATACAAATACTGATATAATAATAATAATAATAATAACATATATGATTCACGACTGGGTCTTGAAGAAACTACTGTTGTATCTGAAACATATTTTACGCCATATTTTTATCAAAGGTTTTAAGGAGATTACGTGACTAGCCTGATGCTCCCGAAGCCTGTACCTTTTTGGCGGCTCAACCCATACTATAAATGTGAATTATGTCAACAATTGGTGCTGAAATTGAAATAGTAGTAAAGTATTTATTCTAAATACGTAATGGTTTTTTACTTTGTTTTATGCGTACGGCAATCAACCAACCGTTCCACTGCTTGTATAATCAGATACCCTCAACACTCAGACTGCAGTCGCGAAGCAGCTTTCTGAGATCCACACAACCTCTCACATCCGGCCCTGAAGATTAGAGACTCTGGCAACAAGTCGCATCAAAGGATTTCATAACTCCAAAGGAAGGCCTCCCGACTGGCAAGGAACTTGACTGGCGGACCTGGAAATCCCTGAACAGATTAAGAACCGGAGTCGGTAGAACAAAGGACAACCTCGAGCAGTGGGAAATGCTTTGGAAGGGAGAGTTACTATTGTGCGACTGTGGAGACTTGCAGACCGCCTCATACCTGAGATCCTGCTCCATGTGTTTGACAAGCTGCACATTTTAAGACTTAATGCTGGGCAACACACGGGCTATTAATGTTGCCAGATACAGGGCAAAAATAATTTGACGTCGCTGACACGAAGAAGAAAAAGACTTTGTTTTAACATGGATCGCTTTGAGTAACTGTTATTCACAGACATTAGATCGCGGTTTCGTTTCTCATCTTCTCTTCGTAATTTTAATATGTATCTGCATATTTCTAATTAAATTACTACTAATGTGATGCTAGTTCAGTTAAAAATGTACATGATGAAATGATCGTGACTAGGAAAAGAAAATTTCTAAAAACAGACCGACTTTGTGTACAAGTCCATTTCCTCGTGTCTAACAGTAGTTGGCAACCATCCAAAACACTCTTTGACTGCTCATCTTCAAATAACTGTTTGTGCACAAATATAGTATCGATCATATGTTGTAATTATTATTTTATATGCTTTCAAAAACCTATTTTTTAATCTCCGTCGGGGATCGAACCCACGAGCTTTGGCTTGCAAAGCAAACTCTTTGACCATTGAGCTATATCCCCCGGCATATGGTCACCACAAATTACCGTCACTCAGCTATTATCTGCGCTCATAATCCATGCTTTCTCACAAGTTATTTCTTTATTAGAAGATCCACCTGGCAACATAAATAGTTACCGACGACCGCCAAGGCATGAATCCTGTGACGTGGTGAATGCAACCGTAGCTTATGAAACATATTTAGGGTGTTTTTTTAAAGTAATTGCATGCATTTTTGCAAAATCTGCTAATTATACGACGCTTTTAAGACTGCGAAAATTTCCTACTAAAAGTCGACTCAAACCATCTTACGCCACGCAATGTATATATTATAATACAAGCGGTGATCTATCACAGTAATGTCCACGCCAAATGTTGCTTAATTTCGGTGATCAAATGAGAACTACGCCAATAATGTGCTATATATCTTGGTCTAAAATCTAAAAACACTGCATATTATATGACTTTTCCTAGGCTTGAAACCTTTTTTTGATCTCATATTACTCATACTTTATTTTTTAAATGTTACGCCACTGATCAGCGCCTTGTCCAGGCTGGTACAACACCCCCGAGCAAGAAAATCATATTCCACTTTGGCTACTTAACATTCTATTCTCTTTTCCTCGCCGCGAGAATTCCGTGAGGAAATATTAAAATTGTGCATACATTAGATACCACCAGAGAGTTTTGGTGAAGGTGTGAGCAGACATCACGTTCTCTTCCCGTTGAGAATTTTCTAGAATTTTTTCTTTCCAAAATTTAAATATTTGAAAAACATATCTTATTTTGTATTACACAAAAAAGTATTATCATAGAGTGGATATACAAATTTTTTGCATACAAGTACAGTATATACCACCAAAAAGATTCCAAATATTTTTAGTTTCACAAGATCTTTTTCATTATTATTCTTGGTTTAAATATTGAATTTCTTCCCCGAAAGACTATAAAATAACAAAAATAACAAAAATGCAATATATATAAATATAGGTTCTTATGATTAAGTAACAAGAAAAAAGCAATAAAGAAAAGCAACAGAAGGTCCCAATGCTCATCAAACAGACGCCGTCAACAAATTATTCCTCCAAATAAACTTGTGGAGTTCATGTCTGAATTGGGCCTCCCTTACGTGAAATATACCAACATCCGAGGCGATTTGGTTAAACAGTCTGATCCCTCTCCCAGAGGCATTTATAAAACGTACACATGAGAGCACAAGTAAAGGGTTTTATTCCCATTGTGAGAATGAATGAATCACTAAGATTTCAGAATTTCGAATCGTATGAAGGAGGAAAAACACATTCTGACAGAGCATTCTAAAAAATACACGTGCTGAAGTATTGTCTTGGGAAATCATGAACATATGAAGAAATACATTTAATTAGTAAAGATGTAATATTTCAAAAATATAAAATATTTAAATACTATTCTAGCTACGTAATTGATTGATTTTTTATACTTTCCGTGATCTATTTCTTCTTTTATAACTGTTTAATTTAATTTAATTTTATCCGAATTTTTTTTTGATTACAATTTGTGACGATGTTTTATGATATTTTAATGCACTTACAATATTTACTGTTACGAAACATAACTAAATTAATAATATAGTGTTATCTTGTTTACATAATATTACGTACATAAAGATAATATATTTGAAGATAATATTATAACCATTATCTTAACTTACAATTAATGTTCAGATCTAGGTTACAATTTGTAAACATAACGTTCATTATTTAATTTTTTTTTTAAATATTATATTGTCAACATTTTTACTGTTCAACATTTGCTCATATATGGAACATAATGCCACCAAGATTCATTCTTGATGGCATTTAATGGCGCATAATGTTTTTATTTATTTTACTTAATTTGTTTACTTAACTTCTAAATGAACGTTATTGTACATGCTCTAGTACTTTCTTTTTTTGGTCTAAATCCATCTTAATGTTGCTTTATTAACCTGTAATGTAAACGCCGAATTGCAAGAAATCCGTTCATAGTACATAAATATACATTCTTTCTCGTTCTTCAGTACTACATTCGTTTGATCTAAATGCACCTTAGCGTTGCTCCATCAATATTCGCTGGAAATTTCTGACTAATTTGGTGTAAACACCGCAGACGACATGTTAAAACAATACTATTAACACTAAATGATTATTCTTCTTCATGATTTCATTAACATTAAACGAATATAGAAATGTTTGTTTAGTGTAAATGCATAATATGTTTAAAATGCACACTAATATTACCAACAAAAATATCACATTGTAACCATCATTGGTCGTGGACCAAAACTTAGATACATTACTGGCTGTTGCTTATCGCGTGTAAGTTGCGTTAAGTCGCACCTTAAGACTAAATGTTCCAGTATTAAATAACGAAAATTCCGTTCGACAAATCACCTAAAATTTGCCACGGAGGCTATCGGAAACCATATACGGGTGCCAAGAATGTTGACCGAATACTACAAACATCATCATCGCAAAATTTGGATAGGGAATCGTCAAACACCCACCCTACAGCGCAGACTTAGCCCCAAGTGACTACTAGATCTTCCCTGATATCATGAAGAAACACCTGGGTGGAACGCATTTCGGCGATAGAGAAGAG
Organism: Glossosoma conforme; assembly: GCA_022606575.1. Lineage (NCBI taxonomy): Eukaryota > Metazoa > Arthropoda > Insecta > Trichoptera > Glossosomatidae > Glossosoma > Glossosoma conforme. Next base: position 4,029,328 of record JAGTXR010000107.1, on the reverse strand, counting down.
ATGGAAGAATCGGTTCTCAGGTATCTGCGTAGCTTGTCGGCATATTTTTTTTGACTCGAGCATTCAAAAGCTCGTATACCGCATGCAAAAATGCATTGACCTCAGTGGCGACTATTTATGAAAAATAGGTAACAGTGTGAACTTTAAACTCCAAAAATATACGCATTCATGGTTACACTGTGAAAAATCACTGAGAAACTTATTTTATACGGATAACCCTCGTATGTTCCCAGGTAGACCTTCGTATGAAGAGGTTAAGAGCAATACATGAACAGTCGGTAACTGTCAACTGATTGGCAGCATTTTGTGTTGACTATATGCTCTAAATATAGGTAAAGCTAAACATGGTTATAGACGTTGTAAAATGTTTAAGAATCATGGGGTAACTTTGTCATCAAAAATGTAAATACTTAACTGTATTATTGTGTATATGTTTGTGCTCTAAAGTCGCCTACACTTTCGAGGAGAGATGGAAGGCATTAGTGTTTGGGTATGTGTTCCTCAGCTAAGATGTTGTTGGACCGGTTTGCTCCTCTTGCTGAGGTCCAGCGCAGCGTCCGAAACTTGGGGCCCCGACGAGAAAATAAGCGGAGAAGTTGTTGCCGAAGAGATTTCGATTAGCATAATGCGCTACGGGACGGACAAACTCTCGATGTGAATACGATTACTTTCTTTTATAATGTGCTGGTAAAGTAAAATGCACACATATGCTGTGTTAATTTATATTTTTTATAGAATTAAAAAAATATATAATTAATAAAATCAATTTGTCGATTTAGATACATGAGTAAAATATTTCATAATACACGTAAACAGCTGTGAAAAAAGTAATATATTAATTGAAGCCAAGTTTCGACATGAGCTCCACGAATTTATTTATCAAAGTAATTTCGTGGAGTCTTCTGTTTAGCGAGCTTCAGAACTTTTTAATAATTATTGTTAATAATAATAAATACCTAATTGTTTCTCTTGTATTATATCGTATTTCAGGATCGTATTAAATATATTTGTATTTGTAAGTGGAGTTTTTCTGCCCTTTAGGACCAAATGGTCCACGCTCCTCGTGAGCGTCAAGTTTATCATCAACATTTACAATTTTGATTAACAAATCAGACATAAATATGTCCTCGGGCTTCTGCTCTGGAGGTTGTCAAGGATCATAAACGAGTATGATCTCAGGTGCACCTCTGAATGCAGACATATCTTAGGATGGGGCATGGAAAATGGCACCTGATATTGTGAAATCATTTTTTTTTTGCTTCCATATCTTACTGGAGCATATCGCCACTATAAATTAAGATTTAAAAGAAACCAGGCAATTTTGATAACATCGCGGTAATCACCACACATATTTTCACTCGAATAAGCCATTTTTTTTAAAGAAATGTCATTTATTTATACATACTAATTTTGTTTTTTATTATTTACAGGTAAGGATAAATTACCATGACTTCTCGACTACTCTCCAGGCACATTGATCTTAAACCGCAGACTCTAAACTGGTATTTAGTAAACAGTATTCTTACCGAATCATCGATAATAAATGACGATATTCTAGAAACCCATTGTACAGATGCATTAGCTATTTGTCAGAAGCCAGGACATAACAAGAAACAAACATATTAAAGAATGTGAGTAATATACAAGTAGGTGGCACTTTTTGTTCGAGTATGGATAGTTCTTCTTCGTGTCAGCGACGTCAATTTTTTTTGCCCAATATCTGGCAAAATCCATAGCCCGTGTGCTGCCCAGCATTAGGTCTTGAGATGTGCAGCTTGTTGGACACATGTAGCAGGATCTTTGGTTTGAGGCGGTCTGCAGGTCTCCACAGTCGCACAATAGTGACTCTCCATGCCGAAGAATTTCAAAGATTCAATTTTTTCAGTTTGCCTGATTATTTTTTTTTTGAAGGATTTGTTTTCAGTAGACAGTATGCATAAGAATGAGAAGCAGTAGAACAAGTAACTTTTTGTACCCGGTGTTGCAACCAGATAATTTTCCGTAACAGGGAGCGGTGAATTACGCAAATTTATTTTATTTTTATTTTTTCACTCTTCTTCTCCAGCGGCCGTACAAATCTGAATATCTTTGCATAATGAAACACGAAGCGGATCCGTTCGCATTAATTCTTTTAAAAAACACTTGCGAATTCATTTATCTTAAGCGATATTTTATAGCGCAACTCCAAGACGCTCTAAAAATGAACATTTTATTAGTACTAACATCCTCTTCTCTAATTTCGTTATTGAATTGCGTGGTGGCGGGATGAAGAACAGATTAACAACACAAATACTTTTTTCAGAAGCAAATATATATTCTGATAACTTTACAAACTTCCGGCCCAAGTGGAATAGCATGCCGGGCCGGCCATAATGCGACCTTCTCGTGGTCGTCGGCACACACTGACTGCTGTGACAAGCGACAGAGATAAGAGACGAAAGATTGTATATCGAGGTTTTCGGCACCAGTCAGCAAGGGATATATCATGCTGATGTCAGTACATAAACATCGTACTTTAACATTATCCCAAAAATAACTTCTTAGGTTTTCACGGCCAGATTTGGTATTGTGGCTTTTGGGTTAAGCCGTGAGTGGTGAATTGCGATTTTCCAATATTTCGACCGCCAATGTAGGTGTCTTATTCAGGGTTGATTGATGACTTTGTGATGAGTTGGTGTCTGCAGAGCACTGGCAGAGCATCTGGACGACACAGAACATAAGTTTTTATTCGAACAGGAAATCGTGGCTTGAACGCATGGGAAACATGCACGCCTAGTAAGGGAAGCCACTGAAATCAAAAGATATCCTATCAACATCAACAGGGATGACGGTTTGATTCACAAAACACATTGGTATCCACCTCTAGCACATACTCAAAAACCTGCACAGACAAGCAAGGACAACCACAGTCCGACATCTCGTTCGTGGAGGTATGCTCCTTGGAATATACTTATCATGACGCACGTGGAGGTACGCTTCTTGGAACATACCCTACATATGTACATATGTCGCCCTATAAATATAATTCCAGTTTTTTAGACGTAATCAAACTTCGATTTGTTTGACTCTAACTTATTCTGTAATCATTTTAATGGTGTATTATTATTATTATATTAGTATTTGATAGCGCTCTTTTATGACCGAATGATCATTCCAAAAGCGCTTCTTTGCCTCTGAGTAAAAAGGTGGGTCTTGAGTCTGTTTCTGAAGGATGACTCCGCTTTAAGCTCTCTTATGCTTTCTGGTAGCGAATCTCCTCAATTTCCTTGGTGTATAGAATGAAGAACAATGGGCCGAGAACTGAGCCTTGTGGAACACCACATGATAGAGTAGATGGTCTCGACATTTTTTTCTGTAGACAGATGGTTTGCTTACGGTTTTCTAGGTATGACTGAAACCAGTCTAGGGCCTTTCCAGATATACCGTAATGTATTCTTAGTTTGCTTAAAAGGATAGCATGGTCTACAGGTCTACAATGGTGCTCTCATTACAGTGTTTTATTTTTGTTACACTTTATATTTACTGATATGAGTATCTTTTTGTTGTGTGGGTGCGTTGTTCGGTGTTGTAAATTAGCTGTAAATGTTTTTTAAATCTCCCCTATTAATTCAATAACAGCGCAGGAGTATAATTTGAATAATTATTTAAAAATGGGGGGCAACAGTGGGGTCGGTGCAGCAGGAATTTATAATGACAGCTGACGCGCTGCGAGCGGAAACAGCTGTTGCCTTAAATTTAAAAACATATATTTCAAGATCCGGTTGTAAAAAGTATAGTCAAATCAAGTGGCCATTACTAATTTGTTTATTGGTCTGTTGTGCGGAAACCTTGGACAGGTAAACGAAAGGATATGTCTTTATTTAAAGGTAACATATACGAGTATGTTGCAGAATGATAATACTCGTAAATACGTAAATTTTAACATATTTGTACGTGAAATGATGAATTAACGTAAATTGTTGGTATTGCAGCTTTGTGGAGTGATTTTCCTGAACACGTTTTTTATGTATACACATACAGGAGAATACCGACAGATGGTGATAGTAATTCTGAAGTCTCATCTGTGGAATCAACGCTTACCACGATGCATATGGCAAAGCGCTGCATGCGGAGTGTTGATCCGCCAACGTCATAGATTATATCCTGGTCTGCACGCATCATACTTATTATAACAGCAATTTATTATGAATGGGTGGTCTTCACGGGACTACTAATTTTAATTAATAGGCTATGACTGGCATTTTACGGCTGAGGGACCAAATACACACCAACCGGCGTATTTTAGAGCTCAGAATTTGAATAAAAATTCTTTTTTTTTAATCACCGTCGGAGATCGAACCCACGACCTTTAGATTGCAAGCAAACGCTTTTACAATTGAACTATACCCGCCGGCAATTATATCTATGAAAAATATGTATGACAATATGTAAATGGTTTAATCATGGCTAACCTTACCTCATCTTAACCTAAATGTATTAATTAAAAAAGCTAAATTACTGCTTTTCAAATTTAATGTTTACTTGATATATGTATTGAAATATCATCACTGCCTGCAGATTGATATAATTAATTGAAAATAATAATTTAAATTATTTTTTTGTACAATAATAAGACATTAGGTACGTGAAGTAAAATTGTTAACCCCTTAGATGTCCTAACGTTAACATTAAATTAATTTAATTTTTGCCCTCGTTAATTTGGTACGTAGAACGTACGAATTAAAAAAAATTCAAGTGGTGACCAAACAGCGTGAAGAGTCTAGTGGGGTGCGCGTGTGAACCAAGGGAATTAATGAATTTGAACTGTCGATAAGAAAAAAAAACTTTTGTGTGCATTTCAATAAAAAAATATATCGTTTAGCTCTAATGACGTGGCGTAGGTTAAGGGATGATAAAATCGCGAACGTATTGAAAAAAAAATTGTTTGCTTTGATAAATGAATTGTTTATTTTGTATGACAATGCTTTTTTACAGGACGCTATAGAATAAATGTTTTTTTAAATTCCTAGATTTTGTGGGGCCACACGAAATGAACCCCGAATATGCTCATTTCGAACTCTGTCCACTCTAGTCACACCGCCCGACCACCTCAGCATCTTCATCTTTTCCACATGAATCGTATCCAAGTCGCGTTTCTGCTGGGTCCAACACTCTGATCCGTAGAGCATTGATGTCCTTTATTAAAACAATGTTAAAAGTATTTTTATCTATTTACTTAAATTAATTTTTCTCAATGTTGATATCAGCTTGATATAGCTCTTTTAGGCTGATGCTGAAAATCCTCGAAAAGCTATATTTTGTCTCTTATTTTTGTTCGCTCGCCTGACATTCACATCTAATAATGTTACTTTTAATTATATAAAATTTGCGTTTGCATACGTCATTTTATTTGTTTTGAAAGTTGCTCCGTTTCATGTTGGTGCAACTGTCATCTTTAATTTGTTTTTTTGCCGTGATTATGTTGGCGGCGCTGGATGTCACAGTGTTCCGGCAGTCGTCAGTTAGTCGCCGTTCGACCGGCCAGCGAAAACGCAATGTAAAGGTCGGACGGGGAAATCGAGTCTGTATTCAAAATAAATGCGAATTGTGCTTCAAAAATAAGTTCTTAGTGTTGCTAACAGGCTCCTGCATCCTTCCTCCACGCGGCAAAGTGAATGCTTAATATATAAATTACTTAATTTTATTTAAAAACGTTTTGAAATCCATGTTTTTTTAGTTAAGGCAAGTTAATGAATATTATGCGCATTTTAGATGGATTGCTTTTCTAAATCAAAATAACCAGGCACTAACTCCAACACGTACTGAATCATTCTTGATGTAAGATTAAATTCCGTGAAAATAATCCCAATTAAATTAATATCTCACTTGCCTTAGCATTTTTATCGTTATTTTATTCATTAATTAACCTAAAATGCTTTGCCCGGTTGTGTTTTTATTTTCAATTATATTTTCATCTAATTAAAAACAATTTTCTAACAAACATCACATTATACATACGTTCAGGTCGCTATTGATGCATTTTGCTTAAAGATATATATTTAAGGTCCGGCATTCGAATTAAATTATTTAACGAAATTTAAGCAATCGTGATATTTTTTTTGTGTATTTGTTTTAAAGTAATGTGAATATTTTCGTACACTGCGTACTTCATTAGTAAACAATCTCCATCTGCTCAATGTGATACATCTTTATACAAGGTTTATTTTGGACCAAATGGTCCTAGCATCAGGAGCATCGGGCTGATCGTCATAACTGCTTAAAAAAATATTAAAAATTGTCTTAAATATGCCTCGGAATTTACAATCCTTTCTCTCCGAGCTCTTAAGGTCATCACCTTATATATGCCCAGGTGGAGCTTCTAATATATATATAATCGTGTCGGAAACAACAGGGTGTCAGATGCTGTCTGCCCAGAAGTGGGCGACGTCGATGGCGTTCCTCCCGGCCATCATCAGGTCTTCCTGGGTGCAGCTATTCGAGCACAGCGCACACTCCAGAAGGTGTGACAGGGTCTGCTCCACGCCGCTGTCACATTCAGTCGGTCCGCTGTAGAACCAGCTTTTAATAAGGCATAGGGAGTGTCAACTGACAGAACTAAGTGGCGAAACTTTGTCTTGAACATATCATTGAGGTCTTTAAGTCCAAGCTTAATTTCTGTCTCCTTCTGCCGCAAGGTATGTTGTGATCGTTTACCGCAAGGTGTTAGTCTGCTCAAGATATATTCGAATAAATATGCCCCAGATATGAAATGGTTATGGTAAAAAATAAATAATTATTAAATAGATACATCTTCTTCGTAGTATCAATCCGGTGGATTGGTTTGCAGCAACAGAATCTTGCATCTCGATTTCCATTCCTCTCGGTCTTCCGCAACCCTTTTCAGCTCAGCATAAGCGCTACAATTTATGTCCTCGAATACTTGCTGCAATACTACCATCTAGGGCGCCTCTACAGTTTCTACCCTCAACCATCCCCTCCACAATATCTTGAAGAAGACCATCGTGGCGCATGATGTGACCAATCCATCGGGCTCGCCTCTCTGAGATGGTTCTTATTAGGTGCCTATCTTCCTTCATTATCCTGAGAACCTCATCCTCCTGTTCGTGACGTGGTCTGTCCAGGAAATTCCGAGAATTCTTCTTTACGACCACATTTCAAAGGCCCCTAGTCTTTTTTTATCACTTTCAGATAAGCACCATGTCTCACAGCCGTACATTAAGATGCTCCAAACAAGTGTTTTGGCAAGTTGCTTGCGGAGCCCTAAAGTAATATTCTTTGACTCAAGAACTTTTGCTTTTTCATTGAAAGCTAGCCTTGCTTGATGTATGCGACTGTCGACTTCTGTTGTTACATATATAGCTGTATATATTTTATATCTTGTTTTGACATGGATCACACTGAGAACTATTACCGCAGTTTCGCCACCAATGAACGCTTCATCAGTTCTAACGTGCATAAACAAAAAATTATAATTACCTTTTGAATGTACTTATTTCAAAGTCACATTTATATTTTTTTGATTAGAAGCGCTTAGCTTTCCATAAAATTACGAAAGTGGACTATAAAATGATATAAAAAGTATTAATAATATCAAAATATCTGAATTGTCTAGTTTCTGTATGTGGATATAAACTCAGTTATTAAAAAACACTCAAGTTAAAGTGTGAAGGAGAAAAGAAGTGGGGGTATTAATGTTTTTTTTAGGCAGTCAACCCCTGCCCCCCTTCAGATCATTACCCGCCCCCCCCGCGGCGTTTGCTATTGACACGTAATTGATGAATGAACGGTCGAGGGAAGAATCACCTAGGTCAGCGTTCGCCAACCTATGGCTAGTTTACCCTGTACCGTTCTATTTTCCTGGCCATAGTTTTTTCCCAGCGAGTCCAGCGACAATTGGACGTAGTAAACTCGTAAGTTATCATTGATCACCGAAGTGAAGCATCATTGAGAGCGAATTGAAACATGAAGGGGCACCGCCTGTCGCTGGATGGGTTGAAGCATATACGATTTCGTTTCCAGGTGGACTTTCGTATGCAAATATGTCTTTGGGAATTTGTGATTAATAGAAAAAGAATATATTTTTAGTGGTTATACATTTTCATGGGTGTTCACGGTTTCAAAATCCTTTTTTTAAATTTGAAAATATGAAAGTTATTTAGAAATTACGATATTCCTTAAGGGAACCAACCTATTATAGCTACTTTCTTTTAGAATTGTAATTTTAAATTAATTAAAAAAAAAAAAAATAGTTTTGATTCACATTTATTTTAACTTCAATAATTGATGAAGATGGTCTCCAGAGAGGTCGAAACATGTAATCAGTTAAATTAAATGTGAATCATATTTTTTTTAAATTAAAATTAATATAAAATTAAAATTATGCAGTTTCACCAAGTATTGTCAGTTGATTAATTTTCCTTGAGAATGAATAAATTGAGAAAGCCTTAGCCCACGGCACACCTCAAATCTTAAGAAACACCTTGCAAACGGGTGTAAAGTTCGTTACCTTACGTCAAGGTATGTCTCTGAATATGGGTGTGAGTGACGCAGCAAATGCGCAATAATTTTCACAACCGACCAAACAAAATTATAGAACATCGTGTCCTTCTTCAACTCTCTTGATTTTTCACCTTCATAATAACTCATGTGAAGACAAAAAATATTATATAATGTACTTAGTATTAAAATTATAACTTCTTTTTACTTATATACGACTATCTAATCAACATATCTGATTAATAAGAAGAATGTAATAGTGAAAATATTCATATAAATTAGTCCCGAATTTATTTTATTATATTTATTTACGGAATAGTGTTTCAATGACAATGCTATGAAAAAGGTTGTGACACACTGACCTACGTGATTTATCAAGCCCAATCTCTCTTAAATAGAAGGCTGTTGATTTCGGTGTTTGAAAGAGGCATATTCGACCGCCGACCATTTTTTGAAAATCTGCATGATGGACGTTCTTTGATTTATTTTTTGTTTAACTAACAATGGCGAGGTCAGCGCCGGGTCTATTTTAAATAACCATTTTTTATGCTCTACTCTTTATTTTTATTTTTATATATATATTTTAGCTACCGATCTGTCTGTTCAAAACGTTATTTTGAACATAATTATTTTTTATTAAAAATCAAAAGTTTTAAAAGTAATTGTTATAATCAAACTCTCTATCTTAGATGGAATCTGTCGATTCACACAGTCGGGTACGCCACAGGGCATTTTGCCACTCTATGTAAATTGAGGGGATCAAGGTCCAAAACAACAGGTATCGAGGAATTTGCGGCGTATGAAATTCAATGTATTAATATTAATTTTATAAAATTAAGAATGCTTACGCATCGATACGGAGCATTGACCATCCCAATAATCTGCCAATCTATGTAAATTTAAGGGATCAAGGTCCAAAACGGTATCGAGGAATTTGCGGTCTATGAAATTCAATGAACCTTGGTATTCCTGCATCACCATTTAAGCTGATGCCGTCATTTCGGGACCGCGACCTCGGTTACGGAACACTGTCAACAATAAAATATCCTTTGAGTTGCTCGTATACAACAGTTAAATCTTCGGGAACGATATTCTAATCATGTTATTACTAAAAAATAAATAAAAAAATCATACAAATCAACAACAAATACAATCTTATACAATTTTGCAAGGTTAAAACAATTGATTTATTCGCAAATTTAATTTTAAAGTATAATCATCAATCCTGATTTTACTGAGAATTAATCTTCTTTGTAGTATCAATCCGGTGGATTGGTTTGCAGCAACAGAATCTCGCATCTCGATCTCCACTTCTCTCGGTCCTCCGCAACCCTCACCAGCTCAGCATAAGAGCTACACCTCATGTCCTAGAACACTTGCAGCGAATACGCCCGTCTAGGGTGCCCTCTACAGTTTCTACCCTCAACCATCCCCTCCACAATGTCGTGAAGAAGACCATCGTGACGCATGATGTGACCAATCCATCGGGCTCGCCTCTCTGAGATGGTTCTTACTAGGTGCTTATCTTGCTTGATTATCCTGAGAACCTCATTGTTCGGAGAATTAATATTGCTCTTATATTACATATCATGTCTGTAATTGCAACGCGAATACAACTTGAAGTGCGTACTCACAACTGCAATTGCAAACTACAAACTGCACTGTCACACACCACACACCCCACTCTAATTTGTTCGTGAACTTTTCAAAATGAAATAAGATTGTTGGGGGGTAGATGGGGTGAGATGGGGGGACACTCGGATAACCCAAGGGGGGTCATTTATCATCGACGGCATCTGCTGTGCTTATTATTGTTATTAAAATGCCGAGCACCACACATTCGCCAGTATCGCTTTCTCTCTTTCTGATCCTCCCTTTCCACCTTCATTTTCATTTTGTATCTCCCTACACGTTGCACAATTCACCCCACCCCATTCAAGTGCAGGAATGCAAATAATTCGCCGCGTTAAATGCGCATTACTCGCATATTTATTAAAACAGATTTAATTACAGATGTACTGTCGATTTAATTAATAATAAAATGACATTAATATATCATATTGTAATTACGGTTTTCGTTTGATCGCTGAAGTTAAACTCGGACCAAAAAGTGGATGGGTCATGCCCTGCTTCTTATAGCGTATCAAAATGGCTAATCTTTGGATGTGAGACGTCATGTTAATTAAATACTATATATTTCACACAGCTGTTATCTTTTCGAATCCCCGAACTCTCACTTCTTTTATGTAAACACTTTCAGGAGAATACCGACAAATGGTGATAGTAATTCTGAATTCTCATCTGTGAAATTCTATGACGCTTACCATGATGCATATGGCTAAGCGCTGCATGTAGAGTGTTGATCCGCCAACGTCATAGACTACAGCCCGAGATTCAAGCATCATCCTTATCATTACTGGAATTTACTATTAATGGGTCTTCACGGGACGATTTTTGTCTACAAACGATTTTAATTAATAGGCTATGACTGGTATTTTACGGGTGAGGGATCAAATTCACACCAGCCGGGGGTATTTTTAGAGCTCAGAAATCGATTAAACATACTTTTTTTAATCTCCATCGGGGATCGAATCCACGACTTTTGGCTTGCAAAGCAAACGCTTTGACCATCGAGATATCCCGCCGGCAAATGTATGTTATATGTATGTTATAAGAGAGTTGATTGTGTTTACTAAATATATAAATTAGTCAATATGTCAATAAAATTTATACATATATACAAACCTAATTCGGTAGTATTTATCCGGGGTATTTTAGAGCTAAGAAATCGATTAAAAAACCTTTTTTTTTAATCTCGTTGGGGATCGAACCCACGACCTTTGGCCTTGCAAAGCAAACGCTTTGACCATTGACCTATACCCGCCGTCATACCTTGGACGTTGTCGTTATCCATTTATATCCAAGTTGATGCAAAGATGTTCTAGGGCGGGGCATGATCAATGGCTGCTGACAGAATCGTTTGGCGACAATTTGATATAAAAATATAATTAATATAATTAATATATATATACAAAATATGTGTATGTGGATATGAAGTTAATTTGATTAAAATGCATCAATTAATCTGTGCTAATTATTAACAACTTGTGTCATTTCTTAATAAAAGGCGAACGTGTGCGAGATAACAACTCTTTAATTAATTGTGAAAGGCCAAAGGTGTCTTGAAAACGATTAAGGAAATAATAGCATTAAATTGTAATTAGCACAAATTATGTTTTTTACAACTAGTCGTGATCGCCTTGAAATAAAACTGTGTCGCCATAATTAAAATTAATGAAAGAATGCAATCAAGGAAATGACATGATTTATTGGTTACATGATATATACTTTAAAACCGTAATAATATGTGTCTTTTTATGATAAGTATTTTTTATTTTAAAATAATTAAATATAAATAATTACGTAGGGAACTCTGTAAATTACACACAAGATTATATAGAAGTATCAGATTCTTAGATAAGTAGTAACTTCAGATAAGTACACCTGTGCTCGTAGTGATCCATTGTTTTTGATCCCAGTTGATACTTGTGGAGCTTCGGGCATTCAATTTAGAACAACGGCAATGGCGCTCCTAAGTGGCCTACCAGCACACCTCGATCCTTTTCTTACATCCTTTTCTTCTTTTGTCGATGGTATTGTTCTCCTAGATCTCTGTGATCTTTGACACGTGTCATCTTCTTCTATTATGTTTTTTTTTTGTATGCATTTGGCTTCGTTAATTTACGTGCTTTATCCCGATTATATCCTTGTTGTATAATACTCGTGGTTCAACAGCAAGAGACTCACAGATTTAAACAGCAGCTTTGAAATGTCTCAGACAGCAACACAGAATACGTCTCTTGTTCTTATTATTATATAGCGCTTTTGTATGACCGAATGGTCATTCCAAAAGCGCTTCTTTGCCTCTCTGAGTAACAAGGTGGGTCTTGAGTCTGCTTCTGAAGGATGCCTCCGCTTTAAGCTCTCTTATGCTTTCCGGTAACTATTTCCAGGCCATTGGTGCCGCGTAGCTGAAAGCACGATTGCCAAAGACAGTTCTTATAGATAATACACTTCACCAAAGAATGAGTCACAGTCAGGCTTCATCGAAAGAGAGGCTAAATATTAAAAAAAACTATAAATTTCAGCATGCAGTAAGCGCCTGTATTCGACGAACATCTAATAAGTTTTTCTTTTTTCATATCAATATCTTCTCTATGGAAGGAAAGAAAGATTCCGGAAGTGGCTGTTTGTCTATCTCAAAGTGTCACAAAAACTGGTCCTAAACGGTCTTTCTTCCTAGTATCAATCCGGTGGATCGGTTTGCAGAAACAGAATCTTGTATCTCGATCTCCATTCCTCTCAGTCCTCTGCAATCCTTTTCAACTCAGCATAAGAACTACAACTCATGTCCTCGAATACTTTCTGCAAATACTCCCGTCTTGGGCGCCCTCTGCAGTTTCTACCCTCAACCATCCCTTCCACAATGTCGTGAAGAAGACCATCGTGGCGCATGATGTGTCCATCGGGCTCGCTTCTCTGAGATGGTTCTTACTAGGTGCCTATCTTCCTTGATTATGCTGAAAACCTCATTGTTCGTGACGTGGTCTCATTTTATGTACTATAAAAAATTAAATGACATAATCAACAAATATAATGATCTTAGTTAACTAATTATGATTCTAATAATATTGTAATTAAATAATAAATAGTTTGATAAGAAATTATAATTGGTTATTGTTATAATTTATTTAACTAATTAAATGTATTATTAATCAATCTAATGACTAGTATTTTATAAATTGCTAATTGTGTAATTATAAATATGTAGTAGGATAGTGTGAGACCTATACATTACTCGTAAAAATACTATTCACGCCTATCTCAACATTTGAGCCGAATATTCACTATACATTTTGACAGCTGATATAGCATGCCTGCTTGTGAAAAAATAGATTTATTTTACTCGCTATTTATTGGTTGCTATGCTTGAGCAATTACTGGTTTGAAAAATTTCGATTCAGCAATGTTGATGTCATAAATGCACCACGTTCAGGAAAAATTTACCAATTGAAGCTGATGAAGACAACGAAGCCATTCTCTATATGTATTATAAAAAAACTCTTGTATTCGACCGTCTATGATCATTTGAAACTCCTTGGTAAAAAATAATCGTTATTATTTTTTTCCTTAAAAACAGTGTTACTTTTCGAACAACCTATGGATTAAACTTCATTAATGAATATGATTTAATATTCGATTCAGTCACAAAATAAACCTTATTGTCCACTCAATAACGGTCATTGGATTTAATAAATCAATTCAATTTAAACCCAATTCGATTCAATTAATTACTATCAATTGCCGATTTGGTAAATAACTGAATCAACAAGTTAATTTATATCGAACTGATAAAGACACTCGTCAGTCTATTAACTCAATTACCACGGGCTTTGTTTCTAGCTGCTACGCGGCTCAATCATATTCAAAGTCCAATCAGAATCTGATGAATATGATAAAAAAAATGGAATTTAATTGCATCGATAAATAAAACATTGTGTAAGACTGTTCATTGTTCTGACTAATAGTATTTCTTTTTTTTGCTTGTACAGCTCATTTTCTTATAAATTAACGGTCAAATATAACATTATATGTTGCTGATTAGTGATAAAAGCGTTAGTTTGTCATTCAGACACTGGCGGTTCAAAACCCGACCATGCTTGATTTTTAAAAAAATATTTGATTAAATCTAAGCTCTTGACATGCTCCAGGTAGGGTTGAGCAACTCCTTAAGGACAAAACTGGCCAGTGCCAGCGGGTGTAGCTCAATGGTCAAATAGTTTGTTTGGCAACCCAAAGGTGGGTTCGATCGTCGACGGAGATTAAAAAAAAAAAGATTTCTGAGCTTTAAAATACCCCAGTTGGTGTGAATTTGATCCCTCACCCGTAAAATGCTAGTCTTTAAAATTGGTGGTAGACGAAAGTCGTACCGTTAAGACCACCCATTCATAGTAATTTCCTGTAATAATAAGGATGACGCGTGAATCTGACTGTACTTTATGACGTTGGCGGATCAACTCGTTGATCAAATTTAGCTATAAGAAGCTCAAAAATGCTGTTATATTTATGAAATGTAAATGAAAAATATTCCATCGATGTAATATAGATTGTCCGTCAAATTACTGTAATAAATTGTATTACAAAAAATATGTCGCTATTCAATGAGCGTCACAGAAACTCATTAAATAACGGTGACAAATGTGGAGTAATTCACGGGAACTAAACGGGATTCGGCAGCGGGGAATATGGGGTTCCGCCGGGATTGAGAGGACGCAGAATGGGGATCAATTGAATCCCGGGGGGACCCTCGGCTAACCGCTCGGACAATGTGAATTTATTTTCTACCTGGGCACTTAGACCGTTCCCTGTTTTATTCCAGAGAGGGGTGGGGGGCAATTGTAATGTGCTCCGGCGAGTCGTCCCTCTTATTATGCCCCCTTCGTACCCTTCGCGACACCCCCCGCCGGTTATTATTAATTTATTTATTTTTCGATGTGTTGATGTTCCACGAGTGTGTGCGCACATTTCTATTTGCTAGGGGATGGCTATACGTGAAATTTATGTCATTATTTCGAGAGTTTGTCAATATATTTGTTAATATTCGTAATATATCAACTAACGGCAGTAGCATTTGTAAACGCAGTTCTCGTTAGATAGCAATATTAGAAGTGGACTAAAATTTGAATAGGTTATCGCATGTTCTGTACCGCGTGTCATTTTTAGGTTGGCCTGCCCTTCACGATCAAATGGTCCAAGCATTAAGAAGCTTCGGTATACTTAAAAAAAGTTTATAAACTAATATATACCGACATCAGCACGATGTAGCCCTTGTCGAGTGGTACCGAAAACCTCGATGTACAATCTTTCGTTTACGAGAGCCCGATCACGAGCGCGTCAGTGATGTGTTGACGACCGAGAAGGTCGCATTACGGCCAGCGGCATGTCATCCCGCTTGGCCGGAAGCTTGAAAGCTTATCATAAATATAATCAATGTGCTTCTAAAAGAAATTATGTGTTATCAATCTGCTCCTAATCCTGCCTCACGCGACGGAGTAACACCCTTTTTGAGAGAGAGGAGGATGTTAATTCTTAATATTTTCCAATATTTTTAAGTCTCCGAGCTCCTACCATGGAGACTGTCTAGAATTACATATATTCTTAGGTAGACTGTTAGGTGTGGAGATATCTTGGAACAAGGTTTTAAAAATGACAGCTGATAGAACTGAACAGTAGCAATTTGTGGTGACAACATGGTCCAGTCTTACTTTCTATGTTACATTCGATCAAAACATGAAGATGGCCCTGGAAGGAGTATTTACTTCGGATGTTCCAGAAGAGCAATAACTGTAGCAGCCTTTTCTTCAAACCCCTGCTCAGTGTCCTGTAAATCCGTCGGGAAACTATACATATAATGTACTCGGCGCAGTTTCTATAGACAGACTTCATGGCGGCAGTTATTGACGACCGTATGCTCTAGTTAAAGAAGCGGAAACGGGAATGATATTATGATTAA
The DNA here is from genome assembly GCA_022606575.1 of Glossosoma conforme. Lineage (NCBI taxonomy): Eukaryota > Metazoa > Arthropoda > Insecta > Trichoptera > Glossosomatidae > Glossosoma > Glossosoma conforme. The sequence continues at coordinate 4,013,259 of JAGTXR010000107.1, read as the reverse complement.
GATATGAAGGCAATTCGAGACTCGTTGTAGTATACTCTCTTAGCAGCTTTAGACTGAGGTCTATTTGACATCTAACTGATGCACCTAGAATCACGAGAAGGCCTTCTTCAGCCACTCTCTAACAAGTAGTTTTTGCGTGCTTTCAGTATCTGGGTCTCCAAAAACAGGACGGGACAGGGTTTTCACCAAGCGATTCAGATATTGAACGGGTATAGGAAGAAGAAGAAAACATAAATATAATTATGTATTCGATATTAGAAATCAATTGTAAAGGAAATGCTAAAAATATAAATAGCATTAAAATGATTTCCGTTCATTATAAAGTGATATTACATATTTTTGTACAATGATATTTAGTTAATTGATTAGAAATTAATTGATTACCATTAATGTTTGTCTATTGCTGAAAATCAATTTCGCGAATGTGGTCTCTGCATTATGATATTTCTATAATGGCGGATTTATCATCAATTCAACAATTAATTAAACCGAATTAGCATTCAGCGATAGACGGATATGTTACATAACTGATCATTAACTTGCATTATGTGTGAGTATATACATCATGCCTAATTAATTAGCGTCATAGAAAGCCATCGAACTTTCGACAGGTCTGTATAAAAATACAGCGTGTTCCTAAAGTTGCGTTTGTAATTTTAAAATGTGTTCCTAAATCTAATTTTTACCTGGCTAATACATATCATTGGCTATCGCAGGCGAGCATAAACTATCAAGGAGTCTATCGCTGTCCTTGAATCTAATCAGGATCTAAACATAGATCGTGAAAATTGAAGGAGTAAGAATTGGCATTTAATTGAGCTTCGTGGTGGCAGTTCTGACGATCACTATCGACCATATCACACTGTAAGCGCTATTCTCGTTAAAAAACTGAGTTAAAGAACATTAAACGCGGAAAGAAAAAATGGATGGGTTACCGTCTGTTGCTTTCTGTGCGTCGTTGTTTTGGTTAAGACGACCCTTGGGATCAAAAAGTTCAGACTTCAATAGCGGTAAGCTAATGATCTATATAAAATATTTTGATTAACAAAGTCACCTAAAATATACCTCCGATATTATTTCAATTTTTATTTCTTTTCCTTCAATAACATTACGAAATATACAATTTTTAATCTTTATTGAAGTACTAACGTAAGTGTGATGATGTAAATGTATTGACACATTTAGTGTCAATGACCTCACACTCAGAACAAGTGTCGGAATACGCAGCGCAAATAGTTAGGATTTTTGACAACAATAACCGTGTCATAAACATATCATGGTTGACACACAAACAACACGGCATTATTGTCACAAAATGAAACGTCTAACATTTCGTATCCGTCCAAACCAGCACTGAATCTGAAGCAATATTACACTAAATATGTCAATATCTTCACGCAAGTTGGTTTCAACCACTGTTCACTGCGATTCATCGTCTTACACGTATCCAGGGTTGAATTATGGTCCTTTCAGGCTACATTTCAGGCTCCATGAGAGACTCCAGCAAAGTTGCGATGACCCCGACTTTGAAAGAAGTTGACAGCGTCCGTCTGCTGACAATCCTCCCAATGGTCATCCAAGAGGGAATGAATGCAGCGGTCGTTTATAGCTGCTCTGAAGGTCATGATTAGACATATATGTTCCCAGGTGGATCTTTGGGTGCAGAGATGTTGTTGGAGTGCTTAGAATCGTAGATAATGGTAACTGAAATAAGTGTGTGGCTGCAATTTGTGGTGATATGGAATAGATATGGGAATAATATGCTTTAATTAGGTAGCAGATATAGATTTAATCATAGTCACCCTGTATTACAATATTGCTCGATACTGATAGTACAGATATTATGAGAAGAGAGTATATAACGAGCTTGCACCACTCTAGTACGTTTGTTATTGTTTGCGTAAAGGAGGAATTAGACTAATTAAAAGGATCTTTAGGAGGCTCCCGTATCACTTGATGATAATGCCGAATTAATTCCTTTCATTTCACTAATTAAAATATTCCACCGGCGTAATTAACTAATTAATTAATTAATTGAAGAGGTTATCATTACGTTATATTACTTATTATGAGAATTGCTACGCGGAGATTATTAAAATCATATTATACGTTTTGTTTTCTAAAATATTAAAAGCTTTAATTTTTAATTTTTTTTATTTTATATGCAAAATACGTCGAAAAACCAGTATTTCTGCTATTTTATATCTTCTTCTATTTCAAAAGCCGGGATTTTAGCTCAGTGGATAAAGCGTTTACTTTGCAAGCCGAAGGTCGTGGGTTAGATCTCCAACGGAGATTTAAAAAAAAACAAAAGAGTTTTAATCGATTTCGGTGCTGTGAATTTGATCCCTCTCCCGTAAAAAGCCTGTCATAGCCTAGTAATCAAAATAGGTGGTAGACGAAAGTTGTCCCGTGAAGACCAACCATTCATAGAAAATTATGAAATAATAAGGATGATGCGAGAATGTCGTGTAGTAGTCCATGGCGTTGGCAGATCTCGCATACACATGCAGCGCTTATCCATATGTAAAATAGTAAGGGTCATAGGATCTACAGATGAAAAACTTAAGAATAACTATCACCATCTGTCGGGATTCTCCTGTATGTGCTTACATAAAAAAAGCTTTTAACAGACTTTGGGGGTTTGAAAGTCAGCATTTTTAAGGATACAGGATGTATAATCCTTAGCTGCCTGATATGTACCATTTTGTTCTAATAAGCGGCTAAACTCCACCAACACCACCATGTTGTGCGACTGTGGAGACCTGCAGACCGCCTCGCACCTAAGATGCTGCTCCATGTGCCCAACAAGCTGCACATCTCAGGACCTAATGCTGGGCAACACACGAGCTATCGTTGTTACCAGATACTCGGAAAAAATAATTTGACGTCGCTGACACGAAGAAGAAGAATACCATGTCAAACATCCAAGTACAATCAGCGCCCAATGTTACTTAACAAGAACCAATGGTTCAACATGATATGGTGGTTAGTCATGTTATATATCATATTGAGCAAATAAAATGTTCACAGCATCCTGTTGCACTTAAAAAGTATTATTTAGAGTCATCTGTGATAATTTCAATAAAAAAAATAAAGGCCATTTCGTAACAAAAAAAAAACATAAATATTTGGAATAGAGCCTATTATTACTGTGGATTTAGTCGTGTTTGGTAATAAAACATATCCGGTGCTGGATTCGCTCGACAATGATGATGACCCCTCGCTGACGAAAATAGTAAAATTTTACTTTTATGAGTCATAAAAATATAATTTATCATGCATAATTACTAACCGCCACTGGTAATTAGCCGTATTGTTATGACGTTTGATTTTTTTTATTTTTTATGTGAACATGTTCTGTAAAACAAGAGTACAGGAATTGAACGAAGATTTTATGGCGCTTACCAAAATGGTTAAATGCTACACGCGAGTCTATATCCAAACCCATAATTTTAAAAAGATGTTAATTTTTTTTCATATTAAAGACTAAATAGTACTTTTTTCGACTGTTTTAATTTTTTTTCCAAAATTTTCAAAATCTGTATATTTTTTTCTAAATTTGCAATAATTTAACCTAACTACTATTTGTCGTCATATTAAAGGTTTAGTCGTTAAAGAACGTTAAACTTCTACAAATATATTGACATCAGCGTGATATAACCCTTGCTGACTGTTACCGAAAACCTCGATATACAATCTTTCATCTCTCATTTTCATTCGCTCTCGGATACGCATGTGCTGTCATTTTGTAGTGCCGTTAGGAGGACTAGTTATATAGATCGCCACTTGCGGCGCTGGGTGTCACCGACCGCGGTGCAACAGTTAGTTGTGTGCCGAGGGTGGCGAGATCATATTGACGTTGGCCCGGCCTGAATACTGTGACTATGTCCGAGCCAGAAGTTTGTAAAGTTATCGAAATATATATGTCAATGTGCTTCTGAAAAAGTCTTTGTGTTGATAATCTGCTCCTCATCCTGCCACCACGCGACTGAATAACGACCTTTCTAGAGAGGAGGGTGTCAATATCTACACTCGAAGGCGCTAGGAGGGGGCACATTAATACACATATATTATGTTCTCAACACACTAATACCATTAAAAATATATACATACTCGTAAATACGTATTGATTTAGCCTAATATCTTGTAACATTGATGGACCATCTTTTTGGTCTTAATATATTTGCAGTGATACAGCAATGACTCTCCCTGTTGCAGCTATAGCCATCAATTTAGGATGTCACGTTTTCTTTCTACTTCGGCCCTCAATCTGTACAAAAATTTTGTATTTATTATATAATGTATTAATAATTATATATTTTTTTCTTTCAGGTAAGGACGCTTATATACAACCCATTACTCTTTTATTGTTCAACGTATATTGGTAAGTTTGTATGTATTATGAATAATTTCATATACGCTCCCTAGACGGAGCATATTATCATCACAAATTTTCGCCATAAAATTCAGTCAGCTGCTAAGATCTTGCTGTACTATGTCAGCTCTACATCCCAAAACTACACGAAGTTCTGTTATATTTTTAGCTTCCAACGGCTTTCCAGTATGACGAGAGCCCAAGGGCATGAATAATTGGCCGCTTTAGTTTATACTTTCCTGCAGTATCTAGAAAACGTATCCCAGCAAAATCAGCCGTTATATCTGAACCGAATGTGAGATGGAAGACTGTCGTTCCGCTCGTATAAATTGTTATTTCTCACATAATCAAACCATCAAATGCATTATACTGCTGCATTGGCTTTGTGTAAGATACCAAGATTTACAGTTTTACAATCGTACCAGTCAGCAAGGGCTATATCATGCTGATGTCACTACTATTGTTTCGTGCGCGGATACGCAAAACAGATAATTGTGACCGAATATGAGATAATATGTTTTTGTGTCGTGTGTTGTTTTTTTCTATGCATTAATACAATATAAATCATAATTATAGCGTCCGAGGGGGGACATTTATGGCTATTAAAATAATAAAAATATAAAGGCAAACGGTTAATAAATGTGGAATTTATAACTCCTACGTAATTATCGCTCTTTTAGCTAACCTGATTGTGAGTTACGACTCCGAATTAAATATATTAAAAAATATATATGCTTAAGTTTTTAGTTACGCGCGCTATAAAAAAAGCTATCTTTTAAATATGCCTGATTAAGATTTATTTATGCTTTTATTCTATGCGCAGGTATTGAACACCTTTTAAGGTAGAGTCCAAAAAATATTTCATTAACTTCTGATTCATTTAGTGTTTCATACCTTTTGCAAGTTCTAGGTGTACAGACGATTTGTACGCGTAGAACACTTTAATACAATAACATCCTACTCTCTCGAACTACTCTCTAAAAAACGGTGTTATTCCGTCTTGTGAGGGCATGATGAAGAACAGATTGATAACACAGACTTTTTCAGAAGCACGTTAAAATATATTTACGTTAAAACTTTACAAGCTTCCGGCCAGGCGGAATGACATGCCGCCGACCTTCTCGGTCGTCCACACACATCTGACTCGACCGGCCCGTGGTCAGTCACCAGCGCCGTTAGCGGCGGTCTGTATAACTAGTCCCAATATGGCGGACACATAAATGTATGGCAAGCGACAGAAATAAGAGACGAAAGATTGTTTATCGATGCTTTCGGTACCAGTCAGCAAGGGCTACATCATGCTGATGTTAACAAATAAGACCCGCAATCGCCAGTGTGAATAAGTCTTGACTATAATTTACTTGCCTATCACTTATATTACAACACAACCTAATTTAGTCTCTTTCATCATGCTTCTCTATGTACAATACTTACTGCATTCTTTTCAAGCTATTTATTTAAATAAAAAGCTCCGAAAGCGCAAAACTAACACTCGTATGCATATACGTTTCTTAAAATTTAAATAGGTGAGTGGTAGTCTGAGGCTTCCTCACTTTTTTTTTTATTGCAGGATGGCTACCTTAAACATTGACGAAATTGAAATCTTTACATCGTAGATTAGTCTATTATCATTGTGGACTCTCAGTGACTCTTATATACTCGTAACTACGACTTATTATATAAGCTTAACAATTAATCAAAATATTTTTATCGAATCGCTTATTTTCAATACACGTATCATATGTGATAGGAAAACAACCTTATACGTTGATAAAGTTGAGGTAAACACATTGTAGGTTACCTCTTTTTCATTGCGGTCTTCCAGCGGCTAATTAATTCCTATATAAGTATGACGTATCGTGTAAGCTTTACATATAATCGACTAAGTTATATCAAATCGCTTATCAAGACACGCATCATATGTGATACGAACACGTCGAAGAATTGCTAATGGGAAAGAATTTTTGAAGAGCTTTTCGTGCACCACAGGTTGTCAAGGTGTTAGTTGGGTTCACACATGGCCGCTCAGGAAAGATTAATATCATTATGGGCCTCAACTGACGCAGTCCACAATGAAATCTGATTAACATATTAAATACAGTCTTCTCCTGTAACATTTAATATTATCATAATCAAAGAGATTCTAAAACTTAAAGCAATAAAATATTAAAAAAAAAAACTTGTTTTATTCTCATTCATTTTGATATCTTTATTTATGTTAAACGAGAATTTGATTAGTACACGAGAAAAACCATATACATAGTAATGTAAAGGTTTAACTTTTTAATTTTTTATTGTACAAAAAAAAAATAAAGTTATCTCATAGAATAATACTAACCTTAGCTAGCCTTTGCGGTTGAAATACAGCTACACTGAAAATATTAAAAACTATATATATTACCTTCTTAGATCAACATATTGTTATACGAAATAAATTAGTATAAATTACGTAAATCATTTTTAAAAGTATTGAAAATTGTATGTACTCTTTTAAAGTATGCCTTTGAAATAGAAAAACTCACAAGGGTACTTGGTAACTGTTTCCGTTGCCGCGGCTGCAAGAATAACTGTGGTGGAGCCACTTCTTAACCGAAACTGAGCGAATGATACAATGTTCCGGTAGAAAAGGGACCGGAGTATGGATAAATAGACAATAGTGTTCACTGTGACCATACGGTCTCGCTCATCTCTGGAGGGTTAATTAAGTTTGATAAAACTGTTTAATTGATACCACTTAACATCACCGTTGCTAAGAGAAAAGAAAACGACTTCACGTCGCCGGGATCGTTATCAGAACGCGTGGTGGAGGAATGACGAGCAGATGAACAACACAAAGACTTTTTGAGAAGTGCATTGACATATATTTTCAATAGAGATTGGCAAACTTTCGGTCCGAGGCGAAGCGTATGCTTTTAGTCCCGGTACAGATCACAACTGACTACTGGTCGCGGTGGGGGTACAACTGCCGACAGGCCACTGAGCGCTCGTAGTGGGAGACAGCTGGACACAATAAAATACAATATTTGATCTTTTATAATTGACAAATATTTCATTGATTTGTTTTTCTTCATATATTATGACCACGGTTGTTGCTCCCCTGAATTTAAATTATAAATATCATTCCTGCGCTTACCCACAAAAAATCTATCATTCCTCATTTATTTCAATATTCAAAATCTCGTTTATATTAGAAAATTAGTTTAGTAATTAATAATTAATAAGAAATTAAATAATGAGAGAGGATACTAATAAAAGGCTGGCAGTTTTAAAGCGAGCTGACTGATTGTGACTGCGGCGTGGAGCAGACCCTGTCCCACCTTCTGGAGTGTGCGCTGTGTCCGAGTAGCTACACCCAGGAAGACCTTATGATGACCGGAAGTAATGCCATCGACGTCGCCCAGACGGCAAACAGGATCTGACCCTGATGTTTCTGACACGATTATATATAATAAGAAATAGAAAAATAGAGAATTTGTGTTTTTATCTCATTAAACATTTTACAAAAATACATATTATAATTTTTATACTGTGCGTAATAATTATTTAAATAAATTGAAAGTAGTAATTAATAGTTAAATATTTATATTTGAGAACCAGTGCCGAATCAAGCTTTTTTAAGGTGTGAATTCAAGAGGCCCTACTTATACCATAACAATCGCTTCTTTGTGTGCGACTAAAATAATATATACATTACATAATACTCTTTTTCTTATGTATATAGAGTTTATACTTGCCCACGCGATCTGGTCTTAAATTTTATTATAATTATCCTACTACCGACCTCTCTTGGGCTATTACCATAATTTTAGAAATTATAGCCCGGATCTATACGTCTCTAATATGGACCTGTATTTATAATGCGGTACACCTCAGTTAAATATAAAAAAAATGTTAAAAATTTGTATCAATTAGAAATTCCTTTGATTTTTCTTATCTGAATATATCTCTGCTCTATTGGGCATGCATATTTTGTGACTACTATAAAAGTTCCACGTATTCAATATCTTTTACTTTTCTTAGTAAGAGTGTATATCTAATTTTTACTCGTTAACGTTATACTAGAACTAATCCCTTATACATATACGTTATTTCTCTTTAAAACTTATGAATATTATCTATACTCGTTAAAAAGAAATCGCCTCTGAACTTATCAGTTGCTAACTGGCAATAGTTTGAATAAACGTATCATCATGGATATATAATAGTATTTCACTCTCTGATATGATGTGGTTGTGTGGTAGGAAAAATTCAGTCCTTTAGAACTTTATATAAGGTTTACTTCAATTTAATCTTGGTTTTGATCTATTTAAATTACCTATTTCAAAATTAAGGCTATATCAACTCTCGGGCATCACCCCACCAAACATACGGCGGGAAGTCACCACCATGAAGGAGTTCTCCAAAGCAACCCACGGCACACTCCACCCTATGTTATCAAAAAATAACCACACGGCTCAAATCAATAAAAAACGTTTAAACAGTCGACAACTGAACTGGTGATACCCGAGGCCACCCTGCGGCTGAACATGTGAGAAGCGCAACTCAGGAAAATACTTGGATTGCACCGAAAAAGGACCTAACCCCTGGACACGACCAGGGGTGGAATATATAGAGGTGTCTTAACAGACTTCGGACCGTAGTATGCAAGACGAGGACACAAATGAAAACTTGACAGTTTTACAGCGGACTGACTGAATGTGACTGCGGCGTGGAGCAGACCCTGTCACATCTTCTGGAGTGTGCGCTGTGTCCGAGTAGCTGCACCCAGGAAGACCTGATGATGGCCGGGAGTTACGCCATCGACGTCGCACACTTTTGGGCAGACAGGATCCGACCCTGTTGTTTCCGACACGATTATATATAATACATATTTAATTAATAAAAAATATTAATTGAATAGATAATATACGCCTAATTATATAAATTATTTATGTTGTCTAATCGCGCATGATAAATTATACAAAACTTTGGGGATTTGTTATTTTTTAAACTTTGAAAACTTCTATTTTATATCTCACAAGAAAGCACATTTTAAATATTAATTAAACTAAATTAATATTTTACAGCTAACGCAAGTAGTGGAAATCTCCATAGGCGTATCTGTTAAATTTATTATCGCGTGCTTAGTAAATATGGAACGAGAAATCTGGCTTTAGTTTATGTTTATGCCCTTTGATGCAATTCAAATTGTGTCTCGTTATATTGGGCATGCAGACTTTGTGGCTATTATAAAAAACGCGTATTATCCAATTTCACTCCTAGAACGTATCGTCCATATATGTACTTTAAATGTATGTCTTAGATTGTAATCTCTGGATACTTCCATTGGACTTCTCAGTTGCTGATGATATAACTGATCATAATCTACATAAGTGCATCATCAAGAATACTGGCATCTCAACAACAACCAATGCAGTCGTATTATGAGTTGTGAAAACACGTACGATAATTTAGATCTTTTAAAGGGTGGGGAGCCCAAATAATAGATCCGCTCTCAAGTATGCAACGAACCAATGAATTGTACAGTACGATCAGTACGGTAGTGCTCGAAAATGTCCTGGCACTACGCAGAACAAATCCTAACATCTTCAGTGCCCTTCCACACACAGCTTCAATGTGAGCATGACACGTTAGCTTTCTTTCAAATAATATGCCAAGATCTCTTATGGATGATACTCGCGGGATGCTAATACCACCAATACTATACCTATGGTATACCATCTTATAATTACGAGTATACAATAAGACGCTGCACTTACCAACATTAAATATCAGTATTTTTTTTCTTCAAGTTTCCTGGTCCGCAACGTCCTGAAAGGCTTATGAAAACTATACGTAGAATGTACTCAGCGGACCTCTTCAAGATAGAGCTGACATGGAATGAATAATGAACCATGACAGCTGACAGAGCTTTGTGTCGGCAGTTCGTTACGATCATATCCTCCAGTTAAAAGAGAGAAGATACAAGTATGTTTAGCGTAAAATGATGCACATGTGATCTTTTCTCTTATTCATCGTCAGTTTTCTTTTACAACGTGTTGGAGTTCTCAGATGTTTTTGACGGAATAAATTCCAATTTATTTATTTATTCCCTTGGATATTATCGCGTTACGCCCTTGCGTGTTCCCATACATCAATATTCAACTTTCGCCGGCTGATAATTAATTTTCGACGCGGCCAAGATCAATATCAAAGATTTTAATTAAAACTATACAATCTATTAAGCATAAACAAGTGCGCTGGTATGCGCAAAAAGTCCCGCGAATCCGAGAACTTTCACAATTAACTCCGCCGAGGGAACTTTTTGATTGATCCGGGGGGTGAGGAGTACACTACGCAGGGATTGCAATCCCGGCAAGCTTAAATCCCGGGAATGTGCTATTTTATAATTGCGATCCCGGGAAGCTTTTCCCAATCTCGGGAACCCGCTTGGTGAAAACTCTCCCTGTCCCATCCTGTTTTTGGAGACCCAGATGGGGACCTGCAAAACATGCAAAAAGCTTCTTGTTAGAGAGTGGCCAGTTAGATGTCAAATAGAGCTCAGTCTAAGGCTGCGAAGTTAGTATACTACAGCGAGCCTCGAATCGCCTTCTTTGGTAACAAGTTGCTAACCACGAAATACGTGGCAAATCCTGGGAATGAGCTTTTTTATAACTGCAATTCGGAATCATCATAATTTTTTGTATAGTTGTCACGAAATGTTGCCATGTAACCCTGTCAGTCGTCATAGTCCTTGCTTAATCCTAAGTTAGCTCTGTCTCCCGGATCTCTGCCGAGTACATTCTTTATATAGCTTCAAACAGCTTTTCAGGACGGCATCGGCCTGGGGACTTGAAGAAAATATAGATGTATTTATGCTTTCCTGCAGAATCCGAAGTACATGTCCCAGTCAGATCCACCTTCATCTATAGACTGCCTTGTCCACTCAGTTAATCGTAGTGTTGATAAATGTAATAATTTACTTGTAACTTATACTTCTATCAGAATGCATACATATACGAGGGGAATCCGTAAAATAAGGTTCCCAGTGATTTTTCACAGTGTAAAACATGTTAAATTCCATGAATGCGTACATTTTTGAAAAGTTCAGATTTTTACCTATTTTTCTACATAGTCGCCACTGAGGTCAATGCATTTTTGCATGCGGTATACAAGCTTTTGAATGCCCGAGTCTGCCGCCAAGCCACGCAGATACCTGAGAACCGCTTCTCCCAGCTCTTCTCTATCGTCGAAATGCGTTCCACCCAGATATTTCATCATGTCAGGGAAGAGATGATAGTCACTTGGGGCTTAGTTTGGGCTGTACGGTGTGTGTAAGACAATACCCCATCCAAATTTCGCGATGAGCTCGTTCTTGGCACCCACCTCGCGCCAACCTTAGCATACCCTACATACTCCGTCAAAATCTTGTCACTTGAAACTGTACCGCCATGGGAACCTTATTTTACGGATAACCCTCGTACGTGTTAGTGTAATTAGTGTATTTAATAAAAACCACACCCGAGGCACGTATACTTGCAAACTTCATCGAAAAAGCGATTTCACAAATTCAGTATGACATCTATACTATATGTTTTAGAAATTGATTCAAATTATGCGTTCGATTACATTCCATGCTAAGATAGTCTCGTTGTATACTTGTATATATAAAAGGTGTTTTGATCAGTATATAGAAATCCTTCACCTATCACGACCCGTTAATATATCCGCTCGACTGCAGGTTTCCTCTCAGCCTCGATTCTACCTGTCGCAACCAACGCCAGCTTTAACCCCACTGATACAAAAATACCGAGATTAAATATATATAATCGACTAACATTATCGCAGAATCTGATTTTTTTTATAACAAAATCGTAGTGATTTTATTTTATGTAGTAAGAAAGTACTTTTTTGCATTCTTAATACTTTATAGACCACTGAAGATTTTTACAAACTTTCGGCAGTTGATACACTTACAAATTCATAGCAAAGATCATCTTATATGAAAAAAATCACATAAATAATATTGAGATAAATATACTACGGATGTGATGTTTCGAATGAATAACCAGTTTAGATTATTGGTAATTAGAATATTTTTAAATATTCTTTGACATCAGCATGATGTCAAAGAATTTCCCCTGCTGACTGGTACCGAAAACCTCGATATACTTGTACAATCTTTTGTCTCTTATTTGCGTTTGCTCATCGGACACGCATGTGTTGTCATTTTGTAATGCTGTTAGGAGAAATAGTTAAAAAGATCGTCACTTCCGGCGCCGGGTGTCACCGACCACGGCGCCCGGTGCCCAATCAGTTGTGTGCCGACCGCGACGAGGTCGTATTATGGCCGGCCCGGCATGTTTTTCCGCTAGGGCCTGAAGTTCTTAAGGTTCATCATGAAAATATATGTGCTTCTGGAAAAGTCTGTGTGTTGTTCTTCTGCTCCGCATCCCGCCACCATGCAATTCAATAACGAATTTAGAGAGAAGAATGTCAATTTATTGATTGAACTTGCTTAATAAATACGCATGTAGTTTATGGCAAGCGCTATTTATAACGAATACGAATTAATGATATAATACGTGTTAAATTCGTGGGTCGGTGAGGCGGCTTAAGTTGTTAAGTGTTCAGCGCGTTAGACAAAAACAACTGGACATGATGTTTGCTATGAATCTGTATGTGTATCAGTTGTTGAATTACATTGCTTTATATTGTGATACAATTAAAGGTCCACAAGCTCTAGTACTTTGTCTGCAACATATGGTCCACTAATTGCCACTCAGCCAATTGTTCATGCCTTGTTCCAAGACATCGCTGCATTCTAAGATTCACCTTGGAATATATGATTCTGGACGGCCTCCAAGTAGGAGTTCGGGGCTTGATTAACACTGCATTTGAAGTATCCGGTGCATACTTTATGACATTTATAATCAGAGATTTAAGAATTTCGACATAACCGAAGCATATACCATTTTTTACTAACGGGCGAATCAACAGGCTCCATCTTTATGCGAAAGCTACACCATAACGAATCTCGAAAATAGCGTACGAGTGAGAAACCGCACTTTGAGGCGTTGTTAATACGTTTTACGTACCCCACTACATCACTAATGCATAATTTTTTGGTGTATAATAACAATTAATTTATTTCAAAAAACGCAGTTCCAAGGTACAAAAGATAAGAAACATAGAATATACATAAACAATACATACAAAAGAGAAAAAAAAACATAAACGAAGAAGAAGATGACACGTGTCAAAGATCACAGTGATCTAGGAGAACAATACCATCGACAAATGAGGAAAAGGATGTAAGAAAAGTATCGAGGTGTGCTGGTAGGCCATTTAGGAGCGCCATTGACGTTGTACTAAATTTAGTGGTCGAAGCTCCACAAGTATCCACTGGGATCAAAAACAATGGATGGATTATCTGGAACGTAGAAGTCAAAACATTCAAGAAACCCAGGGTTGTGGATTGCACTGCGAAGAAGAAGGAATGAATGCTTGAGAGCAGCAATTTTCCTCCGGGACTCTAACGAGTGGAAAGAAAGCATCTCTAGAAGAAAAAGAGTTAAATAACAATGTAGTTTTAAATATATATATTTATATTTTTTTTAGGTTTCGAACATTGGTCTTTTGAAATAGGCTTTCGCAATGCATTTCTCAGCTACATATATGTACTGCGACGTATGTATATACATGCCGTATTATGTTCTCAGGCTTTGTATATGACCAGTCAAGTATATAAGGTTGTATTTATGTATGTATTTATTTATTCGTCTCGTTGTATCCAAACGCGGGCCGTAAAAACTGAAACAGCGATCGTAAATATGACACTAGGAAGCGGCCGCACATGGGCGTAACGTGAATATTAACCCAACCGTGTCCAACCTAACCTAATAGAACTTTATCATATATCACCTCACTTATAAAACCCAACCTAACCTTACTTAACCTCCCACATAGAACCAAACCTAACAGAATCTTAACTAACCTAACCTTATTTAACCTCTTGGGATTGAGCCGTCCCTTAATGTGTCGGACTAATCATCTCATTTCCTTAATCACTTAATATTTCCTTGTATACTATACCTAACACCTCTTCGAGTACTCGAACTTCTACTCATCGAACCATATACGTTCCCAAGTGGACCTTCAGATGCAGGTATGTTCTAGAATGAGGAATCGTCAATGAAAAGTAACATAATAAAGTGGCGGCAATTTGTGGTGATTATATGGAACGGATATGGTAAGAAATTTAACCTCACACACAATTTAGACCCTAACCTAAACTGTCCTAATCTCATACATTTTATATGTTAAATTATCAAATAAAGTTAAAAAATATAAAAAAAACCTCAAATAAGTTGACCGATGATTGAAAGTATTCCTGAAATACATAAATTGACTTAACTTTATATTACACAAACATAATATTTACATAACATAACGTTTACTCAAATATAACATACTAAATGCGTAAGATAATCGATTACATAAAAAAATACATGTATACGTGTGAAAAGCTGCAGAAGCTCTCAATTAAAACGAAACCGCGGTCTTTGAGTATGTGAATAAATAAAAAAATAATCGCTTAATACATTTAAAAAAAGCACATACCCATTAATTTTATAATGTCTTTTTAAATTGTCTTACCCGAATACATATACAACCTGTAAATATGTGTGTACTAATGTAGGAAGTAATTACTTGTCCAAACATATATAAGCCACTACGAGTTTTTATTTTATCATTATTGAAGATGGTCTCCAGGGTGGCCGAAACATGTAATCATTTAAAATAAATGTGAATCAAAACTTAATATTTTTAATTTATTATTTTTTAATTAAAATTAATTTAAAATTATACTTATGCAGTTTCTCCAAGTATTGCCAGTTGATAACCTTAATGTTGATAAACAATGCTCAACGTGACAATATTATATCAAGGTAAAAAGGGTTTTTTCTCTTTGATGTAACAATTATTCAATATATCGTAAAAATACATTTAATTACTAAAGATTAAAATTTTCAGCTCTCTTGGACGTACATTTGAATTTAAATTATTAAATAAATGTATGATTTTAAATTGTTCCGCCATTGATGTTGAGGTCTATTTCAAGACTCCACAGGCGGCTCGAGACTTGACAATAAAATGGCGAACCTTGTAAAATAAGTTTTATCGTTTTCTCCATTTTGAAAAAAAAAACCCACGGAATGGACTCCTCTGCCCTCGCGGTCTTAATGACCGGACCAAATCATAATTCATTTTTAATTACATCACATTACAATGCAATTAACATCCCACGCGTCCCGTAATGATACCTCATATTGTTTGTTTATTACTATTTAATCTTTTTAAAGAGTGCATTATATTTAGTGCGATTTTCTTCATGTCAGCGACATCAAATCGATTCAGCCCAATGACCTGCAACATCGATGGTCTGTCTGTTGCCCAGCATAAGTTTCCGAGTAGGATCTTAACCCTTTCGCATCGGTTGTCGGCATATGCCGTCTTATGATTCCCCGACCGTTGGTTGACGTTATATATCGTTTTGCTACTTTCTTAGAATAGTTTTTTATGCATCATCTGATAGCTAAAGGATACAAGAACCAATGTGATATACGAAAATAGACCAGATAAGTACATCTATGCTTCAAATACTAGTTTTATAATTGACAGTATAATTTGTATTCAAACAGAGCCGTAATGAAAGGGTTAAACGTGATGCAATTTGCAGGTCTGCATTTGCTCAGCAGTAATTCTTCCTGTTGCAGCACCCACTATCGGTACAGATTGTCTCGCGTTCTTCCGACTTCTATCCTCAGCCTGTTTCTTCTTCTTCGTAGTATCAAAAACGAGATGTATCTTGCATCTCGATCTCCACTCCTCTCGGTCCTCCGCAACCCTGTCCAGCTCAGCATAAAAGCTACAACTCGTGTCCTCGAACACTTGCTGCAAATATTCCCGTCTACGGCGCCTTCTACATATTCTACCCTCAACCATCCCCTCCACAATGTCGTGAAGAAGACCATCGTGGCGCATGATGTGACCGATCCATCGGGCTCGCCTCTCTGAGATGCTTCTTACTAGGTGCCTATCTTTCTTGATTATCCTGAGAACCCCATTGTTCGTGACGTGGTCTCATAAATACGTATTTTAAATCAATTACTTAATAATTAAAAAGAAAAAAAAAACTTTTTTTTTGACCTGAAGCCCGATAGTTATTGTCTTTAGTCTCACATGATAGTTAAAAAAATCGATGTTGCCAGATATTGGGAAAAAATAATTTGACGTCACTGACACGAAGAAGAGAAGAGTTAAAAAAAAAACTCAATAAATAGAGCTTGCACAATAATGCACCGTCATTATTAATGCACTCTTATGCACGCTCATTAATGAACAAATGTGCATTTTTGGCGGGACATGAACCTGCCATTTCGAATTTACGACCTGACACATCACGCGCCAAATTTGATGTCAAAAAATGGCGCGTAAACAGCCGCGGAATTAGCGGGAAACAAGCCCGAATGACGCGCCGGCCAATCATTTCACGTGGAATTATATACGCGACGTAAAATTAACGGTCATTTTTGAGTGGGAGGAGTGTAATTTTTCGCGTGCGGAATTATTACCTGTGCGGTGCAGGGCGCGTAAAACGCGTAATAATCCGGCGTATTTTGTAAAATAAAGCGAATTAATTGTTTTTTGTGTAATGCGTGTTGGAGTGTACATCAGGATTTCATATTGTCATATTCGTCTCATTCGTCATTCGACCATTACAGAGTGCGGACGTACTTTACAGTAGCTCCAATAAAATCGAATGTGACGTGTGTGCAACAATAATAATAATAAAAAAACTGATTTAATAATAATTTCTAGTGAACATCAAAGTGTGATTAAATGAATCAAGATAGAATGCGATGGAAGAATTAATAATTAATACTAAAGAGCTGATCAATAAGATCACCTCAGCAAAGATAATAAATTAAAAATTCAACTGGAAAAAAATATTCAAGAAATTGAAGAACAAAAATCAAAAATTGACTTTTTGGCGGGATTTACAAAACGAATTAATTAATAACAGCAAGAAACAAATGAAAAAAGATTGAAGAAATTATCTCTAAATCGAACATATCTTATGCAACAATCACAAAGAGTTCACCAAAGAACCAACTAAATTTACAACGAAACAAGACTCAAAACACACGCAATCATAATAGAGTCAAAAAAGAATGCTAGTGCTGAAATAGTTAAAACTAAAATAGCAAAAAATGTGAACCTAAACAAAATGAAAATGGGAATAATTAGTTTCAAAAAATCGGAGAAAAAAGAATCTAATAATCTGCGCAACAAAGGGAAGCTAATTTACTGTGCAATGAAATAAATAAGAGAATCGGAGACGAGGTTACCGCTGAAGAAATTAAAAAACAACCAAACTTAATTATTAAGAGACTACAAAAAAGGCATTACTGAAGAAGAATTAATCAGTAACATAGTCAACCAAAATGGACTAAATGAAGAGGACGAGACTAAAATTAAATTAATCAAAGAAATTAAAATCAAGAAAAGCAACGATGGAAAAGAGTGGGATACCACAAACTATATCATACAGACAACTCCTTCGATTAGAAGACATCTGATAGAAAGAAAAAAAATTAACATTGGATACAACAGAGTCAACATTGAGGACTGCAACCCACTAATGCAATGTTACCATTGTCAAAAATTTGGACACACAGCACTACGATGTCTGGCCAAGGATCAACCACCAACCTGCTTGCACTGTTCACAAAATCACAACCACATAAACTGTAAAATTAAAGAGACACCAATTGTACCAATTCAAACAAATTTCACAAAACAAATTTACCCACTAACCACAACGCCAGTAACCACCAGTGCATGATCAGAGAAAATGCTTAAAATCGCAAACAGCCGGATTGATTTCGGCTGAATTCTGTTATTATCGAGGTTAATTCAAAGTATACCTACATCATTTACAATTCCTGTACTGTATTTACTATCGAGGTTAATAATTTAAAGCATACCTACATCATTTACAATTTATGTAATGTATTTACTATCGAGGTTAATAATATAAAGTATACCTACATCATTTACAATTTCAAAATTAATGCTTGCAATGAATGACTTTACATGCAACAATAACAATAAAATTCAAATAAAAGAACTCATACATGACTCGATCAAAGATCTCAACCAATTAGTACAAAATTTTGAATAAATTTTAATGATATTATTTTATATTCTAAAAATGTATATATGCAACACTTAAATCAAAGATGAATCCATCTACCTTTAAGTGGCGTGGAAAGAAAATTTAAACAATAAAAAAATGTAATACTGTCAATAAAATCTTAAATGTATCCTATTATATTTGATTAAATAAAAAAAAAAAAAAAATATATAAAACTGATGATGAACATAGTGAAATATAAAATTATCAAATGAGTTTATAAATCAAGACGTCTTGCATTTTTTTTTTCAATTTTGCTTTCGTCTGTATAATCATATAATGAAAACACTGGATACTATAACATCTAAGTCTAGAGTACCTTCTCATACGCAAATAGCTTGAGAACATTGTCACTACAAATTTGCACTATACACTTCTGTCAATTGTAATTGTCAATGCCTTTTCTCAAATTATCTCTTCAAGTGCAAGTCCACTTTAGGAACATGCTATATTTAGTTCCCGATGGCTTTAAAGATATAACAATTGTACGTCTTTCTGAAATGTGTTTGGATGTTTTTTTTTATGGAAGAGCGTGCAGGAGAGCACAAACGGTCGAAACCAGTGGGATCTTTAACGCTCAGTCAAGACGACTGGACTTTGTATCGTGCGTTGTATTTATATAGATTAGAGATAGCAAATGTATATTAATATGTTTTTTGAAGAGATCTGAATATATATTTCAGTATTTTTAAATAAGGTGGATGATAAGCCTGTAACACTCAAAGCCTGATCTTTTGGTTCCGAAGAGGCTGCATAATCAACGACACGCAATCGACGGCATAAGGTTAATCTGTGTCGAATATTGCTAAACTTCAGTGATAGACACAAACAATAACTGCGTAACAACATCCATTTCTCGTTTATTAAATAATATTTCCCTTTACATAGTACTTAGTTCATTCTTCTTCTTCTTTATCCTAGCCATTTCCCATCATCTGGGGTCGGCTCTCCTTGTGCACGTTCGCCATGTATGTCTGTCCTGCGTTGCATTCTCGGTCAAACCCAGGGTTTTCAGATCCTTGTTTACAGTTGTAGTCCAGGTCTTCTTCTCAGCGTGGGTATGTTGAGAGCTCTCTTCACCATGTGGTCGTCATCTCTCCGTGTCACATGCCCACACTATCTTAGGCGGTTTTCCCTTATCTTTTCAGGTATGGGGGCCATCCGAAATGAACCCTGAATATGCTCATTTCGAACTCTGTCCACTCTAGTCACACCGCCCGCCCTTACGCAGTACTTAGTTCATTGTTTTTTATAATTTTTACATCAGTGTTATTTCACCAGCGAATGACTCGAAGAATTGTACGACACCACGGTCTCATTAAAGCGAATAACGTAAGCATAACGTAATTCTTAAAACCATGCGTAAACTTATGTATAATACGAGTATATGATGATTATTATTGTAATCCGATCTGTAAACGATGCTATTCATCTGATACAAGACTTTCAATTAAAACTTGTATCACTAGACTAGTATCAAGTCAGTGTTGGAAGCAGTAAAATCTGTGATTTAATTATTCATAATTTGAATTGCTCAGGTGTAATAAATGTAGCATCAGTGTGTGGCGTCAACGGCATTAGCGTTCACATTAAACCATTAACTAATCACTCGATAAGCCGACGATCATTGCCAGTGGATTGATTTATAGTATCATTAATATACTAGTGAGAAATGCTGTATATAATAATAATATAATTATGCACGATTGTTAAAAGTAAATATCCAGAAGTCGCAATTACAAAATCGCTCAGAAGAAAGCTTTTCACATGGAAACTATGATAGACATGTAAATACTTTTTACTTGTTATTTATATTTTTAGCATTACTTTGATATACACTTCAATATTAAATAAATATTTTGTACCTTATTTTATAAAGGACAAATCCGACCTATCCTTGAATACGGCACCTTAAGATTGGAGCCGCAAAATACCTTCTAAACTTAATTGACTCAGTTCAAAGAAGAGCAATTCGTTTGATAAACATTGACACTCTTACGTCTAACCTGCAATCAATGGAACATAGGTGTAAGAAAAAAGATTGGTTCTCTTAATCTTTTTTACCGTTATTACCACGGTCGCTGCTCTTCGGAACTTAAAGAACTAATTCCTCATGCACCCACCCACAACCGACAAACTCTTCTTACACTTTCCGAACACCCATACACGGTTAATGTTTGTCGACCAAGAACTGGCAGTTTCCAAAGTTCCTTCCTTAAAGTCACTGGTAAGCTTTGGAATGCTCTTTCAGCGTCTGTGTTTCCTCCTTCCTACAATCTGGATCTCTTCAAGAAACAGATAAATACACTTGTAATCTCCCCAACCAACACATGAACACAACACTCATTTCCCGCATGCAGCGTCCAGCCTCCCTGGCTGAGCGTCATAGAGTGCACTGGTCTTGACCGGCTGTGCTCTCCTACATGCGATTACAGAAAAAAACATGAATCACACTGGGCACAGCTTAATCACTTACTGAAAGACCGCACTTACAATGTTTTAAATTTAAATTATGCATTGATTGTGTAAACTATTTAAATTTATTATTGAAAAAAGTTCCAGTTTTTGACATAGTTTGCCCATTGCTGAAAATGGATCCATTCGGTCCGAAACGCGTACAATCATTTAGAATATATAATGTGAAATATAACTAATATTTTTACCCTTTCGCATCGGTTGTCGGCATATGCCGTCAAAGATTCCCCGACCGTTGACATCAGTTGACGTGATATATCGTTTTGCTACTTTCAGTACTCATTGTGACATCTAGGGTAGGAAATTGGAAGTGCACTCATTCCCTTTATCAACTTACAAGTATTACTTACAGGAATCTGTAAAGCATGTAAATAAATTTCGTTAGGTTTCGTCACAGGAGCGATTTTTCTGTAAACCACATGAGTCAAAGCCACCACATTTATGGAGTTACATAATGAACGTTTGTTAAATATAATAGTTTTTTTTTGCATCATCTGATAGCTAAATGATAGAAGAACCAATGTGATATATGAAAATAGGTCAGATTATTACATTTATGCTTCAAATACTAGTTTTAAGCAATAAAATGGTTTGAAAAATTCACGCCGTATTAACGAAAGGGTTAATGAAATCGACTTCACGATAATACTTACATGTGATGAATCACTATTTTGAATGTACAATCTGAATATGGAACTCTCTCGAATAATCTGCAAAGGGCTGCAGTTATTGAAGATGAATATAAAATATTTCATAGGAATCACAAAATTAGAATAAAAAGAGTCTCTCACTTTTATTAGATGCGCGACTAAAGTTTGTACGTATTTACGTGAAAGCTCAATCACGCGGTACCTGCAAAAGTTTCATAAATAATAGCGCGGTACCGTGTTTGGCGTAATTCAAAATACGACGGTGCGATTGCCATGACCGACAAAGAGAACATACCTGTACACCAAAGAAATAAGTTTTATTTTAATTTTTTTTATTTAATATGTATACAGTATACTGTATATATACTTTCCGTATGTTTCACGTTGCTATGCGAACGCCGCCTACACGCGGATTCGGACCATATAATTATCGTTTGCCTGAGGATGGTTTGAGAACCTCGCGGGCTTGGTGATGACCTCTCCTCAGCAGTGGTCGACTGATTTGAATTTTGTAGCATTTTTAAGAAATGTTTCAGAAGTCTTGATATGACAAAAAAATCGGTAAAAGCTCAGTGATGCTGATGCGATAGTAAGACAGGTACTTATATAGTACTTATATAGCAGTCACCTTTGGATTGGTGCCCCAAAATACCTTCTAAACTTAATTGGCTTGGATTATCAATCTCGAATAATGTCAAATATTACGAGTCAATTAAGTATAAAGCCGGTCTCGCTTCCAAAAAACTAGATGTATTATATATATAGATCACGTCGGTATTTCAACGATAAACAACTTCTTCTTCTATATAAAGGACAAATCCGACCAATCCTTGAATACGGCAGTCACCTTTGGATTGGAGCCCCTTCTAAACTTAATTGACTCAGTTCAAAGAAGAGCAATTCGTTTGATAAACAATGACACTCTCACGTCTAACCTGCAATCAATGGAACACAGGCGTAAGATTGGTTCACTTAGTCTTTTCTACAAGAACTAATTCCTCCTGCACCGACCCATAACCGACAAACTCGTCTTACGCTCGCCGAACATCACGGTTAATCTGTGTCGACCAAGAACTGGCAGTTTCCAAATGACATGTTTGGGGTCCTGCGAAAAGCCATTCTCAAGTTGGTGCAAGATTCATAAAAGGTTATATCCTTTTATTACTTTTTATATCAATAAATTATAAAGAAGTAGGAGTGTATATGTTATTACTATATGTATATATAAAGTGTTTTTTTGTGTGTAAATAATGAGCCAACAATTTTTAATTAAAATATATGATAGTAACTGCTTCTCGATCCTTTTTGTCTTTCCATATCCGTTCCATATCTAGGACATATTAACAGCACATATTACCGCCATTCAGTTTTGTCTTATTCTATTTTTCATGCCTGTTCGAAGATATCTGTATACCTGGGAACATAAATGGTTCCTGATGACCTCTTCAGGGCAAAGCCCGGGGAAATGACGAGCAATGAAAGCGGCACCTATAAGTATGTCAGCCATATTTTAGAAGATTTTTTTAATAAAATCGAACGATTAACCTGAGACTCTTGAAGCCTTTATCATTTGATTCTAAGGGATTGATTACCTTCAGCGATGTAACGAGAAATGTACCTATAATGTACCGTCGTAGTTGGTGAAAGCGTAATTAAAATTAAATAAATCATAAGAGAAGTGTCGCTTTCTGATGCTGAGGTGGGCGGGCGATGTGACTAGAGTGGACAGAGTTCGAAATGAGCATATTTGGGGTTCATTTCGGGTGGCCCCTATACCTGAAAAGATAAGGGAAAACCGCCTAAGATGGTATGGGCATGTGACACGGAGAGATGAGGACCACATGGTGAAGAGAGCTCTCAACATACCCACGCTGAGAAGAAGGCCTGGAAGACCGCAGGCAACCTGGACTGCAACTGTAAACAAGGATCTGAAAACCCTGGGTTTGACCGAGAATCCAACGCAGGACAGACAGATATGGCGAACGTGCACAAGGAGAGCCGACCCCAGATGATGGGAAATGGCTAGGATAAAGAGAAGAGATAAGAGAAGTGTCGCTGGTAATTTTATTTATTTAATATTTTTTTGTTGGTTACCCCTGCAGATGATCTTTAGGTACATTCCCTCAGGTACGCATTGATACATAATAACATAATGGCCCGAGTTTGTTTCGGATTATCTGGAATCGTTTGATAATAACAGTAATCTTCGAAAGGTGTAATTTGAGGCTTTCGCTCCGTGCAGATACGTCCTTTTAATATCCACCGGCGATAAATACAGCCTCGTGGAGCCATTTCGAACGCCTATCTCTTCATATTTAAGACGGAGAAACCAAAACGTTATTTTTCATGTAAATTCATGCAGGAGAATACATCTTTTAAAAACTCTGATATTTATGACTTCTACAATTGAAGGCTTTCCAGTCGAGCAATACATTATTTTTTATACCCTAATAAAATGTTGTATCATGTGCATCACTGACGAAATATTGGAATAATATTTAACCATTTTATGATAATATATTTCAATAGCATAAAATAGAACAGTGCCGGTTTTAGGGGGTGGCGAAGTGGGTCGGTGCCCCAGGGCGTCGAATTAACTAGGGGCACCGAAGGCAAACGAACTGGATTAGACATTTTTAAATATAAGCAATATGGGGCGACAGAAAAAAATACACTAGGGCGCCGCAGAGCTTAAATGCGGTTCTGAAATAGAAGTATAAAATAAATAGATTCTTATATGAGAAGTATCGCATATCACAACCTTGACTGTCAAAATTATCTAAATAAACCCGTTAAGTGTATGGATCGGTTTTGAACATATTATATGTGCCCATAATTATGAAAGTGGTGTAAGTCAAGAAATTAAAAAAAAAAAAACAATTTATTTATTTCAGTTCACATTGTTGTGAATTAATATTATATTCATCCAACATAAATTTAAAAAATCGTAATTTAGACTAACATCAAAACACAAACCTTTAAATATCTCACTATCTTCACTTTCATAATCATCTTCTCCGTTGCATCAATCCGGTGGTTATCAACACGGCGCACCTAAATGCACGACAAGCGACCAGAAATAAGAGACGACAGATCGTATATCGAGGTTTTCGGTAACAGTAAACGAGGACTACATCATGCTGATGTCAAATTATACTCACGTACTGAAAAAAAAATTTAAAGAATTCATATCTTTCTTCTTCGTAGTATCAATCCGGTGGATTAATTTGCAGCAACAGAATCTTGCATCTCGATCTCCACTCCTCTCGGTCCTCCGCAACCCTTTTCAGCTCAGCATAAGCGCTACAATTCATGTTCTCGAACACTTGCTGCAAATACTCCCGTCTAGGGCGCCCTCTACAGTTTCTACCCTCCACCATCCCCTCCACAATGTCGTGAAGAAGGCCATCGTGGCGCGTGATGTGACCGATCCATCGGGCTCGCCTCTCTGAGATGGTTTCTATTAGGTGCCTATCTTCCTTGATTATCCTGAGAACCTCATTGTTCGTGACGTGGTCTCTCCAGGAAATTCCGAGAATTAATATCTATTCTGTTATATCCACTTATATTTCGTATAGTAGCTTTTACTTTATTGTATATAATAAATTAATGATTTATTTCGATTGATTTATATTTGTTTTTATTTACACTGATACCTAATGCGATGCGTATACAACTTGTAAATATTACACGTTATATTATTTAATTTATTACTAAGTGTTAGCAAAGCATTGCTAAAAGGTTTTCATAATTGTTGCCAGCGTTGCTTATTCTGCAACCATAAATAATTTAAAACCATAAACATCGGAATATGCAACCGCGAAATGCACACCTTCACAGGTAGGTATGAAATAAACTTTATTGCCATATTCCAGTATGTAAACTAATTATATTTTTAATTTATTTATTGAACCTGCGAGCTTAGCTTAGTGAGAGCCTACTATAGGGTCCGCCATGTAACGTTTTTTTTCAACTAGTGCTTATTTCGTGAATGGTAGCACTTAGCTCATGTCTGATTTGACAGATAATTAGTTTTATCCTTCCGCTGAACGAATATGGTTGTGTATACGCTTGAACAACGCTGGGAAATATATTGCGACATTACTTTGAAAATCATAGCGGTAATGTTGCAGAATGTGTGAAGCGAAAATTCCATGCGTACGGAACGGATTTTTGTTGTAGAGGAGAATCACCATCAACAGGACGGCGCTGCGTCCGTATGTTCGTTATATTGTGAAAAAGTGAAAGAAACTGGCATTCTCAACGATAAACCAAAGCGTAAAAAGCCAAAAACAGTGCGTACACCCGAGAATATTGCTGCTGTGGCTTGTTTGTAAAAAAAGTTTGATTGATACTACGCAGTAGTTTTTGAATATTAAGCTATCGAGTATAGAAAGCGAAAAAGCAGCATTTGTTTGTATACATTAACCCTTTCGTCACGGCTCGGTGAAATACAAATTATACTGTCAATACGGCGTGAATTTTTCAAACAATTTTTTTTTTGCTTAAAACTAGTATTTGAAGCATAAGTGTACTTATCTGACCTATTTTCATATATCACATTGGTTCTTCTATCCTTTAGCTATCAGATGATGCATAAAAAACTATTATATTTAACAAACGTTCATTATGTAACTCCATACATGTGCTGGCATTGACACATGTGGTTTACAGAAAAATGGCTCCTGTGACGAAATCTAACGATATTTATTTACATGCTTTACAGATTCCTGTAAATAATTCTTGTAGGTTGATAAAAGGAATTACTGCACTTCATGTCATGCATGTCACAATGAGTACTGACAGTAGCAAAACGATATATCATGTCAACCGATGTCAACGGTCGGGTAATCGTTGACGGAATATGCCGACAATCGATGCTAAAGGGTTATCATAAAAATGAGCTGATCGTTTGCGCTCTGTAATATGACATTTTATTACATGATGATATATTGGAATAAACTAATCATAAGATCATTTAATTGATCTTATCTTTAGATACTTTAGACACCAATCTAAAGGTTGCTGCCGTATTTAAAAGAAAAATTATTTTATTCATCGTATAAACACAATGGGCTCTATGTTGCTTGTATGAAGAAGACCATCGATGAAACTAAATAGTAATTTTGTGTTGGTTTGTTGCTACTATAATCTCCATGTTTCAAATAGATTTAAAGTAACTGATATTTTTACGCGGCTCTTTTTAATCGGCTCTTATAAGCGGCTCTTTTCACCGATAAAAAGAACGGCTCTTTTGTAACCGATCTCCACCGACCACACAACCTTGGCGCGCATTTTTTCAAACCATTCAACAATCGCGGCAATAACAATAACAAACTATTCATCTCTTTTCAACTCGGATCTCGAACCTGCGTTCATTAAGGTCAGAGCTAGACGCTGAATGTCTCTAGAGACCTCGACTTGTGAGCGCCTTTTCTTCCCCATTCTAATTAGGCTCACATTCTAATTCCGTTTAATTTGCCGGCGGTTTCGCTCTAATTACATTATGCCTAGAGCCGCTTGTCTGGCCGCTTAGAATGGACCTCCACCATTTTAAACTTCTTTACGAGCTCTGCATTATTTTTTGCTTTTATTTTTGTTGCCATTATTTCATAAACAACATTTATTTTATTTCTAACAACCATCAACGTTATATTAACTTACAGTTTCATTTCGGAATCAGTGGTTTTATTTTAGAAACTGATGCATTTATTATTTCTGGAGGCTTTTTTTTTATGTAATCACATACAGGAGAATACCGACAGATGGTGATAGTAATTCTGAAGTCTCATCTGTGGAGTTCTATGACGCTTACCATGGTGCATATGGCTAAGCGCTGCATGTGGAGTGTTGATTCGCCAACATCATAGACTACAGCCCGAGATTCACGCATCATCCTTATTATTACAGGATTTTACTATGGATGGGGTGGTCATCACTGGACTGCTTACGTCTACCACAAATTTTAACCGGGGGGTATTTTAGAGCTCAAAAATCGATTAAGAATCCTTTTTTTTTAAATATCCGTCGGGGAACCCACGACTTTTGGCTTGCAAAGCAAACGCTTCGACTATTGAGCTATACTATTTTATTTTATTTTAATTTTTATTTTATCTTCACTAAATTAAAACTTTGTTCAATGCTATGTATTTAAAAATATGGCAGATTGGGTATTGCACAACCCACCCAATCCTGCTGGAATAAAAACTTTATTATTATTATACCCGCCGCCAGCTTTTGCTGTAAAATATATGTAATGATGTAATTAATCATCGTCATTTCATATTAACTTTACTAAATGGATCATATGGTCGTCATAAATTGTTGCCACAAAGCTCTCAACCTTCATGGACCTCGTATAATCCCATATGAGCTCTGCCTCCCATAGTTCAACCGAATAAATACAGTGTATAGTTTTGCGTTACAATAATACTGAAATCAATATCTTAGAATAAAATTCAGTCACAATATAACGAATGTTTTATGGTTATATTAATAATGAGAGATTCCAGCTCTGGAATGAGAGACTCCAGCTCTGGCACCAAGTCGCAATAGAGTATTTCATTACTCCAAAGGAAGGCCTCCCAACTGGCAAGAACCTTCACTGGCGGACCTGGAAATCCCTGAACAGATTAAGATCCGAAGTTGGTAGAACAAAGGACAACCTCGAGCGGTGGGGAATTCTTCGGCAGGGACAGACACTATTGTGCGACTGTTGAGACCTGCAGACCGCCTCACACCTAAGATCCTGCTCCATGTGCCCAACAAGCTGCACACCTCAAGACATAATGCTAGGCATCACACGGGCTATCGATGTTGCCAGATACTGTAGAGAAATAATTTGACGTTGCTGACACGAAGAAGAAGAAGAATGGTTGTATATTTTTTTTATCAAATATCTCAAGTTTTTTTGTCGTCCTTGGTTGGGAGCTATAAGTTAAATAGATAGTTTGATAAAGTCACAAAAAATACCAGTTTTTAATAACCTGTGACAGATGTATCTTCCTTAGCGATCGCTTTTAACAGATAATCTCAAGAATGTAGATTTGACTCTTTAGAAAATTCAGATGGCAGATACGCTCATTTCTGACCTCGCGGGTCACAATTTAAAAAAATAAAATATAGCTTTATTTTATTATTTGAATGAGCGTTTCGAAGTTTCTTCATTCCGGAGTCTTATTGTGTGGCCAAAAAAAAAGTACTGTAAATTATTTAAAATATGCTAAAAGTATCGCAAAACTATTGTTCGTGAGATGAGATCTACGTGCTAAAAGAAAATTTTGTGGTATGCTTACACTAACAGTTTTGATAGACTGTTATTCTATAAAACTGATGTCAGTCATAAGTAGTTTTAAACGTAGCAGAACAACTGTTTTTTTTACGCCTTAAAACATTGTATTGTACACATTTTGGTGGCACTGATTTCTTCCCATATTTAGTGGTGCTTAGCCGAAAAGCGACATAAATATGTCTGTTGAATGTAAGCTTCTTCAACTCCTTCTTTAACACTATATGCAGGCTTTGGAAAGCTCTTTTACTATATGTGTTTCCTACTATTTACAATAAAAGTGCCACAATCTATATAACTAACGTCACACCCGTGACCGGACTTGTATATACAAAATGCCAATATGGCGACACATACATGTACAACAAGCGAACAGAAATAAAAGACGAAAGATTGTATATCAAGGTTTTCGGTACCAGTCAGCAAGACCTATATCATGCTGATGTAAAAACATTTATACAGTTTACCGTTTGAGAGTTCATGATAAGAGAGATTTTCATTTAATTTTTGTTCTTACTAAATAATTAATAAACTAATCTTGTGTAAGTATAGCCTTGAATATGTATTATTTTATTATGTAGTATATTATTACGTATTTAGATGTTAAAAAAGCCATTTAATGTTTTTTTTTCTTCTTCATACAATGGATGATGTCACCTGCAATGTTCGCAGTTCTAGGCGCGGTCTTTGACATCGTTATGAGCGAATATCATAAAATCAGTCATAATAATTAAATTTAATATTGTTCACGTGTAAACGAAAAAAACATATAAATCAAATTAACATGTGTGTTGTTATACCAAATGACGCGTGACCGAATTGTCATTCTTTGATGACGTATCAGCTGTCAATTTGGAGCATTAGGACACCACATACTGTAGGAAATCAACATGTCATTTGCCACACATTGGTCGATTCTTGCCTTGTCAAGCTTGCGTTATTTAGCTCCCTCAAAATATTAGCTTTTAATGTAATATACATTCATTTTACTTGCACAAAGATATAAGAAAAAGCATTAAAAAAAACAAATTATACTTATAATATAGATGAAAATCAGTGAATTGGGCTTCACTCATGTGGAAAATATCAACATCTGAGGCAATACATGTTTAAAAGTGTCAAAAAACTTATATCTCGGGGTACAGGTCACTGAGAGTCTACAGAAGTAATTCGCTTGCCACCTTAGGAACGCTGAAGCATCTTTTAATTCCTCACATGACTGTGCAGCGCCTGCATCTTCCCCATTCTTCTTCAAGTCTGTAAATCTTACATAAATTAAAGCAGAGGTATAATGGGGTTTGAAAGGTTTGACTCTGTAAGGAAAAATGAGATAAGAGAGCAGATAAGGCAGACTTTCATACTACATTCAGTTAAGAGATGAAGATATATCTGGTTGGGTCTTGTACTTTAGATGCCGCAGGGGAGCATAAACTGCAGCAGATTTTGCTGCAATCCCATGATCTTGCGCCGTCTTTAGAAGGCATAGCTGTAATGGGAGGAGGACTATGACGGCTGACTGACCTTTATGGCGGAATTTCGTGACGACCATGTGCTCCAGTTAGAGGGCGAACATAGTATGATGTTGAGATACTTGTGTGAATGATTATATTTTCCGTATGAACCATAAGAAGCCCATTGATTTATTTAAATATATACCCCTCTGCTCATGCATATATTATAAGTATATTCTTGTATATTATATAATATTTCCACTGGACTACATGCCTAAAGATAAGTTAATCCTCTGGGCTGACGTGCGCCGGCAATCCGGACGTTATTTATTAGTAAATAAGGTTGATTATTGTTTAATGAATACTTGTTTTAAGACGTTTAATTAAGTTTTATGTGGACAGGGCCGCTTCAGGGCCTGAAGGGGCCGGATTAATTCTGGCTTGTTCGGCGCCCCTCGGTAATTGGCGCCCCAGGCCCCATATCAGGCGCTAACAACCTTTTTAAAATGCGTTTTTTCAAATTGATTTTTTAAATAAAACTTCACTAAGGCCACTGCACAGAGGTTCTTTCTTTTGTTCAGAGGGGACTCCCACTGGACTTATCAGTTGCTAACTGATCATAATCTGAATGATCGCATAATCAAGGAGACTTAACTGCCCTCCGATCTGATGCGGGTGTGAGGCGGGTAAAGTTCAGTCCAATACTTCCTAAGTATTTTTTACATTGCTTTAACCCCATGGTCACAGAGTGCCGATCTATTGGCGGCGCATAATTTTAGGATATTTTTTAATGTAAGTAAATATAAAGAATCAGTGATTTATTTACTCCAAAAATATACTCCTCCAAATGTCCAATTCTTACGTTTTCTATCTGTTAAAAATAGACACTATTTTTTGAAACCTAAGTGCATACATGCACGATGGATCGGTCACATCATGCTCCACGATGGTCTTCTTCACCACATTGTGGAAGAGATGGTTGAGGGGAAGAAACTGTAGAGGGTGCCCTAGACGGGAGTATTTGCAGCAAGTGTTCGAGGACATGAGTTGTAGCTCTTATACTGAGCTGAAGAGGACTGCAGAGGATCGAGAGGAGTGGAGACCGACATGCAAGATTCTGTTGCTGCAAACCAATCCACCGGATTGATACTACGAAGGAGAAGTACATACTATTTTTCCATGAAAATAGCTGAGTTTGTTTGCATGTACTCTTAAAAAATAGCTAAGGCCAAAAGGTTTAATATACTCATAAATTGCGTAAAATATATTTTCGTATGTTTTTTTTAAGTTCTGTAATATGTCTGTTCTTATATGTTTTGGACAATTTTTGAAATTGTTTTAACACTATTTTTTCAATGAGCAACATGTTTAAAGTTGAAGCATGAAGCCTTAAAACAAAAATGTTGTCAAATAATTTATTTGATAAATGTTCTCGATCCCTGCCTCCTAGACCATTGCTCACCGGATATGGATGGGAGGTCTTTCCTCCACCTGCCACTAATTAGAGGAGGCAAGAAACGTCTCCGAATCCCTCTAAAGTCACCAATTATTTAGCCAAGAAGTGCCATGACCTTAGGTCTGCACGAAATTTCCAAAATTGATCATATTTCGGACACCAATAAATCTTTATAACGTAATGAAACTGTGGCCGCTGAAGACCATAGCTATATATCGTTAAACCTTCAAATACTAGATGCATTTAATGGGATTTCAAAATTTGTTGAAAATTTTCATTGCTTTTGGTGATGTTACGTCTAAGCCATGCGCTTTATTCGCATTCCTTACAGTGTAAGGCTTACACTGTTGACTTTAAATCAACTCATAACGAGCGTTTCTTAGATTTCTGGTTAGCTTTTCAATGCTATTCTAGCATCATTGTTACCTCTCACATTCAATCTGATTCTCTATGAGAAGGACATCATTAAACACCTGCAATCTGCACACGTGCAAAGCAATTAAATATCCTAAGAGGATCTACTGCATAGGTGTGTTAAAAGGAGTAATATTACCATATGACGTTAATGACGTTATTCACCGTAGTATTTTTTATTTTTAATGATTTCAGCATTCACTTTGAGATCCGTTATAAATATTTATTTACCTTGTTTTTACATGATTCACGTAAGATCCGTTATCTATCAGTTTCGATGAACTCGTAGCCTTTCTCAATCCATCACTTCTTAAGAGATAACTAAGTTATCATAATAAATATTTATAATAGTACTTATTTTTTGTAATAGCTTAACATTCTCTCGCGCTTAAACCGTGTATCTGACGACAAAACTTTGCAAAAAATGATGCAAGAATCATAGAGAATTTAGAAACGTTTATTTTGGCACTAGAAATATTTACATTAATGTGAAAAGTTATATTTTTAAGCCAATCACAAGTGTGAGTTTCTGTCCGTAAATAATTTGAATTGATGGCAAAAAATGTTTTTTTATCGAAAATTGTTTATTGAATTCCATTGAGGATTATCAATCGAAAAAATCGTACAAATCAAAAGAAAAGCCGTTTTGATTCGCAATGTTCCCAATCTCTGGGTACGTAGCGCCCCCTTCCCTCGTTCTTGCCGGATATGGATGGGTGTTATCCCCTCCCCTATCCTCTCATAGTCTGTCTCCTCCAGCCCGTTTTCTTCCACCACCTGCCGCTAATTAGGGTTGGCGAAGAACGTCCCGCGAGTGTCTCTGCTGTGGGACAAGAAGGGTGAAAAATGACGAACAACATCTATTATTTATCTGTCTACCTCGCAAAAGAAAGATAACTATTAGTATCAAGGTTCCAAGCACTTGACTATACCCGACTTAGGAACAAATCCGTTACGGTTTTTATGAATTTGTGATATAACAAACAATATCTTTGCATATAATTGATATATTTTTTGTAGTGATACCCTCCTCTCGGATTTAGATATTGAATTACTGTGTGACAGGATGCAGGAGCA
This sequence comes from Glossosoma conforme, assembly GCA_022606575.1. Lineage (NCBI taxonomy): Eukaryota > Metazoa > Arthropoda > Insecta > Trichoptera > Glossosomatidae > Glossosoma > Glossosoma conforme. The sequence continues at coordinate 3,979,828 of JAGTXR010000107.1, read as the reverse complement.
GGTTGACAATACAAAGAACTTGTAATCGTTTCACAATTCCTATTTATATCTCAGACACTTGCTTTTTCATCCACCCGTTATGGCGAACGCCATTAGGCGTCCGCCGTACCGGTCGCGAGCGAGCTGCCAACTGACTGCGTGCTCTGACATCTAGCGCTGCCAACAATCGCGGCAGAAAAAAAAATTGACAGTGGCACCGACATGAAATGGTCCAATATCATAACAAATAAAATGGCGTATGCAAAAACCGTGTATTATTATATAACTAACATTATTAGATATGCATGTCAGGCGAGAAAAGTGAATAACATAACAATAAGAAGATTTATTAAAGCTCCTTTAGGCTGATGCCGTAAAGCCTCGAAAAACAATATTTTGTCTCTTATTTTGTTCGCTCGCCTGACATGCACATTTAATGTTTGTAATTGTAGAAAGTTAAACGCTGTTTGCATACGCCAAAACTATTTGATTATTATGACAGTGGGCCCATATCCTGTTGGAACCATTGCCATCTTGAATTAGCTTTTTTCGGCAGCGACAGTTGGCACCGCCGAGATGTGAGAGCGAGTCAGTTGGCCAACGCTCGCGACCGTTATGGGCACGCCTATATGGCGTGTGCCGAATGCGAAGTGTTTGACAAATAAACGTGAATAGTGAAACAAAAACAAGTTCTTTATATTGTGAACCTGATCCTGCATCCTTCATCAAGTAAATCGATGTCGTAAATATGAGAAGAGGATGTCAATATGTTAGGTTCTTTCATCTTCGTAGTATCAATCCGGTGGATTGGTTTGCAGCAACAGAATCTTGCATCTCGATCTCCATTCCTCTCGGTCCTCCGCAACCCTTTTCAGCTCAGCATGAGCGCTACAATTCATGTCCTCGAATACTTGCTGCAAATACTCCCGTCTAGGGCGCCCTCCACAGTTTCTACCCTCCACCATCCTCTCCACAATGTCATGAAGAAGACCATCGTGGCGCATGATGTGACTGATCTATCGGGCTCGCCTGTCTGAGTGGTGAGGTTCTTTATGATATCTGATACGTGACGTAGTTTTTCGTTGTTGTTTCAGAGGCGGCTAGTGTCGTATACGTTCTCTTGCGGGCCTCAAAGGCGCCGCCCAGGCCTCAAGCTGGCAGCCGGTGCGCTCGCGGCTATGAACCCGCACTATCACCCTTACGCGGAGCTGTCGTCGCCTCAGCACCCGCCCAGCCCGGACAGCGGCGGCTACCAGCACCACGCGCACCACGCGCATCACGCACACCACGCGCACCACGCGCCCAACGGCCACCACGCCGCGCACCACCACAACAACAACAACGGCCCCCCGCCGCCCCTCAAGCAGTGCGCGGGCTGCGGGGCCAAGATCGTCGAGAGGTTCCTGCTGCACGCGCTGGACCGCTACTGGCACAACAGCTGTCTCAAGTGCTCGTGCTGCGGCGCGATGCTTGCGGACATTGGCTCGTCGTGCTTCACCAAGGCCAACATGATCCTCTGCAAGTCCGACTACACAAGGTAAACCATAAACCATCTCTTCAATCATGTTGACATCCCCGTTTATCAAGGTGCTTGTTCAAAAGACCTAGCTAGACCACTCGACCATCTTCTGCCCGAACTGTTGCGCGGAATAAGTTGTGTTTATACCATTGTTACCATCATATAACGATAGGTGTCTCTATAGTATATGTTCAGAGTGTGTATATTATTATTTTTTATTATTCAATCAGTCAACATTTATTCACAAGCTTAATATTATTACTTTCCGATAGTCTATTTATTGTCTTATATTATGCGTATAAAGAATTTGATGTAAAGTATGTGTATATTTAATTACTTATAATATTGTAATATAGTCAATGATCTATAAAAGTAGATAAGAATATTGAAAAAATAAAATATTATTCTAATACATATTTAAAAATCCATATAACTGTGTTGTATTAAACATTCTAAACTCTTTAAAGTAATTGTTATAATCAACTCTTTATCTTAGATTCATTCAGTCAGGTGCGACACAGGGCATTTTGCCACTGTATGCAAATTGAGGGGATCAAGGTCCAAAACAACAAGTATCGAGGAATTTGCGTTGTGCGAAATTCTATGTAATAGTAATATTAATAAGGAATGCTTACGTATATCGATACGGAGAATGGACCATCCCGATAATCTACCACTCTATGTGGATTGAAGGGATCAAGGTCTAAAAATGGTATCGAGGAATGTGCGGTGTATGACATTCAATGTATTAATATTACTTTTATAACTGCTTACTCATGCTGTAAATTGGGGTATAAAAGGGGTCTCGTCTTAAATAAATTAGTACCAACTTCACTCCGGTCTTTGGACCTGAGTGCCGAAACCTTGGTTTTCCGGCATCACCATTTGGCTGATGCTGTAATTTCGGGATCGCGACCTCGGTTCCGTAATAGTGCTTGCTAGATGGATGAGGATCAAGTCACGAAGCAAAGAACTAACCGATAAGCATATTCAAATATATTTAAGATAAAAAACTTGACAAACTTCGGTCGTCCGTCCGTCCGGACAATTGACAATAGTGACAGCACAGAAATTAATATAGTGTCAATTTGTAGAACTAATGGCGCCCACGTTTAAGGTAACGGACTGTCAAAACAAACAAAATGGCGCCTGAAAACGCCATGTCTCATGTCACTAACACTTTTATATATGCGTCTCCGACGAGCGAACAAAAATACGAGACGAAATATCGTATATCGAGGCTTTTAGGCATTAGCCTGCAAGGGCTATATCGTATTGATATCAATGTAATCAAATACGATTTCACGGCCAGATTTTATTAAATTATGTGAATTACTTTTGGGTTAAGCCGTTCTTGGCAATTTTTTAAATAGAAAAATAAGGGATAACAGCCTGAGCCTTAAGGGGCGCAACCACTTTAGGGGGCTGTTTTTCGCCTATTTTAGATTATTTTTCGAAGAGAAAGAATAATGAAAAGTGATCTAGTCTTAGAGGTCTTTTTACTTATATTAAATATAAATATATTTATAATTATTTATAAACTACACAATCAAATATTTGTATTGAGTTTTTTTGAACATTGTTTTAGTTATACGCTGATATACTCGTACTTGCCGGTGGTCATAGCTCAATGGTCAAAGCATTTGCTTTGCAAGCCAAAGGTCGTGGGTTCGATCCCCGACGGTGATTAAAAAAAAAAAACGATTTCTGAGCTCTAAAATACCCGGTTGGTGTGAATTTGGTACCGTAAAATGTCAGTCATAGCCTATTAATTAAAATTGGTGGTAGACGAAAGTCGTCCCGTGAAGACCACCCATTCATAGTAAATTCCTTTTATCATAAAGGAAGATGCGTGAATCTCGGGCTGTAGTCTATGACGTTGGCGGATCAACACTCCACATGCATCGTTTAACCATATACACCATGGTAAGCGTCATTCATGGTAAGCGTTCACAATCATAACGTATAAAAGACGAATATCACCTCCGATTTTTTAAGCAGATTCTTGAATTTATTTACTAATGGTTAAAGTTTTTTTTTGAACCGTTTAAAGTAGTCCCCCCCCTTAAGACAACATGACACCATCCACATGGCTCGTGCCTAAAAGCTTATACAGGCCATCAAAGACAATCTATCGAATCCTACATAATGTTCGTGGAGGTACACTTTGATGACAGCTATACTACTGAAAGACATACCGATCTCACATGACTTACATGTTATTTACTAATAGTAAGTTTAAACATTTTTAATTACTCCTAATATGTTAAAAGCTCCACCGCTCCCCAAATATATTTTGAAATGTTTAATCCTTAACGAGTTTTCAAACGATCAATTGTTTCACATATGCAGCGCATTTCTAACGCTAGTAAAAAACAGTGGAACCTCTCATAACGAGCACCTCTAATAACGAGTAATTCGCATAACGAGCAAAAAAATGTGAAAAAAATGCTCCCTTAACGAGCGACATTTCGCATAACGAGTGACGCAGAAAGGGGAAGTCACATAACGTATGGCGCACTTGTGAGCCGGGACTTCCGCCTCATTGCGTCAGTCTGTGTTTAGCACTCGTACCGTTAGCATGTTAGTGTCGCATGTTATCACACATTTTTCTAAACTTATGTTCAGACATTATTTGTAAAAAAAAATTGGAGTTTGGAGGAAGAGTAGTAGAGTAACAATCTTCTGTCATCGTACATTGAGAAGCATCATCCCAATAAGGAGGTGGCTATGCGTGCTACAAACTTATTCAATGATAACGCTGTGTCACATTTTCACCAAATTTTAAAGAGTCGGCTGAAACAAATGTCTCCAGACAGCTTTATAGTAAAAAATAATTAATTATTTGTCAAAAATTTATAAATAAGAATAAGCTAGTTTCAATTTTTAAAAATATTTTTATCCAGGTTGTTACGATGTTTAACAATCTATAAGCATGTATTTTTATTTGAATAAACGTTAAAAAAAATATTTCGCATGGGACGCATTGTCGTGTTTTACATTGATTTATATGGGATAATTAGTTTCGCTTAACGAGTGTTTCACATAACAAGCAAGATTCTGGGACGAATTATGCTCGTTATGAGAGGTTCCACTGTAATGTACGTCTTAACTACAACAATATTTTATTTAAGAAACATTCAGTTAATCTTAAAATACAAGTAAACATTTGCACTGTCATTTTTTAATTTTTTATAAAATAAATTATTACTACTGTTAACTCAGCATGTAAATTATTGTCTTCTTCGTAGTATCAATCCGGTGGATTGGTTTGCAGCAACAGAATCTTGCATCTCGATCTCCATTCCTCTCGGTCCTCCGCAACCCTTTTCAGCTCAGCATAAGCGCTGTCCTCGAATTTTTAAATATTTAGGGCGCCCTTACACTTTCTACCCTCAACCATCCCCTCCAAATATCGTGAAGAAGACCATCGTGTCGCATGATGTGACCAATCCATCGGGCTTACCTCTCTGAGATGGTTCTTATTAGGTGCCTATCTTCCTTGATTATCCTGAAACCTTTTTCGTGATTCCGAAAATTATTGTATTTTTATTAAATTATTTATTATAAAAGCAAAGAAAGTAAAAGACAAACACATAAACATGATATTTATTTTTTAAATGTTGACTGGCTTCACAAATTACTGTCTGACACAGGTTTTATGTCAATTTTCTATGGAATATAAATTCGTAATAAATAACAAAAACTGTGATAATACCTAACAGTGATGTCTCAACATTCTAAAGCTCTTCTCGGAACCGTTCTGCAGGTAGCCATTTCATGGGGCAATATATCACATAAATCTCTATTATAATTATTTTTTATTTGCCAAAGAGGTCGAGCTTTTCAAGCACCTTACTGTTATGAAACCAGTCTTAGGCTTGATTTCGGTGAAGACTTAAATATTTTATTACTCAATTATTTCAACTATCTTCGCCCACATCAACAACTCACTTCTTATTTCGCAGTTAAGCTTGAAATTCAAAGCAGAGTTAATTCTAATTCAGCATTACAGTTTAGTTGTATTTTCTGCTTTTTTTATACATAATATTTTACTTATCAATCAAAAGTTAATGTTTATCTTCTTCGTAGTAGTAGTATCATTCCGGTGGATTGGTTTGCAGCAACAAAATATTGCACCTCGATCTCCACCCCTCTCGATTCTCTGCAGTCCTCTTCAGCTCAGCATAAGAGCTACAACTCTTAAATGTTTATAAACAATCAATTATTGGCTAAATTGCGTGAAAGAATGTCAATTTTAAATTATTGTAAATTATGTACATCTTCTTTAGCCTAGCCATTTCCCATCATCTGGGGTCGGCTCTCCTTGTGAAGATTCGCCATGTCTGTCCTGCGTTGCATTCTCGGTCAAACCCATAGTTTTCAGATCTTTGTTAACAGTTGCAGTCCAGGTTGCCTGTGGTCTTCCTGGTCTTCTTCTCAGCGTGGGTATGTTGAGGGCTCTCTTCACCATGTGGTCCTCATCCCACCGTGTCACATGCCCATACCATCTTAGTCGGTTTTCCCTTATCTTTTCAGGTATGGGGGCCACCCGAAATGAACGCAGAATATGCTCATTTCGAACTCTTTCCACTCTTGTCACACCGCCTCATTGTAAATTATGTACAAATACATTTTTATTGATTTTAGCTTGTTTAACCATGGAATTGAAAAGTGAGGTTTTTGTCAGTTGCTCGTAAATAGATATTCCATTTGTAAATAAATAGTCTCTATTTACAAATCAAGGGCTCACGGTTTTTATTTACATACTTTTAATGACATGATTAGTTTGTACATAAGCAGTGGTATGTAGTGTCATATGTTTGATTGAGCTAAAATTTTGGATACATATCGTACAAAAGCATAAAAATCTGTAAAATTGTGTTTAAAAAATAATACATTTTATGGTTAGATGTTTTTTTTTCTTCTTGGTTTTACGATCACTTCGGTATCATATATCAATTTTACTACAAACTAGTTTTAGCTGTGGATCCTAAACAACCAGGGAATTAATCAAACCTCTGACACCATTTTAATTTAGTTTATTTATTGCAGTGGGACAAAAATCATAAATTATACCAACGATAAATTGAAGTTGCAACAATTATTTATTAAACATAATTACATTGGTTTTTCCATGTCGTATAACGATAAGGCAGCTGTGGCGTAAACTACAAACTAAATTTTTGTAAAATATTAGGAACATGAATATTTTTTATTCAGTATTATTATTGTATCCACAGCATTTACTAGAGGCCTTTGAGATGTGGTCATACAGAAGAATTCTCGGAATTTCCTGGAGAGACCACGTCACGAACGATGAGGTTCTCAGGATAATCAAGGAAGATAGGCACCTAATAAGAACCATCTCATAGAGGCAAGCCCGATAAATCGGTCACATCATGCGCCACGATGGTCTTCTTCACGACATTGTGGAGGGGATGGTTGAGGGTAGAAACTGTAGAGGGCGTCCTAGACGGGAATATTTGCAGCAAGTGTTCGAGGACATGAGTTGTAGCTCCTATGCAGAGCTGAAGAGGGTTGCGGAGGACCGAGAGCAGTTGAGATCGAGATGTAAGATTCTGTTGCTGCAAACCAATCCACCGGATTGATACTACGATGAATAAGGTTCTTTTTGTCAGGCACATGGAGCTGAATCTTAGATGTAAAAATAAAGTTCTTGGCAGTCGCACAACAGTGATTCTCCTTGTTGCAGCAATCCTCAATCAGTTTAGCTTGTCTTGAATTCTCAGTCTGTTCAATAATTTCCACGTCAAGGTTTTAAACACGCGTGTATCTCGTTCATTATTCTCTTATATTTAATGACTGTTAGCGCGTTTTGTTATAATCTGTGTGTCGGTGATAAATAAATGCAGCAGCACGGATGACCGCGTCACGTCATGTCATGACACGTCACGACACGTCACGCCACGTCACGATACGTCAACCGGAATCGCTCACGCACTGTCCGTTCGCACGACCGGTCCACGATATTTGTTCTTATAAACTAAAAACGCTACCTTCCTCACACACGTAGACTCATAGACTTAAGGTTTCTTTTTAATATACTGCGATAGGCTTAAAAGTAATAGCTTCATTTCGTTTCGACATTGTAGTTATAGGCCGTTTGTCAAAATCTGGCACCCGGATTATACTTTTAACACAAAAAAAAAACCTAAAAAAAGTCTCCGACGTCTCTATTTTTATATTTAACGCTAACTAACCATTCAATTCAATAAATTCCGAACATTACCCAACTCTTTTTCTTCTAGGGATGCTTTCTTTCCATTCGTTAAGAGTCCCAGAGGAAAATTGCTGCTCTCAAACATTTATTCCTTTTTCTTCGCGGTGCAATTCACAACCCTGGTATTCTTGAATGTTTTAACTTCTACGTTCCGTGCTCGTAGCCATTCATTAATTTTGATCCCAGTTGATACCTTTGGAGCTTCGAAGACTCAAGTCAGTACAATGGCAATGGCGCTCCTAAATGGCCTACCAGCACACCTCCATCGTTTTCTTACGTCCATTTCCTATTTTGTCGATGGTATTGTTCTCCTAGATCTCTGTGATCTTTGACACGAGTCATCTTCTTTTATGTTTTTTTTCTATTTGGTCGTAAACCTACCGTGGTCATGGTTCATCCCATTATATGCCCGAAACCGGGGAAAAAAAGTAGTTGTAGTTTATGCTTACCTGCTACATTCAAAGTACCAGTCAGGTCAAGATTTTCAGCCGAAAGAGAAATGGGGACGATACAGGTGCTGTGTAGTAGGCATATTGAATTGATATATTAAAATTTAACCATGTAAAAAAATCATACCGATCTTATCATATAATAACGAATTATAGATGTACAGTTCGTATAGTGTATGACAGTTCTTTCTAAATTCCTGTCTTAGGTCGGTCACGACAGGTCCAAAAAGTGTTCTGGGTCTCGTCTTTCATGTTTGGCAGCCACTGGGTGGTCCGTGTGATCATTAAAGTTGTACGACCACTGGAAACGGACCAATCAATTATATCTGCTGATTTTCGAAACATAAATAAAATAACGTTTTGAAGTTTTGTGTATATTTTTTTTCATATCTTAACATCACTTGGAAAAATTAATAAAAACCCTCACACCGAAAACAAGCATTATGATGTTTAATCTCTCTTCATGCATACTCCTATAAGTGTATCATCATCACAGTCATTCTGTCTCCGTACACGTTAGGCTCTCTCAAGAGTCTCCTTTCGTCTGTACTATCTGCCTTTCATATTTATACTCATCTTGCTGTTATTATTACGTTGTTAATCTATGTAGAAGTTGACATCCTGTTAACGAAGGTTAACGTTAACACTTAAAATAAGGAAAGGTCAAAACAAATTATTTAGTTAAATAAGCCATTCATTATCTTTGACAACTTTGTCGCATTATGTGTTTCTCGTATTTGACAAATGTGTTTTTTTATGTTTTGTAAACAGAGTATTAAAATGTAATTTTATTAATCAATGCTATTACAATCGTATGAAATCTGTGTAATTATAATATCCACTTGATTGAACCTGTTCGCATCGGTACCCGATATATGCCGTGTATGATTCCCTTACCGTTGACATCGCTAGCCGTGATATATCGTTTTGCTATTTTCTTAGAATAGATTTTCATGCACCATCTGATAGCTAAAGGATACAAGAACCAATGTGATATATGAAAAAAGACCAGTTAATTACATTTATGCTTCAAATAATAGTTTTATAATTGACAGTATAATTTGTATTCCACGAGCCGTAATGAAAGGGTTAAAGGAGTTAAAGATGGGATGTAGACACATGTAGGTTATTTTCTTCTATTTATTCAGTAGGGCTAAGCACTCTTGCATGGCTAAATATTTGTATGAATATTTCATTCAATTCAATCAATTCCGAACATTACCCAACTCTTTTTCTTCTAGGGATGCTTTCTTTCCATTCGTTAGAGTCCCGGAGGAAAATTGCTGCTCTCAAACATTCATTCTTTCTCCTACGCGGTGCAATTCACAACCCAGGGATTCTTGAATATTTTAACTTCAATGTTCCAGATCATCTGATAGCTAAAGGATACAAGAACCAATGTTATTTATAAAAAAATAGACCCGATAAGTATATTTATTTATGCTTCAAATACTAGTTTTATAATTTGCAGACACCCGTGCTCGTAGCCATCCATTGTTTTTGATCCCAGTTGATACTGTGGAGCTTCGAGCACTCAATTACAACGGTACAACGGCAATGGCGCTGCTAAATGGCCTACCAGCACACCTCGATCCTTTTCTTACATCCTTTTCCTCTTTGGTCGATGGTATTGTTCTCCTAGGTCTATGTAATCTTTGACACGTGTCATCTTCTTCTTCTTTTATGTTATTTTTTATTTTTTTTATTTCTTTTGAAATAAATAAACTAAGAATTGACTTTGAAATTTTTTGTATACACGAGTATCTATTGAGTGTAGTGTCATTCATTACCTTTAATAATATTTATAAATTTATATTAAAATATTGCACCATTTCATTGACCCTGGATGGTCCAATTTTAGACTGCTTCGGACACCGGGTGGTCTGAAAACTTTTTTTATACGCAATTAAATTTTTACGATCTCTCCAAACATACAAATCTGGACACGTTTGTTTCGTTATTTGAATGCTTTGATGTTTTTGGCACGGCCAATTAAATGGCCCGACATATTGTTATTTTTGTTTCTTAAAAGTACGATTTTTAATCATTAATATTTATTTTTTATTATTTCAACTCACTTTTTGTAAAAGTTTGTGCGTATTAATTAACGTATGACCAATAAAAATACATTATAGATGCGATTCTCTATAACCCTTTCATTACGGCTCGGTTTGAATACAAATTATACTGTCAATTATAAAACTAGTATTTGAAGCATAAATGTACTTATCTGGTCTATTTTCATGTATTACATTGGTTCTTGTATCCTTTATCTATCAGATAATGCATAAAAAACTATTCTAAGAAAGTAGCTAAACGATATATCACGTCAACCGATGTCAACGGTCGGGGAATCTTATGACGGCACATTAACACTTCTCTAGAATACCCTAGAACAAAATAACTACCTACCCAACATTTAACAAATCAAGATTTTCTAATATCAAATCTGAATACCGAAAACTTTAAAATAATATGTAAATAAAAATAACTGTTTAAAATCTTACACGCTGCAGTATATTTCCTAATACGATTACTATTCAATAAATTTTAATTTACTTAACGTGTTTTTTTACTGTCGTGATCCACTGGTTGTAAATCACTGGCGCAGACTATGCAGCCGCAGCGTCGATCTTCGCGTCCGGTACTGGCTGCAGTGGCGCGAAACCCCCGAATCGTGGGCCGAATTTACGACCGGAATTCGACCGCGGAGCATCTATCCGAACCCCTGGCCTCGTTGCGCTAATCCGGTGGTAAATTTAATTTATCGTTTTTAGCATCATAATACACGTATATTTGTGACGGTGAATTGGCTGAATGCGAAGGGGTTAAAATGAAAGGGTATTAAAATTGGTTACGAATTGCTTAGTAAAAAAATATTTACTAATTAGAATACACTAATTACTACTCGTAATAATCTGGCCTGAGTCTTTGATTTTGCTCATAGATTATTTTTCAAAACCAATAACCCTTTCGTTACGGCTCGGTTTAAATACAAATTATACTGTCAATTATAAAACTAGTATTTGAAGCATGAATATACTTATCCGGTCTATTTTCATATATCAAATTGGTTCTTGTATCATTTAGCTATCAGATGATGCATAAAAAACTATTCTAAGAAAGTAACCAAACGATATATCACGGCAATCAATGGCAACGGTCGGGGAATCTTATGACGGCATATGCCGACAACCGATGCGAAAGGGTTAACATAACAATACAAAAAAATAACATCATTCTTATCCCTACACGGTCAACATTTGTCGACTCAGGACAAACATCTTCCTCAGCTACTTCCTCAATACAATACAAATATAAATATAATTAAGCTTTAGAACTGTCTCCCAGCATCTGTGTTTCCTGCCACATGCAATCTGAATCACAATGTTTATTTAAGAAGCAAATTAATAAATACTTGCAATGCCCTTAATATCTACATGTAAGCCGTTAAAATCTCAACAGTCTTCCCGCACTTGAAGTTCAGAAAAAACGTGAAATAAAATAAATATTTTTAATTATAATTCTAATGCAATTTCAATTATAATTATTTAATACATATTCTACTTCAGACAATTTAAAGAACTATAAAATAATAATATAACATTATAATATTTTTAACTATACTAAAATATAGCATTATCTCCGAGTATTTACCTAAATAATTGATATTTATTAAAATTTTCACACGTTTGATACATATAAAATAATGACATTTACCTACTTTCAATTATCTTAAGTATCTTAGCTTTCTATAAGTCATGATTCTAATTAATATAATTTATTTAGTTAAATAATGACAAGGTTTATCTTTTTTTTAGTTATGGAAATAGTTAAAGTACAATATATATATTTTTTCATTTTTATTGCAAAGGTTTACAAAAGTTTTTCAAATCTATGCAACGTACTTGTAAGTGTATTTTAAATTTTTGCAAAAAAAAAACCTAAAGGCACTTAGTTTTCAAGTTACCTGTTCGCATTTCTGTGATGGGTTTATTTTTCACAGAAGAAGCGGGGTTGTCGCTCCCTCTTACCCGGAATTGCATTTCTGAAAGGGAGAGCAGAGTGAAAGTTTTCAGAGGTCCCGAGGGATGACTGCAAGGCCAGCTAGTTGCCTGAATTTCATGAAACACTCTGCGTTGTATCTCCAGCAAAATCTACGATTTCAGAGTGTTCCAGAGATTTAGATTTTGACTGAGAATATGAATTTAAAAATAAAGTAATTTTATTTTATTTGTTATATTTAAAAATATAACTTTTGTAACTGATACATTTAGTAAAACTTAAAGCAATTAATGTTTTTTTTGAGTGTATTAATTAAAAAGTATTATTACTTTTATAACTACAAAGTACTTACGCTCATCCCTCCTAAAACGCAGGTTTTAATTTGCAACGGAGATTTTTCCTATTAACATCCTCCTCTCTCTAATTGGCTATGACTGGTATTTTACGGGTGAAGGATCAAATTCACACCAACCGAGGGTATTTGAGAGCTCAGAAATCGATTTAAAATCCTTGTGATAAAAAAAGATTTAATAAAATCCCTAATTGTAATGAACAATCCACAGGAGATGTCAACATTACAGCTCTTTTGAATGATTTTCCTTAATAAAGTAAGTGATTTAATCAAATCTTACCTTACCTAACCTTAATCCTAAGGTAGATAGAAAATATTAAAATTACAAATATATGGTTAGGTTAGGTCGGGTTAAAATACGATTGATCTAATCTTTTTTGTAAATAAAATTACTCCACAGAGTTGTAATTTTAGCATCTTTCGTGTATTGATCATGTTTCTTTCGCTTTGATCAATTCTCTGCGACATATAGTCTTTTGTGGATTATAAGCCGTTCATCTCGTCAAACCGGTCCACTGTATCACGATTGTTAATGACAGTCTGTATATATACTTGTATAAACTCGTACATATACTGTCCATTCGTTTTGACTATCGAGTCGAATCGATTGATTCTCTGCCTCGCCCATCTTTGGTTGTCCGTCTCTAATGGATACAAATCGCATGCGGGAACGCCCTCTGATGTCTCTCCGGAGATAAAAAGGCGTCTCGGCTAATGTTTAGAAAGTGGAGTCTGCCAAAACTGATTAGGAGAACAGCTATGACCAAGTCTGAGCTTGATATCGCCCACGTACGACCCAGATTAGAGATAACTTCAATTTGCACCACAAATCCGTCGTTAAACTTGGAATTCAATTCGATGGAACGGCAAAGGAGGTTATCATTACTTCTTCTTCTTCTTTAGCCTCGCCATTTCCCATAATCTGGGGTCGGCTCTCCTTGTACACACTCACATTGTCTGTCTGTCCTGCGTTGCATTCTCAGTCAAGCAGAGAGTTTTCAGATCCTTGTGTACAGTTGCAGTCCAGGTTGCCTGTGGTCTTCCAGGTCTTCTGGTGCATCATGTTTTTTTTTGCGTTATTTTTACTGCCGGTTGCCACCTGACGTAAAGACAGCTGTTTTGGAAAGCTAGAGAGCTGCCGTTGACCGCCAATTCGGTTCATCCACCACCATCTCAGCTATGAGGTCCTGCCCACCACATAGATCCATCATAGCCTCGCCTCCGAATATGTCGGAGAAGCCTATGGATGGTCTTTCACTGGGAGCCTCTACTTCAAAATGTGTTGAAGAAGCCTCAGAAGAGGAGATTATCATTACGTATACATATTTTACTTTTTTAAACATAAATGTCGCCATAGAGTCCTGTTAAATTATAAATAAAAATGTTAGTGGATATAATAAATAATTATAATAAAGGCACTTCACATCGGAGCTTATCCACAAGGAAGACTAGCACTAATTTCCATCACAATAAAAAGGCATTGGATGAGACTCATATATTAGTATTTTTGCCCATACCCGTTCCATATCTGTAACATATGGTCACCACAAATGCCGTCCATGTAGTATCCCTGACATTTTCACGTAAATGTCCTCAAGAGAATATAATTTTTGTAGATTTGTTTATCGATTTTTTTAAGGGAATCGAATGATTAGCTCGACAATCCCAATGTCTGGACATTTTGGTTTTCAGAGGCGGCTTAATCTAACCAAATGACACGCCGTCACACACAGTCTAGCCTCCTGTAAACACACGCTTTTTTTATTTGTATTTGAGATTTTACCTGTTGTACATATAGTGCATGCGTCGATTTTTCATAATATAGCGGTTTCTTTTGTGTTGTTATTTTGGATTGAACCGCCTTTCATGACTAAATGGTCCCAAAAGAAGCTAATAATCCGATTTTATGAAACATTATAGGACGATTGACTGTTTAATATATATTTTTTTAGTATTCTATGACAATAAATATTGCTGATCAATGTATATTATTTTATCCCGAAAGATGACCTAGCTCCTGAAGACGACCAGCGTTGGAATATATGGAGGTCCCTTAACAAACTTCGGACCGCAGTATGCAAGACGAGGACACAAATGAAAGGCTGGCAGTTTTACAACGGACCGACTAAATGTGACTGCAGCGTGGAGCAGACCATGTCACACCTTCTGGAGTGTGCGCTGTGTCCGAGTAGCTGCACTCAGGAAGACCTGATGATGGTCGGGAGTAACGCCATCGACGTCGCCCACTTCTGGGCAGAGAGGATCTGACCCTGTTGTTTCCGACACGATTATATATATTTAATAGGCTTTAACTCTTGTGTCTACTTGTGATTCAAGTATTATGACTCAGTCAGTTTGTAGTTTATATCTTCTTCGTATTATCAATCTGTCGGATTGGCTTGCAGCAACAAAATCTTGCATCTAGATCGCGTTTATATAGTAAATGTCATGTTAAAATGTACAACAAAAATGTCTAAATCTTGATGAATAAACGAAACATGTCAGTAGAAACACAATAAGCGTAATAAACTCACTATTGTCATGAAAAGATTTGTCTTTCAACGCATTTTTGAGTGTGTGCTGTATAATCACAATCAATTCTTCTTGTCTTGAAAGAATTCGCATAAAAATATCTTCCCGCCGTTTTATTATATACAATATTGTAATAGTCCCTACAGAAATGCGTCTAATTAGATGGATGTGTACGCCAGGACAAAGATGACGCTATTCACGTCGTTTCAGTATTACAAAACCGTTTCTAGAATCGTCTTTTGAAAGGCATAGTATCCTCGAAGGTGGCTATTCTCTTGGACGTGACGGATGGGTCTGGTGGTCCATTGACTGGCCTGTACATGGATTCATTATCGCCGCTTGTAAGGATGAGAGAACGTCTGTTATTGTAGAGGCAACATTGTTGATAGTCCGTTTGGATGGATGAGAGTGCGTGCAAAAAATCAGCTCAATGGACGCGTGGGGTACACAACTTTTTCAACGATATCACAATCGATTCATCTGAGAATATAGATGGCTTGTCTGTTACGCAGAATAGGTCGTGCGAAGAGCAGCATTTGAGCACATGTGGCAGGAACTTAGTTGTGCTAAAGCATTTAGGTCTTCAAAGTCGTACAGCAGTGACTCTCTTTTATTACTTCAGGCTGTTTTGTTTTCTTCCGTTTTATTTTTATGTTGACACATACAGGAGAAAACCGACGGTTTTCATGGGACGACTTTCGTTTACTACCAATTTTAATTAATAGACTATGACATTTTACGGGTGAGGGATCAAATTCACACCAATCGGAGCTATTTTAAAGCTCAGAAATCGATTAAAAATTCCTTTTTTTAATCTTCGTCGAAGTGCGGTGTTTTGTAAATTTATTAATATATTAATTGATAGTGTATTTATCACTAAAAATGATTTTTTTTCAAACTATTTGAAGTAGGATAGTTATCTTTTGGTTAGCAACCGCTGTAGTTCTTTCAGTAACTGCGCCAGGAGTTTCTCATAGGATCTGGGCATTGTTCCGCAGCTGTGGATCAAATGCTAAAGTGCATCCAACAATGCAGATGGCCCCGGGCTCGCATCCCTAAATCTATACCTGAGATGGACCCAAACGTAGGTCCCAGCTCCTTATTACGCAGCGAAATGCACTTACAAGTGCACTCAAAATAATATATTTTAAAGATTTCAACACTGCACCACGTGGTTAATTAAAACAGTTTAAAAAAATTGAAAAATTACTTAAGAATATTCATTATTTTTTTATTAATCTTGTGACAAATAAATGAATCATACAGTATAGTAATTGATAGTAAATAGGAACTGAAATTACGTTTTTTTGTGCAGTGAATATGTTTATTGTTACTATTAATTTTAACCAAACGTAACCTAAACTGACAGGAAGACTGATCTACTTAATATATGGTGTTATGGAAGGCTAACTTGTCCACTTTTTCGCCTCGTCATTGATCACAAAGTCATACCATCGTATCCTCAGTATACCATAACACTTCAAAAAAGCCTCGAGCAGGACCTCCAAAAAAGCCCTTTTTACCTTACTACGTGTGAATTATTAGGGATGACAAGTATTATACCCGAAAGTGGACCTAAATGCATATACATACAGGTGGAATACAAATTATACTGTCAATCATAAAACTAGTACTTGAAGCATAAATGTACTTATCTGGTCTATATTCATATATCACATTGGTTCTTGTATCATTTAGCTACCAGATGATGCATAAAAAGTATTCTAATAAAGTAGCAAAATGATATATCACGGCTACCGATGTCAACGGTAGGGGAATCTTACACGGCATATATCGGATACCGATGCGAAGAGGTTAAATCAAATTGATATTATAATTACACAGATGTCATACGGTTGTTAAGGCAGTGAATAATAAAATTACATTTTTGTTATTGTCTGTTTAAAACACAAAAAAAACACATTTGTTAATTACGAGTTACACATAATGCGACAAAGTTGTCAAAAATAATGAATGGCGTATTTAACTAAGCAATGTGTTTTGACCTTTCCTTAATTTGAAAATATAATATTAAAAATTAACCTTACAATATATTATATTTTTAGAAAGGTACATAATTTCTGCGGCTGTCAAATTATCTTCTTGTTCCGACAATTACGTGTAGAAATTTCTAGAACCTAAATCATTTTTAATATGGAATGCCTTGGATTCCGAATATCGCGGTTAATGTGACTTAATAATTTATGACTTACATTTTTTTTCATGTTATTTAATGATTTAAAGTCATGTCTGCTTATTTAAGAAACTGTGTTATTTTGTATTTTTAATTTAATTTTAAATGTTTTATTATATATATATTATTTGGAAACATCGAGATAACTATCTAGATTCTAAACTATATCTTAGTCTTCGTATGCAGTTATTTTTACCATTTTTTTTAAATAGACCACGTTTAATAATTAAATTTTTTAAATGAGATAGCGGTTTCGTGTAATCTGCATGCTCTCTCAGTCATCTGTATACATACAACCATTGCAGTCACTCATTATTTGTAAACGAAGGACTGACGAAGCATTCCGTGTACTTGTAACCGCTGTACCTTTTCAGTAATTAATAGTTGCCCATGATAAAAATCAGTTTTTTTTATATTATTTAATACGTGAAATGAATCTCAATCTTAATTGTAAAAAAAAACATTTTTTTTTTCATCTACATATATCTCATTTCTCGTAGGGGCATATATTCGCCATAAATTGCTGCCGAAATTCTCAAAAAAGTAGATTACGTTGATTAACTATCATTTATATGAAAGAGATCATGGTTTCACGCAATTACTTGATTGTCTACTAATAACTAACACAGAGTGCATATAAGCCGTGGTCTCATTTCTTAAAGCAAAAGTTACACAAAGTCATCTAGTCGTATACTGAACTCTTTTTCACTTACTGGAAGGCTCCAGTATCGCGATCTTAGAAAGCTTCACCAGTTTCAACGTGCACAAACACACCGTCTAAAATAAACGTGCACGTTGGAAGTGATAAAGATTTCACAGATCGCGAAACTGCAGTCTTCCAGCAAGTGAAACAGTACTCAGTGTGATCCATGGTAAAATACGATATGAAATAATGTATTCAATAATAAAAAGGAATTCAAAGTGAACGCTGAAAATATAAATAACTAAAATTAAATTACATTTATATTGTAATAGCAATTTTCATCTTTCGGTATTAAATTTCTTTGTAGGCGTGATGTCTTGTGTAGGGTCTAACTTTTTCCACAGCTGATGAGTGTTTTTGAAGTGTTTCGGCCTCCGTTGCGGGGTCCATCATCATATGATTTACCCACGTGCTGGGGAGGTTCCTCCCAAATCAGCTGTACTGAGGGACGTTTTCCTGGTTCCTTTGCATCCTCTCCATCCTCACAGACGACATGCATCCAATCAGGCCTCCGGTACAATGCCCCCTCTCCCCGCGGCTCGTTACCGCCCCCGCCCCGCCGCCGCCCGCAATCAGCCCTCCCCGCCCATCTCAACAATCCAACAATTCGGTTTACAAATAAAATAATGCCGCGCCTAGGAGCTCGTCAGAGATGTGGCAACTCTAACTGCGATGATGATGCTGATTGTCTCCCACCACAGCAGCCTCTGACGCCATTGCCAACGCGAATAAACAAGAGGATTTTTAAATAACTTCTTAGGTTTTCACGGCCAGATTTGATATTGTGGCTTTTGAGTTTAGCCGTGTGTGGTGAACTTCCTTCAGCCAATATTTCGACCGCCATTGCAGGGGTCTTCTTCAGGATTTATGATTTATTTAGTTTTGAGTTGGTTTATTCAGATTATATATGTATTTTTTTGGGAGTGGTATTGATTTATATCTCCATGGCAAGTTTCATTCCGGAGAATTGTAGGTATGTTCTAAGATTACGGTAGGTATGTTCTAAAAATTATGTTTTTAATATTAATTTTGCAAATGCACACGCATGTCATAGGGTATAAAAAGGGGTCTCTCATCAAATAAATTATTCGAACTCAAATTCGGTCTTTGGATTTATAATCAGTGCCGGAACCTTGGTATTCCAGCATCCCCATTTAGCTGATGGTGTAATTTCGGGACCACGACCTCGGTATATATAATCGTGTCGGAAAACAACAGGGTCATATCCTGTCTGCCCAGAAGTGGGCGACGTCGATGGCGTTACTCCCGGCCATCATCAGGTCTTCCTGGGTGCAGCTATTCGGGCACAGCGCACACTACAGAAGGTGTGACAGGGTCTGCTCCACGCCGCAGTCACATTCGGTCCGCTGTAAAACTGCCAGGCTTTCATTTGTGTCCTCTTCTTGCATACTCCGGTCCGAAGTCTGTTAAGGGACCTCCATATATTCCACCCTTGGTCATGTCCAGGGGCTAGGTCCTCTTTCGGGGCAATCCAAGTATTCCCGTCAGTTGCGCTTCTCCACATTTTCAGGCGCAGGGTGGCCTCAGTTATCACCAGTTGCGGTAACGGAACATGAACGTATTTTTCAAAAATCATCACGGTAACATTGCAGTTGTAAAGGATGGTTGCTCTTCGATCCATCGTCAAGAGTCTACGTGACGTGATGAAGAGTGACAGGTTTGCAGCCACACAACAACAGGCCGTAACAAGCGGCCGCCCCGCAGACGTAGACGTGATCCCGGCTGATTGCGGGCGGGGGCGGCCACCCACAGCGCCCACCCGCCCGCCCGCCTAACGAGCGGCAAGACATCCCCTCCTCCTCCCTCACACACTATGAGCAAAAACTAGCGAAAACATGCTTTGATATGTTCAATTTGGAAAAAGCATGAGAAAAGAGCGTGTCCCTACCACGTTCCTAACATTCCTATCACTTCACACCCCATTCGGCTCTAGTTAATAACTCAAGATTGCCTCTGCTCTGTCGTTTTGCTAGACTACTTTAAAATTAAATAAATACGTTTTTTAGATTTTTTAATGTTCGACGACTTCATCATACGTATTCATACTTCTTGAAGTATGAATACGTATGATATGATTCAAACTAATATTAATAAAATATCAAAGGTCCAAACCTTTTTATGGAATACAAAAAAAAAAACATAGGTCTTTGATATGTAAACCTTAAAAAAAATGTTTAGACGAGCGTCGAATATTCGACGCTCCGTCTTTTTTGCACGAGAATCGACCGTCGAATATTCGACGCTGAGTAACCAAAAAAAAATCATCAATATGCATGCCCTTAAGTACAAATGTGTATGTGCTTATGATATAAATTGGTGGGTTGCACCAAGATTCGGTTATTTTGTTGTATTTTTTAATGAGCGGTCTACCGCGCTATAAACCGTCTGTAAGAACCAATTTAAGTGACCACAAACGAAGACGGTTCCCGCGCAATGGTGATGGTGGCAATTAGGCTGCATCTCGTCAGTCACTCACAATCTACAAATCGTACCAAACATATTCTTATGAATTATAATTCAAGCACACTCAGTCTTTGTGTCCATTAGTTTTTTAAAATAATTTTAATGTTACTTCCTTCTTCTTCGTGCCAGCGACGTCAAATTATTTCTGCCCAGTATCTGGCAACATTGATAGCTCGTGTGTTGCCCAGCATTAAGTCCTGAGATGTGCAGCTTGTTGGACACATGGAGCAGGATCTTACATGTGAGGCTGTCTGCAGATCTCAACAGTCGCACAATAGTGTCTCTCCCTGCTGAAGCATTCCTAACCGCTCGTGGTTGTCCTTTTTTTACCAACTCCGGTTCTTAATCTGTTTAGGGATTTCCAGGTCCACCAGTCAAGGCTCTTGCCAGTTGGGAGGCCTTCCTTTGGAGTAATGAAATCCTCTGGTGCGATTTGTTGCCAGAACTGGAGTCTCTCATTTTCAGGGCCGGATGTGAGAGGTTGTGTGGATCTCAGAAAGCTGCTTTGTGACTTCAGTCTGGGTGTTGGGGGTATCTGATTATACAAGCAGTGGGACGGTTGGTTGATTGCCTTACGCATTTCTTCGGCGCATATGACTTTGCGTCTTATGTTTGGTGGTGCGATACCAGCCAAGGTGTATAGTTTTGAAATGGGTGTTTGTTTGAGGCAGCCTGTGACGACTCTGCACGATTCATTTAGGGCGGTATCCACTTGATTACAATGGGCTGATCAACCCCATACTGGTGCCGTATATTCTCCGGCTGAGAAACAAGTATCTAACTAAGGATCTAATGATTATGAGTTACGATAAAATGTAAGAATGCTCGTTTGCTTTGAATGTAACCTTAAAGTAAAACTACATTTTCTGCCGATAACATCACCAAATTTCGGATTCTAATTTTGACTTACAGCGAAATTTTATTGTTTTACTACTATTTTTAATTTTATTTCTTGTGTTATTGCCATTATTTCTTCTTGTTTCACTTCATAGTCATCACACGCATAGCTATCAAGCAGCATCCAGCACATGTCACGAAGGATTCGTAAGATTTGTAAAATGTGTCGGCGACGCCCATAGTAATCTAATCGCTTGCGTCGTGGCGTTTGTCGTCGAATTATTCGCGGGGTTCGTCAGGACTTCAGGACGTGCTTGGAAACTGCAGAAGGGAACGCAGTGGAAGACCGACATGGCTGGGTGAGGATTAAAATAGGAAGAAAAAAAAATCCGAAAGCTTAAAAAAACATTCCTTCAGGTTTAAAAAGTCGGTGTTCCGAAAATTCTATCTTTATCATAATTTTTTTTTATTATTTATTTACCTTGTTTTTACATTGATCACATAAGATAAGTTCTCTGTTTAGAAAACTGCAGTTTCAACTAACTCGTAGCCTTTCTCAATCGATCACTTTATTTTTTATCTCTTAACGAGTGATGGATTGAGGCCACGAGTTAGTCGAAACTGGAGTCACCTAAACAGAGAATTTATCTTACGTGATCTATGAAAAAATAAGGTAAATAAATACACGTTTACAAT
Source organism: Glossosoma conforme (assembly GCA_022606575.1). NCBI lineage: Eukaryota > Metazoa > Arthropoda > Insecta > Trichoptera > Glossosomatidae > Glossosoma > Glossosoma conforme. The sequence goes on along the minus strand of JAGTXR010000107.1, from coordinate 3,957,834 downwards.
TTATTTAGTTAAATAGTTCTTCTTCGTAGTATTAATCCGGTGGATTGGTTTGCAGCAACAGAATCTTGTATCTCGATCTCCATTCTCCATTCTTCTCGGTCCTAGGGATCATAAAAAATTACATAAGTAATATATCAATTTTGGTATAATTACTATAATATTAGTTGTGAAAGGTGGTTAAGAAATGGGACACATTTTTGTGTTTCGTCCTTGGCCGGACGAGGGTTGTCCGCCCACCTCATCGCCCACCTTCCCGCCCACCTGCAGAAGAAGCGGCTTCGTTACCGCCAGACCCGCTCGCTTTAACTTTATCAATCGGGCCAATCGCGCCGGTGAATCGGCAATCAGGCGACGTTATTCGGTCAAGCCCCCGCCCACCGTCATCCCGCCCACCTCCGGCCCTGATCTCATTACCCACCCAACCGCCCACCTAGCTTTTTCAGTTACAAACACTGAAATCATATATTTTAAAAATCGCACCCAGGGCGTTGACAATAGCGAGCTCAGACTATTTTTTAAGCTTCGTATCTATCGCCTTGTCTGCATAAAAATATTTTTCATTTTTTATATAAAAGACATACAGGAGTACACCAACAGACTGTATTGGAGAAGTCTCATCTGTGTATTATATAATGCTTCAAATTCTTGCTAATCGCTGCATGTAATGTGTTAATCCGCCAAAAACTACATCCCGGCATTCATGTTGATATCCTCCTCTCTTAGTTGGATATCGAATTACTGTGTGACAGGACGCAGGGCAGTTGACAATACAAAGAACTTGTTTTCGGCTCACAATTCGCGTTTATTTCTCAAACACTTGTTTTTTCGTCCACCCATCATGGCGGACGCCCCTAAAGGCGTTCTCGAGTGAGCTGTCGACTAACGGCGCGCTCTGACATCTAACGCTGCCAATAGTCGCGGCAGAAAAAGCGAATTAAAGATGACAGTGGCAGCAACATAAAATGGGCCAACTGTCATAACAAATAAAATTGCGTAAGCAAACACTGTGTATTGTTATATAATTCAAATTTAACATGATTAGATATGCATGTCAGGCGAGCGAACATAAATAACAGACAAAAGATCGTTTTTCGAGGCTTTACGGCATCAGTCTAAAGGAGCTATATCAAGCTGATATATCAATGTATTATCCATTTTTACTGGGGCTCACTGTGGTCATGTTTAAAAGACGACTTTCGTCTACTACCAATTTTTATTAATAGACTAAGACTGAAATTTTAAGGGTGAAAAAAAAATCACTGAACAAATATAGAAATACTGATATGCAAGAAACCAATGTCATTGAAAAGAGAAGAAAGTTATGTTAAAAAAATCGCTTGCTTCTGGTAGTCCATTTAAAATCACCACAACAGTTGAACTGAATTGAGTATGTATTTAAAACTCCACAGGTATCAACTGAAATATAAAACAATGGATGACAACGAGCACGGGTATACCTATCCGGAGCGTAAAACTTAAAGCATATACTTTGCAATATGTTCTCATTTAATTTGAGTTTTTGCGACTCTTAGTTTGTTGACGGAGCTCACCTCTCACTCGATTTAACTTTATCAATCGGGCCAATCAACCGGCGTTATTCGGTCAAGCTCCCGCTCCTCCGATCCGGGTCCGCCGCCTCCTCATCGGCCCACGTCCTGAATGAGGCCTTCGTTATCCCGCCGGATGACTAATTCCGTTTGACTCCGGTCTCCCCCCTCCACGACTCCCGCCCCCTGGGCATCTTCATCACGGCATTCGCTGCCCACCTACGAGTACTCTGCCATTATCAGCTTATTGCTAACCGGTTCAACTACCAATACTTCTACATATTATATTTATCGATGTCCAGCGACAATAGCATATCGTTAGCTTAATATTCATAATGTTAATTCATTAGAACACAAGTTAAGCAATATTGGGCGCTAACCAAAACATGAATGGATCACCACAAATTTCTTTCGGCTAGTGCGCTGCTTGTTCAGAAATCCTGATATTTTGTTGGAAATCTGTTTGTTTTTCCCTGACAATTATTTAAGGATAAAGAGGCAGATTGTGTGTTATTCCTAGAAATAATACTAACCTGCCAGATTCAGTCATTACCTTTATAAACTTACATGTATTATTTAGAGGAATCTGTAAAGCACGTAAATAAATATCGTTAGGTTTCGTCACAGGAGTGATTTTTCTGTAAACCACATGTGTCAATGCCACCACATGTATGGAGTTACATAATGAACGTTTGTTAAATATAATAGTTTTTTATGCATCATCTGATAGCTAAAGCATACTAGAACCAATTTTATTTATGAAAATAGGTCAGATAAGTACATTTATGCTTCAAATACTAGTGTTTTAAGCAAAAATAATAGTTTGAAAAATTCACGCCGTATTGACAGTATAATTTGTATTCCACAAATGTAAATTGACGTAATTTCTGCAGTACTTTCTCTATTAGAAACTAATTGATTATATTATTTTCAATGTTTTGAGCATTCACTTTGAGATCCATAATAAATTATAAATATTTATTTCTTTATTTACCTTGTTTTCACATGGATCACGTAACAAAAGTTCTCTATTAGGAGACTGCAGTTTCGACTAACTCGTAGTCTTTCTCAATCCTTCTCTAGTTAAGAGATAACTGAGCTGCGTTGTACTTGTAAGTGGTGTAACACATTTTTGTAGGGGAGGGGGTGGGGGTGTGTCTAACATGAAAGGAGAGGGAGGTAGGTAGTGTTGCAAGGATGAAGGAAGAGATAAATACATAAAAGTGGTTTAGGTATAAATTTATTTTTATTTTTTATTTTTAATATTATTCTTATATGTCGTATATATAATTTTTATACTTATTTATTTATTTAACGGAAACAATTTTAAAATTGGTGAATTAATTAAGGTATTTAGTTGGTTATTAATTATATCTTCTTTCTTATTAATGGCTTTATAAATTTCTAAGTATTCTAAATTATTTAATTTAACGGTTTTATTTTCTACATGTAATATGTTTAATACTTTTTCTAAGTTGTACGAATGATTATTTTCTATAAGGTGGTTTGCGAATTCAGAATTCCTCTCCTTTCATGTTAGACACACCCCCACCCCCTCCCCTACAAAAATGTGTTACACCACTTACAAGTACAACGCAGCTCAGTTATCTCTTAACTAGAGAAGGATTGAGAAAGACTACGAGTTAGTCGAAACTGCAGTCTCCTAATAGAGAACTTTTGTTACGTGATCCATGTGAAAACAAGGTAAATAAAGAAATAAATATTTCTAATTGATTAGGTTATTTATAACGCTGTGACATGCGTTTAATTTACGCATATGCAAAAATATCATACCATTAAACAAAAAATATGTATAAACAATTTCTTTGGGTATTGAACTCGTGTGCTTTTTGCATAGCAGTAAAGAATCTTGACTCTTGGACTTTCTTGTCTTCAGTCTTCCTTGTCCACCCACACGTCCAATGGCATTATAAGTTTTTTACTAACTGGCCCAGCAACCTGTCTTCCTTCATATCAGGTTTTCTCGGAAATATATTTTTCGTTCAATTACGAGTATACATTAATTGTTTCATAACAAACGATGGCCCCTTGCTAGCTGAAAGCTATCCTAATAATACATATATTTACATACCTACAAGTATATAAATAAATCATCTTCCTATATTTGTTCATGGTCACTTCAAATTGCTGCCACATGTTATGTCAGTTGCCATATTCTATCCCTTGTTTGAAAACATTCCTGGACCTATTAATATATGTAGTTTTCTACTTCCTCCAGGGATAAAAGCTCTGGAAGTGTCCTGTGTGTATATTTACATGATAAAATTAATGAAAAAAATATTGATATCAGCTTGATATTAGCTCTTTTAGACTGATGCCGAAAAGCCTCAAAAAACGATCTTTTGTCTCTTATCTTTGTTCGCTCGCCTGACATGCACACCTAATAATGTAAGTTTAAATTTAATATAAGATTACACGGCGTTTGCATACGCCATTTAATTTCTTACGACAGTTGCTCCATTTCATGTTGGTTCAATTGTCATCTATAATTTGTTTTTTTGCCGTGATTATCTTGGCAGCGCTGCATGTCACAGTGTTCCGGCAGTCGTCAGACAGCCCCGTTCGACCGAGGCGGAAGTAACGTCATGTTACGGTCGGACGGGGAAATCAAGTCTTTAATTAAAAATAAATGTGAATTGTGCTTTAAAAACAAGTTATTTTGCTTTGTGATCTGCTCCTGCATCCTTCCTCCACGTGGCCACGTGACAAACCCGACGATGTCAACATATATATACATCGTAAAGTTGTCTAAATAAGTCTCCTTGATGATATGATTCTTCTAATTATTGTCAGTTAGCAAGTGTTCTATGTAACCTTGAATATGAAATTTAAACGTACACTACATTCGAATGCTTTTTCTTCTTCTACACATCCTGCTATCGCCGCCCTTCCGTTCTTGATTCACCCATTCACGGGCCGCCCTTCGAGTTTCGCCCCCTCCCGCCCACTCTACCGCCCACCCATCCGCCCACCCGCGACCAAACGATCCCATTCAGCGCGAGTCTGGAATCAAACATCAAACAACTCCTAATTTGTTTATTCAAAGCTACAAAGATTATTTTACTCCATCTTTAAAATACATTTTTTTTACATAATTATTAAAATTAAAATATTTTAATGACTTGTATACTCATGACATATCATTAGTACGACATATCTGAGTCACGAACAACACTACAAGAAATAACACAAGCAAATTTCCAATTACCTTTATGTTTAGGTTAGGTTCAACTACTTGTGACTAAAATAATGTCCCACAGAAATAAATTTTCCATCCGGTGTTAATTTGTCCTCTGCGGAGCTTCGGGATACAAGCTGACGTGCCGAGGATCATGGCAGTTGATAAAATTTCAGTCGCAATGTGATGGCTATATGTTACGATTCAAAAGCAAGTTCCATTCCTAAGTATTTCGTGGTTAGCAACATGTTACCAAAAAAGGCAATTCGAGACTCGCTGTAGTATTCTAATTTCGCAGCCTTAGACTGAGGTCTATTTGACATCTAACTGATGCACCTAAAATCACGGGAAGGCCTTCAGGCACTCTCTAAAGTCTAACAAGTAGCTTTTTACGTGCGTCTAGTAACGGGTCCCCATTTGGGTCTCCAAAAACAGCCCGTCCTGTTTTCAGGGAGGGTTTTCACCAAGCAAAAAATATTCAAAAGCAAGTATTTCAGAAGTGTGTAACATGCTACCTGAAACAACACGTCATATTATTCATCTTCTTCTTCGTAGTATCAATCCGGTGGATTGTTTTGCAGCAACAGAATCTTGCATCTCGATCTCCATTCCTCTCGATCCTCCGCAACTCTTTTCAGCTCAGCATAAGTGCTATAATTCATGTCCTCGAATACTTGCTGCAAATACTCCCGTCTAGGGCGCCCTCTACAGTTTCTACCCTCAACCATCCGCTCCACAATATCGTGAAGAAGACCATCGTGGCGCATGATGTTACCAATCCATCGGGCTCGCCTCTCTGAGATGGTTCTTATTATTTATCATAATTTCTATATTCGGTCCCCTAAATCAGAGCTCCGCAACCTTTTCTCATCTACGGCACACCAAAGTACTTCTTTGGATTCTACGGCACACCAAAGTTCACACCTTGAAATACCGCGGCACACCAAAAGCCAAAAATAGATATTAATTTCATAATTTTTTTTTTTTTAATTTCATCTAGAACTTAATAAAGCAAGCACCTCGTTGTATGTCTACATAAATAGGCGATAGGCGCTGGGAGCTTGAGGACCGTTGTAAAATTATTTATTTATAATATTGCCTTATTTGACCGCGGCACACCTGTATCGGCTTACGGCACACCAGTGTGCCACAGCACACCGGTTGCGGAGCACTGCCCTAAATGGAGCACATGACGTGCCGCCATCTGATCCTCTTAGTTTTTCCTCTTTATAGTTTTTTGAGTATTTTGTTATGCGTGTTTGTTTTAAAGATAAAAAAGATGACGTCCACTTCTCACTCACTAAGGTAATAATTAGTTAATTTAATTTTTTGGGTAACCCTGTAGCTGCGGGCGTCCCTAGACTTGCCGGGAATCCCTCTCGCTAAGTGAAACGCCGTCGCCCATTCATAATTTTATAACGCAATTCTTTCCGCAGTCAAAAGGTTAACCCTCACCGCCTAACCCGTAATAAGCGCTCGGCGATGGAAAACCCATTGTCACGTTCTCACGAAATGGTTTAAACAAACATTTATGCCACGTTCCAACACGCAAATCTTTCACCGTCTTTAAATTTATTTAAAAAATACATTATTTGAAGAAAAAATAAAAAATCGTAATTCGTGGATTGCAGGCGTGAATAGGATTTAAAAACTCTATTTCTGCAGTATTTTTCAATATATTTTTTTTGATAAATGCAATCATATATCGTGGGTAAAGAGTATGTATTTTGCGGAAAATTCCGCTTACTTTACAAGTACAAAATTACTTTTCTGCCCAGAACAGTTGTTGTAAATTTTTGGTCGTTAATTTTGGAGATGCTAAAAATTGATTTTTACATAGAAGAGTATAAGATTTCAATCATTCAATAGTACATTACAACATAACATAACAATGAAAGATTTAACCTAAATTTTGTCCTTACATCCCTGATAAAGCTTTGCTAATGACTCGTTCTTATTTAAAAAAAATAGAGGTTGTAAATGAGTAATGCTATTTGGGACAAATAATACAACTAGGACGAAATAACTTCTCAATAGAAATCGACAGGCGTATACAACTGGGATGGGCAGCATTTGGAAAACTAAAGTATATTTTTAAAGCGATAATTCCGCAATGTCTTAAAACTAAGGCGATTAACCAATGCATCCTCCCTGTATTAACATATGGCGCAGAGACGTGAAATCTAACAGCAAGTATAACCCATAAAATAAAGGTCACCCAGCGTGATATGGAGAGATCCATGCTCGAAGTGTCGCTTAAAGATAGAATCCGAAACGAGGAAATACGCAGAAGAACTCAAGTAGTGGATGCTACCTAACGAATAGGCAAACTCAAGTGGCAATGGGCAGGACATATATGTCGAAGAGACGACGGTCGATGGGGAAGAAAATACTGGAAAGGCGACCAACTGGCAAACGAAGCATTGGCCGACCCCCTGCAAGATGGACTGACGGCATAAGAAGAATAGAGGGAGTGACCTGGATGCGGAAGGCGGAACGCGGAGGATCGAAGAGGATGTAGACTCATGCGGGAGGCTTACGTTTAATAGTGGACGGATACAGGCTGATGATGAACATCAGTAACATTCAAACCAAAGACAATTACAAAGGTCACCCAGCGTGCTATGGAGAGATCCATGCTCGTAGTATCTCTAAAAGATTCCTAAACGAGGATATCTGCAGAAGAACTCAAGTAGTAGAGGCTACCCAACGAATAGGCACATAAAAATACAAAATAAAAAAATATATAAATCTAACACCAATGAGAGGATTATGACGTGTTATTTAATTAAAATAATAACACATTGGCTTTACAGTGTCATGATTTATTTAAAAGTTATTTGTATATGGCAACATTTCCGCCTTTGGCGAAATTGTATCGTAAAAAAATAAATTTATTAATTTTATTATCTTGCGTGGCTCTAAATTAAAGGCTATTTAATTTTCGAATGCAGATTTATATATGGCTAGAAATTTTCGGCGCATTAATTTAAATAAATTAAATCGCCAGCGGGTTTATTTAATAATTATAAAAGTAAGTTACTGCCATGCTTTCAGGCGACGATAGCTCTTCGCAAATGGGACACACCTTAATAGTTAAGAGCAATGTCGTACTTCAATAAGTATAACACATACAACTTGTATTTTGTCGTTTTGCAATGTTGTGCATATTTTTATTCTTATTTTAAATGCTTGTATCTCTTTGTGTCACAATTTCTTTTTTGAAAATCGATTTCTAGTTGTTTCACCATTTTATGAAGGTTATATAATACGTAGAAAAAGTCATGTAGTGGATGCTACCCAACGAATAGGCACACTTAAGTGGCAATGGGCAGGACATATCTGTCGAAGAGACGACGGTCGATGGGGAAGAAAAGTATTGGAATGGCGCTCAAGAACTGACAAACGAAGCATTGACCGACCCACTGTAAGATGGACTGACGACATAAGAAGAATAGCGGGATGACCTGGATGCGGAAGGCGGAGGATCGAAGAGGATGGAAACTCATGCTGGAGGCTTACGTTCAACAGTGGACGGATACAGGCTGATGATGATGGAGGTTTTACTAGATTTTAAAAAGACTCATATCGAGCACTCACCAGCGCGTGTCAGATTACTTAGAGTCATGAAATGGGTTTTGAAAACGAATTCCTGTGTAGAATATTGAGGGTACGATGGTTTGACATTGTGAGAAATAACGAAGTGAGGAAGCTGCCAATGCAGCCTTCCATACTACTGTTAGTCAAGAGACAAAAGTGAACCTGACTGGGATGTGTACTTTAGATGTAGCAAGAGAGCATAATGCCTTCTAAAATGGAATCATCTAACACGCTATACAACAAAACTATGCTTTGGGCAATGCGACAATACGTCATCAACGTATTATTTTTACTTTATGCTCGTATCTAGTACATTATGTACTACATTATAAATTGTAATTATTAATTATTTAAAAATACCTATTATGGATTTTAAATTTTAACACCCTCCTCTCTCTCAAAAAGGTTTTACTCCGTCGCGTGAGGGCATGATGAGGAGCTGGTCAGCAAAACAAAGACTTTTTCCGAAGCACAATGACATATATTTACGTTAAAATTTTATAAGCTTCCGGCCAGGCGGAATGACATGCCGTCGGCCGTACTGCGACCTTCTCGGTCGTCAACACACAACTGACCCGTGTGGCCCGTGGTCGGTCACCAGCGCCGTAAGCGGCGGTCTATATAACTAGTCCCAATATGGCGGACACATAAATGTATTGCAAGCGAACAGAAAAGAGACGAAAGATTGTATATCGAGGTTTTCGGTACCAGTCAGCAAGGGCCACATCATGCTGATGTCAATTTAAATAAACAGCAAAATGATGTTTTAAATGTAAAAATTAAGATTTCCATAATTTTTTACACAGTATGTTTTATGTTAGAATCATCGAAAAAAAAATGTAATATAGCATGCAGATAGTGTATGAAAAATGTCATCTAAAATAAATCGTCCCAATTAATAATTTTATGGGTAATCGAATATCATTAATCTTCAACTCTTTTGTATATAGAAAAAACATCAATGAATAAGACCATGTTATTATTTAAAATAAATGAATTATAACGTATTACATATATTTCAACATTTTTTTCTTTGTTTCAGGTAAGAGGAACCGAATATTACAAAAAATAATTGTTACATATTATTTTGAACGCATCGGTAAGTCAAAAAAAATAATTTAAATTAGCTTTCTCAAACAAATCTACATTGATACAGATTCCATGAGTATTTGCAACTCTTCAGACATCAAAACTTGGAGAAAGGGTATTGTGTTCAAGATGATCCCTCCCCAATCACGATGCCCCTCCACCGCCCGCTCCACTAATGAGCTCACAATTCGACAACCTAACAAGCGAAGGGTGCAAGGGGTGCTTCATCAGCTCCTCCATATCTCCCCCATACCGTACCTTTGCGTCAGGACCCGTATTATTATGATATTTGCGAGTCTTATCTGACGTTATTGAGGTGTGCGATTTAGATGCTAAAGTAATATCTATCCTGACTTCTAGAAACTATGGTAGAGCAAAAACCATTCTCATTAACCCGAAAGTGCTTGGCTTTGTTTACATGAAGCAAAATAATCGATGGGCCAGTTGTTCAGTCAAAAAATAATATGAGTATTTGAATGTCATGCTTTTGGAATTTTATTTTCGATCTCTTCTGCAGCACATCGCCACAATTTACTTAAGGTTCTGTCAATTTCCACGATTCTCGCATGTTTCAGAGTCGTCAGCTGTATACTCGTATACTGAAACTCTGCCGAATACATGTAATAACTGGTCACGACGGTCTCCAGGATTAATATCGAAGAGAACTGTATTATGTGATCGTTACATTTATTTTCAGCATGCAATTTGAAATTCAGTTTGAAATGCATTTCAAATATTAAATACATATTTTTTTGTAATATGGAAGACGTTGAGTACTGTTTCACATACTTAAAGACCGCGATTATGCATTCGCAATAAGAGCTTCTTTAGTTTTTCACACGTACGAGTATAATTAAACCTGCAATCCGTGGAACACAGACGTAAGATTGGTTCATTACGATTTTTCTACCGTTATTACCACGGTCGACGGTCCTTTGAACTCAAAAAATTAATTCTTCCAGCACTTACCTTCCGAAAAAAATATTTTACTGAATTCAATTCGTAAGTTGTAGAATACTCTTCTAGTATCTGTGATTCCTACATCACCCAATAGGATTTCTTTTAAGAAACATATTAATATAAACTTGCAATCACCCCAACCTACGCTCTTCCTGAAAATAAATTCACTCGTCCCGACTAGGTGTCTCAGAGCCCACTGGTATCGATCGGTTGTACACTCCTGCACGCATTAAAAAACCTAACTTCAAGAGGAGAAACTGTTCATTCCGAGTTAATAGTTGTAATTAGTGAAAAATCGACATGAAATTTTTAAGACGATGCCATATTTTCTAGACGCATATTAAAATACGCTAACTAAGGATTATAATGTATAATCAAATCGCATATTATATACACATATTAAGTGTTGCTCAAGATGTCTTGTCCCATTTAAGTGTGCACATATCCCTCAAGGTTTCCCAGATTTGTTATCTTTGTTTGCCTTGCGGAGATAACGTGATAAGTGAAGATAACCGCCAGGCGAGATATGTCGCCTACCACTTAGCAGTCCGAGAGAGATAACAGCAAATAAGGCCGATTATCACGAAACGATTATGTCCAGTTTTCCGGAAACATAACGAGTCAGTGAGTTTCGGAAGCCAAAGATTAAAAAAAACGTTTTTTTTAAGTTATCGCGACCAATACGTTTGAAACTGATAATGTAATATGACATATTTTTATATATTAAAGATAAGTCTTGATATACAATCTCGACAATTATCATTTTTTGGTGTGAAGTTTATACATCAAATATGTAAAAATGTTTTTTTTTTAATCTTTGAATCATCATCAGCCTGTATCCGTCCACTGTTGAACGTAAGCCACCCGCATGAGTCTCTATCCTCTTCGATCCTCCACCTTCCGTATCCAGGTGCCTCCCGCTATTCTCTTTATGTCGTCAGTCCATCTTGCAGGGGGTCGGCCAATGCTTCGTTTGCTAGTTCTTGGTCGCCACTTCAATACTTTTTTTCCACATCGACCGTCGTCTCTTCGACAGATATGTCCTGCCCATTGCCACTTGAGTGTACCTATTCGTTGGGTAGCATCCACTACTTGAGTTATGCTGCGTATTTCCTCGTTTCGAATTCTATCTTTTAGCGACACTCCGAGCATGGATCTCTCCACAGCACGCTGGGTGACCTTTATTTAATGGGTTAGACTTGCTGTTAGATTTCACGTCTCTGCGCCATAAGTTAATACAGGGAGGATGCATTGGTTAAACGCCTTAATTTTAAGACATCGTGGAATTTTGAATTTAAAAGTGTACTTTAGTTTTCCAAATGCTGCCTATCCCAGTTATATACGCATTTTACTCTATGTATTATCCGTAAACAGCAACACAAAATATTATTATGTATTTGTTTTTACTTAGAATTCTTTGTATATCTAGAACATATGGTTACCAATTGTCGCCACTTGCCCATTCCTCGTTCTTGCACATATCTGCATCTAAAAATGTACTTGGGAACTTATATGGTTCCCGACGACTTCCAGGGTAGAAACCCGGAGACTTGGAAGTGACAGCAGCTAAAATAAACGAAGCACATTTATATGATTTGTTAATCGGTATTTGTATGGACATCAAATGATAAGTCCTAGGCCATTTAGCAACCCAATCAACAGGTAATCTCATCTGTATTTTATTGTAGTTAGCCTCAAGAAATATCTATCGAGAACCGCGCTATATATATAATCGTGTCGGAAACACCAGGGTCAGATCCAGTCTGACCAGAAGTGGGCGACATCGATGGCGTTACTCCTGGCCATCATCATGTCTTCCTAGGTGCAGCTATTCGGGCACAGCGCTCACTCCAGAAGGTGTGACAGGGTCTGTTCCTCGCCCAGAACCGCCTTTTTGGCGTTCATTACAATTTAACGTCATATTTCTCTAATAATATATTTAATCATTGAAACTGTAGCATTGAAAAAGATAACTACATCATGTATGTGAACATGGTATGGAGTAATCCATCACAAATTATTGTGTAATTAAATAAGCCGTCTCGTCATGAATGTATTCGTAGGTATGTCTGGATCTAGATACGTGTGTGTGAGTATGTGTGTGTCCCTAACGATTGTAGTTACCACATCGTTAGCTAATAAACGAGACGGGAGCGTCGTTGCCTTACTCCCACTCCATCTTCCACCCCCACCACCTATCTCTAACCACCCACCCCCACCGACAAAACGCGCCAAAGGATCAAAAGCGGCAAACTTAGAAAGATATAAAAAATATTATTTATAGCAATTAAAATTTATAGACATCAGCACGATGTAGACTTTGCTGACTGGTACCGAAAACCTCGATGTATAATCTTTCGTCTCTTATTTGTGATAACTTGTCATACATTTATGTTTTGCCATATTGGCATCTTGAACAAGTTCACTCACGGGTGTGTGAGTTATATAGTTTTGCCACCGACGGCGCTGGTGACCGACCACGGGCCGCAGAAGTCGGTTGTGTCCTCACGGCCGAGAAGGTCGCATTACGGCCGACGACATGTCACCTGGCCGGAAGCTTGTAAAATTTTAACGTAAATAAATGTCAATGTGCTTCTGAAAAAGTCTTTGTTTGCTGACCTGCTCCTCATCATGCCCTCTCGCGACGGAGTAACACCTTTTTGAGAGAGAGGAGGATGTTAGTTCTTTATGTGGAGCAGTTTTTTTATTACAAAGCTTTATAAGCTGCCTTGGTCCTTGCCCGATCCAGACGTGCCTCCCAGAACTCTATCAAGTATTAAACATTATTTACGTATTGTTCTCGAATGCCTTTAAAGACGGCGATTGTCCGAGGATCTAAAAAAAGACGGCTACAGTTTAAGCTTTGGACTCTTCTGTGGTATCCATAACATGTCTCAGCCAGGTCCACCATCGTCTATAGACACACTGTAGTATGGAAGGCTGCCTTATTCTTTACAAAGGCAAACCATCATACCCCCAATATTCTACGTAAGCATCTGTTCTAAAAACATTCCCATTTTACGGCTGCATTGGCCTTTTGTACGATATTACGATTCTTCTTGCAATTCTTTTGATGACGTTAATGTATCTTCGTTTACCATTGACTGTCGGCATATTTTATTCTTCAATATTGATCAGTAAAATAAATATCAATAAAACGATCAGTAATCAAATACTTAAACAAATAAAACCTTGTCTGAAACTACTGAGTTTTAATTAGTTATCATTCTACGGGTTTCGGTGAAATGTCACCATCTTCAGGAGCGACTTACTGTATTACTTAATCAGTAATTAATGAAATTTATTTATCCAACTATAGTATAGAGTTTGGTTACGCATGTTAAAATTAACAAATACTATTTCATTAAATTCACCAATTTTGACATTTTACTGATAAATTACTTCAATTAATGGCCAAGTTTACTACATTTTTGTCATATAAAATACAGTAACATTAAGGTTATCATCTGACAATACATTGGTGGAGCTGGATAATTATAATTTTATATTAATTTTAATTAATAAATTAACAAATTAAAAATATTTAGTTTTGATTCAAATTTGAATGTTAGTTCTATTTATATGATATATCTATTTCTTCGAAACGCCATCGCAGTTTATACATAGAAGACGGTATTTCTCACACCACCCAGCATTGGTATTTTTAAGTGGGTTCTGTATCCAAGCAAACAGGGTTCGTTTCCCAGTGCGTCTAACGAAGTTAATTATCTATTGGATAACACACTTAAAATAAATAATTTTTAATACCCGCTCAATTAGAATTATCAAGAAAACATTATTTCATGCTGAAAAATAAGTATGCATTTTTAACATTTCAAAATTGTTAATCCTATTGTTCGACAAGTGTTTTTTGTATCATTTTTTAATTTTTGCGAAACACAGTTTATTATTTGTTTTCATTTCAATTAATGTAATCTTGTTGTAAACATAATTAAGCCTAATTAATATTTATTGGTAATTTTAAGTGGCTAATTTACAATGTTGTACGCCTCTTAAAAATTAGTATATATTTACGTAATCCTACAGTGATATTTTTATAAAAAAGAGAGACTTTCGGGGTGAATGTGTTTTTATAAACTTTATTAAATATAAAGTTATTATTTTATTCTAATAGACTCGCCTCTCTTGACATATTCGATGTCAATTAGCCTCTACAAAGGTTTTTTTATGTAAGCACATACAGGAGAATACCGACAGATGCTGATAGTAATTCTGAAGTCTTATCTGTGGAATTCTATGACGCTTACCATGGTGCATATGGCTAAGCGCTGCATGTGGAGTGTTGACCCGATAACGTCATATATTACAGCCCGATATTCACGTATCATCATTTATTATTTTAGGAGTTTACTATGAATGGGTGGTCTTCACGGGACGACTTTCGTCTACCACCAATTTTAAATAATAGGCGAAATTAATAAGTTACGAAATGAAAATAAAATATTATTTAGAAATCATTCCAAATCATTTTTTAATTACATGACATGTTTCGGCTACGTCGGGTAACCATTGTCGAATTAATTAGGGGAGCAAGTGTTTCGACAATGGCCCACCCGACGTCGTCAAAATATGTCGTCCTATAATAAAAAAGAGTGAAATAATTTCTTACTAATATTGTACTTTTATTTTCATGTAACGGAATTCCACAACTAATTATCATTTGAAAATATCGAAAAAAAAAATACAAAATATTAAAATTAATTTTAATGTTTATTAGTTAATTTTATGTATTATGGTATATCGCTTTTGATAGCTATGCGTCAATATGCTCCTACAAAGGTAAGGATATGGCAACAGCAGTGCCGGTTCTAGACCCTGCGGCGCCCTAGGGGCAATATTTTTTCTGGCGCCCCATATTGTATGCATTTAAAAAATATATATATATGAGATAGATTACCCTCGGCGCCCCTAGCTTATTCGACGCCCTGGGCCACTGACCCACTGCGCCACCCCCTAAACCGGCACTGGGCAAAAGGAAAGCATACTGATGAATACACACACATATAAGTGTCACACATCTGTTTTACTAACACTGTGGCACGCGTGTCCGCACTCTCTCACACAATCACGACACTAACGAGATATTTAAGTTATCTGGTAAGTTTGCTTGCTTGGCGAGTCTCGTTACCCCCTCCCCTTACTCGTACCCCCACCCATTACCCAAACCCCCTCTACAACCATTCCCCTACTCCACCGCTCCCCTGTGCACCCCTCAATTATTTACTACGGATTATGTTATGCCGATTCAAAACGTGATTTTTTCGTGTATGAATATAGTATAGTATATATATATATATAATCGTGTCGGAAACAACAGGATCAGATCCTGTCTGCCCAGAAGTGGGCGACGTCGATGGCGTTACTTCTGGCCATCATCAGGTCTTCCTGGGTGCAGCTATTCGGGCACAACGCACACTCCAGAAGGTGTGACAGGGTCTGCTCCACGCCGCAGTCACATTCAGTCGGTCCGCTGTAAAACTGCCAGGCCCTCATTTGTGTCCTCGTCTTGCATACTCCGGTCCGAAGTCTGTTAAGGGACCTCCATATATTCCACCCTTGGTCATGTCCAGGGGCTAGGTCCTATAGTATAGTAATATCTATACATATAGAGCACGCATTATACTTATCACCAATGCGATTTTATAAAAAATCATTCCAAACATCCTTGGGTATATTTGTGCTAAATTTGACACAGATCAATGCAACGGTTTCTCATCAATACTTGATCAAACTTTGTTAACGTTCTAATGCGGAGACACCTTAAGAATTGAAACTTCTTAGGTTATAGAAACAATTTATTTCATACGCTATTTTTATTAAGTCTCATAAATTTACATATATTAGTACACTAACAATGAATGGGTTTTGTTATTATTTAAAAATATACAATGCAGATTACTCATCTTTCCAATGAAGAGCAATATGCTTTTTTTATTTTTTATGTAAACACATACAGCAGAATACCGACAGTTGGTGATAGTAATTCTGAAGTTCCATTTGTTGAATTCTATGATACTTAGCATGGTGCACATGGCTAAGCGTTGCATGTGCAGTGTCGATCCGCCAACGTCATAGACCACAGCCCGAGATTCACGCATCATTCTTATTATTACAGGAATTTACTATAAATGGGTGGTCTTCAAAGGACGACTTTCGTCTACCACCAATTTTAATTAATAGACTATGACTGGAATTTTACGGGTGAGGGATCACATTCACACCAACCGGGGGTATTTTATAGCTCAGAAATTTATTGAAATCATTTTTTAAATATCTGTCGGGGATCGAACCCGCGACCTTTGGCTTGCAAAGCAAACGCTTCGACAATTGAGCTATACCCGCCGGCTAAATGTATAATTGTGCACTTCATCCTCTAACATAATGCTTGGAACACAGACGTAAAATTGGTTCATTGGTCCTGATCTTGCGAACTTATATAATTAATGCATCTTGCACCCTCTACACCAACAGGTTCCTCGCACTCTTGTAAAATATCCGAACTGGCAATTTTTTCAAATACCTTCACAAATATTACCGATTAGTTTTTGAACGCTCTTATATCATTTTTGTTTTGTCCTTCATACAATTTGAATATTTTAAGAAACATAAGCTATACACCATCTCTCCAACTCTTACACAAATATCACACATCATTTTCGCATACTTTCTGCTTAATAATTGACAACGTTGTACGTATTAACATCCTCCTCTCTCTCAAAAGGTTGATACTCCGTCGCTTGGTGGCAGGATTAGGAGCAGATTTAGAACACAGACTTTTTTTCAGAAGTACATTGACATATATTTACGATAAAACATTACAAATTTACCTATTCACAGCATTAGGTCGAGCCACAATACAATATGCTCTCGCCGACGGGCAGTACACAACTGGGCTACGCGCTCGGGATGGGCTCTCGCCCGCGCCACAAGCGGCGGTGTATATAACTAGTGCCAAAAATGGCGGACACAGAAATGTATGATAAGCGAACAGAAATAAGAGACGAAAGTTTGTATATCGAGGTTTTTGGTACCATTCAGCAAGAGCTACATCATGCTGATGTCAGTACCTACGAGTTCCACTAATCACTAATGTATACGAGCCAGCGGGAGTAATAGAGAAAAATCAGAAGTCTTTCCAGTACCCACGATAGTAAAGACAGTATGTACTCTTATGTGTTCCATAGATTTGAAGTTACATGTTAGGCTGCCATTGTGTTCTCGTAAATCCCCCAAATTTATATTCATATCCAATTAAAACAAACATACAAAAAATGTTTTTTTTTCGTATTGAAGGCTCTTGTATAATTAATTTTATTTAAATATTTATTTTAAAAATAATGTTTTATTTAATCGTGACCTTGCCGATTCGACTGATACCAGCCGTTCGCTACTAATTAATATTCATTAATAAATTGATTCGCCAATTAAAATTAATGTATGATAATTAACATTATCTCGGCAATTTAAAATGTAATTAATTTTTATCCTAGTCAATTACGCCAATTTACTAGTCGTTTATTTGTTTGGTTAGGCGTCGTTACATAAAAATAATATTTAAATAAGTTTTTTTTTAATTTCACTTATTTATTTTTAATTTTAATCCTTGAATATATTGTACGCATTATTATCGAGTAATGTACTTGTATGCCTAGTTTAACCCTTTCGTTACGGCTCGGTGGAATACAAATTATACTGTCAATACGTCGTGAATTTTTCAAACCATTTTTTTTTGCTTAAAACTAGTATTTGAAGCATAAATGTACTTATCTGACCTATTTTCATATATCACATTGGTTCTTGTATCCTTTAGCTATCAGATGAAGCATAAAAAACTATTCTATTTAACAAACGTTAATTATATAACTCTATACATGAGGTGGCATCGACACATGTGGCTTACAGAAAAATCGCTTCTGTGACGAAACCTAATGATATATCTTTAAATGCTTTACAGATTCCTGTAAATAATACATGTACGTTGATAAAGCGAAAGATTCCAAGTTCCTACCGTATATGTCACAATGAGTACTGAAAGTAGCAAAACGATATATCACGGCTCCCGATGTCAACGGTAGGGGAATCTTGGACGGCATATATCGACAGCCAATGAGAAAGGGATAAAATTAAAGAATATTTCAAAATTAATTATATACGCATATTTATTTAATTTTGTAGTTGGCTAGGGCTAGGCGCTCTTTATAACTAGATGGTACAGAGCTTTGGGGAAGTCATTTAATCTCCTTAAAAATACAGCACTTACAATATACCACAGATTTCCAGGTGGATTTTCGGGTGTAGGGATGACCAGCAAAGCAAGGACAATGGGAACTGAACTTAATGGTTCTATTTATGATGACCACATACTACGGATATAGAAATTAAAAACATTGGTAATGCAAGTTTTTGTTCTGGAATTAATGAAGAAATAAAAAATAAAATGTTTTAATAATTTACTATGATTTTTTAGTTTTTGTGTCAGATAACCGGTTTAGGTCCTAGATAACGTTAAATTTAAAACACTTAAGATTATCTTGAATTATATAGAAGCCACGATGGTCTTCTTCACGACATTGTGGAAGAGATGGTTGAGGGTAGAAACTCCAGAGGACGCCCTAGACGGGAGTATTTGCAGCAAGTGTTCGAGGACACGAGTTGTAGCTCTTATGCTGAGCTGAAGAGGATTGTAGATGATCAAGAGGAGTGGAGATCGAGATGCAAGATTTTGTTGCTGCAAACCAATCCACCGGGTTGATACTACGAAGAAGACAAAATACAGCAGACACGTAGATACTTGGCCAAGAGTAACTTGTACACTAAAATATAGTTAAAATAATAACAATAAAAACTATACTGAAGAGAGCAATACCGTGCCAACACAGTAAAAAATAATCATTTAAAAAAATATACGGGTTTAATAAGTAAGTTAAAATACTTGATAATACAGAGAGTAACAATAGAATTTTAGCAATTTGGGGGAAACATGTGAAATATTTCTAAATATGTAATAAAAATATTTAAATACCTGTTATTTAGATAATTTCTCAGGAATCATAAGTATTAATAATCATATTGAGTATATTAAAATACTAAAAACATCTTTTGTCGGTAAAACAGATCGCATATATATGAACCATCACTCGTGCCAACATAACGCGACCGCATCGTTATGTTATGATTATCCGAGTCCAGATTGTGTGATCGTTCCAAACTGTTTCTTATGACGCTTGCCGTTGGGGTCATGTTCGTTTGCATCGCGGAACGTTCGTAATGAAATTCGCTGCATTTCCGAACGCGCCATTTAGAGTAATTTCGCGGACGTGCCTCACTTTTGGCGCCCAATTTTCGCGCGCTTTTTTCTGCACGCAGATATTTTTATACACTGACATATATATTATTATCAGTATGTGTTTTGTATTTGCGGTTGTTATCGTTACCTCTCCATTTTCCTACTTTCTTTTTAAATTCTTTGATAGTTAATATTTTATTTATTTATTTAGTAATCGTGCCCATAATTATGAAAGTAGCACAAGTTATATATATATATATATATATTTTGAGATATTTAAAGGATTACATTTATATTTTTCTACCGTTATTACCACGCTCGCTGCTCTTCGGAACTTAAAGAACTAATTCCGTCTGCACCCACCCACAACCGACAAACTGGTCTTACACTTGCCCAACATCCATACACGGTTAATGTGTGTCGACCAAGAACTGGCAGTTTCCAAAGTTTCTTTCTTAATGCCACTGGTAAGCTTTGGAATGCGTCTGTGTTTCCTTCTTCCTACAATCTGGATCTCGTCAAGAAACAGATAAATATACACTTTCAATCTCCCCAACCCATACACAAACACGAACACAAAAAACGTTTCTGACTGAGCGTCATAGTGCACTGGTCTTGACCGGCTGTGCTCTCCTGCATGCGATTACATAAAAAAAAATTGGTGAAAAACCGATGAATGTAACAACTTCATGTTTCATAAAATGCTATATTTTTCTTTTTTAAATTTATGTTAGATGAAGATTAATTATATATATTTAAAATGATGTAAATTGAAAAATGAAATACGTTTTTTTTTAATTTCTTGTCTTACGCTAGTTTCATAATTATGATGTTGCCAGATGCTGGGCAATAATAATTTGACGTCGCTGACACGAAAAAGAAGTTCAATACGTGTCAATTTTTCGACTCTATGGAGATTTAAAAAACTGTTCATGAATTTTTAAGGCTTGGATATAAATGTCATAAAAATGTCGTTTGTGGGTCACGGTACTTAATAGGTTTAATTCAGGTTTAATCAGTAGATAAAGTGATCTTGTATTGTTCTGTGATTTGTATACATTGCCGGTAACAGTGGTGTGATTGTTGTCTTTTGTTATCTCGTTCGACCCGCCTTTGAATGTTTACATCTGAAAGAGATAACGATAAGAACTTTTATTGGGCGTATAAAACTTCAAAGAAGATAATACGAAAATCTTATTCGTTAATTACAAGTATATATTAATTCGTATTTCATGTTTTGATTTTTACGATATTTATTTATGGCTTCATAGGCAAAATTTTCAGTATATTTTTTATACGGCAGCCACCTTTCATTAAATCAAATTCAATTCCAATAAAACGTACGAAATCAATTCAGTTTGGAACACGCGTTCTAAATTAAATAAATAATATTCCACGAAAGGGAAATTCAAATCGAATATGTTTTAAAATATTGGTATATCAGGAAATCGATGCTGACTGTAAATCTGAGAAAATTCATTATCGTTATGTTGGTTCCACTAAAATAAAACTGATTGCATTTCTGAAAAATTTAGTTTTTCTATGTTGGCACCGTGCAAAGAATATTGATTTCAAATCAAAGAAATTTTAAATCAGTTTAGTATTACAATGTTGGTACCACGTTTATTTAAGCTTTTGTTATTATATATATGAGGGAATATATGTACTAGGGAAACAAAGCATGGCCTCTATGACAGTTTCATGTTTTTCTTTTAAAGGGATGGGGAAAAAATATTTATTTATTTATTTTTTGCCTTTTTTTCTCCGATTTATAGATGGATAAAAGTAAGATGATTATTTGCTGTGGATTTGTATATTTATGCGTATCAATTGTTGAATAATTTTGTATTCTACTTTTTAAAGTTTATTTTGAACAATTATAAAGTCAATACTTCAGATAGAAATCTGTGTCGTAAAAATTCTTAAAGCCTTAAAAAATTCCATTCCACCGAGGATGAATTGAATCAGTTTGATTTTACAATGTGGTACCACGAAAATAATATTGATTGCATATCGTTAGTGGGGCAGGCTAAACGCTCAAATTTCATCCGACGCTCTCGTCCCGCCCCCAATCTTTAAATACAAGATCACCTGTCATGTTTTACAAATTTAGCCTCGCCGCCAGCCAGGTAGGTACAAGGCGCAAATTAAAAACGGGTCTGCCAACGAAAAAATAATTAAAAAATACACCTGGAATATTATACGCAAACTTTACTTTACCTTAACCCACACCTGGATAATTTTTTGTATTTTTTTTACTTTTTCAGTTGGTTGTAATTGGAGTTTGTCATAGTAATTGAAGTTTGTTACAAAAATTCCTGTTGCAATAATGTATATTAATACTAGATAATTTCACTTTTTTATTCTACCTACAGGTAATTGACTCATTACAAGGAAGTTAATGATATGAGTATTAGGGAGTCTTAACGATTATCCTGATCACTTTATAATATTAATTAATGTTTTTTATGTAAACAGTTAGTGGAGTACCGTGTTGCAATAATCTCACCTGTGGATTTTTAGACGTTTGGTGTTCTTTAGACTGCCTGGTATTCAAAAAAATATTTGCTAAGGTACTTACTATGAATATTATGTGTTTCCTCCTTCCTACAATCTGGATCTCTTCAAGAAACAGATAATTATACACTTGCAATCTCCCCAACCGCCACACAAAGACGAACACAACACAGGTTTCTCGCATGCGCCGTCCAGCCTCCCTGGCTGAGCATCTTGGAGTGCTCTGGGTCTTGACCGGCTGTGCTCTCCTGCCATACACAATCTCATACAGTAAAATCATTTTCATTAGCAACATTTCAGTTATGTAATTGCAGCAAAAATTATCGTTAGAAAAAAATCAATCAAATTTTACACGTTTTCTTCACTCCTTTATACAGCCAGTTAGCAATATATCCGATCTGTAGCAAGTTTACCTACTATGTTACGTATTTGTTTTAAAAAATAGAGAAAATTACATCAAAAGCACAATTACACCAGGAGTTTCGTTTTATACGACTGGCAATAATTGGACTACGCCGGGATTCCCCTATTTTCAGTATGATTGGCAGACAGGCGTCGGTGTGTGTTAGGTATGGTTGCGCATGTGTTGATATTAGAATTTGGGGGGTTGGCGTAGGACGCGGCGGTGTATCAAAGTCACCCCATTCGAATTAATTAAAATTAATCATCGCGGACTAATTGTATTTATTCCAATATTAACAAAGGTTTTTTTATACATTACCTTATGTAGAAAATATAATCGCTTATTTTTTTTAAAGCGCAATCAAAAATTTAGTTGTTCAATTAATTTTATATTGATGACTGTATGAATTAAATATACATATACGTATATACGTGAGAATACTTAATGCCATACCTGCCAAGAAATAATGTTTTTTTTTAATTTTTATACATATATATTTGTACTTTTGTTGAACACACTCATTATGTTTTACTTATCCCCACTGACAACCAATGCATCCGTATAATAGATTCTCATAAAAGTGATGATTATGTAGAATAAAGGGGGTACGTTGATTTGATAACGCAGTCTATCTATATCTATATATCATACTATAATTGGTTAAGAGACAAAGATCACCTCTACATGGATACTATCCGTGGCTGTATCCAACTAACTTCATAGAGAGTATGTTGGGGTACATTGAGTTGAAGACAAGAAGGGATGTGTGTTTAGGTATGCATTTCTTCCGGCTGTTCCGTGGCGTGTTCCTGAATCCTGAAATTTTGTTGAAAATCGGTTTTTATGTCCCCGATTAATATCTGAGAATATGGAGACACATATTGTTTGATCTCCCAAATAGTTACACTAACCCGCCAGAGACTATGCCTCTTGGGAGAGGAATCAGACTGTTCAACCAAATCGCCTCGGATGTTGATATATTTCACGTAAGGGAGGCCCAATTCAGGCATGAACTCCACGAGCTTCTTTGGAGGAATGATTTTTTGGAGTCGTCTCTTTGGTGAGCAAGGAGACTTTATGTTGCTTGTCTTTATTGCTTTGTTCTTAGTACTTAATCGTAAGTACCTATATTCGTATATGTATATTTATTTTATTATTAATTCTGATCGTACTTCAGTAAAGAATTGAATTTTTTAAATTTGTAATGTTATTGAAGGAAAAAATAATGAAATTGAAATTGAATGAGTTGAATTTTCTGGAAGATCTTCAAGAACTAATTATAGAATGTACTTAGTGGAACTCAGGTGAAAATCATGGCGGCTGTTTGCGACGGTCTTGTGCTGCAGTTCGAGATACAAATATTAAATCATAGTATGATCTAAAGTAAGCTTTGGAATAAATTATACAGATACGTAGATACATAGACTTGATATTGTTGCAAAAATATTTCTTAATTGTTTTTTATATACGGTTATTTATTGTGTCAAAAAAATTGCACACCCCTGTCAGTAAGAGATGAAACAATAATCAAATGCGTTCGGCAGAATTCGACTCTATTCGTACAATTCGAGTCACCTGTGATTTTTTCGTTTTTTTTTTTGCATTTTTTTTTCGTTTGTTGTGTTTTCGTTTTGTTGTTTATGCGTCCGTCAATCAGTGAGACAAAATGACGCGTGTGCATCTATTAATTAAAACGGTGCAACATACACACACTGCACGCGAGGAGCATCAAAAAAGATTCATCACAAAAAGCGAAAAAAAAATGTTGGAGAGGTGTTCCTATTGGCAAACGCAGGGTTAGAAAATTCCATGCTAGATGATGGCCTGACGACTTCAGAATAATATAAGCGGGAGGAGGCTACACGCGGAAGGCGGAGGATCAACACTAGATATGCACATGCTGATGAAGTACCAATATGTACTCTTACGTTTTCACTTATTACCTTCGTTCATGATCTTATTCACAGTATCAATTCTAATTATTGTATTTTAGCAACTAAATATGTCATCTCGTACTCTTATTGTTAATGAAAGCGCCGTGGATTCAATCCCTGACGGATATTAAAAACATATTTTTTTTTAATCGATTTCCGAGCTCTAAAATACCCCCGGTTGGTGTAAATTTAATCCATTACCCGTATAAAATGCCAGTTGTAGCCTATTAATCAAAATGAGTTGTAGACGAAAGTCGTCCCGTGAATACGTGAAGAGTGAACATTGATGTCTACTTTGAAGAGATCCATATTGTATGAATAAGAAAACACAGAAACTGGAAGAGTATTCCAGAGCTATATTATACTCAGCCTTCTTTGGTACATAAGTCGTAGTTCACGGTTTCAAACGATTGTTGCAAATACTCTCATCCAGATTGCAGAGTACCCTCTGTAATTTCACCCATCATTTTTATTATTTATTTATTTTTTATTTTATTTTATTAACGGCCTAGGCCAATACATACGGTTTTAAAATAGAAAATACAATAAATGAAATGGTAAAACAGAACGATATAATAGCTAAGACAATACATTAGACAAAACATGAACATGAGTAAAAAAACAGATCTAGTACATTAGTAGAGGGATCTGCGAAATGCTGGAAGGTCCACCCCGAAAAAGTCCAAGTCACTAGAGGAGTTAACCAGTCTACACATACTTAACATAGGAGAATAGAATCCGTAGTTGGTTTTGGATGTCCTTACATGTAGCAGGTCACTGCCTCTAGTGAACCGGGAGGGAACATTGAACGTAATTTCCTGCAATAATGACGAGTCATCGATTATGGAGTTCATAATTAAAAAAAAAAACAGCAAGTCGGTCACTGTTCTACGTCTCTCCAATGTAGATACATTAAGTCGCCTCTCTATATCTTCATAGGAGTAGCTACCTCTCTCAAGGCCGATCAGTCGTGCAACTCTTGACAAGAAGCGATGTTGGACTGATTGAATCCGGTCGATATGAGTCGATTATGTCGTGAAGAAGATCTTAATGACGTAAAATGAAGTTGTACGATAATTGTACACGATCCATCTAATATGACGAAATAATCTTATTAATTTATCATTAAAAAAACTGTGTACATGTGGATTCGAATCGCAAAAAGTGTACCCATTGATATCAGCTTAATATAGCTCTTTTAGGCTGATGCCGTAAAGCCTCTAAAAACGATCTTTTGTCTCTTATTTTTCTTCGCTCGCTTGACATGCACATCTAATAATCTTAGTTTCAATTATAGAATATTACGCAGGCGTTTGAACACGCCATTTTATTTATTATGACTTTTGCTCCATTTCATGTTGGTGCGGCTGTTATCTTTAATTCGCTTTTTTGCCGTGATGATTGGCAGCGCGGCATGTGACAGTGTCCGGCAGTTGTCAATTGACTCGCGCCCGACCGGCGAAATGCCGTACCGGTCGGGCGTAGAAATGCTGGCGCTGACCAATAAGGCAATTTTTATACGAGATTTCATTTATATTAACTTAAATTTTTCGTATATTTACCTGTAGTACTTTTTGACTGCTCTTCGTTGCAATGACAACATTGCAGGTGTCGTATTTTTGGCCAAAGTGCACCGCCAGTTGTGCACCATTCATTGTGTTTTATCAAAGGAATCGCGCGAAATCAATTGCGCTTTGTTTTTCCTCATTTGGAACAATCACAGAAATGTTGCTAGCAATAAAATATTATTTTTTTTTAATTTTATTTTAACACCTTTTACAGTTTTATACTAGTGTTCCGTCCGCTACAATTTCGAGAGTGAATTTTGTATTTTGCAGTTAATAGGTCAGCGCTAATGAATTAAAGAATGGTTGCAAAGGTTCGGGGTTCGAACTAAAACGTTTCCCGTTTATGTTTCTACGATTTATTGACGAGATTAATCATGTAAAAAATAATATTTGCTTTCAATTTTGTATTTGCATAATGATATCATTTTTGTTTGATCAAAACCATTTGTTTTAAAAAACATTACAAAAAAACATATCATTAGATTTTTTTATGTAAACACATACAGGAGATGATAGAATTAGTATCACCAACAGATGGTGATAGTAATTCTGAAGTCTCATGTATGGAATTCTATGACGCTTAACATGGTGCATATGGTTAAGCGCCGCATTTGGAGTGTTGATCCGCCAACTTCATAGACTACACCCCGACATTCACGCATCATCCTTATTATTACAGGAATTTAATTTGAATGGGTGGTCTTCACGGGACGACTTTCGTGTACCACCATTTCAATTGATAGGATATGACTGGCATTTTACAGGTGAGGGATCAAATTCACTCTAACCGAGGTATATTAGAGCTCAGAAATCGATTAAAATTAATTTTTTTTAAATATCCGTCGGGGATCGAACCTGACCTTTGACTTGTAGCAAACGCTTTGACCATTGAGCTATACCTGTATATACCCGCCGGCATTGATGATTCATAATTGAACCATTTATGTGTTCAAATAAATGAAATGTACACTTCGAATTTAAAATTACACCATTATCATCATTGTATACATATTCGGTTCCGTAACTGAAACGTATGGTCGCCACAAATTGCCGGAACAAAACTCTGTCGTCCGGTAAGCCTCATTCCATGCCATTTCTGCCTTCTGAATAGTTGGGGTAGAAAAACTGAATAGGGGTGCAGTGACTGTCACTGCCGCCGGGCGTCAATCTCTGCCCGGACGCTGTCAAGTAAACAGATTTTTTTATAACGTTTTTATAAGATCGGAAGATTAGCCTGATGCTCCTGAAACCAAGACTATTTATTTATATAAGTTTAACCCAAAATAACAAGATAGAAGGGACTGTTATATTCGCTATATGAAAAATCGCGGCAAACATTATGGGAAAAATCTCTGTTACAAATCAAAAAAAGCGTGCGATATATGAGAATTGATAAAAAAAGATATATTGATTATTTATCTAAAATTTCCCATAATGTATATTTTAATTAGTAATAATGTAAAGGACAAAAAGCAAAAACAAATTGTGTGTGTATAGTTTCCAATGGTCTTTCAAGATCTGCAAAAGCATCAGCTGTAATTTGTGCTCTCTTGAGGCATCCCAAATACATGTCTCAGCCAAGTTCAACTCCGTCTCTTGAGCGACTGTATTGAAGACTATTAGTATTGAAGGCTAGGTAGTATTGTGCGACTGTGGAGACCTGCAGACCGCCTCACACCTAAGATGCTGCTCCATGTGCCCAACAAGCTGTACATCTCAGGACCTAATGCTGGGCAACACACGAGCTATGTTATGCTGCCAGATACTGGGAAAAAATAATTTGACGTCGCTGACACGAAGAAGAAGATTGAAGGCTGCCTTGTCCGATCCTTCACCACGTCATTTCTCCGTAAATCAAACCGTAATATCCTATGTAGGCATCTCTTTTCGCTTGTATAAAAACCTAAAACATAAATGGAAAGCAGCAATTTTTGCAGTTGCATTTAAAAATAAACCGGAATTAATTTATTTTATCGAAAAATCTGTCGTTTTTTCACAATAATTACAAATTGTGTCACGTGATTGATTGTCGGGAACAGCGTTGCGAAAAAATGCATTTGGCCAGCCGTCGCCAATTCGAGGTTCGCGAGACACAAACTGGCATTATTTCTTTATCAAAGATAAAGAGTTTTCATATATAGGCACCTACCCAACTTCTGTGATCAAACCAAAATACTTGGACTTGATGTAATTGATAAAAATTTACACTGAAAATCTTGACATCTTTCTAAAAGCCAATGAAGTGGCTCAATGAATTAATTTTTGGGATACAATGGCTTAACTTTAGGACAACTTTCCATCTCACCGTCGGTAAAGACACTAATGTGCATCTAGTTAAGTCATGTTATACGTAAGACTCACGTCGTCTTAAATGGCCGTCGGGAACTTTTCGTAAAATGTACCCGGGTTCTAGGGTTGAGCCGCTTCTGAGAAAAAATAGGCTAGGCTTAGAGAGCGTCGGACTATCATTCGATCCGATACTATAGCTGCCTTGTCTTTCTTGTCCCATGCTAACTGCTCTGGAAGTCATCGGGAACCATAAATGTTCCCAGGTGGACCTTCGCGTGCAAAGACTTTTCAGAACATAGACAGAAAGCATAAACAGTAGTAGCTGACAGACCTGAGAAGCGACAATTAGTGGTGACCATGTGTTAGGTATAGAACAGAAGGGAAAAAATGTGCTGAAACTAGCGGATAGATGTGGAAATAAAAATAAAAATAAAAATATGGTCACTACGATAATGGTAATGGAGCTGTCAAAACTAAACCGTAGCACCTAGAACATCCTCGCGTAGCATCAGTTCTTCACGGATTAAGATCTTATTGAGTTTTCGAATAGCCTATTTAAATACATTTTTATTTTATTTTAAATATTTAAAAAAGATTTACTTAAACTGTTAAAACGGCGAAAGCTACCGAATTCGCTATATGGGTACGCAGTAGACAATTTCGAATGGCGTAATACAACCTAATGGGCTCGTTATCTGCCTGATTGGGCGGCTGCTGCGTTCTGTGCACGTGCCTACATCTAAATGCCACGTATCTACACGCCACTACGTTTAAATGCCACTCTAAGTAAATGCTCTTTACGGAAATCCCTTTTTTAATGCAATATTAACGTAAAAATTTCGTAATTTTCCTGATTTACTGATAGTCAATCGCATGCCGCTACATCTAAATGCCACATATCTATCTATATGCTGCTAGAAACCAATATATTTGTAGCTAAATGTTTTTTACAGTGTTAAAATTGTTTTAATTTTTTATTTTAAAATATTTGCAGGTTTATTTGCAAAATATTAAATTAATTAATGTATTGACCTATTATATTTTTACTGACAAATTATTTATAAAGTTTATATCTAGGTTAGTGATCGCCATACGGTAGCTCGCGTATATTTTTGTATTTAAAAATGCCATTGTATTAAATATTACTCTTTCTATTTCAATATATTTTTCAAATATTTTTCTTTAACTCTTTACGTGCGAAATAAAATTTCATAAAACGTCACGAAATGAGTCAATTAGTCAATGAAAAATTAAGTTGAATATTTAAGGACGATTTTTTTATGTGTTTTGATTGGTCAGTGCTGCATTTATAATCAACTTCAGAACTGCATTAAATAAATCCATTATTATTTAAAAAAAATGGGAAATTTGAAACATGCGTAGAATGACCCACAACTCAATACATATCTTAAAAAAAAAATTGGCGAAGGAATGTTGTAATTCGAAACAAAATTATATTCAATATAGTATTCGGATAAATCCGCATCTCGCATTGAAGCGACGTGTTTTTTTCAGGGCGTGAGATAAATCCGCACATCGCACTTAAGAGCAGTGCAAGTTGGTGCGGATATATCCGCACCTCGTACGTAAAGGGTTAAATGAGGCACAAAATGTATGTTCTATTGGAAGTTTAATGTCTACATATTTTATGTAGACATAATTATGCAGTTTCTCCAAGTATTGTCAGTTGATAACCTTAAGATAAACCTCAATGTGTGTTAAAATTTCATTGGTTTATTAAGTTATAAATACTAATACAAAAAAATATCTTCCTGAAAATTTAAGTATTAATAGACAATTTATAACAATTTTCATTATGTAACTAACCTTCAAGACTTGATCAAAAACAGGGTTGCCACTAAATTGTCACTTCAACCAAGTTGTCTATCGGAATCGTTAAGGGCGCAATTCGCAGGGCCGGCATGCAAATGGGCGCTTCGTTAATGCGCCGTTTGGGGGCGATAATTACGTATGCGAGGCGTCTGGGGAGGGGGTGGGCTAGTTACGCCACTTGTTGGGAAAACGCCCCCCCCCCTCGCGAAATTACGCTACGTGCATGGAAAGTTACTTGGTGGGACTTTCAGTTGCCATGCGGCCCTGGAGAAAATATTAACTCTTAGACGTGTGCTTTAATATGTAATAACTATTAAACACACATACATACATTACTTTATATGACTATGCTTTATATTTATTTTTCCTATTTTAAGATTTGTTTAACTTTACTTATTGTATTTAGGATTATAAATGTACACCTGTCGTATCTTTAAATCACCAGGATTGTTGTAGAGGTCGTCGGGAACAGTATATGTTCCCAGATGGACCTTCGACAGTGTTTCTGTCTGCGTTTCGAATCTTCCGTCCACTTGAGATGTGGTTATTGAGAATTCTCGGAATTTCCTGGAGAGGCGAACAATGACGTTCTCAGCATAATCAAGGAAGCAACTAGTAAGAACAATCCGAGCCCGATGGATCGGTCACATCATGCGCCACGATGGTCTTCTTCACGACATTATGGAAGGAATGGTTGAGGGTAGAAACTGGAGAGGCCGCCCTAGATGGGAGTTTTTGCAGCTAGTGTTCAAGGACACGATTTCTAGCTCTTATACTGAGCCAAAGAGGATTGCAGAGGATCGAGAACAGTGGAGATCGAGATGCAAGATTTTGTTGCTGAATCCAATAACCAATCCACCGGATTGATACTACGAAGAAGAATATTATTTGATTAAAGTACTATTTATATATATAACAAGGACTTAGGAAGGAATAACATTTCAGTTATAAAATTTAATTAGTCTGCTCCGTCGAACTTTACAAATGAAAATTAAAATCTAAATATTCAAAATTCAAGGCAAGGATCCAATATGTTATTTTTTACGTGCGCAATATTCCAATGTGTAAAATGAGTACCTAGACATACGAGTTTAATTCATTCCGCAACGTTGTTCGTTATTCAAATACCTCGTATCTTAAAGCAAATTTCCCCATTGAAGTTCATTGAACTGACATTAATCCGTTCTAGCCCCAAAATGTCACCCCAGTTAATTTTGTTACGTGTTTTCGAATAAAAAAAATGTATTTATAAATTACAAATATTGTACAAAAACATGATAAATAAAGCAGAATGTAAATAAATAAACTAGACAACCCTGGGATTCTTGAATGTTTTGACTTCTACGTTCTAGATAAGTACATGTGTGCTCGTAGCCATCCATTTGTTTGATCCCAGTTGATTTTTGTGGAGCTTCGAGGACTCAATTTAGTACAATGGCAATGGCGCTCCTAAATGGCCTACAAGCACACCTAGATCATTTTCTTGCATCCTTTTCCTCTTTTGTAGATGGTATTATTCTCTTAGATCTCTGCGATCTTTGACACGTATCATCTTCTTCTTATTATTATTATATGTACCTTGGAACTGCGGTTCTGTTAAATAAATAAATAAACAGATTTATAAAGTGTTATATTTGCTTAATTTGCGCCACTGCTTTTCTCTTCACTGATTTTTGCCTTTTTTTTTTTTTCACTTTCACCTGTAGGTCGTTTACAAAAAAACATGTCCTAGGAGGTCTGTTTCTTCCACCCTTTCAGAATGTTCCGGAAATGAGTTAGGCAAGTATCATTAAATAGCTCCGACGCACGACCAGTTGCGACCTTTTCTGGGTGTGTAAATGTCCAAAAGTCACAAACGCGAGCACAACTTATCAAAGATGCTTTGACAGCGAGAGCACACTGATAACTAATTCTATGACCGTGGGATTCAAGTGGAAACGCGTGACGTGCGGTTCGTGTGCAACCGGCCGGCCCGCTAAGCCGATTGCTCGAGTCTAAATTTTATTTCAGTATTTCAAAGCAAAAAATCGCTTTCTCGACGGCTCGTATCTCAAAAAACTCGTATTTTAAGGCACTTGTATGTCAAGGTATCACTGTATTTGATTTCTTTTTTTTTGTATGGGCAGGACGTGTATTAAAATTACGACATCATTGTATGACAAAAGTCCTAAATTGGCGCCCAAGTGCCTGCGAAAATTAAGCCCGGATGGGGTGGGAGATCCAGTATGAAAATTTAAAATTTACCCATCATTAAAAGTTTTCAGACTTTAAATGTGTCCAGGGCCGGAGCGCATTTCAATCGTATGAACACGGAAAATACAAAATTAATGGCTCTTAAAAAATTTCGCGTTTCTCGAAAATATAATTATTTAATAGGAGAGTGCTTTTAATCGTTTATATATATTTTTTGATTGAAAATTCTTGGTTGAATTCCATTCAAACGTTAATGAGGTCTCATCAATCTGACTTTCAGTGAGTGTTTCTTCAGTTCATCGCATGTACAAACTTACTATGATATTGTTTTTAAAGTGGATCATATTAAAAACAGTTAATCACGGAAATATTAATAAAATCACATATATAGGTATACAAATTAGTATTTTTTTAAATATTATTTATCTTGTAAACGACATGAATATTTCCTAAGTATGCTTAAAATGGCATTCTTTAACACTTTATTTTTTTAAGAAGTTGACTTCAGCATGATGTAGCCCTTGCTGTCTGGTACCGAAAACCTCGATATGCAATCTTTCGTCTCTTATTTCTGGTCGCATTGTGTCATGTCCGCTAACGGGTGTGTTAGTTATATACACCGCAGCTCGTGGCGCGGGCGAGAGCCCATCCCGAGCGCGGATGCAGTTGTGTCCCGCTCTTCGGCGAGAGCATATTGTATTGTGGCTCGGCCTTCTGCTGTGACTAGGTCCAGGCCACAAGCTTGTAAAGTTTATCATAAATATATGTCAATGTATATGAATTGATGCATTTAAAAAAATATATATTAAACTCATAATATTAATTAACGTATTTTTTTGTTTCAGGTAAGAACGTACAACAATAAAAAAAATATTTACGCATCGGTAAGTTCTTTAAAATATAAAAAATATAAACTTAGACTTACGCCTCCACACTGGAGCATTTGGTCGTCTCAAATTTCTGCCATAAAGTTACCAGTTTTTTTATGTAAACACATGCAAGAGAATACCGACAGATGGTGATAGTAATTCTGACGTCTCATTTGTAGAATTCTATGACGCTTAGCATGGTGCATATGGCTAAGCGCTGCATGTGGAGTGCTGATCCGCCAACTTCATAGACTACAGCCCGAGATTCACGCATCATTCTTATTATTACAGAAATTTACTATGAATGGGTGGTTTTCACGGGAAGACTTTCGTCTACCATCAATTTTAATTAATAGGCTACGACTGGCATTTTACGGGTGATCGATTAAATTCACACCAACCGATGGTATCTTAGCTCAGAAATCGAATAAAAATCATTCCTTCTAATCTACGTCGGGGATCGAACCCAGGACCTTTACCTTAACCGGGGCGTATTTTAGCTCTGAAATCGTTTAAATGATATCATCCCTGCATTCTCAGCAGTTATCTTTAGACCTTTAAGGTCCACGGAGTATCGTTTCCAAAGGTCTTCCAGGACATCGAAATGGCCAGGACTAGGAGAAAAGCTAGCTGTATTTGAATTGATTGTAACTAAAAAGTGTCATTTTGAAAATAAATTAAATATATATTTTTTTATAATATTTTGCTTCTCAATGCCACCTTTAAAATCATCAAATTCACTTTTTTTTAATTTATTTAATTTGTTTTTATTTATTTTTTGTATCTTTTGGAACATATTGACCGTCTGTATTACGGGCGCATTAAAATTGTCAAATAAAAATCGACTATGCGACCCGACCCCCGGACACAGGAAATCGAGCACTAATTGCTGCCAAACGGTTCAGCTTTGGGATCAAATTCCCTTGCCCGTATTGGCCCAGCGGGGTACGAATCGTTTAATTAAACCTCGACGGGCTTCGAACCCTGCTCCGTAGGCTTGCGAGGTGACTGCCTCAAAATAAAACGCAGTATTCAATAAACATATTTTTTAAAAATAAATTTACAATTATAATTATGCAGTTTCACAAAGAATTGTCAATCAAAAGCCTTAAAATTATTTTTACCCTTTTCTATATGGTTTACGTTCAGATACTTTTTCTACATAATTAGCATAGTAGAAACATTTTATTCTACAACGACCATTTAATTCTATAATAAATATACCCATTTTATTCTATAAACGGCTATATTTATTTTATAAGAGATAGGAATCACGCAATTTTTTAAAATAAATCATTCAATCATTCAATCAGTCATAGCCTATCAATTAAAATTGGTGGTAGACGAAAGTCGTCTCGTGAAGACTACCCATTTATAGTAAATTCCTGTAATAATAAAGATGATGCGTGAATCTCGGGCTGTAGTCTATGACGTTGGTGGATCAACACTCTACATGCAGCGCTTAGTCATATGTACCATGGTAAGCGTTATAAAATTTGACAGATGAGACTTCAGAATTACTATTACCATCTGTATATATTTTCCTGTATGTGCTTACATAAAAAAAAATATCGGTTCCTGGTGTAGCTTTTATGAATTTTTCAATTGTATCTCAAAACTTTTGGTTTAGAAGCGAAAATGGCTTACGAGATGTTGTGTTTGAGGATCGAAGACTGGTCCAGCTCGTTCCTGTGCAGCACGATGCCCAGAGACGTGCGTTAACAGCGCCGTTTTGACTTTTATTTCAGACCATTGGGTCATAAAAACACATTTCAAATGTTTGATTTTGATATCTGTGGAGTGTGTGGTGCCTGTCGCACGCAGCGATCGACAACGCATCTTTAAGCTTGTATATTTTTCTTCCATTTACTCTACTAGCTTTTAAGAAGTCGTATATACTAGTTCTTTTAAGTGCAGGAGAATCAGTTATTAATAAAATAATTTTTAGAATTTATCCCATAATATATTTGTAGACGACATGTTTCGGCCACGAAGAGTGGCCATTTTCAAGTCAATTAGTACAGTGAGTGTTGGCGCTATATAAAGCAAAGAGTGAGTGAAAAGGTGGATATGAATTATAGATGTACATGAGAATGCCGACTGATGGTGATAGTGATGCAGAAATCTCAGCTGTGGATTTTATGACGCTTATGTTTTATATGACTAAACTGCCACATGTAGGTGTTGATCCGCCAATGTCACAGAATACAAAATAAAAATAAAAGAATGCATAGATTTATTTTTTTATTTTTTTATTATTTGACGACATGTTTCGGCTACTTCAGGTAGCTATTGTCGAGACAATTAAGCAAGGAAGTGTGCGTAAGAAAGTATATAAAGCAAGATGTAAGTGAGTAGGTAGGTGTAAGTTGTAAGATAGGTGTTTAACCTATCTCACAACCTCACTTACTCACTCATACCTTGCCTTATATAAACACTTCCTTGCCTCGACTAAATTGACTCGGCATTGGTTAACCGACGTAACCGAAACATATCGTCCTATAATATTTTTTTTTGCAATAATTTCTTAATAATCATATATTTCTATTTTGATATAATGGAATTCCATCAAGAATTATCAACCAAAAAAAATCGAAAAAAACATAGAATACAGCTTAATATTCACGCATTATACATTTTTCGTAGGAATTAAATATGAATGCGCGGTTTTCCCAGACACAATTGAGAAAATTAAGAGCAGTGTAGTAGCTATAAATAATGATTTAATGAACTGAATGAGCTTCGGGACATATAGGCGCCGTGTACGTTCCTTTAAATCGTAATTGCTCTCAAAATAACGTATAAAAAACTAATATTAAGGCTACTTAATTAATTATATTTTCCCAGCCCATTGTTCGGTTGCATTGACTCCTTTATAATGCCAAGATTTGCAATGTATCCAGGAGTAATTACTTCTAACCATCGACCTCTTAAAAATATAATTTCTTTTGGATTCGTTCTGCATGCAATAATTACCCATTATGTAATATGTTTTACATACATTTTTTTATGTAAACACATACAGGAGAATACCGACAGATGGTAATAGTGATGCTGAAGTCTCATCTGTGGAATTTTATGACGCTTACCGCGGTGCACATGGCTAAACGCTGCATGTGGAGTGTTGATCCGCCAATGTCATAGACTACAGCCCGAGATACACGCATCATCTTTATTATTACAGGAATTTATTATGAATAAGTGGTCTTCACGGGACGACTTTCGTCTACCACCAATTTTGATTAATAGGCTATGACTGACATTTTACGGGTGAGGGATCAAATTCACACCAACCGGGGTATTTTAAAGCTCAGAAATCGATTAAAAATCTTTTTTTTTAATCTCCATCAGGGATCGATCCCACGACCTATAGCTATACCCGCCGGTCCACTGATATTTGTCATTTTTTTTAATTATAAATAATACTGGCTTACGATCACTTTCCTTAGTGAAATACATTTGGTGGATTAATTTATGACTTGTATTTTGAGTAAATTAATTTTAAATACAATACTTAGCTTTTACATGTATCGAAGGCATAAATAATCACGTAATAAAAACGAAATTAAATGTTGAATCTCCATAATAAATTTTGTATGTATTCGAAATTCTCTCTCCTTTAACGGCCGGCCATTTAAAATTTTATTTTCGTACTTGAATGCTTAATATATATATTTTTTGTTATATTATTTATTTATTTATTTTATTTTTACATTAAATAAGTTTAAGTGAATGCGTAAACATTATAATAAAATTGTACTTACTTGCAAAATCTCATTATTTTTATTTTTTATATGCACTGTTTGTTAATTATTCTGGTTAATTAAATACTCTTCTTTAAGTATTCATTTTGTCATCAACATAAAACTAAATTGCTGTAAAAATATTCAATGATCATGTATTTTGTTGACTCATGCGGTAGGCTTACGTTCAACAGTGGACGGATACAAACTGATGATGATGATGATATTTTGTTGAATTCTACGTGCAAATCTGGCTCTCGCAGCTATACTCGATTAAAACAAAGTGCCAACTATACAGCGCCTGTATCGTCCATATTCTTTTTTCTTTAAAAAGGCACCTACAGCATACAACATCGTCTGGCTAATCATCCGATCTAAAAATTACGATAAACAAAAAACTTATGTCTCTGATAATACAGCCGCTGGTTCTTCTTATCCCCGGCTCATGCCCTGGAAGTCTTCTGGAACGATATATTATTAGGTGGATATTTCATGCAGTCTTATGACATGGCATGGATAATGGTACTGAGAAAACTAAGTGCCGGCAATGTGTGGTAACCATATTTTCCATATAGTGAACGATTATCAATGACGGATATAAAATAAGTGGTTCATGCTCTTTTGCGGCACCCTAAGACCATGTCATAACTACACTTAAGAAAATATATATATTTTTAATTTTTTATTTAATCAAATATGAAAAGATACACTTTTTACACAGTAATTTACATTCCATCTTTTTTTATTATTTTTTCTTTTTTTTTTAAATTCGCTTACCACACCACTTAAAGATAAGATTTTGTGTGTGGCGTGGGATTCATCTATGTTATTTTACATTTATATATTTATACAGAATTTTACATATACACATTTATACATTGTCATAATTTTGATATGATATAACATTATATAATTAAAATTTTAAGATACTGTATATAGAATTAAATCTAAAGTATATATAAATTAATAATACATCTTTAGTACATTTCATTATTTCAATTTCTTATGCAGTGACGTCATTTTATCATTATATATGATCCCTGAATATTTACCTAAATGTATTCTTCGTGTTGGCGACGTCAAATTATTTCTGCCCAGTATCTGGCAACATCGATAGTCCGTGTGTTGCCTAACATTAGGTCTTGAGGTGTGCAGCTTGTTGGGCACATGGAGCAGGATCTTAGGTGTGAGGCGGTCTGCAGGTCTTCGCAGTCGCACAATAGTGGTTCTCCCTGCCGAAGAATTCCCCACCGCTCGAGGTTGTCCTCTGTTTTACCAACTTAATCTGTTCAGGGATTTCCAGGTTCGCCAGTCAAGGTTCTTGCCAGTTGGGAGGCCTGCCCTTGGAGCAATGAAATTCTCTGGTGCGACTTGTCGCCAGAGCCGGAGTCTCTCATTTTCAGGGAATTGATATTTATTAGAATGTATATTATCTTATATGTTAACCTTTAAATAAGTAATATCTTGTACATACTACTTTTTTTATTTAACGACTGATATTTTAAGTATTTTAATTTTTATACAAGCCCGGATTCTAGTTAACATAACTTATTTACTTAAATAGTCAAATTTTGTAATACTAAATTTTCTTGAGTCTAGTTCATCTTCTTGACCGACTGTAGGATCGAAGACAGCAGCGTTCGGATCCGCATTTTTTATTTCTCATAAAATCAAACCAGCGTACTCTCAATATTCTGCGCAAGTACCCGTTCTCAAAACACATTACACGGCTGCATTGACTTTTGGAAGCGGTCATTACCAGCGGTAATTATGGTGTGTTATTTTTTGAGCGATCATTAGACCCGCGATGGAAGATAAGTGGCCGATCGTTCATTAAAAATGGATGCAATTAGTGTTGACACAAATTGATTGATTGTATAACTCATGCCGTTTCATGAGTTATCATGGGAACTCGAGTGGTTTCGTATTATTGCGATTAGAAACAGATGGTGAACCACTTTAGAGTTAACTGTGATGGTTTCAAAACTGCGTTATGTGAACAAGCCTACATACTGTTACATTATTCACTTTTCAAATAGGTTTAATATTTTATTTACTTAGTCTTAAAGATAATTCTCGATATATAATTGCACTACTTTGTATTCACTTTCAAAAAATATTTATTTTTCTATCGCTTAACCCTTTGGTTACTAAGCGTCGAATATTGTTACAAGTTGACAGTAATAAAGATTTATTATTTACATCATATATGATCTCAAAATTAAAATTTGAGTTTGGATATTTTATTTTTTGATGTTTATATTTTTTTATTGGCAAATATAATTATTATTGATTATTTTTTTATTTGCTTAATCTGAAGTATGGAATTAACATTACTTTTATTTTTAAAATCTAGCGTAAAAAAGATAAAAATTATATTAAATTCTTAAGTTACTAAAAAATACTCTAAATTCGCTTCGTTTTTTTCGCAAGTTCGCTAAGAAAATTCTTAGTAACCAAAGGGTTAAATACTCTCAAATGACTTTTTATTACTAGATATTTTATTCTATATAAGTTTGTATACTTGTTCGTATTTTATGTGCTGCCCATACCTTTCAACCAATTGCGATGTTACTTCTGCAAGTTACAGCTTGAACTTCCACGATGTTTATAGACATAGTACAATTGATCTAAAGTAGATCTTATGCATTATAATCAATGATTTTAAGTTCGTTTATAATTTATGCTTAGCATAGCGCGCTAGGCAATGCTACTTGCTTATACAAAATGATTATTCCAGAATGTTCTAGAAGGATAATACTACTTCTAATAATTATGCTACCTACTTTGAGCTGTGCGACAATTCGTAACTGAAAAGCATCATATTTACATTATATCTAGTGTACAGTATGATCAAAAATTTCCCTTATATGGTCCTTGAATATCCAACATGTTTAATTAATTTAATAATAATCATAAATTTTTTAGAACCAACGGCCGTAGCTTGTTGAATCAGTGCATATCATTAGATCACTGAAGTTAAGCAACATTGGAGGCGTACCGCACTTGGATGGTGACCGCTTAGTGTCGCATCGCGTGTCATTGGTTGAGTTCAACCGCCGCAATTATGCCTCGAATACTACATCTGCCTTTTCTTCTAACATATCTCGAATCTAGAACTATATGCACTCGTATTACGTAATAGTCGGGGATGATGCGGAAGAAAAGATGCTTGGGACGAGGCAAAGATGATGACAGGCAACTCTGTGGCGCCAATTTGTAGTGACCATATGCGATGAGTCCAAGTTAATGTGTTGAAGAAAATAATGTTTGGAAAGGATAGAAAAATTATACACCCTAAAATAATTAATGTTAATACATGTTTAGAGGCGCTGGTTTCTTGCATACAAAATAATATCAGGGTGTAATTATTTTGATTTGAAATATGCTCTGGTTGGTTGTGATATATTGTGTAGGTCAGCGGTTCTAAAGGCTCTTTAATAAGGTCAATTAGTAACTTTTAATATGGTATTTGCATTAGATCGGCACGCTCGCTAGCCAAGTCAAATATTTGTGAAATAATTAAAAAGCTTTAATAGCCTACCTGCCTACCGCCATGTTGGGAAAAATTAAATGGCTAACGTAAAATCGTAAATACTTATTTATTTAAAATATCAATTAACATATAGAATAGTGGTCATTTAATTTTTCTTACAAGTTGAGTTTTAAAACGGCAGTGGATAAAAACATTGTTTTTTTTTGTGACAGGGTTTTTCAAGCATTTAAAGAAATATTGAATTTTTTATTCCCACATCTATTCCATATCTGAAATATTATAGTATTCTAATTGATTATATCCTTTAATAGAGATTAGTTCTTAATAGATAAATATTTTTTACCTTGCTTTTGAACATTGATCACACCGATGAAGGTTAAACTGCGGTATTCCAGCAAATGATCTTAGTGTGATCCATGTTAAAGCAAAGTACGAAATATTTAAATATTAACCCTTTCATTACGGCTCGGTGGAATACTGTCAATTATAAAACATGTATTTGAAGCATAAATGTACTTATCTTGTCTATTTTCATATCACATTGGTTCTTGTATGATTTAGCTATCAGATGATGCATAAAAAACTATTCTAAGAAAGTAGCAAAACGATATATCACGGCTACCGATGTCAACGGTAGAAGAATTATTAAACGGCATAAATTAGGTACCGATGCGAACAGGTTAAGTATTGAAATGGATTTCAAAGTGAATGCGAAAAATATAAATAAATAAATTTAATTCGTTCCAAAAGCTCCAGTAGTGTTTCAAATATGTTGTTTGCTTCACTACTTATTCTTGTGTAGCTTACAATGCTATTAACATAGCTGTATTTACTCCAGTGGTGCTCCAAAAAGGCTCAATGCCTTTTCGATTGTAGCTCACAATGCTTTAAAGAAAGCTCTTTCACTCTAAAATTACGCAAAAATACATATATTCCTGTAGCTCACAATGCTTATAACAGAACTGTAATCCATTCCAAAAGGCTGTAGTGAAACTTCAAATATGCTCATTACATCAATACCTTTTCTCTGTGTAGCTCACAACGCCTCTTACAATGTTTAGAGGCTTCTTGCATAAGAAAGCTTTTGCTGTACTTAAATGTACCAATTATACCTCAAAACTTGTTCTCTTGTAGCTAACAATGCCTTTAACAGTGCTAAATGCTCCAATAATGCCTTAATATACTCATTACGGTATAATAACTGTTATCCTGTAGTTGACAATGCTTTTGACATAGCTTTAATCATTCCAAAATACTCCAGTTGTGCTTCTAATGTGCTTATTGCCTGTTCTCTTGTAGCTCACAATGGCTTTAGCATAGTTCTATTGACTCCAAAAGGCTCCAGTGGTGCCCAAATGTGATCATTACGCCTCTTGGCCTCCGCCCATTGTATCTTCGATATCCAGCACGGTGGTTTCAATTACCGGCCCCGGTTTTTTTTCCACTACCGCCTGGAACATTCAATTATTAATATTGTTGATCTCACGGAGCTTGATTAATGCGGCGCGGGTGGGCGGCGGGGTGGGGGAGGCGGCCCCAATGTTGGGAAACTGTTTTAATTGGATCCCCTAATGACTTATCGATACCCAATTATAATAATCGCTAGAGTCGCCTAATTGACATGATATACGATAAGAGCGACTAATCGTACGACCACCGCGAGATACAAATCGGGACACTAAGATGCATTGCATTTTAATGGACTGGAGGCTTTGAACGACGACAATAGCGCATTGTAAACGCGCTTCTCCT
This sequence comes from Glossosoma conforme, assembly GCA_022606575.1. Lineage (NCBI taxonomy): Eukaryota > Metazoa > Arthropoda > Insecta > Trichoptera > Glossosomatidae > Glossosoma > Glossosoma conforme. The sequence continues at coordinate 3,915,535 of JAGTXR010000107.1, read as the reverse complement.
TAGATCACCTTTATTGTACAACATTCGACGCGGACAGAAACTAGGATTTTACAGACCTCGGGACAATCGAGCTAATCATCCGATCTCCTTGAAAATTATGATTAACAAATTACCCTAAATATGCTTAAGGGTACCAAGGTCGCCAAGAAATATGTATGTACCCAGGTAAACCTTCAGGTGTAATTATGTCTTTGGACAAGACATGGACAACGACAACTGACAGAACTGATTGGTGACAATTTGTGATGATCATATGCTTCACATATTGAAAAAAAGAGGCTTAACCCGCAGTCTTTTCGCGACTCCTTTTTACCTGCCTAGTTCCTCAACGGAATATATGACTCTCAACCTGGATGGCCTGAGTGTATCTGTTTTTTTATGGAATGACCTTCACTTACATTACTTTTGAACTACATCAAAAATAGTGGCGAGATTATACGCAAAGAACTGACAAATTCGTCGTTATCTTGGGTTAACTAGATTAGATGTGGAATACAATTTTTTTTTCTTCTAAATAATCAGTATTTTAATATTTGTCATATTTAACAAGTTGTGATTTATTTCCATCAAATATTGGTTCAAATCAATAAGAAGTTTCCTACAGTCGACAACGGAACTGGTGATACCTGAGGCCACCCTGCGGCTTAATATGTGGAGAAGCGCAACTGAGGTGAATACTTGGATTGGCAGAAAAGAGGACCTAGCCCTTGGACACGACCAGGGGTGGAATATATGGAGGTGCCTTAACAAACTTACGACTGGAGTATGCAAGACGAGGACACAAATGAAAGCCTGGCAGTTTTACAGCGGACCGACTGAATGTGACTGCGGCGTGGAGCAGATCCTGTCACACCTTCTGGAGTGTGCGCTATGCCCGAGTAGCTGCACCCAGGAAGACCTGATGATGGCCGGAAGTAACGCCATCGACGTCGCCCACTTCTGGGCAGACAGGGTCTGACCCTATTGTTTCCGACAATTATATATATTTTTATATCACAAAAAAAAATTGATCTAAATAAACTGTAAATGGTTGGAATGGAATTGTGGTCACCCTTTTACAATATGATATTTTTAAGAGCTGTTGACGTATATGCCGCTAAAGTGTACCACGTGTGCGGACATCATTAAACCAAAACTGATTAATATTACAGCAACTGTCTAAGGATTAATTGATTCAATATAATCGCATAATATACTACATCGTGGCTGTGAGGTAACACGCCAGCATTCGAAGAAGGGGGCTATCGAATCCGGTGACGTAGTTTTTGTTATTTTCGATAAGCCGGTTTTTAATCTGCTGCCACTGGTTCACGAAAAAATGATCATTCAAGTATCGCCCACGCAAAAATAACTGTCACAACACACTTTCTGGAACACTTACGTTTAACCTCCAATCCTTGTAACACAGACATAAGGTTGGTTTAATTCAATGAAATAATATTTTTACCGTTACTAATTTAGTATGGTCGCTGCTCCTCTGAACTGAATGAACTGAAAGAATTACTGCCTCCTGCTCCCACCTACAATCAGATTTGTCGCATACTTACTACACATCCATTCACGTTTATTGTACGTCGACCAAGAACTGTGAGTTTCTTTACTAAATGTCGCAGGTAAGCTCTAGAACGCTCTTCCAGTATCGGCATTTTTCTCTTCATACAATTTGGTGTGGAGGTTAAAGGCATCGTAAGTTACATCTCCTCCACACAAACACAATATATATTACCGGAATGCAGTGTCCAGTCGTCTTAATGCGTCACAGAGCCCACTAGTTTCGACCGGTTATGCTCTCCTGCGTGCAATTTCATAACGAAAAATCATTCGCTTGTATTAAAAATTTCTGCGTGCGATATGCTCTTCGGATGCCGCAGAAGAGTATAAACTATAGCTGCCTTAGACATGAGATGAGCCAAGGATTAGGTGGCGTTTATAAAGACCATATGCTCCGTGAAGGTAGCGGACTTGCAAATGATACTTATCTTCTATCTTATATTCTTCCACTTACTGGACTGGGCTATAACTGCCTCACACAATTAGGAGCAAAATTAAATCCTCATGGAATGCACTTTTTCACATTATGATCAGTTAGTAACTGATAAGTTTAGTGGGAGTCGACTCTGAACAATTTATTATTTTTATTTTTTATGTAGACACATACGGGAGAATACCGACAAATGGTGATAGTGATGATGAAGTCTCATCTGTGGAATTCTATGACGCTTACCACGGTGCACATGGCTAAGCGCTGCGTGTATAGTGTTGATCCGCCAATGTCATAGACTACAGCCCGACATTCACGCATCATCCTTATTATTACAGGAATTTACTATGAATGGGTGGTCTTCACGGGACGACTTTCGTCTACCACCAATTTTAATTAATAGGCTATGACTGACATTTTACGGGTGAAGGATCCAATTCACACCAACCGGGGTATTTTAGAGCTCAGAAATCGATTAAAAATCATTTTTATTTTAATCTCCGCCGGGGATCGAACCCGCAACCTTTGGCTTGCAAAGCAAACGTTTTGACCATTGAACTATACTCGCCGGCAAATTGTTGTCACTGCACAGAAGTGCTAAAGAAAAATAACCCACAAAAGTAATGTTTCGACAGTCTAAGCCTTTGTTTATTCATATAACATAATTTAAATGTACTGGTGGTCCATCGGCGCAACTCTTGCAGTCGCGGGGGTGAACGGAGCGAGGCCGATCTGAGATACAATTGTCCCCTTTATCTCGGCGGCCCATCGGCGTATCTGCCCTGTAATTACGGGCCGCCGCGCGATTGCCCGGATAGCGAGTGCGGCCCTGCATATTTAAATGCCAGCTGCCCTAACTAATAGCGAGTTAGCCCTAACTGGCGGGGCCACCAATTTAGGAGAGGTCAGGGCCTCAACGCTTATTTTTTATTTATTTAGAAAATAAATCATAGGGTGCATTTACTCACACTAATATAACAATACAACTGCAAATGTATAAGTGTTATCTTCTTTTATTTTTGGCATTCACTTTGAGTTCCATTTACAATAATGTAAAGATAAATACTGTCCCAATTGTTATGTAATATGTATTACTTGTCAAACACATGATTAATGTGTGTCGACCAAGAACTGGCTTTTGATCCCAGTTGATACTTGTGCAGCTTCGAGCACTCAATTTAGTACAACGGCAATGGCGCTCCTAAATGGCCTACCAGCACACCTCGATCCTTTTCTTACATCCTTTTCCTCTTTGTCGAAGGTATTGTTCTCCTAGATCTCTGTGATCTTTGACACGTGTCATATTCTTATTATTATTATTCTATGTACCTTGGAACTGCGGTTCTGTTAAATAAATAAATAGATTTATATTATTTGTATGTTATTTTTATTTTTTATTATCTTTTGTATGTATCATATATTTATGTATACTCTGTTTCTTATTATTTTGTACCTTGGAACTTCGGTTCTGTGAAATAAATAAATAAATAATAATTTACACTTCTTTTTTATTACGTATAGCGTACGAGTGAGATGCTGTGGTACACAAATACACGCTGTATCTTTTGTGTAGGAAAGAGAGATAGCACTGTAAAAATGAATGTTTTACAGGTAGACGCTGCGCTACAGTAGCGTCGCTGCGATCTCGGACACGATCGTTTAGTTTTTGCATAAATCGCGGCCCTGTCTATGACGGCCGGTTAATTGCCACGTGTCACCTGTCCGGTGCGTCACGTGACGCGGTCCTCGTTATTGTCGCCCCTTCCGGCCGCGCCGCCCCGGGCGCCAATTAGAAGCGTTTTACATGCGCGCGCGGCCGCGAGATGAGGAGACGCAGATAAAGAGTGATCGATGATACCCTGGATCCGCCACTGCGCGAACAATCGCTTAGAAAGACGCGCAAAGCCGATCACAGTGCAAGCGACAAGCGATGCGACAAGCGATGCGACAAGCGATGCGACAAGCGATTTTACTGTATAAGAAGCTTTGTTCGTATTTTCGGTGAGAGAATATAGAGAGAAATAGTTGCCCCTGTGGCGCTCCCTTCCAGACATCTGAGCACATTCTCTGGGACTGTCAGTTTATTTCGTTAGAAAGAGGAGCCCTTTTCGATGCAGTTCCAGGAAATCGCCTCGGGCATGCAGACATTGTGACTACTAAAAAATAATTCCACGCATTTACTATTTTCGCTCGTATTTTCGATGAGAGAATCTATCTTCCATCTCCATCTCTTAACAACCCATGAATGCGATTCTAATCTCTTTCACGGGTTCTTTATTTTAGCACTTCTGTGCAGTGGCCACAATTGTTCAGAGGGGACTCTCACTGGACTTATCAGTTGCTAACTGATCATAATCTGAATGAGCGCGTCATCAAGAAGACTTAACTGTCCTCCGGTTGATGCGGGTATGAGGCGAGTAAAGTCCTGAATAAGAAGCGATGCCCACACATTTAGAGTCAATGACCTCACATTCAGAACTAGTGTCGTTATACTCACGTAAATAGTTGGACTTGCAACAACAAAAACCATGTCATAAGTATATCATGTTGGACACACAAATAACATGGCATTATTGTTACAAAATCAAACATCTGAAAACATTTCGTATGAGAGACTCCAGCGAAGTTGCTATGACCTCGACTTTGAAAGAAGTTGACAGCGTCCATCTGCTGACAATCCTCCTGATGGTCATCCAAGAGGGATTGAATGCAGCTGTCGCTGCCAAGAAGCTTTGCAAGTCATCAGCCGATTTATCTGGGTGAAGACCCTTGGCGTGAAGATACGCCATCTTCACTCCAGCAACCTTCTTTGAAGGAGCTGCAGAACCAAACTGCAATGTGATCAATGTAGTCAAAGTAAATGACATGATGAGCAATGTAATCAGAGATGCGATTTGATTGAAGACAATCAATCGATCGAGGTAACGAGCGATATAAAGTCGCAACGAATTCCTTTTAATTTCACGCGATAAGCGTTACGACAAGAAACGCAACGAGCGATCGACGCAAATCGTTATCCTCCTGCTCATTATCCTCAAACATAAACTGAAACAACTTAGTGGAATACAATAGCATTCGACCATAGTACGAGCGGAGCGATGATATTGTTGATGTATAAAAATACGACCAGAGACTGAAAATATATCTTAATTTCCTCTTTCAAACAACCTCTTTAAGAAGCTGAAAGTACTAAAAATAGCTATTCACTCACAACCACTACATATTCTTTTCATACGCAATGTTTAACTATCCCAGCTGAACGTCATAGAATCTATTAGAATACGCAAAGCAACATAATTTTTCCTCTCACATATTCACGCCACTAATTTTTCACAAATATAATATTCGAAAACTACTTAATAGTTTCCATAATATTAAACTAAATATACTTTAATTGCTTCATTAACCATAAAATTCATCAACAAAAAAAAACTAACTCTATTGTACACAATATAGAGTGTAAACTATATAATATATTCCTATTAGGAGGAAGCTGCATAATCTTAAAATAAATACTACAGCTACCAATTAGCGATACCTAACGAATCAATAACTCATTTATGCCTTGTTACCTTAATTGGAGCCCCTGTACAACTGTCTCCCCGCGTTCTGTTTTTGTCTATATTCTGAATACAGGACTGGCATTTCGGCCTTTGTATCCACTATTGATATTTTACATCAGAATCGCCTGAAATTATACGTTATTTAAAATGAAGATTAAACTAACAATTTCAATGATATTTCCTTACGTCGTTATACACGGTTAATATGTCTTTACTAGAACTGACCTTTGGAATGCTCTTCCGGTATCTGTATTACCTCCTTCATACCAGCTCGATCGTTTCAAAAAAATACATCAATGTACACTTGCAATCTCCCCAAATAAATTATTTTTTGCATTCAGCATCCAGTCGTCTTAGCGTCTTGGAGTCCGCTGGTTACACAAACCGGTTTTGCTCTCCTGCATGCTCTTACTTAAATAAAAATATATCTGTTTTGAGTGTTGGCATATAATTAAAAATGCGATAATTAAACGAGAAAAAAAATGTGCACTTCGCTTAAAGTGACACTCTCTTAATTATGGTCGCCGGGTATGTAATTAAGCCCAGCCCACAATTTCGTAATGTAATGATTAAATTTAATTAATATAATTTTCTCGGCGATTGTCTGCCATTTTAATTAACACACGAGGCTTGTTAATTTTCTACTTGCTATCTTATCAGTGGTGCCAACCTGGCGTAACTGCCACGGAGAGAATTTTCACAGCGTTTTCGTTTTATCAAGTTGCACAACTGCGGTTCCATTACAGCGCTGCCACTCTTCTGGAAATGTTGCCAACTGTCATATTTTCATCTTCCTATACTTTTTTTTACCATATTCGCTCCATATGTGGATCCTATGGACACTACGAATTTGTGTTTCTCAGTTCTGTAAGCTCAGTTTGTCTCAGAACACCTGTATACCCAGATATCCACATTAGAATACAGATGGTTCCCGGGAGTCTTCTAAAAATCAAACTTTATCGTAAATTTAACCGACAGTGTCTGAATGACAAACAAACACATTATCCACTGAACTATGCACCTGGCAAATATAAGTTCTATATCTGTAACATATTATACATACACATTTCTGCCACTTAGTTTTGTCGGGACCATTTGGTCCTACACAACCCATGAAACACACTTAGCAACAGGCAATCATCCATCCCAGTTTCGGTCCGCACCCTATGTTGCTTAACTTCAGTGACCTAACGAGAACCACGCTTATGATGTGTTTTTGTGCTAGATCATTAGGTCCTAAAAGGCATCTCAAAACAATATTTATTGTTATTTTTTATAATTTTATTGCTTAAAATCAAGTAGGAGAGCACAACTGGCCGAAACCAGTGGACTCTAAGACGCTCAGCCAGGTCTGCTGGACGCTGAATGCAGGAAAAATGTATTGTTTTGTGTGTGGGTTAAAGAGATTGCAGGTGTATATGTGATGTGTTTCTTGAAGAGATCCAAATATTTTGAAGGAGAGAATTGGACTGTAGAGCATTCTAGCGTTTACCGGTGACATTTAGGAAGACATTTTGGATATTGCGAGTTCTTAATCGATACTCATTAACCGTGTTTAAATGTTCAGCAAGTATGCAAACCTATTCAAATTCAATTGTATTCTCTACATACGTTTGTATCCGGACTGTAACAATTACAATATTGTTATAATATATTTATATCTTCCTCTCTTATTTGATATCGATATACTGGATGACAGGATGCAGGATCGTTTCACACAAATATTATCACGGTTTATTTGTCAAACACTTGCAACATAAGACCGTTGTGGCACACGCTATTAGGCGCGCGCCATCACGGTCGCGAGCCATCTCCAATTGTCAACTGACGACGCGCTCTGACATCTCGGCGCTGCCAACCGTCGCTGCAGAAAAATCGAATTCAAGATGACAGCCGCACCAACAAGAAATGGGCAATATCATATAAAAAATTAATTGGCGTATGCAAACACCGTGTAACATTATACAATTAAATCTAACATTAGATGTGCATGTCAGGCGAGCGGGCAAAAATAAGAGACAAAATATCGTTTTTCGAGGCTTTACTGCATCAGCCTAAAGGAGCTATATCAAGCTGATATCAATATATATACTCGTAAATAATTAATACAAGAGAACGAGCTTCGCATTAACTAATGCATTTCGAAATTTTTAGAAGAAAAACGTTTAGAATTAAAAAAAAATAATACATATTTGAATGGAAAACATTTCATACCAAAGGCTGGCAACACCACATCATAGAAACTGCATCACATTAATTAAGAGTATTTCTTTTGTCCCTCTACCATTGTCTATGACTGCATACGATGTGATTGTGCGTTAATGCGTTATAATTAATCATTTTCTATGCAATTAACACTTAAACATGCACTTTCTAAACAGTGCACCTAAATGCATTATAATAAAGATGCATTCCAGTTTTTTTTTCAATTTTTTCAATTACATTATTCTCGCCTTGCTTACGTTTTACATGGAAAATTGATTTAAATCAAATGATTATTATTTATTAAATTATTCTCATCTAGTCAGCCTTATGGTATGAGTAAATAATTCATTGATTCATGCCAACGGAATGAAATTAACTGAACAAATAATAGCTCACTTACCACGTCTAACCTTATACCATTGTATATTAACGTAAAATGTCACGTAACTACCACGCACTCATGCTGCAAGCAGTCGGTATATTAACTGGAACAATATTTTTAAAGTTGCGTAAGATTTAGATGTGTTTTCGGCATCTGTGATTCCTAAGCAAAAACAAGCGTCGCTTTTGAACGAAGCAGTGTCGTTCAGTTCTTCATTCGAAAGATGAATCCAATAATGTTATGTCGTCATTGTTCCATTACGATAACTGTCCCTTAGTGTAAATACTCGAATACTCGTATGTTACCATAATTCTGACATTTTAAGACTTTGTGTAGTAGTGTTTCATTTGAGAATATTAATGGTTAAGGAGGGTATGCAATTAACCCGGCGCTACAAAAAATACATTTTTTATAAGTAATTAAATATACACATACTATAACGCAACAAATTCTTTTTATACGCATCAATTCGTTCAGAAAAAATATCGGCAGAGGCGGGATGCGAACCAGCGAACCTTGGAAACTATTTGTTCAAGTTCATTACTCTTGACCCACGACCATCGACTGCCCGAACCGATGCGTCGAAAATCTTGCATTTATAACATTGTTACTAATTTTACCATCGTATAACGATAGATGTCTCTATAGTATATACATTTTTTATATAAATACAAGTACATACAGAAATTCACTGACTGACAGTGAGTGATAAAGGAAGTTTATTTGATTCTATGACGCTTGTTTTTTACATGATAAATAAACACTGCGACATATGGATTGTTGATCCGTCACACATTATCAATTTTTACAAAGAATTACTGTGAATATGTTGTTTTTATAAATCGACTTTCGTCTACCGACAATTTTGGTTAATATGCTATGATTGGCATTCAACGGGTGAGAGATCAATTGCACACCACAAAAAAGTTTCTGGATGCGTATGGTAGAAGATCGAAGAGGATGGAGACTCGTGAGGGAGGCCTTCGTTCAGCAGTGGACGAACACAGACTGATGATGAATGATGGAAGAAAGTGTTTTTTTCTCTCTGTGAGAGCATCTTCAAACAGTATTTAGTCTATAAAGCGATTGATTTTGATCAAACTTAAAAATTCTTAAAAATATATGTAAAATTTAAATTAAGAAAACATCATGTAACATCTAAGCCAAGCTCGCCAGATTGCTTCGTTCTCGTCTCCCATACGTTCGCCTCCCAATATTTGATTACAGTACAAAATATACGCACATACAATGTTAAACAGACACTTTACTCCCACCCGTCTACCCCCAATCCTTTCGCCCCCACCCCACCCACAACTCGACCCCCCTACAGCTCCCCCTACCCCCACCCATTACATTCTATTTCGCCGGAGGCAGTTTAATTCCTTGATTAACGAATCCAATTAAAGCCACGTTGTAATAAGGGAAATTATAAGTTTCCATCTTAATTAGATTACTTATAGGTGGGTGCGAGGGAGACGGACGCATCTGTCCGGTGTTGCCAGGAATTTAAAATTAAAATACACTCTCTTCATTTATACTCTTATATACGAGTATGTATATAATAAATAATAATAAAAACCTAAGAAGTTATTTGAGTACATATATAATAAGTTAATGTGTCGTCTACGCTGAAGATCAAAGATAGAATTACAAGGATTTTCTTAAATTGAACACAAAAATATAAAATAATACGTAATATAAATAAATAATAATAATTAAGATAACACACACCCCTTGATTTTATGATGCTTTTTTTCAATGGTTTTACCCGCACACATATACAATCTGTAAATATGTGTGTACTAACGTAAAAACTAATACTTATATATACCTATATAAGCTACTGCCAGTTTATAATTTAACCATTATTGAAGATGGTCTCCAGGGAGGCTGAAACATGTAATCGTTTTAAATAAATGTGAATCCGAACTAAATATTTTTAATTGGTATTTTTTAAATTAAAATGAATGAAAATTGTCAGTTGATAACCTTATTGTTAAGTTAATGTGTGTGTATGTGCTTGTGAGCCAATTTAACAATGTATTATTCGAGTAATATCATCATTACCATATGATAATCACAAACTGCCGACGTAGAGCTTTGTCAGCTGCCACTGTTCTTGCCTCATCCCATGTCAGCTTTGCTTATTGTAGCTCCTTCGAGTACATTCCATGTATAGATCCCGATGGCCTTACTAAAAACAGCTGGAATTAATGGTCTCCTGTGTCATTTAAAGTACATGGGTGGTGTTCACGGGACGACTTTCGTAATAAACTATATATATATCATACCACCAATTTTAATTAATAGGCTATGAATGTCATTTTACGGGTGAGGGATCAAATTCACCGCAACCGGAGCTCAGAAAATGATCATTTTTTTTTTAAATCTCCGTCGGGGATCGAACCCACGACCTTTGGCTTGCAAAGCAAACGCTTTGACAATTGAGCTATACCTTCCGGTGAGCATCCTTACTGAACATCCATACACGGTTGATGTGTGTCGACCATAAACAGTCAGTTTTCAAAAATGGTAAGCTTATGAATGCTCTTCTAGTATCTACGTTTCCTTCTTCATAAAATCTGTGCCTCTATACAAATTCTATCTCACTAACCTGCACACAACCATAACAAACATTTTCCGCATGCGACGTCCATCTGCCACATGTGAGAATCATAGACTGGATTTAAAATATACATTCGTATGATTTTTTAATGCTTGAAGTTGATTGACCTTACAAGTTGGCAGCACTGTATCTTCTTCTTATTCTCATCCTTAAGTTTTGGAGTGGGGGCAGGAGGTGGAATCATCTCTTCCTCCTCTTTCTCTTTTCCTACAGACCTCCAAGTTATTTTTTCCGTTATAATTATCCCGGCCTTTGTTTGGGATTGCCCCCTCTGTTGCCCCAATACAAGTTTTCGCGTAATTCTTCATTATATTATTAGATATGATATCATTTTTGTTCGTAGCGATGGCGAAGGAAAGTAGTAATTTATATGCCCGACTGCGAGGCTCTGTGTCTGATTACTTATTTATTTATTTGATTGATTAAAAGATTAACTAGCACTGGAACACTTTGACTGAAAGAAAATTTTACAAGGATTTAAACAACGAAAACAAATTTGTTTTGTATTGTTAACTTTTAGATCTAATTTTAATTAATAACTACTTAATAATTCTAATATTCATACACGTATTTTAACCCTTTCATTATGGCTCCGTTTGAATACAAATTATACTGTCAATTATAAAACTAGTATTTGAAGCATAAATGTACTTAACTTGTCTATTTTCATATATCACATTGGTTCATGTATCCATTAGCTATCAGATGATGCATAAAAAACTATTCTAAGAAATTAGCAAAACCGTATATCACGTCAACCGATGTCAACGGTCGGGGAATGTTATGACGGCATATGCCGACAACCGATGTGAAAGCGTTAATGGTACCATTTTATGAGTCAGTTTCAGAGAATTCAGAAAAGGACTCACGTGTGTGAGTTCCTACTTTCGGAAGAAAGCCTGTCATAGCTCATCAAAATAGGTTACATATTTAACGTCAAATCTGAACAACAACAAAAAATGTGAACGACGTTTGAATGCCTGACCATTACTTTACGTTTAGCTATTGAATGCCATACCATCGCTACTAATTACTTCATGCTCATTGGCCATCCTCAAAATGGCAAGTGTAATATGATTCACAGATTAGGTATGTTTTTAAATATCGTCTCATCATTTTAGTGGTATTCTATACATATATTAATATATTCTACTTGGATTGCCCCGAAAGAGGACCTAGCCCCTGGACACGACCAGGGGTGGAATATATGGAGGTCCCTTAACATACTTCAGACTGGAGAATGCAAGACGAGGACACAAATGAAAGCCTGGCAGTTTTACAGCGGACCGACTGAATATGACTGCAGCGCGGAGCAGACCCTGTCACACCTTCTCGAGTGTGCGCTGTGTCCGAGTAGTTGAACCCAGAAAGACCTGATGATGGCCGAGAGTAACGCCATCGACGTCGCCCACTTTTGGGCAGACAGGATCTGACCCTGTTGTTTCCGACACGATTATACATTATAAAGTGGTATTATTTAAAAAAAAACCTTTATTGTTGATCACCTAACCTTTTTTATTTTTAATTAATTATTCATTAGATTTACTTAAAATATTTAAAGCCAATAATGCAGATAGATTTCAATACCTTTTTTATGAACATTTTTGAAGGCGAAAAACTTTAACCCATTGAGTGCGAAACTGCGCTCTATAATTTTGTAATTAACAGTGCCGAGGTGAGTTAACATATGTGTTAAAACAGGTTATTTATATGTATATTTTTCTTTTAAATATTAGAAATGCGTCGCAAAGTGAATGCTAAAAATATAAATAACTTAAAAAAAAATCAAATCAAATTTTACGTAATATTTAACACAGATTTCGTAGTTTTTTCCCAATGAAGTGCAATTTTCAACATATTAAGCCAGCCGCACATTTTCATTAAAGAAAAAATCCATTTGCTCGCGGGCTTTGATTTGATACCGGCCCAGCAGTGCAGGTGTGTGAGACCGGCTTAACACACACTGCAAGGGCGTAACCTTGCTTTAGTAATTACATTTAATTGAATGTAAATTATTAAAAAAATATGTATTATATTTTTAAAATGACAATAATCTTCATTTACTTCTTCGTGTCTGAAACTTAAAAATTCTAAAATCTGGCTAAAATCTGGCAAAACAAAAAACATTGCCAGATAGTGGACAAAAATAATTTGACATCGCTGACACGAAGAAGAAGAAGAATAAGAAGACGAAGAAGAAGAAGGAGAAGAAGAAGAAGAAGAACGAGTGTATTATTTTATATTAGATGGATCGTGTACACCTTTCGTACAACTTCATTTTACGTCATTAAGATATCTTTCACGACATTATAAAAAAGATGGGTTAAATTATAGAGGATTCTGTAGATAAATAGTATTTGCAACAACAATTTGAAAACATGAAATGCGACTTATATACTAAAGATGCTGAAGAGTATAATATAGCTCTGGAATGCTCTTCTAGGATCTGTGTTTTCTCCTGAGATCCTGCTCCAAGTGCCCAACAAGCTGCACATCTAAGGACCTAATGATGGGCAACACACGAGCTATCTTTGTTGCCAGATACTGGGCAAAAATAATTTGACGTCGCTGACACGAAGAAGAAGAAGAAGAAGAAGAAGACGTGGCGTGTCCGGAAGTCGAATGCCCGATGATAACTCGTCAGCTACAATATTCAGCACTCCTTCGGAACATTTGTTATTTCCACGTGTCCGCCTTTCAGAAATGTTACCTCTATGGGTAGTGCGCATGGCCATATGTACTCAGCTCTTAATTTATTACACATAATGGACAGCTCCCCTGCGCTCCCCACTCCCCCAGAAGCGCTCCCCACTCCCTCAGCAGCGCCCCCCGACTCCCCCTGAAACGAATTCCACTCCTCCTGATTAAGCGTCCTGACGAGCGCGCAGTTTGAGAAGCTCTGTATACAGAACGGTACAAATATTATCATGTGTTGGTATTACACTTTAGGGAACTGTGACAGCCGACATTACGGCCAGATTGTTTAACCAGACGCTATATGGCGGTTATCTCATTAATTTGATCTATCTAATGTTATAAGACTAATTAAACTAACAAGACAATAAACTGAAAAAAACAATCAACAAGACAAAAAGACGAATACCTAGTTTTAAGTTTACTCAGAGATGACGCTGACCATCGTGCATATGGTTAAGCGCTGCATGTGAAGTGTTGATCCGCCAACGTCATAGACTACAGCCCGACATTCAAGCATCATCCTTATTATTAAAGGAATTTACTATGAATGGGTGGTCTTCACGGGGCGACTTTCGTCTACCACCAATTTTGATTGATAGGCTTTGTTTGGCATTATACGGGTGAGGGATCAAACTCACACCAACCGGGGTGTTTTAGAGCTCAGAAATCGATTAAAAATCTTATTATTTTTTTAAACTCCGTCGGGGATCGAACCCACGACCTTTGGCTTGCAAAGCAAACGCTTTGACAATTGAGCTATACCTTCCGGTGAGCATCCTTACTGAACATCCATACACGGTTGATGTGTGTCGACCATAAACAGTCAGTTTTCAAAAATGGTAAGCTTATGAATGCTCTTCTAGTATCTACGTTTCCTTCTTCATAAAATCTGTGCCTCTATACAAATTCTATCTCACTAACCTGCACACAACCATAACAAACATTTTCCGCATGCGACGTCCATCTGCCACATGTGAGAATCATAGACTGGATTTAAAATATACATTCGTATGATTTTTTTAATGCTTGAAGTTGATTGACCTTACAAGTTGGCAGCACTGTATCTTCTTCTTATTCTCATCCTTAAGTTTTGGAGTGGGGGCAGGAGGTGGAATCATCTCTTCCTCCTCTTTCTCTTTTCCTACAGACCTCCAAGTTATTTTTTCCGTTATAATTATCCCGGCCTTTGTTTGGGATTGCCCCCTCTGTTGCCCCAATACAAGTTTTCGCGTAATTCTTCATTATATTATTAGATATGATATCATTTTTGTTCGTAGCGATGGCGAAGGAAAGTAGTAATTTATATGCCCGACTGCGAGGCTCTGTGTCTGATTACTTATTTATTTATTTGATTGATTAAAAGATTAACTAGCACTGGAACACTTTGACTGAAAGAAAATTTTACAAGGATTTAAACAACGAAAACAAATTTGTTTTGTATTGTTAACTTTTAGATCTAATTTTAATTAATAACTACTTAATAATTCTAATATTCATACACGTATTTTAACCCTTTCATTATGGCTCCGTTTGAATACAAATTATACTGTCAATTATAAAACTAGTATTTGAAGCATAAATGTACTTAACTTGTCTATTTTCATATATCACATTGGTTCATGTATCCATTAGCTATCAGATGATGCATAAAAACTATTCTAAGAAATTAGCAAAACCGTATATCACGTCAACCGATGTCAACGGTCGGGGAATGTTATGACGGCATATGCCGACAACCGATGTGAAAGCGTTAATGGTACCATTTTATGAGTCAGTTTCAGAGAATTCAGAAAAGGACTCACGTGTGTGAGTTCCTACTTTCGGAAGAAAGCCTGTCATAGCTCATCAAAATAGGTTACATATTTAACGTCAAATCTGAACAACAACAAAAAATGTGAACGACGTTTGAATGCCTGACCATTACTTTACGTTTAGCTATTGAATGCCATACCATCGCTACTAATTACTTCATGCTCATTGGCCATCCTCAAAATGGCAAGTGTAATATGATTCACAGATTAGGTATGTTTTTAAATATCGTCTCATCATTTTAGTGGTATTCTATACATATATTAATATATTCTACTTGGATTGCCCCGAAAGAGGACCTAGCCCCTGGACACGACCAGGGGTGGAATATATGGAGGTCCCTTAACATACTTCAGACTGGAGAATGCAAGACGAGGACACAAATGAAAGCCTGGCAGTTTTACAGCGGACCGACTGAATATGACTGCAGCGCGGAGCAGACCCTGTCACACCTTCTCGAGTGTGCGCTGTGTCCGAGTAGTTGAACCCAGAAAGACCTGATGATGGCCGAGAGTAACGCCATCGACGTCGCCCACTTTTGGGCAGACAGGATCTGACCCTGTTGTTTCCGACACGATTATACATTATAAAGTGGTATTATTTAAAAAAAACCTTTATTGTTGATCACCTAACCTTTTTATTTTTAATTAATTATTCATTAGATTTACTTAAAATATTTAAAGCCAATAATGCAGATAGATTTCAATACCTTTTTTATGAACATTTTTGAAGGCGAAAAACTTTAACCCATTGAGTGCGAAACTGCGCTCTATAATTTTGTAATTAACAGTGCCGAGGTGAGTTAACATATGTGTTAAAACAGGTTATTTATATGTATATTTTTCTTTTAAATATTAGAAATGCGTCGCAAAGTGAATGCTAAAAATATAAATAACTTAAAAAAAAATCAAATCAAATTTTACGTAATATTTAACACAGATTTCGTAGTTTTTTTCCCAATGAAGTGCAATTTTCAACATATTAAGCCAGCCGCACATTTTCATTAAAGAAAAAATCCATTTGCTCGCGGGCTTTGATTTGATACCGGCCCAGCAGTGCAGGTGTGTGAGACCGGCTTAACACACACTGCAAGGGCGTAACCTTGCTTTAGTAATTACATTTAATTGAATGTAAATTATTAAAAAAATATGTATTATATTTTTAAAATGACAATAATCTTCATTTACTTCTTCGTGTCTGAAACTTAAAAATTCTAAAATCTGGCTAAAATCTGGCAAAACAAAAAACATTGCCAGATAGTGGACAAAAATAATTTGACATCGCTGACACGAAGAAGAAGAAGAATAAGAAGACGAAGAAGAAGAAGGAGAAGAAGAAGAAGAAGAACGAGTGTATTATTTTATATTAGATGGATCGTGTACACCTTTCGTACAACTTCATTTTACGTCATTAAGATATCTTTCACGACATTATAAAAAAGATGGGTTAAATTATAGAGGATTCTGTAGATAAATAGTATTTGCAACAACAATTTGAAAACATGAAATGCGACTTATATACTAAAGATGCTGAAGAGTATAATATAGCTCTGGAATGCTCTTCTAGGATCTGTGTTTTCTCCTGAGATCCTGCTCCAAGTGCCCAACAAGCTGCACATCTAAGGACCTAATGATGGGCAACACACGAGCTATCTTTGTTGCCAGATACTGGGCAAAAATAATTTGACGTCGCTGACACGAAGAAGAAGAAGAAGAAGAAGAAGACGTGGCGTGTCCGGAAGTCGAATGCCCGATGATAACTCGTCAGCTACAATATTCAGCACTCCTTCGGAACATTTGTTATTTCCACGTGTCCGCCTTTCAGAAATGTTACCTCTATGGGTAGTGCGCATGGCCATATGTACTCAGCTCTTAATTTATTACACATAATGGACAGCTCCCCTGCGCTCCCCACTCCCCCAGAAGCGCTCCCCACTCCCTCAGCAGCGCCCCCGACTCCCCCCTGAAACGAATTCCACTCCTCCTGATTAAGCGTCCTGACGAGCGCGCAGTTTGAGAAGCTCTGTATACAGAACGGTACAAATATTATCATGTGTTGGTATTACACTTTAGGGAACTGTGACAGCCGACATTACGGCCAGATTGTTTAACCAGACGCTATATGGCGGTTATCTCATTAATTTGATCTATCTAATGTTATAAGACTAATTAAACTAACAAGACAATAAACTGAAAAAACAATCAACAAGACAAAAAGACGAATACCTAGTTTTAAGTTTACTCAGAGATGACGCTGACCATCGTGCATATGGTTAAGCGCTGCATGTGAAGTGTTGATCCGCCAACGTCATAGACTACAGCCCGACATTCAAGCATCATCCTTATTATTAAAGGAATTTACTATGAATGGGTGGTCTTCACGGGGCGACTTTCGTCTACCACCAATTTTGATTGATAGGCTTTGTTTGGCATTATACGGGTGAGGGATCAAACTCACACCAACCGGGGTGTTTTAGAGCTCAGAAATCGATTAAAAATCTTATTATTTTTTTAAACTCCGTCGGGAATCGAACCCACGACCTTTGGCTTGCAAAGCAAACGCTTTGAACATTGAGCTATACCCGCCGGCATTACAAATAATTGACTGATGATGTGTGCAGAGCGCATGAAACTGCGGTTTCGTTCTTGTTATTAATATTAAGGGTACACTTAGAAATAATGTAAATATAACTGAAATACTAGCATGAATATTCATTTAGTGTAAACAGTTTTGTTTAAACATAATTCATGTCAAACGAATCAAATTATTCTGAAATTTATGGCGAAAATAGACATCTTAGACTGTTCAACCATATCGCTTCCAATATTGATATATTCCATTTGAGAGAAGCCCAGTTTCGACATGAGCTCCACGAATTTATTTATCAAAGTAATTTCGTGGAGTCTTCTGTTTAGCGACCTTCGGGACTTTTTAAAAGTTGATGTTAATAATCAGAAATACCTATATTTATAAATTGTTTCTCATGTATTATATCTTATTTCAGGATCGTATTAAATAAAATTTGTAATGTTTCTGAAAGAAATAAAATAAATAAAATTGAAAATCTTTACTCGACGTGATTCACGATTCAACAAGGTAAAATATCATTATATATTTATAACGTTTAATTTCTTTTTTTGTTGGATTGATCCCCCTTAGTACCACATGGCCCAGGCTTCGAAGGCATTGGGCTTATCTTCTTAATTAATATTAATAGTATGTATATAATTCTAAATGACTTAAAATATGCCTCTGACGCTACAAACGCTGACTCTTCAAATTCTCGAACTCCTGCCATGGAAAAAATAGATACTCGTTTGTTCCTTGTTAGACGTTTTTATGTAGAGATGTGTTGGGACAAGACAAAGACAATGGCAATCGACATAACGTGTGGTGGAAATTAGTGGTGATATGTGTTTCACGTTTCACGCCACGTTGGTCACCGGCGACCTACGTTTTTTTTTAACAATCAGTCCCTGTACGCCAGCGGTTACATTTCAATGGAATTTTAACATTGAATGTGACCTATATGTCTCTGAGTCGATGCATTAAAAACATTACGTGGCGTTAAACGTGTTAAGTAACGAATCTGCGAATAAATAGGTTGTTTCTTATTTTCCATAATCCTTATCATATTATGTTGCTTTTGTATACTTACATAATATTATATAATACTTAAGTAGAACGAATGTCTACTGGTAAGAGTACCAAATTAATGATTAATATACCCAAGGCAATATAGAATAGTCCCTGACTATTTAAGTAAATAAATTGTATTCTACGAAATATCAATTACTTAAGTAAATTTTCAGGTATCACCTATATTATCTCTGGTATATATAGATCATCACCTAAATCATATTTACTCTTGAATTAATAAATAACAATGCACTAGTTTATGAATCTGTAATGTGTTCATCACCTCAATGCCACTGTCTTGTACCCACCCCAACAGCCACATCCTTGTTTGTGGGTGTGGCCCGTGCATTTCACGTACTTCTGCGCCATTATTAGGACTACACGGGAGTGTGTGGTAATGGATATTAATATCGGGACAGGAGAAGCTAGAGGAGATCCCTGGTGACGAGAGGCTGGAGACCATTTTCTTAATTGATACACAGATTTGTATGTTACTCTTGCTGTTAACAACACGTACACGTAACTTCATACGTTGTACAGTAATGTAATACAGTGAAACTGAACATTTCTGAGAACTATGATCAAAAAAGTTTAGCGTGATCGTTGACTATTTAACTTCATAAATTTTATTCACTAAAATTCCACTTATAAATATGAAATGTAAAAATACTTAAAATCACTGAAAGTTCTTATAATGTTTTAGTTACTAATTAAATATACACATACAATTATACATCAAATTTTATACGCATCAATTCATTCAGAAAAAATATCGGCAGACGCGGGATTCGAACCACGAGCCTTGCAACATTTGCTCTATTCTTTTGCACCACACAGTATATTATTATTTTTTATTATTCAATCAGTCAACATTTATTCACAAGCTTTTTTTTTAAATTATTAGTTATTAATTAGTTACTAATAATATTGAAATATAGTCAACGATCTATAAAAGAACATTAGAGTATTGAAAAAATATTCTAATAAAAATTTAAATCCATATAATGTTTTAGTTGTTTTGGGCACACAATTAAAAAATCTAATTAGTTTAAAGTATAACATAAACATTATTATAATTTATTTAAAGTAAAATTAATGTTTTTTTAGTAATAATAACTAATCAGTTATTTAAAGAAGCTATTTTTAATATTGATGAGCTTAAAAAGGGTAAAATTCGAAGGCTATTAATCGTTTCAGTAATTTCAAAATATTCTAATTTGTTTTCTTTTACGAAGTATTTATTTCATTTTTTTGTTGTTGCTCAAGTTTTGAATATTGTTTATTAAAGAATTTTTAAATTCAGAAATAATATTACTATAAATACGTATCATTTTTTAAATCTATTGACAGACATGGCAAATGTGCACAAGGAGAGCCGACCCCAGATGATGTGAAATGGCGAGGCTAAAGATAAAGATTTAAAAAATTTCATAACCCTCTAATTTTTCGTACTCTCTATTCTTCACTCGTTCTATCTGTTCTGGAATATGGGAGCTTAGTTTGGAATCCCAATAAATCCAAATACATTTTTATGCTGGAAAAAATTCATAAAAAAAATTCTCCGACGTCTTTATTTTTATATTTACGGTAACTATCCATTCAATTAATTTAATTCCGAACATTACCCAACTCTTTTTCTTCTAGGGATGCTTTCTTTCCATTCGCTAGAGTCCCGGAGGAAAATTGCTGCACTCAAACATTCATTCCTTCTTCTTCGCGGTTCAATTCACAACCCTGGGATTCTTGAATGTTTTAACTTCTATGTTCCAGATAGGTACACCCGCGCTCGTAGCCATCCATTGTTTTTGATCCCAGTCAATGCTTGTGGAGCTTCAAGCACTCAATTTGGTACAACGGCAATGTCGCTCCTAAATGGCCTACCAGCACACCTCGATCCTTTTCTTACATCCTTTTCCTCTTTTGTCGATGGTATTGTTCTACTTGATCTCTGTGATCTTTGACACGTGTCATCTTCTTATTCTTTTGTGTTATTTATATTTTTTATTATTTTGTCTATTTATTGTATATTTATGTTTCTAAATATTTGTAAAAAAAATGGAATTTCGATTCTGTATATAAATAAATAAATAAAATCTATTTATTTATATGCAGACTGACAATACACAATATGCTTACTATGTACATATGTGACTATTTTATTGCGTATTTGATACGACTGGTTAGAATGATTTTTCCACAATGGAAGTTAATTTTAAAGAAAATATTCATTTTTTTCCTTGATATGTACATAATGCAAACCTTCACGGAGAAAGTCTTGGCAAGTTCTCCGCGGAACACTGGTTTACGAACACTGGTTACATGTAGGATATCGAAGACACAAAATATTGTACGCTATCAAGTTATATTATTTTTTAATCATCAGGGAAGAAAACGAACAGTTTTTTTTTATATTTCTGAAATGTATTACTTTTCTTCGAATTCATGAAAAAAATTACAATAATTTTTGATATTCTATTTAATTTATATATGTACAGTTTCATTATTTACGAGTATATGATATTCAGCGATCATGTAAACATCTTTTTATGTATATAGTTGCTCTAGAAATGACCTATTTCTTAATAATAAAAAGTTTGTGAATAAATGTTGACTGATTGTATAATAAAAAATAATAATGTACATACTCTGAATATATACTATAGAGACATCTATCGTTATACGATGGAAACAATGGTATAAATCAGTGCTCCGCAACCGGTGTGCCGCGGCACACTGGTGTGCCGTAAGCCGATACAGGTGTGCCGCGATCAAATAAAGCAATATTATAAATAAATAATTTTACAACGGTCCTCAAGCTCCCAGCGCCTATCGCCTATTTATGTAGACATACAACGACGTACTTGCTTTATTAAGTTCTAAATGAAATTGAAAAATAGTGAAATCGTTCAAATTAATAACTATTTTTGGCTCTTGGTGTGCCGCGGTATTCAAGGTGAGTACTTTGGTGTACCGTAGATGAGAAAAGTTTGCGGAGCTCTGGTATAAATACATCAACTTTCGCGTATCTACTCAGGCAGAGAAATAGTCGTGTGGACTGCGCGGTGTAATAGAATAGAGCAAAGGTGCAAGGCTCGTGGTTCGAATCCCGCGTCTGCCGATATTTTTTCTGAATGAATTGATGCACTATGTATAATTGTATGTGTGTATTTATTTATTATTTCTTAATATATACATATTATATCGTAAAATAATCGAGAAAATCGTAATAATAAAAAAATACTCTCATCCCTTTGCAACAACAAATATTGCAATTGTTTCGATGTTAATGTTTTAATTTTTTTAGTACAGAACAATCAATATAAAGTGCCTAGTATACAGCATCTGAATCTTCCCCATACTTCTATGCGATTGCAAATCTCGGCAGCTCACTTACATTTTTGTAAAGAAATGCCTGTGTAAATTACTGGGGGTACGATGGTTCGACTTTGTGAGGAATGAAAAGTCAGCCTTCTTTACTGCAGCTGAATAAGAGACGAAGTTGGCGCTGTCTTAGACACGTACTTCGTGCAGGAGAGCATAAATTTTTTTTCAGACCTACGGAATCTCACCGTCTTAGAAGACCGTCGGAAACTGTGTATAGAATGTAATAGAGTCCCGGAGGAAAGTTGCTGCTCTCAAACATTAATTCCTTCTTCTTCGCGGTTCAATTCACAACCCTGGGATTCTTGAATGTTTTAATTTCTACTTTCCATATAAGTACATCCGTGCTCGTAGCCATCCTTTGTTTTTGATCTCAGTTGATACTTGTGGAGCTTCGAGCAATTAATTTCGTACAACAGCAATGGCGCTCCTAAATGGCCTACCAGCACATCTCGATCCTTTTCTTACATCCTTTCCACTTTTTGTCGATGGTATTGTTCTCCTAGATCTCTGTGATCTTTGACACGTGTCATCATCTTCTTCTTTCATGTTATTTTGTTGTTGTACGTATTGTATGTTTATGTATACTCTATGTTTCTTATTATTTATTATTCTATGTACATTGGAACTGCGGTTCTGTTAAATAAATATATAATATGTATTGATGAAATTGATTATTATATGCCTAGTCGCATGAAAAATACACAAATTTTTGGTCCATTGATCTCACAGTTCTCGCGTAAGAAAACGGCATCAATCTCATTACGCCGATGCTATTAATTTCCAATTAAAATTCATAAAACGTTTCATTGTTATTAATGAGTCTCTCCCCCCTAATGGATACGTTAATTGGCCTTTTTTACGATACAGAATTTGAATATTAACGTTAATTAATATCGCATACCTTTACTTCTTAATTACCCGACCGCGAGTCTCCCTATTTGGCTCCGAGTCCGCTCTGCGACTCGAGTCGTCGCCCCGACTCACAACTCAATCAACTGAGTACTGTTTTAAAGAAGCAATTAGTATATGGATTATTTTTTTAATATTCGAGCGACTTATTCGGATTGAACGATTACAAAATTGATGCAAATTTTTCCACGCCACTGTTTGATAGATTACAAATTTAATGTGCGTACCCAAGTGTGGGTTTAATATGATTTCATTATGTATTATTAGAACTGTTATGTAAAACAAATAATTCATTCTTAATATAAGATAAACATTGTAGGTAATTACTTAATTATTATATACAAATCTCTATATACACATTGCTCAAAACGTTATTTTGAACATAACTGTGTTGTATTAAACATCCTACAGTCTTTAAAGTATTTTTTATAATCAACTCTTTATCTTAGATTCATTCAGTCAGGTACGACACAGGGCATTTTGCTACTCTAAGCAAATTGAGGCGATCGAGGTCCAAAACAACATCTATCGAGGAATTTGCGTTGTACAAAATTATATGTACATATTAGTAATATTAACAAGGAATGCTTACGCATCGAAACGGAGCATGGATCATCCCAATAGTATGCCACTCTATGTGGATTAAAGTGATCAAGGTCCAAAAACGGTATCGAGGAATGTGCAGTGTATGATATTCAATGAATTAATATTACTTTTGTAACTGATTACTCATGCTGTAAATTGGGGTGTAAAAGGGGGTTTCGTATTAATTAAATTAGTATCAAGTCAACTCCGATCTTTGGATTCATCCTCAGTGCCGCATACTTGGTATTCCGGCATCACCATTTAGCTGATGCTGTAAATTAGGGACCGTAACCTCGGTTCCGGAACAGCATACAGTTTTTTAATCATAAAAATGCATGCATAAGAGTACAAACAGTGGGGACTATGATGCTCAGTCTGAACGGCTAGACCAGTGGTTCCCAAAGTGGTCCACATGGACCCCCAGGGGTCCATGGGATCATCCAGGGGGTCCATGGAAAATTAAAATTGATTTGGGGGTCCACGAACATCGTTAGGGGGTCCACGGAGGGTTCAATATAAAAGTATTAGAAATTTTGACACATCAGTATTAATTTGGAAGTTATAATAAATAGCAATATATAAATGAGATATGTGTGATGTAAATATTTTAAAGTGCATACAACTAATTTCTTAGCCTGAGACAAAAATAATTAAAATACGGGTTGGAATCCAACCCTTATTTAAATGGAGGTCTACAAAGCGAATCGCATCTCACCGCCGGTTCCGTCTAATTTTGTTATCTGGCCAGGATCTCGATCAAGAAATCCACGAAGAACTGCTATTTGCGAGAACTTTGCCAACCGACACTAAAAGCGAATCAATATTTCATGTTTTAAAGGATTACTTCACAGAAAAAGAAATTCCTTTGTCAAATATTATGTCAGTTGCTACAGATGGAGCTCCTGCCATGGTTGGGCGTTATCGTGGCTTTATAAGCTATTTAAAACAAAATGTACCCGGGGTGTTAGCAATACACTGTGTCATTCATCGACAACATTTAGTTGCTAAAAATCTGAATATTAGATTGCATGAATCTCTTCAATTAGTCATTGATGCTGTAAACCAAATCCGAATCAATGCGTTGCATACGCGGCTATTTGCGCAGTTGTGTGACGAAAATAATGAGAACTTTCATCATTTACTCCTTCACACCAAAGTGCGCTGGCTGTCGAAAGGATTGTGCTTGACAAGATTTTTTGCTCTCTTTGACACTATTTTAGAGTTTCTGGATGATAAAGATAGAATTCTAAAAGAAAACTCAATGATGTGGAAAACGGACATTGCCTATTTAACAGATTTGTTTGCTAAATTTAATGCGGTTAACTTGCAATTACAAGGTGACAGTCTTAATTTGATTCAAACAAAGTCCATCATTTCAGCGTTTCTTGCCAGAATAAAGCTGAGGAAGCAAAATATTGGACGGGGCGAATTTTCCCAGTTACCCAATCTGTCACAGATAAGCTGCCAGGAAGACGATGTTTCAACCTACGTTCAACATTTAAATGCCCTATATTCAGACTTTGAAACAAGGTTTGAGGATATTTTGACTATGGTAATACCACAGTGGATAATAAATCCATATGGTGGTGACATTGAAGAAACAAATGTCATATTACAAGAGGAAATAATCGGAATATCAACTAACGAAGAACTCAAAGCACAGTTTAATAAAGGATATCAGCAATTCTGGCTTCAAAAAGACATATCTGTCACTTATCCCGCATTGTGGAATATTACGAGAAAGTTTTTACTTGCTTTTCCATCTTCATACCTAGTGGAAAGGGGTTTCAGTGCAGTTGCCAATCTCATAAAAAAAAAATAAACAAACTGGATATCATCAAACGAGGAGATTTGAGATTAAATCTCACGAAATTGATGCCAAATGTTGAAAAACTATTATTAAATCATCAAGTTCATCCCTCCCATTAAATGCATTTATTTTTCGCCTAGTTGTAACAGATCGTAAATTATGATTGGGTTCGTTACAATTTTAATTTAAAAAATTGTTACAAATATAATGGAGTAGTAAACTTCAATAGTCTGCCTCGGGAAACTAAAGCGATCACTGATATAAAAAAAGTGATCGAAATGGTAAAAATGTTCTATAAACTATTAACAAACAGAACTGACGTCGTCACATAACAATGAGAACAAGGATATGTACCTGAAGTGATATTGTTGCTTTTGGGTTGAGCCATGTGTGGTGAACTTCCTTCAACCAATATTTCGACCGCCATTGCAGGGTTCTTCTTCAGGATTAATAAATTTATTTACTTTTGAGTTGGTTTATTCAGATTATATATATTTTTAAAGATAAAAAAAATGTATAATCTGAATGAACCAACTTAAAACTAAATAAATTATTAATCCTGAAGAAGACCCCTGCTATGGTGGTTGAAAGAAGTTCACCACACACGGCTCAACCGAAAAGCCACAATATCATCAGGGGGAGGCCTAACTCATGCGGGAGGCCTAACTCATGCGGGAGGCCTACTCATGCGGGAGGCCTACGTTCAACAGTGGACGGACACAGGCTCATGATGATGATGATGATGATCAGGGGGTCCACGGATAACCGAAAATCGTGTCAAGGGGTCCACGAGTGAAATAAGTTTGGGAACCTATGGGCTAGACGCTGCATTCGGAAAACATGTGTTGTGTATATTGACGTTTCTTTAAGTTATCCAGATTGTATGAAAGAGGAAACAAAGATTCTATTGTAAAAGAGAATTTCAGAGCTTACCGATGGCATTTAAGAAAAAAAAATGTCTGTTCTTGGTCCACGTACATGAACCGTGTATGAGTATCATTTATTGAAATTAAAATTAGTTAAATAAAATTTCAAATACAAAATATATAAGTACTTTTTTCCTTGTTAAAACGAAGATCACGTTAAACACTATCGCTTTTAATGAGAGATTTGTCATTTTTGCATAAGCACAATCATATATGTAGCAGTATGTAGTTGGATTAATATATATTATATGTTGTTAATTACTTGTTGCTTACGTAATCAATTACTCGACGCATTATATAACTGCATAATTATTTCGCAGATATCTTTAGATGTAATTATTCAAATCGTGTCGACTTGAGAGATTTTCTGATTCACACCGGTGTGCACAAATCTGCATTCGATAATTGCAGTGATTGCATTAGATGCCTGCCTCTGAATCTCATATCAAACATGCAAATTATGTCCCGAGCACTCGGCCTGGTGCAATACATCTAATTAACAAGTGTCTTGTCTTAATAAATCTTCATTAGCGCCGTGCAAATGGAAGACGGATTAGTTTTAGGTACTGGAGACAGGGTGTAAGAACATACTCACTCAACTAAGATCCACACAAAGCGTCCAACTATCATAGATTCCACTAGATCCTATCGGTTGTGGTCTTTTTCATGTATTACTTAAAAATGGTTTCAATATAGAGCAAGTATATCCATGTTTGATGACGTATTTTCATCAATTATTGAGAGAAAAATATAAAGGGTCCGCCAAATAACTTTTTTTTTTAAAACAGGGCGCAAAACATCGAGTGTAGCTTCGGCTGTGTGGCACGTAGCGCCGTCCTGTTGAAACCAAATGTTGCCAATATCCCCTTCTTCAATTTTTGTGAACAAAAATTCGTTCAACATGGCCGCGCCGCATGGAAGCGCCATTGATGGCGCTTCACGCACACTCTCTGCCACAGCAGCAATATTCTCGGGTGTACGCATTGTTTTTGGCTTTTCACGCTTTGGTTTATCGATGAGGATGCCAGTTTCTTTCACTTTTTTCACAAGATAACGAACATACGGAGCTGACGGTGATTCTCTTCTTCCAAAATCCGTACGCTTTTTTCGCACACATTCTGCAACATTACCATGATTTTCAAAGTAATGTCGCAATATTTCCCAGCGTTGTTCAAGCGTATACACAACCATATTCGTTAAGCGGAAGGATAAAACTAATTATCTGTCAAATCAGACATACAATAGATTTGAGTATTCGAGACAGTATACATGTTTATGTCATTGTTCTTGACGTTGACCACTGATTCATTTTCTTAACTTTCCCATTTTTTATTTTTTTTGAATTAATGTTTATTATGTATTATCAAAGATGGCATCTATTTCAAGTATATGATATTTTTTTTAAAAGCATGCACCTATGTAATTATACACAAATACCATTTTTAACGACGAAATTTTTAATCATTATTCTCTCTTAGTCAGTTTTGAAACTTTTCCACGATGTATTAAAAAAATCAAATGCACATTCAGCAATATAATTACAGCAATATTGAGCGTAATTTCAATTTTTTATAAATATTTTACGTTCTCTAGTGTCTAAGCCTGACAACAAAACTTATAAAAAACAAATTGTTGTACAATTATCAATGTTTATTTTTGTACTAAAAAAAATTTCTGTGAACATTATTGAAAAATGTTGTGGCTTTTGGGTTGAGCCGTGTGTGGTGAACTTTTTTCAACCAATATTTCGACCACCATTGCAGGGGTCTTCTTCAGGATTAATAATTTGTTTAGTTTTGAGTTGGTTTATTCAGATTATAAAGGGTGCGCCAAATAACTTTTTTTTTTTAAAATGGGGCGCAAAACATCGAGTGTAGCTTCGGCTGTGTGGCACTTAGCGCCGTCCTGTTGAAACCAAATGTTGCCAATATCCTCTTCAATTTTTGAGAACAAAAATGGCCCGATAACGATCGCCATTGACTGTAACGGCCACTCCTTGCTCATTTTCGAAGAAAAATGGCCTGATTTTCAAAGTAATGTCTCAATATTTCCCAGCGTTGTTCAAGCGTATACACAACCATATTCGTTCAGCGGAAGAATAAAACTAATTATCTGTCAAATCAGACATGAGCTAAGTGTTACCATTCACGAAATAAGCACTAGTTAAAAAAACGTTAGATGGCGGACCCTTTATATAGATTATATTTTCAACCCAAAAGCCACAACATCAAATCTGGCCGTGAAAACCTAAGAAGTTATTATTGGAAAAGTAAAACAAAAAGTACAGTAACTCATTTTTACTGTCTTTCAATTTTTCATCTATAAAATACATGTTTTCATTATTACAAACTAAATTTAAGAATTTAAATAAGCAATATTCATTTTTGTATATTTTAAATGCAGTAAGTCTTATGTCAAAATTTAAATTTAAAAATGCCCTAATCCGATATATAGTCATATTACCCAAGTGTCACGTCTATAACAAGGTGGATGTACTGTCTTCTATAACTGGTCCAGGTCAGTTGTTTGTAAGGCGGCGTTTACAACGTCCGACAGTGTGTAACGAAGAGACGATTCCCGCCTACTTTATACGACAGATGCAGCCAGAAAGATAAAACTAACATGGTCTCCGCCCACGCTGGACATCCGCCTAAGACTGGTGGGCAGAGTGGTCAACTGAACGACTAGATACGAAGGAGCAGCCTAATAAGTATATTTTCTTGAAGCAATATATTCCTGTTAGCTCATCTCTTCAATTAACCCTTTCGCATCGGTTGTCTATATATGCCGTCAAAGATTCCCCGACCGTTGACATCGTTTGACGTGATATATCGTTTTGCTACTTTCAGTACTTATTGAGACATCTACGTAGGAAATTGGAAGTGCAGTCATTCCCTTTATCAACCTACATGTATTATTTACGGAGATCTGTAAAGCATGTAAATAAATATCGTTAGGTTTCGTCACAGAAGCGATTTTTCTGTAAACCACACGTGTCAATGCCACCACATATATGGAGTTACATATAGGTGGAATACAAATTATACTGTCAATACGGCGTGAATTTTTCAAACCATTTTTTTTGCTTAAAACTAGTATTTGAAGCATAAATGTACTTATCTGACCTATTTGTATATATCACATTGGTTTTTCAACGCTTAAGCTATCAGAAGATGCATAAAAAACTATTATATTTAACAAACGTTCATTATGTAACTCCATACATGTGGTGTTGACAGATTTGGCTTACAGAAAAATCGGTCCTGTGACGAAACGTAACGATATTTATTTATATGCTATACAGATTCCTGTAAATAATACATGTAGGTTGATAAAGAGAATGACTGCATTTCCAATTTCCTACTGAAGATGTCACAATGAATACTGAAAGTAGCAAAACGGTATATCACGTCAACCGATGTCAACGGTCGGGGAATCTTCGACGACATATGCCGACAACCGATGCGAAAGCGTTAATAAAAATCTAAAAATTGATTAACAGATCCACCAAAAAGTCGCGCGTTCAAAAGGTTAACGATATTAATATACTCGTATGTATGTCAATCAATATTATTATTCTAGTGAATAATACTGTTATATAATGTATTCAAATTCAAAGCCTTTATTACGTACTGTATTGTTCAAAATATTTTAAATCGATTTTGTAACTTGTTTCATGTTTAAATATTTTACTTTTGCAAATTTCTTAGTGTTTCTTAGGAGTGATTCACAAAATCGATGCTATGGCACAACTGAGTCACTGTGTGACCTCTAGAGTTCTATATTTATACTTGATGACTCAAAAGAATATCTGCAACCTTTTAAGGAAGAAGTGATGCTTATGAAATACTCTGAATGTACGAGTATTATGTTTATTAATTGATTTGATCGAAGAAACATTAGTGTGTATTGAAATTCGTCTTCGTAGTATCAATCCGGTGGATTGGTTTGCAGCAACAAAATCTCTCGATCCTCTGTAGTCCTCTTCAGCTCAGCATAAGGGCTACAACTCATGTCCTCGAACACTTGCTGCAAATACTCCCGTCTAGGGCGCCCTCTAGAGTTTCTACCCTGAACCATCCCTTCCACAATGTCGTCGTATTGAAGTTAAAATATATAATATCCACAACATATACTCTCTTCTCTACCTTTATAACATTATTGTAAATTTTTAAACTGTTTTTACGTATGATACCAGGTTATCAACCCGACACCGCGATGCCTATAACTAGCATTAAATGTAATATAATACAAGAGAATGCCGACGAACGGTAATGTAGAAATCTCAATTAATTCTAATGATATATATGGCTCATCATTTTAAGGATAGCTTATCGTTTTATGTGCAGTATTGTTCCGCAAACGACAAGATGTATTTACGCACTATACATTTTCAAGGTGACTCACTATTAATGATGGTCAAAGCGTTTGCTTTGCAAGTCAAAGGTCGTGGGTACTATCCCCGACGGAGATTTAAAAAAAATGATTATTAATCGATTTGAGAATGAGCTCTAAAATACCCCGGTTCGTGTAAATTTGATCCCTCGCCCGTAAAATGCCAGTCATAGCCTATTTATCAAAAATTGGTGGCAGACGAAAGTCGTCTCGTGAAGACCACGCATTCATAGTAAATTCCTGTAATAATAAGGATGATGCGTGAATCTCGGGCTGTAGTCTATGACATTGGCGGATCAACACTCCACATGCAGCGCTTAGCCATGTGCACCGTGGTAAGCTTCATAGAATTCCACAGATGAGACTTCAGCATCACTATCACCATCTGTCGGTATTCTTCTGTATGTGCTTACATAAAAAAGTAAAGTTATGCAATGATTTAGACAGTGTATAAATTCACAATTTATTTATTTATTTAAGCATTGCCGGGGATCGTACTCAAGACCTCTAAGTTTGATGCACAAACGCTTTACCTCTGAGCCATGTGTACTAAAAAAGCTAAATTGTATGAAAGGATGTATTTTTAAAGTTTAAGTGCTTACTAGCAATATTTAATTATTTTGTATGGAAAATCATCGCATCAAGATTTACATCGAATTAATACTCTCAACCTGTTAATTGCCACCGACGTGTTTAATTAACTTTAAAGATAATTTATACCCTCGAGAGTTAATATTGTTTTAATGCACTTCCTCTCAAACTGCATCTCGACTCTAAGTCATCCGCTGAGATGATTAAAATTTTATCGCCGATAAAACTCGACACAGCAACAGTTAATAATTAAAACCTCGACCGTTGAACGCCCCTTAAGGTCCAAGGGACCGCCCACCTATTAGTTTTCCCGATCAAATTATTATATATTTCGCAATGCAAATATTTAATAAACCTTAGATTTTCAATGTATACTTTATATAGCATTCAAATATTTTTTACTTTGCTTTAATATGGATCACATTCAGCACTGCTTAATCACCTGTATGTTTAAAAAATATTTTTTTAAACTTAAAAATAAAAGAAAAACCTAAGTATTGACATATTTTTATGTTTCTTATTGACTAACAGCACTTTACAACAGATTTTGATGAAGTGTTAACTACCACTGTATTTTAAAATAGTTAGGGACTTGGAAAAGAAAATAACTTAAATTTGGAAATCACATAATTTTGGCAAATCTAAAACCCAATTCAATCTAATAATAAATATATTTTTGTACCTTGTTTTTACATAGATCAACGTTAGATATGGCCTCTATTTAGAAGACTGCAGTTTTGACTAACTCGTAGCCTACCTCAATCCATCACTGTCAAGATACAACTGGGCTGCATAATACTTCGTAAGTGATCGAACACATTTTTTGTGTAGGAGAGGGAGTAGGGGGTGTGTCTATCAGGGAGACATATCTTATCATTCCCTGATAGACACATCCCCTACTCCCTCTCCTACATAAATGGGTTGTCTCTTGACAGTGATGGATTAAGGAAGGATACGAGTTAGTCGAAATTGCAGCCTCCTAAACAGAAGCCATATCTAACGTGATCCATGTAAAAACAAGGTAAATAAAGAATTATTTATTATTTATAATGAATCTCATAGTAAATGCTGAAAACAATGCATCTATTCGATTAATTTAATAATATTTTTTTAATTTACTACAACTATTAACATTTCTGACTTGAACCAAGAATCGTATATGCGTTAAACGAGTTATTTTATGACACTGTACTAGATTTGTAAATAGCCGCAAAATAAGTATGAAATAATACATTTCTTGGCTCTAGGTATTATCACGATGCAGAATAATATAATATTTATTCTTTAGCCTATTCAAACAATCATTAGAAATAATATTCTCGTGAGGCCATTTAAATGGCGAGTCAATTAGTGTTTGTACATCTGAACTTTCATCTGAATATCAGCTGATCGCAGGAGTAGTCTGCTCCCTTCTTGTCACTATACCAGTACAGCGTCTGTTGCCAAGTTGGTCATCTTCTGAGATGGACGCAGTGATCGACAACCACCATACAGTACCGGATTTTAACCGTGCGGCGCCCTAGATAATTTTTTTTTAAAAAAAATTATCTAATTTAAAAGTATATATAAGAAAGATTTGTTGACGCCCTGGGGAACGACCCACTTCGCCACGCCCTAAAACCGGCATTGCCTCCATATTATCAATCAACATTGTTTACCTAACGATCAGCTGATCTCAGAAACAGTCTATCTTCCATCGATACATTCTTACCACTATACAACACCTGTTGTCACCTTGTTCATTTTCAGAGATAGTCGCAGTGATTGAAAACTTCCATATTTAGATTGTTGTTCAGTTAGCGTGCATACATCTGAACTCTCAATTAAACTACACCTGGCCGTAAGAATAACTAGGGTGCCTTTAAACTTGTTGACACCTTGTTTTTTTTCAAGTCACCTTCCGCCCATCTTCATCAACATGCGATTATATACTCGTACCTTAACTTTTATATGAAAACTCACTGGTCGTCACTTGAAAATGGCTTCTCGACTAAGCCGAAACGTTTCGCATTAAAAAAGGTGAAATAATTGTGAATATTGCTTCATCATTATTCCTTAAAAGTAATAAAAAGGGAGAGGCATAATAATTACGTTAGACAATATTTATTGATATTATAATTTTAATAATACTTATATTTGTAATTAACAATTTGTCTTTAGTAATTAAATATACATATACTATACATCAAATTCTTTTTAAACGCGTCAATTCAAGCAGAAAAATAACGGCAGAAGCGGAATGCGAACCGCGGACCTTGGAAACCAACTATGCCCAGGTATTCAAACCGCTCAGCCACCTTGGCTATTGCTGCGAATGAGCTGACTCACGTTGGAACTTGTATTTATGTAATTGTTATCATCGTATTAATTTTTTATTATTCAATCAGTCTGCATTTATTCACAAGCCCTTAATTTGAAATAATAAAAATACACGTTTTCTTCTAAATTTTCAGCGTTGTTTATTGATTTATTGACTAACGTTTTTTTTTATTTTTACGATATTTTGCTAAATAAAATGTTTTTTTTTGGTTTCAGGTAAGAACGACATAAGAAACCTCAACACTCACCTTTAAAAAAATTGGTAAATAAATTAATTTAATTCCAAAAAAATCTTCTGCTTCTTAGCTTAATGGTAAAAAACATTTTTAATTTCATTTTATATACCATATTCGAATAAGAATAATGACTGAATTATATACTATATATTTTAACTTGTTTTGACCATTTTGCCGTTGATGACGTCTATAATCGTCACAAAACCACGGTATCATTTTTTCTATAATTATTCAATTTGATCCACAATAACACCTGTATGCAAAGACGTTTCTTATGATTTGAGGTGAATCGAACGTTGAGCCTTACTCACTCTAATCATTCTAAACCAGAGTAGTCTCTGCATTCAGAAATTTAGTTGGTTGCTTTAATAAATGTCTCTGAATAAGAGTGTATGTAACAAATATATATATATATATATATGGATTAAATATATATTAGAATACTATTTTATTATTTCAATATTCTAATCTTCTTTTTATAGATAATTGACACAATATTATTAGTAATTAAATATACACATACTATACATCAAATTCTATATACGCATCGATTCATTCAGTAAAATATCGGCAGAAGCGGGATGCGAACCGCGGGGGGGTTAAGCGGTATATAAAGACCTATACAAGTTGGTTCCAAGGCATCCCGCTTCTGCCGATATTTTTCGGAATGAATTGATGCGTATACAGAATTTGATGTACAATATGTGTATATTTAATACTTAAAATATATATATATTTCAAATGATTTAATTTATTATATTTTCATTAGTTTTGCTCCACTGGCCTAGGCCGGCTCGCCTAGTTAACCTTTTTATCGGCCGCCGCAGCCAGTTAATTAGACTAGCAAGCATGTAGAGATCATTAATTAATACTAGCGTGCACACTGTACTAGGATATTATACGCTACAGCACCGCTACAGGAGTCGACTGTATCTATAGTACAGTATACCACATTCTACACAAATATATTTCAAGTATTTTCAAAACTGTTACCTTAACCTAAGACAACTTCTAGGTTGTTTCTAATCATCACTATTCCGTATCCTCTCTTTAGTTGGAGCGTACGGTCGCCAAAAAATTGTTTCAGTTTTCATAATGTAAATCTTATTGCCATGCCGTCGAAATTTTATGATATGCCTGAATAAATGGCAATCGTCATAGAATCCACAAATGATGTTCTCCATCACCTTCAGCTTCAACCGGCCTTTCAGAACGTGGTGCATGCTCAATGAATCCAAATTTAAAAAAAAAACAATACAGCTACACATAGTTTTTTTTCTTTTTTAAAAAATAATTTAACATTTTTAATACCGAAAAAGTAAAATAGGCCGAAAGTGCTGGTTTTAAATTTTCATATTTGAAAATGTACCAAAAAAAAAAAAACTGATTTGTTGAATCAATTGAAAATTTTTCACAATGAATTCTTGATCTATTAAATATTTAATGTGATTTCTCAATTATTATGAACCACTGGCATGTTTCTAGTACATACGTTTACTCCTTAGAACGATATTGTATTATTTTCATACTATTGCATAGTAATAATATATATTGCATACTTCCCTTAGTATAGTGAAGTGTTAGTATGCACAATAACTGCATTCGTGGGAATGCACTTGAGACTTGGAATTTTCTTCCAGTATCTGTGTTTCCTCCTTCATACAATATGAATCTCTTCAAGAAACAGAAACACGTTCAATATCCTCCTAAAAATAAAATAAAACACACGTTTCCTGCATGCAGCGTCCAGCCGTTCAGGCTGAACGATATAAAGTAGACTGGGAAATATAATTTTCAAATAACTATAATTTTACAATTGTTTTAAAGTTTAAAATTTTTTTTTTAAAGATTCGTAGGGCATCAAATTCGCGACCTCTACCAAAGTAAATAAGTACTATACCTCTTAATCACACCCTTTAGAAAGATAATAAAACATTTCTATATTACGTTGTAATTGAGAAAGTGATGACGTGCACAGAGTGCACGAATCCATGATCTCAAAGTAATAAAAACACTGAACGTTATCAATATTGAGGCAGTTCATAATCTATTAAAATGTATTTTTTTTATTTAATTTTTACTGAACGAATAGCCTTTCAGTAAAATTTCACATGGGCTTCATTAAAAAATAATGTAGATACAATATTTTGGGTTCACGTGTTTTTATGTAATTTAAATTTTAAGTAAAAACCTCACGACATCGCACGATTTTAATTATGTTACTAATTATATATCCCTTTTGTGTTTTTTGTTCATAAAATCCCCTTTTAAGTTGGGCATGTAGTAGTGACTCAAAAAATTAATTGAAAAAACTCAGCGTTGAACCCCACCCCTCTCATAGAGATGCGTTTTTTTTCTTTCCCACTAAATTGGATGTTTCGTCTCAAAATGGAAAGGGATTCACACCTATGTAATCATTTTGTAATTTAAATTTTCATAGATTTTTTAATAGTAATTTTAATAGTCTACAAAAAGACACATTTAAAATTAATTAAAAGTCTTACTTCTTGACGATATAAATTTTTTCGTTGATGTCGATTAATATACTACAACAGGCATTTTTAAGGGTGATGAATCTGCCTTACACGGAATAAAACGCGTCCGGTCATTTAATAAATCAGCACCTATAATTCATATAAATATTTAATGCAATAAATACGTAAAAAATAATTTTAAATTTAATAAATATCCATAAACTCCTCCCCACATCCTCCTTACTAACTAACACTTACTAGCTAGCAAAAGGCTTCGTGTCAAGGTAGTGTACTGGAACATAGGGACTATCCAAAATACCTCGGAGTCACTCTATATCGCACTGTCACCTTCAGGCGTCATTGCAGCATAGCAACACCAAACAGCAAGTTGCAACACGAAACAACCTCATCCGCAAACTGACCAATACTCACTGGGGAGCCCAACCACCCCTTCTTCGTACCTCAGCTTTATCACTTTGTTTCTCAGCCGTAGAATATGCGGCACCAGTATGGAGTCGATCAGCCCATTGTATTGACACCTAATATACATTATCTATCTAGTTTATCATATTAGTACGTTTATACATATGAAGAGCTAAAGTGACTCTCATTGAAAGCGAAACCGCGGATTTTTTTCTGCCATACGAACAAAACAAACGGATTAGATAACAAAAATACTCTTTTTTCTTTTCTTCATTTTCATTATCTCCGTACTCTTCGAAGTAATTAATCTTTTAGTATTGCTTGGACCCCAGTTGTTATTTTCTAATTTCCTATCGTCCCTCTCAATTCATTGCAATTTTACGGGACCTCGAGTGCCAGAATGCCACAAATACTATGCCGATCCTTTGGCACTTGCGTTCCTGAAACGATCCTAGGAGCAAATGCCATTTGTTGTTTTTAATTTATCGGAATGAAGTCTTTCCCAACTTTGTCGTGAAGAAGATTAGAGAATGTCATTTATTCTATAGTAATTAATAATTTAAATTATAAAGTAGTTACTTAGATATTTTTTATGTAAACACATACAGGAGAATACCGACAGACTTGGGATCAAAATAATGTTAGTAACTGTGTGAATTTTTTTTGGATCGGCCTTTTTTTATTTTTTTATGTAAGCACATACAGGAGAATACCGATAGATGGTGATAGTAATTTTGAAGTCTCGTCTGTGGAATTCTATGATGCTTACCATGGTGCTGCATGTGAAGTGTTGATCCGCCAACGTTACAGACTACAGCCCGATATTCACGCATCATCATCCTTAATTATTACAAAAATTTACTATGAATGGGTGGTCTTCGCGGGACGACTTTCGTCTACCACCAATTTTGATTAATAGGCTATGACTGGCATCTTACGGCTAAGGGATCAAATTCAAACCAACCGGAGTATTTAAGTGCTCAGAAATCGATTAAAAATCTTTTATTTTTAAATCTCTGTCGGGGATCGAACCCACGACCTTTGACTTGCAAAGCAAACGCTTTGGCCATTGAGTTATACCCACCGGCGATTGTAACATGTGCTTGGGATTGTTTTTCAGAAATTTTAATTATTTTTCGTAAAAATATATAAATATTTAGTATCTCTTGAACGATATAGAATGGAATTCATAACACAAAAGGTTAAGATTTACAGTAATTCAAATAGGCACTCATAAAATACATGGCATAATACATTAAATCTGGCCTTGAAAGCCATAAATTCACATTATATGTGCATATGATATGCATATGGGTGCATCCCAGTTAGTGCATAATATGATGCATGTACCGTATAACTAATTAATTTTATGCAACGCCACACTTCAACGAGTTTCCTAATGAACAACTTGTTCCACCATGTTCCATCCCACCATATGTGGGACATGTCTTAAGTCATCATCTTCATCATAACCATCAGTCGTACTTCATTATCATCAGCCTGTATCCGTCCACCGCTGAAGCCTCCGGCATGAGTCTCAATCCTCTTCGATCCTCCGCCTTCCGCATCCAGGTCACTACCGCTATTCTTCTTATGTCTGGGATTCTCGAATGTTTTAACTTTTACGTTCCAGATAAGTACACCCGTGCTCGTAGCCATCCATTGTTTTTGATCCCAGTAGATACTTGTGGAGCTTTAAGCACTCATTTTAGTTCCAACGGCAATGGCGTTTCTTAATGGCCTACCAGCACACCTCGATACTTTTCCTCTTTTGCCGATGGTATTGTTCTCCTAGATCTCTGTGATGTTTGACACGTGTATAATCTTCTTTTTTTATTTTTTTTTACTTTTGTATGTATTGTATGTTTATGTTTCTTTTTCTTAATAATTCTATGTACCTTGGAACTGCACTTTTGTTAAATAAATACATTCTTAAAGCGAAAATTCCGCACTCTCTCATAGAGTGCATCATCCACGAGAAAAGGAGACGCATTCTGTGCTGTCGCCTGGGAGTCTCTACCATTTCTTGGGAGGATTTTCCTGGAATGCTGCTTAGTTCTGACCCTTGCTGTTAAAATTCACCAAGAAAATCGCCGGGGCTACACGCGCGGTTAACGAGGCTAACATGGAATAGTCTCCTTCGTTCTTCAACTATTTGTCAGACGTATAATCTTACCTTGTGTGTAACTTGCAGGGTACAACACCCATCTATATATTTTTTATACATTTTTTAAGATGAAAAATGCATTAACTACATCTTATCCGACACAACCTGTTGTGAAATATGTCTTTAATCATTATCTTAATGATAGTCATCAGTTCTTTATCCAATGTTGAATGAAGAATTCAATATTTGCGTACATTCCTCATTTCCCGAATAAGCATCACTTTACGGATATGACTTAAATAATCAAGTTACTCATCATAAAAATCATCAGCCATTCTTTATCTGATGCTGAATTTAATATGATTTTAATAATTTTTTTAACTAATTCCGTTTGTCATGTAAATTCGTGTAAGCGCCGTGTAATATTATTATTACAGATATATCGTATTATAATATTACAGAAAGAACTGCGCCTGGGTAAATGTAATTAAAAGTTTCGTAATTAAACTTTACAAAGAAAACTTAATTAATTAATAATTATTAGATCATCCCCACGCACTTGCTAATTGAACATATCAAAAAACAGAACATTCCAGCGATACTAAAACAAAGGGCATCATTTTTTAATGGGCCCTAATTAAAAATTCTTAACTTCTTTTCATATCTAATTTATAACTAGTCTTTATCAATTTCGTTATTCAAAAAATTATGCTTTTATATAAACATTCACAACCCTGCGATTCTTGAATGTTGTAACTTCTACGTTCCATATAAGTACACCCGTGCTCGTAGCCATCTATTGATCTTGATCCCAGTTGATACTTGTGGAGCTTCGAGCACTTAATTTAGTACAACTAACTAATACATAGATGGTTATAGTAATCCTGGTCTCATCTGTGGAATTCTATGTCGTTAACCATGGTGCATAAGCGCTGCATGCGGAGTGTTGATCCGCCAACGTCATAGACTACAGCCCGTGATTCACGCATCATCCTTATTATTACAGGAATTTACTATGAATGGGTGGTCTTCACGGGACGACTTTCGTCTACCACCAATTTTAATTAATAGCCTATGGCTTGAATTTTACGGGCGAGGGATCGAATTTGTACCAACCAGGGTACTTTATAGTTAGGAAATCGATTAAAAATCCTTTTTGTTTTTAATCTCCGTCGGGATCGAACCCTCGA
This sequence comes from Glossosoma conforme, assembly GCA_022606575.1. Lineage (NCBI taxonomy): Eukaryota > Metazoa > Arthropoda > Insecta > Trichoptera > Glossosomatidae > Glossosoma > Glossosoma conforme. Next base: position 3,875,284 of record JAGTXR010000107.1, on the reverse strand, counting down.
CCTTTGACTTGCTAAGCAAACGCTTTGACCATTGAGCTATACCCACCAGCGTATACCCATAATGCGTATCTAAGGACATTATATATATTACTAGTCTGACTCTGGACGAAAACTAAACATGTTCCAACTGTTGTATTCGTGTACATGTATATATCGTGTAGTATGCACGTGTGTCTGTTTTGTCGAATTAATTAATTTAAAATGAAGTGGTACATGGGTCCATCTCCGCAGGGTACTTAAATCATTTACAACCCCTGCTTGTTCGGAGGGTGAGAGGAAGATTTGGGGGAACTGGAAGGATGAGGGGGAGTCGATGGGAGTAGGAGTAGTCGCTTGGTGAAGATGGAGAAGGGTGGAAACATTACTTGGACCAATATTGAAAACACTTGCATATATAAAAAACGTTTTCGAAAAAAAAATCTACGTCCAAGTAATCACTTTTGTTTTGTAGACTTTCATAGATCCTTTTGGTTTCAACCACTTGAGGCTAGTGAAATTTCTTCATAAAGAACCATTAAATACAACATACAAAACATTTAAATTCATCATCAGTCTGTGTCCGTCCACTGTTGAACATAGGCCGTTCGCATGAGTCTCCATCATTCTCAATGCTCAGTCCTCAGCATCCAGGCTACTCTCGCTATTCTTGTGATGCCGAAAGACTCTTACAGTGGGTCACCCAACGCTCCGTTTGCCGTTTCTTGAACGCCACTGTAACACTTTTCTTTCCCACCGACCATCATGTTTTCAATAGATATGTAGTGCGCATTGTATATAAAGTGTGCTTGTTCGTTGGGTAGCCTCCACTATTTGAGTTCGTCTTAAGATATCCTCGTTTCGGAGTCTATCTTTTAGAAATAATTCGAGAATGGATCTTTCGATGGCGTGTTAGATGACCTTTAAGGGTAAGACCTGATGTTAGATTGTAAGTCTCTGCGCCTTAATTAATACTGAAAGCATGCATTGATTGCCTTAGTTGTAAGACATTACGGTATTTTCACTTTAAAAATGTACTTGAGTTTTCAAAACATTTCACATATAATCTGCTTTAAAATAATGAGGACCTGACCACTGACTATGACGGTAGGTTATATGTTACATTTTGTAGTTTGTATATTAATTATGTTATAAATTTGTTTTATCAACTTTAACGGCACGCATAACTTTGACGTAATTGCAATACCTGAAGAAGCCTGTAAGCGAATTCTATGAAATAAAATAATTAGAGGTATGTTACAACTTTGCATGCGGAAGTTGATTAGATTACGAACATTTTATAAAACTGAGAATTTCAATATCAAAATACTAATTTAATTTTCAAAGTGTTTGTATAATGCAATATCTATCCTAAAAATATTATATATTAAAAAAGCGAAAAAAAATAATTATATAACTGTACGAGAACGCTATCATACAATGAGAAAAACGTGTGCAGTTATAAAATAAGCAAATGGAAAATTTAAAATAATTATTAAATATAAGTAAAATAATAAAGTTATTACTGAATATTTCATAAATAAATTGATAAAAAAGCTAGAAGAATAACAAGAATAATTGTGGTTTATTAATAATTGTAGTTTAGTGTCAGTAAGGTTATTTAACGTTTAACACTACTTTTTAGTACAAGTACTACAATTTTTTTTATCGTATTTTCGGTCTTTTGTTATTTCTTTAACAATATGAGACCACAGACATTCTATTTACATTTTAGTAAGGTTTTTTTTTAGAAAAAATTCTGCATTCCACACTGCCTAACAGGGCCGCACGCGAGTCTGCTCCAGATATAGTGTTATTAATTAATAAATCGCGACGCTAATGAGGTATTTTATTACGTTAATTGCTTGCGGTTCGCAGTAATTAACAGTTTCTAATGTTTAATTGAGTCCCACTGGGCGGATTTCTATTCTGTTCGCTAATGACTGATTATTATATATTTTTCTGTTCAATCGTATAACCCATTTATGAGTTATTATATTGGTTTATGGAATTTTTATTCAAAACGTTTAATAAAGCTTTGTGATGTCTATATTGTCTCATTAAACTCGATGATCACTAGATATCACGATATTATACCAAAACGATGAACGTGTAATTTTTTTTTTTTAAATGTATTACTCTTTATTGGCAGCTGATATGGATTATATTGAAAGAGCTTGCTTATCATACCAATGATCATGTGCTCGATCACAGTCTAAGATTGAAATTATAACTATCTTAAATTATTTTTTTAACTATATAAATACCTACATATCACATCGCAAACGCGGTTTTTGTTAGATCCACTGAAGTTAAGCAACATTGTATGCGTAACAAAACTTGGATGGGTCAATGCCTGTTGGTAAATACGTGTTTTCGGTTGTTTTGAGGTTCACTGTATTACCAATTGGTCTCTAGAGCGTCGGGCTAATGAAATAATCCGTAATAAATCCGATAATATGTTTCGGATACCACAGTTCCGCCTCTTTAAATCCTCAGGTTTCTGCGCTGAAGGTCGCAGGAAACTATAATGTTCCCATGCGGACCTTTGCGTGAAAATATCTCTTAATACGTATGTATATACAACAGATACGGGAAAACTGAAAATAAATACCAACTGTAGGTATTTAGTTGACCCCTCAACAGTTAAATGCCAGTCATAGCATATTTATATAAATTGGTGGCAGATGAAATCGTCTCGTGAACATCACCCATTTATTTATAAATCGCTGTAAAATGGACGATTCGTGAATACCAGTAATTCGTGTAATCTTATGTTTTTTTTAGATCCTATCAAATGGCAAGCATATATTAGAATTATCCTTACTATTTTGGTTTTCACTTGTATGTGTGTTCACTTATAGATATACATTTTTATAATATAGTATAACTCATGCCTTAGGCTATTATACAATACATATTTATGAAATAAACACGTAAATGTCAACAGGTAAAAATACAAACTATACAATCTGAAATGTCACCCAGTTTCTCGTCTAAGTTTGCCCACAACCAATGCACTCTGAAACTGTCTGTAGGAATGCTTAATGCATTTGTCGACCTGCCTTAGACCGGTTATGAGAAATGAAAGCAGTTCGCATAATGTCAAAAATCTAGGTTGCAGCATGCACTATATTTTATATTTGAATGCAACGCTTATACCTTTATCTTATCATATTCTGATCTATCTAAATAATTACCTTGTTGTGTTTAAGGGTTGATGTAGCACGCAGTTCATATTGTTGCGAGAGTAGGCTAGAGCCCTGCTCTGTTCGCCGGTTTCAATGTTTGTGGTGTTTATTGTTACAATTTACTGTATTAAGTGTTTATTTATTTGCAAAATAATACATTGAATGAGATGTAATGTAAAATTATTAGTTTAATGTTAAAATGCATGTATTATAGTTGCTGTTAATGGTCTAATTAATTAGAGAATAATTGATTTTAACTAGGTGTCATGCGAGTAAATGCAAAAAATACCAAGTGATAACATTTTTATTTCAATATCAGTCTAGGATCGAACGCACGACCTTCGGTGTAGCAAGAAAACACTTTACTTTAATCTATACCCGCCGGCAAATATGCGAAAATTAAATATTATCATTATAATACTCGTGAAATTCAGTGAATTCTATGTGGTCCATTTTTAAAACAATATTAAACACCTTATTTATATATTGATATCAGCTTGATATAGCTCTTTTAGGCTGATGCCGTAAAGCCTCGAAAAACGATCTGTTGACTCTTATTTTTGTTTGCTCGCCTGACATACACATCTAATGATGTTAGTTTTAATTATATAATACTACACGGCGTTTGCATACGCCATTTTACTTGTTAAGACAGTTGCTCCATTTCATGTCGGTGCAACTGTCATCTTTAATTTGATTTTTTGCCGCGGTTGTCTTGTCGGCGCTGGATCTCACATGGGTCCGGCAGTCGTCAGTCAAGCACCATTCGATCGAGGCGGAATTAACGTCATGTTACGATCGAACGGGGAAGTTGTGTCTTTATCTACAAACCCGCGACTTGTAGTTCCTTTTAAAGACGGGGGATGTCACTAGTTTCTTTGCAAAAGGTTGAGTGCTTCAGTCTTGGTATACATGTCTCAATTTTTATTTCATTTTCTAATCCGATCCATATCACAGCATATTGCCGCCACACAGTTCTTTCATATGCCATTGTCCATGCCTTTTCCTAAGACATATCTTCACCGAAGGTGTCAACTAAGGAACTTATATGGTTCCAACGGATTCTATTCTGTGAGAGCACGGAGACCTAGAAGATAGAGTAGCTGACGGGTTAATGTAACCAAAGAGAAGTAGTTATCAACAAGCGGTGACCCATCCGTATTTTATTCCATGTCCAAAGATGCTCCACTTGAAAATAAAAATATATTTATATTATTTCTTCAAAACTTTGTCGGTAATGTAAACCACGAACTCTGGCTTGGTAAGCAATCGCTTTATCATACCCGCCAATAAAGCAATTATCAACATGACCATTACGTTATGACTTTCAACGAATAATTAATTTTTTGTCGCTGTTATTAAAAAAAAAATTGTGCTAATAACTACATATAAATATTTTTGTATGGGTTTTGAATATCGGTGTATTTATCGTCAATATCATCGCATATATTTAGCTTATTATGAACTAATACCACAGTAGTTTATAGTGGGACTTAGCATTAACTAGACTGTCCCTTTAATTCCTTTGGTCTAAGCTAATTGTATTTATTTTAATCTGGATTAAATTCGTGGTTAGTTTGTGTATATATGTAAATGAGAGAATGTTTATATATATGTTTGTATGTATCTGTTAATAGATTTCTAGTATTGGTATCATAAGGGTATTTTGTATGAGAGTTTCTATAATTATACGTATTTGTTGCTAATAGAAATGTCATATGCCCACTTGTTAAATATACTGTGTTCTGTTTATTGGTGCGAATATAGCATTAGGTTCTCGTGTGTTTTGACCACCGACAATGTCTCATGGTATGCGCAGCTCTCGTTAGATCACCAAAGTTAAGCAACATTGAACGCGAATTACAACTATTGTTTATATACTGTTGTTTGCCGCGTGTCGTATGTTAGGTTGAGCTGTTCTTTGCGAACAAATAGTCCCGAGCTGGAGATGATCTCTTTAAAAAATCTGATTGACAGATCATTCAAAATATGCCTCGGATATTACAGCTTTAGATACAATCATTTTCGCTGATACATGGGCTGTCTTTTACTCCTTTAATGTGGTATTTTAATTTTTATTTCCACATGCTAATGCCGTTGACCATAAAGATTCATCCGCCTTTGGAGAGCATTTACTACCTTCAGGACAATAGAGTGCCCTAACCAGCTTCACCTGATGAGATTAGCTAGGTGCTTTTTCCGGGCAACATTCGGTCCCTGTCTATATTGGCCGACTGATGTCGCTCACCCCTTAACACGAGAAAGAGATAGCTCAGGATTTTTCTTTCATCGAACCTGTGACCATAAGACATTTCGCAGAGTCCTCCAGTACTTTTAAGGGGAAATCTTGAGTGGAGATCAAGATGTAAGATTTTGTTGCTGCAAACCAATCCACCGGATTGATACTACGAAGAAGATTACAGATTCTGTCTTTTCCAAGTTCCCGGGCTCTTGGAGGTTATTAACCATATATATTCATAGGTGGCATTCAGGTGCAGATACTCGTATGTCTTATATACTCGTATATAAGGCATGGACATTGGCAACTGACAGAATTGAGTGGCAGTAAATTGTGATGACTATATGTTCCAAATACAGACCAAATATATGCTTCAGAGACTAGTCAACGTCACATCAAGTCTTATGGCTTATATTATGGAGGTTCTAAGAAAACATATATGCTCCACTGTAGACCTTCGGGAGGAGGGATTTCTTGAAGCAATGCATATACCTGTATAAGAGCAACTAACATAACTGAGTAGAAGAAACTTGTTTTGAAACTATGATTTCATCATCATCATCATTTTCATCATGTCCGCTCCACTAACTGGTGAATATCGCTGTCACGAACTGCCGTCAGAGGCTGATCGTAACTGCTTATAATCTGTATATTTTTTTATGTAAACACTGATGGTGATAATAAATTTGATGTCTCATCTGTGGAATTTTATGACGCGTACCATAGTGCATATGGCTAAGCGCTGCATATGGAGTGTTGATCCGCCAACGTCATAGACTACAGCTCGAAATTCACGCATTATCCTTATTATTACAGGAATTTACTATGATTGGGTGGTCTTCACGGGATGACTTTCGTCTACCACCAATTTTAATGAATAGGTTATGACTGGCATTTTACGGGTGAGGGATCAAAGACACACCAACTGGGGGTATTTCAGAACTCAGAAATCGATTAAGAATGTTTTTTTAACCTCCGTCGGGGATTGAACACATGACTTTTGGCTTGCAAAGCAAACGCTTTGACCATTGAGCTATACCCGCCGGCAAATATTTAAGGAGATCCATGACATACAATGTGTTTTTGTCATACGGCTTATTTATAGAGCTTGTAAAATTATTTATAACAAATACATCTACGGAGGTTAAAAAAAAGCATTTTTAATCGATTTCTGAGTTCTAAAATACCTCAGGTTTTTGTGTGAATTTGATCCCTCACCGGTAAAATGCCAGTCATAGCCTATTAATTGAAATTGTTGGCACATCTTAAACATTGTCGAAGACCGAATTCACAATCTCTGGGTTGGTAAGCAAACCCTCTACATCTAAGCCATTACATTAAATATTTATTTAATCAAAACGTTATGTTTGTTTGAACAGACTACATTTTGTATACGTATTCACCCATACACGCGCAAACCTTAAAAGGTGCTTGGGCTAATTTGTCCCTTGAGATTTCGGTAATTGAAATTAATAAGTAAAGTTCGAGCCGGCCGGATTACTCGCTCCGTCCCCTCCCACTCGCAAACTCCCCCAACCGTGAAGATCCTACGGGAGAGGGAGACGTACATAGAGGAGCCGAATTAAAGACGGTATAGTTTTCGCATTTAAAAACATTAGAGAAGAAATTACAGGTAATTATTTTTTAATTCAATCTTTCCTGGTTATTAAAAAAAAAAACTTTAAAATGATTAAAAAAGGTTCTGTTTTAATGACTGTCACGTTATTTTTCTTATCATATAGGTTAAATATTTAGATTATAAGGTCACCACAAACTTTCGGCACTAAGTTCTATCAGCTGCCTTTGTACATTTTATATGTAAACGCACACAGGAGAATACTGAAAGATAGTGATACTAAACCAGAAGTCTCACCTGTGGATTCTATGTCGCTTACCGAGATATATATATATATATATATATATATATATATATATATATATATATATATATATATATATATATAGCTAAGCGCTGCATGTTTGTATTGATCCACCAGCGTCATTCACGCATCATCTATTTATTTTAGAAATTCACTATGAATGGGAGGTTTTCATCGGAACCACTTTTGTCTACCTCTAATATTTAATGAATAAGCTATGACTGTCATTTTACGGGTGACGGATCAAATTCACACCAACTAGGAGTATTTATGGAGTTTACAAATGTATAAATAATCTGCTTTTTTAATCTGCATCAGGAATTGAACCCACGACCTTCGATTTGGTAAGCAAACGCTTTTCCACTAAGCTATACGCGACAGCAAAAATGTCTTATCCCAGAAATCTGACAGACCTTCTGAACTGCCGCTTAGTTCTGACGGTCCCTTGCTGTAGAACTACATTAAGTACATTGTCGATATATCGCGCACAGTTAACGAGGCTGATATGGAATAAACATATTTACAGTGACATCCTCCTCTCTAAGTTCGTTATTGAATTGCGTGGTGGCAGGATGAGGACCAGATTAACAACACAAAGACTTTTTCTGAAGCGCATTGACATATATATTTCAATAACTTTACAAACATTCAGGCCGGGCCAACCACAATACGATCTGGCCGCCGTCGGCACACAACTGAACTGCGCACCGGGCGACGCGGTAGGTGACACCCAGCGCCGAAAGTGGCGATCTATATAACTAGTCCTCCTAACGGCATTACAAAATGACAACACATGCGTATCCGATGAGCGAACGAAAATAAGAGATGAAAGATTTTATATCGAAGTTTTCGGTACCAGTCAGCAAGGGCTAATCATGCTGATGTCAAAAGATTTTATTTTTGTTCCCTTCACATAGTTCAAAACCTCGTGTTTCCCGTTGTCCCTTTACGTGCGAAATAAGAGTTCATAAAAAGTCACGAAATAAGTAAATTAGTCAATGAAAAATAAAGTTGAATACTTAAGGACGATTTTTTTTGTTTTGTTTGGTCAGTGCTTTATATTTATAGTCACGTTCAGAACTAAATTAAATAAATCCATTATTATTTAAAAAAAATTGAAACATGTGTAGAATGACCCACAACTCAATACATATCGTAAAAAAAAATGACGAAGGAATGTCGTAATACGAAACAAAATTATATTCAATATAGTATTCGGATAAATCCGCATCTCGCACTGAAGCGACGTGTTTTTTCTGGGCGTGGGATAAATCCGCACCTCGCACTTAAGAGCAGTGCAAGTTGGTGCGGATATATCTGCACCTCGCACGTAAAGGGTTAATTATAGACAGGTGTCACTAACTACGAGTGTTTTTTATTTCAATTTTTTAGTATATGTAACATTCTTTATATAGTTTACCTGTGATCGTTTGTTTTTCGATTAGAGGTATGACTGCAATGTACTTTATCGTTAATCAGCTCTCTTGTACCTGGGTCTCATTAGCGCTAGGGACCCATAGTATGCAGGAGACCCCTCATACCCACCCTTGAAACACAAGGGCGTAACACGACAAACAACATGATTCACTTGATTAACTGTAAACGTTTTGCAATAGCATAGTCGGAAAACTCTGGGCAGAAGGGCTGACATGAGATGATGCGAGGATAATGGCAGGTAACAGAGCTTTGTGGCGGCAGCTTGTGACTACCATAGAGCTAGGGACGTTCGAGCAAATATGGAATGATGAAGAGTGATGATATTTAAAAAAAAACTTACATTGATATCAATTTCAAGGATATATGAGGAATTTAATATTGTTTTAAAATGGACCATGCCGGTAAAACGTTTGATTTCCACACAGAAGGTCGTGAGTTCTATCCCCGACTAAGGTTAAAATTAAAAATTATTATTAATCGATTTTTGAGCTCAATATTAAATACCACCGGTTGGTGTAAACTTGATCCCTTAACCTTAATACGCCAATTATAATCTATTAATTTTAATTTGTAGTAGTCAAAAGTCGTCGTGTAAACACCACCCATTTTTAGTCGGTTCCCTTAATGTATGAATGCCAGGTTGAAGTCTATGACATTGGCGGATTAAAAATCCACATGCTTAGGTTACCTATTCTTAAAATTGGTAACCGTGATACAGATGATTTTTCTCTGTTACCGTTTGTCGTTATTCTTCGACAGGTGTTTACATAAAAAGAAGCCTCACTATATTTATGTTATGGCTTATATCACCCTTCGGCCTTCTCGGCTATCTTACCGTAAACCGAATCTATAACAAGTGGCCCATATTTTCAAATATTGACTTTTTTTCTGTGATAAACCCTCCATTAAGAACGTTTTACGCATCTGTTTCAAGGTCGATAATCAAGTATACGGCATTCTAGGCTATCTTGTCGCAACTAACCGAATCTATAACAATTGGTTTATGTGTATCATAATTATATGGTATACTACTCCATTGTCCAATCTCAACTGCAATATGGCATTGTTGGTTGGGGAGGAACATACCTAAATACTACCAACGCTATTAGAGAACTGTACAAAAACTTATCATCAAAGTGATATTGAAAAGGCCTCCCACCTACCCAACAGAAAGCCTTTACAATAAATTCAAAGTGCCAACGGTGGATACACTATACCAAAAATACACTATTTTACAGATTATTAAAGAAAGGAGAATCGAAAACTGGTACACTTGTCATTCTGCTAGGTTTATGTACAACTTATTAATACCAAAATTTAACACACAACATGCACAAAATGGTTACAAATATAACGGAATAGTTAATTTTAACAATCTTCCTCGGGAAATAAAAGCGATCAGTGATATTAAAATATTGATTGAAAAGGTGAAACAGTACTTTAAAAGAATTACGAACAGAACCGACGTCACTGCATAACAAATTGAAATAATAATGTACCAAAAATGTATTATTAATTTATATATACTTTAGATTTAATCCAATTTATAGTGTCTTAAATTATTAATTATATAATGTTAGTATTATATCAAAATCATGTAAATGTATAAATGTGTATATGTAAAACTGTATAATTATATAAAACTGTAAAATAACATAGATGAATCCCACGCCACACACAAGATCTTATCTTTAAGTGGTGTGGTAAGCGAATGTAAAAAAAAAACAAAAAAAAAAAGATTCGAATGTAAATTACTGTGTAAAAAATGTATCTTTTATATTTGATTAAATAAAAAATAAATATATATATACATATATATTTTTCTTTGTTAACCCCCATAAAGGACGCGTTACTCTTCTGCTTCAAAGGCCGATAATCCAGTTTACGGCCTTCTCGGCTATCTTGCCGCAATTAACCGGCCCTCTACAGCAAGTGGCCCGCGCGGTGCTTTATGAGCGATAAGGCCGCCGCGGGCCACCTGGGCCATCATTTACCTAATTAGGCCATTTGTTTACGGCCGGAGCCTTTAATTGCCTTTTAATTTCGTGGCCTGCGAGGCCCCGAGGGCTAGCGTGATCTCTGAAATTTAAATAAATGCATAATTGTAATTCTTCGAGTTGTAATAATTGCTAACAATGCGATGATATTTTGGATGTACTGCAAGAAAGGTTAATTGGTATATTGCGTCCTTTGCTTATTTAACACGTTTATATATGCTAAACTCATACGGTTGTGACTCGATGTACGATAATCACAAAAAGACGTAGAAAAAGGTTTACCTTCCTTGTACTTAGATATTTGAAGACCACTTGTATTCACATAATAATTATGTAATTATTAATCCTCGTTTAGGATTCTATCTTTTAGCGACACTCCTGCTATGGAGAGATCCATGCTCGGAGTGTCGCTAAAGGAAAGAATCCGAAACGAGGAAATACGCATCCATGCTCGGAGTGTCGCTAAAGGATAGAATCCGAAACGAGGAAATACGCAGAAAAACTCAAGTAGTGGATGCTACTCAACGAATAGGCACACTCAAGTGGCAATGGGCAGGACATATCTGTCGAAGAGACGACGGTCGATGGGGAAGAAAAGTACTGGAATGGCGCCCAAGAACTGGCAAACGAAGCATTGGCCGATCCCCTACAAGATGGACTGACGATATAAAAAGAATAGCGGAAGGCGGAGGATCGAAGAGGATGGAGACTCATGCGGGAGGCCTACGTGGACGGACACAGGCTGATGATGATGACGATGATGAATATTGTCTAGGAGAAACTAGTCTTCTGTTACTCTTTCTACACGTGCGGCCAATGGTCTCGATATACTCAGAACATTAATTACATTTATCAAATGTATGTGTTGTTGCACTTTTCGGTGGAAAAAGTTCTTAACATGCTTTTTTGACTCTCTCTTTTTGTATCTCTAATGTATCTATTTTCTGCTTGGTTAAGTTTTCTTAGACCTAAAGAACTTAAACAAGTATCAAATAATTGATTAGTGATTATCTAGAGTCAACGGCCGACCTAGACTACAAGTGATCAATCTAATTTATATATTTTTTTAAGGATCTTATGATACTAATGTTTTTTTTTGTTGGTTTTCTAGGATGTTTGGCAGTTCGGGGGCGTGCGCTGCGTGCGGACAAACGATCCCCGCCAGCGAATTTGTGATGCGAGCCGGTGGTCCTCAAGGGGCGGCTGGAGCGCCACCCACCGCTCCCCCCCAGCACCACGTATTCCACCTCAAGTGCTTCGCGTGCTCCAAGTGCGGCGCGCACCTCGTGTCAGGAGACAGGTCAGTTTTTAAATATATAAAATCGCATTTAGGACAGCATAAAATGTCGAGACTGAATTTTCTGTACATCCTGAATTCTCGGTGTTCTGGAAGACCGTCGGGAGCTATATACTTTTAAGACACAAAGCTGACATGGCATAAGGTGAGAACCATGTCGGTTAAAAACTTTGTGAAACTTTTGGATATGGAATGGTAAGTTTTCTAACTTGCACAGCCCAACAGTGGGCATAAAATATATAATGTCCTTAAGAACCAAATCGATCGCTAAATATTAAAAATTTAGTCATTACACACAATGCACCAACACATTTTTACAATAATCTGGACTCTGGTACCACTTAATTCAACCCTGGATACGTGTAAGACGAAAGAATCGCAGTGAACAGCGGTTGAAACCAACTTGAGTAAAGATATTGATATATTTAGTGTAATATTGCTTCAGATTCAGTGCTGGTGTGGACGGATACGAAATGTTGGACGTTTGATTTTGTGTAATAATAAGTAATAATGCCGTGTTATTTGTGTGTCAACCATGATATGCTTATGACATGGTTTTTGTTGTCACAAATCCTAACTATTTGCGCTGCGTATTCCGACACTTGTTCTGAGTGTGATGTCATTGACACTAAATATGTCAATACATCGTCACATTTACGTTTGTACTTCAGTAACGAAAAAAAATGTATATTTTGTAATGCCATTGAAGGAAAATAAATAAAAAATTGCAATAAAATATCTCATGTCGATAAGAACCAAATCGATATAATCGATCGCATGAATATTAAATTTAGTCATTACACGTAATGGACCAACACAAAAATGACAATAATCTGGACTATGGTGCCTCTTAATGGGTTATTTGATTACAACAATCCATATCTGGAACATATGGTTGCCACAAATCGCCGCCACTAAATTCTGTCAGATGCCACTGTCTATTCCTCGTTTTAGGACACTTGAAAATCCACTTGCGAACGTATATCGTTCCAATTTTACCTATCGCCATATTTTTTAGTTATTTGTTAATAGATTTTTTAAAGGAAATTGGATGATTAGCCTCACGCTCCCGAGGTCTGGACCATTTTTTCTAAGATCGATTTGTAACTATAAAACTTTATTTTACTTTAATTAATTATATGTAGATTTTTAAATTTTTATTATAATATTTTTCAATACTCTTAATCTTATTTTATAGATCTTTGACTATATTTCAATATTAATAGTAATTAAATACACACACAATTATACATCAAATTTTTATACACATAAATTCATTCCGAAAAATATCGGCAGACGCAGGATTTGAGCGAGCCTGTCGGTAACTAATAATATAAAAAGCTTGTGAATAAATGTTGACTGATTGAATCATAAAAATAATAATATACATACTCTGAATATATACTACAGAGGTATCTGTCGTTATATGATGTTAAAAGTGTTATATATATACATTAGGTTTCGCGTATGTACTCGGGCGGAGAATAGTAGTGTGGATAGTGCGGCGTCTAGAACGGGACAAAGGTTGCAAGGCTCGTGGTTCGAATCCAGCGTCTGCGGATATTTTACTGTCTGATTTATTACGTAACGCCTTATATGTTTCAAGAAAATTTAACTAGTTTAGTTTTAATGCTCTGTTATAGTTTTACATGTTTTAATTATAAGATGGTCAAGATGTTGATAAACAATAGAAAAAAAACGATTTAAAAATACACACAAATGAAGAAATAAAACAGTTGCTTGTACAAACCAGTCGGTTTCCAACTGTAAACCTTGATTTATCTTCTAAGATGGTCGAGAGTAGGCTGCGGAATAAGAAAGGAGTATACAGCATGGAGCAAGAAGTTAAATCATGGACCCCTGACTGGGAAGAGATGGTCTGGAACTAGCTGCGGGTGGTGCAGAGTCCTAACCTTCAGAAGCAATTTATCAAAGGCACTAACTAAATGATTTATATAGCGAATTAATGTTAATGCTCGTAAACCATGATCATTGTGAGCAATACGTTTTGGTTTAATTTATATCATGCTGTATTGCTTTTTTATATGCATGCAGGAGAGCACAATCGGTCGAGCTCTATTACGTTCAGACAAGACGGCTGGACGCTGTATGCTGTAGAATAATTAGTTTTTTTTATTAATTTAACACAGATCAGAGTACTGCATAATGGCGATGGATATATATATATGTGGATTATGTGACACTTATTACATTAAGAATGTCTCAGCATTTTCGTTTAAGTGGCTCCTTAGGACCAAATTAACTAGGCTAATTATCTGATCTACTTAAAAATTTTGATTGACTCAAGGTAAACAACTTAACCCTTTGGTTACTAAGAATTTTCTTAGCGAACTTGCGAAAAAGACAAAGTGATTTTAGAGCAATTTTTAGTACTTTACAAATTTAACATAATTTTTATCTTTTTTACTCTAGAATGTAAAAATAAAAATATCGTTCATTCCAAACAGTTCATATTTCAGATTGAGCAAGTAAAAATTAAATCAATAATAATTATATTTGTTAATAAAAAAATATAAACAACAAAAAATAAAATATCCAAACTCAAATTTTGATTTTTGGATAATATATGATGTAAATAATAGATCTTTATTACTGTCAACTTGATGAAAATTGTTAGTAAAAATCATATACAGGTACATACTATTTAAATATAGAAAAACAAACTCAAAAAATTTAAAAAATCAAATAAAATAAAGTTATGGAGGAGTATATTTATATAACACATTTTAAATCTTCAAGTATGATACGTGTGATATGTTACAAACTAATATTATTAAAATATCACAATGCTACATACCTTTTTTAAGGAATACCAAAAATAGGTGGTTGATATATAAACCTTAAAAAATATATTAGATGAGCGTCGAATATTCGACGCTTCGTCTTTTTCACACGAGAATCGACCGTCGAATATTCGACGCTTCGTAACCAAAGCGTTAACACACGTATGCAGAGACGTTTCATAAGATTTTAGGTGAATAGTGGGCTAAGGCTTCCCCACTTTTATCATTCTAAACTCTAAAGGAAAATAGCTGTAATAGGTTGATTACCGGAATGTATCTGTATACAGGTATTAAGTTGGTTACCCTAAGCCAAGAAACAGATGTAAAAGTCGGCAATTCTTGTCTTAAACGTCGTCGTATCAAAAAGATTGGCCGGTGGTCTGACGTTCCATTAAAACTGGAAACTGACTCCAGCTCTAGCAGTTCAGAAGATTTTATTGGCCTAAAGGAAAGCTCCCAACTGGCAAGAACCTTAACTGGCGGACCTGGAAATCCCTGAGCGAACTATCCTGTTCTCATTGATTATGCACTCCATCAGAGAATGAATTACCGTTTATTATATAACAAAATCACATGGACAAGCGTCTCAAGAAGAGAAGCCAAACCTTTTTAGTAACTCTTTTAATATTCCGTGTCCAGTAAACAGTCTGCGTGAAATGTTATTTTAATATTGTTTTATGTTGCAGATACTACATGCTGGCAGGAAGTCTGGTCTGCGAGCAGGACTGGCACAAGCTGCTGAAGGCCACTGGGGGCGCAGGGGGCGCCGCGGGGACGGGAGCTGTGCGCAAGGGCAAGGTGGGGCGCCCTCGCCGCAGCCGCGACTGAGCCCCGCCCGCGCCGCGCCCCCGCGCGCGCATCCGCCCACAAGCGGACCCCAACACACCACGGGATTTCGAACAGGTAACCACTCATTCGAAAGCTCATCAAAATACCTGCACAACAGCCCAAACCGCATTAAAATCGGACCATATTTACTAATCAATACATATAAAAAAAAATTTTTTGTTAGTTACACCATTTATAACTCGAAAACGGCTGAACTGATTTTCATGATTTTTAATTTGTTAGTTTTATCTTAACCCCGAATAAAATAGTATTAAATAAAACATTAAAAAAACAACACGGGAAAAAAAATATTTAATATAATATAGTTTTAATACGTTTTGAATAGAACTGCCATTTTATTTTATGCTGATTCTAGTAGTTTGCGTTGTTTGCTCTGTTATTTTCTATTTTTTCAACAACAATTATCTCTTTGTGCTAAACCATTTAATTTTTAAATGTAAATCACCACAACAAGGCACTTCAAAATTATGCAACACTAAAATCTTATCTTTTTTATTCTCAGAAAGTAAATTTTCGTTCTTTATCATTTACTTACGAAAGTTGTATTAAAAATACTTCCAAAAATATTCCAGGTAACTCAAGTATCCGCATCACCTGGACACTATCTTATCTCCCGTGATATTAGTCCACTTATCTATTTACTTATCCCACGGCTGTATCATTTTTACATAAAAATAAGGAATATAGTTATATTTTATGTCTTAAATAACGGTGTTAGGTTTTATTCATACTGAGGTGTTATAATTCACAATGTATGGCAACAATAGGAAAGTATGTAGGAATGTTAGGTAGGAGGGACGTTAGGAAGTATATATATATATATTTAATATTTGTTATAGATTTTAGTTCGTGCATGAGTTTCAACTGTTGAGAACACATAACCAAGTCACACGTGTATCGTAGATTCGCCATTTTACATCCGCTACACACCACCTGAGTTAAAAAATGACATAAATGCGCCACACGTTCCCAACTTTTTACCGCCCGTTTTACAGTTCTTACATTATAAATATTTTTACGGCACGAATAATAAAAAAAGCCGAGTTTATGGAGTAACCTGTGTGTGGGCCTCGACCCCCGTTTTGCCCTCTGACCCTATGCGAACTGTGACCCTTAACTGCTTCGCTCTAACCCCTATATTCAGAGCTAGACCCTCGTGCAGAACACCCTTAACCCATAACAGCGTGTATCACGAATTTTCTTCTATAAAGTGAGTAACTTTTTCATCTAGTTTTTGCGGTAAGCAGCTAAATAAACTGAAAAAATATATCGTTATTTAATGTGCTATAACTTTATAACCTTGTTTTTATATGGATCACGTAAGATAAGTTCTCTATTAGGAGACCGCAGTTTCGACTAACTCGTAGCCTATCTCAATCCTTCTCTTGTTAAGAAATAACAAGGTAAATAAATAAATATTTATAATTTATAATGGATCTCAAAGTGAATGCTGAAAACATTGAAAAAAAAATGTTATAACTTTATTTAATAGATAAATACTTTTAAAATAGAACTCTACACTATTTGTTCACATTTTTGAAAATTGTGGTTAACTATGAAATGAAATCTTCTTAAGTTATACACGTGTGTAATGAACTTGCAATAATTACTTGTTTCCACTAGTATTTAAATCCCAATTGTAAAATGTGAAAGTTTTCAATAAGATTATAGTGATTTTGAATCAACATTAATCTTGCATAAAGAAACATCACGTAATTATAAAATACAACGAAATAGCAATTTGCAAGTTCAGTTCATGTATAAATATTCAAATTGATGTACAATTTTTATTAGTTGTATCAGGTATCCAAGGTTTTATACATTTTCGGGTCAAATTTATTGTTTGAGATCCTCCCAGCGTGTGGCATTTTTATAGCGAACATTCCAATGTTTGACAGCAAACACTAAACATTAAGGATTCATAAAGTTTCTTACATATATTTTATTTTGTAAATGCAAATCTTCTTCGTAGTATCAATCCGGTGGATTGGTTTGCAGTAACAAAATCTTGCATCTCGATCTCCACTCATCGCGATCCTCTGCAATCCTCTTCAGCTCAGCATAAGAGCTACAACTCATGTCCTCGAACACTTGCTGCAAATACTCGCAGCAAGCGCACTCTACAGTTTCTACCCTCAACTATCCCTTCCACAATGTTGTGAAGAAGACCATTGTGGCGCATGATGTGACCGATCCATCAGGCTCGCCTCTCCGAGATGGTTCTTACTAGGTGCATATCTTCCTTGATTATGCTGAGAACCTCATTGTTCGTGTCCTGGTCTCTCCACGAAATTCCGAGAATACTTCTGTATGACCACATCTCAAGGGCCACTTTTTTATCACTTTCAGATAAGCACCATGTCTCACAGCCGTACATCAAGATGCTCCAAACAAATGTTTTGGAAAGCTGTCTTGCGGAGCTTTAAATTAATATTTTTTGACTCAAGAATTTTCGTTTTCTTATTGAACGCTAGCCTTGCTTGATGTATGCGTCTGTTGACTTCTCTTTTTGTTCTGCCATCCCAGGTAATCGTACTTCCAAGGTATACAAACTCTTTTGCATCTTTTAGGGTTACTCCTAGCATTGATATATTAATCTTCTGCTGCCCATTGCGGCTTACTCTCTTATGCAAATATTTATGTTTAAAACTAGTCATTCCAAATCATTTTACGCCACTCACTAGACTACCTATCTAAGAATATGATGCTTTCAAGAGAATAAATGATTTAGCTTCGTTTTTGTCTTTTTATTTAGCTCAATGCTGAAGGTGTAGTTTTCCAATATTGCTAACTTTTTTAGATGACAATTTTGCAACGATATGGTCACATTCAAAATGCTTCTTAGATTGTTAGTAAAATTGCACGCACAACGAGATCTCTTTATCTGATAAATTAAACATCCTCCTCTCTTTCAAAGGTTGTTATGCAGTCGCGTGGTGGCAGGATATGGTGCATATTAATAATACACAGACTTTTTCTGAAGCACATTGACATATATTTACGATAAACTTTACAAACTTGTGGCCCGGACCCAGTCACGGCCTTCAAGCCGGGCCAAAATATAATGTGCTCTCGCCGACGGTCGGCACACGACTCTAGCGCTCGTGATGGGCTGTCGCCCAGCGCCACAAGCGGCGGTCTATATAACTAGTCCAAAATGCCAATATGGTGACACATGCATGTCGACAAGTGAACGGAAATAAGAGACGAAAGATTGTATTTCGAGGTTTTCGGTACCAGTCAGCAAGGGTTATAACTTGCTGATGTCAACATATACGCTTCATGATCCTGTTATCATTGATGATGCAAGCTATGAGACAATTTCTTTGTCTGCTTGTCAGTATCGCTTGGACAGGCGTCATAAAAATAAATACCGACTCTTTAAGAATCTTGTTTATCTCAAAAAATGCGTTAGAACAAAACTGAAAAAACGGGAGCTGTGGTATCCGGGGCATATTTTTGGGTGATTTGTTAATCGGATGATAAGCCCGATGCTTCCGAGGCCTTGACTATTTGGTCCTAACGATTGACTCAACCCGACTAGCAACACCCATACAAGTTTAGCTTAACTCTGATGATCTAACAAGAACCTATATATAGCGTTAACGAAATGCTATTGCAGCTGAACTAAGTGTGTTTTCATATAAAATAAACCTACTGGATATCCACTAAACTCACCCCTTTCTCCATCATTTGTGTCCTTTCTCCGTCATTTGTGTCCTTTCTCTGTCATATGTGTTTCTTTCTCTCTATGTCATATCAGTCACCGGCAGTTGTATTAGCGGCAATAATCCGTTCCCTTATTGCATCATTGGCTGGTCCGTAGAGGTGACAATGGCCTGCACAAGGTGCGCCTAATTGCAATCCCCCCGGGCGCCCCGCCGGCCGCCGCGCGCGCTAATGTCGCCCTTATTGTGTTTATCGTGCCGTTTAATGCCGAGCTATCTCCGAGTGCCGATAATTGAAACACAGTAAGCGAACTGTGATATAAAGATCAAACAACGACAATAGGATGTTGTTAGTGCAGCTTTCGTTCGATTACGATCATTTAGGTCTTCAGAACCTGACCTTTAAATGCCCTTTAAAAAAACTTTAAAAAATGCTGATTATCAAACAGCTAAATATGTTTTTAATATGAGTACTAAAGCTTTAAAAAGCTTATATATGTCATAAAAAGGGTAGCTGTGATACGCCAAATTTTCTTGATATCGAACGGATATGGAAATAAACATATCAATGAGTCTCTAAATGATTGAATTTGAAGAATAATTCAGGCAATGACGCTATCGAGTCTCTCGGCTATATCGGGCATGTAGACTTTGTGGTTACTAAAAATTTATTTATTTTCCTTTTTCAATTTAGCTTATTTTGCGTTAGAGGTGCTTAAAACTAATAATAAACGATTGAAATACATATATTTTGTTTTTTTTTTATAAATCATTCCTAAAGTCTACAAGAATGCTTTGGAAGGTTTTTCCAGCATCTGTGTATTCTCTTTATAAGACCCGAATCTCTCTAAGAAACAGATGAATATGTACTGACACAGGCATTACACATGCATTCCGCATGCGGTTTCTAGCCATAATTGTTGAGCGTCATAAAACCCACTACGTTCGTTAACATTTTGTGACCTTGTACCCAAAAAAATCACATCAAAAAATGATTTTCACTTGTAAAAATGTTTATTACATATATTAACCTTTGCTTTCAATATACTTTTAAAGTACTTAAAAAAACTGTATCCAAGAAAATGATTGTTTTTCAACATTAAAATTAAATTCTCTTTTCTTCGTAGTATCAATCCGGTGGATTGGTTTGCAGCAACAGAATCCTGCATCTCGATCTCCATTCCTCTCGGTCCTCCACAACCGTCTTCGGCTCAGCATAAGAGCGACAATTCATATTCTCGAACACTTGCTGCAAATACTTCTGCTTAGGACGCCCTCTACAGTTTCTACCCTCAACCATCCCCTCCGCAATGTCGTGAAGAAGACCATCGTGGCGCATGATGTGACCGATCCATCGGGCTCTCCTCTCTGAGATGGCTCTTATTAGGTGCCTATCTTCCTTGATTATCCTGAAAACCTCATTGTTCGTGACGTGATCTCTCCAGGAAATTATATAAATTAAATATTCTACTGTGTTTTTTCTCGTCGCTGTTAATCTCTTTTGTCGCCTTTCAGACTGCTAGATTAAAGTTGGCTCAATTTATTTGCTTTTTAAGACGTGACAATTATTTTATTTGTGCTTCAAAAAAAAGAAAAACCTGCCAAATCACCTGTACTAAAAATTGATTTTAACACGTTAACGACTCGAGTAGACATTAAATTGAATTGCCAGAAATAAAACCATAAAAGTAAAGTATTCCGCTCAAATTACTGCTAATTAATATGAATTGTTATCAGTATCTAGATTTTGTATGAATAATTAAACTGATTCATCATCAGCCTGTATCCGTCCACTGTAGAGCGTAAGCCTCCCGCATCAGTCTCCATCCTCTTCGATCCACCGCCTTCCGCATCCAGGTCACTCCTGCTATTCTTCTTATGTCGTCAGTCCATCTTCAGGGGGTCGGCCAATACTTCGTTTGCCAATTCTTGGGCGCCATTCCAATACTTTTCTTCCCCATCGACCGTCGTCTCTTCGGCAGATGTGTCCTGCCCAATGCCACTTGAGTGTGCCTATTAGTTGAGTAGTATCCACTACTTGAGTTCTTCTGCGTATTTCCTCGTATCGGATTATATATTTTAGCGACACTCCGAGCATGGATATCTCTTAATATCACGCCTGGTGATCTTTATTTTCTGGGTAAGACTTGCTGTTAGATTCCACGTCTCTGCGCCATAAGTCAATACAGGGAGGATGCATTGCTCAAACGCCTAAGCTTTAAGAAATTGAAAAAATTTGCTTTAAAAATGTAATTTTGTTGTCCAAATGCTGCCCATCCCAGTTGTATACGACTGTCGATTTTTTTTTGAGAAGTTACTTCGTCCTAGTTGTATTACTTGTCCCAGATAGTTATACTCGATTACAACCTCTATTTTTGTTCCTCCAATGGAAATAGGGCCAAAAGTCTAGGAAATATGACTATTTATAAACTATATATAAACTCAAAATTTACAAGCTTAATTCGGTTGGATTTTGTATTTTTCGTATTATATATATTATACAGAAAAATTTGACTTTTCAAAGGCTCTATTTCCCTACTCGTGTAATTTCCATTCAAAAACAAAGTGTCTAAACATTTTCGCAATCTGTTTGTAACAGCAAGCAAACTACCCGAATCGTTTATAGTTTATTAAATTTCCTGCGCCGGTAGCCAAATTTTTGTTTATACGCCAAATTAGAACTTTAATCTTTGAGGTGGGCTGGATTCGGACATACCGCCCCTTCCTTTGACCGCCCATAATTGCCCCAGGGGACCGTTTGGGGCACCGGGGGGGCCGATTGGCTCAGACAACTTTTATTTACAAAGGCCCGGCCGGACACCGTGGCGTCCACGTCACTTTCAGAGTTTTCAGGAATAAGGCAAACATTGCCTGCGCCATATCGGGGTCTATCAAAAAGCTGCACATCTCCTTGCCATGTAATCATGAACACAATTATTCCTGAAATTGTTTGGCATAGTCAAAATTCATTATCTTCCACCAAAGGTGAACTACCTTTCTGTTCTTCCCAGACTCTTACTTCAGACTAACTGCTAAATGACCCTGATCACTGGTCTACCCAACTAATGACTGTGCACGGCGTTTTTAATGACAGATTATACTCATTTAATATAGTTTTAAACCCTAGTTGCCCCTGTGGCGCATCCTTCCAGACCTCAGAGCACATTCTCTGGTACTGTCAGTTCGTCTTGTTAGAAAGAGGAGTCCTTTTCGATGCAGTTCGAGGAAATCGCCTCAGCCCTATCGGGCATGCAGACATTGTGGCCACTAAAAAAAGATCCACGCATTAACAATTTTTGCTCGTATTTTCGGTGAGAGAATCTTCCATCTCCATCTCTTTACAACCCGTGATTCTAATTTCTTTCACGGGTTTTGTATTTTGCACTTCTGTGAAGTGGCCACAATTGTTCAGAGGGGGACTCTCACTGGACTTATCACTTGCTTACTGATCATAATCTTAATGAGCGCGTCATTGAGGAGACTTAACTGTCCTCCGGTGTGATGCGGGTGTGAGGCGGGTAAGTCCAGTCCAGTCCAATCAAAATTCATTTCTATAGTTGAACTTATCAAAGAAAAAGCGATAGTATATACCATATACGTATATAACATATTTAAGTTACTGTATTTTAGCTCCAGGCAAAGTAATTAAAGGTAGAAATTAAAACTGCAATTGCATTATTATATGCGTCTGTGGTTTCAAATACTTTGTACACAAAATTCGAATATCTAAGAACTAAATATTTGACTGAAAACTGAAAATAACTCGTATATCTGTTAATTTTGAGAGTTTTCATGACCCTTTTTAAATTTTATCTTAACATTGTACCTAAATGTCAATAAGACTAGTAGTTTTGATCCATTTTGAATATTTGAATTATCTGATTGGCGGATTACATTTTTTTTCATCCAAAATTTCTACATCCAAACCATTAGTGAAAATTAAGCATGGTGAATTTTATTAAATTTTAGCATTTCTAAATTGAAAACGATTAAAATCGATACTAAAGTATTCTCTATTTATTCCAATCACATACTTTAGTTATTTTTAATTTAATTTATATTACACTTAGAATTCCAAGCACCGAATCAACTCATATTATTCTTCTTCTATGTATCAATCTTGGTTGGATATTGATTGGTGTGCAGCAACAGAATCTTGCATCTCGATTTCCATTCCTCTCGGTCCTCCGCAACCCTTTTCAGCTCAGCATAAGCGCTACAATTCATGTCCTCGAATACTACATATTATTATACCTTTGTAAAACATATAAATAGAAAGATTTTCATCAGTCTGTCCTATAACCGTCCCATTTTAAAACATATGATTCTCCGTGGAACCAACTATTTTGTAATAATATTATTTTATTGTTATTTTAAATGATATAATTTCAAATTAAGATAAGTCCCTTTTGAATTCGGCAAAAAACGCGACAGGAGAGTTCGGCCGCCCGGCGCTTTTAACCTTTTAATTAGAAGCGCACCAAAGAAGCGCCTCCTACAAATAACGTTTATTATCGGCCGCGCCCGCGGGCGTGAAGGGGTTAACGCAAAGGCCGACCAGGGCGCACTACGTACAAACTCTACCGGCAAATAATCTAACGGCCTTTTTTTAAATTTAACGTAACCCTGTACTTTCTGAAAAGGACGCTAAAGGGTTGTATTTTTTAAACTTTGAAAGTTCCCCATTGATTGTTTAATTTTTTTCTCACAAATAACTTTTTACTAACCCATTATTATTTTATTTACTTGTTATTTTAATTATTTTATGTTTTATTTTAATAATTTATCTTTTTGTTTCGAATATATTTTTATGTCTATGTTGTTTCTCATTTTGATATTGTTTTTCATACAATTTGTTTCTTTAAATTTCAAAATAGTTACCATAATTTTTTATACATCCGAGTTGTTAAAGCGCTCGACTGTCAAGCTATCGTCAGTTCGTTCTCCGAACAAGCATAATATAAAATAACTTCAATTAATGATAACTTAATCCCGGTGTGAGACTAATGCCTTTTTTCTTTAAAAATTTGTCATATTCAATGAACAGTGAAAAACCACCCCTCGCAATGGCGATACTAAAATTATAAATATATATTTTTTTAAATTGTTTTTTGATCATTTTTTTAATTCGTCGCTCTTGGGTTTCTTTTTAGGCCATTCACCCGGTGCATCATCCCCCGATGATGATGACCCCTGCAACAGCGGCCGAAATGTCCGATCGCCGTGTAAGCCACTCGTCGCTCCCAAACCCAAAAGCCACGAATTATGGTTATGCCCCTGTCTAATCAAAGATGGAGTCCTGCGCTCGAAAAAACCTCGGAGGTTCTTCGATCGCGATTTTCTTCTTCTATGATCTTTAAAGGTGGACAAGGTTGTATATATTAAAAAATCTATATTTAAGGTTCTTAATAAATGAATTTAAAAAAAAAAGAAAAATACCAATTTGTTTTATTTTTATTTCATATTTCTAGCTTATTTTTCCTTTCACTCATTTAACATTTCCTCAAATTGTTCTTAAACACAAAATTCCACATTATCTCCAAAATATACATAAAGGTAATTTAAATTATATATAAAAAAAATAACATGTCAATTTGTTTTATTTTGATTTAATAGTTTTTTTTGTTCCCTTTGATGTGAATCAAATTTAACAATAATATATATATTTTTTTTGTTTATATTTAAAATTAAATATGGATATTTTAAATTATTTATTAGAATATTATTTTATTATTTCAATATTCTAATCTACTTTTATAGATCATTGACTATATTACAATATTAGAAGATCAGAGACGAGACATCTCGGGTGGAAGAAATTGGCCGGTGGCCGAGCGGTATAATTACCTGGGCAAAATGTTGGTTCCAAAGGTCCGCGGTTCGCATACCGCTTCCGCCCATATTTTTTCTGAATGATTTGACTCGTTTAAGGATTTTTATGTATAGTATATGAATATTTAATTGCTTATAAAATTAAATGTTTTATTTTATTTGTTTACAAACACAAATTATTCATAATATTAAAAAATCTTGTGAATAAATGTTGACTGATGCAATAATAAAAAATATTAATAAATACACACTCTTAATATATATTATAGAGACATCTATTGTCATACGATGATAACAATGGTATAAATACAAGTTCTAACGCGTGTCAGCTCAGGCGGAAAAATAGCCGAGGGGGTTAAGCGGTATATCAAGACCTGGGCAAAGGTTGGTTCCATGGCCCGCGGTTCGCATCCCGCTTCTGCCGATATTTTTCTGAATTAATTGATGCGTAGAAATAATTTGATGTATAGTATGTGTATATTTAATTACTAATAATATTGTAATATAGTCAATGATCTTTAAAAGAAGATTATAATATCGGAAATATAAAATAATATTCTAATAAATATTTATTCCATACAAATTATTCACATCAAAAAAAAAATATTTCAAAATAAATATAATTAAATAAATAAATAACATAAATTAACTAAGAAAATGCCATCATCAAATAAAATTATAATTTACATAATTATGAACTTTTCCTCCTGCCGTCATGAATATATATTTTTAAATAAAAATTACCATTAAATCACTCAAGATAACTGTCATCTCAAATATCATATGCCATGTGTCCTAGCATGGTCTTTATCAATCGTGCTTTCAGCTACGCGGCACCAATGGCCTGGAACTCGCTACCGGAAAGCATAAGAGAGCTTAAAGCGGAGGTATCCTTCAGAAGCAGACTTAAGACCCACCTTTTTACTCAGAGAGGCAAAGAAGTGCTTTTGGAATGACCATTCGGTCATAAAAAGCGCTATACAAATACTGGTATAATAAAATAATAATAATCTGTACAATAAGCGCTTCGAGGAGCACCTGTAGTATTGTAGTAGCGGAGGATGAGTGCTCCGCGAAGCACTGCTTATATAAATACTACTGTTCTTGTAAGTATTGTAAGGTGGTGTAACTGTTCGTACTTGCTAAGCCGCAGTTTTTCTAAACACATCGCTGCCCGTCGCGACAGATCGCGTTCAATCTGAATAATTTTTAAGTCTGCTTCGTGTCAGTGACGTCAAATTATTTCTGGCAACATCGATATCCCGTGTGTTGCCTAGCATTATGTCTTGAGGTATGCAGCTTGTTGGGCACATGGAGCAGGAACTTAGGTGTGAGGTGGTCTGCAGGTCTCCGCAGTCGCACAATAGTGGCTCTCCCTGCCGAAGAATTCCCCACCGCTTGAGGTTGTCCTTGTTGTTCTACCAACTCCGGTTCTTACTTAATCTGTTCAGAGATTTCTAGGTCCGCCACTCAAGGTTCTTGCCAGTTGGGAGGCCTTGCTTTGGAGCAATGAAATCCTCTGGTGCAACTTTTCGACAGAGCTGGAGTCTCTCATTTTCAGGGCCGGATGTGAGAGGTTGTGTGGATCTCAGAAAGCTTTTAAGTGAAAAAATATGTTTAATGACTTACGTGCGATATCACGTGACGTCACCACGTAGGCGGGCGCTTGAAACTTGGTTCTTGACGACTTGTGTATTTTTGAGGGCAGCTAATTGGATGATCACGGGCGGGGTGGGCGGGCGAGGTGGCCGCGGGCGGACTCCGGCCACCGCTTTGATGCCGCCTCTTGGAGAGGAGATAATTAACCCGGCGATGTATCTGACTTTGTCGGACCTGCCCCTGGGCGGGTGGCACTTCGTAGGGGTGCGACGCAATGCCGCCTACCCCTTGTAATCTAAAGAGAAACAGACAAATGGGGAATCCTTTAAAAGCCTTTCTAAGGAATGACAGTCCTCGATTCGACATCACAATTCATACTAACTCCATTGTGTGTTATTTTAAAAAAACTCCCCTTTATTGATTTATGTTCCATTTATGTCATCTCATGATGAGAGGGAATGCAGGTTTGTTTTTTTTTTCAATTTTTATTTTTTATTTCTTTTCCTTCAATGACATTACAAAATATACAATTTTAATTCGTTATTGAAGTACTAACGTAAGTGTGATGATGTAAATGTATTGACACATTTAGTGTCAATGACCTCACACTCAGAACAAGTGTCGGAATACGCAGCGCAACTAGTTAGGATTTGTGACAACAATAACCGTGTCATAAGTATGTCATGGTTAACACACAAATAACACGGCATTATTGTCACGAAATCAAACGTCCAACATTTCGTATCCGTCCACACTAACACTGAAACAATATTACACTGAATATTTCAATATCTTCACTCGAGTTAGTTTCAACCACTGTTCACTGCGTTTCTTTCGTCTTACACGTATCCAGGGTTGAACGATGGTCCTTTCAGGCCATGCTCCAGCATCGTTCGATTGATCACCCACAACTATGGAATATTTCTTGACATATTATGTGCATTAGATATACTTTGAATTTTGGCGGTCAAATACTTCGTCACAGGAATGGTTAGCATCGAAGAACATAAACTTTATTATAAGAACATTTGGATGTAGAGCAGATTCAAGACGTGTTAAAGGATCTGGGAGTGGATTGTGTTTCAGGATATTATAAAATGCTCTTGTGCTTTGTTGTCGACTGGACCGTGAGATGTATGACACCCTTTCCACGAATATCTATATTTTAAAATTTAATTTTCTCTTAACGCTATAATCGTCTACCTGACGACAAAATTTATATTTCATAAATCTTAGTTAACTTATTAATATTTCATTTTTGTGTTCCGATTAAATCTTACGTGTGAAAATTTGTTTTTTACTGAATACTGTAAAATTCTAGTTTCTTTTTTCGATTATTCCTAAAAAAGTGAAATTGTTCAATTTTAGAGATAATTGTTACGATTAAATGAGATCGACTTTTACTATTAGAATAATGTATTAAGAAGCTGAAAACATTTTAAATAATATATTAGGTGTACCGGAATAGAATGTCTTAGTGTATTATATATATTAATTTAAAATAAAAAATGCTGGATTTAAATTGTTTAAACCACCTCTGGCATTTACGAACATTCAAAATATCTCCCAGTAAATAATAAATTTGTAGCAAGTGTTGCACTTTCTTACTGTCATGGTAAAGCATAATATTTCGAATCAATTCCTCATTCGGTACAAAGTTCTGCATTGTATATACCATTGTAATTTTTTTTGTTGAAAAGTCCTAGTACACTCCAGGTATACGTAGTCAGAGAAACAACACAAAACACGTTGTAAAAGTTCGACTGCCGAAGCACAACTGACCACTCAAAAGCGATAACAAAAAAAACACATTCTTTCCCGGTACACCTATTATAAAAGATGATTTTATATATAGATTACATATAATGACAAATACAAGTACCCGATACAAGCATATACGTATATATACAAGCGTATCTAATTTTGTATACAGATGATATCGTAGATAAATAGCTTAGACGTTAGAGAACGTCATACTCAGAAAAAATTAAAATGAAGGCCGCTATAACGCAGAGCTCCGCAACCGGTGTGCCCCGACACACTAGTGTTTCGTGAGCCGATACAGGTGTGCCGCGGTCAACTTGACCATATTAAATTACATAACTTTACAATGGTCTTTCTGCACTTATCACCCACTTATGTAGACTGGCAACTGCGTAGTATGCTATGTACACGACCCACATGAAACAAAATTGTATGAAATTATATAATTTATCAAATTATTAAATTGGCTTTCGGTGTGCCGCCTTAATTTTATACAGAACTTTGGTGTGCCATGGAATTTAAGGAAGAACTTTGGTGTGCCGTAGGTGAGAAAAGGTTGCAGAACACTGCTATAACGTGATACCTTTCAGTGCTAAAACAGGTTAAAAATATATGTAATTAAAATAAATTAATAAAAATACAAAATTAATTAAATCCGCACTGAGGCAGTAAGGAGTCCACTATTATAATCATCTAGTTGGTATCAGTTCGCGAGGTAGGTACACCATTGCAGAGGTACGTTAATTAATTTTAATCCGCTCCGAATCTCGAACCGCGGCGGCCATCTCCGTAGTAATTTAATTAAGCGATTAGCCACCGGATCCTGCGTGGCCTCGATCATGGAGCTGAAGATCCACCAGGGGAGGGACTCGGCGGAGAAAACTACTGGAGGAGGGGAGATGATCCCCTTCGCTGATGAAATATTCAACTATTTCCAGTGGAGCACTCAAGGTTCACTTTTAGGACGAATTCTCTATAACATCTAATATCGCATTACTTCTAGCTAGAATGAAACCGCCTCAATAATGTTATGTGAAGTGCTATGATACTGGAATGAGTACGTTTTTTACGTGTGGAAAACTGATGAAGCTCTCATTGAAAGCGATACTAAGTTCTTCCAATATGTGAATAAACAGTTATCAAAATGATCTTCATTAAAACTAGGTAAAAAGTATTTTTGTATTCGAAATTGATTACAATGTGAATTTTATAGATATTTCAATTTCATTTGAATTTCAATTTATTTATTTTTTTCCCTTACAGAAACATTACAAATTTGAACAACTCAATTCGTTTCTGAAAAAAAAATACAATGTATGTATACAAAGAAAGGTACTTATGATTAAGTACCTTACTACTCCAAAAAATTATTCCTCCAAAGAAACTTGTAGAGTTCATGTCTGAATTGGGCCTCCCTTACGTGAAATATGTAAATAAAATGATCTAATATTATTTATAGTCTGAGTATTTTATATGTATAGTTCCTGTATGTCTTTCAGGTTGGCAAAATATTGATGGCTTGAAAAAATGGCATCTTTAGTTCATAATCCTCTGTCCTGAACAGTATTTTGGTACCGACTGTATGATGGAAGACTCCGGAGTTTGCTCCTTGACATCGCCATTCTTCATTGACTCAAATTAATTTAACTCTAATATTATATTATATACGTAGATACGTCATGTTCTCTAATAAATGGTAAAATGCCAGTATTCCAGAAGTCGTACAGATGTTTTTTTTTTTTGATAGTACATATCCAGTTTAAATATTATTCATATTTTTCAAACTAGAAAAAATTGTTTCTTTGCCATATCCATTCCTGATATCTCTGCCAGATACTTCCTCACTGAAAATCCATCTTATTTGTATGATAGTTTTCATCAGCAATTTGCTCAACACATAAAATTTCAATTATGGCTTTAACCCCTTGTGTGATTTGCCCGAATATAATTTGTGCAGGTATTTTGCTGACACAGGGATTTGCTGAACTGGATTCGGGTACATCGTACATGAAACTTTTTATAGTGATTTGCCCGAATCCAGCTCGGGTCATTCCCCACCAAGTCTAGAGAACGCATTGGAAGGACGCGAGTGGCAAAAAAAAGAAAAAAAAAGGGTTACTTTTTTTACCAACTTTTTCCGAGAGGTTGACCACAGAAGTGGTTAAGTGCACACTGTTAACCCTTTTAGTATGTATTTTTTGTATTAAACATACATAAAGTTTGTTTTTAACTTCAGAAATTGTTCACATTGTTCCAAACTATAAGGTTTTTTTTTTAAAAGGGTCATCTATTCCCAATTTTATTTGAGAAATCAAATTGCAATTGCACATTGCAATAAATCTCTTATCTTGTATCCTCAATGCTGATGATGAAAAACGCAGCTACCCTTTTCTAGATTTTTTCGATCTATAGTTTTTGGTAGAATTTCATAATATCAATGAAGTAAATCAAATAATAATTCTAAATAATCTCTCATTTACTTAATTGATGATTACTTTTCACTTGTAGCAAGCGGGTAAACTGATTGGATATCATACTTCTGCAGTTCTCTATCAGTAATCAATACTCTATTTAGTATAAATATGTCCACCTGATCTTCTGAGCATCTTGATGTACGGCTGTAAGAAATTGTGCTTATCTGATTGTGATAAAAAAAGACAAGAGGGCTTTGAGATGTGGACATACCGAAGAATTTTCGGAATTTCCTGGAGAGACCACGTCACGAACAACGATGTTTTCAGCTTAATCAAGAAAAATAGGCACCTAGTAAGAACCATCTTAGAGAGCCAAGCCCGATGGATCGGTCACATCATGCGTCACTATGGTCGTCTTCACGATATTGTGGAAGGGACGGTTGAGGGTGAAACTGCAGAGGGCGCCTGAACGGGAATATTTGCAGCAAGTATTTGAGGACATGAGTTGTAGCTTTTATGCTGAGCTTAAGAGGATTGCAGAGGATCGAGAAGAGTGGAGATCGAGATGCAAGATTTTGTTGCTGCAAATCAATCCACCGGATTGATACTACGAAGAAGAATGTCCACCTAATCTTTTGATTTCTTCAGAAACTATACTCTTTATTATGATAATCCAGGTCGATTTAGAATTGAAAAATAACATTTTTTTTATTGTTTAAGTAATTGCTAACAAGATATTTCGAGTTACGCCTATGCGTCATCGACTCCTTCGGTTCACCTCGCATCATTAAGTCCCGAGTATTCAGTTAGTTAATTAACGCTCCCGACCCGCCGATGTTTATCTCTGGCCGGCCGCGGCCCGCGCTTGGCCCGCCCTGCCTTTGAGATGTCCCCACACACGCTATCTAACTAGCGATCACCAACTCGTACACCACCATACAAGTCCATCTTCGACAAATACCGGGATTAGACGACATTTGAAACACCACCGAAAATTCGGTATCTGAAATTATTATTATACAACATATTAAAGAAGACATAATGTGCACATATCAATAAATCAATAATTAAAACAAAGGACATTAAATTAGTAACTACTATTCTTCTTCTTCGTGTCAGCGACGTCAAATTATTTCTGCCCAGTACCTGGAAACATCGATAGCCCGTGTGTTGCCTAGCATTAGGTCTTGAGGTGTGCAGCTTGTTAGGCACATGGAGCAGGATCTTAGGTGTGAGGCGTTCTGCAGGTCTCCGCAGTCGCACAATAGTGGCTTTCCCTGCCGAAGAATTCCTCACCGCTCGAGGTTGTCCTTTGTTCTACCAACTCCGGTTTTTAATCTGTTCAGAGATTTAGTTCAGTAACTACTAACATCCTCCTCTCTTTAAATAGGTTGTTATTCAGTCACGTGGTGGCAGGATGAGGGGAAGGTTCACAACACAAAGACTTTTTCTGAAGCACATTGACATATTTATTTCGATAAACCTTACATACTTATGGCCCGGACCCAGTCACAGCATTCAAAAGGACGGGCCAACAGCAATACGACCTTTTTCAATCGGTACATGACTGAGCGCAGTCGTGATGGGCTGTCGCCCAGCGCCACAAGCGAGATCTATATAACTAACGTCACACCCGTGACCGGACTTGTCCAAAAGCGAACAGAAATAAAGAACGAAAGATTGTACATCGAGGTTTTCGGTACCAGTCAGCAAGGGCTATATCATGCTGATCTCACTACCTTACCATTGCTTACAAATTACGATACTACCGCTATGAGTGAAAATTCTTACAAGAGAATTTGGTATTTCAAATATAAATATTTATATTTTTTAATTTTATAGTACGTATCTTTGTCTAGAGTTCAGTTGGATTTGCTTTATCCATTTATTTGAAGATATTTTGTGGTCATGGTACTGTGAGATTAACGATAATACTTGGAGTTTTAATTTTATCAGGAATGTAAGTACACAGTTAAATATTGTATCAATATAACAATAGTTTAATTGCCAATATAATACTCGTACCATAATAGCAGGAAACTTAATTTTTTTATTTTTTTAAAGTCTAGTTTTACCATATGAAAAAATGTGTTAGAATGAGGGACTGACACAATGCATCTATGACGCGTATATCCCATGGTTTCCCATTAGGTGTGACAGGTTGAATTTTTTTATTTCTTGCGCTAAGGCCGTGTAGCTACCAAAAGTGAAGCCTCTAATTGTACGTTTCAATCTCAACCTTTAATCACGACTTACAAAATACTTATTTTTAAATGGTAAGCATCATAAAAATTACATTGAGATATATACGAGTTTATCACATTCTAGTGGCATTCTTCTGTCCTGTATGCGCTTAAAACAATAAAATACTAGAAAAGAGATCGGCCCTATAGGGCAGAGCACCGCAACCTTTTCTCATCTACGGCAGACCAAAGTACTTCTTTGGATTCTACGGCACACCAAAGTTCTCACCTTGAATACCGCGGCACTTTTCAATCAATTTCACTTCTTTTAAATTTCATTTAGAACTTAATAAAGCAAGAACGTAGTTGTATGTCTACATAAATAGGCGATAGGCGCTGGGAGCTTGAGGACCGTTGTAAAATTATTTATTTATAATATTGCCTTATTTGATCGCGGCACACCTGTATCGGCTTACGGCACACCAGTGTGCCGCGGCACACCGGTTGCGGAGCACTGCTATAGGGTATGCAGACTTTGTCTACTAAAAAAAAAACCGTCCACTTAATAATTTTCCTCGTATTTTCAGTGAATGAATCTATATTTTTATATTTTTGCCATTTTTCTATAATCTGTTTCACGGAGTCTTCTACATTCTTCAGTACTTTTGTCATTGATGTGATGCGGGTGTGAGGCGGGTAAAGTCCAGTCCAATTGAAAGGGGATGGAAATGGAAGATATACCTGTATTCTCTCACTGCGTATACATTCAAACATAATAAATGCGCCAAAAAATATTTTTGTAGCCACAAAGTCTGCAAGCCCGATGTGGGCAAAGCTTAAATTTGGGGTGACCAAGAGGCAGTGCCGCACCGGCATGGTTTCCTCTCGTGTTTGCAAAACGGCGGGACGTTTCGCTAATTATTTACGACCCCGGGACGTCGTGATCCGCGGACCATGAATCCAGGAAACAATAATTCTGATTTATGAGCTTTTGGTCCCGTCGTTAAGGGAGATAAAAAACTTTACCCCAAAGCCGAAAGGCGAGTGGAAATGTGAAATATAACCAGTAATCTTATTTATATTGTAAGCATTCATTTTGAAATTATTTTAATGTCGGATAACTACATTTTTACGTATATTTTTTATAAAGTAGTAATGTTTTACTAGAGTACTAGACATATTCTACGCATTTATTTTGAAATTATTTTTAATTAATAGTAAAATTAAATACTATGTTTTATTCCTTTTTATCCTATTTTTATTCAATACCTAGTTAAGCTAATGATCTTTACGTAAAAAAATTCCGTAATACTTGTCAGCTTCCATCATCTTTGCCTTGTGTCAATATACTACTTACAGTTTATGCGCCATCTATAAAAACAATTGATAGTAATCACATAACATGTAATAATTTCTTGCCTCGATGTGAGAGCGAGAGTTTACATAGTGTTGTAAAAATAACTGATAAATTGTGTACGAAGTCAGAGGTTCAAGTTCCCGCGTCTGCCACTAATTTATCGCCGATTAATTGATAAGAAAAGTATCATTTAAGACGACGCTTGCATTTTCCATGTGTATCAGTTGCTAACATACATATTTTCCGTTTGCAGCGTCCATTTATCCTGGTTGACTTAATAAATAATCAATTTTGTTATATTTCATAAAAATTATCAGTTTGATAATGATTTCAGTTTGATCAAATCCTAAGCTACTTACCTTTTTGTTTATATTACGCATTACAAATTACAATGTGCAATTGCAAGAGATATCGCAGGTGTTGGAAAGGTTTAAGGTTGTTTGTTCAGGAAGAGATCAGCTCTATAGAGAGCCCTTGCAAATCCTGAAAGATATCCACATTTTCAGGTACTTGAAGATACACAAACTACCTTTTCGGGCTTCCTGTAAGACAAACGGCTCTCTGTTTGATACCCTTATCTTGTTAATTCAATTGGGACAAGTCGATTACTATAGGAAATGTATTGAGGAATGTTTATTTTGTTACCGTTTGAAAATAGTTGCGATTTTAAAGAATTAATGCCGATATGTCGCTAAAAATATGTTTTATTTTGAATATCAATAAACGTCATAAAGCGAGTATTTTAAAATTATTAAATAAATGATATAAAATTTATATAAAAACATTGTTTCTTCCTTAGCCTCGCCATTTCACATCATCTGGGGTCGGCTCTCCTTGTGCACATTCCCTATGTTTGTCTGTCCTGCGTTGCATTCTCGGTCAAACCCAGAGTTTTCAGATCCCTGTTTACAGTTGCAGTCCACGTTGCCTGTGGTCTTCCAGGTCTTCTTCTCAGCGTGGGTATGTTGAAGGCTCTCTTTCACCATGTGGTCCTCATCTCTCCGTGTCACATGCCCATACCATCTAAGGCGGTTTTTCCTTCTCTTTTTAGGTATAGGGGCCACTGGAAATGAACCCCGAATATGCTCATTTCGAACTCTGTCCACTATATAAAAACATAGCAATCTAACAAAATAGAACTGTTCAAAAGATCGGCGGTTCTTTTATCAGCATCACAAGTTGGACAACCTAACCAAATTAATGCACCTGTTTTTCGTTATCTCAGTCTCTATTTATTATCTAGCAAAAACATCCTCCTCTCTCTCAAAAAGAGGGGTTCTTCCGTCAGGTGAGGGCATGATGAGGAGCAGGTCAGCAAACAAAGACTTTTTCAAAAGTACATTGACAAATTTTCGTTAAAATTTTTCAAGCTTCCGGCCCGGCGGAATGACATGCCGCCGGCCGTAATGCGACCTTCTCGGTTTTCAACACACAACTGACCCGTGCGGCCCGTGGTCGGTCACCAGCGCCGTAAGCGGCGGTCTATACAACTAGTCCCAATATGGCGGACACATAAATGTGTGGCAAGCGAC
Source organism: Glossosoma conforme (assembly GCA_022606575.1). Classification (NCBI taxonomy): domain Eukaryota; kingdom Metazoa; phylum Arthropoda; class Insecta; order Trichoptera; family Glossosomatidae; genus Glossosoma; species Glossosoma conforme. The sequence continues at coordinate 3,839,265 of JAGTXR010000107.1, read as the reverse complement.
AGACATAAGAGACGAAAGATTGTTTATCGAGGTTTTCGGTACCAGTCAGCAAGGACTAGATCATGCTGATGTCAACACATACGGCAGACCTATGACCAAAAGTACTATATGTGAAATATATATATATAATATATTTAAATATAAATGAATGGAATAAGTTTATATAATATTTACTATTATAAATTAATTTTTCTTAAAATAATAAATATAAACATATTTTTATATGTATAAATAACTGAATTGAATTAAAATATTATACTTAATAGTATTTTTTATCGTAGCATTTAATGTATCCTACTTAATTATACATACTACTCTTATTAACACGGCTATAATATATACCAAAAATTATATCACTTATACTCGTATATAGCAAATAAGTGGATTTTCAATATGTATACATAGTCGTATTTAGGATTGCCAGACTTTCCGATATTTGTGGGTTTTTTTTTTGGAAGTTACAATTTTCAGATCTAAATTCGTACATTTTTAGCCGCGAATTTAAGAAAGAGTTTTTGGTTATATTTTACAATGACATAAATTTAAAAAAAAATGGACATGGCATTGGGCATTAAGCAGATTTAGCTGACGAATGTGTAATCTCCTACGTTATTACGTAATTAATTGACGGGTCTTTCACACGAACGTCCAGTTTTGCAGTATCGGTTTTTTTACTGGATACCGCAAAAATCATACCTGTGTTCACATACAGAAGTTTGCTTCCTGTTTTTTACTGGATAGCATTGGCAGTCGGAGAAGAAAATTCAGTCGCAATGGACGTGAATACTATTATGATATTATACTGGTACTTTCTCCGCCGAAAGCAATGCAAAAAAAGAAGATTTTGGGTTCACCCGATCCTAAAACTACGATCGAGATTAGGCACATTTCGTTATCTCATGGGTAATTTGAGAAAGAATGAATCCATTTTTTTTTAACTATTTCAGAATATCTATTGCCATGTTTGACAAGCTTTTAGAAAAGGTAAGAATTAAGTAAAATACCCTATGCAGAATGCTAGTGGGAACACATTCATTAAGCTATGTGCGTATTTAAACTGGATACCGTTTTTTATTGGATCCAGTCTTCCGGTTTGTACTGGCAAAACCGTACAGCACATTTCGAACGGATCGAATTTTTGTAGTATCCTGCAAACCGAATGCTCATGTGAATGTTACTACAGTAGCACGTATACTACTAAACGTGATCCTGCAAAAAACCGAACCCGCAATAAACGGGACGTTGCCGTGGAAAAGAGCCCTTAGGATGCATGACAAATGTAAATTTTATAGATTAAGTTCAATAAAAGACACATTATAAATAATACCACATCTTTGGAACAAGCATGCTAACTTTAATTTTTTCTCATTTTAGTAATTTTTCACTGCTTTTTCCGTTTGTCATGAATTTAAAATACATGACACTTTGATAATGACCCTTGCAACGATGCTCTAATTATCGGGGAAAGAAAGAACAGAAGCCACTTTGTGTGTTAACATCTGGGATTTTCCGCCATTTCTTAGGAGGCACTTTTTGTACTGCTGCTTGGTTCTGACGATCTATTGCTGTGGAACTACATTAAATGTCACAATAATGCGCTCAGTTAGGCGAGACCGCCACAACATAAGACTTTTATTTCAATACATTTTTCTTCATCTTTGTATGGTATTGCTGTTCATTATAAAGCTAACATAAATCCCTTCAAAACACAGCATAACCTATTACGTTGCATCTTCTCTCTTATACTTAATCACCATGACCCTTGTCGTACCCCCCACGAAAACCGGCGGTTCCCTCCTTTGATACATGCACTCTACATTACACATTAATATATTATTCATACCGAGGACTACAAAGGCCGATTCCATATCCCGGGTCCCGGTTGATACTCCCTAATGTACGGTCTCCCCACGGGTCCATGGGCGGATCGTGGCGGTCGCTTTGGAAGCCGGCCAGCGCATTATCATATACGCCGGAACACTCAATTTTATGTTTCCACGCGCCGCCCTTGTAAATTATATTGCTCAGCTTTATCGTTGACCAAAATTGTTATCATCGATTTTTCTTCTTACATATACGAGCGTCGGGCTGATCATCAAAAAAATTCTTTGATCATAAAGCACCCAAATATTTCTCTGGTACTACAGCCAAATTCTATGCAAGTTCTCAGGCTCCTGGGATTCATTTATATTCCCATGTGGACCTCCGGGTATTCAGGTATTCAAGATATAGACAATCTGAGCTTACAAAAGTGTAAACACGGCAATTTGCGTGTTCCATATGCTACAAATCATCATCATCATCATCAGCCTGTGTCCGTCCACTGTTGAACGTAGGCCTCCCGCATGAGTCTCCATCCTCTTCGATCCTCCGCCTTCCGCCTTCCGCATGCTACAAATATGGAGTGTATATAGTAAAAGAATAAATCCGCTTTCTAGCTGTAGTATATATCATCTTATATTTGGTACTAAAAATTGCTGCCACTCAGTTTTGTCAACTGTCACTGACAATGCCTTGTCCCAAGATATTTCTACTTATGGGATATTCGCTTTTTGTTTCTTCTTCGTAGTATCAATCCGGTGGATTGGATTTCAGCAACATAATCTTGCATCTCGATCTTCATTAATCTCGGACCTCCGCAACCTTCTTCAGCTCAGCATAAGAGCCATGTCCTTGAACATTTGCTGCAAATACTCTCGTCTAAGGCGCCCTCTACAGCTTCTACCCTCTACCATCCCCTCCACAATGTCGTGAAGAAGACTATCGTGGCGCATGATGTGGCCGATCCATCGGGCTCGCCTCTCTGAGATGGTTCTTACAAGGTGTCTATCTTCCTTGATTATCCCTAGAACCTCATTGTACGTGACGTGGTCTCTCCAGGAAATTCCGAGAATTCTTATGTATGACCACATCTCAAAGGCTTTGTATTTAAACTCCTTAAAAGCACTTATCAAGAAAGGATTTCAAAGCACTCGTACGTGGCTTAAAAGTTAATAAACATGTTGAGGAATAGATACTTCTCAACGAGGTTCAAAGTCGAATATCGGGGATTCGAAGAGGCGGCAGCTGTAGTACCCGAGGCATATTTTGAGCGAATTGTCCTTCAGAAATCTTAAGAAGATCGGATGTTAAGAGTTTAATTATGTCAACTGTGTTAGAATGCTTGGAAAGGATTTCATAAGTCCATCATAGATGAAAAAGTGTAAGAAGTATTAATTGAGAGTTCGGAATAGAACCCTTCATGTTAAAAACTTTAAAAAAGGCTGAGTGAACCGAATGAACTTGTGTTTCATGTATTGTATACTATACATTGAAGTGAAATTATTTTTCAAATAAAAGGTTTTTTTATTGAATCGATAAAATCCAACTGTAATTTTGTCGCATATAACTAAAGGTTTCTATCGTATTCTCGGACTTGGTGAATTTGGGCTCTATATAGACTTTAACAACCTTCTCTCTCTCAAAAGGTTTGATAATCAGTCGCGTGATGGCAGAATTAGGAGGAGATTGAAAACACAGACTTTTTCAGAAGCACATTGACATACATTTATGATAAACTTAACAAGCTTCCGGCCTAGGCGGAATGACATACCGGCCGGCACGTTCTTCGGCCGTCAGCACACCACTGACTCCTGCGGCCCGCGGTCGGTCACCAGCGCCGTAAGTGGCGATGTATATTACTAACACACAAGTGAGCGGACTTGTCCAAGATGCCAATATGGCGACGCATAAATGTATGACAAGCGAACAGAAATAAGAGACGAAAGATTGTACATCGAGGTTTTCGGTACCAGTCCGCAAGAGCTACATCATGCTGATGTCAACTTTTATACATAAATAAATAGTTGCACTTTATAAAGAATACCTAGTTTTCTAGACGCAATCCTACCTTAATGATGTTTGACTCAATGATTTACTTATATACAGAACATGAGAAAGGTGACAATCTATGTAAGAAAGGTGGAAAATATCATAAAGTGTTATCCACAGTGGTTGACAAGTTGACATAATATATACAGGTGCACCATAATAGCGCAGACACGTGTATGCGATAGGCTCCCAGTGGCGGATCCTAATAATTTAAATTTTCGCGCGTTACCTGCGGTAATCCGCTCGCGTTACGTCAAATTTGCATGTCGTTGCTGCGCAGGCTGGGTGAATTATGCAAGCGCCACGAGCTATGCAGTTATACATGTCTGCGCAGACTTAAACGCGTTACCTCTAATGCCAGCAATGAAGGCCTGGTGGCCACGCACCTAGCTCAATTTATCTGTTCTCTCCAGAACTAATGGCAGACGAGAGAATAGACATTTGGCAAGTGGAAATTTGGCCAACGGACGTTTGTATTACAGATATTTGGCCAAAACTATATTAACTTGACATTGTGAACATTTGAACACACGGAAACATTGCAAAATAGAACAAAAATAAATAATATAATGGGTTTGTCCACTTATAAAGTACTATCGCAGCTCTGTTATCTCTTAACAAGTGATGGATCAATCAATCAACCGTCCCACTGCTTGTATAATCAGATACCCCCAACACACAGACTGAAGTGACGAAGCAGCTTTCTTTCAGCTTTTTTTAGCAGAGATCCACACAACTTCTTACATCCGGCCCTGAAAATGAGAGACTCCAGATCTGGCAACAAGTCGCAGCAGAGGATTTCATTACTCCAAAGGAAGGCCTCCCAACCGGCAAAAACCTTGACTGGCGGACCTGGAAATTCTTGAACATATTAAGAACCGGAGCTGGTAGAACAAAGGACAACCTCGAGAGGTGGGGAATGCTTCGGCAGGGAGAGTCATTATTGTGCGACTGGGGAGACCTGCAGACCGCCTCACACCTAAGATCCTGCTCCATTGTCCAATGAGCTGCACACCTCAAGACCTAATGCTAGGCAACACACGATGTTGCTTTATACTGGGCAGAAATAATTTGACGTCGCTGACACGAAGAAGAAGATGCGAAACATAAAAATTGTCAACAAATTTCTACTATTTACGTAAATTTTCCAATAATATTGCCAATGTTTAAATTGACACTTCTAATCACTACTGCTATACTAAACATAGTACATATCATAGTGAACCGATATTGGTAAATGATAGTGAATATGGAGGTGGATTCTAAGCCAAAGAGAGGCTGTCGTAGTGAAGCGGATGCTGTGAAAGGTCTTTTGTTCAGCGGAGGATAGTTTCAGTTTTCAGGCCAGCTGAAACGCTTGTCGGACGTATCATCGGACATTTGAATAGAATATAACACTTTATACGCTCTGTTCATTATTAAACACGAAATGAAAAGTTAACTGTGATATGATTTGTATTGTTGACGATAGTAATATAGTACTTTTGATGCATTGTGTATTGTTCAGTTTGTAGCATATACGAGGGTTATCCGTAAAATAAGTTTCCCAGTGATTTTTCACAGTGGTTTCTGACATTTTTGGTAAGTTCAGATTTTACCTATTTTTCTAAATAGTCGCCACTGAGGTCAATGAATTTTTGCATGCGGTATACGAGCTTTTGAATGTCCTAGTCAAAAAAATCTGCCGCCAAGCCACGCAGATACCTGAGAACCACTTCTTCCAGCTCTTCTCGATCGCCGAAATGCGTTCCGCACAGATGTTTCTTCATGTCAGGGAAGAGATGGTAGTCACTTGGGGCTAAGTCTGGGATGTAGGGCGGGTGTTTGACAATACTTCATCCAAATTTATCGTACGGTCAACATTCTTGGCATCCATCGCGCAAACCTTAGCATACACTAGATGCTCCGTCAAAATCTTGTCAATAGAAGTTTTGCTGACTTTAGCTTACGAACCGTCACTCTTCGATCTGAGAGCATCGTTCCCTCACTTTTGCGATTGTTCGTCTCGTAATATACTCGTATGTCGCATGCAAACTGTGAAAACTAATTCTATTCTAAACAATAAAAAATATTTATTATTCAATTAAATATAGTTTTGTTAGAGCTGCATCCTGTTATTATTTAAACCATGTTTTTACGACATGGATGTCCAGCTGTCGCGCCATCTTTTACGTCATCTTCCTGGAGGTCGGATGCCCAGTGGTATTTCTTCAGCTGCTATGCTCACCACTCATTTAGAACACAATCTTTCAATGTCATCTTTCCAGTACCGTCTTCTTGATATTTTCCATCGCACGAAATCTTTAAAGCCGCAAGACCTACTAATTTCAGAATTTATTACAGTCACTTATTGTCAGTTCTGCAACGAGTCGGAGAGTCTAACCAAAATCTTTTGTCGAATAAATGATTCGTATATAATTTTCCACTCTTTAAATCGGTGTAGAAACTGTGGAGATTCAAGATTTTGTTGCTGCAAACCAATCCACCGGATTGATACTACGATGAAGAAATCGATGATAAGCGTTCAGTAAGACAAAATAAATTAAAAATAATTTTAAAAAATATTACTATCAATGTAATACAATTAAAATTGTTCAAAATAACCCATTCAATGCAGCCGATTGAAGCGGACTAATGTCACTATTTAGTAATAAATTAAAAAATGTACTCTCTCTATGATCAGAAGACTTCTGGTATATGAATGGAGCATCCGTGCTTCCATTCATCGAGATTATTCTCACAGAAAGCACTCGACCGCGTAATACGAATCGGAGGCTCGAACCGTACAAAAAAAAGCCTTCCTACCTGTCAACTGACACTATGAGTTAATTATCTGACGCAGGGGCGTAACTAAACGTCATCTATTGGGTCTAAATCGACTACCGTAAACGTGGACGGTCATCCTTCCCTTAAGCGATTTATTTTCGTTTTTGTTTTCTGTGGCATTGTTATACAGGTGAATATTGTAAGAAGCTGACCTCTTTTATAAAAGGCTCTTACAAAATTGTCTAGTTAGTCTCCGTCCGCCCGATACTCCAATGCGTCGAAAACTTCGCATTCAATAGTAACATCCTCTCTTTTAAAAAAAAAGGTTGTTATTCAGTCGCGTTGTGGCAGGATAAGGAGCAGACTAATAACACAGACTTTTTCTGAAGCACATTGACATATATTTACGATAAACGTTACAAACTTATGGCCAGGACCTAGTAACAACATTCGGCCTGGTCAAAATACAATATGCTCTCGCCGACGGTCGGCAGACGACTCGCGCGACCGTGATGGGCTGTCGCACAGCGCCACAAGTGACAATCTCCGTAACTAGTCCAAAATGCCAATATGGCGACACATGCATGTCGACAAACGAACATAAATAAGATACGAAAGATTGCATATCGAAGTTTTCGGTACCAGTCAGCAAGGGCTACATCATGCTGATGTCAATAACTACAAAGCAAGTAATAATCATTAAATACGCATAGGTTAACAAGTGTTTTTATTTAATTTAACAAAAACCTTTTTTTTTAATTATGATCTCGTGGCTAAAAGAAAAAGTGCGTGTTGTAAATATTTTATTTTGTTGTGTATATTGTGTAATAAATTGCACATTTTGCTTTAGATGAAAAAAAAACGACTAGTTTAATTTTTGACATAATTTTCTTATTTTAAGTACATCACAGTAAGAACTTGTACTAAAAATGTATATTTATATTGTTCGGCAATTGAAAATGTGAAATTAAAACATATTTTCTCGGCTTATCACCAAGGATAAGCAAGATTGGTTATTGATCTTTCTTGATGGGTGAACGCATGGGAACACATGGGGAAATCGTTGCCAAAGTTGAGCCACCCTTTGGGATCACATTATCCACGCCTCAAGAACGTTGGACTTATTATACAATATCTTTAAAAATATTGATATATAGATAAAAGTTCACATTCGTCAAGGTTACTATAGATGCCTTCCATACAAGCCATTTGTTCCGGAAGCCGTCAATAACTATTAACATCCTCCTCTCTTTCAAAAGGGTGAAAAATGGCGGATACATAAATGTATGAAAATCGAACAGAAATAAGAGACGAAAGAATGCATATCGAAGTTCGATATACAATCATGTTGATGTCATTATGCAAAGTTTGTTGTCGGTAAATCAACAGTTATAGAAATGACTTGTGCCGTGCCAAATATAAAGGCATCTGACTGGACTGTGTGTTGGCAGTTAATGGAGACCATATGTTCCAGATAGCAATCGGGCATGGAATAAGAATATCTATTTTATGACATTTTTAAGCAGTTTTCACACAGGTTGCGCTCTTGACGTGATTGACTCTAAATGGACTAAGCCGCCCTCACACTTTTTGTGTACCTCGTGATCACGACTATGATTGCCTATACAAGTAAAGCAGAACATGCTATACCAGTGTTTCTTAAACTAAGTAAATAAGTAACTAAATAAAAAAAAAAACATAGTTTAATGTCAATTACTCGAAAATCATCCGTGGAACATAAGCTAAAATAGAAATTTATACACATAATAAATTTAAATGCTTTTTTTGTTACTTTATCTGTAAAATAAAAATATTTTTTAAATATGAAACTACATGCAGGAGAGCACAACTAGTCAAGACCAGTGGACCTTTGATACTCAATAAAGACAGTATGACCTTTCAAAGTGCCTGGACTACTGCCCTGAAGGATGTTGAGAATCGAATAGGAATCTCTGGTGGAGAAGATGAACATGTCTCTTGAAAGGGTTTCAAGATGGGGTGACCTCAACCTCGTCAGTTTCAACATTTCCAAAACACAATCATGCACTTTCTCCACAAAGAAGACTGCTGTGGATCCTGTATCTTTCAATGGTTCTTCTCTTCCAAAGCAAGCTCCATCAACATCCTTTGAGTATCAATCTCGAACGATTTCAAATATTACCAGTCAATTAAATATGAAGCCGGTATCGCTTCCAAAAAACTAGGCGTATTATATAGATCACGTCGGTATTTCAACGATAAACAACTTCTTAAAGGACAAATCCGACCTATCCTTGAATATGGCAGTAACCTTTGGATTGAAGCCCCAAAATACCTCGTAAATACATGTTTTCCGATGCACCTTCTGGTGCAGAGATGTCATGGAACAAGGAATACAACTGTTAACTTTTAGTGGTAGCAATTTACGGTCACCATATACTCCAAAATAAAGTACAATTATATAAAGTTATTTTTTGTTGTTTTTCTGTTTTTTTTTCTCAATTTTGATACATTATTTTTCTTACAGTAAAAAATCACATAAATTTCATAAAAAATGGTGTACCCCGGGATAGGAATGCGAAGTATTCCACGCGGGCCGTTTTTTTAAATCATGTAATAAACCCACTCTAGAAATGCACCGGCCATAGCCCGGTGATCTAATTAACTCGGACATTTTATCCCATAAATATAAAACCGAGAACCAATTTATGGGCCGAGCAAAGGGTTAACCCAGCGATGATAAACCTTTATTTAAATTCATAAAATAAAATAATCGCTTATAAAAACTCCTTCAATATAACATATTTACTTTTTACATCTGAATACAATCTGCATTTCTTCAAAAATGATATAAATGACGCACACTATTCTCTCAATCTCAACATCCAGTAAGTATAATACATTAAAATAATATGATAAGCTCTCGACGAGTTTGCCGGTATTAAAACTTCAAAAATAAATAAAATTTATATCAATGAATTTATCAATTGTGAGCGAAAGCTTTTACTTAAATTTTGAATCTATATTTCATATGTTTTATGTTTATTTTATATGTTAATGATTTCATTTAAGAACTTCATAATCCAGAGTATTTGCAGAAAGTATTCGAGGACATGAATTGTATCGCTTATGCTGAGCTGAAAAGGGTTGCGTTGGACCGAGAGGAATGTAGATCGAGATGCAAGATTCTGTTGCTGTAAACCTATCCACCGGATTGATACTACAAAGAAGAATCCGTAAAAATAAATCATTAATAATACATAAACAATCTTATTTTCAAACGAAATTTAAATGTGATGAATTTATAAAAATACGTGATATACCTTTTGCATAGACGCTGACCTTAAATAAGTTGAAATAAAAAAGTAACAACTGTCAATTGTAGAGTTAACCTAAAAATTAAGAATGGCCTTCGAGTTTGTAAAAGCTGCTTCCCATCGGTTTGCTTAAAATTGATGGACGTACCATTTAATTACCTGAGATACCACGTAGAAGAAAATAATTTATGTATTTAAAATATCATCTGAAAATTAGTATATTGGTGACAAATAAGGCTGTTATGTTGTAATAACATATAATTATTGAATAATATATTATGCAAGTATGCGATAAAAAATTGTTTTCTCAACTACTGTACTCCACTTATTTAGTATTTACCGTAAAATATTAATTTGTAAAGTGTAGTAGTGGCGAAATTGTTCATTTAAAACATGATAATAATTGATTTTAAGAAATATGTCTCAAACAAATCAACCTACTTTGTTTACACATATGGATTAAATTCTATATTTTTACAATTCATAACCATGCGAATTAGGGTGCAAATAAATTAAACAAGCATTCGTTCATTATGCTCCCACTTTTTGGAATTCGCTCGGTGTTAAACTATTTTAAGAAAGTAGCAAAACTATATATCACGTCAACCGATGTCAACGGTCGGGGAATCTTATGACGGCATATGCCGACAACCGATGCGAACGGGGTAAGAAATTAATTTGACGTTTAATGTATAATATATTCGCATTTGGAGGTCCTTAATAATTAATGTCTAAGCTTTTCCAGTTTTGTTATTCAAAATTATCCCCATTAGAAAATTCTTAGTAAAAAGTTTAGTCTTTGCAACTGTAATCAAGTCTCAAAAGTAAAACCCTCCACCCGTGAGGACGGCTCGTGGAAAACATTTTCAGTAAAGAATATATTTATAAAACAAGAAAAAATATTTTTGTAATACTTTCTATACACCAGAAATGGAGGTAGCTTAACAGACTTCGGACCGGAGTATACGATACGAGGACAGTTTTACAGCGGACTGACTGAATGTGACTGCGGCGTGGAGCAGACCCTGTCACACCTTCTGGAGTGTGCGCTGTGTCCGAGTAGCTGAACCCAGGAAGACCTGATGATGGCTGGAAATAACGCCATCGACATCGCCCACTTCTGGGCAGACAGGATCTGACCCTGTTGTTTCCGACACGATTATATACTAGAAATAAAAAAAATGTTAAAATAAAAACAACAATAAAAATTATTTTGTATTATTGCATCATACAAAAATTACGAAAATGTTTGTATTTTACAATGATAAAATTCTTGTGATGTAAGCTTTATTTTGAGTGATCAAAATTTGATAAATCAAATGATCGGTTAAACAGTGTTGTATTTCACAGAAAACATAAAAAAACACTTTATCTGTAATGTATAACGTATTAACATCCTCCTCTCTTTAAAAGGGTGGTTATTCAGTCGCGTGATGGCAGGATTAGGAGCAGATTGATAACACCGAATCATCAACATCTGAAGCACATTGACATATACTTACGATAAAACGTTACAAATTAATGGCTCGACCTAGTCGCAGCATTAGGCCGAGCCACAATACAATATGCTATCGCCAAAGGGCGGGACACGACTGGCGCGCTCGTGATGGCTCTCGCCCAGCGCTACTAGCGGCGGTCTATATAACTAGCCCCAAAAGCCAATATGGCGGACACATTAATGTACGACAAGTGAACAGAAATAAGAGACGAAAGATTGTACATCGAGGTTTTCGGTACCAGTCAGCAAGGGCTATATCATGCTGATGTCAGTATATTATTGTATAAATATTTAAATTTCTATCATTCGCATAACATACGATGACTAATTTCAAACGTTGAAAAAAATACCCTGCTTTCGGTCTTTACTGGTTGCTATAAGAAGGTTCAGAAGTAAAAGCATTTACTTGCTATAACAAAGGTCGTGGGTTCGTTCTAATAAATTTCTACTTTCATACATATTTCACACCCAGCATTTTAAAATGGCAAATATCATATAATCTACCGATGAAATATCTCCATGACCATCTGAAGGTATTCTCTTGTATGAGTTTACTTAAAATATATAGACAACTAATTTATGTTTTATTAGAATGTAAAAAAAAACAATTGTTTCACAACCCGCCCTTGGGGATGCCATTAAACTGTGTCCGGGATTTAATAAGACAAGCCCTCCCCCTCCCACTCCCCACTCCCACTCCCCTATCCTCACCCTTTCCCTGTCCTCCTTCCCCTTCTCCAACCATCACCACCTCACACAAATTATAAGCAAAGTTTTCAAATTTATTTATAACATTCTTGTTTAATTAACGAAAATTTCCTGTTTCATTAACGTAAACAACCTGAATGGAAATGTAAAATAAAATAAAAGTTTAATCTTTTTTAACTGTATCTTATACGCACACCTCTTTTTTACCATACCGTGCTCTTGACATATTAAAACTCATACACTTTATCATATTCTTCATCCAATATCCTAACCTTAACCCGACGATCGCCGTAAGCACACATGTGCGCTCTACGTAGACGATCGATTATCAATATTCGAAAGATGTATTTCAAAATTAACTTCGATTTTTTTCACAACGACATCTATGAATATTTAAAAATATTAACAAATCAAAAAGGATCGATATTTTTCGATAGTTTGGGAGATATTCAAGAGATGGCTGTTACGCTGTTACTACCAAACATGTGGCGATGAAGTAATAAAATCTTTCGTGTATATTTTGGATAAATCACAAATAGTTATTTGTCATTGATCTTTGCCTTCCCGCAGATGTTGTAAATAAAATATACATTGAGTCGCCCCTTAGCATGGTTCTGGACTGGGTAGAGTCAGACTAATCGTCAGATATCATTAAAAAAGCTGATTTACAACGTTCAAATATTCCTCGTATACTACGCCCGCTTTCTTTTCCTAGGCTGTCGTTCTCCGGAGAGTTTCGGAAATTATACATTTAATATACTCAGTTAAACTCGACAACCATGTGCTGCATCTAGTGAGTAAACATTTTTTTATATAAAGGCATGTAGAAGACCACTTCAGTAGAGTTTAAGACAAAAGAGAAAACAAGAATGCTGAATAACCATAGCAGAGGCTTTTAGGATTTTTTAAAATTGTTCTTCGTTGTCATGCATTAACTTCATCACTAACCAGCCTTCCAAACAGCTGGTTCATATGCTAGTTCTTTGTATCTTTAGATATTACATTTTCATATTGAGGCTCATAAATGTCTTCAGCTTAATATTAAAGAAGTATTCACTTGGATTCCTTTGTCCCTTTCAAAAACAATGATTTAGTTGTTGTAGATTTAACTAAACTGGTTATCGTTTGTTCATAAATACATTCAATTTCCAGTTGATGCATTAACGATCCATCCTATGATCTATAACAACTTTAATAACGTCTTCCAAAGTTACATTAACTGAATATGGGTATTTAACATACATGAGACGGGTCTATTGTTTGTGGATAGGTGCAGAAAGGATTGATTCTTTGAGGTTAGAAAGATCAACGGCTATGTTAGAAGCGGCAGAAAAGTCTAAGTTTAACAACATTACGTCTGTATTACAAGTATTGGAGGTGAGACGTAAGTATACTATTATTTATTAGATGAATTGGTCATTTTAACAGATTCAACTAAGTCTAGAAAGTATTTTGGGACTCCAACACAAAGGTGACTGCCGTATGAGGCAAGGCAAAATTATTGTTTATGGAGAAGTAGTATGTAGTTGTTTGTAGGAGAAATATTTACGTGCTTTATAAAGATTTTTTTTTTTATATATATACGGCCTGGACATGGAAGACGAAAAATTAGATGATGATGATGATTAAGAAGATTGTGAAGAAGAAGACGATCTTTTTAGAAATTTGAACCTAAAATTGGTAGTATGACAGCTATGCAACTTAACAAGCTATGTTACGCCCGCAATACATACATAATATACTTTCAAGATTATGTACAGAAGAAGCTTTATGTAATTAGCGTTAAATCTAAACTATTTACTATTTTCCAGCATAAATATTCATACCGCAAATTAATTAGCCGAGGTGAAAATTGCCCGGTGAAAATTCCCATACAACTGCGGGGGCCGCCGTAGGAAAATTAATTAAAAATTGCCAAAGTGGCCGTAAATTATTGCGGACTTAGCCTGTTATGCCCAGCAAACGGGATAAGTGGATCAAAATAGAAAACTGAGAAAGTAAAACTATACACTTAAATTAAATTTAAGTAATAGTGATAGTAAAATACTGAAGTACATTAAAGGAATTTAACATTTAAAATATTTGTTAACTTTTACTCTTGAAACGTAATCAATGTATTATTTGTATTTTTAGTATTCCATTTTACACTCCATTTTAATATTAAATACTCGTAGATAAGAATTTTGCCATGGATAAGGATTTCCCGTGTCTTGTTTTATTATGTATCACATAACACTGTTTCACTTGATGGAAGAGTGTTGTTAAGCGATCTTTAATGTAAACACATACAAGAGAATACCGATAGATGGTGATAGTAAATCTGAAGTCTCATCTGTGGAATTCTATGACGCTCGCCATGACGCATATGACTAAGCGCTGCATGTGGAGTGTTGATCCGTCAACGTCATAGACTACAGCCCGAGATTCACGCATTACCCTTATTATTACAGGAACTTACTACGAATGGGTTGTCTTCACGGAATCTACCACGAGTTTTAATTAATATGCTATGACTGGCATTTTACGGGCGAGGGATCAAATTCACACCAACAATCAATATTTTAGAGCTCAAAAATCGATTAAAATTCTTATTTTTATAATCTCCGTCGGGGATCGAACCCATGACCTTTGGCTTGCAAAGCAAATGCTTTGACCATTGAGCTGTACCCGCCGGCAAAGTTTAGCGATCTATGAAATCTTCATCAGTTCCAACGCATAGTTCAAGTACATAAACGTACATACGAAACTGCAGTCTTTGAAGAGTATGAAATTCTTATCTATGTTATTTATGAAATCCATGTGACTTATTTCAAAGGTGTTTTGAAATAATTGAATCGATAATTCGTGAAATAAAACGTGTATATTTTTGTACGGTTTTTTTTGTTCTACATATATTAATGCCTGAATTATGTCACAGGCAGCTCTTATTGAAGACCGTATGCACCAAATTAGGAACAGATAATGACAGATAAAAGCGTATGCCATTTGCAAATTGAATGACAAATTGTTAATTTGTATGGCGCTCTTTCACCGGGTCGTAGAGCGGCGTCCCTCTCGCACTCGCCCGTTTTAACCCATTTGCGTTTCCTTTTTACCAATGAAAACGCTCCCAGCAATGAATATTAAAACGTCGGAGACGGATTAGATTGACACGCGACTTAAGTGCACACCGTAGCGCAATGGGTTAAATTAAATTTTTATTACATATTTTTATGAAAATATTTTGCTTATTAGGTTGGGTTTAGCCGCTTTTTAGAAAGAAATCGTCCAGGCCTTAGAATCGAGTTAATTTTAGGGTCTCTTTAAAAATTTAGGTTGTCAGGAATCAGATAATTATGGATCAAGATCGGATGATAAATGCAACGCTACCTTAGAAGTGGTTCTACTCAATATATGTCTCTGATACTACAGTGGCCGTCCCTTCAAGTGCATGGTCTCTTGTACTGAAGAGTGACAGGAATATTATATGTTTCCAGCTGAACCTTCGTGAAAAAAAGGCATTGACAATGGTGAATGAGAGAAATGAGTGACCAAAATTGTGGTCACCACATTTTTCAGTTTAGGAATAGGTTTGGATAGAAAACTTACCTTGGCGTATTTTTTTTTGTTATTATATATATATATAATCGTGTCGGTAACAACAGGGTCAGATACTGTCTGCCCAGAAGAGGGCGACGTCGATGGCGTTACTCCCGGCCATCATCAGGTCTTCCTGGGTGCAGCTACTCGGACGCAGCGCACACTCCAGAAGGTGTGACAGGGTCTGCTCCACGCCGCAGTCACATTCAGTCGGTCCGCTGTAAAACTGCCAGGCTTTCATTTGTATCCTCGTCTTGCATACTCCGGTCCGAAGTCTGAAATATTAATTTTAATTAAAAAATAAATAAAATAAATATATGATGTTATGTTTTACATATATTTTAAAGTGATTGCGCATGTTTTCGATCCTATCAGGTTCATCCTGAGCAATGGCTTAACTCTAAACGAACAGTCTATTTTACAGGTTAACGATATACAAGTATTGGTATAAATCGACAGGCGCATATAACTTCCATGGGCAGCATTTTAAAACTAAAACTTGTTGGAAAATATACATTAAAACACGGCTTAAATTGAAGTACTCGTATACTTAATGAAAATGTGTATTATTCAATAAAAGATACATTTTGTAAGTTTTGTTAGATAAATTACACATATATACTTAATTATTATGAATAAATCGACAGGTGTATACAACTGGGATGGACAGTATTTGGAAAACTAAAGTACATTTTTTAAACGAAAATTCCACAATATCTTACATCTAAGGCGTTTAACCAATGCATCCTCCCTGTATTGACTTATGGCGCAGAGACGTGGAATATAACAGCAAGTCGAACACTTAAAATAAAGGTCACCCAACGTGCTATGGAGAGATCCATGCTCGGTGAAGGAATACGCAGATGAACTCAAGTAGTGGATGCTACTCAACGAATAGGCACACTCAAGTGGCAATGGGCAGGACATATCTGTCGAAGAGACGAAGTTCGATGGGAAAGAAAAGTATTGAAATGGCGCCCAAGAACTAGCAAATGATGCATTGGCCGACCCCGTGCGGGAGGCTTACGTTCAACAGTGGACGGATACAGGCTGATGATGATGATTATTATGAAAGCCACTCGCGTAGTCGATAACAGTATGTGAAATTAACAATATGCAAATAAACTTTTAACATTAAAGTATTTTGACATGTCGGAATTTTCATCTCAATAACAGTCATTCTTAAACACCTACGGACTCATTAGCGACGGTCGTAAGTCGGTCGTTTCGACCATTAATAAAAATTAAGCGGCGGTAATGGCGCCGCGGGTGACCCGGGTTCGAATCCCGGCTCACACTTATTAATTATTAACGTTCGGAGTAATCCCGACGTTGATGGATATTCAATCAGGCCACTTTGCTAGCAACAGATACCGAGACACTCCGCGTCTATGTGATGTGATGCTTTTACTTTTTATCTATGCAAATAGAAAACTCATCGGTGATGTGCTCGCTAGCTTTTGGGTAGAACGCACAGTCATTGATCACGTTGTTGAAACAAGGGGCCTTTGAATCAGTTTAGAACAATTTTATATTTTTCTTATTCACAATAATGATTTATATCAATATGCTATCATTCACGATTGTCGATTTCCTTCGCCAGGCGTATTCAATTTTGCTGGTGGGTATGGCTTTATGACAAAGCGTTTGCTTACCATATCGAAAGCCGTGGGTTCGATCTCCGAAAGATTTTTAAGCTCTATTGGTGTAAATTCGATTTCTCAGTCGGAAAAATGTAATTTAAATTGGTGGCAATCAAAAGTCAACCAGTGAATGCGTGATTGCCGGGCTGTATACTTTGGCGGATCAAGAATCCACATGTTGCGATACTACGATTAGCCATACTCAAAAATGGCAAGCATTAATCGAAGCAAATCTACGGATGAAATTTTCCACTACCGTTTGTGGGATTGTCTTTTACGTGAAAAATAAATCCAAGAAAAAATCTAATTGAGAATGAAAAATGAAAACTTTAGTACATTTTGAAAGCGAAAATTCAGCATCGTCTAAGAAAGCCCTTTCTAGAGGCTGTTGTCCAGATATGTACATAATATAAACTATGCGGAGCTTCGAGTGCAGAGATAACATGGCATAATGCTACGATAATAGTGTCTGACATAACTGTATGGCTACAATTTTTGATGTCCATTTGCTTCAACTATTGAACAAACATAAAACCAGGACGTTTAAGTAATGCATCCTCGCAGTAGTAAAATTTAATCTCAAGGCTTATCAAATCAATAAACGCTACCCAACGTGTTACGGAGAAATTCATAATTTGTGTGTCTCTAAAATATATATCCAAAACGAGGATATCCGAAAAAGACCTCGAGTTGTAGACGCTGCTAAAAGAATAGCTACATTCAAGAGATAATAGATGGGATATATCTGTAGAAGAGACGATGTATGGTAAATAAAAGTGTTGTAGTGGTAGTGGCAAAACTGCACCTCCGAACATTCTCTATTTATCTCTCATGAACCTATTCATGGAGGTCAGACCCGCATCACCTTTTTCTAGCTTCCCCACAATATAGTTGAACTACAATACATTTCATTTAGAAGAAACTCCAATTTATTCTTTCACAATGTACGAAAAACTATATATTTTTATAAGCCTCAGATGATCAGTGACTGTGCCGTCGATCTACTTAAGCTAAGAGCAGTTGGAGAACCACTTAATATTTTTTCAATGACTTAGCGCGCGCTTACTTAAGATGTCCAGATACCGTCTATTAAAAAATTTAACGGCACTTTTTGCTGTGATAACTTAATAGTCGTTTTGGTAATATTTATTGAGTGGTATTTAACAGGTTGACTATACACCAAGTCCATCCCTGTCTATCTCAAACTAATAATTCAATACATTTTCTATCCCACATAATATATTAAAACTTTAGTATTCGATTTCAAAATATATGTATATTTTTCTACTGCACCTTGGCTCCGACCTATACACCGCGTTGTCTACACGACCATTCTATTTTTCTATTATTTTTTAATATAAAAATCGGTGGCTTTTCCTCCGTGGTAAATTATCAACGTACAGAGATGCCCGAAAAGACATTAAGCCAACGTGGTTAGGCGTTGCATTAACAATATATGTACAGTAATTGTGTACGAGTTGGGAATATTGCAAGTGCATACTATATTGATCTGTCTCTTGAAGAGACCTGGACTGTATAATAAAGGAATCGCATATAAAGAATAGCATTCCAAAGCATAATGATGGCATTTGTGAAGCAATTATGAAAACTGCACGTGTGAAGCAAGTGCTCGATGAGTCTTTCGGTTGTAAGTAAGCTAAGAAGGGTTTTATCCTGAAATTCAGATGAGTAGATGCTGTGATAATAGAGGTAAGCCAACATGAACTCGAAAATCTACTTGTGTGTTCCAAGAATTTTATGTTAGACTTAAAAATGACTTAAAAGTGATAAAGGACTCATGCAGGAGGGCTACGTTCAAAAGTGGAAGGATACATGCTGATGATGATGATGAAAAGTGTGTAATTATTTGTGTGATGAATTGCTATTTTTTCTCTCAGTCTATTAACACTTGATGTTATTTTGGAGCTCAAATCTTAAAATGGCTGCTTTATTCGAAGAAAGGAAATAAAGGTCCTTTACTAGTATGTATATAGATATAGTTTTATATATGTAAACATATACGTAAACCATAGTGCATATGGCTAAGCGCTGCATGTGGAGTGTTGATCCGCCAACGTCATAGACTACAGCCCGAGATTCACGCATGATCCTTATTATTACAGGAATTTACTATGAAAGGGGTGGTCCTCGCGGGACGACTTTCGTCTACCACCAATTTTAATTAATAGGCTATGACTGACATTTTACGGGTGAGGGATCAAATTCACACCAACCGGGCGTATTTTAGAGCTCAGAAATCGATTAAAAATCTTTTAGTTTTTAATCTTCGTCGGGGATCGAACCGACGACGTTTGGCTTTCAAAGCAAACGCTTTGACCATTGAGCTATACCCGCCAGCAATGTAGGCAGTAGTTGTTTGTTGATTAAATACAAAAGTGAACTTAGAATCGAAGCCTATGTTTGTTATTAATGCGTAAGATGTTAGACAATCATTTATTTATTTCCTTCAATAACATTACAAAATATTTGTACATCTTAATTCATTATTGAAGTATTTACATAAAAGTGTGGCCCTGTAAATTTATTGACACATTTAGTGTCAATGGCCTCACACCCAGAACAAGCGTTAGGAGACTCAATGCAAATAGTTGACTTGTAACCACAAAAACCCTGTTATAAGTAAATCATGGATGACCCACAAAAAACATGGCATTATTGTCACAACATCAAACTTGCAAAATTTCGCCTTCGTCAACACTAGCACTGAATCTGAAGCAATATAAACACTAAATATGTCAATATCTTCACTCAAGTTGGTTTCAACCACTGTTCATTGCGATTCTTTCGTCTTACACGTATCCAGGGTTGAACGATGGTCTTTTCAGGCCACACTTCAGGCTCCATGAGAGACTCTAGCGAAGTCGCGATGACCCCGACTTTGAAAGAAGTTGATAGCGTCCGTCTGCTGATAATCCTCCTGATGGTCATCCAAGAGGGATTGAATGCAGCGGTCACTGCCAAGAAGCTCTGCAAGTCATCAGCTCTTGTATCCGGATGAAGACCCTTGGCGTGAATTCTGTGTGAATGAATGCGTGATTCTTAATCTATATAACACATCCAATATCTCTTACAGCATCAAAATATTAGATGCATTCATTACATACTTAAAATAGTTTCCAAATGTTCCATATAAAATTTCTAGTACACAGCGTGTGATGTAGACGTAGTACAGAGTGGATGGCTAATAGCCGATATGACTGGAGTCGAGTTCAATTACCGGACTGAGGATATTTTAATTTTGACCGGTCAATTTGGATTCATTAATGGCTTTTGACAACTCATCGCCCATTCCAAGTGTCAGATGACTTTCATAACGCGGGCGGAAACAAGGGCGTAACTAAGAAAAATAATCTTAGTCATAACTTCTTATGTTTTCACTGCCAGATTTGGTATTGAGGCTTTTGGGTTTAGCCGTGTGTGGCATATTAATCTTCTCCAATATTTCGAATGCCATTGCAGTGGTATTCTTCTTCTCACGTTTCTTCTCTTTTTCTGAAGAATACCTCTGCAATGGCGGTCGAAATATTGGAGAAGTGTAATTAGCCACACACGGCTAAACCAAAAAGCCACAAAACCAATATTCTTCCAGATAATATATACCTATTTACTCTATTTATATATTTTTAGCACCATTGTCCATTTTGAAAGAAATAACCTATAATTATGCTTACAATTATTTTAAGAACTGGTGATGGAAGGGCAAACCACCCACTACGTTTCTCGACCGGTAACACCGAGCTGCCATGGATAGTCGAGGCATGTTAAAATTATGAGAATTACTTCCATAAAATATCGTGTATATCTATTAGCTGCAAATCTTCTTTGTGGCTAACTTCTAGTCGAGAGTGTGAAATTTTAAGGCATCAGGTACATAAGGTACAGATCCGATCAGTAAAACTATTTTTCTCACAAAAAGTACATTATTTTCATTATATATATTGACATAAGCATGATGTAGTCCTTGCTGACTGTTACCGAAAACTTTGAAATACAATCTTTCGTCTCTTATTTCTAATCGCTTGTCGTGCATTTAGGTGCACCGTGTTGTCGTTTTGGACAGTTCCGCTAACGGGTGTGTTAGTTAAAAATACGACCGCTCGTGGCGCGAGTGAAAGCCGAGACAGCGTGGAGATCGTCAGTCGGTCCCCACCCTTTAGCGAGACAAGGTTGCATTCCGGCCCGTGGCATGTCATCCCGCGGGGTCGAAAGTTTGTAATGTTTTCACGTGAATATAATCAATGTGCTTCTAAAAGAAAGTCTTTGTTTGATGACCTGCTCCTCAACCTGCCCTCACGCGACGTATTAACTCCCCTTTTTGAAAGTGGAGGATGTGTCATATTTAATATTACTATGTATAAATGTGTCTAAATTGTATACCTGGACTGATCTTTAAGTGCTTCACAACTAGCATTACACCTGAGAACAATTACTTGTCCTTGAGTACTCTTTCAGATTATAAGTCCAGTGCTAGTCCCCTCTGAATTGTGAACACTGCACATAAGTGCTTTAGAGAAAAAACACGCAAAAGCGATTAGAATCGTGGCACTGCTTAAAAAGAGATGGAAATAGAAGATAGATTATATCAACGGAATTACTTCCAGAATCGGTAAATGTATGGAAAAAATTTCACGCGAAGCTTCACCTAGTAAAATAAAAAAAATGAGTACGTACTTAAAGCTAGGTTCTACTATTAAACAAAAAACTACAATAGGCAGATTTTTTTTTATAGTAATGATAATCAAATTTTTAGAAAGATTTTCAATTTGAGAGATTGTGTAGTAATGACGAAATCGATGTTGTTTTAAAGGATACCTGGTGATTAGCTTTTTGCTCTTACATAATTACAATTATGATTTTAAAAATTATATATATATTTTAATAAACTTTTTTTGTTACGCCCTTGGCCGGTCGCTCTCGGCCGAGTGCTCGGAGCACTTTTACACGAGCATGTTTCATTAGCTAAGTGGTCGGTCTTGAGAAGTCCTCCCCCGCCTCCTCCTCTTCGCTCCGGTTGCGCCACTGGCGACACTCCTACCCCTCCCCAAGCGTTCGATGACGGGGACTACGTAAATAAATCAGATACAGGACATACCCGACTTACGACTCGAGCCGGTTTTAGATTTACGACGTAGAACAACAACATACATGACTAACGAGGAAGGTCATCTAAGACCACGTAGTTAATTTTGATATCCTTCTTCTTCGTAGTATCAATCCGGTGAATTGGTTTGCAGCAACAAAATCTTGCATATCGATCTCCACTCCTCTCGATATTTTGCGGTCATCTTTAGCTCAGCATAAGAGCTACAACTCATGTCGTCGAACACTTGCTGCAAATTCTCCCGTCTAGGGCGCTCTTAAAATTTCTACCCTAAACTATCCCTTCCACAATGTCGTGAAGAAGACCATCATGGCGCATGATTTGACCGATCCATCGGGCGCGCCTCTCTGAGACGGTTCTTACTAGATGCCTAACTTCCTTGATTATGCTGAGAACCTCATTGTTCGTGACGTGGTCTCTCCAAGAAACTCCTAGAACTCTTCTGCATGACCACATCTCAAAGGCCTCTAGTCTTTTTTTATCACTTTCAGATAGGCACCATGTCTCACAGCCGTACATCAAGATGCTCCAAGTAAATGATTTGGAAAGTTGCTTGCGGAGCTTTAAAGTAATATTTTTTGACTCAAGATTTTTGGTTTTTTTATTGAACACTAGCCTTGCTCTATGATATATGTCTATCATAATTTCAGAGTATTTACCTGAATAATTGATATTTATAATACTGAGGGGTGCGATGGCTTGACTCTGGGGAATGACAAGGTGAGAGAACGGTCAAGGCAGGGTTCCATACCAGTTGCCGTGCAACAGCTCCTGTCGAGATGCAGATCGTGCACTTATCAGCGCGGGTCAGACCATTGAGATGGTTGAGAGCACAAATCTTAGTTAACACTCAATATCTGTGGTTTAAGATATCTTAAGATATCTCGGCGTACAGATGGCTGAGAACGGTGGCCTGCAGAGGGAGCTCGCTTCCCGCCTTGGGAACACAGGAGCGTTTTTTAATTCTACGTGCAATATCTGGGACTCGCAGCTTTACTCGATTAAAACAAAGTGCCGTCTATACAGCGCCTGTATCGTTCACATTCTTATTAACGGCATCTCATCAAGAGGCAATATAGCCAGCTTGGTGAAAATCTTCCTTGTCCTGTCCTGTTTTTGTTACCCGTTACTGGCTGCACGCAAAAAGCTACTTGTTAGAGAGTGGCTGAAGGTCTTCTCGTGATTTTAGGTGCATCAGTTAGATGCCAAATAGACCGCAGTCTAAGACTGCGAGGTTTGTATACTACAGCGAGTCTCGAATTGACTTCTTTGGTAACACGTTGCTAACCTCGAAATACGTGGGAATGTATAAGGAAATGGTGAGGTTGGGAAATGGATTCTGAGGTAATTGAGGTAATATAGCGGTATAATGTGTTTCAAAAGCAGATGCTTGTGCAGAATACAGGTATTGGGGGTACGATAATTCGCCTTTGTGAGGAATGACAAGGTAAGAGAGCAAACAAGGCAGCTTTCCATACTACGTCCGGTAAGGGGTAAAATGGTCCATGGAAAGTAAATAAATGTTTATTTAAATATTACTTTTATTTTTAATTTTAATTAGTTTAATTTATTTGAATTATTTAGTTTTAGTGTTTAATTACTCAACGGATCCGTCATCGCTCTTCAAATATGAGCTGCAGATTTAATCAGATTTAACAAGATCCCAATCCGGCCCTGTCTCTACCAAGATGAAACTTTAGGGTCACCCTATCCTAAATTGAAACCATATCTTAGAAAATAATCAACAACTTTCAACTCCACATATTTCAAATATTATTAAATTTAAAAGCTAACTTTTAACATAACCACACATGTTTCATTAGTCGAGTAGCTCATGACTGAGCATCGTGGCACCAATGACCTTGTATGATTGTAAAGATCTCATCAATGTTGCTCTCTCGTATATAAGTAATGTGGTAAGGTTTCAATCCAAGAATGAGAGTTCATAAAAAGAAATTGTGTATAATTTAGCTGTCGGGTATAGTTTAACGGTCAAAGCGATTGCTTGGCAAGCCAAAGGTCGTGGGTTCGATCACCGACAAAGATTTAAATAAAAGATTTTTGATCGATTTCTGAGCTCTTTAATACCTCCGTTGGTGTGAATTTGTTCCTACAACCGTAAAGTGCCAGTCATAGTCTATTACTTAAACTTGGTGGTAGAAAAAAGTCGTCCTGTGCAGATCACCCGTTCATAGTAAATACCTGTAATAAAAAGGATGATGCGTGAGTGTCGATTTGTAGTGTATGACGTTGGCGGATCAACACTCACGAAGCGCTTAGCCATATGCAGCATGGTAAGCGTAATAGAATTTCAGAGATGAGACTTCAGAATCACTATGACCATATGTAGGTATTCTCCTATATGGGCTTAGATAAAAAAAATGCAATTTTACCGTTACTTATATATATTTTTTTAATGAAACACTTAAATTGTTACTTATTTTGGTTATGAATCTGATGTAAACATTATCGTTGATATAACACTTATTGTCGTAAAGTTTTGATACCTTTTTATTTTTTACTGATAAGATGCTGCATTATTTTCTTCGTCTCAGATATTGAATAAATACAGAAAAGGAAAAAAAAACTCATTTTTTTTACATTTACAGTCTGGGTAAAATTTTTGCGTTTTTTACTTTTTTTTAATATTAAAATTTAAAAAGCCTAGTTCGTCACTGACATAGTTACCAGGGCCGTCCGCAGATTTAGGGCCATAATTAATAAAATTTCGTGCACTCTGCGTGTATATTTAACGTGGTATTTTATTGCGTACTAACAGTCATTAGCGTGGCCGCCAAACGAGCCTTTGATTGCCCCAGTCCGGCTCTTTACACAAGGGCCGCACTCGGGCGATGCAAAAATTAAGCCGATGCATAGTGGTCAATACAATGCAATTTCGCTTTGATTTTTCCATATCTACTTCAAGTATAATTGAAAAAAAAACAGCGTAATAGTGCATAAAATGCAACCATGATTTACTATTACCAGACCTTTTCAATAATTAAAACAAATACATTAACTGTAATTGTAATAATTAAATGGAAAACTAAAGTACATTTTTAAAGCGAAAATTCCGCAATGTCTTAAAACTAAGGCGCGTAACCAATGCTTCCTCCCTGTATTAACTTATGGCGCAGAGACGTGGAATCTAACAGCAAGTCTTACTCATAAAATAAAGGTCACCCAGCGTGCTATGGAGAGATCCATGCTCGGAGTGTCGCTAAAAGATAGAATCCGAAACGAGGAAATACGCAGATGAACTCAAGTAGTGGACGCTACCCAACGAATAGGTACACTCAAGTGGCGGAAGGCGGAGGATTGAAGATAATGGAGACTCATGCGGGAGGCTTACGTTCAACAGTGCACGGATACAGGCTGATGAATAAATGAATAATTAAAATTAAGAACTTAAAGATTTTTTTCAAATAATATATACATATAGCTAACCTCATCAGGTCAAGCTGGTTAGGGCACTCTATTGTCCTGGAGGTAGTAAATGCTCTCCTAAGGCGGATGAACCTTTATGGTCAACGTCATTAGGATGTGGAAATAAAGGGGAAAATACCACATGGGATGTCTTAAAGACATCACATGTATCAGCAAAAAAAATATTGCATCTCAAGTAAAATTTTCCGGAGATAAAATAGTCCCCCAATCGGATCTCCGGGTGGGTACTGCTCGAGACAAAATAACCAAGAAAAAAACTGAGCTGAAAAGGGTTGCGGAGGACCGAGAGGAATGGAGATCGAGATGTAAGATTCTGTTGCTGCAAACCAATCCACCGGATTGATACTACGAAGAAGATACATATATAAATGTTAAATAAAACCAAATTATATATATTTATTTAAATTTCATTTTATAAACAATAAACTTACGTGTATTTACAGAGGTACAATTATATATATGTTTTTAAATTGTGTATTATTTTGTAATTTTTTTTTAAATTGAATTTTTTCGAAGGAAGAGATGAAACTTGCGATGAATTTTTAAAATAAAACATTGGATATTCGAATGGTCTTGACTTGATTCTTCTATATGTCACAGAAAAATTATGAGAAACGAAAATTTGATCAAATTGTTAAGGTCAAACAACTCACGGTTAAGTTAAGTTAGGTTAAGTAAGGTAAGGTTTCGTTACGTCATGATTCGTTAGGTCATGTTTGATAAAAACCCCTATTTACTTCAAAGAGAGACACAGAGTTGTAACTTAAAAATCTTTTGTACATCAGTGACCTAGCTTAAAGATTTCAAGTGAAGAGAAATCCCCGTTTTTATCGTCTTTTTCAGCGATACATCGCAGCTTGCTTGTCGTTCATTTACGGGCCAGCTCGGCCTGTGGGCGGTGAAAGTGGGCGGGGGCGGGAGTAGGCGAGAGCCTGGGAAGAGTGGGCGGGGCGGGAGGAGACTGGATTACCGTTTCATTAGGCTGAGTGCCCTCTTTAGAATGCAGCGCCTCTTACTTAGAAGGATGCCCGAGACCGGCTGATTTGTGCCCCGTTCTACTTAGTCCCACACTGGGCTGAAAGCAACTGCGAACCTGGGGAGAGTCCATCCCTGGTAACCCGTTAAAGAAACAGGAATCTTCATAGAATCGAATGCCTTTTTTTCACAATACATTAAAAATTGTGGAGAAATGACTCACTTTTATATACATATCACTCGCATTTGAGATTTTTGTGACCTAACGTTTTAAAATTTTCCGAAAATTTTGAAAAACCCCCAATTTTTGGTTTTTAACAAAAACGTAAAGGATAATACCGATACATTGTGATTAATAAATAGAATGCAGTTAGGCATTTATGCATCATTCTGTGGCCTTCAAAAAACTATGTTTTAATTATTTTTTTATTAATAATAAACTACGACTGGCGCTTTTAAATGGATCATATTGACATCACATGATGTTATTTGTTGAGCTTAAAAAATGCTTTTTTTTTTTTGAATCTTCGACGTCGATTGCACCTCCGATATGGGAAAAAATGATTTAAATCTATGTTATACCTGCCAGTAAAATAATCTCATTTATGCTTTATTCCGTCATATTTCAAGTCATATTATATATTTTAATGTTATCTGTATAATGTTGCATTAAATCGGAATTATTATCGATTCGATGCGTTTCATTTACTACATATTTAACACTATTCAGCTTTTTAAAGTAATACTGCTGCACGTATTAATTCTAGTATTTATTTTCTTAATATTTAAAATCCAATGAAATTAATTTTATTGATTAAGAATTATGTTTGAGTGTGTTTGTGTTAAGAAATTTGACCATGACGTAAAAAAAGTTTTTTTTTTTTAAACAAATTTAATTAATATCTTAACTTTTATGTAATAAACTAAATAAAACACGCTTCTATGTTAATATTCGAGTTAAAATTTTGTACTGTTTTTGACAATCTGAATTCATTAAATAGGAAGCAGATTTGGAATGGAAAAAAGGATAAGAAGAATAGCGGGAGTGGCTTGTATGCGGAAGGCAGAGGATCGAAGAGGGTGGAGACTCATGCAGGAGGCTTACGTTCAGTAGTGAACGGATACAGGCTGATGATGAGATATGGAATGATGACAGTGATGACACTGAGTGGCTGTAGTTAGTGAAAAAACGTCTCCTGCTTGTATTAAAATGTTGATAAACGCTGAAGTACACCTCGTACTGCGGCCGTATCGCTTTACTATTCTGCGGTACGCGACGGTTACTTATCTGGGGACATTCCTACGTAATGCCTTCGGGCGGAGAGCGCTGGATTAAGATTCCGGGGCAGCCATTTGATAAAGTGGTGACCCCTAGCAGAGAGGGTTAGTCACTTTGACGCAGCCAGGTCCGCGCTGAAAGCTCCGGAGCCTTATCCAATAGCTGATATTGGAGAACATGTAAGAGCCTTCACAACTCCTGAAAATACTACGTTTTCATGCAATAAAGTAATGTTTGACACTCTTAAAAACGATCAGCAAATATTTATTTTTCAGTACACATTCAAGTACTGAATATTTACCTTAATATATAAATAATGATATTTATTAAATTTTGTTATGTTTATTTGCTTATCCCAAATAACTGATATCTTGCAAGTATTTTAAATTTTGCGTAAGGCTGAGATCTACTTTAAATATTTTAGTTAGCTATATAGTCAGATTCATGCTTAATTTTCTAAAATATAAACAGCTTAAAACAAATACACTCCTATAAAATAATTTGCAACAATTTATACACATATAAATTTATATCATATATCTTATAACATGACACTTACTTCATCAATTATTCAAAGGAAAAGTTACAATGTACTTGAGAATTCCAACAATCGACAGTATACCCATGTCTTGGTACATTGCACACTTAACGTTGACAACTAAGCCAATTATCCATCGAATCGAAAAATCAATGCATTTTGTAAGTTAATTTATAATTTTCGTCAAATATGACACTTATATGCAGATTAATTTCGCTTTGATTTTTCCATATCTACTTCAAGTATAATTGAAAAAAAAAACAGCGTAATAGTGCATAAAATGCAACCATGATTTACTATTACCAGACCTTTTCAATAATTAAACAAATACATTAACTGTAATTGTAATAATTAAATGGAAAACTAAAGTCCGAAGAACTCAATTAGTGGAGGCTACCCAACGAATAGGCACACTCAAGTGGCAATGGGCAGGACATATTTGTCGAAGAGACGACGTTCGATTGGGAAGAAAAGTATTGCAGTGGCGCCTAAGAACTGGCAAACGAAGCATTGGCCGACCCCCTGCAAGATGGACTAACGACATAAGAATGATGGCGGCAGTGACCTGGATGCGGAAGACGGAGGATCGAAGAGGATGGAGACGCATGCGGGAGGCTTACGTTCAACAGTGGATGGATATAGGCTGATGATGATGAATCGTTATGTTGTTATATTACATATACGTATATCGTGCCTTAATATACAACGATTGATACACATACAAATTTATATAAAATATCATATTATACCTGTATGACACTTAATTCATTAATTAATCGTAGAAAAAGTATGTGAAAGCAATGGCTGTGTGAATTTGAAGAGTAGACAGTATAGCCATGTCTTATCCATTGAACTTGACGTTGACAACTGAGCCAATTTCCCATCTTATCGAGTCGACAAATCAATACATACTCTTATTATTGCGTAATATTTATCATCAAAGATGATACTTATTATATGCAGATTTATTTTGCGAATATTTATAGTGATTATTCTAATATTTTTATTGCTACGGGTAGATGAAAATAGATAAATCTTCGCGTTACAATACACCAAATAATAATTTTGTAATTAGTAATCAAAAAATATATTTACTTTTACCTGAACGGATATTTTTCTATTGCTCAATGACCAGTAAAAGATATTAATTTCATACTCTTGGCATTTTTTAAAAATATTTTTCGCAACCCTGTTTTGCATTACATAGTTACAGTATGCATGTCTTTAATTAGATGAAAAAGAAATCTTGTTACAAAATACCAATTAATTTAATCACGATAATTACAACAATGTATCAGTTAATTATTATAACAATAGAAAATAACGTAAACGCTGCCTGAATTGAAATATTCCATTTGTAATATCAATTGCACGATTTATTTATTTCTTCACTATTAAATAATAAATATAAAAACATCAAAATGAATGAAATAATGAAAGACATTAATTAAAAAATATCCTTTCATATTTAAGGCTATTCTCAAATCGGAAAAAAAGACAGATTTCAACTCTAAGCAATGTTGACATAATTACGCAATTGGAAATAAATTATAACATAGGACATTAAATGAATTTCCAAAAATGAACAGTATTTTTCTACCATCATTTCGATATCTGGACCTATACACCATTTTTTTGTATCGATGCGAATCCTGGAATTTTACCAAAAGCAGCCGTATAATGAAAGTACACACAGAAGCCTTCTCTTCTTCAGTCTGTCAAGAGGCCTGATTTTTTTTGTAATCGCATGCCGGAAAGCACAGCTGGTCAAGACCAGTGCACTCTATGACGCTCAGCCAGGGAGGCTGGACGCTGCATGCGGGAAACATGAGTTGTGTTCGTGTTTGTGTGTGGGTTGGAGAGATTGCAAATGTATATTTATCTGTTTCGTGAAGAGATCCAGATTGTAGGAAGGAGGAAACACAGACGCTGGAAGAGCATTCCAAAGCTTACCGGTGGCATTAAGGAAGGAACTTTGGAAACTGCCAGTTCTTGGTCGACACACATTAACCGTGTATGTTCGGCAAGTGTAAGACGAGTTTGTCTTTTGTGGGTGAGTGCAGGAGAATTAGTTCTTTAAATTCCGAAGAGCAGCGACCGTGGTAATAACGGAAGAAAAGACTAAGTGAACCAATCTTACGCCTGTGTTCCATTGATTGCAGGTTAGACGTTAGAGTAATTGTTTATCAAACGAATTCCTCTTCTTTGAACTGAGTCAATTAATTAATTAAGCTGAAAAGGGGAGGGGGCCAAGGCGGTTTAGATGACCATATGCTCTAAATAGGAAACGTTTATGACTGTGACGTATTTTTCGTTGAGATTTTTTGTACTTTCAATTGATACAGTTTAAAACGTACATAGTTTTGCAAGAAAGTACACAAAATGATTTTTTTTTACCTTTGCACAGAAAATATTGTTTTTTTTTAATATTTGCAACCCTGCTTTGTTCCAGAGTGTTCTGGAATGCTATTTTCTTGTTCGAGCCAGTAATTAGATCGAAAATCTAATACACAGCACACCGTATACATACATACGACGCAAGTATACAAGTATAGTGGGTCTATGAGATGTTGCTCTCGTTTTATTGTCTCAATATTCCGCTCATTAGTCCAATTAGAGGAGCTCATTAACAAGGCGAGTGAAGGAGACAACATTCTCAGACCCAACTTCGTGCTATACTTAGAACGGCAGTTCTTAAACGATGGTCCGCGAAACTCTCATACTTCGTGATACATGTAATGTTCTTGATGCTCCTCGGTGAAGGCTTCTTGTAAATAAATAAATATACTGTTTTTATTTTATTTTATCTTCTCTGCTTTACATTATATTTAGCTTAATTAAGAAAATAATTCCATAATACTTGTAGTGTTATTATAAAATTGTACATCTCTTACCTATATAATCGACTGTCAGTTTAGAATGAAGTCATTGCATTGATTAGGATAGATTCGATAGAGTCCAAAACAGGTGCATTCATTTAAAATAAATGTGAAATAAAAGTAAATATTTTTATTCTGTTTTTTAATATTTTAACAAAAATTATATTAAAATATAATTATGCACTTTCACAAAGTATTGTTACTTAAATTTAACGTTTTTAACATGATTTGCCAAAACTAATAGAAACCAGTCTGACATTCACGTATCGTTCATATTTACCGAGACTATAAATTGGCGGTGTTGACGTGACGATTTTCACCTACGACAAATTTTCATAAAGAAGTATTTTACAGGTAAGCAATTAAGAGTCACACACATTGGTGTGAAATTAATTAAGGTTTAAATATATATTTTCCCTTATCCGTTCCTGTTGCTAAACGTAATTGTTTAGCAACAGTAGTTAACATGTTTGAGCAAGTTCAAAATCATTATCAAAAAAAGATCTAATCTGAAATTAAATGTTGATTTTGTGGCTTTGTAAACGGTCTTTTTATTTTAAAAAGATTCCGTATCTCCAAAAACTTTAAGAACCACCAATTCAAAATATTGTGCTCAAAAACTTTTTCTTCGCTTACGTGAGAGTATATATAGTATGCAGGAGAACATTGCACATAAGAGAAAGTATCAATTTAATTGATAATGATATGTAGTGATTTGAATAATTTATCATTACATTTATTTCACTTATTAACACCTCTTGGTGGTGATTCCCACCCCAGAGATCTCTGAAAATTGGGATACTGCAACATTAAATTTGTTGCCATAGGAAGTAATAATATATTTCTCCGAGCTCCAAACAACCTTCTACGCTTAATAGATTCGTGTACAAAATAACATTTTGTCTTATAAATAATGGTTTACTTACATGTAATATCTAATCTTTGAAAAGCACACGTAAGAATGTTTCAATTTCTTACCTTTATTACCATGATATCTGTTCTTCTAAACTGAAAGAATTAATCCCTTCTAAGCCTACTTACCACTGAAAGACTCGCTGATACACGCTTAATTAATGTCGATTACAAATTGAAACACTTAAAAAAAACGCTATTATCAGTCTCTGAAAAGCTCTTTTAGCGTCTGTTTTCTCTCATTATTAAAGCATGTATATCTTTAAAAAATAAAAATAAATACATCATAAAGCTTAAATCGGAAAAAACCATGTTATAAATGTTCGGAATTAATTCCTAGCAGGTTTTGATAACAATTGTTATTTTGTCTTTCTATGAATTTGTATTAGAATGATTGATTCCTTATACGGCTTTTCGCTTTGCGGCCAAGTTTCGTGGAACGTATCTAGGCCGTAAAACGAGGTATGGGTATACGTAAGACCCCGCTTAACGGGGGATACGTTCCACATTTACCTCATCTATAACCGGTTTGTTTCGCTAATTTGTCCAATGTCTTTGCTCTTAATTAAATCTAGCTGTGCACAATTCGGGGAATCCCCGGGTTGAAATAAAAGAGAGCTGAATCGAAACAGCGCTAAACGAAACAGCGTTAAGCGAGGTCTCACTGTACTTGAATTATAAATATAATAGTATGGTACTTGCATACTCATTAAAGATCACATAATAGTATTTCATGCTTCAAATGGACATAAATGAAATTCGAGAGATTTAATTGAAGAGTTTAATTAAGTAAATAAATCCTCAATCCTTTCAGCGGCTTACTTAAATGCCTCGTCTCTCTCGTTTCACTATGGCATTGAAAGTTGTTAATTAATTCACATAATTAAATGCGATATAAAATAGTGAAGTCGCACAATATCTCCGCTGCCTACGACCCCCGCCTGCCAATTAGCCAGGAGAGCATCTATTGTCCATCTGTGTACAGAGACTCCTCTTGTGTCACTTAACTCATTAAGGAAGCTTTCATACTTTTTAATCCAGGGATGTCCAAAATACATTGTTTTAAAGCATTTATTAAGCACAATAATAACAACCGTCATATTAATCACGCCCAATCAAGCCATAGTTCAATGGTCAAAGCGTTTGCTTTGCAAGCCAAAGGTCGAGGGTTCGATCCCCGATGAATTTTTAATCGATTTCTGAGCTCTAAAATACCCCAGTTGGTGTGAATTTGATCCATCACCCGTAAAAATACCAGTCATAGCCCATTAATTAAAATTGGTGGTAGACGAAAGTCGTCCCGTGACGACCACCCATTCATGGTAAATTCCTGTAATAATAAAGGATGATGCGTGAATCTTGGGCTGTAGTCTATGACGTTGGCGGATTAACACTCCGCATGCTGTGTTTAGCTATATACACCATGGTAAGCGTCATAGAATTCCACAGATGAGACTTCAGAATTACTATCACCATATGTCTGTATTCTCCTGTATGTGTTTACATAAAAATAAAAATAAAGTCTAAAAATCCTAATTGTTCCCATATTTCTTCGTAATATCAATCCGGTGGATTGGTTTGCAGCAACAGAATCTTGCATCTCGATCTCCATTCCTCTCGGTCCTCCGCAAACCTCTTCAGCTCAGCATAAGAGCTACCGCTCATTGTTCCCATAATCGCACGATATCTGTTCTAGATCACTCGGTGTACCATAAATAAGTTGTATATATTACTGTTTAAAGCAGCGGTCGGGGAACTTTTTTAACCACTAGCCAAAAAATATTTTCGCGTAAGTCGATATTACCCCAAAATATGTTTGCGTAAGTCGATATTACCCCTTCCCCCCATTTCTAAAAGAAGACAATCAATGTATATTTAAATAAACATTATTTATTTAATTAATTTAGACGGTAAATAAAAAAAAAGTAACATGAAAATAGTAAGTTATATGAAATACCAAACTAGAAAAATTTCCTTATTACCCCAGAGGACATATTTTAACCCCATTTGGGGTAATTTACCCCGGTTCCCCGACCGCTGGTTTAAAGATAACGTATGCTCCAATTAAAAGACGGTTATTAATTCAAGCTACATCCCTGTTAAAATGGATAATGCGTGAATGCCAGGCAGTAGTCTATTGCCGTTACGGGTTCAAAACTCCAGCGCTTACCCTTCTTAAAAATGGTAAGCGTCATAGAATTAACTATTTTTTTTAATGTCGTATCGTTAGACATCCCTTATCCGTTTTGTCGTTGAAACATATGGTCACCACAAATTGTCTCTACTCAGTTCTCTCAGTTGACACTGATCATGCTTTGTCCTAATAAACCTTTACATCCGAAGGTCCACCTGGGAACACATATGTCAACCAATGACGTCTAAGGTAAATATGAAACCCACGGAATAACGAGACGGCCACTGTAGTATCTGACGTCTATTTGGAGTGATTTTTTTATCAAAATATTAGCTCGATTAGCAGATTAGCTCTCCAGGAACCCTGAATCATTAAACCCATTTCATTACCTTCATTGAATTATGAAACATATAAAATAACATTGATTTATTTAGTAACATTTATATAGGAAAAATAATTTTACAGTAATTTAAAGTTTATTTTAAAATTAACTTAAAAGTGTAAAATAATTAAAGGATCGCCATCTATCAGTAATCGTTGATGATATACTTTTTAACTTTTACTAAATATTACTAGTACCAAAATCTTATGGTTTGTATTTTATGGTTTGAATTCAAAATATATTTTCTAAAGCATTTGTGAATTTTTCTCCTCGCGTCGTTTTTTTTTGTTTTTAATCTCTTTAATTAACATTTTGACAACCCTGTTTTCTTCTATTTAAATTCTTTCTGGATTCTTCAAAACGTCATTAAATAATTAAAAATAATTAAACTAATTAAAACCTTATCCGATGCGAGAGCTGGGATCGTACTTGGCGACAATTCCAGGTAATTAGTGAAATATCCCATTTTTTTCAAACCCCTCATAATCTTTATCAACGCCGCTGAACTTTATCGAGATAATTGCAATGTGTTTATGTTGCTCATTAACTTTTATCTAATTACCCTTATGGAATTCAATTAATAGGCTTAAGACACATCTACTAGAGACCTTTTGAAAATGTGGATAATTCTGTTAATATAATAATAGTTATTATTTTATAAAATTAATGAAATCGTCCATAAAATTCAAACTTTTTGTAAGTTTGTTGAAGAGAACTAACAGAAGCATTTTTACCTTCCAGCAAAATATATACCACTAAATAGACTGATGGCTTATATCCGAAATTACAAGTAAGGGTTGTCGAGATTATATATGAAATTAATCTATTTTCTGAATACATTTGCCGCGGGTATAGCTCAATGTTAAAAAGCGTTTGCTTTGCAAGCCAAAGGTCGTGGGTTCGATCCCCGACAGAGATTTAAAAAAAATGTTTATTAATCGATTTCTGAGCTCTAAAATACCCCCGGTAGGTGTGAATTTGATCTCTCGCCAGTAATATCCCAGTCATAGTCTATTAATTAAAATTGGTGGTTGACGAAAGTCGTCCAGTGAAGACCACCCATTCATAGTAAATTCCTGTAATAATAAGGATGATGCGTGAATCTCAGGCTGTAGTCTATGGCGTTGGCGGATCAACACTCCACATGCATCGCTTAGCAGCATGGTAAGCGTCATAGAATTCCACAGATGAGACTTCAGAATTACTATCACCATCTGTCGGTATTCTCCTGTATGTGTTTACATACAAAAAAGTTTAACGAGCCGTTTTCCCCCTATATCCATTAAAAGTTATGTAATTTTGTTAGTTGTAACTGGAGTGTTTATTTCTAATTATACTCAAGTTGAATCGATACTAATTGTGTCTTGAAAGTGACGCAGAAGGAAAGTAGCAGCTGTCAGTTTTTGCTCTGGCTCTTAATCACCACTAATCCGGCCAATAGTCGCTCCTACCTGTCAATGATGACGCTGGACAAAAAACCGACACGGCATCTCATTAGGTGGCTGAAGGTGGACCGGCCCGGCTCGGGAAACCTCGGATCTGGTTGCAGCGCTAAACTGTGATTGCGTTACGAGGTTCGTTTACATCCATAGGCGCAACTGTCTTAAACTTCTTCTTCCGTATCTGGTCTTAAGATTTTTATATAGATTTTATAGAGAACACAAGAAGGGATGTGTGCTTAGGTATGCATTTCTTCCGGCTGTTGCGTGGCGTGTTCGGAAATCCTCAAATTCTGTTGAAGATCGGTTTGTGTGTCCCCGATTAATATCTGAGAATAAGGAGGCACATATTGTTCGCTCTCCTAAAGAATAACACTAACCTGCGAGAGACTATGCCTTCTGGGAGAGGGATCATACTGCTTAACCAAATCGCCTCGGATATTGATATAATTCACGTAAAGAAGGCTCAATTCAGACATGAACTCCACGATTTTCTTTGGAGGAATAATTTGTTGCTTGTCTTTATTACTTTGTTCATAATATGTATTTAATCGTTAGTACCTATATTTGCATATATTGTATTATTTTTAGAATTAATTCTTATTGTGCTTCAGATATGAATTTAGTTGTTAAAATTTGTAATGTTTCCGTAAAGGAAAAAATAAATAAAATTGAAAATATATTTTTTTTAATAAAAAAAAAATGCAAATAAATAATTGCGTATTGTATGTCCCTGCGAATCACATTCAATTTTAGACTAGAGATGAACAAAATATATATATATATATAGATATATAATAAATTTAAGTCTAGTTCATCGCGCGCGTTTATCTGACGACGTCTTTCATGTAGTTCAACAGCAACTATTACTATAATATCGCAAATATCCTAGCTCGAACAAATGGGCGTCATAAATTGCTAACATGCAGTTAATGTATAGTCATGATAGATTTACATTATTAAGATTTAAAGGTGTTAAATTATATTAAAATAGTTTTAAATTGTACATAAAAGGGCTTCCAGGAACTTTATTAAGAAATATTGTTTGTCATTGACAAGAATCGAGTCTCACCTGATAAGCCATAATTTTATAACAAACCATTTAAATTGTATGACTCCCTCCAAATAATTTATATAAATAGATACATTTTTTTAAATAAGAGTAATATAGTGTACACGAGTTGCGCCTCTGAAACATATCATTAAGAGATTTCAGTTAGTCGGCGATGTTTTTTTTTGTGTTTTTTGTCGTTTTTAGTTGTCGTTTTTACGCACATGTCCCCTTCCCTCGCCTCTCCCACGCCATCCACTCCACGCCAGCTCCTGTGCCTGTTCAGATGAGAAAATAATTACGTAGACGGAATTTTTATTTAGTCAAAAATGCTCTCTTGTGCGCTCAGTATGGAGGCCCCCAAAGCGAAACCTCGCATCTGCAACAAATTTTCAATACATTTTTGTGTGTTTTCTCTGTATTATTGTTATAACTGAAGCTATAAAGTCATGAGAGTAAGCCGCAATGAGCAGCAGAAAATTAACATATCAATGATAGGAGTACCCCTGAAAGATGCAAAAGAGTTTATATACCTTGGAAATACGATCACCTGGGATGGCAGAACAAAAAGAGAAGTCAACAGTCGCATACATCAAGGCTAGCTTTTAATAAAAAAGCAAAAATTCTTCAGTCAAAGAATATTACTTTAAGGCTCCGCAAGCAACTTGCCATAACATTTGCTTAGAGCATCTTGATGTACGGCTGTGAGACATGGTGCTTATCTGAAAGTGATAAAAAAAGACTAGAGGCCTTTGAGATGAGGTCGTACAGAAAAATTCATAATCAAGGAAGATAGGCACCTAATAAGAACCATCTCAGAGAGGCGAGCCCGATGGATCGGTCACATCATGCTCCACGATG
Source organism: Glossosoma conforme (assembly GCA_022606575.1). NCBI lineage: Eukaryota > Metazoa > Arthropoda > Insecta > Trichoptera > Glossosomatidae > Glossosoma > Glossosoma conforme. The sequence goes on along the minus strand of JAGTXR010000107.1, from coordinate 3,800,886 downwards.
GTCTTCTTCACGACATTGTGGAAGAGATGGTCTGTAGAGGGCGCCCAAGACGGGAGTATTTGCAGCAAGTGTTCGAGGTCATGAATTGTAGCTCTTATGCTGAGCTGAAGAGTGTTGCGGAGGACCGAGAGGAATGGAGATCGAGATGCAAGATTCTGTTGCTGCAAATCAATCTACCGGATTGATACTACGGCTTGATACGGCAGATAAGCGAATTAAAGATGACAGTGGCGAACATGAAATAGACCAACTGTCATAACAAATAAAATTGCATATGCAAACACCGTGTATTATTATTCAACTAAAACTAACATTATTAGATATGCATGTTAGGCGAGCAAACATAAATTAGAGAAAAAAGAGCGATTTTCGAGGCTTTAGGCATCAGCTTAAAGTTGCCTATCAAGTTGATATTCTACTTCTTCGTGTCAGCGACGTCAAATTATTTTTTCCAGTATCTGGCAACATCGATAGCTCGTGTGATGCCCAGCATTAGGTTCTGGGATGTGCAGCTTGTTGGGCACATGGATCAGGATCTTAGGTGTGAGGCGGTCTGCAGGTCTCCATAGTCGTACAATAGTGTCTCTTCCTGTCAAAGCATTCCCCACCGCTCAAAGTTGTCCTTTGTTCTACCAACTTCGGTTCTTAATCTGTTCAAGGATTTACAGGTCCTCCAGTCAAGGTTCTTGCCAGTTGGGAGGCCTAGCTTCTATGTTTCTAAGGTGGAAACAGCAGACTTGTGTCTTTGATGGCTGTGGTTTGAGATGATTGTTTTTGTAGTAATGGGACATCTCGTTTAGTCTCTGGCTTAGGATGTCCTCAACTTCTTCAAATGTTGTCGCTTGCGCTGCCAAACCTAAGCTAAGTCTAAGTTGATATCAATATATATGATTCAAAAATTTATTACGGTTTGTATAATAGCATGTGGTGTTCTGTTGCGATAGCGTTAGTATGCCGAGAGCGTCATGTGAAATGCCGTCATTAGGAGAATAATGACTATTTCTGTCTGTTTTCGGCATTCGTTACAGCGAGTGTGTTTCCTCCGCATTCTCACGGCCGGAGGGGAATGTCATTATTTTTAGATGACCAGAGATGTGTCCCTCGATAAAAGGCTGACTCTGCGGACAAATGCCATTTTTTTACAACAAGTTAAACACATGCTTCGACCTGGAGCAACTTTTTGCACGGCGCAAAGTATTCCGCAGATTGATTGCTCAGCAAGCAATCTTACACAGTTAACCCTCCGACAACGACATTTTTTCAATAGCTTTTGCGGCAATTTTCATATAACAGTACCTTCTACAGTAGACATTTCGCGTCCGACTAATCATCCGATCTTATTAAGAAGTTTAATTAAAAAAAAATGTTTCTTTTATATTGTTTTTTTTGGTAAGATTTAACGTTCAATAGAGCCTAAACAGTCAATCTAACTAAAAAAATCTAAATGATTAAGTGTAGTAAATTTTATGTTTGTTTTTGTTCTAAATCAATTTTCTTTAAAGATGCAATTTTTTTTTATGTAAACACATGGTGGTGATAGTAATTCTGAAGTCTCTAAATGACGTTTATTTTTCTAGTATTATTTTGCATTTGTGAAGCTTTCTTTTCGAACGTAAATTTGGTCAAAAAAAGTAAAACAACATACGTAAGCATTTTTTTTATGAAAACGTTAATGTATTTCCCCCTTAAATTTACTTTTTTTTCCTTAAGCCCGTATTTATTTTTACTTTAGCTTAAGTACTATATATATAATCGTGTCGGAAACAACAGGGTCAGATCCTGTCTGCCCAGAAGTGGGCGACGTCGATGGCGTTACTTCTGGCCATCATCAGGTCTTCCTGGGTGCAGCCACTCGGGCACAGCGCACACTCCAGAAGGTGTGACAGGGTCTGCTCCACGCCGCAGTCACATTCAGTCGGTCCGCTGTAAAACTACCAGGCCCTCATTTGTGTCCTCGTCTTGCATACTCCGGTCCGAAGTCTGTTAAGGGACCTCCATATATTCCACCCTTGGTCATGTCCAGGGGCTCACCAAAGCAACCCACGACGCACTCCACCCTATGTTTGGGTACCAAAAGATAACTACACGGCTCAAATCAAGAAGAAGTTTCCTACAGTCGACAACGGAACTGGAGATACCTGAGGCCACCCTGCGGCTGAGCATGTGGAGAAGCGCAACTGAGGGGAATACTTGGATTGCCCCGAAAGAGCTTAAGTACTTATTAATATTATCTGGATGTCTTCATTGAATCAATTTTAAATAAAAATGATTTTGTAATTTATGACTATTAAAATTAAAAAAAAAAACATAAATTGCGTATCGCATGTTCTGTCATATCACATTCATAAATGTCATTTGAGTTTCGCAAGTCAGACTGTTTGACCGCATGACTCCGCAGTCATGTCAAGGAGTCACGTGTCGCGTCAGGAGTCGTCACAGCATCGCGTCCTGGACCAATTAGATGAAGACATGCCCATCACTATCTCCAGGATCTCATCAAATTCATTGTCCTCAGTAGAGCTGCCCAATTAAACACTGACGCGAAACTTCCTTTGTGACGACAGACGCATAACCTCTGAGAAACGCCCAAGTAATAACGGTAAAAAAGACTAAGTGAATTCTACCTTACGTCTGTATTTCATAGATTTGAAGTATGACGCATGAGTACCTTTATTTAATATTCATTCATGTTTTGTCTACAGGTGCTTAAATTTTTTGCAGTGGTCATTATAATAGCAATAAAAAAGATAAGAGAATCCACCCGAATCAATCTAGAGATGAGTCGGTTGGTTGCGTATGACTTCAAGATGAATTGATTGTTTGAGTTCAGAGGAATTTATTTACATATATATTTTTTTTATGTAATCGCATGTAGGAGAGTGCAGCCGGTCAAGACTAGTGCACTCTATGACGCTCAGCCATGGAAGCTGGACGCTGCATGCGAGAAGCGTGTATTGTGTTCGTGTTTGTGTGTGGGTTGGAGAGATTGCAAGTGTATATTTATCTGTTTCTTGAAGAGATCCAGATTATAGGAAGGAGGAAACAAAGACTCAGACATTTCAAAGCTTACTGGTGGCATTAAGGAAGGAACCTTGGATACTGCCAGTTCTTGGTCAACACATTAACCGTGTATAGATGTTCGGCAAGTGTAAGACGAGTTTGTCGGTTGTAGGTGGGTGCAGTAGGAATTAGTTATTTAAGTTCCGAAGAGCAGCGACCAATTTAATAACCGAAAAAAAGACTAAGTGAACCAATCTTACGCCTGTGTTACATTGATTGCAGGTTTAACGTAAGAGTGTCATTGTTTATCAAACGAATTGCTTTTCTTTAAAAATAGGCAATTAAGTTTAGAAGGTATTATTTTGGGGCTCCAATCCAAAGCTGACTGCCGTATTCAAGGATTGGTCGGATTTGTCTTTTATATAGAAGAAGAAGTTGTTTATCGTTGAAGTACCGACGTGATCTATATAACACACCTAGTTTTTTGGAAGCGAGACCGGCTTTATACTTAATTGACTCGTAATATTTGACACATATATCGAAGTACAAAATAATATAAAGTAACTATTTGTCAAAAATCTTATTAAAATTAATATTATTTGTTCATTGCCCATATCATCAAATAGAGTTACTTTGATTTTTATTAATAAAAATATAATGTTACGTTACGTAAAATTATGATTAAAAAATATAAATTAAAAATATATAATATATCAGAAATATCATTCACAGTATATATAATCGTTTCGGAAACAACAGGGTCAGATCCTGTCTGCCCATAAGTGGGTGACGTCGATGGCGTTTCTCCCGACCATCATCAGGTCTTCCTGGGTGTAGCTTCTAGGACACAGCGCACACTCCAGAAGATGTGACAGGGTCTGCTCCACGCCGCAGTCACATTCAGTCGGTCCGCTCTAAAACTACCAAGCTTTTATTTTTGTCCTCGTCTTGCATACTCCGGCCCGAAAACTGTTAAGGTATCTCCATATATTCCACCCCTGGTCGTGTCCAGAGGCTAGGTCATCTTTCGGGGCAATCCAAGTATTCCTCTCAGTTGCGCTTCTCCACATATTCAGCCGAAAAGTGGCATCAGGTATCATCAGTTCTGTTGTTGACTGTAGGACACTACACGATTATATATATATATCATTCACCGTGATAGATATATTAGAGGTAATATTATGTGTCCTTATTTTATTAACAATTCTCATTCTAATGTTGAGCAAAAATGAATGTTGAGCATATCGAAGAAAATAAAAAATTACCGCACACGGCTCAATCCAAAATTAGTGAATTAATTCACAGGAACGTCAAGCTTAGTGAGCATATCAATTCCAAATTTTGTTGTATTTAAATTTTAATCTTTTCTCAAGGCATGATCTTGAGATTGCACTCGAATTTTGAAATATGCGTGACTTGTTGCCATTACCTTTTTAACGTTGCCAGAGTAATTTATACACTGGTAATTTCGCCTTGAGATTAAGTATCAATTATGTTATTACTGTTTCGCTCGTTGAGGCTGTGAAAGAACAAGACGAAGCTACACTTTGCTACTTATGCTTTAATTAATTTACGACATTTTAATATAAATAAATAAATTATACAAGTATCATATATCAGAGCTTAATTATATGCCTGCATTAATGTCAAGGATTTGTTAAAATAATTATAAAAATATATATTTTGCACAAATTGCGTTGGAAACCCAAAATGCCTTCTAGACTAGAGAAAATAATGGCGCATTTAAATATAACTTATAACCCCTTGGAATACAGTAGTAAGTTTGGTAAATTTTAGTAATTTTTACCAAAAATACCACGGTTGCTGCCCCTCTGATTTCTCAACTTAGACACTCATCTCACACTTGCTGAACACATACACAGTCAAATATGACAACCAAAAGCAGGCAATTTTAAAAATAACTTTCAAAGCGCCATCGACTTGCGCTGATATACTAAATTATAAAGGTTGTTACGCACCTGCAGTTTATCATCGCAATTGTTCCTTAGTCTGTTGGACATTTTTTTAGAGAGAACTTCTGTACGAGTAACGATCGAAAAACACTTTCAGATGATTCATCAAAATCATTTCAAAAAGATCCTATTAAACCTCACGTACATTTTTTTCATCGTCCACCTTCTTCATCCAAGTCTATCCTCATACCTCCATCTCAGCGCCCCTTATGTCCCCCCTCCGACCCTCCGGAAGACTCTCACCTCTGCCTTACCTCAACAACCTGTTGCACTTTCTTCACATTTCTCCCTACTTGGCAGCGTTTTTCTTCTCTTTACTCCACGCCATTTTTTTAAGCCCTCCCTTTCTTATAGTGCCTAAAAATGAACACTCATTTAGTACGGAGTATTTAAACTACTATATTTCTGTTATTTATTTAATATTAATTCATGATTTTTTTTAATTGAACGAAAATATGATATTATATAATGGCTTTATACATTAACTCTTGATTTTAAAATGTGTTTTTTCAATGGCTTAACCTGCACACATATACAATCTGTAAATATGTGTGTACTAACGTAGGAACTAATACTTATACATACCTATATAAGCCACTGCCAGTTTATAACTTAACCATTATTGAAGATAGTCTCCGGGGAGGCCGAAGCATGTAATCATTTAAAATAAATGTGTATTAAAACTAACAATTTTAATTTTTTGATTAGAATAAATTTTAAATTATATTTAATATTACATTATATTAAAAATAATAATTATAAATAAGTAATAAATCTATAGAGTACGAACTTATAATATAGTAACGTAAAGGTTACTAACTATCAATTCTTGGTGAAAACTGCATAATTACTATTGAACGTTAATTTTAATTTTTAATTATATCTTATTTTTTTTTGGTTTTTGAAGCTCTAATCTAATTGAAGGAAAAACCACGGTTTTACTGCAAGTGAATAAACATATCTCTTCTTCTTATTCGTGATAGCCAAGTAATATTGTTGCCGCCCTATATCTGGCAACATCGATGGCCCGCGTGCTGCCCAGCATAAGGTTTTGGGATGTGCAGCTAGTGGGGCACACGGGGTAGGATCTTAGGTGTGTGCCGTCTGCACACATTATTATAATATAAGTATTCATTATAGATGACGCTTGTTCTAAAATATATGTATATTTTATAACATGTTAAAATGAATTACATACACACAAAATTAATCACTTTGCCATCTGGCTTTCGAAACTAATCTCTTTCACCTGGTAGTACTTCTTGCAGCAGCCATTCTTGAGTTATTAGGAAGTTTGGAACGGCATCTCGGCTTTGAAACTAAATTTAAAAGCATTTTGTCGTTGCCTTTACCACCCAGTACCCCTCCACAACACCCACTACCCCCCCCCCCCCCAAGTGATGTTAGAGGCAATACAGGTGGTCTATAATACACTATTGGAAAACCTGTGAAACGTCATCCATTACCTACCTACGTACATCGTATTAACTATTAAGAATCTATCCATTTTCAGGCGTTCAGATTATTCTGATTTTTTTCTGAAGACGATTTTACAGGAAAATTTACACAAATACGTTTTTTCAGTAAATATTATTAATCAGAAACGTGATTTATTTTAACATTGACATTGATATTTCTATTAATTGCATTGAAAAAAATATATTTATTATTATTGTATTTAAACTATATAATACAATTTTTTAAGGTATTGGCAAGGTACTATTTTTTTAAAATGACATCCTTATTGTTTTCAGTTAATTTGATTAAAATAAAAAAAAAAACGGATTTTCAAGTCCTCCATCCCCCATCGTCTTGAAAAAACATGATATAATGTATTTGATGGAACTTAGGCACACGGAGAAAAAACTTGTTAGCTAAGGTCTTATGAGATGTATCTGTGGTGGCCATGTATTCCAATTTGAGAGTAAATATGGTATAAATATAGTTTTATTAAACACATTTTTTTTATTTCTGATATTTTGTTCTAATGTCTCTTGAAAATGAAAGATAAAATTAACTCGATAAAGCTACGGAAAATAAATGAATTAAGAAATGGATTATATAATAGTTGTGGAAAGAACTTCATAGCGAAAGTTTGAGGCATCCCTATGATCCAGCTAGAGAACGGATGTACTTGTAAAAGAATATTTATCTAGAATCGCAATAAACAATATTGTGAATGAGAATATTTGATTACATGATTCGGAAACAAAAATTCAAAATTATGTTTGTTTTTAAAATACTCTTGATCCATATTCTTCTTCGTAGTATCAATCCGGTGGATTGGTTTGCAGCAACAAAATCTTGCATCTCGATCTCCACTCCTTTCCATCTTCTGCAATCCTATTTAGCTATGCTCGAACACTTGCTGCAAATACTCCCGTCTAGGGCGCCCTCTACAGTTTCTACGCTCAACCGTCCCTTCCACAATGTCTTGAAGAAGACCATCGTGGCGCATGATGTGACCGATCCACCGGGCTCGATTCTCTGAGATGGTTATTACTAGGTGTCTATCTTCCTTGATTATGCTGAGAGCCTCATTGTTCGTGACCTGGTCTCTCCACGAAATTCCGAGTATCCTTCTGTATGACCACATCTTAAAAGCCTTTAGTCTTTTTTTATAAATTTCAGATAAGCACCATGTCTCACAGCCGTACATCAAGATGCTCCAAAGAAATGTTTTGGCAAGGTTCTTGCGGTGTTGTAAATTAATCATTTTTAACTCAAGAATTTTCGTTTTTTTTTTCATTATTATCCATATTAAAATAAGGTAAAATTACTAGCTTCTATTTGTTTCAAATCACTTCTTTAATTTCTTATTGATCTACATCTATAACTATGAAAAATATTTCACAATAATTTTAATCGGGAATGAATTAATACTATACATGCCAAATTGGTGAATCGATCGTTATACTAGGTTTCAGTAATCCCGAGGACTATAGTGTTGGGCGGGCAGTTACTTAGCAGAAGTATCAATACAGCCGCCCACCTATGGGCGGGAGGGACTTCAATGTATAGGGCGGATGTTCCCAAACATCAGCAATTAAATGTCTCTAAAAACATTTTGCTCACAAATAACATAGAAAGTATAGATTAAATTTGAGAAAAATATTTTAAAAGTTGATGCAAATGAATTTCAGTTACCTTTCTGTAAATAAAACTGAAAAGAAAACCGAACCAGAATATATATATTTTTAAAAAGCTATTCCATTTGAGCTATTATGTCGTTACAATACACAATACACAATTCGCGTGTTTGCCATTGGATAATCAAAATTGAACAATATTATACGCGGAACAATGAGGGGTTGTTTACCGTATGTGGCCTACCGATTGTCGTTGGTTATCGCCATTGTTGGGCGCCACTCGGAATTCCCTTCCGAGAATGTCTACGACGATTCACAAGGCCATGGATTCGTGGAAATTTGCATAGATCCAATTCCCCACGCATGGGCGACAAATGACATCGTCGTCGTGGCAGGATGAGGAGCAGATTAACAACACAAATACTTTTTCTGAAGCACATTGACATATATATTTCGATAACCTTACAATCTTCTGGCCCGGACCTAGTGACAGCATTCAGGCCGGGCCAACGGCAGTACGACTTCGCCGCCTTTGATACACAACGGCTGTGGTCGATGACACCCAACACCGCAAGTGGCGATTTAAGTAACTAGTCCTCCTAATGGCATTACAAAATGACAACACATGCGTGTCCAATGAGTGAACGAAAATAAGAGACGAAAGATTGTATACCGAGGTTATCGGTACGCTATATAAGGGCTATACCATGCTGATGTTAACTTATAAATAACTTTATTACAAATTTACTTTCAATTATCGATAAAACAAATAGTCTTTATCTATATATATAAAAGAAAGTCGGGTTATATTTGTTTTTATAACTCAAGAACGGCCAAACCGACTTGGCTGAAAATTGGTGGAAAGGTAGCTTAGAACCCAAAAACGTCCATGGGATACTCAAAATTGATTTGATTAAGAAAAAATATTGAACATTTACGTAAACATGTTTTCATACAAGACTATTGTAACTTGACAGCTGTCAGTTGAGACGGTGGCGCCATAGGCCAGCAAGATAACTAAAAATGACGCAACAGTAGGTATTGTAAGTAGGTACCTACGTAAGGTACGGAATATTTTGAAACAAAAAAGAAAACAAAAGGCAGGAAAAAAAAGACAAAAACAAAATAAATATATGTTTCTAAATATTTGTAAAAAAATTGGAATGGACCAAATATATGATATCATATGTACCGAAGAATTCAACTTAATAAAATCCAAAATCTGCTCATTTATTGCCTTTCGGGTGAAACAAAGTTCACCGGGTCAGCTAGTAACTTATAAAAACCTGTATTTTTTTTCATTTGGTATCGAATGAATGATTTCCCTAGCGTTATTACAAATCCTACAATTTTATAAAAAAAAATAATGGATAAATATTAAATATGATAATTTAATTATGTTTTTTTTGAGGCACTGATTGAGAAGCACTCGGAATCACTATAGGTGAGAGGTTCTCACGGTGGGGTCAGGTTATCCTGAGGGGGTTCGGAAACTCGGAGAAGGGGGCGCCAACTTTCCTTCGCATCGACAAGTACACAAGAAACCGTTTTAACAAAAATAAAAGTTTGGCCACCGGCAGCCGCGCGAGCTTCGGGGAGGGAGGGTTTAAATGCACAATTGTTGTTACTCCCTGGCCCTCTTAAACCCTCCCACGATACTACTCCCCAACGCTCCCAGGTCTTCTCTGGCCATATCCAACCATGACTATCTTGGTTATATTCCCCAATTCACACCTATCTCTCCCTGATCCTCTCGAACCCTCACTCGATACTACTCCCCGATGCTACCAGGCCTTATCCAACTTATCCAACCATGACTATCATGGTTTTATTCCCCGATTCCTATGTTTCTCTCCCTAATTCTCTTGAACTTTACTCGATACTAATCCCAGTCATTTATTGGCCCTATCAAAGTACGATTATCTTAGTTCTATTTCCTGATCACATCTATCGTTCCCTGGTTCTTTCTGACCACTTCAGGTTTTTTTAATCATTTTGTCCTCTCGTATTCAAGTTTTTTGGTCTTATCAGACTAATGTTCTCCTAATTATATTACCTCATTCACATATATAGCTTCTCGATTTTTCCTACCCAGCTATTTTTTTCGATCTCATTAATTTTTCATTTCATTTTCATTAATTTCCCTGTTTTCTGGCCCTTTAATTCTCCACAGACTTTTTTATTGATAGGCTTAAGAAAGTTTTTTCCATAAGATTTTTAGGTCTTCTTTGTCCGTTTCAGGACCTGTATTTGTTAACGAACAATAATTCATTCATTTACCTTTCTGGCATTTTGCCTCTTCTTCACCACCTTTCTTATTTTTAGCATCTTTTATATTTTTTGGTCACCTGTTATTCCCAAATTTTTCAGTTCCGGCTTTTTCCTTATCTCCTAATTGTTTAATCTTGTTCGGCCTTTCTAATTCTTTCAGGCCTTTTTATTGGTATTATTAGTTCTTGTGTAGTCATGGTATTCTTGGAAATATGTTTATATATTCCTTCTTTTATCTATTTATTATCCTATCTGTACAGTCTCTTATTAGACTTTCCCTTCCTCAAAAACGCCCTCTTTATCTCTAACACTGTTAAAACCCTCTTGAATTAACCACATTAGCCACTGAAATCGATACATCACAATCAGCATGATGTTATTCAATAACTCTGAACGTATAAATGTTAAGAAAGAGGCTGCATTAGGGGAAACTTCTGACCACGAAGCATTAGAAAATTGTCCTACCAACATTCTATAACTGCAAGGATAACAAACTTCAGTATTCTTTTTCAAAACATTAAAGGGAAATACAAATAATTTTTAAAATATCTAATTTATTAATTGTAATAATCAAATGTGGTTGATCAATTCTTATACGAGTATAACTACGATTCATCATGTAAACTCTTTTTATAATTCACAAACCTACATCCAATCGCTTATTTTCAATACACGCTTTATATATATGATATTAAAGTGTTACTTCATTTAATTAACTAACATCCAATAGTGATCCTAAGTAATATCAAACAACAATTCGAAATCTCAAGTATATATAATCGTGTCGGAAACAACAGAGTCAGATCCTGTCTGCCCAGAAGTGGGCGACACGGCGCACACTCCAGAAGGTGTGACAGGGTCTGCTCCACGCCTCAGTCACATTCAGTCGGTCCGCTGTAAGACTGCCAGACTTTCATTTGTGTCCTCGTCTTGCATACTCCGGTCCAAAGTCTGTTAACGGATCTCCATACCTGTATATTCCACCCCAGGTTGTGTCCAGAGGATAGGTCCTATTTCGGGGCAATCCAAGTATTCCCTCAGTTGCGCTTCTCGACATATTCAGCCACAGGGTGTCTTCTGGTATCACCAGTTCCGTTGTCGACTGTAGGAAACTTCTTCTTGATTTGAGACTTGTTTTGATACCCAAACATGTGTGGAGTGTGTCGTGGGTTGCTTTGGAAAGCTCCTTCTTGGTGGTGACTTCTCGCCGTATGTTTGGTGGGGCGATACTCGAGAGTTGATCAAATGGCAATGCTTTAGGGAATGATTTCTGGCAGAAAAAAAATTAAGTGTATCGTATCAAACATTTATTTGTAGACATTCGTTGGTTTTATCTTGAATGGGAAGTGTAAAGCACGACTGGTATTGGTTTCCAAAGTGCTCGTAGAAGGTATGTATTAGTTTTGAGCGTTTTTTGTATGTTTTAATGTATTAGTTTGAACTTTTTTGTACCTGGCTGGGCCATCGATCGCCATTATGTCAAACTTAATTACTTCTCAGCTTTGAATCGACTCAAAACGCCGGCAAATTGACGGGCCTATCCACTGGCGTAACTGATCGATGTTGTGGTGACTCGAAATAAATAAATATATGTCTAGAAAAGTTTTCTTTCTTAACAGAGGACTTAAATGTATTTGTCGTAACCCACATCACACAAGCCGAATAATTACCTTGAATATGCTTCGGATACTACAGTTGCCGACTCATTAATTCAACTCGAGAGTTATATATTCGTCTGGAATATTTTGGAATCGTAATTTGTAACAAGGTGGATTGCTACCTGCTTCAGATTGTTCCAGAGAAATATATTCTCCTAGATATTTATTTATTTATATACAGAATCGAAATTCCATTTTTTTTTACAAATATTTAGAAACATAGAGTATACATAAATATACATTAAATAGAGAAAATAATAAAAATAAAAATAACACAAAAGAATAAGAAGACGACACGTGTCAAAGATCACAGAGAATAAGTAGAACAATACCATCGACAAAAGAGGAAAAGGATGTAAGAAAAGGATCGAAGTGTGCTGGTAGGCCATTTAGGAGCGACATTGCCGTTGTACCAAATTGAGTGCTTGAAGCTCCACAAGCATCGACTGGGATCAAAAACAATGGATGGCTACGAGCACGGGTGTACCTATCTGGAACATAGAAGTTAAAACATTCAAGAATCCCAGAATTTTGAATTGAACCGCGAAAAAGAAGGAATGAATGTTTGAGTGCAGCGATTTTCCTCCGGGACTCTAGCGAATGGAAAGAAAGCATCCCTAGAAGAAAAAGAGTTGGGTAATGTTCGGAATTAAATGAATTGAATGGATAGTTACCTCAAATATAAAAATATGTTAAGTAGGTAAAATTGAGTTGGAGTTTACAGTGTAAAAATAAACACTATATATTCATAATTTTTTAAAAAATAAGTTGGCATTATTCTTGCTTTATCTCACGTCATCATCCAACATAACACCATTATCATGTATAGTTCACCACTTATAGAATACAAATATGTAAATGACGTATGGAAAGTTTGGATTTCCCAATGTCAGTATGCTATAGCCCGCCATTCATACATCATCAACAAATAAGAGAATTTCGAGCATCAAGGAACTTAATGTTAATTGGTAGTATTAACAAGACAACTTGTCTACATTTTATTTGGGCTAAGATGGTTGCCTGAATAAAATTCGGGTTTCATCTTCGATAAAGCTCAAAATTATTCAACTTTTAGGCTCAATAATATAATATCTCATTTTATTTTTTAATTTACGCCTTTGGGGTTAGGGTTGGCACCGGCTCGCCAACCCTGCGTGGCTAATGCAGCCGCTGGCCTGTTTCGTTACGACCGATCTACTTTCAATCGGCAGGAAATTACTCCGGCAGCCACCATTGTCGCGGAGGACCTACAGGAACAAGACTATGCAGCCAGAAGGTCAGCAAGGAAGACCCCCAGATGAAGGCATTTGCACTTAATATCAAAAAAACGTGGCTTAATTAAAAGTATTTTAAAGAATAACGGCTGAACAACGATGTTATCACGATTCCAGTTAGTTATTACAAAGGCAACATAGGATTTGGACCAAAATTTAGATGTGGACTTACACACCGCTTGTTGTATACCACGTGTCTATTTGGACTTAGTAGCATTTTAGGATCAAAAGGTCTTATCGAGAACATCGACATAATCCGACATCCTTAAAAATCTGATTAAAAAAATACGGCTGCCATTTTTTCAAGTCTCCTAGGCTCAGGAGGCCGTCGAGATTTATAAATGTTTACAAGCCTTAGGACCCAGAAATTTCATAGTTTCACACGAACCAAAATTTTCCACCATCATCATTAGTTCGTCCACTATTGAACTAAGGCCTCTCGCATGAGTCTATCCTTCTCGATCCTACTCTACTCTCCGCATCCAAGATTCTCTTGCTGTTCTTCTCATGTCGTCAGTCCATATTGTAAGGGGTTGGCTAGCGCTACGTTTGACAGTTTTTGGACACTACTCCACGTGTACCACCACAACACTTTACCTGAATTTGTAAAAATTTAGTAAATAAATTGATCAATAAACATTTTTTATGGTTCCGAAAACGTATGGCAATGGCATTGGCATTTGACTAAATGCTTAACATATAAGTAAGGTTTATGTTATATATATATATATCTATAACCGTAGTATAAAATCGATATTACGGCGGGTATAGCTCAATGGTCAAAGCGTTTGCTTTGCAAGTCAAAGGTCGTGGATTCAATCCCCGACGGATATTTAAAAAAAAAAAAGATTTCTGAGCTCTAAAATATCCCCGGTTGGCGTGAATTTGATCCATCACTCGTAAATTGCCAGTCATAGCCTATTAATGAAAATTGATGGTCGACGAAAGTCGTCCCGTGAAGACCACCCATTCATAGTAAATGCGTGAATCTCGGGCTGTAGTCTATGACGTAGACGGATCAACACTCTACATGCAGCGCTTCGCCATATGCACTAAGGTAATAAGTGTCATTGAATTCCACAGATGAGACTTCAGAATTACTATCACCATTTGTCGGTATTTTCCTGTTTAGCCAACAATAAAGTTGATTATTTTTTTTAGTTATTTATCAAATTAGAATATCAGGGAAGGCCCAAAGTAATGTAAAAATATTATATATATATAAATAAGTGCTTATTGGATTTTGGCGCCCCTTGTTAAGTGCGCCCCTCGTATTGCCTGATATCGGGCACGTATGAGTATGAAGTCATCGCACGCCCCCGTTTCATTAGCGGCGCCTTATCGGGCCGGCTGTGGGGTACTGATAAGGCTCTCGCCTGCCCCGGCCCTGCCTCGGCGCCCCCAATATGCCCCTACCCTAAATCAGGCCCTGAACTATTAATATGAACACCTATTCATACATTTTCGCATACCACACATTGTACGAGTACACGTACGTTTTCACATATATCTATCTCGTTACCATACGACTATATTCACATTAATACCATGCCAGATTTCGTGGGTTCGATTCCCGACGAAGCTTCAAAAAATATCACATTTCAATCAAGATATCTTGTTTTTTTTTATATTAACACATACAGGAGAATACCGACAGATGGTTATAGTGATGGTGATTCTGAAGTTTCATTTGTGGAATTCTATGTTACCATGTATCATATTTCATATATTACCATGGTGCATATGGCTAAGCGCTGCATGTGGAGTTTTGATCCGCTGACGTCATAGACTACAGTCCGAGATTCACGGGACGACTTTCGTCTACCGCCAATTTTAATTAATAGGCTTTGACTGGCATTACACGGTGAGGGATCAAATTCACACTAACCGGGGGTATTTTAGAACTTAGAAGCCGATTAAAAATCCTTTTTTTGTAAATCTACGTCCGGGATCGAACCCACGATCTTTAGCCATTTAGCTATGAAAACACATGAATGCCGTTGTAGTAATATGATGTTGGCGGATCAACACTCCACAAATGCTTGTCTCATAAAATTTTAATTTCTCAACAACTGACATACATGCTTGTACCCTTCACTGTTCTTCGATTTATTGATTAGATAAATGTTATATGATATGGTATGTACTTTCGATATCAGTTGTTGAATATATCTTTGGTTGCTTACTATATATTGTACGAGTATATAAGTTTAACTCGACGATCGCCGTAAGCACACATGTGCGCTCTACGTAGACGATCGCCATAAACGCAGCTGTGAGCGCTTCGCAATATTCGAAAGATGTATTTCAAAATTAATTCCGATTTTCTTACAACAACATCTATGAATATTTTAAAATATTTTGTATAAGATACTTTTCGATAGCTTGGGAGATATTCAAGTGATGGTGTCAAGATGGTGTCTACAAACATGTGGCGATGAAGTGGTTAAGAATATTGAAAAATTTTGTAATCCTCTAAAATAAAAGAAAATTTTCATCCAGTTGAAAGTGCATCCAAATTTTACAATTGCAAGTGTCTTTCCCACAAGTACAGGCAACCACACACTCGATCAATTAAACATCTCCCATTCACCCTTTTATCCCCCACCCACATATCCCCCTTCTATGTTGGTTATCCCCTTTCTGCTCCCACCCATACCTCCCCATATACCCTTATCGGCCCTTGCCACCCGCCCTACTGCGTTCAAGATAAGAAAATTGTTTTTCAGCGGTTCCGGGCGTCAAATTAACCCCGCGTACTACAGTTTGAGAACCTCTGCTTTCGCACACCCAATTCAAATATATTTATAATAATTAGATTGTATTTCATCTACTTTGAATGGAATTAAAAAAATTGTATCAGTTTTTAATATTTGCCAAACGAGAATGTCAAAACAACGATTTTCGTTCGATTATCGAAGTTATTCAATAACATTATATATATAATCGTGTCGGAAACAAAAGGGTCAGATCCTGTCTGCCCAGAAGTGGGCTACGTCGATGGCGTTACTCCCGGCCATCATCAGGTCTTCCTGGGTGCAGCTACTCAGACACAGCACACACTCCAGAAGGTGTGACAGGGTCTGCTCCACGCCGCAGTCACATTCATCGCCAAGAAACATTGATACGTCGCGTATCTTCTAGGTCTAGCCAACGCATTAGAACTAAATGTTTGATGACTCTGTAGCGTCCTGCTAATCTTCCGATTTCTTAAGAAATGCTGATACATTCAAATATGCCTCAGATAGAGTTGACGTCTCTTCAATTCACAAAATCGCATCCTGGAGACTGTCGGCAATATACAGGTATATTCTTAGGTGAATTTCTGGGTATAGAGATGACTGGTGATAAGACATGGATAATGGTTGATAACATACCTGTGTGGCGAAATTTTATGGTGACCATATACTCTAAATTACGTGTTTTCTCTGTGGAGGCCAGGGGCACTTGTCTCACTCCTCCGCAGGGGAAAATCACGAAAGAAACTGAAAAATAAGTACGACAGGCGGCGCTCGCAGCATGGCATAGCAGATGGTCGACCTCGCTTAAGGGTAGATACACATATTCCCTCTTTCCTTCCGTCCTCAATAGAATGGAGATGCCGTGGTTTATTCCAAACCATTAGACTAGTCAATTAATGACTGGTCACATCAATTATAAGGCTAAACTCTTCAAGTTTAGCCTCGTTGATAATACAGACTGCCTATGTGCCCCCTTGCAGGACGCTGAAGAACACGTTCTGTGGCATTGTCCGTTACTTGTATAATGAAAAAGTACTCTGAAAACAATGCCTTCGTAAGTGCTCCCAAGGAGCGCAGGTACAAGGCCCAGAAAAAATGGGGGAATATTTTATAATTAATTTAATGTTAATTGTTTTGTTGCAGGTATTCTCAACTATTTTATCAACCACGACCATTACGTAAGTTTATTTTAAAAATAAATGTGTATTTGTTTTAACTCTGCAAACATAACGTCTGCATAACGTGAAATCACCAATATGTGACAAATTAATAGTGAAATTAGTGGGCGATTTTTAGAATTGTTTTAGTGTTTCTTAGTGTGTTCGCAGTATTGGTACTCGTAAAGCGTCGACGTTTGTAGATTGCTAGATATGTAAATAAAGGTCGTTGATTACCCACATGGGGTTGGGACTACCACCCCAGCTATCAACAACCCACACCATCACCACAACCACCATAGAGAGTGCTTAAAATACAAAAAAATATAAATAATGATTTTTGGCATTTTTGTTAACATTTGTACTGACATCCTCCTCTCTTTCAAAAGCTTGTTATTCAGTCGCGTGAGGGCATGATGAGGAGCATATTAATAATACAGACTTTTTCAGAAGCAAATTGACATATATTTACGATAAACTTTATAAACTTAGGGCCCGACCTAGTCACAGCATTCGGCCGGAACAAAATTCAATATGCTGTCGCCGACAGACGGCACACGACTGGCGCGCCCGTGACGGGCTGTTGCACCGCGTCACATTAACATCCTCCTCTCTTTCTAAAAGGTATAATTCCGTCGCGTGGGGGCATGCTGAGGAGCAGGTTAGCAAAACAAAGACTTTTCTGAACCAAATTGACATATATTTACGATAAAACTTGGTTTTCCCGATCGATTGTTATATGGCGTTACTTTCGCCGCCATCGATCGGGACTTAATCTGGCGATCTCGCCGATAGACGGCACACGACCCCCGCGCTCGTGATGGACTCTCGCCCAGCGCCACAAGCGGCGGTCTATGTATAATAACTAGTCCAAACATGTATAACAAGCGAACGGTACCAGTCAGCACTGGCTATATCATGCTGATGTCAACAATATTAATCATACTAAAATTTATTGTTACAACAACACTACATTGGAAACATACTCGTATTGTAGCTGCGTCTCTTGTCAACAGTTGCGCAATCACGTAATACGTATCACTTATGTGAGTAGCCCTTGAATCGATTGCATTTTTCGTAGTTTCCTGAATACCAAGATTCTTTGCTTACGTCAATGCTACTACTGTAAAATATGTATGCCATTAGTTATAAGTGTTTAGACTGGAGTTATTAATTAGCAATTTTCGTGCGTGCGCCCCTGGTCATTATACAGCGCCCTTCCGGTAAACTATGAATTTGTTTTGTTGGTGTTTTTTTTTTCAGTCGCCTTTGTATGGGGGCAGCCAGGGGCGTGCATCGATTATATATAAAGCAATAATGATTTAGGTTTTATTTTCGGGTTTATCATACCGAAAATCGTAAGATCGATCCCCGACATGGATTAAAAAAAAACATTTTTTAAACTCTATCTCCTTTATCTCTCTCCCTTTATCGCTTAAACTTCAAATAATTCGCAATTTTTTTAAAAATCTATTGTATTCAAAATTCACTTAAAGCGACTAAATGAGTCTCATCATCTTGAGGACTATTTCACGACATCTCTTTTAAATGTCAAAACGTACCCTCAAAGAAAAAATAAAGGTACATCGCTTATATCTTTATTAGATTTGAATTCTAAAATATTACAGTTCCATCAAGAATTTTGAGTTAATTATGACAATTATTTACAAATTATTAAATTATAATTATTCAGTCCACTCGTACTTTTAAATTCATATCTGTTACATTCACTTTGAGATGCATTTCAATATTCATTTTTAAATTTATTTATTTTTTTCCTTGCAGAAACATTACAAATTTTATCAACTCAATGGATTTCTGAAGTACAATAATAATGAAATAAAAATACAATAGGTACTTATGATTAAGTACCAAGAACTAAATACATACAAACATAAGTGTGGCGATGTAAATTTATCGACACATTTAGTATCACTGACCTCACACTCAGAACTAGCGTCAGGAGACTCAAGATAAATAGTTTGACTTGTAACAACAAAAACCCTGTCTGTCAAAAGCATATCATGATTGGTGTTTATATTAAATAGATAACTACACGTTGTACACGTTGGAACTGATGAAGCCTTCTTAGATCGCAAAACTGCAGTCTTTCAGCAAGTGAAACAGTGCTCAGTGTGATCCAATATGGTATGACATATTTATTTTATTTTATTTTTATTATTTTATTTTATTAACGGCCTAGGCCAATACATACGGTTTTAAAATAGAAAATACAATAAATGAAATGGTAAAACAGAACAATATAATAGCTAAGACAATACATTTAGACAAAACATGAACATGAGTAAAAAAAAACAGATCTAGTACATTAGTAGAGGGATCTGCGAAATGCTGGAAGGTCCACCCCGAAAAAGTCCAAGACACTAGAGGAGTTAACCAGTCTACACATTCTTAACATAGGAGAATAGAATCCGTAGTTGGTTTTGGATGTCCTTACATGTAGCAGGTCACTGCCTCTAGTGATCCGGAAGGGAACATTGAACGTAATTTCCTGCAATAATGTCGAGTCATCGATTATGGTTCATAATTTTAAAAATAAACAGCAAGTCAGTCACTGTTCTACGTCTCTCCAATGTAGATACATTAAGTCGCCTCTCTATATCTTCATAGGAGTAGCTCCCTCTCTCAAGGCCGATCAGTCGTGCAACTCTTAACAAGAAGCGATGTTGGACTGATTCAATCCGGTCGATATGAGTTCGATAGTAGGGAGACCATATAACTATCTACATATATATTTATCTATTTACTAAATTTATTTCATTAAAAATGATGAAATTCTTTTAAAAAATTACTTATTCAATTATAAAAGTTAAAAAAAGCAATAAATCGGCCCCAGTTCAATTTTAAAACCCTCAAACGTAGAATTAAAAAAAATATATATCCAAAAATATAACAAAATTCTTAGATTTATATGTGTATGGTTTTGCCTGGTTAGCCCATTTCCTTCGATAGCAGTACGCCCTCAAATTTAGGGGTTGCATTCGGTGGGGCTTAGGGAGGCGTTCTCCGCCCACTTAATCAGATAAGGGGGCACGCAATCCGCTGAGATGGATCACCACCCCCTTTCTGTTTCTTTAATGAAGTAAATTTTATTATTTTGCCCCATTTTCGGGTTTCGAACCAAAGCTAATGTATGCGGAGATCGCAATCGCTTTGTTTCAAGCGTCCAGTCTAATGATCCGATGTGTTTTTTTTTGTTGCCGTTGTTTTCTTTTCCATTAAGAAAATCGTTTTAATTTTTTCACTATCGCTCATCGAATCGTTTTTTTATGAATTTTAATTTGCGCCGATGAAAAACGAGCTTCGATAATAAGAGCGAAATCAATGCCATACCTTTCGAACGATGGTCGTGATATTTTAACCATGTTAGCCTCACCATTTCCCATCATCTGGAGTCGGCTCTCCTTATGCACGTTCGCCATGTCTGTCTGTCCTGCGTTGCATTCTCGGTCAAGCCTAGAGTTTTCAGATCCTTGCTTACAGTTGCAGTCCAGGATGCCTGTGGTCTTCCAGGTCTCCTTCTCCGTGGGTATGTTGAGGGTTCTCTTCACTATGTGGTCCCGATCTCTCCGTGTCACATGCCTATACCATCTTAAATGGTTTTCCCTTATCTTTTCAGGCATGGGGGTATCCCGAAACGAACCCCGAATAAGCTCATTTTGAACTCTGTCCACTTTAGTCACACCGCATACAAGTAAACAGTATAATAATAACTGCAATTTATTTGCTAATTTTAGTGTACTTTAACATCATGGATTGTGAGATAAAAAAATATCCCAATTCGTTTTTTCAAGTTTGCAATTGTTCTTGTTTTAGTCTTTTAGAAGCTTTTCATTGGCTTTCAGTTTATTCAAAGCCTTATTTTAACCCTTTCATTGCGGCTCGGTTTGAATACAAATTACACTGTTAATTATAAAACTAGTATTTGAAGCATAAATGTACTTATCTGGCCTATTTTCATATATCACATTGATTTTTGTATCCTTTAGCTATCAGATGATACATAAAAAACAATTCTAAGAAAGTAGCAAAACGATATATCACGTCAACCGATTTCAACGGTCGGGGAATCTTATGACGGCATATGCCGACAACCGATGCGAAAGGGTTAAGGCTTTAGTATGCTTAAAATGCGTGGTGAGATATATTATGGAAATGCTTATCATTATACGTCAATGTCATTCGTTAAGGAATCAAAAATAACTTGATTTACTCTGATGATTACCGCTACATCGGAGGACAAAATATTGAAGAAAAAAAGAGCAATTTTACTCGTATATACAGGTATGGTTCAACACAAAAGCTATGAATACTGAATCGACCGTAAAAACCTAAGAATGATACTTTCATTGGATTTTTGGCTAAAACATATACCAATGAAATCAGTATCATATATATATGTTCCATATATGAAACATATAGTCGTCACAAATTGCCGCCACTCAGTTATGTCAGTTGCTAATATACCAGCTCAGTCCCAAGACATCGCTGTACAAGAAGTAAGTCTACCTAAGGAATATATATAGCGTCCAATGAACTCCAAATTAAAAGCCCGAAGACTCGAAGATACACTAGCTGTAATAATTGAGTTTTAATTATATTTTGTTAATCAGATTTTTTGTAGGACATCGGATAATTATTGATTTGTTAATCGGTCTGTCGCACCCAAGGTTTGTACTGATATCCTCCTCTCGAAGTTCGATGTCAATTTACTGGATGACAGGATACAGGATCAGGTTCACAATACAAAATATTTGTATTTGTTTCACAATTCGCGTTTATTTGTCAAAAACTTTTATGCCCGAACGCCCTTAGGCGTGCGCCATAACGACCTCCAACTGACGGCTCGCTTTGACATCTGGCGCCGCCAATAGTCGCGGCATACAAGCGAATTAAAGATGACAGTGGCCAACATGAAATTGACCAACTGTCATAACAAATAAAATGGCGCATGCAAACGTCGTGCAACATTATACAATTAAAACTAACATTAGATGTGCATGTCAGGCGAGCGAACAAAAATAAGAGAGAGAAGATCGTTTTTCGAGGCTTTGCGGCATCAGCCTAAAGGAGCTATATCAAGCTGATATCAGTACCATTCAGTTCTAAAGGAAGGTTTAATTCAAGTTTTATAGCACCTACCCTTTGTTTATAGTAGCTTTTTATATAATTTGAAGAAATATCGAAATAAGTCAATTTATGAAACACCCTTTTTTTAAATAATAAAATTATAAATATCGCGCAAATTTCGCTTAAATTTATGCATTTAAGTAATCGCTGAAATAATAAATAATTAAATGAATTAGGGGGATAATAATATTATTCCTATACAGGGGCTCCGTACCTGAGCACACTTGATCGTCTACGTGCAAAGCGCTAATATTCCGCGGCATACTTTACTTTGTAACGCGCCAATTGTGCGCAGAGCAATATCTCTGGTATTACCAACCGGGAGAGAAACGCTAAATTGGTATGTTTTCTGGACATTGGAGTAACGAATGGGGGGAAGGGAAAATATTTTTTATTTATTTTTTAAGTTATCTAAGCCAAAAAAGTCAATAATGTATTTTTATAATAGTACTTCACACCGGTTGTTCGTTGCGTCGTGAACTGTCTGAGTGTGCCTCTTTGCAATTTCTCTACTTTCAGGTTTTCATGAAAGGTGGAAGTCGTATCAGAGTTAGATCAATTGTATTATCTGTTCTTTTAGGCTTTCTCCAAAGGTGAAACTTAGCTGATACTGCTAGCAATCTAGAAACATCATCTCACATCACACCATACCCTGATGATGACCTCTACAATGATTGAAGAGAAGAATCAAATTGTGCTGCAAGGCTCTATAATAAAAACAGGCTTCGAAAGCGTCAAGCTATTCATCGGATCGTTTTAAAATTTCGATTAACAAATCACCAGAATTATGTTTCGGATATTGTATTATAGTTGTCTTCTATACACCTTTCCTAGGTATACCATATCATAATTACAAAGAGCTGGAGTCAGTAGAACAAAGAACAACCTCGAGCGGTGGGCAGTGCTTTGGCAGGGAGAGTCACTGCTGTGTGATTGGAGACCTGTAAATCGCCTCACATCTAAGATTCTGTCTCATGGGACTGAGCTGCACGTCAAGACCTAATGCTGGGTAGCACACAGGACATCGACGTTGTCAAATATTGGGCGGAAACAATTTGACGTCACTGACACGAAGAAGGAGAAGAAATCTCGCTTGGTGAAAACCCATCCTCTTATTTAAGACCCAGATGGGGACCGGTTACTGGACGCACGCAAAAAGCTACTTGTTAGAGAGTGGCTGAAGGCCTTCCCGCAATTCTAGGTGCATCATTTAGATGTCAAATAGACCTCAGTCTAAGGCTGCGAAATTAGTATACTACAGCGAGTCTCGAATTGCCTTCTTTGGTAATACGTTGCTAACCACGAAATACGTGGGAATGGATAAGGAAGGGAAATGGATTCTGCAGAATGTCAGACATCAGTTATTGTAAATATTATTAGATACAATGTAGAATATTTAAGTATAAGAGATCAGAGTATTGTATTGAGATCGAATTCTTGGAGAAAAAAAATTACATATTTGATTAATATTTGGAGTATCCGCCTTTGCACCGAGTAGTCTAAACTTCCCCTTTGCCGCCCAGGGCGGGTAGGCGGGAGGAGAGGGTTAAACGCCCTGCGGAGGCACATTAATTAGCCCGGGTGGGCGGCGAGTGGGCGGGGGCTCATGAAAGTTTACCAGTTAATTAGGGACGCACCGCCCCCGCCTCCACCTCGCCCACTCCGCCCCCGCCCATGTCTAATTTCCCGGCATATGTTGTAAGGTTTTCGGAGCTCTGAGTTTTTAAGCCCGCCGAGCTACAAGGGTCAACCGAAAAGCAGCGAGAATGACAATGTACAACATAGCTCCTAAAGCGATGACCTGACCTTACCATTTGGAATATTAACCTATAATTTACAGCCTACGAAAGAGAAGTACAAAACTTTAAACATAACCTAATATAACCTAACCTAAAATAAACTAATCTAAACTAACCTAACGTTCCTATTTTGAATATTAACGTATAATATACAATCTACTGAAGAGAAGTAAAAAAAGTTACTTAATCTACAAGTAATATTTAAGATTACCGCAAATACAACACCTGTATAACCTATGTTCTTCAATTATCCTCATAATCATCATTCCATCTGCTTCCTAGCTACAGTATAGCTTGTCCGTAAGCTGCCGCTGCAGAGCTCTGCCAGATGGCTGCACTGACTTTTGGACGGGTGCTAATATTCAAAGCTTGGAGTCAATCCGTTTATTCAAATAGCGAAGAAGTTCCTGAAAACTCTAAAATTAAAGATTCCCATTGCTGTTTTCGTCTAAAATAGAGCAGTAAAAATAACTGTCATATTTTTTATATATACATCTTATTTGGTCTTTAATAATATAATTTAAAAAACTAACTTTTTACGCAAAAAAAGTCTTAATAATTTTAAATTACAATAAAATATAATTTTAAAATACGCATTAAGCACTATAAAACATGTATTTTATATTATATCATTTAATGAAATGTATTCAGAGGAATTCCGGGATGCATAATTGACGTCGTATGCGGCGAAAGCCATGGAGGCTTACAGAATTTATTTGTATCAATAAGAGATGACTATATTAAACTATGTTGAAATAACCTATGCATATATTTAAAAAAAATATTTTAATGGGCGGTTCAAAAACTCAAGTATAATAAATTTACTCTCGTTATTTTTTAGGAGTCCCTAGTATATTCAATTTTGAGAGGTTAACGTATGTATAAATATCAATTACCCAAATACCCCCTTAATACCGACTAATAGGACATATCTCTAATGCGTCCCTCTCTGCTTATGTTTATGTTTCATACACACATTTGTGTTTATCTTTAGCAGTTACATTTATTAATGTAACTCGCAATTGAAATGATATTTTAGTAATTTATTCGAATATCAAAATTTAATTTAATCTTAAAAAAATAAAATTTCCATAAACTCGTGCATACACACTACACTCATTGAACGTCATATAGCCATGTAGATAGCAGAAGTATTCCATTTGTGATACTATGCATAATGTTAACTTGGTGAAACTGCATTATTATAATCGTAGTTTAATAAATTAATAAATTAAAATCAAATTACAATTAATATCCAACTTAAGTTTACATTTTTTTCTTCCTATATCATCAGTTCATTAGTCGTGAGAGTAAGCCGCAATGAGCAGCAGAACATTAATATATCAATGCTAGGAGTAACCCTAGAAGATGCAAAAGAGTTACTTATACTAATACCTTGGAAGTTAGATCACATGGGATGGCAGAAGAAAAAGAGAAGTCAACAGACGCATACATCAAGCAAGGCTGGCGTTTAATAAAAAACGAAATTTTTTGACTGAAAAAATATTAATTTAAAGCTCCGCAAGCAACTTGCTAAAATATTTGTTTGGAGTATCTTGAAGTACGGCTGTGAGACATGATGCGTATCTGAAAGTGATAAAAAAGACTAGAGGCCTTTGAAATGTGGTCATAAACAAGAATTCTCGGAATATCCTGGAGAGACCACGTCACGAACAATGAGGCTCTCAGCATAATCAAGGAAGATAGGCACTTAGTAAGAACCATCTCAGAGAGGCGAGCCCGATGGATCAGTCACATCATGCGCAACGATGGTCTTCTTCACGACATTGTGAAAGGGATGGTTGAGGGTAGAAACTGCAGAGGGCGCCCTAGACGGAAGTATTTGTAGCAAGTGTTCGAGGACATGAGTTGTAGCTCTTATACTGAGCTAAAGATGGTTGCAGAAGATCGAAAAGAGTGGAGATCAAGATGCAAGATTTTGTTGCTGCAAACCAATCCACCGGATTGATACTACGAAGAAGAAGTATAAATAAATTAAAATCAATTTACAATTAATATCCAGCACATGTTAAATTTTTTTTTCCTATATCAGTTCCATATCGTGAACATATTGTCACTAAAAGTTGCTAATATTCAGTTCTCTGTCAATTGCCATTGTCTATGCCTTGTTCTTTGCAGCTCAAAAATTACAATTCGCACGCTTATAAAACATTGTTACAGTACAAAAAAAAAAGCATTGAAAATGTTAGAATCGTTAGCATTTTATTTTTGTAAACAATAAAAATTCAAAGCTAATATAGAGCAATTGAATATATTTTAAGATAATTGTAGTGATTTTCAGGATCACCAAGTTTTTCAGTAAACTGTAATTTCCCCTCACTTTGTCTTGCCCGTGAAGCTCCCAGCAGCAATACAATGTCGTTCAAAGTGATTAGAGGATTAGAAACACTGCCATACTAATCCCGCTCTCAAGTATCTGGATTATTTCGTGGATTGGATCACTGGAAGCTGTACAGAATATTGACTGTAAAAAGTATAAAAGCTGAATGACTACATGTAATATATAATAGTAGAAATTAAGCAATAAATAATACAAATAAAAAGCTTTTCTTTTAATGTATAGTTATTCTTCTTCATCATCCATAAAGATGCCACTAAATGCGCTATAAAGTTCTGTCGTCTGCCACTATTTGAACTTCCCCTGCCAAGTTAACTCAGCACCAGAAGTTCAAAGAAACAACTTTATGATTAATTATGACCGTATGCCTCTTTAATTTCACCAAAAAGACATAGTAAACAGTCATTATCAGCCTGTATCCGTCCACTGTTGAACGTAAGCCTCCCGCATGAGTCTCCATCCTCTTCGATCCTCCGCCTTCTCCATCCAGGTCACTCTCGCTATTCTTCTTATGTTGTCAGTCCATCCTGTAAAGGGTCCAATGCTTCGTTCGCTAGTTCTTGGGCGCTATTCCAATACTTTTCTTCCCCATCGACAGTCGTCTCTTCGACAGATATGTCCTGCCCATTGCCACTTGAGTGTGATTATTCGTTGGGCAGCATCCACTACTTGAGTTCTTCTGCGTATTTCCTCGTTTCGGATCCTATCTTTTAGCGACACTCCGAGCATGGATCTCTCCATAGCTCGCTGGGTGACCTTTATCATTACGGTACATTTACTAATACTGAAATTATGTAACACACACTTGTATTAATAATTTCATAAATTCACTAAGTACGACTATGCTAAGTGAATTTGACATAACTCGAATTTTTAAAAACTAGTAAAATTGTGAGTAAAAACTTTATTTTTTCGCAATACTCTTTAAGAAGCTTATTTTACAAACAGGTAAATCAATGATCATAGGGTTCAATAATGATTTTTTTAATTTATACAAAACAATAATATTTTAACCCTTTACGTGCGAAATAAGATTTCATAAAAAGTCACGAAATAAGTCAATTAGTCAATGAAAAAAAAAGTTGAATATTTAAGGACGATTTTTTTAATGTGTTTTTATTGGTCAATGCTGCATTTATATTCATCTTCAGAACTAAATTGAATAAATCCATTATTATTTTAAAAAAAGGTCAAATTTGAAACATGTGTAGAATGACCCACAACTCAATACATATCGTAAAAAAAATTTTGACGAAGGAATGTCGTAATAAGAAACGAAATTATATTCAATATAGTATTCGGATAAATCCGCATCTCGCCATGAAGCGACATGTTTTTTAGGGTGTGCGATAAATCCGCACCTCGCACTTAAGAGCAGTGCAAGTTGGTGCAACCTTGCATATGAAGGGTTAATACTATTTAGAAAATATATTTTTTTACACACTATAAATTAAAACACTTTTAGTTTCCTTTGAAACTCATATTTATAGTTCTAATCTTCTACAACAATCACTGTATCTCCTGAAATATACTGTTTTTTTTTTTCAGTATTTTCAGTAATAATATATCCTTGCTCCCGGTATCCAATTTAACTCGCTTATCCATTGCTTTATTATGTTTTGAAGGCTGAAATAACTTTAATTAAAATTAAAGCCTGTCGATAATTAATGACCCTCAGGTCTAATGGAAGAGCCTCCACCCTCCCACCATCACCTCCTCCTCCTCCTCCTCCGACGTCTAATTAATTATGTGAAATTTTATACGCACCCTTTTTAGTTTCAAAGTATCGCTAATGAATTAAAGGATTATTTTGATGTTTTGGACCCTTAAATGCAACTGATATCTTTTTCGTTGTCTTATTTGACTCCAAAAAAACTAAATAATCTATAGAACCTGTTTAAAAAGACATCATTAGATAGTATTCAGAAACAAATTCTCGCAAAACATTGAAGATGAAAAGCAAAAGGTAAAAGACACTGTACTAAACGTTATTTTAAACATAAGTATTTGTATTAAACCTCCAAAGTAATTGTTATAATCTTATCTTAGATGGAATCTGTCAATTCATACAGTCAGGGAATAAAGTCCAAAACAACAAGTATCGAGAAATTTGCGGTGTACGAAATTCTATGTATTAGTAATATTAATATTAATAAGAAATGCTTACGCATCGACTCCGAGCATGGACCATCTCAATAATCTGCCACTCTATGTGGATTGAAGGGATAAAGGTCCAAAAACCGTATCAAGTAATGTGTAGTGATGACATTCAAATGTATTAATATTATTTTTAATTGCTTACTCATGTTGTAAATTAGTGTATAAAAAGGGAACTCGTATTAAATAAATTAGTACCAACTCAACTCTGGTCTTTGGATTTATCCTCAGAGCTGGAACCTTGGTATTCCGGCATCACCATTTAAGCTGATGCTGTAATTTCGGGACTGCGACATCGGTTCCGGAACAGACACAAAGCTGTTTTTTTAGATCTATGGAACCACTCACATTCAGCTGATACTGAGATTCTCCGTATGATTTCGTTATCCTAAGAGCGAGACTTTTTTTTTGTAAGACAACATGAACCGATGACAAGTTCAGAAAGATGGAAAGTCTCTGTTGTGCGACTGCTGAAACTTTAAGATTGCATCACATCTAAGATCCTGCACCATGTGTCTAACTAATTGCTCCTTCCAGGATCTTATATTTTACAACAGATGTGTCATCGACGTTTATAGATAATTATTATGTTAACTTAATTAGACATTGCTGACACGAAGAAGATTAATTAATTGTATATTATTAATTTAATTAATTAGCAATTAGTTTAAATTTCAACATATATCTCTTATATTGCAGCGCGTATAAAAATTTTGGTAATAGTCCAATATATGAAAGTTCACATTTCAAAAGCGTTTGTTCTATTTTTTTTTTTTTTGTAAGACAGACAAGCAAGGACGACCACAGTCCGACATGACGTTCGTGGAGGTACAATTCTTAGAATATACCTACCGTATTCTTAGAACATACCCACGTTCTCCGGACTGAAACTTGAGTATGTAGTTGCCATGGAGATATCAATCAATAACGCTCGTGAAAAAGATAATCTGACACCAGCTCAAAACTAAATAAATCATCAATCCTGAAGAAGACCCCTGCGATGGCGGTTGAAATATTGGTTGAAGGAAGTTCGCCACACACGGCTAAACCCAAAAGCCACAATATTAGATAGCTGTAGTATGCGAAGCATATATAGGATGAATTATTATTTTTAAAATGTAAGGATATCGAATTATTAGGCCGATGTTTTAAAAGCCTATACCATTTGATCTTAAGGGCGGCTTTCCCCTTATAATACACTCATTGAAAACATAATTTATTATTATATTTACTTTGTTTTTCAACTCTTGACATAATGACATAACATTTCAAAATATTCCTAAACTTCAAAGCGACAATCAGTGTTGCCACCCTCGCGTGCAGTTCGACATTAGACAAAAAGATTTACAAATAAAAAAAACTTTTATTATTTATACATGGCAGTATTACTTTATTAGGCGCAATCCGAGCGGTACTATTGGCCGTCACATTCTGACGTTTAATTTATTTGATTGGTACGTTTCCCGAAATAACTAGAACGGGGGTGCCCCCCACCGAGCGGTGGTAATCATATTTCCCTCCCCCTCATACACGCACAGAAGCGCATTAAATAATTAGCTACGCTATAGGGTGACCAGCTAATACTATAAAAATATCGATTCCATATTTGCACGAGTATAAGCAAATATTTTTTTATTCATTTATTTCACAGAACTGAAGTTCCAAGGTACTTTCAAGGTACAAAATAATGAGAAACAGAGTATACATAAATATACAATACATACAAAAGATAATAAGAAAATAAAAACAACATAAAAGAAAAAGAAGATAACACGTGTCAAAGATCACAGAGATCTAAGAGAACAATGCCATCGATAAAAGAGGAAAAGGATGTAAGAAAAGGATCGAGGTTTGCTTGTAGGCCATTTAGGAGCGCCATTGCCGTTGTACTAAATTGAGTGCTCGAAGTTCTAAAAGTATCATCTGGGATCAAAAACAATGGATGGCTACGAGCACAGGTGTACTTATCTGGAACATAGAAGTTAAAACATTCAAGAATCCCAGGGTTGTGACAATTCTAATAATCACCGCAAAGGAGAAGGAATGGATGTTTGAGAGCAGCAATTTTCCTCCGGGGCTCTAACGAATGGTTGGCATGAAATATTCATAACAATGATATAAAAACAAACGGCACTAGAAATGGCATATTTATATCATGGATAATCTAATATTACAATACATGTTAAGCATATAAGAACCGGAGTCGGTAGAACAAAGGCAAACCTCGAGCGGTGTGCTTCGACAGGGGGAGTAACTGCTGTTTGACTGTTGAGACCTGCAGACCGCCTGACGTCTGAGATTCTGCCCATAGACTAGCAGAACATCCCAAGACTTAATGCAGAGCACGGGCCATCGATCTTGCCAGATATTAGATAGAAACGATTTGACTTCGCTGACACGAAGAAGAAGAGTATATCATATATGTTGATTTCTTGATTTAATGAGGTGACAAAATGGCTCAGTAGTCACAACATGGTAGTAGAATCATAGAAATGAAATGAACTAGAAATGGTAGACGGTTAGCAGTTCGAATCCTCATGTACACCGTATCTTTTTATATAAGATGAGATTTGCCATAGAATAGTCATCATCATCATTTCATGTCCGCTTCCTTAACTGTAGTTTATGATCGTAACGATCTGCCGTCGTATTGCTCTGTCAACCGCCATGTTCCTCGCCTTATCCACAATGTCAGCTCTGGCTTCCAGAGCTCCGAATACATTAATATACTTTCAGATATACTTTCTAAAGGCGGAGGAAAGCGCAAGCCCGACGACTTGAAGAGAAGATAGTTGCAATTTATGCTCTCCTGTAGCGTTCGGAGTACATGTCCAAATTACGTCCACCCTCGTCCTTAAAATGACTGTAGTATGATGAAATACTTCCTTATCCAGTACCGGCTTTAGACCCTGCGGCGCCCCTGGGTAATTTATTGTTTGTCGTCCCATATTGTTTATATTTTTTACAACCTAAGCAAGATTTGTTGCCCTCGGAGCCCTTTTCTTATTCGACGCCCTGGGGCACCGACCCACTTCACCACCCCCTAAAACCGGCACTGATCTTATCCGCTTTCTAATATTGTCATTCCTCACGAAGTCGTTTGATCATCGCATTCTCAATATTCTACTCAGAGATCTTCTTTTAAAATACAGTATATGTTAGCATTGGCTTTTGGTGAGATGCCTGCATCTCATTTTTGTTTTGTTGTCGTTGGGTTGAAAAGATTGGCCGGAGGAGGAAGTCCGAGATTTCGTTTCCAGGGGGCACCGCGTGGAGGTTCTTTTCATGCTCCCCATAAAAATGGGATACTCCAGCTCTGGCAACAAGTCGCATCAGAGTATTTCATTACTCCTAAGGAAGGCCTCCCAAATGGCAAGAATCTTGACTGGCGAACCTGGAAATCCCTGAACAGATAAAGAACAGAAGTTGGTAGAATAAAGGACAACCTCGAGCAGTCGGGAATGCTTCGGCAGTCATTATTGTGCGACTGCAGAGACTTGCAGACCGCCTCACATCTAAGATCCTGCTCCATGTGCCCAACAAGCTGCACACCTCAAGACCTAATGCTAGACAACACACGATGTTGCCAGATACTAGGCAGAAATAATTTGACGTCGCTGACACGAAGAAGAAGAACAAGGGAAGATGCAAAGATTCACAGCCGTATTTTTTCATATCAAGTGCCTTTTGTGACTTTTGGCAACAATATTTTTAAATAATTATGGTTCAATCATGGTCACCATAGGTTATGGGGGCGGACACTCTAAATGGAATTGTAATGGCATCCTTTGATGTCCATTTATGACGTTCCGGTGGCTACTGCCGTGCGATTTGATTATAACAAATGAATCATCAAAAACCATGTTGATGGATTAAGTAATTAATTACAATTACGATGATGATCATTATCGCTGTCCTGATCGGAATAATTAATTGGCATTATCACTTAACGACCACTTATAGAAAACACTAAAATTAATTAAAGATATCTATGTAGAATGTACATATTTTGTTGTTTCAATTTTTAATTACCCTGATTGTGTAGTTTTCTTTAACCCTTCCGCATCGGTTGTCGGCATATGTCGTCATAAGATTCCCCGACCGTTGACATCGGTTAACGTGATATATCATCTGATAGCTAAAGGATACAAGAACCAATGTGATATATGAAAATAGACCAGATAAGTACATTTATACTTCAAATACTAGTTTTATAATTTACAGTATAATTTGTATTCAAACCGAGCCGCAATGAAAGGGTTAAACGTCCGTTTTTCAAAATTTATATTATTGTTAGGTTCTGTAGTATAATAATAACTAAAATACTGTTTTTAATTATTAATTTTTTTCAGTTTTATTTATCGTTTATTATTTTTTGTAAGAGTTTTTTAAAAGTACACTTTTTACTCAGTGTATCTCAATTCGGCAAATTAGCAAAATGTTCGTCAGCTAAATGTTTGGGAATCAAATTTATGCATTTTTAACGGTGTGTATATAGTTCTGTGAGCGATATTAGAGGTATAAGCTAAAAACTATGCGTTTATACAGTAAAAATATAAAAAAGCAGCAATAAATGCAAGGTACGGTAGTACTGTGTATTTGTAAGTAATGATTTTTGGGCAGGGTCGGATCCAGTGATTGGCCCGCCTGAGGCCAACAAAGGCCCGGCCGCTTGTAATTGTCCTTGTTCTTGGGAATTAATCAGGATCACTCCACCCTTGCCCGCCCCTGCTCCACCAGTATTGGGCTAACTAGGAGTGGGGCGACAGTTTTCAGAATCAATTTAGATAAAAGATCTCTAACATTTCTGAAAAATCTGAAAATGTTACAAATCAAAATAATTCTTAATACATAAATAGACAATATAAATATGATTATTTTTAATTCTTAAATTCTTCTTCGTTGAGACGTTTATGCTAAGAATCACAATCTTTTAAAGATAGCTCCATATTTTTCACGACATTCTTCTTCTTCGTAGTATCAATCCGGTGGATTGGTTTGCAGCAACAAAATCTTGCATCTCGATCTCCACTCCTTTAGATCCTCTGAAGTCCTCTTCAGCTTAGCATAAGAGCTACAACTCATATCCTCGAACACTTGCTGCAAATACTCCCGTCTAGAGCGCCTTCTACAGTTTCTACCCTCAACGATC
Organism: Glossosoma conforme; assembly: GCA_022606575.1. Lineage (NCBI taxonomy): Eukaryota > Metazoa > Arthropoda > Insecta > Trichoptera > Glossosomatidae > Glossosoma > Glossosoma conforme. The sequence goes on along the minus strand of JAGTXR010000107.1, from coordinate 3,767,105 downwards.
CCTTCCACAATGTCATGAAGAAGACCATCGTGGAGCATGATGTAACCGATCCGTAAGGCTCGCCTCTCTAAGATGGTTCTTACTTGTGCCTATTCTCCTTGATTATGCTGAGAACATCATTGTTCATGACGTGGTCTCTCCAGGAAATTCCGAGAATTCTTCTGTATGACCACATCTCAAAGGCCTCTCGACATTCAGAAAAACTAATTTTATCATGAAGTAACAGTATTGTGACACTATAAACTTAAAAATCTTCAATGGTGTCAGTTCACAAGCCTCACCTTCATATCATTTTTTCTTCATGTTATAAAGCTGAAAAACTGTATACTACTTCGTAAATGTATATACAAATATTACATCCTGGATATTTGATTCATCAATAATATATGCAAATACAAATATTCTCTATTTATTTGAATACAGACAATACCATGTTGAAAGCATCGATTTTTATACGATCGTAAAAGCAACATTAGTATAGTGCATCAATTGTTGTTTGTCTAAGAAAACGTTCGTTTTTAGGTTAAGTCGCCCTTTATGATCAAGTGGTCCAGGCTGTGGAAGCAACGTGATGATAAAAAAAAGGAATGGAGACTGGAACTTTCACAAAATTTTATCACTTGTTTAAGATGCGTATTTTTGTCTGTAGTAATATATATTAAAATTAACTTTATATTACAATTATGCAGTTTACCGAGAATTTTCAAATAAAAATCTTAACGCTACGTAGAAAAACAGGTTAAAATGTTTCAGATGCATTTAAGATATATAATACGTACATCACAATGCATAAAAATATCTGATTCTTTAATATATCTATGAAAAAAACAGTTTTTTTTTCAAGAATAGCCATGGTTTCTGTTAATCATAATACAGCATTTGGAATAATGTGGTCGCTGATCCAGTTCCTCCCCATGGCTGTGAGGTGAAGTACCCAGTCACGGACGTCTCGTCCTCTCATTTCGTCTAATGCCCAATTACCCTAATGGCTATTTGCATCCTATAGCATTCATGCAAAACCTTTTATTAAATTTAAAAAAGGTTTTTTTACATTACCTTAAAAGTAAAACGCTTGTTTAGCAAAACATAGGTCGTGGGTTCGATGCCATGTGATGATTAAATATAAAAATGTTTTTTTATCAATTTATAAAAATTATGGATACCTCTGTTTGTATGAAATTGACCCGTTACCCATAAAATATCATTCCTTCTTCGTATTAATAATTCTATTAATCAAAATTGGTTGAAGACGTTATTTGTCGATTGAAGACCACCTATTTATAAAAGTATCTGTAAAAATGGAATAGATTTTATTATTGTTAATATGTACTCATACATTTTAAGATTAAAAAAAATATTGTAATTAGTTAATGAAAATATAATTGGCATTTTATCAGTCACAGGTGCAATAGTTAAATATTATTAATTAATCACCTAACAGCTACTTTTTTGACAAGTGGCTGGTGTTCTTCCCGTAACTCTACAGTGCAGAATGTACCGTGCTACAATAGACTCAGTCTTAAATAGATAATTTATTCCTCGTTGTAACATGGATCACACTGAGCACTGTTTCAATGGAAGACCGCAGTTTTGCCATTAATGAAGTCACCATCAGTTCCAATGTTATAAGAGTATTAACGTGTAAATATTGTATTAAAAAAAATAGACATTCAGTGAAATATATATAATGATGTTAATATTTTTCAAATAAGTAGTTAAACCTATATTAAATGATTTCGAGATACATTATTAATTAAACTATTATGTTTATTACTAAAAAGGTATTTTTTTTGGAAACAGAAGTTTTAAGAATATGTGAATTAACAATTAAATATGACCTCACTCTGGTCGTCAATGTTGCTAAATATTAGTCTGAACCAATCTGACGTCGCTGACAAGAGGAAGATGTTGTATACCACTGCATCAGCGAGTGCTGCTGGGTGTTTTGGACCGCCGGAGGGGTTGGATGGTGCTGGTGTAGGTGGGGCAACCCACCCCCATCTGTCTGTCAATGTTTTCATGCCAGTTATTTGCCTAATGGCCGTCGATGTAACGACGCATTCAATTCTAGCTTAATTTTAAAAAGTTACTCGTCTATCACCTACCCAATACAAACGCAACCTACATTGGAAGGCTTTTTTTTTAAATAAGCCAGCGATAGTTATTTTTTGTTGCTGTTTCGAATACAAAAGTGTGAACCATTGTTAATATTTTTTTATGCTCTCCTATGAGAATCAAATATTATTTATTTTTTCACGGGTTTTTAAACACTGGGGCCGAAATAGGTGGTCTTTCGTTTCGTTACAAATGGAAACGAAATCAATGGATTTTAGTTTGTGATTTTATGTGTGAATAATATAAATACTGTCCTTTGTTTATGATTCGCAATAACGAGTGTGAAAATAAATGAAAGTATAATATTCTTTTTTCAAAAATTTAAACCTAATAAAATATATATTTAATATGATTAGCTTTTTAAATATGTGTTTTAAACAGAATTAATAACGCAGTCGTTATGACTGCGTTATTAATTCTTTTAGTATTCACTTTGAAACTCACAAAATAAATAAAATAAAATAAAAAACAATAATAAATAAATGGTGTTATTTTATCGTATTTTTACATAGATAACGATGAGTAATTACGAGTATGAAACAAAGAAATTAGATTGCGGTTTCGCTTTCACTGAAATACTATGCCAAGGGTTTAGCTCTGTTAAAAGTGCACTTTTGGATAATTTGTATTTTGCACGATTAATATTGTAATAAAATCCTGTTTGCATTAATACATATACAGTCGATTCCGCTTAATTGGGACACATTTTGTCCCAATTAAGAGGCTGTCCCAATTAAGCGAATTTAACATTTTTTTAAATTCATTTATTTGGTTTTGGCAACTAAGGCCATTAATCAGTAATACATAATAAATACAACATATTCCTGCATAAAATAACGCTGTAACACGGCCATACATTTTTTTGCCTTCTGGTTAGTCACAGCCACAGGTGACTCATCATCATCATCGTCATTTCGTCTAATTTTTCATATTTTGATTTAATACCTTCTACAATTGAATCCTCACAGTCTTCATTATCATCGTAACATGGTAAATTGTTGTCTATTCTTGAAAATTCTTCATAGTTAATAATAGCAACATATCCTGATTTTCTTGATTCCTTAAAATTTTCTGTCCCAATTAAGCGGAATGTTGTCCCAATTAAACATATAAATTTACTATTGGTTTCTTGGTTTGGTTTCTGTTCTTTGAGATTCGTTCCAAATAAGCGGCTGTCCCAATTAAGCGGTGTCCCAATTAAGCGGAATCGACTGTATTTTTATTGAAGAATTAGATAATTTTATTTGAAACCACTCAGTGCCGGTTTTAGGGGGTGGCGAAGTGGGTCGGTGCCCCAGGGCGTCGAATAAGCTAAGGGCACCGAGGGCAACCAAGCAAGCTTAGATTTTTTTTAAATTAAAGCAATATAAGGCGCCAGAAAAAAAATGCCCTAGGGCGCGGTAGGGTTTAAAGCCGGTACTGAAACCACTACCAGTTGTAATGTTGCTTTTATTGAAAATAAACTATTAAAGTGAGTTCACTTATTTTAAGCAACCAATACGTGCAATTCAAAATAATATGAATATTCACGGTTGAAATAATTCAATCAAATATCCATGATAAGTCGCTATTAATTAATATGATGATTTAATACCGTATAAGAGAATTTCATGTATATATAAATTTACGCTTAACATTTTAAGGATAGCCATGTGCTGTATATGCGATTTTGCGTTAATCCGCTAGCGACATTATTCATGAAAAATTTTCGCATTTTTCGATGCAAGTGTCAAATTAATATTTTTAATTATATTTAATTATACTCGAACATTTAAAATATAATTAATTTAACGATACAACATTACCATTTTTTAAGAAAATGCAACTTAACAATCACCTGAAATTTACTTAATAATATCAAATGTATTTCACATCAATAAATGTATTAAAGTGATTATTAAGTTTAAATAAAGTATTATATGCTAAATCCGGTCCTGTTTCAACCCTTCTTGCAGCACACATACACACATCATTTATTTACATCTTTCTCTCAGCTTACTTTCGTTAATTGGCCGCCCCCCTCACCACTCCTCACCCCTTCTTGCTTCATCAACAAACCCTCTCCTTCCCCATCTCTAGCATCTCTATAATGGGTACACACAGGAGCGTATTCAAAGGAAATCTAGTAAATTCTCTTTAAATAAAATGTGTTAAAAAAACGACTGTCAACAAAAAAAACCTTCCTGTTGCTTACCGTGTGTTGTTGGTTGAGTTAAGCTGCCTCTTAATACGAAAGGTTCCAGACCCCGGGAGCGTCGCGTTAATCACCAAATAAAAAATAACAATACAAGAAATGATCGAAAAATTCCGATTAACGAATAGCTCAAAAATATGTCTCGGATACTATAGCTGTTATCAGATCAAGCCCCCGGGCTCTTGTTATTGAGATCGTCGAGTACCATATACGAGTATTTTCTCAAACGAATAAGGTTTAGAGTTATTTTGGGACAAGCCATAGACAATGACAACTGACAGAACTTAGTGGTGTCATCTGTGATGATCATAATAACATCCTCCTCTCTCTCAAAAAGGTGTTACTCCGTCGCGTGAGGGCATGATGAGGAACAGGGCATTAAAACAAAGACTTTGATTATATTTATGATAAGACTTTACAAATTTAGGGCTCAGCCTCGTCGCAGCAGTAGGCCGAGCCACAATACAATATGCTCTCGTCGAAGGACGGTAGGCAACTGATCTCCGCGGTCGGTATGGACTCTCGCCCGCGCCACGAGTGGCGGTATATATAACTAGTCCCAAATGACAATATGGCGGACACATTCATGTACGTCAAGCGACCAGAAATAAGAAACGAAAGATTGTATATCGAGGTTTTCGGTACCAGCCAGCAAGGGCTACATCATGCTGATGTCAGTATATTTCGTAAATGGAAAAGATGTTGTAATTGATACTAATGTGGGAAAATAGGAAAATTTTAGTCTCATCAAAAAAGTGAAAGTCAATACGATAATGTTATCCTCTTCACCAGTGCGTCTCTGTGTATCACCACTCTATTTGGCTCCAGCTCGATTTCATTAGCATCCACATAATTTACGACTTCCTACCGGGGGCTTAATGCGCTGCGTGTTAATTAATATTATATTCCATGTTAATGGCCCGCCATATTGATGCAGCCCTTAATTATGTTATGACTATCATTCAGATTAAACGTCAACTAATGAGTTAAACTATAAATACGCGTATCAATATATTTTTTACAAATAGTTTTTAAATATTTAACAAAGCAATTCCACAAACATTTTCAATAATTGATACCTTCATAAAAAATATAGCAAATACAATATTACATATAATTTTTTCTATCAATCAAAGATTCATAACTAATACCGTATACGATATTTAGTGTTGAACTTGACGTTGAATTTTGAACAATTTTTTCTCACTTCATCGAGCCGAAAAATTAACACATATTATTTACATACTTGATGGATGTCGGGAGCTATACTTAGAAATTAATTGGTGGAGATGACTTGGGAAGAGGCGAAGACTATGGCGGCTGACAGAGTTTTGTAGTGACAGGTTGTCAATGTCATATGCTCCTGTTAGGAGAGAGGACATGTTTATGATGATAATGATATGTTTAATTTTAATTACGAGGTATGTATGTTATAATTAATGTTTTTTTTTCATTTTGTCAGAGATTTATATTATAAAGTAGAAGAATGACATGTTACGTAAAAAAAATATTCACTCAGCGAATACAAGAACATGAATACACTATTAAGATATTTTTTAAAGTTAGTAAATCATAGGTGATCTCACCAATGGATTAGCCACAAGAAGTAAATTTATTAGTGTTTTTTCCCTGTGTGCTTAATGTGATTCAATTTATGTGTCTGTCATATCTCTTGTTTTGTTTATTATCTTTATTTCTTTTGTTTATATATCCTACTTTTAACTCCTTGTATTAAGAGAAAGTAAAATATGAAAGAAATGTCTTCCATTTCAAGGAAGGTGTAATTGAAGTCATTTATAATCCAGATAAATTAAGTAATAAAAATTCATGTCATATTATCTAGAACATTATATAATAAGTTAAGAGACTATTAAGTCTGGTAATTAAAGATTCAGTAATTATCATTGTAAATTTGTATAATTGTACCTTAAATAGAGAACCTTTAAAAAATATAGGCATACTTTTTAAAGTTAAAGTTAGTTTAGGATAAAACTAGAAACCTCTCAGAAATATTATTTTTAAAGCGTATTTTCCCCTTTCTGTCTCTATAGCGCGCTTGCACGCTTGTAAAATATATTTTTGTTTAGTACTATAAACATGCGTTCTGACGCTAATTGGATTTTGCTCGTGTACAGGCGAAATTTAGGAATTCTACTTAAAAATCAGTAAAACCATTGTTAACATGTTGTACAGTCGACTCCAAATTTAAGTTTTAAGCCTAGATTTTACAAGCTCGTCTCGTATTCCTCGGAATTCTGTAATACGACGATGTTCTTACACACGAGTCAAGGGCCATTGTGAGCTTTAAAGCTCACCCAGTAACTGGGGCGAGTTGCTCGACTTACTGAAGAAACGGCACGCAGGACGCGCCCGTGCGTCAAAGCTCGAGCCCAGTAAAAGATCAGAGCTTTTGAATATGTACGAAAGTTTCATAAAAAGCTCCATGCGCTGCAAAGTGAAGACATGGGCGGAACAAAAAATATTTTCTTTGCCAAACGAATTTTATTATTTAATTTCATTTAAATTCATAAAAAATTCTCCGACGTCTCTGTTTTTATATTTACGGTAACTATCCATTCAATTCAATCAATTCCGAACATAATCCTACTCTTTTTCTTCTAAGGATGCTTTCTTTCCATTCGTTAGAGTCCCGGAGAAAAATTGCTGCTCTCAACATTCATTCCTTATCCTTCGCGGTGCAGTTCACAACCCTGAGATGCTTAAATTCTATGATCCAGATAAGTACACCCGTGCTCGTAGCTATCCATTTTTTTTGATCCCAGTTGATACTTGTGGAGCTTCGAGCACTCAATTTAGTACAACGGCAATGGCGCTCCTAAATGGCCTACCAGCACACCTCGATCCTTTTCTTACATCCTTTTCCTATTTTGTCGATGGTATTGTTCTCCTAGGACCTAGATCTATGCAATTTTTGACATGTGTCAACTTCTTCTTCTTTTGTATTGTATGTTTATGTATACTCTGTTTATTATTATTTTGTACCTTGCAACTTCGGTTCTGTGAAATAAATAAATAAATAACTTAACTTCAGTCAAATCTAATGTATTATATATGAGAATATTCATATACTTATTAAATATCTAATGATGTCAGAATCTCATACGAGTATTTTTATTTTTGGTAGAATTTCTCCTTCTACTGACTGTTGATTAACCGTGTCGGCAAGACGCTACGTGTTGAATGGATGTTAAGTGGTTGTGTACGTATGGGAATTGAGCGAATTACAAGGTTTATCAATGAGCTTCTTGAATATAGCACACATTCATTCACCAAACCCAAAAAACATCAGCCTAATAGTGTCATATTCCATCATCAAGGACCTATTTGGGGGCGAGCTGGGAAGGTTTAGAAGGAATCCGTTGATTAGAAACAGTGTGACGCGGGGGCATGAACCACAAATCTTACACAAAGTCCAGTTTCTTACCCATCGCTATGACCACTTGCCCCCTACTGTTCATTTTTCTCCGGTTAAATGAAGGAAGAATTGACATATAAGATAGCATTTGCTGTAAATTAATTTGTATATCACTTGGCTAATCGATAAAAAATCTCTATCAAACTACATTTTTATTATCATCATACCTCTAATAGTAGTCACGAACTACCGCCACAAAGGTCTGTCATCCGTCATGGTCTTCATCTTATCCCACATCTTCTCTGCCTCTCATACTCGTAGCTCCACTGAGTAAATTTTCATAGCATATTTTAAAGTCACACAGTTACTCCCATGCACACAGCATATACCCAACACGCCTACTCCTGTATCTGAACACAATACATCTCAGTGCTCATAATTAAATCACCTAATGATTCTTAACACTGTAAAACTTTTAATTAATTTGTATTGTACAAGTTTTGGGAGGCTCCGCGTGTACCCACTCCCCTACTCCCCCGACCACCCCCGCCTACTCCCTGGTCGGCTCCTACTCCCGCCCACGACCCGCCTACTCCCCTCCGCCATCGCCCGTGTGAGAAACGCAAGATAAACAAATGCCGGTCTCGTGTTACTGTTTAAACTTCGTAATTCCACTTTTAATGGCGGCCGACTCGGCATATATTCGCAATGCGAGTGTGTGCCAATTGGAAAGATGAATAGAAACGTTAGACGTGTTAAATAATTGTTTTCTACTTCTTTTTTAAATGAAATTTTTTTTTTTTTTTTTATCATTATAAAAAGATATTAACATCCTCCTCTCTGCTATCCTGGACAAAATGTGGAATAAATATTAACGGAGAGTACATTTCTCCCTCCGATTTGCAGATGACATAGTGCTAATAGCCGAATCACCTGACAAGCTCCAAGACATGCTCTACGACCTCAATGAAGCGTCGAACAAAATTGGTCTGAAAATGAACATGGATAAAACAAAAGCCATGATTAATAGTCATATTTCACAGACCTTCGATCCTATTTCCATTGGAGGAACAGAAATAGAGGTTGTAAACGACTATACCTATCTGGGACAAGTAATACAACTAGGGCGAAATAACTTCTCAAAAGAAATCGACAGGCGCATACAACTGGGATGGGCAGCATTTGGAAAACAAAATTACATTTTTAAAGCGAAAATTCCGCAATGCCTTAAAACTAAGGCGTTTAACCAATGCATCCTCCCTGTATTAACTTATGGCGCAGAGACGTGGAATCTGACAGCAAGTCTTACCCATAAAATAAAAGTCACCCAGCGTGCTATGGAGAGATCCATGCTCGGAGTGTCGCTAAAAGATAGAATCCGAAACGAGGAAATACGCAGAAGAACTCAAGTAGTGGATGCTACCCAACGAATAGGCACACTCAAGTGGCAATGGGCAGGACATATCTGTCGAAGAGACGACGGTCGATGGGGAAGAAAAGTATTGGAATGGCGCCCAAGAACTGGTAAACGGAGCATTGGCCGACCCCCTACAAGATGGACTGACGATATAAGAAGAATAGCGGGAGTGACCTGGATGCGGAAGGCGGAGGATCGAAGAGGATGGAGACTCATGCGGGAGGCCTACGTTCAACAGTGGACGGACACAGGCTGATGATGATCCTCCTCTCTCAAAGAGAGGGGCGTTATTAAGTGGCGCGAGGGCAGGATAAGGGGCAGGTCAGCAGACAAACACTTTATTTTTGAAGCACAGATTATATTTACGTTAATAACATTACAATCTTTCGACCACGCGGGATGACATGCCGCGCGGCCGCAATTAGGACCTTGTGTCACCAAAGAGTGGGGACCGACTGGCGATCTCCACGCCGTCCCCGGCTTCCGATAGCGCCACACTGGTATTCTTAACTTACACACCCGTTAGCGGAACCGTCAGCACGGCGCACCTAAATGCACGACAAGCGACCCGAAATAAAGAGATGAAAGATTGTATATCGAAGTTTTCGGTAAAGCAAGGACTACATCATGCTGATCTCAATATTATATTTACCTAGAGAATAAAAGTTTATTACATTATTCTTAAAGTTATCTTTGACAAACTGCTTTAGGATGAAACGCGTCTTAGAGAGCTCTGGGCTGATCACAAGATATCCTTAAAAAAACACTACAAAATTCACTCACTTCTGATATTAAAGATACATTTTCCTTAAGCATACAGGAGTCAATTAAGTTTATAAGGTATTTTGGGGCTCCAAACCAAAGGTGACTGCCGTATTCAAGGATAGGTCGGATTTGTTCTATATATAGAAGATCAAGTTGTTTGTCGTTGAAATACCGACGTGATCTATAATAGACCTAGTTTTTTGGAAGCGAGACCGGCTAGGGAACGAATATGGAAGAAAAATAAAAATTTGTGCATTTAGGTAAAAAAATAATTATTTAAAAAATATATTCTAAGAACTTTTGATTTTTTGATTTAAACGTACGTAATTATAATATAACAATATAATTACTTACGTAATTATATTGTTCTATCGTTTTTTGTATTGTTTTTGCTATAAACTATCCTTCTTGTTCGTTAGTATGTTTTATATTAAAAAATAAACGCTGAAGTCTGAGCTCGTTGAAAATGTTTTAGTATGTGTTTGATATTAATTTTTGATAACGTTTTAATGAAAAATTAATTAGTGAAATTTTATTGAAAAAGTTCGCAGACAGGCTCCTCCGATATCGATAATTACTTGAATGTGATTAGTTCGGAAAACTATTTGGAAACTTTGAGATTAATAACGTACGTGATCAACTGTGCTCAAGTATTACAAGTATGACTCTTAGACCGCAGAGTACGGAGTCATCACACCAAGATGCGTTGCGCGAAATCATCAAAAATATTAATGACTGCTTACAATAATTCCCAGCTATGCGAAATCTATGGAGACAAGTGTATGAGGGTACAACACGTGCGCTAATGGTGCAGAGAGTTCAATAACAGGCGTACTGACGTCCATGATGAGGAGCGTTCCGGACGGCCATCTGTTTCAAAGTGGAGGCAGCGATGCTCTCAGATCGAAAAGTGACAGTTCGTCTTCTTCGTAGTATCAATCCGGTGGATTGGTTTGCAGCAACAGAATCTTGCAACTCGATCTCGATTCCTCTACAGTTTCTACCCTCAACCATCCCCTCCACAATATCGTGAAGAAGACCATCGTGGCGCATGATGTGACCAATCCATCGGGCTCGCCTCTCTGAGATGGTTCTTATTAGGTGCCTATCTTCTTTGATTATCCTGAGAACCTCATTGTTCGTGACAGTTTGTAAGCTCTCCGAAATGATCCTTGATGTCAGCAAAACCTCTATTGACAAGATTTTGACGGAGAATCTAGGGTATGCTAAGGTTTGCGCGAGGTGCGTGCCAAGAATGTTGACCGAAGAAACCACAAACGTCAACGCGTTGAAGCGGCCTAAGAACTTCTTCAAGACCACGGAACTCATAACGAGGAATAATTTGACTCCATCGTCACTGGAGACGAGATGTGGATGCACTACCTCACACCGAAACCGAAGAACAGTCTAAACAATGGAAGCACCCAGAGTTGCCGACAGAAAATAGATCACCGAGCGCAGCTCACACCTGGCGGGCGAAGCGAGGGGGAGATCCATCACGTACGGCTGCGAAGCCAAGACTGAGCTCCGCAGGCAGCTCGCTAGGGAAGATATTTGGAGTAGGGGAACCAAGGTAAACTACAGAATCGCGGGATCCATTATAACAGCGCTTTTCAGGAGTGTAGCGCCATGGGAAACTAATTTTACGGATAGCCCTCGTACGTAATTCATCCCTATCATATAATACAGATTGTTAATAATTAAGAATAACGACGTTGGCTAGTGAATTTCATTATTTAATATCAGAAAGAGCGGTCCTGAAAAGAACCAACTCAAGACCGACCGCTTTCGAGTGAGTCGCCGAAACACCACATCAAGGGATAACTATTATAAAACTATATATTTTTATGGCAACTATTTTTTTGACACTATTTAAATCAATTAATGGGCAGTAATTATTTCGAACGTTTAGTAATAAATAGAAAAGACTCTCACTAGCGATCAATTTGGATTCAGAAAAAGAATGGGAACCAGAGAAGCAATCTTATCCCTGCGTATGATCTTGGAGAAGAGGATAAAAGTGGACCAAGATACATATATTGCCTTCGTGGACATTGAAAAAGCATTTGATAAAGTATATTGGGAGAGGCTCTTCGATATTATGAAAGAAATTGGAGTCAAATACAAGGAACGAAGACTCATATTTTCACTTTACAAAGAAGAAGCTGCCATAATGTCACTTGGAAATGTCCAAAAGGATGCAAAAATACGCCAAGGGGTGAGACAAGGATGCTCTCTGTCGCCTGTACTCTTCAACGTATACATACAAAATGCAATTAATAACATCAGGGAAAAAATGGGCCATAGAGAGGGGGTTAAAATACATGGCCAAAAGATTGATATGATAAGGTTTGCTGACGACATTGCTCTGATTGCTGAAACTGAAGATGAACTCACGGAAGCGCTGACATCCATGGAAAACATATTTAATTCAAACTACAATATGAAGATAAACAGCATAAAAACCAAAGTCATGAGAGTAAGCCGCAATGAGCAGCAGAAAATTAACATATCAATGCTAGGAGTACCCCTAAAAGATGCAAAAGAATTTGTATACCTTGGAAGTACAATCACCTGGGAAGGCAGAACAAAAAGAGAAGTCAACAGCCGAATACATCAAGCAAGGCTAGCTTTCAATAAAAAAGCCAAAATTCTTGAGTCAAAGAATATTTCTTTAGGGCTCCGCAAGCAACTTGCCAAAACACTTGCTTGGAGCATCTTAATGTACGGCTGTGAGACATTGTGCTTATCTGAAAGTGATAAAAAAAGACTAGAGGCCTTTGCAATGTGGTCGTACAGACGAATTCTCGGAATTTCCTGGAGAGACCACGTCACGAACAATGAGGTTCTCAGAAGAATCAAGGAAGATAGGCAACTAATAAGAACCATCTCAGAGAGGCGAGCCCGATGGATTGGTCACATCATGCGCCACGATGGTCTCCTTCACGATATTGTGGAGGGGATGGTTGAGGGTAGAAACTGTAGAGGGCGCCCTAGACGGGAGTATTTGCAGCAAGTATTCGAGGACATGAATTATAGCGCTTATGCTGAGCTGAAAAGGGTTGCGGAGGACCGAGAAGAATGGAGATCGAGATGCAAGATTCTGTTGCTGCAAACCAATCCACCGGATTGATACTACTACTACGAAGAAGAAGTAATAAATACCTAAAGAGATAAGTAAAAAAGAATCATTTAGCAGTAGAAAAATATCAATCGACAGTAAAAAGAAATTGGAAGGGAATAATTAATAAATGGTAATTAATAATAGGTTAGGTTAGGATTTTTATGGGTTCATTATTCATTCATTTTACATTATTTTAATTTTATAAAAAACCACATTCATTCTGACACAGTGGATACTGCTAATTTATTTAATCCACTGCCAATAAGTATAATTTACTGTCGATTGATTTAAATTACTGAAAAATAAATACAAGCCATTTATTTTCAGCTAAGCTGCTGACAAACAGCAATATTTCTATATAGACTATTTAAAAAGTATGATATGAATCTGGCATTCAATTATGGTCAGAATCAGGAGTATATATGGTATTTAAAGATGTTATGTCACATTATAGCTGACATATAGGAAAACTGTTTATGACACTATTTATGTAAATATTCGGGGTTATGACCCGTTATCCGAAAATCCTGAATTACATTAACTTCTAATTTGATTGGATCACTGTCGTAAAATTTGTTTTGCTGTTTGTAAGCATTTCCTTTGAATTGAGACTTCTCAAATAAGTTCCTAAAACTAAAAATATATCATGAAATACGTGGAATGTGTTATATCTAATATAGGGTTAAAAGCTTATCGTCGCTATGGAAAACAAGTTAAATATTTTAAAATGTATAGAGCTGTAAAAGCAAAGGACTATCCTCAATTCTTTATTAATTTTAATATTGTTTAAATGAAAAATGTTCATAATTTCTTCAAGTGAAATCCTTTTTTCAAAAAATATAATATATTTTTAATATAACATTGCTATTACGTAACGTAACTTTAAGTGTCGAGCTTTAAAATTACTAGGAACTTCGGTCTTGGCCGCTATATCCTAAGTATCTAAAGCTTACTATTGGGAAACTAATGAAACTAATTAAAAAAAACTTAAGCCGTAACAAATTTTGTCATCTCTCCGATATTTCAACCGCAAGGATCATCTTCAGGGTTAATGATTCGTTATTAACCCTAAAGATGACCCCTACATTGGCGGTTGAAATATCAAAAAAAATAAGAAATAAGTCACACACGGCACAAACTAAAAGCCACAATTCAAAATCTGGCAGTATAAACATAGGAGATTATTGAAAAAAAATCTATGACAGTTAATAATAATTTTTTAAATTTATTTTTTTAGTTCAACAAATACCTCACACTTATGAAATGGACCCCTTATTTTTAATGATAAAAATCAATGTTATATAATGTGTAAATAAGAGTGAGAATAAAATATTTAAAAGAAAAAAAAAGTTGCACATAAGAGCCACGAAATCTGGTTAAGATTTTTGACCAATATTCCCAGATTCGTGTTTTGGCACAGCACATGCTTTCCCACAAGCGAAATCATAAAACCCCAAAAACAATTTACTAAAACTGCTCAGCCGCCCCTCCCTGCCGCCCACCCTGAATCAATTAAATAGATAGATGGCGGGGCGCAAGGGGACCCTGGGGCGGCACACACTTTGGGGGCGGCGAAATACATGTAGGCATTCTTTAATATGTTTTCTCGTCTTTAAACAAGTATTTAATAAAATTTCACTGTATTATTTTCTATATAGAAAATATATTCTGTATTTACATATATAAAAATGTAGTCATTACATATCAGCACGATGTAACCCTTGCTGACCGGTACCGAAAATGTCGATATGTAAAAAATATACATTATGTAAAACGGAAAGAAATTACATTTTTCTGGCGTGTCACTTTAACAGTCAGTTTGTCAACGGTTGCCGTTGAGTTTCCACGTCGTGGTAGGTATCATTTTGAAGCTTAAAAAACCGTTTTAAAAAAATGGAGAAGCTGAGATTGATGAAACACATTTGCGCTATTTTATGCTGTTTTTATTCGATAAATTACTAAAACCAGAAGAAGCTACGCAGACCATTTGTGACATTTACGGCGACGTCTTGTACGAGTAACTTTGATATATCGAAATACTTATTTTTTTCTATTCAATATTTTGGTTCAATATACTATATGCGTTCAAAATTATATGAATGACTATCGTGATCGGATGGGAATGTTTTGTTAAGCAATCAAACGTAAATCTGCCTAAACTTAATTAATTTCGCGTCAATGGCTCGGATAATGGCGGCTCATTAACGCGACAATTAATCGGATAACAATTATCATCACCGAGCATACGTTAATTGTCACCCATTAATGAAAGCTCTCAACATGTGTGCCGCGCAGACACACTCGGCACAGAGTAATTTGATTTAAAGCTGCTGCATACAAACATTAGGGGAATCTCTGGGAACCCAACACCTACACGACACACCCAACATCACACACCAAGTTATATAAGTACTGATACTAAAGACGAAAAGTCCTCATGTATGAAAATATTTTTAATTTCCAATTTAACACATGAATTTAACTTAATAATCATTAAGAAGAGGCTGCATGCCAGGCATGCGCGAAACGTGTGTTGTGTTCGTGTTTGTGTGTAGGTTGGGGTGATTGCATGTATATATTTATCTGTTTCTTGAAGAGATCCAGATTGTAGAAAGGAGGAAAAACAGACGCTGGAAGAGCATTCCATAGCTTACCGGTGGCATTAAGGAAGGAACTTTGGAAACTGCCAGTTCTCGGTCGACACACATTAAACGTGTATGGATGTTCGGCAATTGTAAAACGAGTTTGTCGGTTGTGAGTGGGTACAGGAGGAGTTAGTTCTTTAAGTTCCGAAGAGCAGCGACCATGGTAATAACGGTAGGAAAGACTAAGTGAACCAATCTTACGCCTGTGTTCCATTGATTGCAGGTTAGACGTAAGAGTGTCATTGTTTATATCTCTCCAATTGAACCTTCGTGAGCAACTATTACTTGGAACAAGGCATGGACAATGGCAGCTGATAGAATTGGTGGTGGCCATATATAATATATTCAAAGATCTGAAGGCAAGCTCACCCAGATTAGTGGAAAAATACATTCATTTATATATGGAATGTAAAATTAAAGGCATTAACGTTCATTGATTCAAGATCGCGGATTTGTGAATAGCACTACAAAATACAAATAATGCATGTTAAAGAGCAGCTATTTTCGTATGGGACTTGAATATCGGGAATGGAAAGAGAGCATCTCAAGAAGAAAGAGTTTATATAATGTAAACATTTGACTTGATAGATGATGAATTAAATGGATAGTTTTAATTAATATAAAAATATAATTTGATGTGTCTTAATTAACGTTTATTATAATGATTAATTAATCGGCGATTGGTTGGCTGGCGTCATTAACAGCCGCCCCGCAGTAATTAATTGAGAATTGATAATAATTCATGGCGCGAGTCGACCGAGCGCTCAGATTTATTGCCGCCCGGTCGTAAATTGCATGCAATCCTACATTTCTTGTTGCACCACCGCTGCACTTCACCGAGGGTTACAGACACCAAGGAAACGATATTATTTACATGAGCATTTGGACACCACAAATCTCCGTCAATGAGTTTTGCTTTCAAGCTGGGCTTTATTTTTTCTCTGTCATTGAGTTGTCTTCTCCAAATTGCATTAAATCCTACATTTCTTGTTGCACCACCGCTCCACTTCACCGAGGGTTACAGACACCAAGGAAACGATATTATTGACATGAGCATTTGGCCACCACAAATCTCCGTCAATGAGCTTTGCCTCCAAGCTGGGCTTTATTTTTTCCCCTGTCGTTGAGTAGACTTCTCCAAATTGCATAAAATCCTACATTTCTTGTTGCATCTAAGAATTTAATGAACTTCATCTACAGTTACATAAAAATGATGCTATAATATCCATAGGAGCGTTTGGCTACCATAAATTTCCGCCCAAAAAGTTTTGCCACAAAATTAAGTTCCATCTGATATGTTAAGTAGGAAAAACTCCTTTAAATTATTAGAGTCGTAGAGAAGTAGAAAAAAGATAGGTTTAAATAATTATTTATATATATTTAATACTTATAATGTTTCTCAAAATCAATGCCGAAAACATTTAAAATAAATATCATTTTTCTTACTGAAAATACGAGCATTTTTTTCAGCAACTTCAATAAGCGATTGGGCTACAACATTTTTATCGGATTTCAGAGAAAAGGACCAATTTATCTAACAAGAATAACTGATAGTGTGAAGAAATGTGGGATAAAGATTGAGAAAATTTTAAATATTAATTAATATGTTTTTTGAAGAGATACAAATTGTTGAAAATAAGATTCACTGATGTTCAAAATTTTAAAACCTATCTATAGTATTAAGAAAAAAATTAATAAAATGTTCTCTTCCTCACCATTACTTTGGGAAAAACAAGTAATAAGTATTTGGTAACAATTTTTTTCAGCCAAAACTGTCGGCATTCTGTATTCGCATAAGATCAATATTTTTACCCAAACATGAAATACGTACTCTATATATTTTTTAATAATTTGTACTTTTTGCTTCAGATGTAGACTCCCAAAGGCATATCCTTTTACTCTATTCCATTATAATTTGTTCATCTCAACATGGTGTATGGATTACGTTGCATTTCCGATAGATGCATTAAATGCATTCGCCTTGTTTATCAAAGATTCTTGCCCAATACTGGCTTAATGCATCCGGAGTTGTAAATCAATATCTTAAAACATAATTGCACCGTGCTGTTATGACATACTCGTAAAACAATGAATCAATTATTATTAAATCGTTTTTTAACATGGTTTTGAAATTAATACTAGGCTATATAGATTTGCGGAATATTTCAAATTATCGATGCAATTCGACGAAAGTCTCTTGGCTTTTACAGGCATGTAGACTTTGTGGTTTTAAAATAATTTTCATGCAAAGATCCATATTCACTAAAGGAGAAAGATCTTGGAGAAAGAAAATCAAACTTCCTATCTCTTTTTGACTCACGATCGCGATAATTGTCTCTTTCATTATTTATCTTTAGCACTTGTCCTAAAAATGTATTGTCAAAAACAAAAATAAGGTGCGAATTCCATGAAAAAAACTATTTACATAAAATTCTATAAATAAATATTTTAATTATGTTTTATATTTATAAAAAATATTTGTTATTTTTTCTTACATTTGGGAATGAAACGAATAATATTTAAATTTGGAATTAATTCATTCGAAAACAAAAGTCACGGAAACTAATTATATTACTGCGACAAAATATGAAATAAACTAAAGTTACGTCTCTGTGATAGTACAACATGCACTAACTACGTATGTGGTTCTCAAACTGTATGCACTTCAAATAATATGGTTTTATGGTCAGATTCTAAATCTGTGGTTCATATAACATTAAAAAAAAACCTATTTTGGATATATATGTATCGTAGAAATGGCGTGTGTATATTTATGATTTAATTTTTCTAATAATGCAAATATACTAAAGCCGATAATTTGTGAAGGTCATATGCTCCAAAAATTAATTGAACATGAGAAAGATAAAAGATAAATGAATTCGTTATCGCGCTCTTTTTGGCACCTTGCCAAAACTGAAAAAAAAAAAACACCGCTAGATGGCGCCACTGTTCGTACAACACGCACGAAGAAAGCTTTGTCTGATCTATATATACTGAAAAAAAAAGTTAACTTGTTAGGACTGTACTTCACAGGATCATTTCTGTAGTACTTCCTCCCCCGTAACGTGTACACTCCACAAGAGTGACACTCCGTGATGATGAGACGTGGCGCGGTTCCCTGAGCGTGAGGCAGATCAGGGTCTGGTCTCTTTTGACTGGACCCCGATCATCGATGATCGTTCGCCACCTGTTCGCAGGTGGCAATGGGAGCCGTCGCTTTCTGAGCGGCTTATTCAAACCAAATTATTACTTCAATAAACAGGTAGTTCTCGACTTACGACGGTTTTACTTACGACCAAAAATATGTTAAAAAATAATGCGACTAAAAAATTTTTTGTTGAAAGAAATGGAAGCAGCGTTCCTTCAAATTGACCAAGTAATGCAAAAGTTTGCAAAAATGGATTATTGAGTACAAGTATAAGCCGCCGTATTCAGGAAGATCTTGCTTGGTACAAAGAAATATTCAGAGAAATAAAACAACAAACAACTCAACTAAAATTGGATATATTTTTTAAAAAGACTACTACTGCGTCTTCTTCCATTACTGTTGACGAGCCAATGGATTGTACTTATATAAGTCCAGATGACGAAACATTTTAAATATTAGTGAAGTTAATATTTTATTATATTCATTAATGAAGTAAATTTTTAGATATTAATGACGTAAATACTTTATTTTGTATTAATAAATAAGTATAAATATAACAATAAAAAAATAAATAAATACACATGTTTTATTTTAATATGTAAGTACATGTATATTTAGTATGATATTCAACTTACGACCAATTCGAAATACGACCAAAGTCCAGGAACGTATCTCGGTCGTAAGTCGAGGACAAACTGTGTATGGATCTTCTTTGTATCAGTGATGTCAAATTGATCATCCCAATTTCCTGGCAACATCGGTCTGTCGGTTGTCAAACATAAGGTCCTTGAAATTGCAGCTAGTCGTGCATATATGTGGCAAGGATATTTTTGCAACATGTATGCGTTTTAAAGTCTCCGTAATTGTAAAGCAGATGACTCGACTCCCTGTTACTACACCTACTGCTCATTTGTCAAATGTTAACTACGCATTCTATCTCACATCTTGTTTAGTAATTTCATGAAAAACGGGGATCAATACAATACTGACGATGGGTTATGTGGGTAAGATATTGTCAGTTAATGTGAAACTTTATTATATAAAAGAATTGTAATACGAAATAACCTAAACCAATGGAGAGTGCTGCATAAGAGAATGTCAGTGATGTGCGACTGCGAAGAATTTCAGAGTACTTACATTATATCATCAAAGATTCCGCCCCATGTGGATAACTAACTACTAAAAAGATGTTATAGTGGGCTACATACAGGTAGGATGTTTTTTAAGCAAAGTCAATTTGACGTTTCAAGAATTATAATGTGTGTTTATCTGAAAGTGATAAAAAAGGACAAGAGGCCTTTGAGATGTGGTCGTACAGAAGAATTCTCGGAATTTCCTGGAGAGACCACGTCACGAACAATGAGGTTCTCAGGATAATCAAGGAAGATAGGCACCTACTAAGAACCATCTCAGAGAGCCGAGCCCGATGGATCGGTCACATTATGCACCACGATGGTCTTCTTCACGACATTGTGGAGGGGATGGTTGAGGGTAGAAACTGTTCAGAGCGCCCTAGACGTGAGTATTTGCAGCAAGTGTTCGAGGACATGAGTTGTAGCTCTTATGCTGAGCTGAAGAGGGTTGAGGAGGACCGAGAGGAATGGAGATCGATATGTAAGATTCTGTAGCTGCAAAGCAATCCACCGGATTGATACTAGGGAGAAAGAATGTGTGCAAATCTACAACAGCTGTTTATTTATTAAAGAAATGAATAGCTTCCACGTGTTGAGGATCTTTGAGCTAGGTGGGTAGGTAAGTACCCAATACGCTGGTATCCCATAGCTAGAGTTGTATCCCAGTTAAATACTTGTACATGCGACTGGTTCAGCAAGTACACATTCAATTTGCCATTTATCCAGGAATGGATCTGCGTCATTACTTAACGGAGGGCTGCAGTCAGAATTAATCCAGGGCCGCAACCAGGAATGTGCACGAGAGTTAAAAATAAGTTTTTCTAAGAATAAAATATCATCTTGATGCAGACTAGAGCTTTTGTTAGCTAATATATTGATCTTTGTAGTGGTTTCAGGAATGTAGTGAAACCTTTCCATCCTCATTTCATTCTTCATCTACATCAAATATATTAATATCAGAATCATACAGTACTTATAAATACAATAATTTTACATTCACTTTAAGTTAAGATCAGATATGTAAGCGTGGAGATCGGTGCATGATGTTTGTTTGTATAGAAAGATTAGTTTTATTACAAAAATATAAATCGATTTTTATTTAAAAAAAAATATTAATTATGTTTTTTTTAGTCTGATCATACTCTTAGTATATTACTTAAGACACTATCGACAGTCTATATGCGGAAAACAAATGGAACAAACATTGTTTTTATGTCATTTTTGTCCTGGTAGATTATCTCTAATGTTTCATTTGAATAAAATTGAACTGATTATTTGATTGCATTCCTTTCTCAAACGAACAAAGAAGAAAAGCATTTGATAATCGTACATACTTTTTAAAATAATATAAGAATAACTTTCTTATTACATCACGACAAGATATATTTAATAAATATAAAATATTTTAATATAACATATAACAACGATATATTTATAATTTATTAAATATATATATAAAATTGAAACTACGTAGAATACATTGAATTTAAATGAAATTATTGTTAACATCTAAAATGCTTTATCTTAAAATATTACTAAATAATTTAAGCTGTTTATCTAAAAAAAAAAAGGTTCATTTTACCTCTGCCTCTCTGAAACGAAACGTATAAACTGATCCAATTTCATATCACGTCTTAATAAAACAACAAATAAAATTGTCACACAGCCAAAAATCATATTTCACCCTCAAATCCATAAATCCGTCAAGAGATTACGCGTCGCATCCCAATAATAATATAAGAAATGCCCAAACACACCCCTCTGACCTTGCCCCACTGCAAAACCTCCCCCATCAACCCCACCCTCAGAAAATCTCACGCGGGAGGCGGGAGGCACTCTCAATCACAGGAAGTGCGCCCATCTCATTGCGGAAGTGGTTTACCCCCACCATCCCACCCCAAATCCCTCTTTTACCCGCTTTTCCTCCCTCCGACTGCAGAGTTCCCCCTTTCACCCTCATCCGCCTACTCTCGCTAGTTTCTTCTTGCTCTTAGTAAGTATTCATAAAATATAAAGATAAATAGCTACCCCCCCGGTTGCTACGCTGCTGCCCAACTTTGCTGCGTTTTTATGCTTCAATCTATCCCGTACTAATAACCGGGAGTGTATTAAGCTTGTATCTGCCGCCAGAGATTACCGCATTTTGGAACAAAAACTTTATTTTGAAATTAGTTTATACAAAATACATCATCATCATTAACTTCCATTACATCGATTCACTGTAACGTGAATTTCTTTCCATAACGTATCAATTCGTCTCTATCATTAGTGTTTTAAAATTTGAGATTCTTCTGCCTTCTCTAATCTACCTATACGTGGCAATGTTCATCATTTAACCATTTACTTACATATATTTATGTTTTTACTCCGTATATTTCAATTAATCTTGCGATTTTTTTTATGTAATCACGTGCAGGAGATCACACTCGGTCAAGACCAGTGCACTCTACGACGCTCAGCCAGGGAGGCTGGTCGCTGCATGCGGAAAACGTGTGTTGTGTTCGTGTTTGTGTGTTAGTTGGGGAGATTGCAAGTGTATATTTATCTGTTTCTTGAAGACATCCAGATTGTAGGAAGGAGGAAACACAGACGCTTGAAGAGCATTCCATAGTTTACCGGTGGCATTTAGGAAGGAACTTTGAAAACTACCAGTTCTTGGTCGACACACGTTAACCGTGAATGGATGTTCGGCAAGTGTAAGACGAGTTTGTCGGTTGTGTGTGGGTGCAGGAGGAATTAGTTCTTGAAGTTCCGAAGAGCAGCGACCGTGGTAACGGTAGAAAAGACTAAGTGAACCAATCTTACGCCTGTGTTCCATTGATTTCAGGATAGACGTAAGAGTGTCATTGTTTATCAAACGAATTGCTCTTCTTTGAACTGAGTCAATTAAGTATGTATCGTAAAATCGCATAGTTTTTTATCTTTGTTGTGATTTGATTTTAAATGCGGTCATTACTCTACAATTGGGCTAGAAATTAATTAGACAGTTGCTGTAATTCTTGGAATCGTAATTTTACTAATTAGCAGCGTTAGAGTCGGACAAAATTCCTGTAATTGGACGTAGTGCAAACTGCCAAGTCTTATTGTGCATATCAAAATAAACAATTAATTTAATTGTTATGTGAACGTTTCATTGTATTTGTTACTTGTTTTATGACAGGTGTGGGTAATTTTATGGAGGCAATTAAACATGTATAAGCATTTATTATGAAAGTATATTATGCATATGTCGGATTACGATTTTTATTATTGCACTTAAAGATGCTCTCATGCTCGTATATGTAATTATTGTAATTACGAGTATTGTTATGATGATTTAATGATTACAAATGCAGTGTAAATTTAATTGGTAATTGATTTACTTATGTAATTATAACACATATTTTTATTCGAAAAAAAAAATCTCACAATAAAAATTAAAAGAACTTTATTATATCTAATCACATGGTCACTGTAAAAAAATATTGGCAATGCGCTAATTATACCTTTGAATTCTGAACTGTGTAATATGTTCTTTGGTTTGTCGTAAATGTACGTTTTCACTGAGTCAAAGGAAAAAATAAATTGGATCAATCTTATCATCAAACCTTCTGGTTCTCGTTGCTTTTTTAGTTCCATCAATTGCATTAGTAATCTCTGAATATGGCAACCTAACATCCTACAGTTGGTCAAGATATGAAGATGAATCTGTCTGAGACATATCTTTAGATGCCGCATAATTGTTTTTTTTTTCTCAGAAAATAATATATATTAGAGAACAAGCAGTGGTGGATTTAGACCTTGTGGCGCCCTGGGCAAAAAAAAACTAGCGCCCCTGGGTTTTTTGGGTGGGAAGCGAAATCTTCAGAAAACATCCACTGTAGGAGTTAAGGCCGCTATTAACGCCCTTAGTTCATACGGCACCCTGGGCAGCTGACGCACTGCGCCACCCCCTAAAACCGGCACTGAGAACATGCAAACAAAACCTAATATTCTATTTGTATGCTTGAGATTGATGTTTGGAAAAAATGCTGAAAGAGAGTTAAGTGAAAATATACAAATTCATTGTGAGCCTAATATACGGTATTAAGAAGGTTGGTACCACAATATATTGTAATAACAACCACTGAGATGAGGATTCTCCGACACATTGCAGGACTGACGGTTGGTTGATTTATTGTCTTACGTATTTCTTTGGCGCATATGACTTTGCGTCTTATGTTTGGTGGTGCGATACCAGCCAAGGGGTATAGTTTTGAAATGGGTGTTGGTTTGAGGCAGCCTGTGATGACTCTGCATTCAGGGCAGTACCAACTTGGTTACAATGGGCTGATCGACCCCATACTGGTGCTTTATAATATGGAATGATAATGATGATTACAACATTTACTGAAATATTTAAGAGCTTTTCTGTGGTTCCGAAAAAGTTATGAATCGCCTATCTAATGGGTGTATTAATTAGTATATGTTTGATTAATTATCATGACAATCGTTGCGATTGTGCTGCAGTACTTAAATGCACCGCTGCGAGGCGCGCATGCAACTATGTACCGGAGCAAAGATAGCCGCGTGTTTCAATTATCAAATTCAAATTATTCTATGCTATGACGCGCACATAGAAGCCTCAAAAACAAACGTAGTTACCTGAATAGTCTAGAAATTCGATATTGAATATCGAGAATAATTTTTCTCTACGAATTGGATCATATATCCAATATTAAAACGTCGTTTTCACGTTTTTGCCTGCTGACAGAAAAATAATTTTAGTCGGTATACAGTTGATAGACAAACTGGGCAGTATAGCCATTTTATTTAAGATTAGTTTTTTATGTAAAAATATGTTTAAAAATAGTTCTTCTTCGTTGTATCAATTCGGTGGATTGGGTTTGCAGTTACAGAATCTTGCATCTCGATCTCCATTCCTCTCGGTCCTCCGCAACCCTCTTCAGCTCAGCATAAGAGCCACAACTCATGTCCTCGAACACTTGCTGCAAATATTCCCGTGTAGGGCGCCCTGCACAGTTTCTACCCTCAACCATCCCCTCCACAATGTCGTGAAGAATACCATCGTGGCGCATGATGTGACCGATCCACCGAGATCGCCTCTCTGAGATGGTTCTTATTAGGTGCCTATCTTCCTTGATTATCCTGAGAACCTCATTGTTCGTGACGAGGTCTCTCCAGAAAATTCCGAGAATTCTTCTGAATGACCACATCTCAGAGGCCTCATGCCAGCAGTTCAGGAAGGTCCTCCTAAGAAATAGCAGAGATCTTTAGACTATTCTAAGGTCTGCTGCTTACCAGGATCACACAGGCTTCAAAAAAGTGAGGCAAAACCTTTTAAGGCATTATCTTAATATTTAGAGAAGGTTGAGGCCTGAGATTGATAGTAGAGGATCTAAAAGAATGAAAACTTGATAACGGAATTATTACGTTACAGTATTGCAGTTGATCGAAACTAACCGATGCCGTCCTGGAAGTCCGGGAACTATGCATAAAATGCTATCTACGGAGTTATATTAGGCAGAGCTTACATGCAATTCGGTGAGAATGATGGCAGCTAACAGATCATTGCGTCTCCACTTTTTGACAACCATATACTAAAGTAATGGTGAGGATATAAACAATGATGAAAGTCTCTTTTTACTCGTATATCGAAATAGGTCTCTTTCGTCGGGTTCTGCAAAATGTTTTTTTCATCGTCAATTTTCCACTATATTTCTGCTTGAAAAAGGTATGAAATTAATGTATAGTAAAGGGTTTGAATTTAAATAATTGTGACGTACATTGTGCATCTTTGTTGGTCACAATGACGCCTTGTGCAGTATCGAGCCCAATTACGCTGCGCCTTACGCGGCCGCAGCGGCGCCATTAATTAGGACCCGCCCCTAAATAACAGAGGAGGAAGCCGTTCCGTTTATTTACGTTATGCTGTGCCATACAACGCTATGCTGTGCTATGCTTACGTTATAATATTATTCACGCTACATGCAATTGGTATCCCTGATGTAACTGTTAAATAATTGCCGTGCAGGCGATTTCGTTTGTTTGAAACTTTTCGATTTGAATTATTCTCTTGTAAAACAAACGAATACGTACTTTACATACCTAAATAGATACATACATACGTTATAATATATTTATTATATATATCTCTGATATAACTGTTAAATATTTTTCTTGCAAGCGTTTGTTTGAAACTTGTCAATACTGGAGTAAATTGTAACTACCTGTTTTAACATTTTAATATTATCTACAATATTTGTGGTTGGTACCCTTGATTTAAATGTCATATATTTGTAGACGATTTTATTGGCTTTGCTTTTTTAATTTGATTTACCTTTTCTTCTTCTTTATCCTAGCCATTTCCCATCATCTGGGGTCGGCTCTCCTAGTGAACATTCGCCATGTCTGTCTGTCCTGCGTTGCATTCTCGGTCAAACCCAGGGTCTTCAGATCCTTGTTTACAGTTGCAGTTCAGGTTGCCTGTGGTCTTCCAGGTCTTCTTCTCAACGTGGTAATGTTAAGGGCTCTCTTCACCATGTGGTCCTCATCTCTCCGTATCACATGCCCATACCATCTTAGGCGGTTTTCCCTTAACCTTTCAGGTATGGGGGCCATCCGAAATGAACCCCGAATTTGATTTATCTTTTACGCCAAATAAATATATTGTATGGGGATCAGTTATTATATTTGAATTATTCTGTTGTAAAAGAAACGAATTAATATTTTACACACCTAAATTGATACCTACCTATGCTAACGTTATAATTTAAGCAACACTATTTGCAGTTGGTATCCCTGATGTAATGGTTAAATAATTGACGTGCAGGCGATTTTGTTTGTTTGGAACATTTCGATTTGAATTATTCCATAGAAAATCAAACGAGTTAATAATGTACAGACGTAAAAATATACAAAATGTGCTAATGTGATTTCCAATAAAATATTATATGGTTGATTAAATGTAAAGTATTTTCAGTTGGATTCCCTGATGTAACTGTTAAATAATTACAATATGTAAATTAATGTTTTCAATTTTACTTACGTAAACATGTTCGGCTTTGTCAATAAGTCATTCTCAAGCGTAAACTTATTATGATAATAAGTGACTAAAATTGACAGCTTCAAATATCTTCAATTTTACATCATCAAATTGTGCCAGCATGTTTTGCTTTGAAATTGACAGCTTCAAAATAATATCTTCAATTTTACATCATCAAATTGTGCCAGCATGTTTTGCTTAGTGGTGAACCGTTTGCATACCCTCCGAAGATCGTCGGAACGATCCCCGACGGAAATTGAAATGAAAATGTTCTGCAATCCATCTATAAGCTTTATAAATACCCCCGGTAAGTGTGAATTTGATGCTTCACCTGTAATATTCCAGCTACCTATTAACCACTTATGTGGTCAACCTCTTGGAAAAAGTTGGTCAAAAAAAGCCACCCTTTTTTATGTTTTTTTTTTTGCCACTCGCGTCCTTCCAATGCGTTCTCTAGACTTATGAGGGAATGACCCGAGCTGGATTCAGGCAAATCACAATAAAAAGTTTTGTGTACAATGTGCCCGAATCCAGTTCGGCAAATCACTGTGTCAGGAAAATACCTGCCCGAATTGTATTCGGGCACTAAGTACACGAGGGGGTTAATTATCATTGGTTGTAGATAAAATTCGTCCCGTAAAAACCGCCCATTTATAGTGAATCACTGTTAAAACGGATGATCCGTGAATGCTGGGCTGTAGTCGGATCTTAAAATGGCTAACGTCGTAGAATCAACAGACTCTACAGATTTTACCACCACGCTCAAATCAAGAAGAAGTTTCCTACAGTCGACAACGGAACTGGTGATATCTGAGGCCACCCTGCGGCTGAAAATGTGGAGAAGGGCAACTGAGGGGAATACTTGGATTGCCCCGAAAGAGGACCTAGCCCCTGGACATGACCAGGGGTGGAATATATGGAGGTCCCTTAACAGACTTCGGACCGGAGTATGCAAGACGAGGACACAAATGAAAGCCTGGCAGTTTTACAGTGGACTGACTGAATGTGACTGCGGCGTGAAGCAGATTTGTCACACCTTCTGGACTGTGCGCTGTGTCCGAATAGCTGCACCCAGGAAGACCTGATGATGGCTGGGAGTAGCGCCATCGACGTCGCCCACTTCTGAGCAGACAGGATCTAACCCTGTTGCTTCCGACACGATTGTAATATATACCACCACTTGCTTACGTAAAAAAGGGCTTTGAAAACTCCATGAATGCTTTGAGGATCGCATGTTGCCCACGGGCCGCATGTTGAAAATTCTCGTTTCATAATAAACACAGCTAGATGCCCCAAGCAACGGTTCACGTGATTCCGATAGAAAATAATATTATATACTAACCGGCATTGCCAAGCCGTTCGTAAATAAAACTGTGTTTTCAATTATTGATTGCGGAAAGTTTATTGGTATCAATGGAGTTTTCAACAATGAGAAATGCTCAGCCGGTTTCGCATTACCTGCGCTCATTTGTCAGGTAAACATTATTGCAGATTATCATGGCACGATTTCGCGAGTAGATTAATTATATTTTACATCCACCGCCGTACACAGAGCTGAAGGAAAGCTAGACGGCATTAAACTTTAGTTTACAATATAATGGGGTCGATTTGCTTTGCTCGCAGTTAATATTATATTTGCTACTTGTGTCGCTGACGGTAACTAATAGCAAAAAGAGCTTTTATTGTACGATTTATTAACTGCGATAAAATCCAATAAAAAGTCTTTGGATGTATCGAATTTTTTAATTTATTGAAAAATCTAAAGTTTTTTGTTGTTTCAGATATAAATAAAATAATTTTTAGAATTTTTCCCACAATATATTTGTAGACGACATGTTTTGGCGACGTCGAATGGCCATTTTCAAGTCAGTTAGTAAAGTGAGTGTAGGCTCTACATAAAGCAAAGAGTGTGTTTTTTGTTGTTGTGAAATACTAATGAAGATTTTGGTTAGCTAATATGAATTTTCTTTTGTTACAGGTAAACATAATTTTCTTCACTTATGCGAGTATTAAGGTACCAGTATTGAATATCATCTTGTAAAGAATCTTTGAGTATGTATTTTCTTATTAATATTTATTATCAAGGTATTTAATACTAGAAATTAAAATCTCAAAATGTTTTTTTTCTTACTCTCATATCCGTTGCAAATATGAAGAATAATGTCATCAAAAATTGTCGCCACACATTTCTGATTATCCTGTGTCCCAAAACATCTCAACAACTTTGCTGGTGAGGCTTACCTGGAACCTTTATAATTCCCGATTATTTCAAGTACAGGAGTCCTTGGACATAAGAAAGCATTTATAGTAATCAAGGTACATTTTGCGTTATTTCTATGTAGATTTTGTAATGAAATCTGAAGATTATCTCGATGCACTCGTGGCATGAACTATTTGGTCGTAAGTGGGTCATCTTAAAAATAAACACAAATTTTATATTTGAGCTACCCTCCTATAACGTTTTCATAAGATGAGTTGCATATCACGATGCTTTAAGGGCCTAGAATATTTAGTCTTAGGAGGCAAATCAATCTAAAATCTCCGTAAGCACTATAGAAAATATCTCCGTTAAAAATAAAAAAAGTGTGCATAACATAATTTTGAACATAATTATTTTGTATTAAACATACAAAAGTCTTTAAGGTAATTATTAAAGTCAAACTCTCTATCTTAGATGGACTCTGCCGATTCATACAGTCGGGTACGACACAGGTACGACTATCACAATATTTTGCCAATCTATGAAGGGATCAAGGTCCAAAACAATATCGAGGAATTTGCGATGTGCGAAATTCAGTGTATTAAAATTAATTTTATAAATGCTTACCCATGTTGTAGACTAAGATATAAAAAGGGGTATATTATCAAATAAACTAGTACCAATTCAACTCCGATCTATGCTGTTTTAGTTTATTTGAGTGTAAGAATATTACTAGTTATACATGGCAACTAATTTTTTTGCTGTATTTAATTCATTTGATTGACAGTAATTATTTAGAAAACGGTCAGTATTTATTACTGAAGTTTTTTTTTCAATTAACTAAAAAGGTAAGTAAAAAATAATCATTTGGCAGGAGAAAGTATCAATCAGCAATAGAAAAATAAATAATTAGCAGGAAATAATTAATGAAGGGTAATTAATAATAGGTTAGGCTAGGCTTACATTTGATTGGTTAATGTTTCATAAATTTTGCATAATTTTTTACCAATATTTAATATATAATTGCCATTTTATTTTTATTACTGACCACATTCATGCTGACACAGTGGATACTGCCAATTTATTTAGCCTATTGCCGATTAATTTTATTCCCTGCCAATTTATATAAATTACTACCGAAACCTTGAATTAGTTACCGAACAAAGAAATACAGGCCGTTATATATTTTATGTAAATGTTATTTTATCAATTAAAATACCGCGGTGCATGTTTTGAAAACTTTTATTTACTTAATGATTAATTAAAGGAAAAAAATGTTGGCATTTTTCAAATATTCTATAATAACTTCTCGTTATTATTGCAAAGCTATTTCTAGTGAATGTATTAATATCAAATTGGGGTTATTTTATGATATGGAAATAGTTTAAGTCAGAAATATTTCTATGCGTCATCAAAGCAAAGAAAACCCATTGAGGTCCTCGGTCATATTTCCCTTTGACATAATATTATTACCTATTATAAAATCCTTATTGAATTTCCGACCCGCGGTCAGCGCTGGCATTCCGCAATTCCGATCATTATCCACAAATTCCACTTTTGACAACATTGTGTAAGGTTTTTTTTTTATTTTCCGAGATTTTTTTCCAACCAATCAGCTTGAATATAATTCCAAATTATCATACACATTCAAATTAAAAAATATTACGTATATCGTCAAAATGCTTAACATATATGGTTTCTGACGACCTCCAAGGCAGACCTCGAGGAGTTTAAGCGAGGGCATTTTTCGGGTGATTTGTTAATCGATTTTTTAAGAATATCGGACAATAAGCCTATATAATAGATTATATATAATAAGCCTAATGCTTCCAATGTCTGGACCATTTGGTTTTAAGGACCGGCTCAACCCACCCAGCGGCTTGTAGTTAATTATTTGTTGACCCATTCAAGTTGTGGTCCGCGTTGTTGCTTCACGTCGGTTATCTAACGAGAACCGCACAATGATGTACCATTGTCAGTGGTAAATTTAGTAATTAGATGAAAAAAAAAACGCTTTTTACTTAAGACGTAAGAAATGGCCCGTTCATCATAAACGATCCACTGCTTGACGAAATCTTCCGTCAAAAGTCCCCACTCTTCCTCATCCTGTATTTCCCGTTATTCGTATGACTTCCCGTTTGGCATCAAAAACACCATTAAAGATCTCAAAAATGCAAATTTAGTAAATTTTTTGACATGTTAACGGTTGTTTTGAAATTTTATAATTTAAGTATTTCTAGACTGTTCCGGCGCTCACCTGTGCCGTTGCAATTTCGGGCAATTTAGTTGCAATAATGGCGCCCCTAGCAATTATCGCAGACGGTGTAACAACCTCGGGCAAAAACAAAATCGATCCCCTAATAAGCTGCACTCACTGCTGGTGGGCACCACACTTTCTCATGCTCCTACATACATTCAGCTGGCTGAATAACAACTAGAGAGCCGAGTTAGTGCTGTACAGGGCCGCACCTGCAAGCATCTAAGAAAACCAGGTAATCTTATGAATACCATCAAAATTTTATCCTTATATAGCTAATGATGTCAAAAGCTACCGCCCAATCTCTTTACTATGCCATATATTTAAAATCTTTGAACGGATACTTTTAGGTTAGGTTAGTTTAGGTTAGGTTAGGTTCAGCTCCAAACATGAAACCGGTGATCAATGACTGTCGCAATAAGGCGCAGCCACCGTAGTTCTCTCGTCATTAATGTCTTATCGTCTTGAACCAAGCTCCGTTAAGTACATTTGATATAACTCTTGCTGACTGGTACCGAAAACCTCGATATGCAATCTTTCGTCTCTTATTTCTGTTCACTTGTACATGTATGTCATATATGTATACATGTCGTACATGTATGTGTGGCCATATTGGGATTTCGGACTAGTTACGTAGATTGTCACTTGCGGCGCTGTGCGACAGCCCATCACGAGGGCGCTCAGTTGTGTGCCGACGTCGGCGAAATCGTATTGCTGTTGGCCTGGCCTGAATGCTGTGAGTAGGTCCGGGCCAGAAGTTTGTAAAATTATCGAAATATATATGTCAATGTGCTTCAGAAAAGTCTTTGTGTTGTTAATCTGCTCCTCATCCTGTCACCACGCGACTGAATAACTACCTTTAAAGAGAGGAGAATGTTACATTATATTTGTTCATGATTACCTTCCAGAATAGCGAGAGCACCGCGTGAGGGGACCTGAAGTAAAGGAAATTTAACTTTTTACTCTTCGTTTTACACAAAAAACATGTTAGACAGCTGTGTCTACCTTCGTTTTTAACTCACTGTAAGCTGCTGTGTCTGCTCGTTTACCTGTTCTCAAAACCCATTAGGGTTTTGGTGAAATGCCAAGTTTCGTAAAATTAATATATAGTTAAAAATATGTTAATCGTGTAGGGTTATCAAGAGATCAAACGGTCCGAGTGTCTAGGGTTATTCATTTGATCTCATTAAAGAGTTATATTTTATTTGGTGCCCTTTACCGTGTGCTACCCTATTCGTTCAGTTATAACGCCCCACCTGGATGCTTCCCTGCATCGCTCACTCTCCGCCGTGAGCCAGCCGCACTATGCAGGCACACACACACGTACTTGGGTATTGGGCGAAATCGCATGCCGCCCGAGTATCGATTTAATAAAGCACTTAGGGGCGCCAGCGGCCAGCGACTGCGTGAGGCTCGCGAGGGAGGGGATAATTAATACGGTCGCTCGGCAATAATCATAAACGGACGTGAAGGTCTACGGAGCGAATAAAAAAAATGTTTGTTACTTTCTCTTTAGCACTTCTGTGTAGTGGCCACATTGCTCAGAAAGGAATCCCACTTAACTTATGGTTGCTTACTATTGATATTCTGAATGAGCGCATCGTTAATGAGACCTAAATGTCTTTTGTGTGATGGCGGTGTAAGGTGGAAAAATTCCACAAATATTTGTTTCAGATAAGTCAAAAGTAACAAACAATCCATCGCTGTTGATACGTCTAATTGCCGTCACTGACAATACAATAAAATTAACCCTTTCGCATCGGTAGCCGATATATGCCGTGTAAGAATCTCCTACCGTTGACATCGGTAGCTGTGATATACCGTTTTGCTACTTTCTTAGAAAAGTTTTTTATGCATTATCTGATAGCTAAATGATACAAGAACCAATGTGATATATGAAATTAAACCAGATAATTACAATTATGCTTAAAATACTAGTATTATGTTTGACAGTATAATTTGTATTCCACTGAGCCGTAATGAAAGGGGTAAAGATGTGTTGATAAATGATATGTTATGAAGAAGATAGAATGAATATGATAAATAAAGAAAAGGTTTCTAATAAACTATCAAAGTTGTTATAAAACTTAAGGCATACGTACTCGTACTACGTGGCAGTCTTCGAGTATGTAAATAAATAGTACGTAACGTGATTCTTAATAAAATTATGTATTAATCAAATATTTTAATTAACAGATTTAAAGCATAATTTCGGTCCTCTTAATTTTTTCAATAAATTCTTATTTTTTAAATTATGTATATCATATAATAAAACTTTACAAATGGGTTTGTTTATTTAATGAAAATACCATTTTCGTAGGCTCTATTTTATTGAACTATTGTATTTATGCAAATTAAAATGTTACCCTAGAAATATCTCGATATGCGAATTACTTTTAATTTATTAGTAATAAATACTCGTAGATAATCACGTTAATCAATTTTCAATGCGTGCTTTCATACAAGAGTGTTTTAAAAACCTCCATCAACATCCTTGGAGTATCAATCTCGAATAATATAAAATATTACGAGTCAATCAACTATAAAGCCGGTCTCGCTTCCAAAAAACTAGGCGTATTATATAGATCACGTCGGCATTTCAACAATAAACAACTTTTTCTTCTATATAAAGGACAAATCCGACCTATCCTTGAATACGGCAGTAACCTTTGTATTAGAGCCCCAAAATACCTTCTAAACTTAATTGACTCAGTACAAGGAAGAGCAATTCGTTTGACAAACCACGACACTCTTACGTCTAATCTGCAATCAATGGAACACAGGCGTAATATTGGTTCACTTAGTTTTTTCTACCGTTATTACCACGGTCGCTGCTCTTCGGAACTTAAAGAACTATGTCCTCCGTTTCCCGCATGCAGCGTCCAGCCTCCCTGGCTGAGCGTCATAGAGTGCACTGGTCTCGCTAAAACGTATTGCCGTACTCAAGTAAATAAATAATGTGTAAAAGTGTTATGAAGAAAGAAATAAGGAGAAAGAGCTGGACTACTCGGACTCTGGACTAGCTTTTAGGAGGTTAATAGTAATTTTGAGATGTGCAAAAAATAATTTTACTATTAATTAATATTTTTAGTTATTAATATCAATTAATTGTGACGAAATATACGAGTATCATAAGCTAAGCTCTGAGGGATAGAGACATTGTTATGGTGTAAGGCAGGTATGCGGTCCAGATGGCATGTTAATTCGCTGCGACAGTAATGGTAATTCATTACGCAGGTGGATGGGAGGATGGACCGTAAATCAGGACCTGCCCAGCCCACCTGGACTTCTGTATCTCGGCCACTGGATGCTGCTACCTGTACTTCTGTTGCAGCAGACAGGTTGCGCAATAATTGATATAATTGTCTTACAGCACTAGTAGAATTATTCTCTCACCTAACTGGAGCGTATGGTCGTCACGAACTGCCTCCACAAAGCACTGTCAGTCCCAATGATTCTAGCCTCATCCTGTCAGGTCTGTCTTCCTCTATTACATTCTATGTATGGTTTCCAACGGCCTTCTAAGATGGTGCGATCCAGATAGCTTGATGAAAAAGCAGCTGCAGTTTATGCTCTCCATCTGAAGTATATGGAAGTGTATATATATAGTCAAACCAGAATCACCTTCGTCTCTCGGCCAACTTTAGTATGAGAGGCTGCCTTATTCGCTCCCTAACCTTGTTCCTCACGAAGTCAAACCATCGTACCTCTTAAGCTTGATATGATTGATATTGTGGTTTTGGGTGTAGCCGTGTGTGGTGAATCACTATTTTCCAATATTCCGACCGCCATTGCAGGGGTCTTCTTCAGGGTAGATGACTTAGTGATGAGTTGGAGTCTGGGGGTAGTTTAGCCGCCAGCCTAACGTACCTCCACTAGCCTCATGTCTACAACCTAAGAAGTTATTTGATATGATTGAAATAATCATATCACTAATCATGATTACCATGTCCTCTTCCTTAACTGGAGCATATGGCCATCACAATCTGCCGTCACAAATATCTGTCATCCCAGTCACCTCGTCATTTTTTACAAAATCGATCTATCGTATCCGCAGTATTCTAGGCAGGCTTTGAAA
Source organism: Glossosoma conforme (assembly GCA_022606575.1). Taxonomy (NCBI): domain Eukaryota; kingdom Metazoa; phylum Arthropoda; class Insecta; order Trichoptera; family Glossosomatidae; genus Glossosoma; species Glossosoma conforme. The sequence continues at coordinate 3,731,629 of JAGTXR010000107.1, read as the reverse complement.
CCAATGCATTGGCTTTTGCCGAGGTTCAAAGTTTCACAGTCGAAGGGGAGAATAGGAACGATACAGGTACTATAAAGACGGGACTTTATTTTGATCGAGTAATGCTGCAAGTCCCAGATATTGCGCTTAAAAGACGTTCCAGCGTTCCCAAGGCGGGAAGCAAGATCATTCTGCAGGCCACCGCGAAAAGTTCAAGAGTCTAGCGGTGATGTAAAGTTGCTGGTGCAAATATATTGAATGTTTGAAGACATGTGATCAAATAAACCGATTGAACATGCGAGTTACATAGATTAGAGATCAGACGTTACGGTGCCAGTATTTATCAGACGCTCTGCTCTTTTTATTTGAGTCAGTCTAATATTGTTCGTCTTATAATATAAAATAATATTCAACATTTGATTTTATTTAGAATTTTTTAAATAAATACTTGAAATATAACTTATCAATCCAAAACGAGTGAAATTAATACATTGTAAAATTTAATAGTAGTAACTTTGGGTACAAAGGCTGTAGTTTATCTTAATATAGAAGAACAAAGCCTATTTGTGGTTTGAGTACCGCAGCATTATTAGGTAATCCGTTCTAAAAATTCACTTTCTTGGAAAAGCTCAAAAATGATCCAAAATTAGAAAAGTGAATGGGAAGAATTCCATGGAGTTTTCTCTTATCTTTGAGTAAGAAATTCCAGTGGCGTAACCTCTGCAGACCTCACATTCTTGGCGAATATGATAAGTGCACCCCCCAAGCACACGTAAGGCAGAAACTGGGAGTTCCTAAAAATACAAACAACTTAATATTTCGTTATTATACTCGTATTTCGCTGTATTATTATAACACTTTATAGCAAAATTCATCGTCTATATCCACTCTGCGCATGCAAATTAATGTAAAAAAGTCCTTGTTGCTATGCAATGACGCCTATCGAGATGCAGATCAGGCATTCACCAGCGAATCAGATCATTGAGAGGGTCAAGACTTTCAGTTACCTTCGCGTATAGATCACTCGATTCCCTTCTTGAGAACAAAGCATTTTTTTTCATCATTATTTCCACATCTGCTCCACAAATTGGAAAATTTGGTAGTCGCAATCTGCTCCTATTAAGCTCTGTTAGTAACAATAGTTCTTCCTTCTTCCTACGTCAGCTCTACCTTCTGAAGATTCACCGAGTACATTTTTTGTATCGTTCTCAACGGGCTTCCATAACGATGAAAGCCCGAAAGTAGTTGTTTGTTTTCTACGGCCTACAAAGTAAATTTCACAATTTAAGTGCACAAGTCTCTTGACTGACTGTAGTATAAAAAGCTACCTTTTCCTCTCCCTATTCTTATTATTCTTTATAAAACCTATTTTACAACTGCATATCGTTTTGGTGAGATGCAATAATTAGCAGTCATTTTAAATTTGGGGGTATTACAAGCGGTGTACAATTGGCATTTTGTTTTGATTAAGTTAACATCCTCTTCTCTCTCAAAAGGTGTTATTCCGCCCCGTGATGGCAGGATTAATAGCAGATTAATAATACACAGACTTTTTCAGAAGCACATGGACATATATTTACGATAAACTGTACAACCTTGTGGCCCGACCTAGTCACAGCATTCGGCCGAGTCACAATACAATATGCTATCGCTGAAGAGCGGGACACGACTGGCTCCGCGCGCTCGTCGGCGCCGAGACTCTCGCCCAGCGCCCGAGTGGCAATGTATATAACTTACACACCCGTGAGCTGACTTGTCCAAAATGCCAATATGGCGACACATAAATGTATGACAAGCGAACAGAAATAAGAGACGAAAGATTGTATATCGAGGTTTTCTGTACCAGTCAGCAAGGACTACATCATGCCGATGTCAAAGTATACATGCGAGTCCCAGTTGTTGCACGTGGAGAAAGGCTCCAGCATTCCAATGACTGGAAAAGAGCTCTTTTTTCAGGCCACAGCTCACATGTATGGCGAGGTATCTGAAATTCTCGACCGTCTCAATAGCCTACCGATGATGATCTATTCTACGCACCTTAAAGAGATCTGTGTTATTTTGAGAAGACTCACTGCGATTCAGTCGTGTAGGTTTTTCTGATTACCCTGTGTTTAAGCATACAGTCAGGTCCGCAGTACTTGTGGGCAGTTAGGAGGTTTTTACTTTGAGTTAGATCTCCATACCTCACCCCCGCCATCTCTCTGTACCCCTCCCCGCTCCCACGTATCGGACTATTCGCCATACCATTATTATACAATTCTTGAAAACTTTGATAGTGGGCGGATTTCAACTCAGTGGCGGCAATCCAATATATTTTTTCATATAAACGTTTAATATCTTTAATATTTTTCTAAAATATTTTAATTACTGTAATATTTTATATAGTTGATCGACGACACAGTGGCACGTTGTAAGCGTGGATCATTCTCATTAGATCATCGAAGTTAAGCGACATTGGACGCTGACCTAAAGTTGGATGAGTTGCCGCCTGTCATTTTCTGTGTGCTGAGGTTGTATTGAGTCTTTTATGACCAAATGTTCTCTAGAGCGTCGGGTTATATATCATACGATATACTCAAACATTCCGATTAACAAAACACCGTAAAAAAATGATGTATCGGATACTACACATGTAGTTTGATCAAATCCCCGGTATCCTGACGTGAAGGTCATCGAAAACCATAAAATTTAACATGTGCAGAGCTGCCATGAGACAAGGCATTGATAAAAACAATTTATTTAAATTATTTATGACAATTTATGGAGTCAATTTATGATCCAGAAAAGACATAAAAAAACAATGTCATTTTAAAAAAAAAAAAAGAATTGTATCAAAAATAATTTGTGCAGACAAATAGTCAGAGATCATGCTTAATTTTCTAGGGAATACTTGACTCAAAAATAAGCATTATTATAATTGTATATATCTGGAGAGACCACGTCACAAACAAAAATTAGGTTCTCAGGATAATCAAGGAAGATAGGCACCTAATAAAAACCATTTCAGAGAGGCGAGCCCGATGGATCGGTCACATCATGCGTCACGATGGTCTTCTTCACGACATTGTGGAGACGATGGTTGAGGGTAGAAACTGTAGAGGGCGCCCCAAGCGGGAGTATTTGCAGGAAGTGTTCGAGGACATGAGTTGTAGCTGCTGAGAGGGTTGCGGAGGACCGATAGGAGTGGAGAGATCGAGATGCAAGATTCTGTTGCTGCAAACCAATCCGCCGGATTGATACTACGAAGAAGAATATATTTTTCAATTTTAAAAAGTACGCCACTGGATTTAGATAGCCTTACCAATATTATGTATATGTATTGTGTATAAAATATTAATATAATGTATTTTATTATATAATTATATTTAAAAGCACATATAAATACAAATATATAATACTCGCATATGTCCAGTGACGTAGGTAAAATCGAACAGACATAGTATAATACAGCGTAGTGCGGCGCGTGCCGACCAAACATATAATTATCGATAATTTTTTTATTTAATAGTTTATTCCTCCTCACCGTACGTGTCGCATTCGATTACCGATACAAACAAAGATAACACACGCAGCATTTTTAAAAATCATTTTATCAGCATAGAATCTGTTCTGGCTTTTGTATATTATTTACTACGGGTCACGAAAAACATTTAATTCAAATTGGTGCAATTTGTCACGTGGAAGCAAATGCAAACGTTTCGTTTTAAACGAGAACTGCAAATTAGCTTTTTAAATATGTAATACAATTGAATACTTGTAGTATGATATGAGGAATATATATTTTTATTTTGAACTGCTATAATAATACATAGTCATCACGTGGCTGCGTTACCAAACAAAATAACTTGCTTTTGAAGCACAATTTTTTTCGCGCATTTATTTCAAATAAAGACTGTTGTTCAATCGTAACATGACGTCAATTCCGTCGCGATCAAACGGGGCTTGACTGACGACTGCCCGAAACACGTGACAAGCAGCGCCGCCAAGGCAATCGCGACAAAAAAGCAAATTAAAGATGATAGTTGCACCAACACGAAATGGAGCAACTGTCATAACAAATAAAATGGCGCATGCAAACGCCGTGGAATATTATATAATTGAAACTAACATTATTAGATTAGTGCATGTCAGGCGAGCGAACAAAAATAATAGACAAAGGTCATTTTTCGAAGCTTTACGGCAGAGCTCCGCAACCTTTTCTTATCTACGGCACACCAAAGTACTTCCTTGGATTCAACGGCACACCAAAGTTCTCACCTTGAATACCGCGGCACACCAAAAGCCAAAAATTGCTAATTATTTGATCAATTTCACTTTTTTTAAATTTCATTTAGAACTTAATAAAGCAAGAACGTCGTTGTATGTCTACATAAATAGGCGATAGGCGCTGGGAGCTTGAGGACCGTTGTAAAATTATTTATTTATAATATTGCCTTATTTGATCGCGGCACACCTGTATCGGCTTACGGCACAACAGTGTGCCGCGGCACACCGGTTTCGGAGCACTGCTTTACGGCATCAGGCTAAAAAAGCTTTATCAAGCTGATATCATTATTTATATAAGCGCATGTAAGAAAAATTTGATTTTAACCGTTTATTAAGATTATTATTTTTATTTCTTCAAAGAAGCCAATTATCTTTCTAAAATGGCTTGCCATTGTACATTCTAGAATTCACATCCGTAAAGAAGGATGATGGAGATATAATACTGGTAACACTGTATTATAATCGAGCATAGCTGCGAATCCCAGATATTTTGCTTGACGTTAAAGGCTCATTTTGCAGACCACCTTTCTCAGTGACTTATACGCCATGATAAATATAAAGCTTGGCCCTCTTAATAGTATTTATGATGGTGAATGCTTGATCGCATCACGATTTATTTATTTATTTATTTCACAGAATCGAAATTCCAATGTTCAAATATTAAGAAACATAGAGTACACATAAATATACAATACACAGAGAAGATAATAAAAAATAAAAATAACACAAAAGAATAAGAAGATGACACGTGTCAAGGATCACAGAGATCAAGGAGAACAACACCATCGACAAAAGAGGAAAAGGGTGTAAGAAGGATCGAGGTATGCTGGTAGGCCATGTACGATATGTTGCATACAATGATATAAAATAGTTATTAAATTATGCGAATTGTCTCGAACCGCCCCTGCATCAGTCTCGGTCAACATTAATAAGGCAAAGCGATATTTTGTGTCGGGGCTTTCTTTTGATGATCAATCAAAAACGGACAAAAAACCCCCGTCTGGCTCTGAGCTCCAGGGGCGGCGCGGGGTAAGTGTTTGCCCGCATAAAAAATGCATTAAAACTTTTTTATTATTGCCATGTTTTTGGCCGAGCGGGCGATTTTTGCAGAGCTTATTTTTCAGCAATGAAATTAATATTCGATGCGGTTCATTCGCGAATTTTTCGCAGACGGATTTTTATAAAAGCTTAGCTTGTGGACAGCACAGCCTAAACATACTTGTCTTCAGTTAGTTTAAAACCTTTAAATAATCTAAGCTGGAATGCTCTTCTTGTATTTGTGTTTCCTCCTTCATGTGGATCACTTAAAAAATCATTTCTGTACAAACTTGCGATCTTCCCAATGCACGCACAAACACTAACGCAACACACTGACATCAGCATGATGTAGCCCTTGCTGACTGGTACCGAAAATCTCGATGTACAATCTTTCGTTTCTTATTTCTGTTCGCTCGTCATAAATTTACGTGTCCGCCATATTGGGATTAGTTATATAGACCGTCGCTGTGGCGCCAGTGCGACAGCCCATCACGCCAGTTGAACACCGCCTATCGGCGAGAGCATATTGTATTATAGCTTGGCCGAATGCTAGGTCGTGCCATAAATTTATAAAGTTTTATCGTAAATATATGTCAATGCGCTTCTGTAAAAAGTCTATCTTATCAATCTGCTCTTAATCCTGCCATCACGCGACGGAATAACACCTTTTTGAGAGAGAGGAGGATGTTAACACATTTCTCGTATCCAGCGTCTAGAAGTCTTGACTAAGCGTTACTGGTCTCGACCGGTTGTGCTCTCCTGCATGCGTGTCATAAAAAAAAGCAACTGATTTAGTATGTATGAAGAAACTATGATAACAATATGAATGATAATATTCGTACTAGATCATTGATACCAAATCTAAAGATTATGGCTGGTTAAAATGATTGGTAATCTTTTTTGTGGCTCATTGAGTTAAAAAATACAACTACGTAATGTTTTTTTTAATTTCTCATAATTTAAATAAAATACGTGATTGAAATTTAATTTTATTATAGTCCTCAAGAAAGGTAAGAAATATACTTTATTTTAGCTTCATATATTTGATTTTATTTTATTCTTTGAATTTTTTAAGACCATATGCTCTCAAGTGGACCTTCAGGTGTAGATATGTCTTAATACAAGTATGGCTAATGGTAACTGATAGAACTGTGTGGTGGCAATTTATGGTGTCGGATATGGGGGGAAGAAAAATATATTCATTGGGTTGTCTAAAACCAGCTTTAACTTATTAGGTACATACTTTATTTCAAATGACATGCAAATTATAATAATCTTTTTTAATAATCACAATTTACGAGCATCATTTTGTCAACCATTCGCGACGGGCCGAGCTAATATTTCATTCAATGGCATTAAATTTAATTGAAAAATCACGCGATCTTAAGCGGTTATTTATTTCAGTTAAGTTTTGGACCGCCGGTTATATTTTACTGTCATAAATCCCATGCGAACCGTTTGCGTGCTCTCTCCAATTAACAGAACAATAAATTACCGTTTTTTTCTTATTTCCAAACACGCGACATCTGGTACATATATTGCAGTTGTCGTACTACGTATTGACCTTTTTTATTCACACACGTGTCAGAGAAAACCTCCAAACGGTGATGGAGAAACTAATATCTTAATTAAATGGAACTTGCTGTTTTTAGGACAATAAGAGCTGTATATAAAGTGTTGATCAGCCAACACAATTCTTCTTCGTAGTATCAATCCGTAGTATCAAGGTGGATTGGCTTGCAGCAACAGAATCTTGCATCTCGATCTCCATTCCTCTAGGTCCTCCGCAACCCTCTTCAGCTCAGCATAAGAGCTACAATTCATGTCCTCGAACACTTGCTGCAAATACTCCCGTCTAGGTCGCCCTCTACAGTTTCTACCCTCAACCTACCCCTCCACAATGTCGTGAAGAAGACCACCGTGGCGCATGATATGACCGGTCCATCAGGCTCGCCTCTCTGAGATGGTTCTTACTAGGTGCATATCTTCCTTGATTATCCTGAGAACCTCATTGTTCGTGACGTGGTCTCTCCAAAAAAGTCCGAGAATTCTTCTGTTTAACCACATCTCAAAGGCCTCTAGTTTTTTTTTATCACTTTCAGATAAGCACCATGTCTCACAGCCGTACATAAACGTAACGTACAACACAATTAACGTACTTAAATGTAAGAATACGTAGAGTACTGTAATACAAATAGTTTTTGATTACAACGTTCCTGCTGGCAAACACCTTGACTGGTTGATATGATATTCATTGAACAAACCTAGAACCGAATTTTAAAGAACGCAAGACATCCTGAATTGATGGAAAGTGCTGCATCAAAGAAAATCACTGCTGTTCAGCTGCGGAAACATTCAGACCACATCTAAAATCCTTCTTAAACCTGTATGTGGTATTTTAAAGAAGAAGTTTGGGAAGAAATTTTGTTCTGATTTGACATTTTCAACCATATAGGGATGCTCGGAGAGTCCTCTACTAGTATTTCAACGTTGATAATATAGGTGCTGGGGAAATTAATTGGAAATGCTTGGATGAGCAGTATTATTGATAGCAGCAATAAAAAGGGCCTACTGTACCTACCGAACGTATTTTTTCCATGAATTGGAAAGTATTTTAAGTCTATAAAAATACCTGAAGTATTATTATTAGCATACATTTATCATTACTTACACAATAATCACTTGTCTTTGTTTATAAAGAGTTTTTTTTTGTAATCGCATGCAGGAGAGCACAGCCGGTCAAGACCAGTGCGGTTGTAGAAAGGAGGAAACACAGACAACACAGACGCTAGAAGAGCATTCCAAAGCTTACCAGTGGCATTAAGGAAGGAACTTTGAAAACTGCCAGTTCTTGGTCGACACACATTAACCGTGTATGGACGTTCGGCAAGTGTAAGACGAGTTTGTGGGTGGGTGCGGGAGGAATTAGTTCTCTAAGTTTCGAAGAGCAGCGATCGTGGTAATAACGGTAGAAAAGATTAAGGGAACCAATATTATGCCTGTATTCCATTGATTGCAGATTAGACGTAAGAGTGTCATTGTTTATCAAACGAACTGAGCCAATTAAGTTTAGAAGGTATTTTAGGGCTCCAATCCAAAAGTGACTGTCATATTAGAGGATAGGTCGGATTTGTCCTTTATATAAAAGAAGAAGTTGTTTATCGTTGAAATACTGACGTGATCTATATTCACATTGAATATGCGTGGTTTTCAAGGGAAAACTTTTATTTAACATATGGTTTGAATAAAATATGATTTGCCTGCACTTACAAGTCGATCAGTCTTATGTCTTGAATTCAATTTACAGTAAAAAAAATCAGCTTCACTTAAATTCGAACTCGCGACCACTCTCTTAACAATCGAGCGATTCACCCTTCTCTGTACACCTGAGCTCTGCCGGCAAGTATTAAAACTAATTCCTATTGTAATTGCAAAATATAAGCAGTTTTTTTCAAACTTCCTAATTACCATAAATTATAATATTTTCTGTACAAATAAACATTTCTGCGATAAACAACTATTAGCTATTTTCTTATTTACTTTTTTCGAAATTTAATGATAATGTAAATGAAATGATATAATATATAAGACATATATTTAAATGAACTATTTCCATTAATTTTTCAACATTATTTTTACACATCGTAACGAAGAACTATTATATAATTTTCCATTCTTGTAGACGATTTATTTATATAATATATTAAACTCTATAAACATCTTAATCTTTTAGAGTTTATTAAGTAATCACTGCTTTCACCAAGAAGTAGAGCAATACTTTTTTTGCCGGTTTTTGGCCGCCACTCTATCAACTTCATTCAACATCGACAGTCGTCTCTTAAGCAGATAAATAAATGTATAAAATAACAGTTGTTATTCTTGTATACCTGTCATCCAGGTGTGTCCATTAATAAGTGTCAGAGCCAGACCACGTGACCTCGAGTCTGCTAGCATCCCGGTCTCCTCCCCGCACACACCTGATCCAATTAGGACCGCGGGGCTTAGAAGCCGCGCAAGGACCGCGGACCCCGGCGAGGGTTTCCTGCTTAACGTTTTTAAATCGATAATTGGCTACGTTGACTTATGTTTTCGTAGGACGTGAACCACCATGTGTGGAATAGTCTGCAATCGGACATTTTAAATATTATTTTAACTATCCGTTCCTATTCTACATGTAACCAATAACGATAGTACGCTGTTTTTTTCTTATTCTCCTTAGATCATCGATGTTTAGAAATACTGAATGTGAAAAATATAATCGACTTTTGGTTACTGCGTATCGTTGGTTGGGTTGAGTTGATCTTTAGGATCAATTGCTGCAGGCTAATCATCCAATCTTATTTATTCTTACAATTTCACTGAACAAATCACTAAAAATATGCCTCGGATTCTAGAATTAAGTCCCGTGGGTCCTGCTCAGGAGATCTTTGAGAGCTATATGTGTTCCCATATGGATCTTCGGATGCAAATATTGGGACAAGGCATGTATATTGGTAATTGGAAAAATTAAGTGGCGACAATTTGTCGTGACAATTGCTTCAGATATATAACGGATATAAGGTTATTTATATTTTTAGAGTTAACTTTGGGATCCGTTTTAATATTAAATTGATAATAATTTCATACCATGTTTCAACATGGATCACACTGAGTACTGTTTCACTTACTGGAAGACTCCAATTTCCCGATCTATGAAAGCTTCATCAGTTCCAACGTGCACATACGTACTGACGTGTAAACGAATATTTACTAATAAAAAAAGACTTTCGCTTATGTAGAAACGGATATAAGGATGAAATGATGTAGATAATTAGAAATAAAAATAATAAATATGATAATAAAGTGGTGAATATAAGGTGTAACACAACGAAACTTATTCATAACGAAAAATGGATCTATTTATTATTGAAATCATGAATTTTTGTGACTATGTATTTAGTATTTAAACGAATGAGAGTAAGGTGCATTGAACGACACAGGAGTATAATTGTATATACTTTGCTCATAATTTACAATATAATTGTATTATTTAAAAAAAACCAGTAGGTGTATATATAAATAAAGAAACGTATTTATAATATATTTCTTCAAAAAAGTACTTTTTGGTCACTTGGCTTAGCTTCTAATCGTTCTCTGTTGGATGATATAGACTGGTCGTCAGGTCGCAGAAGACGGTCGTTAGTCGACGCCCAGTCGGTGTCTACAAAGAAATATGAATAAGGACTATCATGGCAGACAGCATAATGCAATAATGCGACTGCACACTTACCTGCTTCTTCTGCTCCTATACCATGGAACTATCTCCTCCAAGAACTGATTAAGTCGTATGATTGTTACCTGGAGTACGCTTTAATCAAAGAACACTCCACTGCAGATCTGAAAGACATTATCGACAGGTTGCAAGTAAAATCTTCATTTGGCCATGCAGATTAATGCAAAGAAAACCAATTTGCCATGGAAAGGTGCTAAGTAGCAGATGTGCACTCATCATTATTATTTCAGCTTAGACTGTTGATAGGGTCAAGAGTTTTAGATTGGCGTACATGTCACTAAGAGCGGTGGTTTTCAGAAGAAGCTTTCTTTTTTGCCTTTATAAAAGCTGGAGCGTCTTTTAAATTCAGATGCAATTGCGGGACACGCAGACAAACTCGATCAAAACAAAACACCGAATATACAGCGCCTATATCATCCTATCTATCTATATTTGCCGGCGGGTATAGCTCAATGGTCAAAGCATTTGCTTAGCAAGCCAAAGGTCGTAGGTTTGATCGCTGACGGAGATAAAAAATGAATTTTTAATCGATTTCTGAGCTCTAAAATACCCCCGGTTGGTGTGAATTTGATCCTTCACCTGTAAAATGCCAGTCATAGCCTATTAATTAAAATAGGCGGTAGACGAAAGTCATCCCGTTAAGACCACACATTCATAGTAAATTCCTGAAATAATAATGTATGATGCGTCAATCTCGGGCTGTAGTCTATGTCGTCGGCGGATCAACACTCCACATGCAGTGTTTAGACATATGCACTACGGTAAGCGTCATAGAATTCCACAGATGAGACTTTAGAATTACTATTACCATCTGTCGGTATTCTCCTGTATGTGTATACAGAAAAAAATACACGTGCTTATCTTAGCATTACTCCAAAAGACAATACAGCCGTATAAAATGTTTTGAAAAGAGATGCCTTCATAGAATGATGAGGGTTCGATGGTTGAAGTTTGTGAAGAATGACGAGGTGAGGAAGCGGACAAGGCAGCGTTATCTTATGACATTTTCTTCGGAATGAGCAGGATAAATACTGGCACCGTTGTACAGAAACTGACTATACTTTGCATTTATTCGCATGCCCAGTGGTGAAAAGTTTCTTGTAATGTGGATAATGAGCTGCAGATAGTCAGTGGATTGTTTTATGATGACAGCGTAATCAGCATATTATTACTTTCGCTGCGAAATTCTTTTCAATTTGGCGTAAACAGAAGGGTTAAGAAAAATAATTTCTTTTTTCGTATTCCAGATCTATTTTTTCCTCTATTCACTGCTATTCGTGGAATCTGACAAGTCTTACCCATAAAATAAAGATAACCGAGCGTGCTATGGAGAGATCCATGCTCGGAGTGTCGCTAAAAGATAGAATCCGAAACGAGGAAATACGCAGAAGAACTCAAGTAGTGGATGCTACCCAACGAATAGGCACTCTCAAGTGGCAATGGGCAGGACATATCTGTCGAAGAGACGACGGTCGATGGGGAAGAAAAGTATTGGAATGGCGCCCAAGAAGTGGGAAAGGAAGCATTGGCCGGCCCCCTGCAAGATGGACTGACGACATAAGAAGAATAGCGAGAGTGACCAGGATGCACAAGGCGGAGGATCGAAGAGGATGGAGACTCTTGCGGAAGGCTTACGTTCAAACAGTGGACGGATACAGGCTGATGATGATGATGAGGTGAAGTGCATTAGATGCTTAGGTGCAACAAGAAATGCAAGATTTTATGTAATTTGGAGAATACAACTCAACGACAGGGGGAAAAATAAAGCCCAGCCTTGAGGCAAAGCTTATTGACGGAGATTTGTGGTGGCCAAATGCTCTTTCTTCGTAGGATCAATCCGGAGGATTGGTTTGCAGCAACAGAATCTTGCATCTCGATCTCCATTCCTCTCGGTCCTCCGCAACCCTTTTCAGCTCAGCATAAGCGCTACAGTTCATGTCCTCGAATACTTGCTGCAAATACTCCCGTCTAGGGCGCCGTTCTGCAGTAATGTTCGAACATTCCAGGTGGCATATCTTGTTGGCTGAAGGTTTTTCTTATTTGTTGCTCATGTCAGTAATATCGTTTCCTTGGTGTTTGTAACCCTCGGTGAAGTGCAGAAGGCGGAGGATCGAAGAGGATGGAGACTCTTGCGGGAGGCTTACGTTCAACAGTGGACGGATACAGGCTGATGATGATGATGATGACCTCTATTCGAATTGGTCATAATACAAAATACTCGTGATACAGGTTGATCGTATAGCAAGATGGAACTAAATTTCACATCAAGTACAGTACACGATATTAACATTTTTCAGTTTTTTGTACAACACAAGGATTCCTAGGTATGCTTTGTGCAGTCTATCCCAGGCGCTGTGGCGTGGAAATCAGTGTGACCAAGTTTGTTGGGTAATGGGCGGGAATTGAGACGCTAGGACGGCGGAGGGCGGACTTGACCTGAGCGGAATGTCGAATTAGTCTTAGCCCGTTTTACAATCTCCGGTCGTCACGCCTGGAGTACAAGTGCTTGGACTTTTATACGCGTCGGGCCGTGGATCCTTACATTGTTTTTAAGGTGACCAAACGTTAAACTTCAATTTGTTAGTAATTAAATACACACATACAATTATACATCAAATTTTATACGCAACAATTCATTCAGAAAAAATATCGGCAGGCGTGGGATTCGAACCACGAGCCTTGCACCTTTGCTTTATTCTACACATCGCGCAGTCCATTCTCTACCTGAGCAGATACGCGAAAGTTGATGTATTTATACCATTGTTAACATCGTATAACGATAAATGTCTCTGTAGTATATATTCAGAGTATGTATTTTATTATTTTTTATTATTCAATCGGTCAACATTTATTCACAACCTTTTTGTATATTATTATTACTTTCCGACAGTCTATTTATTTTAGTAAGTACCACTCTCTCTGATGAGATATATCTCTTCTGTAAATTTTAACACGTTTAAATGTAAATGAATCCCTGAAATTCTAGGCATCACTTACTAAGGAATTATTTTTATACGCAAGAGTGTGGGTAAAAGTCTTAGGCGTTAATATTTGGATACTCGATCAAAATATAGTGTCGCCTATGCATCGCCTATGCGTCGCCTGTTTGGCAGCTCAGTTAAAAGCAATGTAGCCATGTGATGGGGTTTGAAAACATTTGCTTGCGTATAATACTGAAATAAAGACGAAAGAAGTATGATAGATAACCTGTTCTACACCTTATGTGAAATGACAAGGAAAGGGAGCAGATATGGGATAGTTTCCATTCCAGTGAACTTGGCTGAGACATGTTTTTCATATGCCGTAAGAAATTATAAGGTACACATGCAATTTTTCAGGTCCCATGTCTCTTACCATCCTGGAAGGCCATCGTGGACTATACATATAATATGTTCAGCGGAGCTTGGAAATCAAAGGTGATATGAAATTAGGCGAAGGTCATTGTGGCAGACAGAGTTTTGTGGCGGCAATTCCTAATTACCATATACTCCAGCTAGTGATAGTATAAAAAAATATTATGATAATGCTTTTTTAGGATAAGTCAACGCAGATGTTCTGTATGCATCATTAGAACTCACTGATAATTTTCACGAGATCACTTTCGTTTACCACTATTTTTTATGAATATACATACTATAGAGAATCAAGTAAAAACAAATCACGCATATTGATAAATTGAAACATGTCAATACACTTAAAATAAAAGTGTAGCATTATAAAATACCATTATTTTGTAATTTTACTAAGGCTTGTATAAATTATGGTCACTTTCAAAAATACAAGGAACAAGGTGTTCCCAGATCAGAAACACAGGTGAGGTCCCGGACTGGGTTTTTAATTAAATCGTCGGGCCCTTCCTCCTGGGCCCTAATGGGATCCTCTGCCGAGGGGCGCTAATTAAGGGATAATTGTTTTTTTGTCCCCATTAATTCATGGGTCCTTGTTCTCTCGTCTAGTCGATGATGTTCTTGTCCTTTAACAACAAGTTTAAATTAACGTTGATGTAAATAAGGCTCTTGGGCTTCGTTCAGCCGTTAACAGTGTGACATAATACATCATCAGTACATCCCAGTATGTCTTATATGCTAGTTTGATGCTTACTATATCTACTTTATAAAGTATTGTTTATTGAACAGTGCTCCGTAAAATAAAACAAAAATGTTATATGCGGTGCGTTATTTGCTCTCGTTGAGAACGAAACCGTGGTCTAACAATATAAATAAACGTGATCCATTTTAATGCAAAGGAAAATTATTTATTTATTTAATATTTGAAATGCATCTCAAAGTGACAAAAAAACCTTATATTTTATACAGCTTTTGTTTGAACGGTTTACAGGGAATAACCTTACCTAACCCAACGTTTTTTTTTTTAAATTAAGTAATTTAATGAATTTGGAATCAATTGTATTTTTCTTCATCTCTTTTTTCTGCGCTCTTTTGTGTAGTAGTCAACGTCACATTTTTTTTATGTATGGTTTATAATTTAAAAATTTTTACTACTTAACGAAGCTTCAAAAGACAGAGCTGATATGGGATGCAGCGAAGAGCATGACAGCTGATAGAACTTTATGACGGCAGTGTTTGGCGGTCATATGATCCAGTTAGATAGCTGATACGGAGTAATTATGATACTGCTCTCTAGTATACTCTTACGGAACTATCTATACCGTAACGTTCTGTTCTCTAAGATGAAAAGTGAATTTCATTTATCATTCAAAACAAAAAACTGCTTTCTTCTTCGTAGTATTAATCCGGTGGATTGGTTTGCAGCAAAAATATCTTGCATCTCGATGTCCACTCTTCTCAGTCCTCTGCAATCCTCTTTAGCTTAGCATAAGAGCTACAACTCATGTCCTCGAACACTTGCTGCAAATATTCCCGTCTAGGGCGCCCTCTGCAGTTTCTACCCTCAAGCATCCCTTCCACAATGTCATGAAGAAGACCATCGTGGCGCATTCTTATTCACAACAAAAATAATGCTTTAAATGAAACATAATTAATTATATCTAATAAATTGATGCGTGTTCTTGCGTTTATCTTTATGTTTATCTGATTTGATAGATTATTAAATTGAGGAAGTAGTCCCCTCTCATTCACGAGCCCCCCTGAACCCCGGGCCTTCCTTACTTCGCACCTGCCTCATGCGGCTTATGCATAATCAACAGGTTCTCCTTAAGTTGTCTTCTTGCGAGACGATGGAGCTGGCCCGTGCCTCAATCTGTAACCATTGCTTTCTATGACTTTCTCTTTGTTACTCTATCTTATCTAACATATATCTTCTATCTTATATCTTATTTAATAGAAGTATGAAATTTAAAAAAAAAATATTAGGTCCTTCATACAACTAAAAACTGTTGTAAAATGCAGGTAAGACTAACAAAAAGTTGTTTTTAATCAGTTTATAATTTAGTCAAGACCAAGATGGTACACAATTTTTTCCAATATCCTTTTCATACTTTCACTATTAAAGATTGATACGGCACACACTGATATGTTAATATAGATAGTACATACATATTTAAAAAAAATTGATACCTAAAAATACATTTATGAAGTAATTAAGATGGATTATCGAGATACCTGGGATTATTATTAAAGGTCTTATCGAGGCTATTAAATTGAGGTCTTGCTGCATGTGAGAAACCTTGCTCCGGAGTATCCAGTTCCAGGGTCAGCTGGTGCAGAGGTCACGTGGCCCCAGGTTCAAATCATTGTTCCAGAAATACAGCAATTAACGTCACGGAAACTATTAGGAATACACTCAATTTAGATCAAAGGCCATATTTTGTAATAAATAATAGTTAGGTGATATAGAAC
The DNA here is from genome assembly GCA_022606575.1 of Glossosoma conforme. NCBI lineage: Eukaryota > Metazoa > Arthropoda > Insecta > Trichoptera > Glossosomatidae > Glossosoma > Glossosoma conforme. The sequence goes on along the minus strand of JAGTXR010000107.1, from coordinate 3,715,255 downwards.
ATACTCTTTTTAACTCTTATAATCTTTGAGGTGCTGACAGAGGGGCTGTTCTGTTGTGCATATATGCTCTAACTTTCTTTCTCAGAGGTTACTCCATCTGCATAATCGTCTTCTTTCTACTTTTTTTGCTTTCTCAATTACTGCGTCTTGTTTGTCAGCTATCACGCCAACTTTTGTATGATTGTTTCTCGATACAGCACATATCAAGCAACACGCTATTTACTATAGCGACTTTGTTTGCTTGTTGCTGCTAGATATCGATTCCTAAGTATCTCATCGAATCGCATTACTATCTCTAGTTTTGTAAATTTTATGTAAGCACATACAAAAGAATACCGACAGATGGAGAGAGTGATGCAGAAATCATCTGTGCATTCTATTATATTCTTCACTTACCATGTTACATATGGCTAAGCACTGTCATACTGGTAGACTACAGCCCGACATTCACACATCATCAATTTATAACAGGAATGGGTGGTGTTCGCGGGTCGATTTTTGTCTACCATCAATTTTAATTAATAGGGTATTACTGGCATTTTACGTATAAAAGATCAAATCCACACCGACCGAAGGTATTTGTAGAGTTAAAAATAGTTTTTTTTATTTCCGTGAAGCGTCGAACCCACGATCTTTGGTTTGGTAAGCAAACGCTTTTATCACTAAGCTATACCTGGTTAATAATATATTTTGTCATCTATTGTTAGTTTGCATCGTATTGGCAGTCTTGACGTCATTCTTTCTTTGATTATCACAATTATATTTTCCTATTAAAATATTTATATAAAATTAAATATGTATACCTATTTAAAACATTCATGTCACATACTCGTATATATGTATATATAAGAAAACATCAAAGGACCGATACATACGAGTGTTGTCAAATTTTATGCGAAAAGTATATCTCAATTTGAATGTTTTAATTAAGTCTTCGCGTTACACGACGTTTCTCGCTCACTCGACGTGAATAATTTGCGCTCTAAATGATAACCTCTTAACTCGAGAGGCATTTAAAGAGGTTCCGTCCGCCGACGGTCCTCCGGCACGACACAAGATTAATGGCGGCCAATTATTCGTCACAACATAATCAAGGTCCGCACGGACGGCTCAATAATAAATTAGTCCGTTCGCTGTGTGCGGATGATGATGATGATGTTTTTACTGTCATGCAGCGGTCAAGAACCGGTGAATTTTTAAAAATATAATTTCACATCGCTTCGTTTTTATTTTTTATACTATTTCGTCCACATCTGCAACTCATATTTACCACAAATTGCCAAAAGTTTTGTCAGTTGTCACTGCTCAAGCTATCCTAAATCATTTCTTCACCTGAAGATCTATCTAGGAACATACATGGTTCCTGACGATTAAAGGAATATCAGGAATCCTTCAACTTGGAAGAGAGGCTTTATCATCCGATCTCCTTCAAAAAGACTTAGTCCGACGCTCCAGCTATCTGTTTACTCGTATTTAATATTTTACCAAATTAATTAGGCCTATTAATCGTCTAATGTCACCTAGTAAGAACCAACAGGTACCTAGTAAGATCCATCTCAGAGAGGCGAACCTGATTGATCAGTCACATCATGCACCACAACGGTCTTCTTCACGACATTGTGGAAGGGATGATTGAAGGGAGAAACTGCAGAGTGTGCCCTATGCGGGAGTATTTGGAGCCAATGTTCGAGGACATGAGTTGCAGCTCTTATACTAAGCTAATGAGGGTTGTAGAAGATCTAGAAGAGTGGAGATAGAGATGCAATATTTTATTGCTTCAAACCGGATTCACACTACGAAGAAGATTGCTAAGTGTATACTTATATGGTGTAATTTAACGTTGTATTAACTTGAAACATGTTTAATTATATAATTTAATGGATTTAAGTACACATGTTTGCTTTCGCTGGTTGTATATTACGTATTTAAGATTTTTAAGACTCGCTCACAGATAACACATTATTTAAAAAAAAATAACAAACCGGTAAAAACACGCACATCTTGAATATTCAATCGGGCATGTTCCTAATTAAACGTTCCGGCGGCCATTACTGTAATTAACAATTAATATGGCTGATAGCTGATCGCGGTGAAAGCGCCATTTTGTGCAATCGTTTCTCAACATTTGCAGCGTTACTTACACTTTATGGCAGCCAATAATTATCATTATGACCGACGATTAAATGTTAACATGTGATGTAGTGTAACAATCTTTTAGATATTGATATAACGAGTATCAAAGCAGCATTAGTTGTAAGCCTTTTCGTTTTCTTAACTTTTGAATGCTTCATGAACATTACAATAACGGTGTTATATACATTATAATTAAGTATGGGCGAGGTCTGCCCATACCAAAAAGTGGATATTGCTCTGAATGAAACTTGCCGGGTGGTTACGGGTGCCTAAAACCTACCCTAATATCAAAGCTATATCAACTCTCGGGAATCGCCCCACCAAACATACGGCGAGAAGTCACCATCAAGAAAGAGCTCACCAAAGCAACCCACGACACACTCCACGCTATGTTTGGGTATCAAAAGATAACCACACGGCTCAAATCAAGAAGAAGTTTCCTACAGTTGACAACGAAACTGGTGATACCTGAGGCCACCCTGCGGCTGAAAATATGGAGAAGCGCAACTGAGGGGAATACTTGGATTGCCCCGAAAGAGGACCTAGCCCCTGGACACATCCAGGGGTGGATTATATGGAGGTCCCTTAACAGACTTCGGACCGGAGTTTGCAAGACGAGGACACAAATGAAAGCCTGGCAGTTTTACAGAGGACTGACTGAATGTGACTGCGGCGTGTAGCAGACTCTGTCACACCTTATGGAGTGTGTACTGTGTCCAAGTAGCTGCACCCAGAAAGACCTGATGATGGCCGGGAGTAATGCCATTGATGTCGCTCACTCCTGGGCAGACAGGATCTGATCCTATTTGCTTGCAGCAACATAATCTTGCATCACGATCTCCATTCCTCTTGGTTCTCCGCAACCCTCTTCAGCATAGCATAAGAGCTACAATTCATGTCCTCGAACACTTGCTGCAAATACTTCCGTCTAGGGTGCCCCCTACAGCTTCTACCCTCAACCATCCCCTCCACAATGTCGTGAAGAAGACCATCGTGGAGCATGATGTGACCGATCCATCGGGCTCACCTCTCTGAGATGGTTCTTATTAGGTGCCTATCTTTCTTGATTATCACGAGAACCTCATTGTTCGTGACGTGGTCTCTCCAAGAAATCCTGAGAATTCTTCTGTATGACAACATCTCAAAGACGTCTAGTCTTTTTTTATCTCTTTCAGATAAGCACCATGTCTCACAGCCGTACATCAAGATGCTCCCAACAAATGTTTTGGCAAGTTGCTTGCGGAGCCTTAAATTAATATTCTTTGACTCAATTTTTTTTGCTTTTTTATTGAAAGCTAGCCTTGATGTATGCGACTCTTGACTTATTTTTTTGTTCTGCCATCCCAGGTGATCATACTTACAAGGTATACAAACTCTTTTGCATCTTTCAGGGGTACTCCCAGCATTGATATGTTAATTTTCTGCTTCTCATTGCATAGTAAAGATATGAAAAAAAGTATCAAGGTATGCTAGTAGTCCATTAAGAAGTGTCATTGCAGCAGAAATAAATTGAGTAGGCAAAACTAACTGTAATGAAAAACAATGGATGTCTACAAGCAACTCAAATATACTTATCAACGACGGGCAGTAAGCTACAGGTAGTAGCTCATCCATGTTTTGAGCCGCATGTTGTTTTACTTCGGTGATATATCGAGAACCACGCTATCCCATTCACGTCGGCAAAGCACGTAACGTGATAATATGTACTCGTAAAGTTATATGAAGAATACAATTTTTGTACTAAACAAAAATTCAATACATTTCGATTGAAATGTTATATATTTAATGATTGCTATAAATATAAATTTAATAATTGTGCATGTAAATAAAAGAAAGCGCCGAACCCCACTCGACCTCTTGTGTATGGAGGGATTGCGAAGGGAGGGAAGGTGCCCCTCACAAACTTCAAACCGCAAATCTTCGGCGCTCCTTTCACTGAAGGAACCAACCCCCCTGATCTCCACCCAACGTCTTCCCCATCACTAGGCCGCGAAATCAAAAACAGATCAACTAACAGTCACAAGATTGCGGTGATTCGCCATTTTAAAACTAAATAAAATCCGATACATCGATATCCTCCTGTTCCCACCCACAACCGACAAACTCGTCTTACACTTCCCGAATATCCATACACGGTTAATGTGTGTCGACCAAGAACAGGCAGTTTCCAAAGTTCCTTCCTTAATGCCACCGGTAAGCTATGGAATGCTCTTCCAGCGTCTGTGTTTCTTCGTTCCTACAATGTGGATCACTTCAAGAAACTGATAAATATACACTTGCGATCTCCCTAACCCACACACAAGCACGAATACAACATACGTTTCCCGCTTGCAGCGTCCAGTCTCCCTGGTTGAGCGTCATAGAGTGCACTGTGCTTGACCGGGCGTGCTCTCCTGCATGCCATTACATAAAATGAAAATAAAACAAAAATCTCACATGGGTTTTGAAAGCTGATGCCTGCCTGAATGACGAGGTGAGAGAACAGAAAAGGAAATCTTCTGCTACTACAGTTAGTTAAGAGACGAAGATGAAACTGATTGGTACATACACTTCGGATGTTGTAGGAGAGCATAAAGTAAAACAGCCTTTTCTTCAAGTCCCCGGGCTCGTACCGTCATGGAAAGTTGTTAGAAACTATACATAGATGAATACATCAGAGCTGCGGGAGGCAGAGCTAACATAGGAAGAGATGGCGACTATGGTGACTTACAGAGTTTTTCTGACTGTGAAATACATCACTGGCATTTCACCCTCCAATGTTGTAGTTCATCTAAGTAATTACTTTACGTATTAGGCATATTAAGTTGAATTATTGTATTTATTTAATTTTAATTGATAAGAGTTTTTCGGGGTACAAAGCTTATATAGAATGACGCAAAGATTATGGCAGGAGAAATAAATAAGTTTGTATCCATAAAATACACTGAATATAACATTCATGTCAAATAAATCACTAACAAAAATGACAGGAAGTTCTGAAATACATTTTCTTGGGTTCTAAGATGACCCCCTTTTGCTTATGCGCCCGGCCAAGTTCTAAGAAGGCCGTGGAGGGGAGGGGACCTCATTAATTTCCATGCGTCATTATTTTTCCTTTTATCACAACAGTCTATCTCATTAATTTGGGGGCGCACTTGACTTTGTGCTCTACGCGCTAGCCTGGGACGGTTCGGCCCTTATACTTAACCAAATATCAACAATTACACAATTTAGCAGCATATACGACTATATACTGGTATTTTAATGATTGAACTATTTCTTACAAATTGTATGTCCATGACTGATTACCTTTCACTTGTTTAGATTGCTGTATATTTGTATGTATAACCTTATTTTTTTGAGCTGGTCTATAATGTATTGAAAGCATCCTTCCTCTATTGAGAAAAAACTATTTATTATATTTACCGAGATTAATATTATTTCGAAAAAACATTTTTTACGCAGTATCACATTTGTTATGTTGTGATATCTACCTATACATTTTTATGTTATTTATATTTGTAGCGTTATTCTTAAGATCCATTCCATTAAAATTAAATCAGATTTAATAACCAAATAATCGAATATTAAATGCTGAATTCACTTAAAATCTTTCCATTAAACAAATTATCTTTTACTAATAAATATAATAGAGTTCGTAGTAGTAAAAAAATATTTACACATCAGTATGTTTGAACTGATGAAGTCTTCATTAATGGAGAAACTATAATCTTCTAGCAAGTGATTTAACAGTGCTCAGTGCGATCCATGTTAAAAAAAGGTCTTCTTCTTTATCCTAGCCATTTCCCATCATCTGGGGTCGGCTCTCCTTGTGCACGTTCGCCATGTCTGTCTGTCCTGCGTTGTATTCTCGGTCAAACCCAGGGTTTTCAGATCCTTGTTTACAGTTGCAGTCCAGGTTGCTGCGGTCTTCCAGGTCTTCTTCTCAGCGTCGGTATGTTGAAGGCTCTCTTCACCATGTGCTCCTCATCTCTACGTGTCACATGCCCATACCATCTTAGGCGGTTTTCCCTTATCTTTTCAGGTATGGGGGCCACCCGAAATGAACCCCGAATATGCTCATTTCGAACTCTGTCCACTCTAGTCACACCGCCCGCCCACCTCAGCATCTTCATCTCTGCCACATGAATCCTATCCAAGTCACGTTTCAGCAGAGTCCAACACTCCGATCCGTAGAGCATAGCTGAGCTTACAGCAGTTTCGTAGATTTTATGTTAAAAGAAGGTATGAAATATTTAAAAAGGTGTATTTATTATTTGCGGTATTAGGGCAATACATATTATTCAATATGTATCATGACACTTTCAGCTCAAAATGAACCACTAGTATCAAAAACATATCATGATGATGATCATTCGAAATATGGTTGAAATATCAGAAATAAGGATTCTACACACACGACTTAATCTAAAAGCTATGATTCCGAATTTGACCGTACAAACTTTGAAAATTATATGTACCTTGCTTGGTGATCGAACGAGCCTAAGAGCCGGCGGTCATAGCTCAATAGTCAAAGCGTTTGCTTTGCAAGTCAAAGGTCGTGGGTTCGATCCCCGGCGGAGATTAAAAAAAAAACAAGATTTTTAATCGATTTTTGAGCTCTTAAATACCCCGGTTGGTGTGAATTTGATCCATCATCCGTAAAATATCAGTCATAGCATATTAATTAAAATTGGTGGTAGACGAAAGTCGTCCCGTGAAGACCACCCATTCATAGTAAATTCCTGTAATAATAAAGGATGATGCGCGAATCTCGGGCTGTTGTCTATGACGTTGGCGGATCAACACTCCACATGCAGCGTTTAGCCATATACACCATGTAAGCGTCATATAATTCCACAGATGAGACTTCAGAATTACAATCACCATTTGTCGGTATTCTCCTGTATGTGCTTACATAAAAAAAAAATGATGGTGATCCTTCGAAAGATGGTTGAAATATTATAAATAAGGATTCTACACACACGACTTAATCTAAAAGCTATTAATCCGAATTCGGCCATAAAAACATTGAAAATTACACGTACCTTGCTTGGTGATTGAACGAGCCTAAGAGCCATGAAAACCTAAACCGAAATTATATGCAGGTATTAAGTTGTACGGTGTTTGAACGAGCATCGCATTAACAGTGTGCTGTGGTCGTTGGTTTCGATACTGTCGCCAAACCGGCCGATTCCTCCGAGTCTTGGTCGCGCCCCTTGAGCGACCTCCGCGATCGCCCTCCCGCCCAGGACCGGATGTGCCACTCGAAAGTTTGCGGCCCAAATTGCGGACGGACGGACGTTTCATTGCGGGGCCCCCTTCTCGCTCGCGGCCCCGGGCGACCGCCGCCCTGACCGCCGCTGAAAGCGATTTTTTTTCAGGCGAAACAATTAACTGAATTAATTATTGCGAAATTCACAAATCGCTGTCAGATCACGCGGTATTTTTGATTATTTTTTTATACCATACCGATTATATACCTAGAGCATTGTAAAAATTAAAGAAATTTGGTCAATTTTTATTATTTTTTAACTCTTTCATTGTTTTTTTTTATTTTTATGTAAGCGCATACAGGAGAATACCGACTAATGGTGATAGTAATTCTGAAGTCTCATCTGCGGAATTCTATGACGCTTACCATGGTGTTTATGGCTAAACGCTGCATGTCGAGTGTTGATCTGCCGTCATAGACTACAGCCCGAGATCGCATCATCCTTTAATATTACAGGAATTTACTATGAATGGATGATCTTCACGGGACGACTTTCGTCTACCACCAATTTTAATTAATAGGCTGTGACTGGCATTTGATGCTTATTTTGCTATTATTTTATGTATTTTAGAGCTCAGAAATCTAATCTCTTTGGAGGATCGAACCCACGACCTTTAGCTTGCAAAGCAAATGCTTTGACCATTGAGCTATGACCACCGGATCGGTTTGAATACAAATTAAACTGTCAATTATAAAACTAGTATTTGAAGCATAAATTTACTTCTCCGGTCTATTTTCATATATCACATTGGTTCTTGTATCTTTTAGCTATCTGATAATGCATAAAAAACTATTCTAAGAAAGTAGCAAAACGGTATATCACGTCAAACGATGTCAACGGCCGGGGAATCTTATGACGGCATATGCTGACAACCGATGCGAAAGGGTTAAGTTTGTTGAGTGTTTTGCTGAGCACCACTAAGTCAATCAGTAAATCGAGCAATAGAGGTAATCTGAGAAGTATCGTATGTATTAGATTTTCGAATTCCCCATATGCATCATTACCCGACAATCTCCTTTTTTTGAACGCCTTGTTTTACATAATTTTCTTTTTCTTCGTGTCAGCAACGTCAAATCGATTAAGCTTTTAATATCTGAAAACATCGTTGTATTCTATAATTAAAACTAACATAAGATGTGCATGTCAGGCGAGCGAACAAAAATAAGAGACAAAACATCCTTTTTCGAGGCTTTACGGCATCAGCCTAAAAGAGCTATATCACGCTGATATCACTTTTTATCTTGTGCGATACTAATCTCTTTCACGGGTTTAATTATCTTAGCATTTCTGTGTAGTGCTTACAATTGCTCAGAGGGGAGTTCTTCCACCACTGGACTTCAGTTGCTACCTCACCAAAATCTGAATTAGCGCATAATTCAGGGAAAAGCGGGTATGAGGCAGGAAAAATTCGATCCGGTACAAATAATTTATTTTCCCCAATTGCATTTTTTACAAATATATTGTGGAGAAGTTCGCGTAAAATGAATATATTACAATCAAAGTTAGCCGTTGACACTCGAGTAGGAGTGTAAAAGGCTTTGATGGCTGCATAAGATTTGCATATAAATTTGTTTGTCTACTGAGCGTTGTCGTTTCGTCACAGAGCGTGTCGGCAGTTTGTTTCAATGGGTAACCATCCAGAGGGCGTGCTCTCGCAACGACCTTTGTCCGAGACAATCAATCACCGCGCGCGCAATCCGGATGTAATTAATTTTGAGCGCATGTAAAGTTGTTAGGGTAGGATCAGTCTGCGCAGACTTTACAGTAGAAGAAGAGGGAGACTGCAAGTCTGTGAAAAAAAAGTTATGAATATATATATTCGTGAATATTTATGAACGGAATTCCATTATATCAGATATAAATAAAATAATTTGTAGAATTTATCCCACAATATATTTGTTGACTACTTGTTGTTTGAATGGCCATTTTCAAGTCAGTTTATTCAAGTCAGACTTATGCATTATTGATTTACAAAATACATATACCCATCACAGAATTCATATCCACCTTTTCACTCACTCTTTGCTTTATATAGAGCCAACACTCACTTTACTAATTGACTTGAAAATGGCCATTCGACGTGGCTGAAACATGTCGTCAACAAATATATTGTGGGATAAATTTTAAAAATTATTTTATTTATATCCGAATATGCTGAAAATTAAGGTAATATCTACTTTTATTGGTCTTCAGTGAGGTTAGAAATTTTTGCATAAGTTTGCCGTTTTCTAACGCTTAAACCGACTATCTGACGACCCAACTAAACTATGTGTAACCTCGCCAAATTTTCGATCTTTATTGTTCACTTTTGCTCTTAATAAACTTTCGCGCAAATTTAAAGAAAAAGGAAGCAGAAATTAATCGTAATAAGAATTTATATGATAACCAGTTTATAATATGACAAGTTTAACCGTCATGAAAACGGTTCAGGCGCTTAATGATGTTAAATTTATGACTGTATGAATTTTTTACCAGAAAATCGTGAAATTTACCCAAATGTTGCTATAAAATAAATCTAAGCAATGTAAATGTAATCATATTATTTTTGAGTAAATTAAGTGATAATAATCATATTATTCATGCAGTTTTGTAACAAACTATATCTATATACCGTAAAGGTTATCAACTGACAATACTTGGTGAAACTGCATAATTATAATTTTAAATTAGTTTTAATAAAAATTGAAAAAAAAAAATTTATCATTATTATCAATCAAGCTGAAAAAAAAACATATACACCATGGACTGGCCGTCGTTTACACCGAAGAATTACAAGGATTTCTTAAATTGAACACATAAATTTATTATTATATATGATTTTTTTTTTTTTTTTTTATTAGAATATTATTTTATTATTTCAATATTCTAATCTACTTTTATAGATCATTGACTATATTACAATATTATTTATTATATAGCGACATCTATCGTACGATGATAACAATGATATAAATACTAGTTTCAACGCAAGTCAGTCTAGGCAGGGCAATGGCGTAGTTCGCCGAGCGGTATGAATACCTGGGCATAGTTGGTTTCCAAGGTCCGCGGTTCGCATCCCGCTTCTGCCGTTATTTTTGTGCTTGGATTGACGCGTTGAAAAAAGAATTTTATGTCTAGTATATGTATATTTAAGTATTATTATATAATAGCTTAATACATTAAAATAACAAATACCTAGTAATTTTATAATGTCTTTTTTCAATTGCTTGTAGGAACTTATTACTTGTCAATACCTATATAAGCCACTGCCTGTTTTTATTTTATCATCATTGAAGATGGTCTGCAGGGAGTCAGAAACAAGTAATCATTTAAAATAAATTTAAATCAAAACTAAATATTTTTAATTTATTATTTTTAAATTAAAATTCATTTAAAATAATAATATCTACAGGTATATACGAGTAAAATACATATCAATCATGTAGCGTGCGTTAATTTCTTTCATCGATGAGGCGACGTAGGTGGACTAATGGTCATCAATTTGACACGGTGAATGAGGTCCTTGGGTCGAATCCCAACGTCCGATGTTATTTTTTATCCGATTAATTAATGAACGAAATGTCATAAAATTATTATGAATTTACATGTGACTCAGTTGATACTTCTCGTGTGCTTTGCGTCAAATCTATTGTTGGACTCTCACAAAGCTAGTATTTTTGACCCAGTGCCATTAATTAATAAACGAAAAACACTAAAATATTTCATTTAAGAATACCTTGGATTTCGTTAGTAGTGTTAATTAAGGCATTCAAAATAGAAAAGAAATGGCCGAGCCAAAGAATCGGAATAGTTAGCTCTAGACAACATCTGTTCGTCATTATCGTAATGCCTAATCAAAAGACATTTTTACTGACGCTCCCTTTGAAGAATCTGGTTAATTACGGCTACGGAAGCCGCCATTAGGGTTTCGGTAATTATAATTGCTATTTACAAACTTTATGTGTGTGTATAAATTACACGTATATAATTATGTAATGTGTTCTAGTGTTGAAGTCTAGCTGTTTCGACTGTTATCTGTACTTTCTAAAGATGGGTCGATTTTTGTGCTGCCAGACACTTAAGAAACATTTATTTTTCCAATGCTTAATTTCGCTTGGTAAAAACCCTCCCTGTCCCGTCCTGTTTTTGGAGTCCCAGATGGGGACCCGTTACTGGACGCACGCAAAAAGCTACTTGTTGGAGATTGGCTGAATGCCTTCCAGTTATTCTAGGTGCATCAGTTAGATGTCAAGTAGACCTCAGTCTAAGGCTGCGAAGTTAGTATACTACAGCGAGTCTCGAATTGCCTTCTTTGGTAACACGTTGCCAACCACGAAATACGTTGGAATGGATAAGGAAATGGTTAGGTTGGGAAATGGATTCTGCAGAATTGCAGACATCAGTTAGGAGTCATTCCTTAATTGTAACATTTATATACATAAGATGTCATATAATATTAATATCATTATTGATTTTCGACAGCTGGTAGGTTCCTGTAAGCTTTACCACCAACGCTTGAAAATGCTTTTATGCTTAAGAAAATATAAAGCATGATACCTGACTAAATAACTTGATAAATTATGTTAATGTACTAGAATCCGGGCTTAAATAAAAGCTTAAGTTACTGAAAGTATGAATTAAGTTTTGAGCATTCCTTACCTATATAATCTAAGTAAATAAATAAAACTAAATATTTTTAATAAAAAATATATTTCAAATTGTAACTGAAAGTAGGTACAAGCTATTCATTATTTGAAGCAAAACGTATAAGGTATTACAGATTATAATTGACATGAATTATTTAGGTGTGGATACTCAATTACAATGATTTTTTTTAAATATAGTCGTTAATTCACAGAGGAAATGACTTAAGAACGAAAGTGGCGAGATTAATACAGCTCTGACCTCGATACGTGTAGTCGCAAGTTAGAATCCCGAGTCCGCGTTTTTTTTCTCTTTTTCACTATTTAATTCAAAATAATATAATAATTATTATTTGATATGATCTCTTTATCTAATGAATTTTTTAAAAGAATTAATTATTTCATTATCTTGTCTGGTCTGGTATGGCAACACCGCTGTGTTTCTTCGCCCCAAAAGTGTATAATACGTCAAATTTAATTAAGTCAATTATAACTAATGACCCCGTTCCTAATGAGCGCCACAACTTTTAATTAATTGGTTCTATCTACCGGGACTCTGCTTCTAACAGCTGTCAATTATACGAGTATTCACAATTATTGATTTATTCAAACAACTTAAATAATTACATATCTCTTCTTATTTTAAGTCTATATTTTTCTGAAGATTTTTTCTTTCGCATATCTAAAAATACATAGCAACCATAAATTGCCGTTTCACAGTTCTTACAATTGGTATTGTCCGTTTCGTGTCCTAAGACATCTCTGTACCTGACTGCCGGCTGGTCATCATCATCATCATCAGCCTGTATCCGTCCACTGTTGAACTCCAGCCTCCCGCATGAGTCTCCATCCTGTTCGATCTTCCGCATACAGGTCACTCCCGCAGAAGAATTTCTTGTGTCGTCAGTCCATCTTGCAGGGGGTCGGCCAATGCTTCGTTTGCCAGTTCTTGGGAGCCATTCGAATACTTGTTTTTTAATAAGTATTAAGGTAAAATATGTGATGTCATATTCTGTACAAATAATATGCCGGCATGTATAGCTCAATGGTCAAAGCGTTTGCTTTGAAAGGTCGTGGGTTCGATTACCGACGGACATTTTCTGAGCTCTAAAATACCCCCGGTTGGCGTGAATTTGATCCCTCACCCGTAAAATACCAGTCATAGCATATTCATTAAAATTGGTGGTAGACGAAAGTCATCCCGTGAAGACCACCCATTCATACTAAATTAGTGTTATAATAAGGATGATGCATGACTCTCTATGTCGTTGGCAGATCAACACTCCACGTGCAGCGCTTAGCCATATTTACCATGGTAAGCGTCATAGAATTCCAGAGATGAGAATTCGGAATTACTATCATTTGTCGGTGTTCTCCTGTATTCACATACAAAAAAACTCCTTATCCAGTATCCGAAGATTGCAACAATATAAAACTCGTCATATTCAAATAATAAAATTTATTATCGACACAAAATCAAACACTCTACCTACCGACACCTTTAATTAAAGAAATTTATAATGTTATAAAATATATAAAAATATAAGTTATTATGTGTTGATGATTGGATCGTTTTCAAGGTCACTTAGCAGCCCTCAAAGCACTTTTCGTAAAATCCATACTGCACGACCTCCGAGATATTTAGTATGTTGGAAATATTTTAGAACGGCTGGTAGTGGATATTCTCGCGAGGTTCTATGGGAGCAGCTTAATAGATGATGCTCTTCTCACGTGTTTCTCTGTTCGAACTGTTCTGACCGTGGGAACTTGGCAAGAGAACTGAAGGTTGGTCTTCTGATACCACTACATCATATCTAAGTAAATCATAATATTTTTTTTGCCACCACTTAGTTCTGTCAGGTACCATTGTCTGGACTTTACCCGCCTCACACCCGCATCACACCGGAGGACAGTTAGGTCTCCTTGATGACGCGCTCATTCAGATGCGTGGAATTTATTTTAGTGGCCACAAAGTCTGCATCCCCTCTAGGCCCGAGGCGATTCCCTCGAACTGCATCGAAAATGACTCCTCTTTCTAACGGGAGGAACTGACAGACAGGATGAGAAATATTTTTCAAAACATTATCACACCCAGCCATCCGTTGTTTTTTATCCCAGTTGATACTTGTGGAGCTTCGAGCACTCAATTGATTACAACGGCAATGGTGCTCCTAAATGTCCTACCAGCACACCACGATCCTTTTCTTACATCCTTTTCCTCTTTTGTCAATGGTATTGTTCTCCTAGATCTCTGTGATCTTTGACACGTGTCATCTTCTTCATCTTTAATGTTATTTTTATTTTTATATTCTCTTTTCTATGTATTGTATATTTAAATATACTTTATGTTTCTAAATATTTGTACATGAGATCTTCGGTTCAATGAAATAAATAAATAAATAATTTATCAATGATATCCTAAATGCAAACGTAAATAATGCAGACAGATTAATTACTTAATGCGGAAAAATAAAATTGTTATCAATGGGCGAAATGGAAATTTCATAATAAAAATAACAGCAAGTTAAGGTATTGCCAGTGGCGTCCGGTATAGAGTGATGATATGCGAGCTGGCGATAAATATTGCGGAGAAGGGGTTATTTGGCGCCCCCTAACTCCTGGCGCCCGGTCGCTGGTGAGCTACGCCGATACAGGGAATTACGATTGGGGCAATTTATTTATCGGCGCCCCGGCCCACCCCCCCACACGGCCCCTTCCTGCCTACGCCCCTGGCGAGGAATCTAAAAGGAATAAAATATTTTAATGCTGCTCATTTGTAAGTGGAGTTTGAAGAAGAAGAAAACGCTTCACTCACGTCTCATTTCCATGTCCGCTTCTTATTTGGAGTATTCCAAAATCACACACATTGCCATCTCGTTATATATATATATATATTTACTATTTTATATTTACTATTAGACAATTATTTATTTATTTCCTTTAATAACATTACAAAATATTTTTACATCTTAATTCATTTTTGAAGTATTTACATAAAAGTGTGGCCCTGTAAATTTTAGACACATTTAGTGTCAATGACCTCACACCCAGAACAAGTGTTAGGAGACTCAATGCAAATAGTTGATTTGTAACAACAAAAACCCTGTTGTAAGTAAATCATGGATGACCCACAAATAACATGGCATTATTGTCACAACATCAAACTTCCAAAATTTCGCCTTCGTCAACACTAGCACTGAATCTGAAGCAATATAACACTAAATATGTCAATATCTTCACTCAAGTTGGTTTCAACTACAGTTCATTGCGATTCTTTCGTCTTACACGTATCCAGGATTGAACTATAGTCTTTTCAGGCCACACTTCAGGCTCCATGAGAGACTCTAGCGAAGTCGCGATGACCCCGACTATGAAAGAAGTTGACAGCGTCCGTCTGCTGATAATCCTCCTGATGGTCATCCAAGAGGGACTGAATGCAGCGTTCACTGCCAAGAAGCTCTGCAAGTCATCAGCTGTTGTATCCGGATGAAGACCCTTGTCGTGAAGATACGCCATCTTCACTCCGGTAACCTTCTAACCGGTAACTATATACAGTCGATTCCGCTTAATTGGGACAAAAACAAAAGACACACTACACTTGACTCATTTTTGCATTGAATTAAATTTTATGTACCTACCCATTTATTATTTTAATTAGGATTTTTTTTTCTTCCTGAAAAGTTTATATTACCTATATGTAATTTACAGTATCCAAGAGTTTATAAAATAAAATTATTGAAAAAAAATATGCATTGTTTAATTTTATGTGAGTATTACTGGTTAATGGCCTTAGTTGCCAAAACCAAATACAGCAAAATGCTTAAGTCCCGATGTGTCCCAATTAAGAGGAATGGACTGTATATATATATATAAATATATATTTTGTTACATATGATGTATATGTTTATGTTCATTATTTTATACCACAATTATTTCCTAAGGAAACATTTATTTTTAGTAAACAGCATTGTATTTAAATTAATAGTAATTAAAATCGAGAAAAATATTTTACACCACAAAAAAAAACTAGTAAAAATATGTCAGTATACATTGGGGAAACGTGGGATAACGATCATAGGAGCTGACATAACTATACGACGGAAATTTTCGGGGACCATATGCCCCAGCTAGAGAACAGATATGGATTGAGAGTGAATTATTTTGTGCAGGTTTACCAATTTTTTTTGTTTACCAGAATTGCGATGGAGGTTATTATTATGTTTGTGAATAATTTTGAAAGAAGCAAGGACTTAATATTTGCCAATTAAGACTTATATGACTAGAAATATTAGTTATTTAAATAAAACGTTACCATATCACATATGAAGTGTGTATTAAATAGAATCGTTTGGAAACTTACACGAAATATTGTTAAGTATATACTCGTATGTTTAGTTATATAGATGTCCAGTTTTTTTTTTGGGGCCTAAGGCCCCTTGGCCGGTCGCCTTGTACCTGCGCTCCTTAGGAGCACTTACCAAGGCATTGTTTTCAGAGTACTTTCTCGTTATACAAGTAACGGGCTTTGGTGAGCAACACCAAAAGGTGGGTGTCAAAGTTAGTAGATTAGACGTTAAAATTTGAACTTTTTGACTTCTTCGCCGAAGGTCGCCGCGTATTCAGGAAATGCATGGTAGTTGGGCTCCGTAGATATGAGGTCGACATATCCAACCGGTCCAGGCCTCTGTAGGATTACGCTAAAGAGCTTTTTTACTACTTAAATCTTACATTGGACAATGCCACAGAACGTGTTCAGCGTCCTGCAAGAGCTACCACATGGGCAGTCTGGACTATCAACGAGGCTAAACTTGAAGAGTTTAGCCTTAAAATTGCCGTTCAGCTATAGAGTGCTTGCAGAGAAAGATTCTAAGCTTCGTCTTCTTATAATGCGATATCTGGAGCATATAGTCAACACAAAATTACCACCATTCAGTTCAGTTTTTTTACACTGTCCTTGCCTTGTCTCAAGACGACTTTCCATCTGGGAATATAAATAGTTCACGATGATCTCCAGAGCACGGGGAATAAAAGACACGGCAGCTGATGTATCCGATGCAATTTTGGGCGATTTCTTAACCCTTTCGCATCACTTGTCGGCATATGCCGTGATAACATTCCCCGACCGTTGACATCGGTTTATGTGATATATCGTTTTTTTACTTTCTAAGAATAATTTTTTATGCATCATCTGATAACTTAAGAATGCAAGAACCAATGTTATATATGAAAATAGACCAGATAAGTACATTTATTCTTCAAATACTAGTTTTATAATTTACAGTATAATTTGTATTCAAACCGAGCCGTAATGAAAGGGTTACACAGAAAATTTAATAAGATCCCGCCCGTTGTTCGAGGCTTCTCATGTCTGAACAAGCATATATTTATATTAAGTATTAACGTTAGAGAAACCGTAAACGTAGCGAAATACTGTCCGTAAATGTAATGTTTTAAAGGAGTATAAAACGTACATGAAAAAATCACAATAACATGTAAAATTATTGCGAAATCCTTTTACGGTTTGAGATTTGAATAATTCCGTTCCCCGCCCGAATGAGTTACCGCCCGGGTGTATATAATATGTATTGCCGTTCCATATTAGCGCCAGTCCACTTCCCGTATAAAGACCGGGCTACAGGGCGGGAGGTAGGGTTATTGATTGCCGGGCTAAGATTTATGACCGCAGGGCGATCTCTTGTTTACGGCCGCTGGAGGGATGCTGCGGAAGGAAAGAGATGATTGCCGGCGTCCGAACTGATCCGGCAACGGAAGCACTCGAGGTTTCTCCAAAATAACTCGTATTTCGCAAAGCTATACATTATTGTTTTCCGATTATTTGTATCTAGAAATATTGGCTTCGTTTATACCTTAGATCTTCACAGCCAAATTTGGAAAAAAAACACCTCTGAATTGCAACATTTCTTTCCTCCATTCACTTTCACTACATAATAAATGATAATTCTTTTATTTAAAAAAAAAAAATGGGCCCCTTTTTTTGCCTCCGAAGCAAAAAAACATTGCAACATTTTGCCTTCAAAAACTTGATCTGAAAAAAACAAACAAAAATCTTCGAAAAATCATGTAAATATATATTTTTTTTTTATTTATTTGAACCGTTAATACTCGTAGAATGATTTCGGCTTTTACTATCATTATCTGAAAACTTTTTATTATATTTTCATCTTTAAAAACGTAGCTTGGAAAAATAAATTAAATTATGATACGTCTTGATATTGTGGCTTTTGGGCTTATCCGAGTGTGCCGAATTACGAAATATTTCCAATATTTCGACCGCCATTGCAGAGGTCTTCTTCAGTGTTGATGATTTGGTGATGAGTTGGTGTCTGGAGGTAGTTTGAAGAAATTACCTTAAGAAGAACCCTGCAATGGCGGTTTTATATTAAAAATTAGTAATTCGCTACACACGGATAAATCTAAAAGCCACAATATCAAATGTGGCCGAAAAAACCTAAGAAGTTATTTATGATACGTCTTTACTGTAAAGCAAAATCCTTGTGTCTTTCAGTCACAAAAAGTCATCATAAAATTAGAGTAGTCGAATCGGGACATTTCTTATATTTCTAGATTCATTGTGCTATTTTCAATCGATTATTTTATTTCGTTCAGTCATTTTTTTATTTTATTTATTTTATTTATTCTAATCTGAATGTATTAAACTTAAAAATGATCTAGCGGTGAGAAAAGTTCCAGGTGTAACAACAATGCAGTAGGAAGGTAGGATATCAATTATATCATGAGATAATGACACGCGATCTTTGTTTTAAATTTAGGCTTATTTTTTATTGTCAATGTCAAAACTGCCAGCGCTCAACCATCCACTTTTGTTGAGGGTATAACCAAAGGGTTAAAACGGTCGACCGTCTCGCATTGTGGTTCAATCCCTTGCAAAACATAAAATACAATAATTTTTACTCCAAAATTTTGTACTACAAACTGTATTTAGCCGCAAAAATAACTGTAACATATAATCTTAACCCTTTCGTATCGGTTGTCGGCATATGCGGTCATAAGATCCCCGACCGTTGACGTTGATTGACATGATATATCGTTTTGTTACTTTCTTAGAATAGTTTTTAATGCATCGTCTGATAGCTAAAGGATACAAGAACTAATGTGAAATATAAAAATAGACCTGATAAGTACATTTATGCTTCAAATACTTGTTTTATAATTGACAGTATAATTTGTATTCAAACGGAGCCGTGATGAAAAGGTTAATCAAAAGTTGTGACTAAAGGTATGCCGTTATCACTACGAACAAAACTACCATTTCTAAGCGATTCATGAAAACTAGCTGTAGTTGACAACGTTTGAGGATTAATACTTTGATATTCGATTACGTGACAGTGATTTTTTTAATTGTATTATTTCGCATCAAATTTAATGTACATATGACACTGTTTTGATTGTTTCAATCTCGGGTGTTGAATGTTCGGTATTTTGTTGGCGTGTATACTAGATAGTGTTGATATATGTCACGTAAGGGAGGCCCAATTCAGGCATGAACTCCACGAGTTTCTTTGGAGGAATGATTTGTTGGCGTCGTCTATGATGGGCATTGGGACATTCTGTTGCTTGTCTTTATTGATTTGTTCGTAGTACTTGATCATAAGTTACTATATTTGTATATTAATCTTGATTGTATTTTAGTAATTAACGATTTGAATTTTTTAAATTTGTAATGTTTCTGTAAGTGAAAAAAATAATTTGAAATTGAATTGAAATAGACATGGAGTGCAATTGCACTAAGGATGATAGTCTCTTTATAATTATATATTTTAGTGCATAAACATTGTTTATAAACGCGTTTAGCTCCATCTTTTGCAATGATAAAAAAATGTGTAGAATTTGCATGAAAAATTTACCTGTCCTTACTTTTATAAGTGGCAAGTGAATTCATACCTTCGGATGATATTTTTCAGTGCTTTCTTGTGGCATTTCTCCTGCATGTGCTTACGTGACGTGTAAATCAATCAGCTGACGTGACAGGGGTGAATTAGGGCTGAACTAGCATCGTGGGATTTAAGCCTGGAACTCACAAATAAAAAGCGGCACGCAATTGTGACGTATGCTTAATAGAGCCGCTTAAAATAACAAATAGTTGAAATAGTTTGAAAGTACACTAAAAAGCTTCAATGCTATTAAAAGTAGGAACGGAAAAATATATAAAATCTATAGCATAAGTTATAAAAGTTATTTGACAGTATACATTATCGTAACTGTCAGAGAGACAATATGTATTTAAAGTACGAATTTATTATGTCATTTTAGGTCGAAATTTTTTTTCGATTTCAGCTAAGCTCTGTTTTTCACTACCACTAAAACTGAGTTTATTGTTAATAATAAGATAGAGAAAAAAATACAATACGAGATTGTAAAAAATATAATAATAAAACGCATATTATACTGCCGGCGGGTATAGCTCAATGGTCAAAGCGTTTGCTTTGCAAGCCAAAGGTCTTAGGTTCAATCCCCGACGGAGATTAAAAAAAAGATTTTTAATCGATTTCTGAGCTTTAAAATACCTCGTTTGGTGTGAATTTGATCCCTCACCCGTAAAATGCCAGTCATATCCTATTAATTAAAATTGGTGGTAGACGAAGGTCGTCCTGTGAAGACCACCCATTCATAGTAAATTCCTGTAATAATAAGGATGAAGCGTGAATCTCAGACTGTAGTCTATGACGTTTACGGATCAACACTCCACATGCAACGCTTAGCCATATGCACCATGGTAAGCGTCATAGAATTCCACAGATGAGACTTCAGAATCACTATCACCATCTGTCGGTATTCTCCTGTATGTGTTTACATAAAAAAATATATGATATGTGTTATACCAGCAGTCTAGTTGGCCTATTGCTCGCTAGTTTCACATGTATGGCGACATTTTTATGAATCTCTATTTATGTTTGTTTTTTGTATGCAAATACGGGATCAGTGTGTCGGCGATATGTATGACAGAGATAAAAAAATCTACCGTTTACGAGTTTATTCCATTACCATAATACATAGCGGACACAGGCTAGCCACCCATCCCCTTTCCAGGGCCGCGCATAACTGAAAGTTAGTAAACAAAAATTTCATTAATTATAAAAAAAAGATTACAAATTTCAAAGTATTAATTTACTGTCTGAGACCTTAATGATAATTTGTCAATTTTTGATGAAACTTCATAATTATTAAGTATAATACTAGGTAGGTGAACCCGACATGCTTTTCAATGCATACTATTTATTGAAGTGCATTTGCATACTTTTATTTTCCTGCTACCTGTTTTTGGGAGATATGTGTATATAAAATTTTGTGGGCTTGTACGCAATAACTCCCATAAGTTTAATTGCAATCGGATGAACGGTTTGGAAGCGCATAAAATACGAACAAAAACAAACATTTATTGTAAACATTCTATTAAAAGTTACACATATAAAATACATATTTTTTACGTACAAATTAAAAAGCATAATGAATACTTGATATCTGTCCTCAAATGCCGGCGGGTATAGCTCAATGGTCAAAGTGTTTGCTTTGTAAGCCAAAGGTCGTGGGTTCGATCCCCGACGGAAATTAATAATAAAAAACGTTTTTTGAGCTCTAAAATTCCCCCTGTTGGTGTGAATTTGATCCCTCACCCGTAAAATGCCAGTAATAGCCTATTGATTAAAATTGGTGGTAGACGAAAGTCGTCCCGTGAGGACTACCCATTTGTAGTAAATTCCTGTAATAACAAGATGATGCATTAATCTCGGGCTGTAGTGTATGACGTTGGCGGATCAACACTCCACATGCAGCGGTTAGTCATATGCACCATGGTAAGCGTCACAGAATTCCAAAAAAATAAAAACTTTTATTTTTATAAATGATTTTACTATTAATTATTAAGTGTAATAGTTTTTAGAAGTAATCAATATAATTTGACTAAAAAATTAAGTTCGTTAGATATGCCTTATGATTATGGGTTTATGGACTCAATCCATTATTATCAATTTTTTTAAAGCATCTGTATTACGACGCTAAATAGTGCCGCTAGACGATGCATCCGGAATGTATGTGGGATGTTTGTGGAAATCGGAAATGCATATTGATCACTTTATAGAAGAGATAAAAAAAAAAAACAAAACTTACATGTAGCAAAGAAAAATAAATATAGAAAAATATTCTTAAAATTAAATATATATATTACTTAAAATTCTTATCCCTTTATTTCGAATAATGCTATATACTCATCCGTGTAGCTGCAGTCCTGCTCAGTAGGTACCTACCTCTCGGATGCAGCCCAATAAATAATTCACCGACTGCACCTTGCGCCGCCCCTGCCTCCTAAGTGTATTGCGGCTAATGCCGGCTTGTGTTGTGAGGGAAAACCGGAGATGCTTCTTGCGAGATTAACACTGTCACTCGTTTACAAAACACAGGGCGGACGTAATTCCGATATAATATTTTATTTTGCAATCGTGACTAACAGACTTTTCACTATACCACGATGAAAGTACGTTTTGCGTATAAACGAATGGTACTTGCATAGATGAACGCTTAGGAACACTATCTGTTGTTAATTTTGTGAGAAGAAGCATCATCATCACTCCATATCCGCTCTTTGGATTGAGCTCTTTGAAGTGGTCCGGCCGGCATCGGGTCCGGTCAGATACCAGGACTACGTTGCTAACAAACGAAATTACGCTGCTTTCGAGTGCTTCTGCGCGTCCGTCGGCAAGAGTGCAGACGCAAGTAATGACTCCTAACTGACGTCTGCTGTTTGTAGAATCCATTTCCGAACCTTACAATTTCCTTATCCATTCCCACGTATTTCGTGGTTAGCAACGTGCTACCAAAGAAGGCAATTCAAGTCTCGCTGTAGTATACTAACTTCGCAGCCTTAGACTAAGGTATATTTGACATATAACGGATGCACCTAGAATCACGAGAATGCCTTCAGCTACTCTCTAACAAGTAGGTTTTTGCGTGCGTCCCGTAACGGGTCCCCATCTGAGTTTCCAAAAACAAGACGGGACAGGGAGGGTTTTCACCAAGCGGGTTACTCCATATCCGCTCTCTAGCTCCCTAGAATATGGTCGTCAAAAACTGTTGCCACACGTTCTATCAGTCGCTATTATCTTTGCATCATCCGTGTCACCTTTGCTTCCCGGTGCTTCATCGAGTACATTTAATGTATAGATTTCGACGGCCTTCCACGACTACGAAAATTTGTGGCTTAAAAAAGGCAACTGTAGTTTACGCCCTCCTACGGCATCCGACGAACACGTCAAAGCTAGGTTTCACTTCGCCCTTGATAGACTGTAGAATTAATGCCGGGTCAGCTTTATCACCTTATCATTCCTCATAAATAAAACTATATTTTACCAAATATTCTACGAAACTACCTTATTTTTAAGCTTATTGTACGGCTGCATTGGCTTATTGGTAAGGTGCAAATATTTGAAGCTACAAATAATAAAATCGATAATAGTTAGTTGTATTTTCAGCATTTTATTTAGATCGTATATCGTTACGAATCTCAAATATGATAATAGTTAGAAGTAAAAGGTGCCTCAATGCTCTTAAGATTTAAAATGAGCTTTTTTTGCAGAAAAAACATATAGTTTTATTTTTATTTGAGAGCTTTGAGATTGACTGCAGACTTAAAAATTCTTTAAAACTCATAAAGATTTCATAGTTTTCTTTATCAATTATTATCATTTATGATTATAGTTGCACTTTTCACCTTCGCCGGTACTTAGTTTTTTTTTTTACTTTCACGTATCCGAGGCTCCGCCTGAGGCACGAAGAGCCCATTTGCCTTCTAAAGGCCCCTCCGGGTTACGAACCCTGACCTGTGAAATTCACCTCGTGACTTACACCACTCGACCACAACACTTTACCGATACTTTACCTTTACAACTTGTGCGTATAATAGCGGACGCTTTCCGTCAAAGTCTACAGTACGCACAAAAAATATTGAAATAAGAACATTTGTATTCCTGGTGTTTTAATATATTTTTACTCCATGGATTCTAATGACGTATTCATTTTTTAAGACAATTATTTTTAGACAATTATTTATTTATTTCCTTCAATAACATTACAAAATATTTTTACATCTTAATTCATTATTGAAGTATTTACATAAAAGTGTGGCCCTGTAAATTTATTGACACATTTAGTGTCAATGACCTCACATCCAGAACAAGCGTTAGGAGACTCACTGCAAATAGTTGACTTGTAACAACAAAAACCCTGTTATAAGTAAATCATGGATGACCCACAAATAACATGGCATTATTGTCACAACATCAAACTTCCAAAATTTCGCCTTCGTCAACACTAGCACTGAATCTGAAGCAATATAACACTAAATATGTCAATATCTTCACTCAAGTTGGTTTCAACCACATTTCATCTAAGGATGACTAAGCGCTGAATTTAAGTGAAGTATTGATGAATCAACATCTTAAGACTGCTCGGCATTCACACATTATCTATTTTTACTGCTTTCGTAGTAAATCTTTCGTCTATCACTAATCTTTATATCTGGTTATTTACGGATGATTGATCACTTTCACAACAATAGAGGCTTTAATAGGTCTATTTATATTTAGTCAGATATATTTATTACTTAAAGTTTGTACATTCAAGCTACTTAATACAATCGAATATAACGTGTTGATGATGCAAGTATACAGGTACATAGTATTTAGAAATGCAAATGTTAAAATTTATAACAAACTCAAAATGCAAAGCTTATGTTATTATTTACGCATAAAACATGCTATTTATCAGATTTTGAGAAGTTCATAAGAATCGTGTGAAATAAAGTAAAACTTTGTAAAGACGTTATGTAATTCAAATTCTTATATTAATTATAATTCTTTATTCTAATAAAAACAATGATTTTTTGTAAATATATATGGATCATGTTATGTTTTCTGAAGTAAATTTGTAAACATGCTTAAACCTTCGGATGGTAAATTAATATAAAAATATTATACCTTTTTTTATTGAAGAAGTTAACAATTTTATTTTCCGATACGAAGAATAACGTTGCTTTTAAATAATGATATTTTAAATGACGTATCTTTGGGTACATATTGATATCCTCCTCTCAAAGTTTGATATCGATTTACAGGATGACAGGATGCAGGATCAGGTTACGCGTTTATTTGTCAAACACGGTCCCAAGCAAGCTTCAACTGACGGTGCGCTCTGACATCTGGCGCTGCCAATAGTCGTGGCAGACAAGCGAATTAAAGATGACAGTGGCCAACATAAAATGAACCAACTGTCATAACAAATAAGATGGCGCATACAAACACCGTGCAACATTATACAATTGAAACTGACGTTAGATGTGCATGTCAGCCGAGCGAACAAAAATAAGAGACAAGATCGTTTTTCGAGGCTTTACGGCATCAGCCTAAAGGAGCTATATCAAGCTGATATCAATTTATATTTTTTATTTCAGTAATGATGGTTGACATAAAAGGCATCTAGTATAAAGCACCTATGCACCTTCGAAATTACAGCCATTTAATACGCAGAGTGATGCATATGTAATATTCTTGTTTATGTTTATTTCCTAGAAAAAAATATTTACAAAATGTGATTTATAAAACAATACATGTAACCTAGATATGTTTTTTTTTATATCTAACATAATTTATATCATATTACGGTGCTTCTACAGTATAAGTACAGTGTATTTGAGGTAATGACGCACTTATATAAAACACTAAACGTTTCTCATAAAAATCTCGTATTTATATTTTGAGTTGTGTCATTGTTACAGCGTGTGAGAGATCACTCACGTATGGACCACCGTGTGTTTTTGAGTTAATTCATTTCCCACGCCGTGGTTCGGTTCGGCCGGCCCGCCTCGACACGAAAAATTAATATAATTAAGGCCGGGTAATTGGCCAAAACAAAATATTTAAAGATACAAAAGGCTTAAAGCCACGGGCAGATAATTATTGTGGCTTATCCGCAGGCGTTTGCAACCATTGACCAGTGAACCAATCTCACTTTTTCATTATAAAGGGTCCGCCAAATAACTTTTTTTTTTTGAAAATGGGGCGCAAAACATCGAGTGTAGCTTCGGCTGTGTGGCACGTAGCGCCGTCCTGTTGAAACTGAATGTTGCCAATATCATCCTCTTCAATTTTTGTGAACAAAAATGGCCCGATAACGATCGCCATTGACTGTAACGGCCACTCCTTGCTCATTTTCGAAGAAAAATGGCCTGATTTTCAAAGTAATGTCGCAATATTTCCCAGCGCAATATTTTCAAGCGTATACACAACCATATTCGTTTAGCGCAAAGATACAACTAATTATCTGTCAAATCAGACATGAGCTAAGTGTTACCATTCACGAAATAAGCACTAGTTGAAAAAAAAACGTTAGATGGCGGACCCTTTATGTGAATGTCATACTAGTATGCATCGCAAAGCCAAGGTAGAAACACCAGTAGGAAATTTGATGCCGCGTGATTTTCAACATGCCACAAATTTATTAATTATAATATTTTAATAAAACTCAATTAAAATAGGATACATGGAATGAGGAGTTTAGACTTAAAATGATTTGGAATAAGCTACGACAAAACCATGTGAACCATCTTCTTTGAAGTTTACATTAATTTTTAGTACATAAGTGAAATCTGAATGAAACGGAGGATGGTGATGGGATGCCTAAAACCTACCCCAGTATCAAAAATACATCAACTCTCGGGCATTGCTCCACCAAACATACGGCGAGAAGTCACCACCAAGAAGGAGCTCTCCAAAGCAACCCACGACACACTCCACCCTATGTTTGGATATCAAGAGATAACCACACGGCTCAAATCAAGAATAAGTTTTCTACAGTCGACAACGGAACTTGTGATACATGAGGCCACCCTGCGGCTGAACATGTGAAGAAGCGCAACTGAGGGGAATACTTGGATTGCCCCGAAAGAGGACCTAGGCCCTGGACATGACCAGGGATGGAATATATGGTGGTCCCTTAACAGACTTTGCACCGGACTATTCAAGACAAGAATACAAATGAAAGACTATCAGTTTTACAGCGGACCGACTGAATTTTACTGGGGCGTGGAACAGACCCTGTCACACCTTCTGGAGTGTGCGCTGTGTTCGAGTAGCTGCACCCAGGAAGACCTGATGATGGCCGTGAGTAACGCCATAGATATCGCCAACTTCTAGGCAGACAGAATTTGACCCTGTTGTTTCCGACACGAATATATATATAATACTCGTATGTACATGACATATAAAGCGCATAATCAGTAAAGAATCCTCAACAAGATATTTGATGCCGTGTGATTTTCAACGCTCAACGATTTTCAACGAACATTCTCGAACAATCTAGAAATAATAATAAAAATGCTCACATTTCAAACGAAGCACTATTAAAAACATTGTTGTCACAGAATTGTTGTCACACAGTTAACGTACGCTTTTAAAAAAAAATGTAACCGAGATTTTTTAGTTGTTATTCTGAGTTGAATCCCCTCTTGGGACTAAAAGGTTCAGGCTTCAGGACCATCGGGTTAATTGTCCGATCGTATGAAAACATTAAAGGAGGGTTGACTGTTTATCAAAGCGGCATTTTCTTCAGCCCCCTGATTCTCGTCATCGTCAAAGATTGACAATTATATCATCATCATCATTTTAATCCCTGCTTTCCTAATTATTCGTCACAAACTGTCTTTGCTAAACTCTACCAACCTGGCAATATTTATCGACTTCTTTCTAACACAGTGAGAGACCGAGGGCCCGAAGAAAAGGCAGTTCTTGGCCTTATGCCCCATGTGCTACACGTCTTGAAAATCTCCGCGTATTAAGAAAAAAAAATGTTAGACTCCGTAGCGATGAGGTCGACGTTTTCATCCGATCTAAGCCTCCGTTGGATTGCTCTAGTAACCCTTTTTCTACTTGATTCAAATATAAGGAAATGCTACAGAACGTGTTCAGCGTCCTGCAAGAGGCTTCTACATCAGCAGTCTATACTACCAACAAAGCTAAACTTGAGGAGTTTAGAGTTAAAATTGCCGTGACTAGTCATAAATTCATTAGTCTAACGATTTGGAATAAGCTACGACAAAACCATGTGTGCCATCTTTTTTGAAGTTTTCATTAATTTTTAGTACATAAATGAAATCTGAATGAAACGTGCCGGGTGGTTACGGGGTGCCTAAAACCTACCCCAATATTAAAGTTATATCAACTCTCGGGCATCGCCCCACCAAACATATGGCGAGAAGTCACCACCAAGAAAGAGCTCTCCAATGCAACCCACGACACACTGCACCCTATGTTTGGGTATCAAAAGTACCACACGGCTCAAATCAAGAAGAAGTTTCCTACAGTCGACAACGGAACTGGTGATACTGAGGCCACCCTACGGCTGAACATGTGAGAAGTGCAAACGAGTGGAATACTTGGATTGCCCCAAAAGAGGACCGAGCCCCTGGACATGACCAGGGGTGGAATATATGGAGGTCCCTTAACAGACTTCGGACTGGAGTATGTAAGACGAGCACACAAATAAAAGCCTGGCAGTTATATATAGTACATAAATTTATACGTTCATTTTATTATTATTTTTTGATTTGGAATAAATGCATAAAAAGTGTTGTCGATCACTGTAAAATCACTCGAATTTATGTATTCTCGTGGTGAGTTTATTTTATCACGGAATAGTGTTATTTAACATCCATGATTCGCGTTAACAATGCAGAATAAAATAATATGTGTTTTAATGTCCTTACGGCACTCAACGTGGCCGCACTGGGAGCCCTGACACCAATTTTCAATCGAAAATCTCTCCTTTCACGTCATAATAAAACAATAATTTACAACTCATTAATCAAACCCATTATTACATACTCTGCACCGACCTGGATCGATAACGCAAAATCTAACTTTACTAAACTACAGGTCATACAAAACAAAGCCATTAAAATCATTTTCAACACTCCTTTTAGAGCTAACCTCAAGCACCTCCATACCCAAAATAAAATCCCCACTATCCACCAACATTTTCAAAAACTAACACTGAAATTTCATTACAAGTCTAAAACACACACTAATCCCCTGATCAGAAGGTTAGGGGAATCAATGTCTTTGCGCAGCTCTCACCATCATCAGCGCTAAGCGGCACAACTTATGGTGTTCTTTTTTATTTTATCTTATATTTTTCACTGTTTCTTTTTTGTTTCTTATTTGTGTCTGAATTGTCTAGTGTTAAGTATGTTAACTAGGTTTAAT
Organism: Glossosoma conforme; assembly: GCA_022606575.1. Classification (NCBI taxonomy): domain Eukaryota; kingdom Metazoa; phylum Arthropoda; class Insecta; order Trichoptera; family Glossosomatidae; genus Glossosoma; species Glossosoma conforme. The sequence continues at coordinate 3,685,957 of JAGTXR010000107.1, read as the reverse complement.
TTTTGCTCGGGAAAAAATAGAATCCTTTTCAAGGATTCTATAGAATCTCAGTGTATTAAAAAAAAAAAAAAATTTCATGTAATATTAACTAAAAAAAAAAAAAAAAAAATAGCTTAAGTAAAAGATTAAAAAAAGTCTGTAAACTTAGTATAAATACCTAATTTGTAATTTTATGTGCATGTATCTCAAGATTGAATAAAGATTTATATAAAAAAAAAAAAAAATAAAAAAAAAAAAAATTAAAAAAAAAACAATACATTAAAAAAAACACGCAACGCTTTTGTATATTTCGTGTTCTTTTTTAACACGCACGTAATATTATATTTAATTAAAAACATTAAGAAATTTGATGTTTAATTTGTTTTTATTTTACCTAGGATATATCAATTTGAATGCTGAATTCGATAATACAAATATCAATAATAATAAATATTATTTTATATTATTTTAGTCACTATTAACCCTTTCATTACGGCTCGGTTTGAATACAAATTATACTGTAAATTATAAAACTAGTATTTGAAGCATAAATGTACTTATCCAGTCTATTTTTATATATCACATTGGTTCTTGTATCATTTGGCTATCAGATGATGCATAAAAAACTATTCTAAGAAATTAGCAAAACGATATGTCACGTCAACCGATGTCAACGGTCAGGGACTCTTATGACGGCATATGCCGACAACCGATGCGTAAGGGTTAATATAGTTACTAATAAAATTCGTTTAGCCAAATGGTCCATGACCCGTGAGCTTCGAATCTTCTTAAAAACCGTTTAACAAACCACTATAAATGTGTTGTTTTTGCTCTCATGCAGCATCCGAAAAAAATACCTCAGCAAGATACACCTTTTTTCTTAAGCGACTGTCTTGTTGATGTGTGTAATTCCTCATCAAGTCAAACCATCGTACCACCCGTGTTCTACCTAAACATAAGGCAACAACATATTGACATCAGCATGATGCAGTCCTTGCTTACTGTTACCGAAAACCTCGATGTACAATCTTACGTCTCTTTATTTCGGGTCGCTTGTCGTGCATTTAGGTGCGCCGTGCTGACGGTTCCGCTAACGGGTGTATTAGTTAAGGATACCACCGCGCGTCGGAAGCCGGGACAGCGCGGAGATTGGCAGTCGGTCCCCACCCTTTAGCGAGACAAGGTCAGCGTTGCGGCCAGCGGTATGTTTCCGCTTGGCCGAAAGCTTGCAATGTTCTTAAAGTAAATATAATCAATGTGCTTCAAAAAGAAAGTCTTTGTCTGCTGACCTGCTCCTCATCCTGTCCTCACGCGACGTAATAACTCCCCATTTCGAGAGAGGAGGATGTTAATATATAATGTATACTTGTGGATAATTCGTATCAAATATTTTTTGAATTGTTTGTATTTTATTCTGGGCACAAACCCCAATTATTTATTTGTTGGTAACGCCTCCCTTCTCAGGGATAACTCACCAGCGGCACGCGAAACAAAGCCGGCCCCTTTGATCAGGTGTTCCAAATCAATGGTTCGTAATAGTTAAATACCAACAAAAATATTTATTTAAATTAATTCACTTTAATACCAGTAGTTTGCACTGCTTCTTGATCTTAAAACACTCGCTTTTTTCTATTTTCTTATAAATTATGTGTTTATACCTAAATGATGGCTTAAAAAAGAATCATTTTTACCACTGTCCATATAATAAAAATAATGTAAAGCATAGATGACTCTTTTTTTTTTTGGGGCCTTAGGCCCCCGGGCCGGTCTCCTTGTACCTGCGCTCCTTGGGAGCACTTACCAAAGCATTGTTTTCAGAGTACATTCTCGTTATACAAGTAACGGGTTTTGGTGAGCAACACCAAACATGGGTTTAAAAGTTAGTAGTTCAGACGTTAAAAGAGATGAGACATAGATGACTCTAGAAGTAGCGTCTTGTTAGTACACTATCAGTGACTGCAAGTGACTAAACGCTGCTGTGTGGTGTTTCCTATTTTATTCTTCTATAACCGCTTAATTAGTGAAGCATATATAGTTACTACAAACTGTTGCATTACAGTTTTTCCAATTGGTATGATTCAAGTCAATTCAACCGAGTACAAATTATGTATAATTCCCGAAATTGGAGATAAGAAATCAGCTGTAGTGTATATTTGTTGATGTGAACGAAATCGAAATATGACGCTTGGCATTGTAAGAATGATTTGAGAAGTGCTTTGATACAATAACGTCAACATAACAATCCGTCAACAAACGGTAGCTATTTCTGCATTTAAGGAATCACTGTGTATGGTGTTGACATCCAAGTACAAACAATTATTCTTACTCGTGAAATTCAAGGTTTGGGAAGCCTGTTGTGGCACTCTAGGGTTAGACAAACTGCCAGTCGGCACGGAAGATTCTTCCTGCACAACAGATGACTACGCTAGATACCGTGCACTTGGTAACTGCACCAATTGACTGCTATCTACGATGCAACTCACTGCATTTGATATTTCCACTTGAAATGGACAGCTCTGCGTAATGATAAAAACATCTAACTGCACGTACCCAACTTCATTGAGTTAAGCAGATTTTTATGACCAAATTGTCCAGGCATCGGGACCGTCAAACTTATCATAAAAAAGTAAACGATAAACATTTTTATTTAATCCGACATCCCCCGTCTTTAATCAACGACAAGTCGTGGGTTCGTCACGTGGCCTCGTGGAGAAAGTATGCAGGAGCAGATTAACAACACGAAGTACTTGTTTTTGAAGCACAATTTGCATTTATTTTTAATAATGACTTGATGTCCGTATCCGACCGTTATGGCGTTTTGCCGGCCGGACGAGAGTCGAATGCAAACTGCCGGAACACTGTGACATACAGCGCCGCCAAGACAATCACTGCAAAAAAGTAAATTAAAGATTGAACCAACATGAAATGGAGCAACTGTCATGACAAATAAAATGGCGTATGCAAACGCCGTGTAATTTTATATAAAATTTAAACAAAGGTGTACATGTCAGGCGAGCGAACAAAAATAAGAGAAAAAATATCGTTTTTCGAGACTTTTCGACATCAGCATAAAAGAGCTATATCAAGCTGATATCATTATCTACGAGTATTATATCTTCAACCATCAGTTCATTTTTTAATGTAAAGAACTTATGAAGCTTTTATTGGAAGCGAAATTACGTTTTTTAGTATGGGAATATACTCAACATGTTCTCTATTAAAACAAGGAAAAATATATATTTATTGTGAACTAGATTTGTTTGTGAGTATATATATATCATCACTAATGGCATTCTATTATATGTGTTCGGGAATGTGCATTCGTTGCTAGAACCATCCGTCAGTAATCAGCAATATTAGCTGTTAATAAGGAATTTATGGTCTCTGTTCTCCCCTCGGCCGGGGTTTCGCGGGAACAGACCGGCTATCAGTTGATTGATCAAATAATGAGGGGATAATTAAAGTCGTGAGCGGCTCACAGTCTGAGAACCTCTGGGCGGCGAGGCAATAAAACTTATAAAGCAGGACCAGATCTAGGATATACAGAGAAACTTTAATTAAAATTATATTTAAGAAAGAAAGTTGTAAATACTGACATCCTCCTCTCATATTTATGACATCGATTTAGTTGATGAAGGATGCAGGTCACAATATAAAGAACTTGTTTTTGTTTCACTATACACGTTTATTTATCAAACACTTCGCCCGTCATAGCGAACGCCCTAGGCGCGCGCGCTATGACGGTCGCGCTATGAGTCATACTTCAACTGACAACTCACGGCGCGGCCTGACATCTCGGCGGTGCCAACGGTCGCTGCCGGAAAAATGCGAATTCAAGATGGCAGCGGTACCAATAGTAAATGGGCCCACTGTCATAACAAATATTTTGGCGTATGCAAACACCGTTTAACATTCTACAATTACAAACATTAGATGTGCATGTCAGGCGAGCGAACAAAATAAGAGACTAAAGATCGTTTTTCAAGGCTTTTCGGCATCAGCCTAAAGGAGTTATATCAAGCTGATATGAATAGGTATATTTTTAAAATACTTACACGGTTTTATAATTGGGTTGACATGTTTTACCGTCTGCAATAAACATGTTCCCATGTTCAAGTGTGATAATGTTTATATATACAGCATAGGCATAACATAATGAATAAAAATATTATTTTTGGGGAAAATGGAGAAATAATTACGAAAAACTTTTAAAAATTAAACTGTTAAATTAATATTTTATTTAATTTATTTTTATTTTCAAAATTATTTCATTCTACCACCGATACTCCCGAGGCTTGAACTATTTATCTCTAAAGGCGGCTTAACCTAAAATAACAATAGAAAATACACCATTACTTAAAAAATCGCTACAAGTACCATAGGAACAATCTCCGTTACACATTTAAAAATTAGTATTTTGGAGGATGAATGTACAAGATTCGAATTCAAATTACCGCGTCTGCTGTTTATTTTTTTTCCGATTGATAAGAGAAATTAATAAACAATGATTTTTCCTGTATATTTATAGGTGTTTCTTTTCCGTGTTTAAATTTGAAAGTTTTATTTAAGTCTTGCATAGATTTTTCTTGATATTATATTAGAGCTAAATATTGTTTAATACATTGATATGTACTCGTATTTAAGTCTTCCGACCCTGAATCAGTGAAGTTCACTCCTTGACCAGCTGCACGCCTGGTCTGCAATTATTGATGGTTCAGATCGCGTTGCATCTTCGCCAAGATGTCTGCTGCCTTCCGAGCTGATGATGGAAGACGACGATCAACCCAGCAATCGTCTAGAGACGCTCTTCGTCTAAATCGCACAACAAAGATTCTTCAAAAGACGATCTAGTAGAAGAAATTGCTGAATTAAAAGTATGTTATCAAAATCGTTCGACAGAGTCCTTAAGATGGGTGTTCCACAACATTCAATTTTAGTACCTTCGATTTTGATTTTAATTATTATTGACCTTTTGAAAAATTTAAGCATTATCATACTTTATCATATGTTGCGCATTGATATGGTGTAATAAATAAATTCAGAGTAAAAATATATATTTTTTGATTTATTTAATTACAATTCTAAAAATGTTGTTAAACTTAGAGTTATCAGAAAAATACCTGGAGAAAAGGGATCATAGATCAATTGAAAAGTATTATTTATCAATTCTTAAAACTTAGGCGTTTAACCAATGCATCCTCCCTGTATTAACTTATGGCGCAGAGACGTGGAATCTGACAGCAAGTATTACCCATAAAATAAAATTCACCCAGCGTGCTATGGAGAGATTCTTGCTCGGAGTGTCGCTAAAAGATCCGAAATCGAAACGAGGAAATACGCAGAAGAACTCAAGTAGTGGATGCTACCCAACGAATAGGCACGCTCAAGTGGCAATGGGCAGGACACATCTGTCAAAGAGACGACGGTCAATGAGGAATAAAAGTATTGGAATGGCGCCCAAGAACTGGCAAACGAAGCATTGGCCGACCCCCTACAAGATGGACTGACGACGTAAGAAGAATAGCGGGAGTGACCTGGATGCGGAAGGCGGAGGATCGAAGAGGATGGAGATGTATTTATTAAGGTCAATTTATCTTTGAAGGCTACCAGTAAAATTTTACATAGTGTATGTTTATCATATGAAAATTAAAATATCTATATTACCATCTGGAAGTAGTCTCCAGTTAGAGATAACGACAAATGCAAACAACAAGCGCGGTTCTCGTTAAATCACCGAAGTTAAGCAACATTAAACGCGCATTAAAACATGTGGATGTGTTACCGCTTGTCCTTTACCGTGTAATATTGGCTGTGTTTTGCCGCTCCTTAGGACCAATTTTTTTAGGACTCGGGAACGACGAGCTAATTATTAGATCTCTTTAAAAAATGTGATTAATAAATCACCTAAAAATATGTCTCGGATACTAAAACTAATGTTTTATCAAATCCTTGGTATTCTATCCTGAAGTTCGCCCTTGCCGACTGGTACCGAAAACCTCGATGCACAATCTTTCGTCTCTTATTTTCTGTTCGCTTGTCTGCTCACGCGTGCTAGTTATGAACTTCACCACTTGGGCGCTGGGCGACAGCCTAAGCGCCGACGAAGCGTCAGTTATGTGTTGACGACCGAGAAAGTAGTATACGGCCAGCGGCATGTCATCCCGTATGACCGGAAGCTTGTAAAGTTGTAAATAAATATAATAAATTTGCTTCTAAAAAAGTCTTTGTTTGCTGACCTGCTCCTCATCCTGCCCTCACGCTACGGAATAACACCCATTTTGAAAGAGAGGAGGATGTTAATATATACATGCATGTTCACAGGTGGACCTTTACGTGTAGTGGTGATCTTTGGTCAAGACATGGACAATGCCGCGTATATGCTCATATTTGTGGTAACAATTGTGTAAAATGTATGATGTAAAATTTGAATGATTTCGGAAACTGCGATTTAAAAAATGGAATGTTTCAAATTTAGACAATTCTTGAACTAGTATTTCCTGGATATTTCTTCTTCTTTGGTCCACCTTTCTTTAATTCCAGATGATCAGATCTGAGCATGTTTCTGAGATGGAGCCGCTCGGTACAAATGAGGGGTTTCAAGTAAAAGTGGATGGATTATGAGATAATGTTAAGTGGATTGGGCTGTTTTGCGATTAAGCTTCCCTAGACTCACCTCAGTTTGGATCAGCAAAGAACATGAAATCATGGTCGGTGGTGCTTTTTGATTTTGTTTTCGATCTAAATATGCTTGTATCGGGATTACGAGCCATCATAATAAATTTAATGAATAATGAAATTCTTGTAATTTAACGTTTTAAATGAGAAAGAAAATCCCAATTAGAATTGTACTTAATCTATTTTTCGTTTAAATAATGTTTTGTATCTTCACAATCATAAGTACATTGTAGATCGATATTTTGACGTTAAAAAATCTCTTTAGAATATCGTATTAATTTATTATGTATTGAATTAAAATATCTATCAATGAAAATCACAGACTTTTTTCGTACTTAAAATAAAGACGTAAGAGTATTAATGTTGTTGTTTATGTTTTCTTCTTCGTAGTATCAATTCGGTGGATTGGTTTGCAGCAACAAATTCTTGCATCTCGATCTCCACTCTTCTCGATCCTCTGCAATCCTCTTTAGCTCAGCATAAGAGCTACAACTCAAGTCATCGAACAATGCTAATACTATCGTCTAGGGCGCCCTCTGCAGTTTCTACCCTCAACTATCCCTTCCACAATGTTGTGAAGAAGACCATCGTGGCGCATGATGTGACCGATCCATCGGACTCGCCTCTCTGAGATGGTTCTTACTAGGTGCTTATCATCCTTGATTATGCTGAGAACCTCATTGTTCGTGACGTGGTCTCTCCAGGAAATTCCGAGAATTCTTCTGTAAGACCACATCTCAAAGGCCTCTAGTCTTTTGTTATCATCAACGAGATCGAGCCGTGGATCAAGCGGGCGCATGGAACGATGACATTCCATGTCGCGCAGGCCATGACGGGCCCACGGTTGTTTCGGGGCGTACCTCCATAGAATTGGAAAGGAGAAGACACCCGCCTGCCATCACTGCGATGCGGACATCGACGTCGCGGAACATACGATATTTGGTTGCGCCGCGTGGAACAAAGAGAGGGAACAGCTCTTGGGCCAGACCAATGACCTTGACAGACTGTCTCCGGAAAGGATGGCGGCCAGCATGCTGAGTTCACCAATCAACTGGGACGCCTGGTCGACATTCTTCGGAACAGTGTTACGGCAAAAAGAAGACGCCGAACGATTAAGGAGGCGTGCTGAACCCTCGCACGTCGACACTAACGGCTAAGCGATACACCAACGTTACAGCCAGGCCAATGAAGCCGACCCTGAAGCTAATGCCTGACGGCGATACACCGGGGTCGGTAGAGGCACTGGGAGGCAATTTTTAGCGGGTATGGTCCTCCCTATGACGAGGAACGAGTCCCGCACAGGCCCATCGGGCGCCGTTCTCAAGGCGCGAGGCGTACCGACAAGGTACGGGCGTCCTTTTCAGGGCGTTGTTGGGTATCGTGAATAAACCATTTAAAGCCTTCCAGTATAATCAAAAAAAAAAAATAAAAAAAGTATTTTGTTATCACTTTCAGATAAGCACTTTGTTTCACAGCCGTACATCAAGATGCTCCAAACAAATGTTTCGGCAAGTTGCTTGCGGAGCTTTAAATGTCTATGTTTAATAATTAAAATTAACTTTTAATCAATAAAACAATACCAGTTATCCTTTTGTTAACCTATTGTTAGATCTTAAGATGTACCAATATGTTCAACTGAAACTTAACTGAAAAAATATCTAGGTGCATAAAATATTTATATATCTTCTTTCAATTTGAAAGAGAGGTTATTAAAAAATATACACTTTGAACAATGTCAACTGCACGTTGGCAAAGGGTTAAAGCGGGGTTGCTTTATTAAACTCTTTATCAAAAATTAAAAGGGGTCTTTTGAGCGCATGCAAATTATTTGTTCGGAGAAAAATCTCAAATATTAATAACGAAAGTGGTGTTACGTTCTCAAAGTGTTGCGTGTCCCCTTTGCGCCCCCTTTTTTCATTTCGTTTGTGATGATTAAGCATATGGAGGTGTACTGGTAGTACAGTACATAAAGAGTATTGAGCAATTTGGCAGGAAGTCTGTTTCAGATGGCGTGCGAGGGAGCTGTTGATCGCGGGGTACCTCAAGGGTCACTTTTAGGTCCAATTTTTATCCTGTAATTTGGGATTTTTAATTTGATCCTTAGATGCAATAAAACTAATTTAATTTCTATAAAATGTTTAATTGGAATACGTTTTATATTATTTTCATATGATTTTAAATATTAATGTCATTTTTGACAAAGGTAATATTTTTAAAATTAAAACATGATTATTTCGTGACTACTTTTGGTGAACCTGCTAGTTTGTTATATTAAAAAAACATATTTATAACGTAAACTCTATTGGGAATGTATTTTTCATGAGACCCAAACCATTCCATCACTAAAAAACATTTTAGAATCGTAATAAAATAATTAAATATACATATACTTGAATTGACGCGTTAAAAATAATTTAATGTATAGTATATGTTTATTTAATTACTAATTATATTGTAATATAGGCAATAATCTATAAAATTAGATTAGAATATTGAAATAATAAAATAATATTCTAATAAATATTTAAAAAATCCATATAATCAAATAACCTTATTACTATTTTATTTAGTAAAATTTACGATAATTATGATGAAGATGATAAGTTAATTACGTATCTTGATTGGTTAATAAGTGGATTTGAAAATAAATAAATCATTATTTTTATTAATTATTTGTACATCTCATTTGAGAAATATCTATTTGCTAGTAAACATTCATGTTTTTTGTCATTGTATCAAACTTAGATACATTTTAATAATATTAAATTGTTAATGTCTACCATAAAGTTATAGTAGAAAAAACAGAATTAATTGAAAATTCGAGAGCTTAATGAAATTATTTTTTATTTTTATGATTTAGCAGTCTTATGTATATTTATTTAGTCAAATAAATACATTTTTGATAAAAATGTTAAACATTGTTATGGCGACAAGCCGAAAGCCCTTTTTCCACCAATTTGTTTGACACAAAGGTTTATGGTCTACGCCGTAGAGCTTTTACGTCATGGATACCTTCCTATAGTCTATTCTCTACGTAACACCTGTGAGCTTATTCGTATATGGTTTGTTTCTTTTTTATATATAGTTAATCTTGTATGAGATATTTCTAGCTTATACTTTCAGCCATGTATACTTTTTTTGCCATTTTGTTCTTCAGTTAAAGGAAATGTTCACCATCATAAGTCAATCCTGGGTATTATATATATTGATATCAGCACGATGTAGCCCTTGCTGACTGGTACCGAAAACCTCGATATACAATCTTTCGTCTTGAATTTCTGATCGCTTGTCATACATTTATGTGTCCGCCATATTGTCATTTTGGACAGGTCCGCTCACGGGTGTGTTTGTTATAGACATGACCACTGGAGCGCCGGCGAGAGCTCGATCACGAGCGCGTTAGTTATGTGTTGACGATCAAGAAGGTCGCATTAGGGCCAGCGGCATGTCATTCCCCTTGGCCGGAAGCTTGTAAAGTTTTAACGTAAATATAGTCAATGTGCTTCTAAAAGAAAGTCTTCGTTTGCTGACCTGCTCTTCATCCTGCCCTCACGCGATGTATTAACCCCCCTTTTGAGAGAGAGGAGGATGTTAATATATTACATTACAATATTTAAAATTATTTCTTCTCTGCACCAAAAATTATTTTTTATTAAATTTCCTTTCTAAACCTTAAGCATTCTCGTATGTTCACTCTGAATTGCGACAAGTTCTTTTGTCACTGTCCATGTCTTGTCCCAGTACATCGTTGCATCTTAAAGTCCACCTGGGAACATTAGTGATTCCTGACGAACTCCTGGACATGAGCGCGGGGACATAAAACAGAAGCTAAAGTAAACGAGTCATAGTTTGTGTGATTTGGTAATCATTTATTTTAGGAGATGATTATTTCGACACTTGTACCATCCAGTCCTAATAGGGTGACTAATATAATTATGAAACTATTATATTTTTATAAGTATTATATCATAATTATAAATTTTGTAATTATGTTTACTATTGTAAATCTTATAGAGTATCAAAATATGGCGTATAATAAATATCTGCAAAGCTAATACCTACGTTCACCATAATTTTTGAGTAAGTGAAACTTCGTGACACTGTTAATCTACAGCCAATACTATTAATAATTATACACATTTTTTTTTAAAAGTCAAAAAATGGTATAGTAACTTTGATTCAAAATAAGTACAGTATCATTCTACGTTACTAGTTCCACGTATTTTCACGTAATTTTCCACTGTTTCCACAATTCTTCTCTATTTTACTCTAACGCACATTTATTTTTTCACCGGTAGATGTCATCAAATTTGAAATAAGATCGCTTTGAATGTTTTTAGGCAAGCTTTGTGTCATTTGTTGCAGCATTTTAATGAATAATTATTATTTCGCTGATTTTCCACACTTTGTGAACTCGATACCTCTGTACGATTGACGTTCCAAAAACGGCGTTAATTATTCGTATGTCTTAATCAGTGCATTTTTAACAGCACCCACATGCACGTGTTATAATATTAAAAGATTACTATTAGTAATGTGTGATTGTTTTTAAAAATATGTTTTTTATTATTTATTATTATTTTAAATCCGTATAGGAATTTACAAAGCTTTTATATTTACCAAATATATATACAGTGGTACCTTGACATACGAGTGGCCCAACGTACTAATATTTTCAGATACGAGCCGTCGAGCGAGTGATTTTTTGCTTTGAAATACGAGCATAATTTAAAATACGAGCAATCGGCTTAGCGGGTCGGCCGGTTGCACACAGATCAGTTATTTGAATTACGAGCAAGGCTGCGGAACGAATTAAACTTGTATGTCGAGGTACCACTGTATATTGTTTCTTCGACTTTTGAATCTATTAAATTTTACATGGCAATTTTTGTAGCTATAAACTCTAACTAGTACGTAAAAAAGCTAAGCCGGTCGAGATCAGGGGCTTTGTGACGTTCAGCCAAGATGGCTAGACGCTCGCAAGCGGGAAACATGTGTTGTGTTTGTGTATGGTTCAACAGTTTGCAAGTAAATATTAATATGTCTTGAAAATTGTGTAGATTGTATTATGAATGAAACGCAGATACTGGAAGATCATTTCAGAGATCCGGTGGCATTTAAGAAGGAATTTTCTTCGAAGGAAGAAGGAGTCTTCTAGTTTATGATTGACGTACATTAACTGTGTATGGATGTCTAGCAAGACAAGTCTATCATTTGTTGAAAGGTGCAGGACTAATTTTTTTTTATGTAAACATACAGGAGAATACCGACAGATGGTAATAGTAATTCTGAAGTCTCATCTGTGGAATTCTATGACGCTTACCATAGTACATATGGCTAAGCGCTGCATGTGGAGTGTTGAAACGTCATAGACTACAGCCCGAAATTCACGCATCATCCTTATTATTACAGGAATTCACTATGAATGGGTGATCTTCACGGAACCACTTTCGTCTACCGTCAATTTTAATTAACTGGCATTTAACGGGTGAGGGATCAAATGCACACCAACCGGGGTACTTTTAGAGCTCAGAAATCGATTAAAATTTGAACCCGCGGCCTTTGACTTGCAAAACAAACGCTTTGACCATTGAGCTAAAACTCGCCGGCAGAAAATACGAGTACAACAACCTGTCTGTGTTCCAAAGATTGGAGGTTAACGTAACATGCGAAATATGTAAAATACGAAAAAGGTGATACTACTCCAAATAGATTAATTATACACCTTTGATATTCTCGTACATGTGTAAAGATACACGATACCTGTATGAATTGTATTTTTCAGCTGTACAGGTGCTAAGTGTTTCACGTGGCAGGCATCGCCATTACACATGATTTGCATATTAAATGTCGCTTAATTATAATTAAAGCTTTTAGCGCGAGAGAGAAATAAATAAACGAGGCGCATTATTTGCGATACATTATTAATTTTAAGTCAGGGGCGTGCGTAATCGAATTTGCTTTCAATTCGCCTAAAAGGATATCAAAAATTAATGGAAAACATACTAATGCCCCGCTAAAAGCTCGCGAACCCGCCCAGCCTCCCACGGGTCGAGTTTCACTCATAAACAAATGGGAGAAGCAAGATTGCCAGCAGAAGAAACAATAAACTAGGCCAGTGGTTGTTAACTGTAAGTTTACATGAAGATGAACTTGTTACGACATGTTCTTAGAATGCCGCAGAAGAACGACGACTTCAGTTATATTCGATCAGAATTCTAAGATTGGTTCACTTAGTATTTTCTGCCGTTATTACCACGGTCGCTGCTCTTCGGAACTTAAAGAACTAATTCCCACTGCACCCACCCACAACCGACAAACTCGTCTTACACTTGCCGGACATCCATACACGGTTAATGTGTGTCGACCAAGAACTGGCAGTTTCCAAAGTTCCTTTCTTAATGCCACCGGTATGCTTTGGAATGCTCATCCAGCGTCTCTATTTCCTTCTTCCTACAATCTGGATCTCTTTAAGAAACAGATAAATATACACTTGCAATCTACCTAACCCACACACAAACACAAACACAACACACGTTTTCCGCATCCAACGTTCAGCCTCCCTGGCTGAGCGTCATAGAGTGCACTGGTCTTGACCGGCTGTGCTCTCCTGCATGCGATTTTATAAAAAAGTGGGTCTATACAGCGTCAGTTTATTAATTAAAAAATATGGCCGTCCGGTATTCCCAGAAATAGGGTCGTCTTTAACTGCTACCACGTACAACTCTGTCAGCCACCATGGTTCTTGCTCCTTCCAGCTCAGCTTGCCAGAGCTCCGCCGAGTACATTATAAGTATAGTTTTCCATGGCCTTCTAGGTCGGTAAAAGCCCAAAGGGTTAAGAATGTATTGTACTTTTTCTCTCCTGTGGCGTCCGAATGTCTGAATTATAAAAAACTACCTTGTCCGTTCCCTTATTTCGTTATGCCACAAACCATCATATCCCCAGTACTTCACGCAGGAATCTGATTTCAAAACCCATTATTCTTGTTTGACTGCTAGCTTTTGTTGAATTGCCAAGATTCAAAGTCTTATAATAGAACGATTCAGGTATTGTAAGTTATTACATTGCATTAGTAAATTATTAAATTGTTGCATTAGCAAGACATTAAATGACGCTCCAGCATATCCAAGGTGGAAAGCGAACTCCTTGAACATGCTGAAACATGTCGTCATCAATAAAATTAAGGTATTTTTAGTAATATTTTTCAATGCTCATTTACCACATTAAAATTTAACAAAGAATCAACGATCAAACAAATTATTTTTATCTTGTTGCTTCACGCTTTTTGTGTCCCCAAAAAAGTTTAGAACCACTGATCTAGAGAATGAACTGTGTGATGATTCTGGAGGTAATTGAAGAAGAGGGATGCTGCCTCCCCCTCCAGGGCGCTAATCACCGACACTTTGAGAAGTATCGGTCTCGCTAGGCACAAGGTTGAGTGACGGTGGAATAATTAGGACTAGCGGAATCTCTATGTATGTTGAGAAATGTTATTTTATGAAACATAATATTTAGAGCATTGTCGGTAAATTATCCCGAAACACATTTTGATGCAGAATTTAAAGATGCTGATGATATATGGTAGTGTTTAAATATCTACCAACGACAATATCCAACGACAATTAGCGCCAAATACCAACGACAATTAGCGCGGTTTCTACACAATCACCAACTAGTTAACAACTTTGGATGAAAAAATTAATGGTGATCACTGCTTGTTGCTTACCGAGTCTTTTAGAGTTGAGCCACCTTTTAGGTACAAATTGTTCAGCCTCGAGGGGTCGGAATTATTATCAGATCTCCTTACAAAATTGTGATAAAAATTACACCAAATCACCCAAAAATATGCCTCGGATACTACAGCTGCTGTCTCTTGAAATGAAATAATTAACCGCCTAGGAGGACATCGGCAACCATATAATATTCTTATTTATTTCTTCTTATAATATTTTCCGTAAAATACCTTCTTCTTTGCGGTGCAATTCACAACCCTGAGATTCTTGAATGTTTTAACTTCTACGTTCCAGATAAGTACATTCTTGCTCGTAGCCATCCATTGTTATTGATCCCAGTTGATACTTGTGGAGCTTCGAGCACTCAATTCAGTACAACGGAAATGGCGCTCCTACATAGCCTACCAGCACACCTCGATCCTTTTCTTACGTGTCATCTTCTTCTTCTTTTATGTTTTTTTTTCTCTTTTGTATGAATTTTTAGTTTATGTATACTCTATGTTTCTAATTCTTTGTACCTTGGAACTGCGGTTCTGTTAAATAAATAATTATTCCACATAAATAAATAAATATTCCACATATTTTCATGTGAACTTTCGGGTGAAGATATGTCTTGGTGCAAGGCATGCAAGTGGCAGCTGACAGGCCACCATAGTGGCAGCTTAAAGTGACCATCTGCTTTAGTCAAGGAGTGGAAAAGAAAGAAAAAGAGGATGAAAATTATTAATTCGCCTAAAAAAATATCATTTTAGTTGATTGTATTAATGACTAGTGCTCGATATGTATTCAAATAATGATGTACCTATGAATTTATTATGCTCCTGAGATTATTCTAGTATTGCAGGACGAGGGCGGTAATTTCCTAGGGCGACTATCGTCCTTCTCTGGTAGATCTAGAGCCCATGAATGGCAATTAAGTATTATTAATTAAATATACATATACTATACATAAAATTCTTTTTTCAACGCGTCAATCCAAGCACAAAAATAACGGCAGAAGCGGGATGCGAACCGCGGACCTTGGAAACCAACTATGCCCAGGTATTCATACCGCTCAGCCAACTGGGCCATTGCTATGCCTAGACCGACTCGCGTTGAAACTAGTATTTATATAATTGTTATCATCGTGCGATAGATGTCGCTATAGTATATATTCAAAGTATGTATATTTTTATTTTTTATTATTCAATCAGTCATCATTTATTCACAAGCTTAATATTATTAAGTGTTTGTCAATCTACCAAGAAAACTGTACTTATTATTGTAAAATATTTTGACTTAAACTAACTAGGTACTATACTATTTATGCACTCTATCTGCATCTCGATTGACTGCGTTCCTCGGCAAATAGGTCTTCTTTGTATATATTCGCTTGCAATTTCATAGAAATTTTGCTTGCAACCTATCAATAATGTCCCGCAGATCTTCTGTGTAGTGTTTTACGATGACTGTATCAACAGCATTCTTCATGATATTACCATTTAATAACACCTCAAACATAGATGTTAATACAAATTACGTCGATATAGTTCATTAGAGAAGGTATTAAGTATTAACGTCTGTATTTTCTAAACGGGATAATATAAAAGAAAACGGTTTAAGTGGATTTGCAATTACTCCCATTCTAATGATTTTATTACTTTCATATAGATGGGATGAGCTTTGCATGCGGAAATAATTTACATGTAGTGTTGATAATATTGCAAATATGTGATAATCCACATATTGAAGGAATTCAGTTTATGTAATGTAGTTAATGCTGAATGTACATTCCTGAGTCCAGTTATGACATAAGGAAAATATCGTAATGTGGTGTTATATTGTCAAATATGGTAGCTGAGAATATTCATTTAATTTTAAGATTAAAAAGTAAGAATAAAGTACTTGTTGTAAAAATGTCAGGTAGTACTAGCGAATATTGGTATCATGTATTAAATAAATTGTTTGTATATTATTATATAAGTAAAGCCGGTCTCGCTTCCAAAAAACTAGGTGTATATATAGATCACGTCGGTATTTCAACGATAAACAACTTCTTTCTCTATATAAAGGACAAATCCGACCTATCCTTGAATACGGCAGTCACCTTTGGATTGGAGCCCCAAAATACCTTCTAAACTTAATTGACTCAGTTCAAAGAAGAGCAATTCGTTTGATAAACAATGACACTCTTACGCCTAACCTGCAATCAATGGAGCACAGGTGTAAGATTGGTTCACTTAGTCTTTTCTACCGTTATTACCACGGTCGCTGCTCTTCGGAACTTACATAATTAATTCCTCCTGCACCCACCCACAGTCAACAAACTCGTCTTACACTTATCCATACACGGTTAATATATGTCGACCAAGAACTGGCAATTTCCAAAGTTCTTTCCTTTTTGCCACCGGTAAGCTTTGGAATGCTCTTCCAGCGTCTGTGTTTCCTCCTTCCTACAATCTGGATCTTTTCAAGAAACAGATAAATATATACTTGCAATCTACCCAACCCACACACAAACACGAACACAACACACGTTTCCCGCATGCAGCGCCCAGCCTCCCTAGCTGAGCATCATAGAGTGCACTGGTCTTGACGGGTGTGCTCTCCTGCATGTGATTACATAAAAAAAAGTAAAAATAAAAAGTAGCATCCACGAAATTTTTATTATAAGCATATAATGTGTATTAATTTATCGATTCGATTGGGTGGTGAAATAGCGCTGTAGTTAACGTGCGTATAATAGACAAAATATGTTAATACTCTCTGCATTTCAAATTGTTTTGTTGTCGTGATGTTGGTTTCCTTAGTCTTTTTTATCGTTATTACCATGGCTGCAGCTCCACTACTGAAATATTTCTTCTGCATTCACCCACAACTGACTCGCATCACACTTGCTAAATAACCAAACACGGTTGATGTACATCGACCGTGAACTGACAGTTTCCAAAATTTCCCACATGCAGCGTCCATCCGCCCTGGCTGAGCGTCATAGACCAATGACTTAGACAATTGGCAATTGTGCTTTCATATATTTGTTTTCCACAGGCGACGTCCAGCCGCCTTGGTTAAGGAACTTTTGGTCTTAAATTCTTTGAGCTTTCCTGCATAAGTAAAATTAAAATTATATACGACTATGTAATTTAACATTATGCAAACCATAGTTGTATAATAAAATTGTACTGGGTATTAACGCGAATAGAGTACAATGCTCCAACCAAAGTTTTCATTATTCAGTATCAAACCGCGATAGTATTCGGAATCGCTGCAATCATGTCTTACAGTTTAGTTGATAAGTTCTAATCTGTATGGAATTTCCTTAATAGACGCCGAATTCCAGTTCGAAACAATGTCGAAGGCAGTCCGACCGCAGTCGAAATAATTAAATTAATTATTTCGCATTAGTCTGCGCATACTCTAACGTCTGTAGCTGTCCATGGGCGGAACCAATTTGTGCTAAATTCAATGTCAAAATTTTGATTTACTTACTTCGCAGAATAATCAGAATAATCAAGGAAGATAGGCAAATAATAAGAACCATCTCAGAGAGGCGAGCCCGATGGATTGGTCACATCATGCGCCACGATGGTCTTCTTCACGATATTGTGGAGGGGATGGTTGAGGGTAGAAACTGTAGAGGGCGCCCTAGACGGGAGTATCTGCAGCAAGTATTCGAGGACATGAATTGTAGCGCTTATGCTGAGCTGAAAAGGGTTGCGGAGGACCGAGAGGAATGGAGATCGAGATGCAAGATTCTGTTGCTGCAAACCAATCCACCGGATTGATACTACGAAGAAGACTTCGCAGAAGGTCGTGTTTTAAAAAGACGTGGTAGTAACACTCTGTAGAGATAAGTTCGATGCCTGACATATATAAGATTAGTGTACTTAAGTGACTTTCTTTATTTAAATTTAATATTGAGTACTGCCACACGACGTGTTCAGGCTCTTACAAAGTGCTACCACATGGGTAGTCTGTAATATCAAAAATATATTTTTCTTTGATAAAACTTTTTATAAATCGTATTAAGATGTATCTTTAAATTAATTCAAATTTATTTTTCACAAATATTATGAATTCACAATCGTTTTTCCCTTGACTTAAAATTAATTAAAAGAAATGTCATATAGCATTCTGGTTCATTACATGTATTAATACTTTAAATATAAAAAAAAATTACTCGGACTCATATGCTAAATAAAAAAACATTTTTCAACATATTAAATAAATACAAAAAATCTTGCTGTATTTGAGCTTCCTTAAATACAGTATTAAGAATAAAAATCGATCATTAAGCTTATGACACCCCGAAACATCATCGAGCTTGCAATATTTGTTGGTTTTTGGTAACATCAAGATACAGAACTGATTTTATCAATGCGTTTGATCTGATTTGAGCTGTCAGTAATTTATAGAAGATATATTTATAATTTAAATAATGTATATATTTGGCACATTGATTACGTTAACCCTTTATTTACTGACGAGACTTATAAGTCCCATACCACAAAATCCAATTTTCAATCCTGCATTTTGCTGCAGTTGTGTCGTGACGGGAATTCGGATTTATAAAACTATGAAATAAATGCTTATTTTAGAAAGAAAAAAATGTTTTTTCTTAATTTTTCACTATATCCTATTCGTAACACTTATTCGAATAAAAAGAATCAGAAAAGTAAATACACTATTTAATAATTCAGTAAATAAAGGGTTAAATGAGTAGTAGCAGGTATATTCATTCTTAATGCACTTATAATTGTTATCGTTGAGCTTACTACTGGATTTACTACTAGCGAATTCAAAACTTAAAAATGATTTGATCTATGGTAAAGGAAACAGCGTGTTTTTCCTCTATGGAGAATAATTGATCATTCCAAATACAGTAAGGCCCCGTTTAACGCGGGGGATACGTTGCACATTTACCACATCTAAGCCGGTTTTTTCGCTAATTGCTCTATTTCTTCCACTGTTTCATCCATATCGACAATAGTGTCCAATGTCTTCGCTCTTACTTAAAGCTAGCTTCGTATAATTTCGAGGAATCCCCGGAATGAAATAAAAAAGCGCTAAACCGAAACAGCGCTAAACGAGACAGCGTTAAGCGGGGCCTCACTGTACATATATGATTTTACATACCACTTACAAAATAAATTTAATATTTTTGTAATAGTTACGTCACTGGCGTGTTACCTGTTCTGAATGTATCCATCGTATCTGCGTTCGATGCAACTTAAGAACAGAGGAGTGGGGGGAGAGACTCGCCCTCTGTGAATTAACTCGATTATAATCGAACAATATTAAACCGCTTTGACCCGGGCTCACCTGTTCTGGCCGCTCACCTGGCCGTGTAAAACAATATGCAAGTATAGTAATACTGTGCAGGTGAAAACTGCCTCAAAGGATTACAGGAAAGGTACCTTACCCATCCTTTATCCAGCTTCTTAGCAATCTGTAAAACATTATAGATTATACATTTTAATATTTCCTTTTTTGGAAAGTATATGCACTGTCACCTCGGCATGAATATTTCTCTTAACTCGCATAATTAATTCCTCTAGAGCCTTATACGCACTTAACAAAATTAAATTGAATATAAGTAAGCAATTTTTGAAATAATTTATCTATCATCTTCGTAGTATCAATCCGGTGAATTGGTTTGCAGCAATAAAATCTTGCATCTCGATCTCCACTCTTCTCGATACTCTGCAATCCTCTTTCCGGGCTTCTTCGGCAGAGTCACAATTAGACACTTTTTGAAGTCTTCTGGCGATACTCCTGTATTGTAAATCATCTAAGTCATTGTGAACGCAGCATCTAAAGTTCCGGTTCCTGCCGACTTTATTAGTTCAGCTGGTTGGTCATCAATCCCTGGTGTTTTTCCATCTTTAAGTTTTTTAATGCGAAGTCAAATTCCTCTCGGATAATTTGGTCTCCCAAATCATCGGCGTCCACATCAGTTTCGTTTTCTTTCACATTTAACATTTATCTTTACAACATCTAAATTATATAATTTAAAAGTCTTTCAGATAAGTTGATAATTAGTTTCAAAATTTATACTAATTCACACGCTGAACAAAAATAATATGCATCCATATTCGTAGAACGCAGTATCTTTTGATTTGTTATATGAAATTATACACTTTGTACAAACACTGAGTTTGAATTTTTCTCCCTCTATGACTGATTCATTGTAATGTTTTTATGTTAATTTTAAGCTTCTACTTATAAAAAAGAGTTGTCTCCAAAACTTGTAGACTAATAACAATTAAAACTCAATGATTTAACACTGTATAATTTCATTCGTTCATGATTATAACCACATTTTTGAGCTACATATATGCCTATATAACTTCTTAGGTTTTCGCGGCCAGATTTGGTGTTGTGGCTTTTAGGTTTAACCGTGTGAAGCCCTTAAAGGTCACAAAGGTCGGAAATCGATCGATCACAGACCTATTAAATAGTAGGCATATAAATATAATACAAACACGGATGAAACATCCGCATTGTAATCCTAGAACTCTCGTTTTGTTAGCGCATTAGAAACTAGACATAAAATGTACTCGGTACATAGATGAAATGAGACGAAACAAATATAAGACCAAATAAATTATTTAAGATTATACTTTTTGGTCAGTTCGGCTAATTTAACAGTTTAGCGTTCTCTAATGCTTAAACCGATTATCTGACGACAAAAACTATTATGTCAAAATCGTAATAAAAAGTGAAACATCTCATTTTTCTGATTAAAAATTAATAAAAGAAAGAAACTAGTTTGTACAAAAATTAAAAAGTTTTTTTTTTTAGGTTATATTACCAAGTATTTGCTGTACATAATATTTTTATTTAATACAGTAATGTAGAATAGCAAATAAAGGCGAGTAGTTATAGATTATACAGGTTCAATGGAATTTAATAAACGAAATAATGTCGAGGCCAAATGTTACGAATGCAATAAAATAACAATGATCCGATGATTGTATCTCATTTAGCATCTTGATTATGGGAATGACAGTCTGTGTGGTTGGTATCCCGTGGATCCGGTCGCATTCCTCGACCGTCGAGATTCCTGAGTTGCTCCTCTTCCCCGCCTCACCGGCTGCATTCCTCGAGGACCTCCTCCTCATTGCCAGGGTCTCACACCTGTCGAGCACCAGACGAACCAATAGTTCATCAGGGTTATATAGAGAATGAAGATCTGCGATGAGATTATTTGCACATATTTTTAGATCCCACACTTCAGATGGTCGGCTTAATCATCTTAAAATACACATTAATTCTTATCACCTAATGTAAAATCTTTTCTAACGAAACTCTGCCATATGCAATCTAATATTTTGTATAGTTTCCGGTATTACCTGATCTTTGGCTTACCAAGTTCATAACTGAGCATGACTCTTTAACGATTTTTTTTCAAACCTTCTTTAACACTTCCTTTTTAACGCCAGAGCACATAATTTTTGTCTGTTAGTTTCTCTTGCAAGAAGGAGAGGTCTTTTTCAAAACAAACTGAGAAGGCTTTGTCGCTACTGAAAAAATATATTTTCGTATGACGGTGACATAATTAATCTTCCTTCTACATTTCTCATTTGATCCGTGATACAGGTTCTTCATATTTTGCACTATTATAGAGTTTTCACAATTGTTAAGAGAAGGCTTATATACTTGTAGTATCAGAAGTTGACCATAATCGGAATGAGTGCATTATCAAGGAGACAATCCTCAAAAAGATTTTCCTTCAGTATGATGCGAGAGTAAGATGATTGATATAAGGGCATGCCAAATGCCCAAATGCTTACTAGTTTACAGCCATTATTATATTATTGTTATTTTTTTTTTAAATTTAAAATTTAATTTAGCTTAGCTGCTGTCAGAACCAAGTGTCGAAGGAATTGGTTTTTTAGGATTTATATGATGTATATGTTTTATGTCTTTCTCGCGTGAGACATCACTCCATTTACCACATTTGATGACTTGATATGTACATCATTTCGTCCACTCGTAATGCGACTTTAGACGTCTATAATCTTGGTCCTTGGATGAGTGCACTTTGCGAAGGTCAGACCTGAGAGGTCAATGGTTCGTTTCTCACGGTGGGCGGCAGGTATGCACATGCGCGGGGCACACCTGAGTTCACAGTTCCGGTCAACGCTAACCGCAAGATAACCATTACTTCGCTGAGGTTATTGTCAGAATGTTAAAGCACTCCACTGCCATGCAAGAGCCTCCAAGTTAGATTACAGACAAAGTTAAAAAATCTCTAAGCATATTTGTAATCTAACGACAATATTACATTGAAAGAACGGTTCTGTTTAAATTACCATGTTTAAAAATTGTCTAGACCTCAGGCATGTCAGTCTAAGCATCCAATCAATAAATTATCTAAGGTCTGATTCAAAGACTTTCAGGAATTGTTTTATATATGTTCCTAGATGGATATTCGGAAGCAGAGGTGTCTAGGGACAAACCATGGAGAGTGGAAGCTGACAGACGGTGCCGGTAAATCATGGTGACCCTTGGTTATTGATATGCAATGGATATGTAATATATTAAGAAATATTATCTCTGAATTATGTGTCCCTTTCCATTTTTAGAAACGCCTGAACACATTAAGTGGATTGATGATTCAACGTATTTAGACTACAGATCAGAAACAAACACTGTACGGAATGAATTTTATTTGCCACTTATTCTCATTAATAAGCTATGACTGGCAATTTTATAAGTACTAAACCAATAGAAGTATTTGAAAACATTTGGGATCAATATTATATCTTACAATCTAACTACATAATTTTGTTAGATTATTTTATATTTTAAGCTTCACCGGGATTGAACCGCCAACTTTTCGTAAAAATTCAAGAACCATTACGTCTTTTCTCGGCAATAATTAATTTAAGAGCTCTTATTTGTATTAATGCAAAAATGTCAATTACGCGTCATAAAAGTGAGAGTAATAACTTATCTTTGAAATGCCTGTAATAGCGTATTAATAAAAATAAGTAGTAGACATAAATTGACTCGTAAGCATCGTCTATTTACAGCTAATCCTCATAAAAAATTTTTTTTATCCAATGACGTTGTCGGATCAAATTTTCAGCGCTAAATTATCCTGACAATACCAAGCGTCATATAACGCACTAACATCCTTCTCTCTCAAAAAGGGGTGTTATTCTGTCGCGTGAGACAGGGTGAGGAGCAAATTGATAACACAGACTTTTTCAGAAGCATATTGACATATATTTACGTTAAAACTTTACAAGCTTCCGGCCAGGCGGAATGACATGCCGCTGGCCGTAATGCGACCTTCTCAGTAGTCAACACATATTTGAATCGTGCGGCTCGTGGTCGGTCACCAGCGCCATCGTTGGCAAAACTATATAACTAGTCCCAATATGGCGGATACATAAATTTATGGCAAGCGACAAAAATAAGAGACGAAAGATTTTTTATCTAAGTTTTCGGTACCTGTCAGCAAGGGCTTCATTATGGTGATGTCAACACTTATAAAATAATTCCATCCACCATGTGGCGGTATTCTTCTATATGTGCTTCCATAATAAAATAAAAATAATAATTGCGTTACTCTCGCATCTTTTAAACGGGTAAATACATCTTTTAACCAGTCGTTAAATTTCAGTTTAACTTTAAAAGGAGAGTTAACTGTAAACGGCTTACAGAACGTTAAGATGTGTTTGTGAGAGGAAATTATGATCATTTTTCTGAGTGTTTTAAGTATCGTCTAATTAATAACATAACCACTTTAAAATATCTGAGAATACTTGTAAAAAAAAACTTTTTTTTTTTTTATATCTTACATTCTGAGAACTTTTAATAATGATAATAGATTATAATATTCTCTTCCACCACATATTTTCTCTATATGGAAGAAATAGTCAATTCAAATTGCCGGAATTAGTTATGTCAACGGCCATATCCTTTGTCAACTTAAGATGCAGAGACATGAAATCTAGTGGGAGGTATTTTCATAAAATAAAAGTCACCTTACTTGCCATAGAGATCCATGCTCAGAATTTTTCTAAAATATAGTATCCGAAACGAGTTTATCTTAAGAAAAACTCGAGCAGAGGACATTAACGAAAAAATAGGCACACTCAAGTGTCAATAGGCAGAAAGAAGGGTGTTGGAGTAATGCCCAAAAACTGGAACGAAGGACTAACGACGTCGGAAGAATTGAGAAAGAAGACTAAATACGAAAAGCGAACAATTGAGAGGAATTGGAACACATGCGGAAAGCTTACGTTCAATAGTGTGCAAATATAAGTTGATGATGATGATTTTACACGTTTTACGCCACGTAATATTTCTAATGCATTCGACTCAGACGCATGTTAAAATTCCATTGAAATGTAACCGTTGGCGTACAGGGACTGTTTGTTCGAAAAAAAAGACGTAGGTCACCGGTGACCTACGTGGCGCACTTTTCAATAACAGCGTAAGTCACCGGTGACCTACGTGGCGTGAAACGTGGCAGCTCTGTAATCTGAAGCTCCACCGAGAACATGTTATGTTTATAAGGCAATATAAGAAAAATCGACTTCTGTTTATCGGGTATTACTTTGTCTGTTGACCGACAGTAAAATAGACTGTTTCCGTTTCCATTTGCTTCTGTCATAATTCTTCACCAAGTCAAATTTACGTACTCCTAATTTCTGCGTAAGAACATTATCTTAAACCTCATTATTCAGCTATTTTGGCTGAGTTTAAATGTTTAAAATATGCCTTTAATTAGTATAAACTTCGAAAAAACGATAATTTTTTGTTCTATTTTAAACAATCGAGAATATTACTGAAAAACTGAAAAAAATACCTGTTCTGAATGAAAAAAACCTGCCGAAATTCTCGTTAATTGATTATGAGACGGTCCATTGTGGTGCCTGTGGGAGATGAATGACTTGCTCTGCGGAGTTTTGAAGTATCATTAGCTCGGTACAATTGTGTTATGGAATTTTTGTGCATGAATAGAACAAACGATTCGTTACAAACGAAGGGGTAACCTTTTCATGAAACTCTGTGTCGGGTTCATGCTTTATTTGACTTGAGTAATTAATTTTTATGCAAACAGAATTGTTCAATCTTTGTTTATTTAGTCAATTTTCATTGCCGAGCGAAGTTAAAACGTGCAATAAATATTTAGAAAGATATGATAACCTACGAAAATTGATTGATAATTTTATGTCTAGTTAAAGTTAAAAAATATTTCTAAATGTTTTACGTTTTTTGCTTTTAAATCGTTTATCTGATAACAAAGCATACATTGTCTTAAATTAAATGAAAAAAAAAGACTTAAGCATAAGACAAGCATTATGATCACCTTAACCCTTTAACTGCCAAAAGTGTCTTAAAACGCATAATTTTCTGTAAACGAAGCGCCGCTCGTACAAAAATTACGTCTTAAGACGCGCCGTTTTAAATGAACAATCAACAATGCACAATGAACAATTAATTTTATGATTATGGATAAATGACTGCACGACTGCCGCGCTCTTCATTTATTTGGTAAGTTTTATAAATAAACTTTATTACACTTTCAATAACGATATGTTTAGAAGGTTTTATTTTTGTCATAAAATTCGTGGCGTGCTGGGTACCGCCATACATGTACCTGCCGGCAGTTAAAAGGTTAATTAATTGTAATAAGTTTAAGGTTTTCTGAAAATACTTGGAATACGTGGAACTGCATAATTATAATAATAAATTAATTTTAATTATAAAATTAAAATATTTAGTTTTGATTCACATTTATTTTAAACGATTACATGTTTCGGCCTCCCTGGAGACTATCTTCAATGGTTAAATTATAAACTCGCAGTGGCTTATAGGCATGTATATAACGTAGGAACTAATACTTATGACACATATCTCAATTGTCAAAAAGTAGTGTGTACAATCGTCAGTAATAATATATAAATGAAAGTAAATATTTATTACTACCCGGTAACTATTTTCTGAATCAGCTGGTATTACTTGATATTGCTTGATTATTTCCGGCGTTATAAAATCAAATAATCAGTCTTACTCTAATTGGGGTTTACAGAAGAAGAACCTAAAAACTTGAAAATCATTTATCGTACACAGTACTTATCAATGTAATCAAGTTATTCATAATTATTGTAATTTATCGATTGACTTTTAATTAACAAACTTATTTAATTTATCATTTAAACGTGTAAAATCCTTTTGGGAATACCGGAATAAAAAATAAATATTCATAACGTAGTTGCCATAATTGAAAATTCCCTTTCCCCGGGTTCGCACTCGGCTTGCATCCCGTTATATCTCGCTGTAATTATCGATTTAAAATGGGAAAAAATAATTAAGGCTTTTCCAATTTTTAACGTTCGCAACGTTTTGTTAAACGCAATTATAAAATTGCCAGGTTACACGTGTTATACTGAGAAGAGCTTTATTTCTGAGAACACATTTACATAACCAACAAACCCTTTTTTTTCATTTTTTAATTTAATTTTAGATTCTCCGACTTTAATTTTAGATTCTCCGAATATATTCTTGGAACAGATTTGAACTTCCAAAAATTAATTTCAGGAATAACTAATGTTATATAGCTTTAAAAACTTCTAATTGAGGACATTTTATTTTTAGTATTACGACTAGGTACGAGAAGTATTAGATCCGATTTTTTATAATGTTTATGAAAATAACCCGTTAAGCTACATACTCATTATGTAGATTACTTGGATACACTCCTTGGTAACGTTTTGAAAGAGAATTTAAGGTTGTAGTGCTAACTTTGGACGAAAACGAGTATCTAAAAAGATATATTGCGTAGTACTCGTATCTACACAGATCTTTTAAATTGAGATTGATTGTTTTCTTATAGCTTACAGAAGACCTATTATCACTACTAGTTACGATTGTTTATGTCCTGTCCATTGCCACTTGAGTGTGGCTATTCGTTGGGTAGCATCCACTACTTGAGTTCTTCTACGTATTTCCTCGTTTCGGATTCTATCTTTTAGCGACACTCCGAGCATGAATCCCTTCATAGCACGCTGGGTGAAATTTATTTTATGGGTAAGACTTGCTGTTAGATTCAACGTCTCTGCGCCATAAGTTAAAACAGTAAGGATGCATTGGTTAAACTCCTTAGTTTTAAGACATTGCAGAATTTTCGCTTTAAAAATGTACTTTAGTTTTCCAAATGCTGCCCATCCTAGTTGTATACCCCTGTCGATTTCATTTGAGAAGTTACAAATACTAAAACCACTGATAATAAATTATTATTAATATAATAATTTTTATACAGTATCTTTATTCAAAGTATTATATCTACAGGAGTTGAATTCAAATTATTTTTTAGCTAATTTCTAGGTTTAAAGATAATCCATTTTTTATTATAAATACTTACCGTCAAAGCAACACACTTGTACTCGTGTAATATATAAATAATCCGATTAGTAATAAGAGACAGATAAGTTTTTAATAGGTTTCCATTCGATAGTATTCTCCATAAAGGTTA
This sequence comes from Glossosoma conforme, assembly GCA_022606575.1. NCBI lineage: Eukaryota > Metazoa > Arthropoda > Insecta > Trichoptera > Glossosomatidae > Glossosoma > Glossosoma conforme. The sequence continues at coordinate 3,658,090 of JAGTXR010000107.1, read as the reverse complement.
TTGTTGGTATTGAGTCTTGTATACATCTGAATAAAGCAGGTTAGGCAACCTACAGGATTTTGCCACCATTACACCGACTCCCACGCCATAGCGGCCAATCTGGAAAACAAAAACGAAAAAGTTTCAAATCGCCCGGGGGCGGGAAATTTATATTTAAACTTTAGCGTTTCGCCAATTATTACATTAATCAATAAGTTATTTTTTTGTTCGCCCGGTTAATTGATTAAAAAAACACAGTTGTATTTCACAATTAGGCGGGCTTAATTAGCGCTTTTATTCGTTTACAAGGTGTGCTGATTAAAAATTCTTGCGCTTTTTATTTTTGCAGGTGTTGTTTTTTCATTATCTTTCTCTACGACCCACGGTAAAATTAAAAATTATACTTTCGAACCGTTAAATTTTATTTCTTCGATTCAAATAATATAAATAACGAAAATATTTAAAAAAAATCATAAATATATCATATTTAAATTTTAAAAAATTGGTAATAAGCCAATAGAAAAGTCATATTCACAATGTCTTCTTTCATACTTACCAGTAAGCTTTCCAATACTTTCCCAGCTTCCAATAAAATAAATTTATTTTACATTGTTTTAATACTCAAATGTATTTACTTTCTTATTCAATATGAATTACTTCAAAATATAAATAAATAGGTTTCTATCACTTAAAATTGGTTTTATCCATAAAAGGTAAAAAAAAAAAATTCCTTGAAATAAAATTAAAATACACGAACATACGATGCTAATTTGAAAAAGTATATTAATTCGTATTTACGAAGGAATAGTGATATATCGTTTAAACGTTATACTTACCTTACGAACTATATTTTTAATGATTTATTGAATGATTTAATTTTTATATTTCAAAAATTGTTGAAACCCAATCACTTAAATTGCATAAAATATATCTGTGATAGTGAATGTTTTTTTAGAAATAATTGTGTATCTATCCCCTTAACATAAGTATGTTTTGGAAAGATTTCTACAGTCATTAGTTCCTATTTAAGGAAGTACTAAGAAAAATAATATTTAATAATTGATATATATTTAATTACTTAATGAAGAAACTATGAAAATTTATAGACATGTTCAACAATGAATTTAATCGTACATACAAAGCTATAGAAAATACCATTGTATGTGAAATTTGCTTAAGCAATCAATCGAAAAATCCAATCAAAGAATTTGAACGGCAGACCGTATAACCATGTTCATTGCCAAACAAGCTGTCTTTTTAGCCAATTCGCATAATTATTGACGCAGAAAGGGGAAGTCACAACGTATGACGCACTTGTGAGCCGGGACTTCCGCGTCATTGCGTCAGTCTGTGTTCATCATTTGTACGTAAATTTTAAAGAGTCGGTTAAAATAAATGTCTGTAGACAGCTTTCTAGTAAAAAAATAATATTTGTCATAAATTAATAAATTATAAGCAAGTTATGATTTTTAAACATGTTTTATCCAGGTTATTACGATCTTTAACAATTTATAAGCATGTAATTTTATTTGAATAAACGTTAAAAAAAAACGCATGGAACGCATTATCGTGTCTCACATTAATTTATATGGGAAAATTACTTTCGCTTAACGAGTGTTTCACATAACGAGCAAGATTCTGGAACGAATTATGCTCGTTATGAGAGGTTCCACTGTACATACTTTCAGCAAGTGTTGAATATTTATACAAATTTTCATTGATACATCAACTAAAAATCATGTGTTTTAAAATTTCTTGTTAAAAATTTAACATTGGATTATGTTTCAACTCAATATTCAACTATCCTTGAGATGCAACTTGATATTTACAAATTGAGGTCTCGCAACAAGTGGGTGACCTGTTCCATATTGCGATGACCTGAAGTTCACGATAATGATGAGGCTTAAATAGTATTATTTATTGTATAGCATTTAAAGACGCAGCGTTGATTCTCTTCCCAGAATGATAATTAATATTTTGCCGAAAGCTTCTTAGCTTAATGAGTTTTAAGTTGACCGCGAAATGGCTGGCCATCTTGTAACCTCAGCCGTCTGTAACCTTTTTTATTACTAAACAAACGTTTAATTTACAAATATAGTTTCAGTAATCATTCTTGTATTTATAATAATCGTGACTTGGATAGGATTCATGTGGCAGAGATGAAGATGCTGAGGTGGGCGGGCGGTGTGACTAGAGTGGACTGAGTCCGGAATGAGCATATTCGGGGTTCATTTCGGGCAAGGGAAAACCGCCTAAGATGGTGTGGGCATGTGACACGGAGAGATGAGGACCACATGGTGAAGAGAGCCCTCAACATACCCACGCTGAGAAGAAGACCTGGAAGACCACAGGCAACCTAAGCTGCAACTGTAAAGAAGGATTTGTAAACTCTGGATTTGACCTGTCCTGCAACGCAGGACAGACAGACATGGCGAATGTGTACAAGGAGAGCCGACGCCAGATGATGGGAAATGGCGAGGCTAAAAATAATAAGAGTTGAAGTATTCATTCTTATCTTTATTGTTCTTCAATTTACTATTTATTTAATGATTTCAATATTTCCAATTTATAATATTAATTTATCAATTAAAATGATAAAATGAAACAACGGCCTGTATTTCTTTGTTCAGTAACTAATTCAAGGTTTTGGCAGTAAGTTAAATTGATTGGCAGTAAATAAAATATATCGGTAGTAGACTAAATAAGAAGAGACGACGGTCGATGGGGAAGAAAAGTATTGGAATGGCGCCCAAGAACTGGCAAACGAAGCATTGGCCGACCCCCTACAAGATGGACTGACGATATAAGAAGAATAGCGGGAGTGACCTGGATGCGGAAGGCGGAGGATCGAAGAGGATGGAGACTCATGCGGGAGGCCTACGTTCAACAGTGGACGGACACAGGCTGATGATGATGATGATGAGACTCAATAAATTGGCAGTATCCACTGTGTCAGTATGAATGGGGTCAGGTATAAAATTACAATGGTAGTCAAATATTCAATATTGGTAATAATAAAAATTAATGTAAAATATGTACAAATTATTTTTAATTTTTCTTATTTTGTTTCTCTCCACTTCTTTCACCAAACAATGGTTCATTATGACTATAACCCCGATATAATAAGCAAAACTCATTAAATTTCAAAATAACAATTTCTGAGTCATGACATTATTGCAAACAAATCAGAACAACTATGTTTACCAGCATTCTTTATTATTTAAAATTATTTTCGTTCAAACTGCATCGCGAAACAATAGTGTATTATGAGCGCAGCTGCCAATGTATTAACCCTTTCACATCGGTTGTCGATATATGCCGTCTAAGATTCCCCTACCGTTGACATCGGTACCTATGATATATCATTTTGGTACATTTTTTATTTTTTTATGTAAGCACATACAGGAGAATACTGATAGATGGTGATAGTAATTCTGAAGTCTGTGAAGACATCTGTGGAATTCTGTGACGCTTACCATGATGTATGTCAGTGCTCTGCAACCGGTGTGCCGCGGCACACTGGTGTGCCGTAAGCCGATACAGGTGTGCCAAGATCAAATAAGGCAATATTATAAATAAATAATTTTACAACGGTCCTCAAGCTCCCAGCCCCTATCGCCTATTTATGTAGACATTCAACGACGTACTTGGTTTATTAAGTTCTAAATTAAATTTAAAAAAAGTGAAATTGATCAAATTAATAGCTATTTTTGGCTTTTGGTGTGCCGCGGTATTCAAGGTAAGAACTTTGGTGTGCCGTAGAATCTAAAGAAGAACTTTGGTGTGCCGTAGATGAGAAAAGGTTGCGGAGCTCTGGTGTATATGGCTAAACGCTGCATGTGGAGTGTTGATCCGCCAACGTCATAGACTACAGCCTGAAATTCACGCATCATCCTTTATTATTACAGGAATTTACTATGAATGGGTGGTATTTACATTTTAAATTTTAATTAATAGGCTATGACTGACATTTTACGGGAGATGGATCAAATTCACACCAACCGGGGGTATTTTAGAGCTCAGAAGTTGATTAAAAATTCCATTTTTTTTAAATCTCCATCGGGGATCGAACCCACGACCTTTGGCTTGCAAAGCAAACGCTTTGACCATTGAGCTATGACCGCCGGCATTGGTCACAATGAGTACTGAAAATATGTCAATCTACGGTAGGAACTTGGAACTGCAGTTATTCCGTTTATCAGCCAACATTTATTATTTACAGGAATCTGTAAAGTATGTAAATATATATCGTTAGGTTTCGTCACAGGAGCGATTTTTCTGTAAGCCACATGTGTCAATGCCACCACATGTATGGAGTTACATAGTGAATGTTTGTTGAATATAATGGTTTTTTATGCATCATCTGATAGCTAAAGGATACAAGAACCAATGTGATATATGAAAATAGGTCGGATAAGTACATTTATGCTTCAAATACTAGTGTTAAGCAAAAAAAATGGTTTGAAGAATTCACGCCGTATGTACAGGGCTCCGCAAGTAACTTGCCAAAACACTTGTTTGGAGCATCTTAATGTACGGCTGTGAAACATGGTGCTTATCTGAAAGTGATAAAAAAGGACTAGAGGCCTTTGAGATGTGGTCGTACAGAAGAATTCTCGGAATTTCCTGAAGAGACCACGTCACGAACAATGAGGTTCTCAGAATAATCAAGTAAGATAGGTAACTAATAAGAACCATCTCAGAGAGGCAAGCCCGATGGATTGGTCACATCATGCGCCACGATGGACTTCTTCACGATATTGTGGAGGGGATGGTTGAGGGTAGAAACTGTAGAGGGCGCCCTAGACGGGAGTATTTGCAGCAAGTATTCGAGGACATGAACTGTAGCGCTTATGCTGAGCTGAAAAGGGTTGCGGAGGACCGAGAGGAATGGAGATCGAGATGCAAGATTTTGTTGCTGCAAACATTTCCACCGGATTGATACTACGAAGAAAAAGTACAGTATAATTTGTATTCCACCGAGCCGTAACGAAAGGGTTAAGTACAGCTCATTGAAAGCTAAAATAACAAATTTTGAGTTATGTCACTATTGAATAAAACGAGCGTGATGTTTGCCAGTTTTTATTTTACGAATATGTACTTTTGTTGCGAAACAATGAGGCGTCAAAGTGCGAAAACCAATACAATTTATTTATGATTATTGTTTAATATTTTGGTTTGCACGCTGAAAATTAGTTCTTGATTTATGACCCTTCTGATTTTCAAATATATCTTAAAGCATGTAGGAATTATCATGGTTGACCAACGGTCATTATTTTCAATCCTGTTTATCATTAAAATATAAAACGCTCGTAACAACTCTTAACCTTTTCATGGCCGCAAATAAATTACGCCGCAGTGCTTATCAGGCCGAATATTTTTTGTCAAAATAAAAGTTTCTTAAAAAAAATTTTTTGTTGTGTTTTTTAAATTAAAATGTACTTACCAAATACTATATCCCGCATTGACTTTAGAAGTTTTATTATTAGAGTTGTGTGTTCCGTTTTAATAAGATTGTCAATATAAGTAAATACGGCGCGAAAATAAAGTGCTTCCGAGATATCTCGTCTCTGGCCATACGGGTACTGCGCAATTTGCCGAGATATCTCGTGTTTGGCAGCCATCGGGTTAAATTTTAACATTATTATAATTTTAATATATATAATTTTATTCGATTATTTATTTATAAAATAATTATATAAAAACATACAATTCTGTATCAAATTTCTCGCATCTGACGCTGGGATTCGAATCACGAACTATGCACCTCAGTTCTAGTGTACACACAGCGCGGCCCACCGGACAAATTCTTCCACCATTGGAGTCGAGCAAATATGACGTATTTATATTATTGATTTATTCGTATTAAACAGATGTCACTTTTGTGTAAATTAAAAGTATATATTTGTATATTATTGAGATTTAATCAATTTTCATTTATTCACAAGCATTATTCTGTAGAATTGTAATATAATGTAGAATTGGATGTATTGATATCAGCATGATATAACCTCTTGCTGACTGGTACCGAAAACCTCGATATACAATCTTTCATCTCTCATTTCTGTTCGCTTGTCGTACATGTATGTGTCGTCATTTTGTAATGTCGTTAGGAGGACTAGTTACATAGATCGCCACTGGGGCGCTGCGTAACCGACCACGGCGCCGCACGGCAGTGAATCGTGTACCGACCGCGAAACAGGTCGTATTGTGGCCCGGCTTGAATGTTGTGACTAGGTCCGGGCCATAGGTTATCGAAATATATATGTCAATGTGCTTCGGAAAAAGTCTTTGTTTTGCTAACCTGCTCCTCATTCTTCCACCACGCGACTGATAAAAATAACAACCTTTTAAAGTGAGGAGGATGTTAGTATGTATCAAATTATTAAATATTGGTATATCGATTACGTAAGAAGGATAGAGTATATAGAGTAAAGAAAAAATATTATTTTAAAATTAAATAAATCTAAACTTATTGATATACTCGTATAAGCCTTAAATAAGGCTTAAATAAGCCATAAATAAGGCTTAAATAAGCAGAGTATACCAGATAATAATATAAGAAGTTAAATAAGAAAAAACATATATTGCGAAAAAATGGTTGGCTAACTCTCCACCGGTTGTTTGATAATAATTATTGCTCTTTCGTAGAGGAGCGTTCGTTGTTATTATGTTTGAACCTCGACTGCTATACTTGTAATTGGCATTTCTGGAAACCATTACGGTAAGTCACGTTCCCAGCTCTGTGGAGCCTCTACAGACCTCAAGTGAGGATCAAGCAGACGCCTCCATGTGACCTCTACTTTACCGATAAATCATCATCATCATTAACTCAAACCACAACGGCTTTCAAAATAGAACATATGACTTCATATAAAATAATAACATAAACATCATTATTGAAGGTGGTCTTCAGGAAGGCCGAAACATATAATCATTTAAAATAAATTGTAAATCAAAACTAAATATTTTAAATTTATTAATTTTTTAATTAGAATTAATTTCAAAATTATAATAACACAAACGTCAACATACAATTTCTTTGATACTATTCAAACTCCAATGAATATCATAAAGCTCCGTAGTACTGCTATCTCTTTCTAAATCATATTGTTTGTAAGAAAGATAAATATATGCAAAGAGGAATCAAGTGTTTCAGGTATATTATACCTGTTTATATATATTTTTTGCATATGGAAGCATATTTCAATATATATATAATCGTGTCGGAAACAACAGGGTCAGATCCTGTCTGCCCAGAAGTGGGCGACGTCGATGGCGTTACTCTCGGCCATCATCAGCTCTTTTGGGTGCAGCTGTTCGGGAGCAGCGCACACTCCAGAAGGTGTGACAGGGTCTGCTCCGCGCCGCAGTGACATTCAGTAAGTCCGCTGTAAAACTGCCAGGCTTTCATTTGTGTCCTCGTATTGTATACTCCGGTACGAAGTCTGTTAAGGGACCTCCATATATTCCACCCCATTCAGGGGCTACGTCCACTTTCGGGGCAATCGAAGTATTCCCTTCGGTTGCGCTTCTCCACATGTTCAGCCGCAGGATGGCCTCAGGTATCACTAGTTCCGTTGTCGACTGTAGGTAACTTCTTACAAAATTTGATGACATAGCGCATGTAGTTGCACGACTAAAATGAAAGTACATCGGCCATGTAAACCTATTTTTTGTATGTAAACTTGATATGAAATATTTATTATATTACTTGATATCCAGCTCATACTTTAATTCTTCATTGATATATTTACCATTTGGATCTAATAGTTAATACGAAAACAGCTGACGTTAATTGTTGGTAATGAGTATCGTGACGTCACAGATCGTCTCGCGGATCCTCAGATCGTGACGGACCTCCCCCCCCCTTCTGCCAGCATATAAATAATTAATAGTCTGCGATACCTGCAATTTGAGGTGTACGGAACACGACCCGCCTTTATACGTCCGAGAGTGGCCGTGATGTTAATTACGTGGTTGAAGATGGACCAGAGTTGGTTGGAGGATCACGAGTCGTATGAGGCTGTAAATTACAGAGTATTTATGGTATCAATGTTTTCTTTTAATCGATTTTATGGATGCTTAAAACTCGTTTTTTCATTTTGAAGTTAAAAACTGTAATTTATAAGACTTTTTGGTCGAAATAAATTCCTCAATTATGGGTACACAATTATTGTGTATAAAATAATAAAATCATTGTCAAACACATGTAGAAAAATTAATAAAAAAATAAAGAATCTATATTTACCGACATTCACACACCGTTCATTTTTACGTCGATTCATGGTGTCTCCATAGAGTGTTCACAAAACAGCTCTCGTCTACCACAAATGCATAATAATAATAACTATTATTGTACTGTTAAGGTATCATTTTACACCGAAATGGGGTATTTGTTATTTTTAAATAAATCATATTAGAAAATATTTTGTTGTAAGTTTCTTCGGGAATGAAACCCATGACCACTGGTATGATAAGAAAGCACTTTATCTTAAGACCATACCTGTTGGGAATAGTATAAGTAAAACGGGAATATACATTCGATGAATGGCAATTAAAATTTAGAAATGACACATTCTTTTGTACAGTTTGCAGATTATTAAAAATATTTCGTCTAATATTAGTCACAAATACAATTTACCTACGAATTTTTTAAACTAGTATATTCAATTAATAAATACCCACTAATGTGCGTTTTCTTATTCATAGAATAAGAAAACGAGAAACAGAAACGCATATTTTCTGTAGAGTCTAGCCACCCTGAATGAGCGTCACAGTGCTTATTGGTTTTCAACCGGTTGTGCTCTCCTGCATGTATTTCTTTAAAAAAATAATTCATTTAAACTCATTAGTAATTAAATACACACATACAATTATCAATCAAATTTTATACACATCAATTCATTCAGAAAATATCGGCAGACGCGGGATTCGAACCACGAGCCTTGCAACCTTTGCTCAATTTTACACACCGCGCAGTCCACACGACTATTCTCTGCCTGAGGAGATACGCGAAATTTGATGTATTTATACCATTTTTATCATCGTATAACGATAGATGTCTCTGTAGTATATATATTCAGAGTATGTATAATATATATATTTTTTTATTATTCAATCAAGCTTTTTATATTATTGGTTTCCGACAGTCTATTTATTTTGTAAGTACCACTCGGGTCTCGAACCGAACTATAGACTGAGTGGATGAGAATCAACTTCTTGTAAATCTTACGCGGATAATACAACCAGTTATTTACCTGTGTTACTGATGAACTTTATTACCTTCTTGATACTGTCTCAAAGTGACATTATTAAATTGATTTTTAAATCAAATTAGTCAATGATCTATAAAATAAGATTAGAGTTTTGAAAAATATTCTAATAAAAAAAAACATTCAATTTATACTCGTTTAGCCTGTAACTTAAATAGTTTTGGACGAATCCAGGGCCGGACCTTCCGTCACCCTCGGGGCACACTTTGGCCGCAATTCTAGTGAGGAAACGAACCGCCCGCCCAACACAAAACAATTACACTTGGTGCCAGTAATTAACAAGTAAAGACGCCCGTTAGTGTATTCCCATTATTAACGAGCGAGTTGCTGGTAGGAGAGGAGGGAGAAAAGAGTGACCAAAACTCTGCCCGACAGTTATTCGGGACGGTTTTTCCGGACGAGATCTATGCGGTCACTGTTTTATTTTTGCAGGACCAATAAGGGGTTGTCTTCACGGGACAACTTTCGTCTACCGCCAATTTTATTTAATAGGCTATTACTGTCATTTTTCGGGTGAGGGATCAAATCACACCAACCGGGGGTATTATAAATTTCAGAAATCGATTAAAAAATTATTATTTTTTAATTTGCGTCGGGAATCGAACCGTTAGCTCGCAAAGCAAACGCTTTGACCATTGAGCTATTCCCGCCGGTAATTTTAGTAATGATTGATCTATTTCAGATACATAAAACGTGAGAGCATATTCTATGATACTAAATCACTGAAGTTAAGCAATATTCAACGCGGATTGCAACAAAAATAGATTACCACCTGTTGGTTGGGTTAGACCGCTCCTTTAAGCCAGGTGATCCAGGCGTCAAAAGCATCAGACTAATCATCTGACCTCTTAAAATTATATATATGAATTGTGTGATTCTTTAATCACCCATTTCAAATATCCAGGTTCTTGCCCTGGATGGCATCGGGAGCCATATACAGGTATGTTTCCAGGTAAACTTTGAGCATTGGTAACCGACAACTGAGTTGCGTAAATTTGTGGTGTATGTTACAGATATGAAACGATTAAAAAATTTGGATTTTCAAAAACACACATACAATTACACACATTAAAATTCACAGAAAACACCATCTTATATGTCATTTTTCTCATCAATAAATTGGAGAAAAATAAACGGCAGACGCTGGGACTTGAACCACAAGAGGATTTCACTGCTCCAAAGGAAGGTCTCCCAACTGGCAAGAACCTTGAATGGCAGACCTGGAAATCCCTGAACAGATTAAGAACTGTAGTTGGTAGAACAAAGGACAACCTCAAGCGGTGGGGAATGCTCAGGCAGGGAGACTCATTATTGTGCGACTGTGGAGACCTGCAGACCCCCTCACACCTAAGATCCTGCTCCATGTGCCCAGCAAGCTGCACATCTCAGGACCTAATGCTGGGCAACACACGAGTTATCGCTATTGCCAGATAATGGGCAAAAATAATTTGACATCGCTGACACAAAAAGAAAGACATTTTATTAAGATTAAATGATTTAATTTATTAACAAGTATTTTTTATCGACATTTATTAATATCACCCTATTGCTAACATACACACAACCTCCAACGTAGAGCATTTTTGAGTACACTAGAAGCCTGTAATCCTTTGCTGGTACTCTCATGTGTGTTCATACAGATTAGATCGAGAGATTTGAAGCTTGGTCTCCCTGTTCAAGCTCGGCCGCGGGCGCTCCGCGGCCATGGAGTGGACACAACTGAAAATGGGAAAACTTTGCTTTGAGTCCCCGCGGCGCCGGTGTAGCCCCCTTAATGAAAACTCCAATTAGCCGTGCGTTGTCCGGTACGAGGGCCGACATTACTGCCACAGCTCACTTTTTAATTCGATTTTGTATCCGATACAAAGACAATGTTTTAAAATCATACAATTTAATGTTTTAGTATTTTATATCTTTTCGATTTTTCAAGTCCTTGCAGATACAAATATTGTAAAAAAAATAGGATAAGATTTTTTTATTACCTAATAAGCCAATAAAGACTTTTACAAATATTTAACAACTAATACAAATCAAAAACAAGCATTTGAGTGTAATTCTTGTATAAAATTTCTCCTGCCAATTAATCAGAGAAAAATAAATAAATATTTATTTTTAAATGATATTCCTTTGTCTAATTTACTATTTATTACGTTATTTAATTGCGACTAGAGTTGTTTTACACGTTTATACTTACTTAACAATCCATTTTTCAGACGGAGAAAATTCCTTTATAATTTTTGTTAAAATATATTATTTTGAATTTAATTTCTACCAACACTATTGCCTACATGTTTCTAAGCATAGAATATCACTCATTCACTCATTGTTTTGTTGTCGCTGGGTCGCTGTCGCAGCACCAGTATGTGGTTGATCAGCCCATTGTAATCAAATAGATCCTGCCCTAAATGATGCATGCAGAGTCGACACAGGCTGCCTCAAACCAACACCCATTTCTAAACTATACCCCTTGGCTGGTATCGCACCACCAAACATAAGACGCAAAGTCATATGCGCCGAAGAAATGCGTAAGGCAATCAACAACCGTCCCACTGATTGTATAATCAGATACCCCCAACACCCAGACTGAAGTCGTGAAGCAGCTTTCTGAGATCCACGCTACCTCTCACATCCAGCCCTGAAAATGAGACTCCATCTCTGGCAACAAGTCGCATCAGAGAATTTCATTACTCCAAAGGAAGGCCTCACAACTGGCAAGAACCTTGACTGGCGGACCTGGAAATCCCTGAACAGATTAGAAACCGGAGTTGGTAGAACAAAGGACAACCTCGAGCGGAGAGAGTCGTTATTGTGCGACTACGGAGACTTGCAGACCGCCTCACACCTAAGATGCTCCATGTGCCCAACAAGCTGCACACTTTAACACCTAGCTAGGCAACACACGGGCCGTTTGCTAGATACTGGGCAGAAATAATTTGACATCGCTGACACGAAAAAGAAGATCCACTCATTCATCAATATTCCACATTCTATTTTACCTGCTTAAAGTACATGTGACAATTCTTCGCTCCAGAAAATAATGCATGTGATGGTTTATTTTCGAACATGATGCTTTTTTATAACTAGTGCAAACGCGCTACAATATGAACATTATTAAAATGAAAAATATTTTTGTATGAAAGTATAAGAATAGGAAACATTTTTTGTCTATGAATGAGCTTTTATTAAGTTAGTTTACCGTTGTTTCTTTACACTTTAGTAGTTTTTCGTGTTTTATTTTTGCATGCGATTGTGCTCTTTGCATCCAGCGGCAAGTTTAGTGGCGAAAGTTTTCCCTTCATTTTCTCTTCTTTTCAAGGATTCTTCACTCCTCCTCTTCCTCTCCTGTCCGCGCTCTGTCTCTTCTACTTTAATTGGCCAAAACGAAACAATCCTAATTAGGTATAACACGCCCGTAGATAATAAGAGATGGAGGAGGGGGATACAATCTGGTTACAAGTAGCCAATTAGCCAAATTCAAATACCTACTTCACTATCGCGGCAGAAGGCACTTCACCAAAAAAAGAGAGACATTTTCTTTCACTTTTCCTGAAAAATTTCATCTCCAATTACAGGAGACTTGTTTATTTATAATACACGAGATTTTAACAAAAGATTAAAGCATATTTTTTCAGTGCTGATATTTTTTTTTCACAATCGAGCAAAATTATTGGAATGCCAAAACAAATTAAGATATCAATCTCTATACTTTATAAATAAAATTATATATCCGTAAAACTTACATATATATTCCGTAAAATTTTATTATTAAACATTTATGCTTCATCAGCTGTAGTAAGTATTAATAACTGAAAATAGTAATGAATACTCGTACTTGTAATCATTATTTATTTTCTTTAGTGAAAAGTATTTTTATTTTTTTTAATGTAAACACATACAGGCGAAAACCGACAGATGGTGATAATAATTCTGAATTCTCATTGTGGAATTCTATGAAGCTTACCCTGATGCATATGGCTAAGCGCTGCATGTGGAGTGTTGATCCGTCAACGTCATAGACCCGAGATTCACGCATCATCCTTATTATTATAGGGACTTACTATGAATGGGTGGTCTTCGCGAGACGACTTTCGTCTTCCACCAATTTTAATTAATAGACTATGACTGGCATTTTACGGTGAGGGATCAAATTCACACCAACCGGGGGTATTTTAGAGCTCAGAAATCGATTAAAAATCCTTTTTTAAATCTCCGTCGGGTATCAAACCCACAACATTTAGCTATTCCCGCCGGTGATTTGTAGAATTGATTGATCTATTTCAGATACATAAAACATAAATTGAGAAATAAATGTATGCTTTAATAGTTATAAAAAATAGTTATACAAAATCAAATGTAATTGTGTTACGTTATATTTACATTGACAATTTATAGTAATAGTAATTAAATTACCAGTTAAAACAACTTGCTTTTAAATCGGCCCTAATCCGTCTCCATTATGTTAGCATTTAATCCAGACCGTAAACACAGAGGGTTAGGTTATAGAATAACTGATACACTAACAAACAAAGACATGAACTAACAACTGTAACTTTTCAGGTAAACTAGTCAGTGGTTGAACCTAGTAAGATTTTTTTAAACTTTAAAGTCATTATTAGACGATTTTAGATTATGTAAGTGACCTCATATTTATGTTACTAATTATTCGTCATATTTCTTGAATTAATATCTCGCCCACTTTTGATTTTTTTATGTAAACACACACAACAGAATACCGACATATGGTGATAGGGATGCTTAAGTCCCATCTGTGGATTCTATGACGCAAACCATGTTACATATGGTTAAGCGATGCATGTGGAGTGTTGATCCGCCCACGTCATAGACTACAGCCCGAGATTCAGGCATCATCCTTATTATTACAGGAATTTACTATGAATGGGTGGTCTTCGCGGGACGACTTTCGTCTACCACCAATTTTAATTTATAGGCTATGGTGGCATTTTACGGGTGAGGGATCAAATTCACATTAACAGGGGGTATTTTAGAGCTTAGAAATCGATGAAACATACTTTTTTTTAAATCTCCGTCGGAGATCGAAACCACGACCTTTGGCTTGACCTTTGACCATTGAGCTATACCCGCCGGCTTATATTTATATTTAAGTTATAATTATTATTGTAATCAACTAGGTAATACGCTGCACGTATTCAGTTTTGGGAAGTTCTTTTTTACATTTGATGATACATTCTAATATGTATAATCGTATAATCGTGTCAGAAACAACAGGGTCAGATCCTGTCTGTCCTGAAGTGGGCGACGTCGACGGTGTTTCTCCCGGCCATCATCAGGTTTTGCTGGGTGCAGTCCTCGGACACAGCGCACACTCCAGAAGGTGTGACAGGGTCTGCTTCACGTCGGAGTCACATTCAGTCGGTCCGCTCTAAAACTGCCAGGCTTTTATTTGAGTCCTCGTCTTGGATGCACCGGTCCGAAGTCTGTTAAGGGACCTCCATATATTCCACCCCTGATCGTGTCCAGGTGCTAAGTCCAGATTCGAAGCAATGCAAGTATTCCCCTTAGTTGCGCTTCTCCACATGTTCAGCCGCAGGGTGGCCTCAGGTATCACCAGTTCCGTTATCGACTGTAGGAAACTCCTACTTGATTTGAGCCGTGTGGTTATCTTTTGATACACAAACATAGGGTGGAGTGTGTCGTGGGTTGCTTCGAAGAGCTCCTTCTTGGTGGTGACTTCTCGCCGTTACATTCTAATGATCAATCGTGACTACCAAACTAGTACTTTGCACGCATCGCTCAAAATCACTCCCCAGCTACTTGGCAATAACCGTTGACACATATTTAAAATTTGAACTTTCCACTAAACACCTTCTATTAGTAATTAAATATACACATACTATACATAAAATTCTTTATACGCATCAATTCATTCAGAAAAATATCGGCAGAAGCGGGATGCGAACCGCGGACCTTGGAACCAACCTTTGCCCAGGTTTTTAATACCGCTTAGCACTCTCGGCTATTTCTCCGCCTGAGCTGACACGCGTTACGACTTGTATTTATACCATTGTTATCATCGTTTGACTGAATGATATTGTAATATAGTCAATGATCTATAAAAGAAGATTATAATCCAATTAGAAGAAAAAGACGGTATAGACGCCGTGCAGTGAAGACGTATATACCGTTGCTTTTGTTGTAAACAATAAATCGCACTTAAAAATAAAACTTATAAACATTCTCTAACACCATCAGAAGCGTCATCAAATTCTCTACAAAACGTGCATTATGGTTTATATGCATCTTTAGCGATCGCTCGTTAAACAGCATCGACGCGCAACATCTTTGGCTGAAGATCTCGTGACGTGCCGATGTCGGCCATTTTTTATTTTATTTATATCTCTATGGCAACTCATATGAATCATTTTTCATGTACGAAGTTTTACGCAGAGAAACAATTTGCGTTGTGGTTGATGATAATTTGAAAGATCAGATTTTTTGGACCGAATGTTGGCCGGAATAAGCTAACACCCAGCTAACCTCATCAGGTCAAGCTTGTTAGGGCACTCTATTGTCCTGGAGGTAGTAAATGCCCTCCTAAGGCGGATGAACCTTTATGGTCAACGGCATTAGGATGTGGAAATAAAGGGGAAAATACCACATTAAAGGTCTTAAAGACATCCCACGTATCAGCAAAAAATTATTGCATCTCAAGTAAAATTTTCCGGAGATAAAATAGTCCCCCAATCGGATCTCCGGGTGGGGACTGCTCGAGACAAAACAACCAAGACACATAAGAAAAACCTTCAGCCAACAAGATATGCCACCTGGAATGTTCGAACATTACTGCAGAACGGCGCCCTAGACGGGAGTATTTGCAGCAAGTATTCGAGGACATGAACTGTAGCGCTTATGCTGAGCTGAAAAGGGTTGCGAAGGACCGAGAGGAATGGAGATCGAGATGCAAGATTCTGTTGCTGCAAACCAATCCACCGGATTGATACTACGAAGAAGAAGAAAGAAAAAAATATATTTAATCCACCTTCTATTAGAACTGGCGCAATTCTGTATCAAAAGACATTTTTATGATATTTCTCTACTTACTATATGTCTTACCTCTCATTACATTATATGCAATAATTATCATTGCAGTCAGTTCGCTAATGCGTTCTGTCTCTCGGTCTGTAAAGGGCAAAAGCCAAAGTTCCCAAGCAAAGTTCCCAGGCCGGTCGTAGCAGTTATGAGCCCCTAGCATGTCGTATCAAAGTCCGCCTCCTAAGCGCTGAAATCATTTAATTTATTGTGCATTTGATATTCCGTTTGTATGGGGGAGTACCGGCAGCAAATTGAGTCAACAAAACCGTAACTGGTACAAATTGAAACATATTACTCCGCGGCAGCGCTCGCGAACTGTTCGGAACGGTTATAATTTTCAAATTTGAAACATTCTTTTTTGTCGTCGCGCATATGTTTTTGTATTTTGAATTTTTTCTACCGACCGTTTTGCGAAACGTTTTTATTTCAAATTTGCTAACTTTTTTCAGCCAATGTTTTACGGAATATTTTATTTGAAGTTTGTAAAATTATTTTATGAACATACAATATCGAATAAATTTTATTTGAAATTTGTTAAGCATTAATTTTGTATTTATTAATACGAGTAAATGTAGTTTTATTTTAAAGGTTTTATTACTGATAACATATTTTATTCAACAAGAGATAGGTTTGCCGGCAGGTATAGGTCAATGGTCAAAGAGTTTGCTTTGCAAGCCAAAGGTCGTGGGTTCGATCCCCGATGGAGATTAAAAAAAAAGGATTTTTAATCGATTTCTGAGCTCTAAAATACCCCCGGTTGGTGTGAATTTGATCCCTCACCGGTAAAATGCCAGTCGTAGCCTATTAATTGACATTGGTGGTAGACGAAAGTCGTCCCGCGGAGACCACCCATTAATAGTAAATTCCTGTAATAATTAAAGGATGATGCGTGAATCACGGGCCGTAGTCTATGAAGTTGGCGGATCAGAACTCCACACTCAACGCTTAGCCATATGCACCATGGTAAGCGTCATATAATTGCACAGGTGAGACTAGAATTACTATCGTCATCTGTCGGTATTCTCATGTATGTGCTTACATAAAAAAGTTAATTATATTTAAAAAAATAAGTCCATTATATTTTTAAATAAATTGTATTTCTTGGCTAAACTGCATTAGTATATGAATTTATAAATTTATTTAATTTGCTGTATAGATAATTTAAATAATAGTAGTTATTAAATGAATCTTATTTAAAACTAACCCTACCTATTTGTATCTGTAGTGACATGAACAACATTATAGTCTTGGCTCGGGATATATTCAAAATCTAAAGTTTCTAATATTGAAAAGGTAAGAAGATAGCCAGATTAATATAATCAAATGTCAAAATGACATTACTATTTATCCCTGTCTCAGAAATGATATCCGCTAGTTGCATGCGGTGTACTCAAAATATAATTTCCTAGTTAAAAATACAATTATGTAAAAGCGATTCGCAGTGCGACAGACTGAGCGACTGTTTTTATCGCTCGATATTCAAATCTATTTAACCTGCATTACTGCAATCAATATGCTAATTTATTAAATTAAAGCTTGTTATCTTATATAATAACTTAGTAGATTTAAAGATTAAAATAACAAAAGAAAAGACGGAGAATCCCAAAATAAACATTATCGGATAAAAGTTGTATATATAAAAAGATCCATATTAAAAGTTAAAATTAGCCATAATCAGTTTTGCTCCGACGTCATCATTCAGCTGACGTCGTCAATTTGGGACCGAATCATTTGTCCCGGAACTTATCTTTTGAAGTAAAATAATTAACTCAATCTTATATTCTAATTGTTCAATATAAAAGATTTCATTAATTTTGCTCCAAATCCATCATTCACTATCACTCAAATAAGTAATTAAAAAACATTAAAAAATAAAAATATATTGTTCATACATTTACATTAATTTTTCTAACCGCTCATCAAAACCAAACTGGTATTATTAACAGTAAATTTGAGTAAGTAATTAGTTTTACTGAGAGTTATCATATCTGCATATTATCCAACAGCATCATAGACTGGATACCCATATCAGTCACCCCTTACAAAATCGCTGGTAAAATTTTACGACGCCCATCTGCGCTAGTTGGGACCTTCATCCAGCCGTGCAACGGGCTTTTAATCGTTCGATTACTCGGCCCGAAGATATCGATGGGCAATTGGCCGTCGTGTAATCACCTGGACACCAACAGTTTCGGACCAATTAACTATTATGTACCTGTATGTGTGTGCGTTGTTGTACTATCAAATTGTTATTGGGCGTAAGATTTTATAACACGTCATCGTTATCTCTACTACCCATTGTTCACACAGGTAGCGGTTTTTAATTTATGATTACGTTTATTACTGTAATAAATTGTTTATTGCTTAAAATTGTGGCCTATCTTTGTTTGGTTTATTTAAGCAATTGGTCTTTTCGATCTGTCCGATGTCTTGGATCGGTCACATCATGCGCCACGATGGTCTTCTTCATGACATTGTGGAAGGGATGGTTGAGGGTAGAAACTGCAGATAGCGCCCTAGACGGGAGTATTTGCAAAAAGTGTTCGAGGACATGAGTTGTAGCTCTTATGCTGAGCTAAAGAGGATTGCAGAGGATTGAGAAGTGGAGATCGAGATGCAAGATTTTGTTGCTGCAAACCAATCGAAAGAATAAATTGGAGGTTTATTTGTTTTCAATGATTTTGTATATTACAATATTTTCTTTGCTACTTCAAACTGTGTAATTTCTGCGATTTGTGAATTATTGCGTTGACCCGTATGTGGAAAATTTCTCCTTTCTCTGTTATTTCGCCGTTGTAGGGACCATCTTTAGGTTAGCGCATTACTTTCAACTATTTTTCTTTTCTTCAATATCCGTCCCTAGCTGAAGTATGGTCGCTACAAATTGCTGCTACACAGTTATGTACGCTGCCACTATTGTATTCACGTCCCATAACCAACTCTGCACTCCATGTTACTTCGGTTGCATTAATGCATGATTTCAGAACTTTAACAATTAATCATTACAAATTATAATTTAAGAATTATTGTTCTATTCATTTTTTTTTTAATATCGTATTATTATCCCGTCACTCCTGTATTATAAACATATTGGTGACGTAAAGTTGAATACTAAATATTTGTTTTTTTGATAATTATTATTATATTAGTGCTTTTTTATGTCCGAATGGTCATTCCAAAAGCGCTTCTTTGCATCTCTGAGTAAAAAGGTGGGTCTTGAGTCTGCTTCTGAAAGATGCCTTCGCTTTAAGCTCTCTTTTGCTTTCCGGTAGCGAGTTCCATGCCATTGGTGCCGCGTAGCTGAAAACACGATTGCCAAAGACCGTGCTAGTACTACCATCCGTCAGCTGCAGGGTTCTTCTATTTGCTCTGGCTGATCTGAGTGTCTCTCCCCGCTTGCTTATGCACGCGCTTATATTAATGTTCAATATATCGTTGTAAATTTAAAGAAAACGTATAAACAATGAAGAAAATAAAAATTATAATCCGTTCTCACCTGCCCGCCAGTTATAATTAATTAATTGTGCAATTACGTGTAATCAGCTCTCGTTGCAGCCGCTCCACGCTCCAGGGGGCAGCGGTTGTTCCTTTGTTCCGCGGTGTCAACAAGCGCGCATCCAAGAGCTGGTCAAAAGTTACTGGCCAAAATTATTACGCGACTTAAAAAGATGTGCCAAAAATGTGTTGATCAAAGTATAATTTGGTTTTGAATTGAAAGAGATAAACGCTTATGCATGTCTGCATGGCTATTGCAAATGTCTAACAGTTAATCGTCTAATCTTCAATTTATGAAACACTCACGTCAACACAGTTTTTATTATCCTTTTTATCACTTAGACACTTCTTCCACACATTCTCAATTCATCCTCACTAAACCTTATTTATTAATTAGCGTCAAGCCCGTGAAATCTTTATCAAATATCGCTACAGAATATGTAACGTGTGATAAACAGTTTTTCTAGCACCTTCTTTAACACCATAGGCAGGCTTTATATTGCTGTCTTAAGTTTTTTCTTTCATAAATACCTAGAATATTTTTAACCCTTTCGCATCGGTTATCGGCATATGCCGTCAAAGATTCCCCGACCGTTGACATTGGTTGACGTGATATATCGTTTTGCTACTTTCAGTACTCATTGTGACATCTACGGTAGAAAATTGGAAGTGCATTCATTCCCTTTATCAACCTACATGTATTCTTTACAAGAATCTGTAAAGCATATAAATAAATATTGATATTTCTGTAAACCACATGTGTCAATGCCACCACATGTACGGAGTTACATAATGAACTTTTGTTAAATATAATGGTTTTGTATGCATCATCTGATAGCTAGAGGATACAAGAACCAATATCATATGTGAAAATAGGTCAGATAAGTACATTATTGCTTCAAATACTAGTTTTAGGCAAAAAAAAATGGTTTGAAAAATTCACGCCGAATTCACAGTATAATTTGTATTCCACCGAGCCGTAACGAAAGGGTTAAGAAACAAATTCATAAACTGTTATCAATCTTTTCCATACGCAGCGTCAGCCAACCCGGTTGATTGTTATAGAGTCCTTGGAGGATCAAGATTTTCTCTAGTTATCCTCTTGTGTGTGTTTATTTATTATATAAAAAAGTTACCTTGATAATCATGAAACATAGTAACAATTCTAATAAGGCGGCTTCCTAGCGGATTCCAATAGTTCCGTCCATTTAGCTATGTTTACATGAACATAGTGTGAACAAATGGACTGGTTTTATAATATAATTTAAATTAAAAGTAAAGTATATATTTTTTTTATAAAAATACACTACGCCTTTGTGTAATGTTCCATCGTATTGAATTACTTTTCACACGGTTTAATTGATAAGCAAAGTTTATCTTAATTATGGATAACCTTAACTTGACTTCTGGATAACTGTTTTCCATAATATGAGTAGTATTTAAATTAATAAAAATTACTATAAACAACACATAATTTTCATATTGTATTTATTTAAAAAAAAACATTAACTGAATGATAATAAACGATGCTTAATTTTTGTCTGAGAAATACAAAAACAGATTTCTTAGAAATACAATTAACAATCTTACCACTTGTTCAAAACGTTATTTTGAACATAATTATTTTGTATTAAGCATCCAAAAGTCTTTAAAGTAATTATTATAATCAATCTCTCTATCTTAGATGGAATCTGTCAATTCATACAGTCGGGTACGGAACAGGGCATTGACCATCCAAATAATCTGCCTCTCTATTTAAATTGAAGGGTTCAAGGTCCAAAACGGTATCGAGGATTTTGCGGTGCATGAAATTCAATGTATTAATATTAATTTTATAAATGCTTACTCATGTTGTATACTAAGATATTAAAAGGGGTATATTATCAAATAAATTAGTGTCAACTCAACTCAACTCCGGTCTCTGGATTTATCCTCAGTGCTGGAACCTTGGTATCCGACACTGAGGATCACCAGTTAGCTGATGCTGTAATTTCGGGACCGAGACCTCAGTTCCGGAACACCACTAAATATCTGAATATTTAATATTTATTGATATAAATTTTATTACATAAGTTTTTTTAAAGAGTTCATACAGTTTACTGTCAAAATGGTCATAATCCATTATATATATAAATATATTATATGGTTTCTTAGCTGTTAAATAGTATAGTCTCTCATTAATAGATAAAATTATATATTTTTTTGTTGATTTATTGTAGCTAATATGTCAATGGATATTTGAATATTGTAAAATAACACAATAAGAATAGTTTTAGCAAGAATAAACATATTTTATCAAAATAATTATTAGAATGTATTTTCTTAGATTATTTTATAATATTATATTCTTAAGGTATATGATGGATGGCGTTAAAGTTAAATATCATTAATATATATTTACGTTACCTTTTAAATATTCTTTGCAACGGCGGCAAGATGACAAATGTGGTAATTTGAATTGAAAAAAGTGCAAAATTTAATCTTGTTTCCGACTTTCTGCATTGAAGATTGGAGTTTGCAGAAAAACTGCGTTTCGGACTAGTGGACACCTGTTGTGGTTTACGGACGATGAGCAAACGCTTTGAAGTCTAATTTAAATTATTACTCGTTTTTGCGACAGACGACATAACTGTTCACCAGGTAACTGGACGATTTAACTATGGTCTGAATCTGCCTCTTAACTGAACGTTAAATAACTAGGTGATGGAACAATTCGACTATGGTTCTAACAAAAAAAATGTGTACTCCCAGATGCAAATTAATTAAAGATGCATTATTTGAAGGAAGGTTTTTATTTGTTTCAGGTACGAAGCAGCCATTTTTACACCGTCATTGGACCTCTTCCAAATTTAAAGTGGTACGTTTTTTGGGTTTATTTTTATTTTTAATTTAAATATATTTTAAAACGAAACAAATATTTATCGTTCTAATTTTTTTTTATACAAGATATAGTTAGAGGTTATATTATTTAAGCCAGATTAGAATACCACACTCACAAAAAAATGATTTTTTACTCACTTACTTATTTTTTATTGATATTCTCTCATTGAATGCTTTACATATAAATTGATTCATAAATATTCCATATTTTCTTTTAAGCTGTGGCAATTGGTTTATAAAAAAATGCCCCCATTAACCTGTTCGCATCGGTACCCGATAAATGCCGTGTAAGATTCCCCTACCATTGACATCGATAGCCGTGATTTATCGTTTTGCTACTTTCATATAATAGTTTTTTAAGCATCCTCTGATAGCTAAAGAATGCAAAAACCAATGTGAAATATGAAAATAGACCAGATTAGTACATTTATGCTTCAAATACTAGTTTTATAATTGACAGTATAATTTGTATTCCACCGAGCCGTAATGAAAAGGTTAATTTGTGTCAGTTTATGCTCTCTTGCAGCATTCAAAGTACATGAACCAGGTAGGTTAACCTTCATCTCTTGACCAACTGTAGGATAGAACGCTGCAATATCCGCTTATCCAGTACATAATTACTGCCAAATCAACCATTCTAATCCCACTTTTCTTCGAAAACACCTTTTCTACAATATTACTTTATGACTTTAATAGATATTTCGTTAGACAAAAATTATTAATTTATATTATTTCGATTTTTTCGATCGATATTTCTTGGTGGAATTCCATAATATCAGATATAAAATAAAAGATCAGATAAAAAATATTTTGGTTTTGCTAAAATTATCTAGAATTTTTACTTAAGTGCATTTTGATGTAAATGTTTATTGTTTTTTAATGGCTTCTGTTATTATAAATATTATTTTGTTGTGACATCAATAAATTTCCCTATACATTAATGTTTTCCAAAAACCACATATACCCATCACACAATTCATATACACCTTTTCGCTCACTCCTTTGCTTTATATAGAGCCAACAATTTTTTACTAATTAACTTGAAAATGGCCATCTGACCTGGCTGAAACATGTCGTCAAAAAAAATTTATGTGGAATAAATTCTAAAGAATCTTTTATTTTGTATCGGATTAATATATATTGTGATTAAAACCTTCTAAATTATACAGTATAGAGTATCAAGTTTAATTTTAAACAAATTATGGTCACCACATAATTTTAAAGTACGGGGGTTGACTTCATAAAATAATAATAACGGCAAAAACGGGGTCCAAGAGGTGGAGGGGTTGTTAGGAGTCAGAGGGGGGAAGGCTTCGCTACAACAATTAAATTAATTAGACAAATCTTTATGACACTCAAATTCCTACTGAATTAACAATAAAGGCAGAAAAGGCTTTACGGCAGGCCCTTTCAAAGCAAAAGTTAACAATTTTCCAATTATAAAAATAATTTATTTATACGAGTTTTATTTTTAACGTGCTGCTAATATTTTAATTAATTAATTTAATCAAATATTAATCGATAAAGTTTATAACCATGAGATAGACCTTAATTTCCTAAAGTAATTTTACCCTTTTAGTGTTTAATATAATTCTTGGATTATTTCTGCTAATACTACCTAATCATCGGGATGATATTACTGTAGAGTTTAATTGAAACTAGTCATAATTAGAAGAAGCGCAATATCAAAATGAACATTGCATACAAAGTTTTAAACCGCCAACATCATTACATGACAGTTTAAAACTATATGTAATCCTCTAAATATATTTAAACTTTTTCAAGTGATAACTGGATAGTAAAAAATGACGTTCGCCTACCATTTCAATCGATAGATTGACTATGACAGACGTTTTTAGGTATGTGGAGTAAAATTAATATTTAAGCTTATTAGTAAGAGCATTTCAATGACTTATATGTAATATTACTTACATATAAGCTATAAGGCATTTATTATAATATACCTTGTTTTTTAAATATTTTTACATTTACTTAAAAAGTAACCAATATTAATTGTATTTATATAATGTGTCAATTCAAATTATGTTAAGTTTATATATTACAATTTCACATTCATTGATTCAGTCATTAGCGTATCCTAATAATGTAAAATGTTAATTAATTTTTAAATTAAAATCTGAAAAGATGCATGTTACAAATATACAGTTATTTATATTTACGTCAGTTTCTGTATAAATATGTATGAATTAAATTGTTTTTTTTTTTGTGTATGTTAGGATGTTATGTATAACACATTGCACCCTAATTTTATTGTGGCAAGGAACGCAAGACTCATTATTTGAAAATAACGTTTATATATAAGCTAGGAGAGGTACACGTGGATATAAAAACAAGTCAACGAATTACTGAGGTGTGCGAGAAATTGAAATTTCGCCACACTTCTTGAAAATTGCAGATTCATTTGTATCTCTATGAGGAACGGCATAAAAAATGTTATTGGTATTTGAACTTTATTTTTCACAATACAATCAGGTGATTTTCTCACTGTGTCGTTAAATTAATTCGGCACCCCCTCATGATAATAATTCGGCGCGTTAAGGTCTCGCAATAATGAAGGCAAATTAAAAAGCATGTAAAGCTCGCGACCCAAACAATTAGCAGAATACTTAAATTTTGCAATTTGCCAACACACTGCCCCTTGATGTAGGCGAAAGCACGCACACCAACTGACGGGACCTATAGACGTAATACAAATTGTATACTTGTAGAATTCAACTCTCTTTTTATACCTTTAATATGTTACATGTTATTAAAATTAAAAATATATCACGTATAATATATATAGTATCCGTAACGTAATTGTACTTCTGTTAAGGTCATTAGTATTTTCCTTATTTTTGCTTATCCCCGTCTTAGGTTAATATAAAAGTTAACGCATGCTAGAGACCACAGCAAATAAAAATCGGATATTTAGCAATTAATTAAATTTATTGGTTTTTTGCATTGTATTAATTAAAAATCGTGATAAAAAGACTGTATAAAAAGGACGTTAAATGGACCAAAAATAGTCTTAGAATACATCTCTTTTGAACATTTATACTAGCCAAAATAGTACAAAGATATAACTGAGTAGTATATATTTATGTAAGAAATTATAAATTTTATCACATTCAAAGATTGAGATGAAAAAATATATTAATACAATTCTAAGTTCCGATTATTTATAGATATAAGCAAGATATTTTGCGCTTAGATCCATTATGTCTGACAATATTTAAGTGGATTTTTTTTTGGGGCCTGAGGCCCCGGGCCGGTCGCCTTATACCTGCGCTACGGGAGAACTTACCAAGGCATTGTTTTCAGAGTACTTTCTCGTTATACAAGTAACGGGCTTTGGTGAGCAACACCAAACGTGGGTGTAAAAGTTAGTAGTTCAGACGTTAAAATTTTTACTTTTTGACTTCTTCGCCGAAGGTCACCGAGTATACAGAAAATGCATGCTAGTTGGGCTCCGTAGATACGAGGCCGACATATCCAACCGGTCCAGGCTTCTGTTGGATTACGCTAAAGAGCCTTTCCCTACTTAAATTTAATATTGGGCGATGCCACAGAACGTGTTCAGCGTCCTTCAAGAGGCTACCACATGGGCAGTCTGGACTATCAACGATTTTATGGATGGATAATCTTTTTAGTTGATGAATAATCTACATTTTTGAGGAGGTAGTTTGATTAACCCGACGCTTTTAAGTATTAAGAAGCTTTAATGCGGTAAATTATTACCAACCGTTAAGTGAGGGTGCAGCATTAATTCTGCATTAATTTTGCATTAATTATAGCTAATATTAAATTATTAATTATGTTATTACCTTAATTCAGGCACTTATTATTACTATTTAAATTATATGAGCCATTCCTTTTAATTAACAAATTTGTATTTAAATTAATTCGGAACGCTAATGGATTTCGTTTTGGATAACTGTTAGTGTAACGCTTAATCTGATAACGTTGTATTGTTGTCTATTACGCATTAGACATTTTCTTCATTAGCGTTTTTTAAATTAATTCTAAGAATATTTTCAAAGCATTTATGAATCAGTAAAATTTAAATATATTTTACCTTAGGCATAACTCGTGGCAGAGTATCGTGGCAATAATGATCTCGTATGATTGTGAATCTTCTCTAATTTGTGCGGTCAGATAAATTGTATGTAGCTTTAAAAATACATGTACATATCGGTAGTCCATTAAATCGTTCAAATTTACCGAAAATAAATTTATTAGGCATTTTATATATTTTTTCAATATAATGATACTGATATCAGCTTAATATTACTCTTTTAGGCTGATGCCGTAAAGCCTCGAAAAACGATCTTCTGTATCTTATTTTGTTCGCTCGCCTGACATGCATATATAATGTTTTTAATCGTATAATGTTGCACGGCGTTTGCATGCGCCATCTTGTTTGTTATGACAGTTGGTCCATTTCATGTTTAGCACTGTCATAATTACTTCGGATGTCTGCCGCCATGATTTGGCGGCGCTAAAAATGTCAGTGCGGACAGGCAGTCAGTCGAAACGCGCCCGCCATCGTTATGGGAGCGCCTAAGGGCGTCCCTATAACAGGCGAGGTTATTGACAAATAAACGAGTAATATGTCAAACAGAAACAAGTGTTTGTATTGTGAACCTGATTTTGCATCCTTCATTAAGTAAATGGAGGTCCTAAATGGAAGAGGAGGATATCAATACAAATAAAAAGTAATTATCATTTTAAATCACTATTATCGATTATATTATATGATATTTACTTTGCAAGGCTTTTAAGCTTAAACTTTTAAGTACGAGTATCAACTCAAAAGCGGATTTATTTTTGGAAGTCCCCCCACTAGAATTTAATATTGTATTATAATGTATTTTGTGAAAATTATCACACATTACTTTTCTTTATTATTTTTTGTTTTACTACGATCTTATTTTCAAAAGTTTTACATTTTGATGTTTATTATGTTTGTCAACACTCTTAAAAGAAGCTATTTAATTTGATTCATATTATACACTATAAATATTTATTTAATGTATCAAGTTGTAAATGATAAATAAATTTATATTCGATGGAATAATAAATTTAATGACTTAGTAAATATTGTTTTATACATATGTCTTCAAAATAATATAAAATTTGTATTCATCGTTTTCGCGTAATATTTTTACACGCTTACAAGAGTAACACACATAATAATAATCAACACATTCCCACGTACGTTCGTCAACGTGAACGTAAATTGGCGCGAATGGCGTGTGTTCAGAAGTCGCTCGAAATTAAATTTGCTATCATCAGCGATTTCAAACAATTCAATTAATTAGGCCGTTAACTGTTAATTACGTAACTTCACACGGAGGTGGGCGGCGCCTACCTGTTAACCCGCCGTCCCCTGCGCCCCCAACGCCCCCTTCCGAGTCACCTTAAGCATCCCTGGAGCCTCCACAGCCTCCCAGCTTTTAACTTAACCCTCGTCTTTGCAAGAGCCCAAAAACTTGATCACCACCTTAATGCGATACCGGTCGTAATGTATATTCAGGGATATGCTCGTACTTTAGATTTAAGTAGTTTACTACTGAACTAAGTTCGAATCTTGCTACAAATATTAAGATGTCAATTAGAGCAGCTATATTACTTAATGTTTTATATAAATAAGGTTAGTCACCACACCATCTCTCCACATACCCTCTATTTCACTATCAATTCTGAGGATTGATTTGTAGTAAGAAAATCATACATATAGTTATTTATTTCACTCTGTTGCGCTCTTCAAATATTACATTCTCAATTTTGTCATAATTATTTGAATACATATTTCAATAAGTGATCCTCGATAAGCGTTATCCTTTCATTTATATTTTTCTAATGTACTCGTACTTTTGTAATTTTGTGTCGTAATATGATTATTTATATTATTTTGTGAAGTTAAGTAACCTGTCTTGTACTGTATTGATATTCTTTATTTTTTATTTTTTTGCGTTTTTTGTAATTAAAGTAAGGTAATTAGTTTACTTAGAGTTTTTCCTGTGTTTGAATCGGATTAGAGAACTGTTGGTCTTTATAACAGCTTCCATAATGTGATTTTCTCATTCCTTTCATTATATTTATATTCTACAATTCCGCTATACTAAGATTATATACGTTCTGGTTTGTGAGTCCCAGAGTATCAAACGCTAATGTAGATGGTATATAATGAGTTTTATTAAAATATGCTAGATAACTAACAAAACACGTTGACATCAGCATGATGTAGTCCTTGCTGACTGTTACCGAAAGCCTCGACATACAATCTTTCGTCTCTTAATTCTGGTCGCTTGTCATGCATTTAGGTGCGCCGTGTTGTCATTTTGGACGGTTCCGCTAATGAGTATGTTAGTTAAAAACACCACCGCTCGTGGCGCGAGCGAAAGGCGAGACAGAGCGCGGAGATTGGAAGTCGGTCTCCACCCCTTAGCGAGACAAGGTTGCATTGCGGCCACGCGGCATGTCATCCCGCGTGGTCGGAAGCTAGTAATGTTAATCAATGTGTTTCCAAAAGAAAGTCTTTATCTTTGTCTGCTGACATGCTCCTCATCCTGCCCTCACGCGACGGAATAACTCCCCTTTTTGAAAGAGGAGGATGTTAACTTTTATGTTAAAAGATACCCTTGGCCACTTCAATGTACTGTTCAGTACAGATGGTAGTAGTCAATACATATTCTTAGCCTATCTTAGCTTCCCACACTCCCACACAAAATACTATATAAAACGTTATATAGTCGATGCTATTCTTACATATTACTGCTAATAATTTTTTAAAAATTATATAAGACAAAGCTTTCTAATAGCGGTTTGTGTTGGCAATATGATCTTTATTGTAAGCTGATATGTTATGGATAGAATACATTAAAAATATAAACAACCAATTCCTTCGCAGGTATGTACGCATTGTTAACACAAGGGTTAACTCCCCACCGCCCCTCCCGGGTCCTCTTTAGATACCTGCCCCAAAAGGGCCTTTGCTCCACTAAATTGGGCCCTTAATTATTTTCGTCAAGTGCCGCGTAGGTGCCTTGCGCCGGGAGTGTACCGGGGAGTGTACCGGCGAGTGTGCCGTGTGCCTAATCCGGAACTTGGGACATACGTCTGGGTTAGTTAACACACTCGCAACTAATTGACGCGCCTCTTGAAGACTTGCTCAAAGATTTTTAATCAATGCGTGTTAACTACTCGGGTAACCCTCCTCTTTGTTCTTTAACACTTTGAAAAGTGAAGATTTTTTGGGTTTAAATTATTCAATTTGTTATTTAAGTAATATGTTGAAGACGTCTTATCTACGTAGAGTAACTTAAACAGAGTATGTTCTATATTTGTAATAAGTTACATAATTGCTTCTTAGAATTGGGTTATTCTTAAGTTGAGCCACTCCTTAGGACAGAATGATTCAGGCCTCGGTAACCTTAGGCTAATCACCTGATTTCCTTAAGAAAACGATTAACAAATTACCAAAAACTAATTCTCGGATACTAAAACTACCCTTTATTCAAGTAATTGGACTTTTGTGATGGAAGTTGTCGGGAATCATATATGTTCCCAAGTGAACCTCCAGATACAGATACAGATACAGATATGTCCTAGAACGAGAAATAGGCAGCTGATAGAACCAAGTAGCGGCAATTTCTGGTGACCATGTGTTCCATATATGGAACAGATATGGAAAAAAAAATGCTCCTTAATTGTAGCATATGTAAGTTACGAACTGCAGCTGCTAAGCTCTGAAATCTGCCATACTCTTTGCTTTATTTCATCTATGTTCTACCTCCAGAACCTTCGCCAAGTAAGTTATATATATAGTTTCCAATAGCCGTATCCGCTCCCTAACCTCGTTATTCCTCACAGAATCAAACCACCACACCCCTAGTAATCTATAGTACGCAAGCGTCTATTCTTAAAACTCATCACACTGCTGGCGTTTAGAGCCAATAATAAACAATAAAACATATTATATATATAGATATTAGCTAGATATAACTCCTTTAGGCTGATGCCGTAAAGCCTCGAAAAACGATCTTTTTTCTCTTGTTTTGTTCCCTCGCCTTACATGCACATCTAATGTTAATTGTATTAATTAATATTAATTGTATAGTGTTAAGCGGTGTTTGCATACGCTAAAAATATTTGTAATGACAGTTGGCCCATTTCCTGTTGTATGACTGTCATCTTGGCGGTTGGCAGCGCCGAGATGTCAGAGCGCGCTGTCAGTCAGAACGCGCGGGCAGTTATTAGTTGAAGTTCGACTCGCCACCGTGATGCGCTCGCGCCTAAAGGCGTTCGCCTTCACGGGCGACGTTTGTGACAAATAAACGCGTAATATGTGAAACAGAAACAAGTGTTTGTATTGTGAACCTGATCCTGCATCCTTCAGCAAGTAAATCGATGTCCTAAATAAGAAAGGAGGATATCAATATAATGAGTTAAAATAGTAATTATGAATTTAATAACAAAAAAAAAGTAAGTACATGCGGCTTGTGCCGGCATCCATTACGCCGAGAATAGGTCTTTGTTTATAATTAAAATTCTAAAAATTATAATATTCCGGCCCGTTACCTTTTGACCGTGAAAGATGCACATTGTCTTATTCAAATGGGATCTCCCGCGCTTTGTTCCGCGCGGGCTCGAGCCAATTTATTTTCTCATCGCTTCTTTAATAAGAGTAACGAGATACGCCAAGAAACAACATCAGGGAAAGCCTAATGTGCTTATAATTAAAATATAAACATTACATTTCCATTTGTTGCGAGCCTCTATAGAATAGGAGAAGCTGAGCTCTCTAATATTCACAAACAAAGTATCAACCTTCGCCAAGTCGTCTACATCTAGGGAATGTAAAAGTTATGACTGTTTGTACGAGTATTACCGGTAATTTGAGAATATTTTCAGTCCAATTACCGTCAAATATTACATATTTTAGGAAGACAATAAATAATATACTTAATGCATACAAATAAACGTAATAATATAATTATTTACTGAGTGGTGTGTACAAAAGATGATATATTTCACGTAAGGGAGGCCCAATTCAGACATGAACTCCACGAGTTTCTTTGGAGGAATAATTTGTTAGCGTCATCTGTTTGATGAGCATTGGGAACTTCTGATGCTTGTCTTAATTACATCGTTCTTAGTACTTAACCATAAGTACCTGTATTTTTATGTATTCTATTTTTTTATTTTTGGATTAATTCTTATTGTACTTTAGAAATAAATTGAGCTCTTCAAATTTGTAATGTTTCTGTAATGGAAAAAAATAATTTAAACTGATTAAAGGGTTCGATAGTCATCCGAATGATCAGCGGTTCAATAATAAAATAAAAATGAAGATTAAAACATAAATGTTTTCAATCAATTTATAAGCTTCAAGATGTACATAAACATAATTATTTAAATCCACTCTTGACGTTACAAAATAAATAGAAACACTCAAGTGGCAATGGACATGAAAGGGAAGACATGTGTTGGAAAGGCGCCCAAGAACTGGGAAAAAGAACACTTGAAAGATGGACCTATGATGTCGGAAGAATAATAGAAAGAGGATGTTTGATGCGAAAGGCGAAGGATCGAAAGGAATGGAGATTCATGCAAGAGGCATACGTTTAACAGTGGATAAACACAGGCCGATGATGATTTTATCCAAAGTCCTAAAAATTAAATATCTTTCATTCGGAAGTTAAAAGTTTTTAAATATTATTTTATAGAATGTAGGATATTAAAATACACATTTTATGAATATTTTTGAATTATACTCAATTATTATTAGAGTATTTACCTAAAATATTAATAGTTATTAATATTTGTAATGTCTTACATTTTTGCCACGAATAGCTTGTAACTACTTTCAGTCATTTTAAGTACGAGTTTTTGATATTTTCTACTGTCCGAATTTGAATAAATATAATTTGTTTTACTTTATTTTTATTTATTTTTAACAGAACGCAGTTCCAGGGTACATAGATTAATTCAAGGTACATAGATTAAAGCTAGGTACATAGTATACATAAACATACAATACATACAAAAGAGACGAAAAAAACATAAAAGAAGAAGAAGATGACACGTGTCAAAGATCACAGAGATCTAGGAGAACAATACCACCGACAAAAGAGGAAAAGGATGTAAGAAAAGGATCGAGGTTTGCTGGTAGGCCATTTAGGAGCGCCATTGCTGTTGTACTAAATTGAGTGCTCGAAGCTTCACAAGTATCAACTGGGATCAAAGACAATGGATGGTTACGAGCACAGGTATACTTATCTTGAACGTAGAAGTTAAAAAATTCAAGAATCCCAGGTTTGTGAATTGCACCGCGAAGAAGAAGGAATTAATTTACTTAAATATATATTAACGGATCATGCTAGATTTTGTTGACTATAAATACCTATATTTTGTAATTTAATCTTCTCCCGCAGGTAAACCCAGAGAGCTCTACAGTTTTTTCTCTCTTCTTCGTACAACTGATTTAAATGCTCACTAAAAAGTCGGGTAAAAAAACATACAATACAATTATGTACCGGTATATTCATTTAACTATATTGCCATCCCTAGCTATCTTACTAATTACAGTTTTAATTAATCATCTCTGGCTTATTATTGTATGTAACTTTTATCTGTTTTAATTCAAGGAGATTTGTGGCTTAATTCGTGAGCGATATCGGGTGTAATTATTTATTTTTTGTTACTAATAAAGGCATCAGAGTGTTCGTTAACTGAAAAACACAAATTACATCCAGCGCAATTTACATTTTAATGTTGTCGAACAATAAGCAACTTTGATGAGAGACTGCAACGTTATAAAGACGGACATGTTGGTAGATTACAAAAAACAAGACCTAAGAAATATGTCTCAATTAAAACTAGAATTAAATCATCCACCTTTGATTAATTTTTGTTACGATGCATCACTAAAATATGAATCAATGTCATTCAACATTTGGTATTGTTTCGATTTGATTGTTAAGGTAATAAATAATAAACAGTACAAATACTTTATTTTCTTTTCCCTTGTTATAAAAAATATAATTAAATTTTTTATATCAATTTCGCTGCCATTTTCGGTACTTTGTTTTGTATATATAGTATAATGCTGACTATAATGTCTCTGTATTATCTAGATTCTTGTATTTTGGCGTCACACCAAAAGCTTTTGCAACCGTATAGTGACATTTAAACTAAAGGGTCCGCCATCTAACGTTTTTTTTTTCAACTAGCGTATATTTCGTGAATGGTAACACTTAGCTCATGTCTGATTTGACAGATAATTAGTTTTATCTTTCCGCTAAGCGAATATGGTTGTGTATACGCTTGAACAACGATAGGAAATATTGCGACATTACTTTGAAAATCATGGTAATGTTGCAGAATGTGTGCGAAAATTGCGTACGGATTTTGGAAGAAGAGAATCACCGTCAGCTCCGTATGTTTGTTATCTTGTGAAAAAAGTGAAAAAAACTGGCATCCTCATCGATAAGCCAAAGCGTGAAAAGCCAAAAACAGTGCCTACACTCTAGAATATTGATGCTGTGGCATAAAGTGTGCGTGAAGCGCCATCAATGGCGCTTCCATGCGGCGCGGTCATGTTGAACGAATTTTTGTTCACAAAAACTGAAGAGGAGGATATTGGCAACATTTGGTTTCAACAGGACGGCGCTACGTGCCACACAGCCGAAGCTACACTCGATGTTTTGCACCCTGTTTTAAAAAAAAAAAGTTATTTGGCGGACCTTGTAGATTCCTGTGTAGAATACGGTGGGTATGATGCTTTGACTTTTGAGGAATGATGAGGTGAGAGAACAGACAAAGTGATCTTTCATATTACAGTCGTCAAAGAGACAATCATTCTTGAGTCAAAAAATATTAATTTAAGCATCCGCAAGGAATTTGCCATAACATTTGTTTGGAGCATCTTGATGTACGGCTGTGAGACATGTTGCTTATCTGAAAGTGATAAAAAAAGACTAGAGGCCTTTGAGATGTGGTCATACATAATAATTCTCGGAATTTCCTGGAGAGACCACGTCACGAACAATGAGGCTCTCAGCATAATCAAGGAGGATAGGCGCCTAGTAAGAACCATCTCTGAGAGGCGAGCCCGATGGATTGGTCATATCATGCGCCACGATGGTCTTCTTCACGACATTGTGGAAGGGATGGTTGAGGGTAGAAACTTTAGAGGGCGCCCTAGACGGGAGTATTTGCAGCAAGCAAGGACATGAGTTGTAGCTCTTATGCCGAGGTGAAAAGGACTGCAGAGGATCGAGAGGAGTGGAGATAGAGATGCAAGATTTTGTTGCTGCAAACCAATCCACCGGATTGATACTAGGAAAAAGAAGAGATTGGGAAATGTAGTTCGGATGCTACAGGAGAGCAAGAACTACACATAAAATGTACTCGGTGAAGCTCTGGGAGGCAGAGCTAATATCATATAAGATGAGGACCATGGAAGTTGACAAACCCTTGTGGTGGCAGTTTGTAACTACCACCAACTTAATAATAATTTTCATCCTTATTTATGTTTAATTTTGTTTAAAAACATATAAAAAGACCTTTTTTGCGGGCGTTGTAACTAGCAACAGAACCTTCTTAAAACTCACCCTCCACATGTCAAGTCCCCACCCCAGCAGCCTCCGTCATTAAGACCCAACGAGTGTAGCAGCCTCCCACTTAGCAGCGTGAAAATTTAAGATCGTAATTTTATAATTATCCTATAAACAATTAGAGAGAGCCTTTCAGAGATGTAATGTTAGAGTGTTATGGGATCTCACAGACTCCCCCTCCCACGCTAACGAGCCCCGCCCCCCAAGCCGTGTCTTAATTGAAGCAAATATAATTAACGCGATAATTCAATTAATTACGCAAATACTTTGTTGATCATCTTAATAAATATTAATTATTTCGTGCTTTTATGAAACACTATCTTGTTCATCGAGGCTTGTTGATGGAAGCAGAAGAGCCTTTAACGGATAGCTTCGTTTAGAACTTTTCCGCACGTGGTTCTCGATTCACGCTTGTGTAGCTTTGTTCAAAATAATTAGCGGATTATACATATTCATAAATGGTTTTTAAGGTCAAAGTTCAAATCTGAAAACGCTTTATATTTTTAGCTTCAACATATTTGAAGACATAATAACAAATTATACTGAATTTTTCCTACTTCCTACATCATGCGATGTTCACACGAATTAAGCAGATGAATTAGCTACTACCAGCTGAGTAAATAAGAAGCCGTTATTGTTACTTGCCACGAAACATTTGCTACAAATTACCGCTACATATTTCTATCAGATGCTTAACGCTTAATGCATTCCCTTGCTTTAATAAGTCCAACAAGTACATAGTACTATACTCGGCGGTCTCTAAGACGATAGTCCGAAAAATGAAGGAAGTTTCTTTAAGAGATTGTATCTACTGTAGGTCCACCTGGGAATATAAATAGTTCTCGACAGCTACTTTTCTGAAAGACTAGATAACTGAAGAGACCGCTGTAGTATCAGTGACATGTTAGCAAGTAATCGGAATATATGGCTGAGGCTTCCAAGGTCTTGCCCCATTTATCCTAAGGGACAGTTAAATCCTTCCTACTCGTCCAAGTATGCGTCCATTGTTGCTTAACTTTGGTAATTGAACAAGAATTGCGCTTAAAATTATATTTATGCTATTGTTGTGGGCGTTTCTGGTTAACACATTGATAAAATGTGCGTTAATCTATCTTATGGTTCGTTTTAACTGTCTACATTGTAATATAAAAAGCTGCTTTAATTTATTTTGAAAATCTAAATTTATGATCATATTGATCATGTATAAACATTTACAATATGTTCAATTTGGTTAAAAATAGCACCAATATTTCGGATATAATGCTTTTTACTCGTACATGCAACACGTATTTAATTACGTTTTTATTTACTAACCACTAAAAAAAAATCTCTTGAATTAAATCTCATGGCTGATGATTATCACATGCTCTCATTACATCTCAACTCCTCGCCAGTTTTGTTTTATCAAATATATTATTAACCATCAACCTTTTATTGCCAACATTAATCTTCGTGAACGTTTTTATCAGCGGACGCTTAATATTACAATGAAATGTATCATAATTGTTTTCAAGATTACTCGGGCCGACTAATTATTCTTAAATTACGTTATATTTTATGTATTATATAACCATTTTAATTGCATTACCTGGATAGGTAAGCCTTAAATAATGTAATGTAATGTAAAATATATTAAATAGTATAAAGCGTATCTCATTGCGTAAATAAACTAAAAAGGTTTCCTTCCGGAAAATGCGTAATATAATAAAAGTCCATAATAAATATAAAAAATCTCATTTTAATAACATTGGTTAAAAATTCAACTTAAATAGCATAGTAAAATATTCAAAGCCTTTTTGTGATACCGATTAATGATGTTTTTTTTTTTACAGATTAAATAAAATATAAGTCGTAAAGTTAAATATTTTCAGTCGTGTAGGAGTACCTAACAATTGATAAATAAGTAAGCAATCATACCATAAAATACTCATAAATACATACTTCATAATTTATTTTGACATCAGCATGATATAGCTCTTGCTGACTGGTACCGAAAACCTCGATGTACAATTTTTCGTCTCTATTTTATGTTATATAGTATTTATGTTCGCTTGTCATACATTTATGTGTCCGCCATATTGTCATTTTGGACTAGTTACGGAGATCGTCTCTTGTAGCGCTGTGCGACAGCCCATCACGGGCTCGCCGTTTGTGTACCGCCCGCGGCGAGAGCATATTGTATTGAGGTTCGGCCTGAATGCTGTGACTAGGTCGGGCAATAAGTTTGTAAAGTTTATCGTAAATATATGTCAAAGTGCTTCCGAAAAGTCCGTGTCTTATCATTCTTCTCCTCATCATGCCCTCACGCGATTGAATAACAATCTTTTTTTTGAGAGAAGAGAATGTTAATTTAAACATGGATTGCACTATTTGTTGCGCTGTTTATTTACTTGGTAAAATACCATGTTTTCGAATTCAATGAAGACCTGAAAGGTCTTCTGAAATGATTGTATATTTATGATAATCTTTATAAATGCTGTGGCTGTCATATTTTTATATTATTCAATTAAAAATATAAGTAATAAATTAAGAAATTATTGATTGGAAGGTATCAACCGATAAACATATAACAATTAATGCAGCTCTGCAAGCTACAGATACGACATTCCGTAGTGAGATCACTTCAAGCATCTGGGGTATTGAATTCTAGGATCGCAAACGTCTTTTATATTACATCATCATCAGCCTGTATCCGTCCACTGTTAAACGTAAGCCTCCCGCATGAGTCTCCATTCTCTTCGATCCTCCGCCATCCGCATCCAGGTCACTACCGCTATTCTTCTTATGTCGTCAGTACATCTTGCAGGGGGTCGGCCAATGCTTCGTTTGCAAGTTTTTGGGTGCCATTCCAATACTTTCGTCCTCATCGACCGTCGTCTCTTCGACAGACATGTCCTGCCCATTGCCACTTGAGTGTGCCTATTCGTTGGGTAGCATCCATTACTTGAGTTCTTCTACGTATTTCCTCATTTCTGATTGTATCTTTCAGCGACACTCCGAACATGGATCTCCCCATAGCACGCTGGGTGACTTTTTTTTTAAGGGTAAGACTTGCTGTTAGATTCCACGTCTATGCGCCATAAGTTAATACTGGGGGGATGCATTGGTTAAACGCCTTAGTTTTATATTACACATACATCGTATTGTTTTAAACTATGTTTTAACGTGGATAATGTTAAGTTGTTCACGGTTTTATTAAAAATAAATAAAATAATTTACCGTCAATATTTTCGACCATAATCGTGTGAAAGCCTACAATCATCAACATCCATCGCATATAACTGTCCTTCTTGAGTTTTAAAAAAACCGAAAAAGACATATACATGTGCGAAATAATAAGATTGATGTTACTAGTTTTGGTGCTTAGTCATGATTGGCAAGACTTAAAACAATGTTACTTTGATGAAATGTAGATCTCCGCAGTGTCCGATTTCGTAGTCCTGACTAATAAAGGTCTTGAACCCTTGTTCCAGCGTTACAAGTGCTGCGAGCGTGTAACAACCTGCGGAATTTCAATCAAGACTACCGCAGCGTCCACCGACCGGCTACCTGGTCAGGTACGGATCCTGAACAGAACCTAGCGAAGGTCGCAGGTCATACGCTGTTCAGGTTGTAACAGAGGTTCCATACATAGTGATGTTCCTTGATCATGAATATTAATTTTACTATGTACTTGTACTGTATACTAGACTTCGCAAGACCAGCAATGAAATGGGATCAGAAAACTTAAATTTGTACAAAGTTTTCATTTATAGTGATGATCTTTGATCGGAAGTAATAATTTTCATACGTATTTTCTGGACGCATTCAAAGGTATTTTTCTCTGAAGTAGTATTTCTACAGTATTCACAGAAAAGAAACAGCATCATATAAAATTCAAGTTCAATTTCATTAACCAAAATATCCAAAAACTCTGCAAAATGCATAATGTAGTGGTTCATCAGTAACACTGGTCAGACTGGTTGTAAAGTCCGCGTAGGACTTACAAGAAGTTGTTTCTCATCCATTCAATCTATAGTTCGGTTCGAGACCCGAGTGGTACTTGCTAAAATAAATAGACTGTCGGAAAGTAATAATATTAAAAAGCTTGTGAATAAATGTTGACTGATTGAATAATAAAAAATAATAATATACACACTCTGAATATATACTATAGGGACATCTATCGTTATATGATAGTAACAATGGTATAAATACAACTTATTCCGCGCATCAGTTTGGAAAGGAGATAGTCGAGTGGACTAGGGTAATGAACAAGAGCAACGGTTTGTTCCAAGGCTCGCGGTTCGTATCCCGCTTCTGCCGATATTTTTTCTGAATGAATTGATGCGTATAAAGAATTTGGTGTATAGTATGTGTATATTTAATTACTTATAATGTAGTCAACTATTTTACGAATTAGAATTTAAATGAAAGGCAAATTTGATTTATTTTCTCTTGCGGCAACCACTCAATTGATGAGGTCTTCCACCACGGATCCCGTCGGGAACCATATATATTCCCAGGTTTACTTAATTGAACGTTAATAGATATTTAACTTTCGAAAATTAATCATCTGATTCTTAGAGCGTTTGTGTATTTCGTTGTATTTGTTTGAAATTTAAATAACTATTTAGATACACACAACAAAATTAAATATTTTATTTATATTATTAATAATTTGATTTAATTTCCTACACGTGTATTGATTTTGTACTTGCGTCATAAATTAACGTTTTAATTCCAACAAAAGCTTCTTTTAAAATATAATCAAAGGAGAATTTAAAGAACTAATTAAAAGTTTTTAATAATTTCTGAAGTACCGACATTATATTGTTGTATACGACACAATAAAATAAGAGTATTGAAATACGTAAAAGGAACATTTTTTAAACATTTATACATTCTTTTATTTTCTCATATCCGTTTTAAATCTGGAACATATGGTCAACACAAATTGCCGCCACTCAATTCTGGTAGTTTAAATAATCCATTTATTTTCCCAAGACATCTTTGTACCCGTAGGTTCATATGATAACATTAGGGTTCGCGACTTCATAGTTGGATGCCGGTAACTTGAGGCTGTATCCAATGCATATTTGTTTAACGGATTTTTTAGGAAGATCGGTTTACTTGATCCACTCTTCTGAAACCTGGACTACTTACTAAATATAAAGATAAAATCAAATAAAAATAATTTAATTCTAAAATTTAAAAAAAAACTCATATAATAATTATCAATCCTTCTTTTCCTCTACCGTTCTCACATTCGCTCCGAAATCGAACATATGGCTACCACAAACCTTCACTACAAAACGCTGTCACTATGTCCCAATTCAACATAACTTTTCAAAACTCATAGATGATAAGGCCAGGGGGCATGAAAATAAGACAGACTTGGTTCTTAAGCTAGCAGCTAATCAAAAGTACATCCTATAAAGATGCTCAAGAATTAGATGCTTATGTGAATGCTTGATTAATATTATATCACGAAGCCTGGTTATTCTGCTCCCAAGTTGGACGACATGGTCGTCTCAAATTTCCGCCTGTAAGTTCATTCAGTCGCAATGGTCTTCACCTGGTAACGTACACGTATCACCTCTGTTTCCCGGAGCTTTCTTAAGTACACTCCATATATAGTTCTAGACAGTGTTCCTGGACGGCAATAGCCTGGAATTCTAAAGAGAAGGCTGTTGTAGTAAAGTCTTTCTTGCGGCTTTTGGAGAACATGAACCAGCCATGTCTTCGTCTTTTAACGTGTGCACTCCCTTATCTTAAAGTCAAAACATCGTTTTATACAGGGACGTGTTCTCATAACCCATGGTTGCTTTGGTTTTTTGAATAACGACAGAAAAAGCAGCGTTTCTTAATTCAAATTTAATTAATCAATTCGCTAATTGTTTTTAAATACCTGGTATGTTACGAGTATATCCTATTCACCTGGCGATGTTTTGAAGCACACGGTAAACGTTAAAATACAAGAAATGATTAAATAATTAAACAATTAAGCATTAATGAAATGAAACTGTGCTCATAATAATAATAAGTGTCTCGTAATCCCTTCGTTAGGGCGGGGGCGGCGATGGGCGTGAGAAGGGGGCGGAGGGTGGTAGTGGGCGCACATCAACCATACATCTAACGGATTGTCTATACACTAATGCCAACGTTTTATTGCAAGCATTAGAAAGCCCCACGTATTTTATACAACAATTATTTTATAACACAAGCATATTGTATTAGCATATATTTTGTCGTAAATACCCAATAATTACTCTGATTTACAAGGATCATTTCATATATGCACTCTTTTTATAATTTGTGAAATAAAAATACAAATAACAACCTCGAGCGGTGGGGAATACTTCGGCAGGGAGAGTCACTATTGTGCGACTGCGGAGACCTGCAGACCGCCTCACACCTAAGATCCTGCTCCATGTGCCCAACAAGCTGCACATCTCAAGACGTAATGCTGGGCAACACACGGGCTGTCGATGTTGACGTCACTGACACGAAGAAGAAGAAGAAGCGTTAAAAAGTTGCGTACTTACATAGTCATCAGTCATTTGAAATAAGGTGATATTTTATGACCTTCCAGTGTCGAAGTCACATTATTCTAGTCACAGGACCATAACTCAAGGGCCGGACAAAGGGCCTTAACGTCGGCCGTAATTCTCTAATTACTTAATGATAATGAAAGGAGACTTTCTTCCCGCAGCTTAAGAACAATAATAATATAATGTCTTCCATGACAGTTTGCGCCATTCTAATGCAAAGTCGGAGCATTCTCCAGCGGCGGTAAACGACGCCATGCTTTCCTTAAGACGCGGTACTAACGATAGAGAATTTTCATGGCAATCAAAAATTTATATAAAATAAATATAACTGTAAATAATTAAAAACATTATTTAAAAAATAAAAAGCAACTTATTAGTATTTTTCCCCTAAACTTTTTGTACAAAACTATTTATTTTTATAAAATGTAGCGTATTATGAAATAACATTAAGGTATAAGGTCAAAACTGACAATACATAGCGGAACTACATTATTATATTTTATTTATAAAGTCTCCTTAACTATTTTAATAACTATGTCTTAATAGATTATATAAGTAAGAGATGTGCAGGTAATAATTCTTACTTTAATACACAAAAATTAACATAATATATATACATTAGGGTGTCCCAGGCTATGTATGGGAAAATTATTTTTTTCGAAATGAAATCGGCTCACCCTCTACTTTTATGTGGTTTGGTCTTAGTAACTCACATAATAAATTTTATTGCTATAGTACAATGTTTTCTGATAGCGACTTGATGTTGAATTTTTAATAAAAAAAATTGTCTGAAGGCCGAAAGGAGCATTTGAAAACTTATTGTTTATTCAGAAAATAAAACGCTGTTTTGTCTCTTTCTTACAAATATTAAGTAAATATTATGTAAATATTATTATCTATTACAGAAAATTTAAAAAAATATATTGCTTTTTATAATCAGGGTTTAGCTTTCGCGCGCCTTAGAATTCTAGTATTGACATGTTCCGATGCAAGTCGCTATCTTTTTCCGTGGTTTTAATGGCGTGAAACTTTTTTACAATTATATGGACACCATTCACACAAAACGAGGGGGTGAGCCTTGAAAAAAAACGAAAAACAAATTTTGGGACACCCTAATATACATATATAAATATATATATTGTGTTTCTGACAAACTTTTATCGTACTGTATATTAAAAACATCAATATGAAATTAGAGATGATAGTATTTAAAACTACTTCATAAAGTAAGATCAAACCTATGAACAATTAAACTATGCTTTCGTGAACTCTTGAGTAGTTCTCCAGCTAATCAAAGTGAAGCAACAATTCAACAATTGACCTTAAAAAATATTAAATTACATTAAGTATAATAGGATGGATCAAAATCTTACTACATGTGAATGTAATTTTTTTATTGCTACGCACTTAATTAATCCATACCTGGAAGAGATTTTATTATTACATGAAAACTGAATTGTCCTATTTCGCGGTGCGAAGATAAGTTAACTTGTATGTTAGGGAGACTGTTTAATTTGAAGTAACTCAGTTAAGGTTAGGTTAGGTAAGGTTAGGTTTAATTTGAGGTGACTCAGTTAAGGTTAGGTTAGATTGTTCTGTAAATTTGATAACTGCAGCTTATCTGATCCTCGCCCTAAGGTCCGCTGAGACGGTGGCTGCTAAACAACACAAAGGCACGATGGAGCACATCCGCTTCCGTCATTTTATTCATGTTATGCTAATAAAAAAGTTGTGGTCCGCATTGTGCGCGGGCATTCTTCTACGCACAATCGCCGCCCACGTTATTATTATAATTTTCGGGACGTAGACAATGCCCTGCGAATGTTTACTCTAAAATAGTTAGTAAGCAACAAGAGCAGCTTGACAAGTCGCAGCGTTGACAGACGAAACGGTATGGAATAATTTAGTAAAGTTAAATTTTATTCATCTTTGAAAAAGAAAAATTATAAAATATTGATATACCTCTCAAGTGCTATGAAGAGATCCATGCTCAGAGTGTCGCTAAAAGATAGAATCCGAAACGAGGAAATACGCAGAAGAACTCAAGTAGTGGATGCTACCCAACGAATAGGCACACTCGAGTGGCAATGGGTAGGACATATCTGTCGAAGACACGACGGTCAATGGGAAAGAAAAGTATTGGAATGGCGCCCAAGCACTGGCAAACGAAGCATTGGCCGACCCCCTGCAAGATGTACTGACGACATAATAAGAATAGCGGGAGTGACCTGGATGTGGAAGGCGGAGGATCGAAGAGGATGGAGACTTATGCGGGAGGCTTACGTTCAACAGTGGACGGATACAGGCTGATGATGATGATGATGATGATGATACCTCTCAAGCCATACAACATTTGATATGAAATCATTTTGCATTGAATTTTCATTCTTCTTCGTAGTATCAATCCGGTGGATTAGTTTGCAGCGATAAAATCTTGCATCACGATCTCCACTCTTCTCGATCTTCTGCAATCCTCTTTAGCTCAGCATAAGAGCTACATTTCATGTCCTCGAACAGTTGCTGCAAATACTTCCGTCCAGGGCGCCTTTTGCAGTTTCTACCCTCAACCATCCCTTCCA
The DNA here is from genome assembly GCA_022606575.1 of Glossosoma conforme. Classification (NCBI taxonomy): domain Eukaryota; kingdom Metazoa; phylum Arthropoda; class Insecta; order Trichoptera; family Glossosomatidae; genus Glossosoma; species Glossosoma conforme. Next base: position 3,613,652 of record JAGTXR010000107.1, on the reverse strand, counting down.
CAATGTCATGAAGAAGACCATCGTGGCGCATGATGTGACCGATCCATCGGGCTCGCCTCTCTGAGATGGTTATTACATAATTTTCATTAAAATGACAGAATTTTGAGAAACACCTGCATTCACCTCAGTGTTACAGGTAATAATAAGTACTAATTTTTAAAGAAATATAAGTTGAAGACGTTTTTACAATAAGTGAATTTGTTAACACAATAGGATGAATTTTTTTTTTTTTTACAATTATTCTTAAAAATAATGAGTTACTCTAACTCTTAATATCTTTTAGCTTTTAGCAGTGGCATAACTGGACGTAAATTAGAGGATTAATATGATTAATAATTATTAAATAAAATATATAAAATAATCATAAAATATTAATATAATGACTGGTTTATATAAATTTCTGACGTCAATTTGAAGCAACTATCTATATGCTCCAGCTGGGTAACAAATGTGTAAGAAAAAAATAATTAAATGCAGTGAAAATTTGTAGTCTTTTGAATAGATTCATCAAGAAAAAAATACATTCAAAAAATATATATATATACAGAGATTTATAATACATCAGATTTGAGTAATGTTTCTTACAGGATTTGAGATGACAGACGATATACAAATTAATTCAATTAGGAAGTTTACAAAAGTCTAGGACGTCTAGGTCTTAGAATTAAAAAAAAAAAATGTCCAAATGATAGTTGTTTTACGTGATAATTGTACAGGTAATCGAGATGAAAATACCATTGAATAGGTTATATTTAAAAAAATGTTTCACGAGTTATAGTTGAGGTAGCAAGCACTATAGTAATATCTAACATTACTCAATGTTTGTATAATGATTAGTGTAATAAATAGATTATGTGCTCACACCAATTAAGGCATTATCATAATTGGTTATGTAAAGATTGTCTTGAACACGTGTTTCCATTTACACTACGCGCCATACGTGACACTTATAGCAATAAACGTCCATAAACATGTATCAATGTACCGAATCCAATAATATGATAAAGTCGAAACTAAAATACTACCGGCAACATGCTCACTTAATTATATTACCCTTATCCCGGGTGCGGGCGGGGTGGGAGTCCCGCCTACCTGTGCGCTCCCCGCCCTAGCCGGGATAGCCCGGGATATAAATCTCTCGCCCACTCCTACCCCCCAGATTCCCGTCTGGTTTGCGGGTAATACATTGTCATTAATGAATATCGCTTCATTACCGAACGGCGCCGCAGGACAAAAAAATGTATGGGAGCGATTATCGCTCAGATTTGTCCCATTTGTCCCGTGTTTAACAAGTTTCCTAAGTGGTGAAGGATTATTTAACAAGATAATTGAATGTATTTACTGATATTTGGTAAAATCAATTATATTAGAAAAATAATACTGCTAAAATTGGAAACATTTTTTAGATTAACAACTTGTTTTTAATCGAAAAATTATTGAATAAAAATAATATTTGTCAATAAATTGTTTCATTTATCTTGCAAAAGAGCATGCACATAGTTTATGGCAAGCGCCCTCTATATACATACATACTGTTATTAAAATATAGTTTATAAACAAGACATAGGTATAAGGGTCTGCGATTCGAATCCTCGCGTCCACCGTTTATTTTTCTTAAACGAAAAGATAAATATTACGAATTTTGCTTACGTGTCAACTGTTTAATAAATCATTGTTTTTCAATTACTTCACACGTAAGTACACTAAAAATATATAATTTTCTCAACACTTTTCCGGCGGGTATAGTTCAATGGTCAAAGCGTTTGCTTTGCAAGTCAAATGTCGCGGTTTCGATCCACGATGGAGATTTAAAAAAAAAATTAATCGATTTCTAAACTCTAAAATACCTCGCTTGGTATGAATTTGATCCCTCACCCGTAAAATGACAGTCATAACCTATTAATTAAAATTGGTGGTAGAAGAAAGTCGTCCTGTCAAGACCACCCATTCATAGTGAATTCCTGTAATAATAAGGATGATGCGTGAATCTCGGACTTTAGTCTATGACGTTGGTGGATCAACATTCCACATGCAGCGCTAAGTCATATATGCACTATGGTCATAGAATTCTGCAGATGAGACTTCAGAATTACTATCACCATCTGTCGGTATTCTCCTTTATGTGTTTACAAAAAAAAAACACGCTTACATTCCTAATCATTCACTCATTGACTATCTAATCTCATATATATCTTCACGTTTTTTACGCTTGCCATTTTTTCATTAACTACATTGAAAATCATATTAATAGTAATTATATACGTAGTAATAAAAAAACTCATCTCATCAGTATTTCTCATAATTATTTGAGAACAAAATAGAGGTTAAGAAAACTGTTTGAAATATATAATTTAACAAATTTCCAGTAACATAACCAAAAATTGAATTTTCTTTTTAAGCCTTTCATTACGGCTCGATGGAAAACGAATTATCTGTCAATCATAAAACTAGTATTTGTAGCATAAATGTACTTATATTGTCTAGTTTCATATATCACATTGGTTCTGTATCCTTTAGCTATCAGATGATGCATAAAAAACTATTCTAAGAAAGTAGCAAAACGATATGTCACGGCTACGGATGTTAACGAAAGGTAATCTTACACGGCATATATCGGGTAACGATGCGAACAGGTTAATAAGAAGAATGTACTCCTCTAAAAGCTTTAAAATGTAGTATCTTATATAATTTTTATACTTTGTTATACAAGTATTAATCAACAAATATTTGATTATATTATTGATTATATGAATTTAAATAATGTTAAAAAAAACAGTTTTTTTTTAATACTGCTAGAGTTCTATTACTCTCGCTATGGCGTACCGCCCATACATAATTTAAATGACAGCTTCAAATTTTCAAGATATTCAAATTTTAATCTAGTAAAGTACTGGAGCGGCTGCACGCGACTCTCGCCACTCGGTATCTGGAACTAGGAGCGAGAATTGCACGCTTCTTCATCTCACGACTCTAGGAGAGTTTTCTAGAGCAAGTATACAACACGTACCTAGATATTTTATGCAGATAAATATATAATAAGTAAAAATTTATTATTTATGAATTTCTTGTCTGTAGAATTTAAAGGTAAGTGATTAACACCTGTCTTTATTTCTTATTCCTCTTCACGGATAACTTCTAAAGTGTTTTTTATGCAAATACACACAGGAGTAATACAACTATTGAGGAGTATTGTCATCTAGTACGTACTGACATCAGCATGATGTATCCCTTGCCGACTGGTACCGAAAACCTCGATATAAAATCTTTCGTCTCTTATTTTCTGTTCGCTTGCCCGCTCACGGGTGTATTAATGATAGACACCGCCAAGGGCGCCGGCGAGAGCTCGATCACAAGCGCGTCAGTTATGTGTGGACAACCGAGAAGGTTGCATTACGGCCGGCGGTATGTCATTCCGCTTGGCCGGAAGCTTGTAAAGTTTTAACGTAAATATATGTCAATGTGCTTCTAAAAGAAAGTCTTTGTTTGTTGACATGCTCCTCACCCTGCCTTCACGCGACGGAATAACACCCCTTCTGAGAGAGAGGAGGATGTTAGTACTACACGCTGTATGTAAGAAAGATGTGTGGTTGTTGGTTGTTGTTTATGTATCATAACCCTGCTAAATTTCCCCACACGACCGTACCATGTTGCCAGTTAAACACAAGTATTCCATACTTCTGAGGCGAAAGGCTATTCATCTTCTCAAAAAATGGCTTCAATCAAAATGATCAAACATACCTCGTATACGAGAGCGGCTCTCTCTTTAAGGTTACTAAACGTTCCATTCAGTGTATTAATCTTTCAACGTCATTATTACTTCAGTCTGGCATTCACGCATCGTCAATTGTTATCGAGTGTAACGGGTCTTAACACATTTCTTGCGGGAGACGTATTAATACGTTTTTTTTAGTCTGGTGCTCAAATGCGGGAAACGTAGTAATACGTTTTTTACTCTCTGGTGGTGGACGTCGGGTAAAGTAATAATACGTGTTGGGTAATAACGGATTTTATTTCTAAATCGTATATCTTACTTCAATCGACATATTTCACTCATAAATTTGTATTTATTATACTTAAATTTTAATTTATTATTAAAATATGAAAAGAAAAAAAAATGTCTAAAATATACTATTTTTTGTGTGTTCGAAGAAACCTTGACGCAGATCCCGTTGGCTTGATTTTTTTTGACCTTCAATGCGCAATAATTGTTTTCAACTTGTACAAAGAATTGGGGTTCTTTCTACCTGACGAAGGGATGAATGGTAGAAATGTTTTGTTTAAATTTCTACAAAATATTTGTGTTTTTGTGAAGTGTTACTTTAAAGGACGTTTTTTTGTATTTTTGTACCATCATTTTATTATTGCTGCACAATAAGGTAAACTACATTTAAAATTTCACTAAATTATCGCGAATATTTCAAAAGTTATAGACTTTTAAGAAATTATAAAAAAACTCGCGCGCGAACCCAAAAATCGCCCGCGCCAGGCTGCAATCAGCATAAGCCAAGGAATGACTGCATACGGGCGTATAGTCAATTGTGGACCAAAGCTTTCACACATATATTTATGTATTGAATAATATAATATGTAAGACAAAAGTTTACCGTGCCTGTTTCTGCTAGCGGTACAGCGCGGTATTGTCCCGAATGTCATGATATTTATCATAACAACATCATTACCGGCGTGCTGTCTTGCGCGTTGTGCCGTGTGCGGTACCGGCCGCCTCCGCCGGTCCATTTATCTCACGGCCAAATCAAACGGACCGGCATCCTTTACCGTCATGTACCGTCTTTACCGTAAACCGTAAATATCCATGGCGGTATCAAAAAAGGGTAATCCTACAGAACCGTGCTCTCGAATTAAAAAAAAGCGAGTTGTAAATTGAACGTTTTTTAACGTATTTATCTGACTAATATACAAATAGCATAGTAAGATATAAACTTTATTGGCTTTACACAGTTCACGAACAATGATGTTCTCAGGATAATCAAGGAAGATAGGCACCTAGTAAGAACCATCTCAGAGAGGCGAGCCCGATAGATCGGTCACATCATGAGCCACGATGGTCTTCTTTACGACATTGTGTAAGGGATGGTTAAAAGTGGAATCTGCAGAGGGCGCCCTATTTAGTTTTGATTCACATTTATTTTGAACGATTACATGTTTCGGCCTCCCTGGAGACCATCTTCAATAATAGTCTCTAGGGAGGCTGTCACATGTAATCGTTTAAAATAAATGTGAATCAAAACTAAATATTTTTAATTTGTTAATATTTTAATTAAAATTAATTTGAAATTATAAGTAAGAAACATTGTTGATTTTATTCTGTTTTTAAAAGAGTAAGAAATTCATTTTGTTAAAATAAATATTGTAATACATATTCTTCTTCGTAGTATCAATCCGGTGGATTGGTTTACACCAACAAAATCTTGCATCTCGATCTCCACTCCTCTACTACAATATATAAATTTTTCGACATAAATTACAAATTAAACATGAGACTAAAGTTCTATGAAATAACCTATAAAGCTTATTGGTTTTATTAAATGCTACCTTATTGGGTTTTTATGTTGTACTCAAGGAAATTTAGCACGATCCTTGACTATTTAACCAAATAGATTACATTTAATAGAATTCAGCCTCATATAAAAATTAAGATACTGGAAATTACTGAAAGTATATACAAGGTATTAGTTATTTAAGGCAATTACATGAAACATCGCAATTTATTATAAATATCAATTAAATATGTATCATGCTAATTTAATTTAATACAATAATCATTCCCCGAATTCATAATAATAGCTAGACAATAAGCATAATACTTTTTTTACAAGAAACGTTTTACTAGCATATTTTTAAAAATTACGTCAAAAATAAAATAGAATCGTTGTTGCCCCCCTGTGGATGCGCCCATGGGTTCTCTCCGGTCTATTTGATATAATGACACCGTATTTTGTGAACGTCTCGGCTCTACACAAACAATGGGCCGTATTTGCGTGTGCATACGTGACTACTCACTACAGGTGTGGTACAACACACACATACGTTACTACAGGTAAACACACATACACGTTTGTACAACTGCACACCTTTATACATCACACACGCAGACATCATACATCAAGCTTTTAACCCTTTCATTCTTGACTTTATTTTCGCCTTAAATATAATAAAAATATATAATTTTTAATAAATTTAATATTCTTGTCCGATGAACTTTTAGAATTCACATTTGTGTGTCTAAATTTAATTGTTTATATTTTATGTACGATTACTTTTTTTATGTAAACACATACAGGAGAATAGCGACAGATGGTGAAAGTAATTCTGAAGTCTCATCTGTGGAATTCTACGACGCTTACCATGGTGCATATGGCTAAACGATGTGGAGTGCTTATCCGCCAACGTCATAGACTACAGCCCGAGATTCACACATGATCCTTAATTAATACAGGAATTTACTATGTATGTATGGTCTTCACGGGATGACTTTCGTCTACCACCAATTTTGATTAATAGGCTATGACTGGCATTTTACGGGTGAGGGATCAAATTCACACCAACCGGGGGTATTTTAGAGCTCAAAAATCGTTTTTATATTTTTTTAATTTCCGTCGGGGATCGAACCCACGACCTTTGGCTTGCAAAGCAAACGCTTTGACCATTGATCTGTACCTTGCGGCAAAGTAAGTGTATTATAAACTAATTTAAACCACTTTTTTCACCATATGGTCGTCATGAATTGCCGCTGCTCAGTTCATTCAGCTTTCACAGTCCATGTCATCTAAGTCATCTCTACACTAGTAACTTATTCTGATAACTAATATCAACTTGAAAAAATGACCACTGTTATATCAGAGACATGGGTATTTTTAAACCTTAATCTCTAACCCTTTCATTACGGTTCGGTTTGAATACAAATTATACTGTCAATTATAAAACTAGTATGTGAAGCATAAATGTACTTATCTGGTATATTTTCAAATATCACATCGGTTCTTGTATCCTTTAGCTATCAGATGATGCATAAAATACAATTCTGAGAAAGTAGCAAAACGATAAATCACGTCAATCGGTGTCAACGGTCGGGGAATCTTATGACGGTATATGCCGACAACCGATGCGAAAGGTTTAATGAGATTGGATTATGATTAGCTTTAATATACCGAATTATTAACCATTTGGTCCTTGGAGTTGATTCAACCTAACCAACGACACGCAAATATGAAAAATAATTTTCATCATTGGGATTTTTAATAGGAAGGTATTATGAATATTCCTCTTGTTTCAATCTACTTATTCCTTTAACCCTAGTACAGTGAGTTCAACAGTTTATAAAAACATAGTATAATAAAAGTGAAACTATTTAACTAACGGTGTCACGACTTATCGTTCCCAGATAATTCTTTCAACGACTCATCGGTAATGAGTTGGGACGCACTGGATGTCTCGTGCACGGATACATTTGGCACACGGGACATCTGGTGCACTAGCTGTCTCGCTAACCTAACCTAACCTAAGGATTTATCCAGTGATCGTAGAGTCCAGAGATCCATAAGTCTAGTTAAAGAAATAACTTAGGTTAGGTTAGGTTAGCGAAACATCCAATGCACCAGTTGTCCCGTGCACCAGACGTCCAGTGCGCCTCACGTTGTTACCGATAAGCCGTTGAAGGAATTATCTGAGAACGAAATGCAGCGGAACCCTAACACACTTGTTTTTGAGAATGACTGTTCAAAATATACCTTACGCTATGTATAATTACTTGAGATGCAATCATTTTTTTTTTTGCTGGTACATGGGATGTCTTTAAGACCTTTAATGTGGTATTTTCCCCTTTATTTCCACATCCTAATGCCGTTGACCATAAAGGTTCATCCGCCTTAGGAGGGCATTTACTACCTCCAGGACAATAGAGTGCCCTAACCAGCTTGACCTGATGAGGTTAGCTGGGTGTTAGCTTATTCCGGCCAACATTCGGTCCCTGTCTATATTGGCCGACTGATGTCGCTCACCCCCCACCACGAGAAGGAAATAGATCAGGATTTTCCTTTCATCGGACCTGTGACCTTAAGGCATTTCGCAGAGTCCTCCAGTACTTTTAGGGGCTGATAAAAAAAAGACTAGAGGCCTTTGAGATGTGGTCGTACAGAAGAATTCTCGGAATTTCCTGGAGAGACCACGTCACGAACAATGAGGTTCTCAGGATAATCAAGGAAGATAGGCACCTAATAAGAACCATCTCAGAGAGGCGAGCCCGATGGATTGGTCACATCATGCGCCACGATGGTCTTCTTCACGATATTGTGGAGGGGATGGTTGAGGGTAGAAACTGTAGAGGGCGCCCTAGACGGGAATATTTACAGCAAGTATTCGAGGACATGAATTGTAGCGCTTATGCTGAGCTGAAAAGGGTTGCGGAGGACCGAGAGGAATGGAGATCGAGATGCAAGATTCTGTTGCTGCAAACCAATCCACCGGATTGATACTACGAAGAAGAATGTATAATAGGGTTAAACACTAATATTTGTTATGTGATACCTTTAGAAATATATTTAAAAAAGCTCACACACACCACCACATATTCTTCTGTGTATTATTATGTATTGTATTCATGCAAAAATATTTTGCGTTAATTAATTAGGTGTCACTTTTGACCACTAATAATTAAATAAAAACCATTTTCTGTGTTTAAATAAACTCCTTCACATAATGATTATTAAAGGTAGTTTATTTAATAATATTAATCAATTTACATATTTTTGTTTTGACCCTAATAACAACTTATTTATAATTTCAACAGGGCAGCTCTCGAGCATGACAATGAAAGTACATTTTTTTAAAATAAAAAACGCACTTATGAAATTATAATCGTGATAACCTATAAACGAAGATAATATAACCTTTATTTTTTTTTAATATTTTACAGTAATAATCTTCTCAATACCTTTGTCCATAGACACTAGCTTAGCATTAATGCAACTTTTAATATCTACTTTTAAAAGGAACTGTATGGGTAATGGTCATGAGATGACCAATTTTGATTAATAGCCTTGAGACTGATGTTTTAGGAGTGAGGGATCAATTTCACGCCAACCACTGATATTTATATCTATATGATATATTTATATAATCGTGTCGGAAACAACAGGATCAGATCCTGTCTGCCCAGAAGTGGGCGACGTATGATTATTGTTATTTTTTCAGCTTATTTGTAAAATGAATCTACGAACCATTTCAAAATAAGCTAGTACATTACATCTTAGCCATACCCACTAAGCGTTTAAAAGATTAGTTATTTATTTTTAGGAAATTAAGAATATCATTTTATTTACGTGCATTTATCGTGCTCTCTGTAGGTATAGCCAAAATCGCGTTATCTAGTCATTTGTTGTCAAGTCCTTTATGTCCAAGTTATGAATGCTGGCCGCCAGATGGGGACCGGTCTGTCTGTCAAAACAATGAGGGAAATCATCCGGAGCTTGTCTGCAGGTAGACGATAGCAGCAGACAGCAGACATCAGACAACAGACACACAGACAGCAAGAGAGCTTATTAGAGTGATATGCTGGGATCAAGCGGACCGCTTCACAGACACCAGATCTGGACAAACGTGTTTGATTAACAGCTAATCGAATATCTACGCTTTTTAGCTGCAATATAAAATGATACATCCGCGTAGCTTTAGATTCTTAGACTACAAACACGTTGTAAGCAGTGCCGATTTTAGGGGTGGCGAAGTGGATCGGTGCACCAGGGCGTCGAATAAGCTAGGGGCGCCGAGGGCAACTAATCTGTCATATGTTTTTTTAAATATAAACTAATGAGACGCTATATAAAAATGTCCTAGGGCGCCGCAGGGTCTAAAGCCGGTACTTGTTGTAAGCTTAGGCAAACGGTTCACAAAGTTATGTTATATTAGACGTGAACGACAAAACGTATGGTATATCGCATGTTGCTTACTGTTGATAAAATGGTTCAGGAATCGAGAACAACTGAAAAATTTTATGATAAAAGAGAACGGAAAGGTATTTCAAACTAAAACCTCTGATAATTAATTACATTGGAAGCAAAATACGATATTTTTTTAATTCATATTTAAATAAAATTATTCCTTATAAAATATATATTTATTTTTAGGGAGTAGCCTTGGCATGCCCGTTACAAGATTCACATATTATAATAATTGATATCTACAATGAATGTATGTGCTCTATTAAATAGGCCATCATACGATTAGAGTAATGATTCAACTTAACCACATATAGAAAGACGTAATATTTCAAAATTATCTGGCAGAAGCTTACAATTGGGATGGACAACATTTCAAAAAACGTGAGTTCTTAAATAATATATATAAAGCGAAAAGTCCGCAGCTTTAATTAAAACTTGCATTCTCTCTGTATTAAATTATGGTACAGAGATGTAGAATCTAATAGCAGGCCTTATCCATACAATAAAAGACACCCAACATGTTGCGGAGGGATCTACACTTAGATTGTGTCAGAAATAAAATACGAAACGAAAATTTCCGAAGAATTCGAATAGCAGAAGCTACAGAACGAATTGACAATGGGCAAGGCATATCAATGGGGAAGAAAAGAATGCCAAGAATCGGGAAACAGTGCTGGCCGACTCTTGTAGGATGGATTGACGATATCGAAAGAATATCTGCTGATGCGGAAGGAGGAGTCTTGAGTAGAATAGAGACTGAAAGATGCGGGATGACACAGTCTGCTGTTGATGATCTTCGTATATCCTAATCTTCGCTTCCATGTGTTTTGACTCCGTGGATTTTTTCAAAGTGTTGCACATTTCCTGCGGCTTCACACGTCCGCTTAGGTTCGTTAGTCGGTGAGCGCAAGAAGAACCCCTTTGTTCTCAATTTCATTGTTATGCACTAAATATGAAAACGGAGTTATGCCCGCCGAGGTCAAGCAATCTGAACTGGAACGGAGACATTGTGATGAATAATAAACACGGAGATACGATCTGAAGGCCTATTGTTTGTATTCAAATCGTCTCCTCTCTATTGCATCTAGTGGGGAGGACACCCAACAAGTGGGCCGCGCCCTCCAGTGCACAAAAAAAAGAGAGAAATTATCGCAATGTGCCAATTTTATAAATCGATAACTATTTTTTATTATATATCTTAAAAATATCATCCTCATTATTCCATATCCTCTTCTTAACTGAAGCAAATAATTGTCATAAACGCCGCTATAAAGATTAATCATCGAGGGTCTTCTTCACGACATTATGGAGGGGATGGTTGAGGGTAGAAACTGTAGAGAGCGCCCTAGACGAGAGTATTTGCAGGAAGTGTTCGAGGACATGCGTTGTAGCTCTTATGCTGAGCTGAAGAGGATTGCGGAGATCAAGGGGAGTGGAGATCGAGATGCAAGATTTTGTTGCTACAAACTAATCCACCGGATTGATACTACTACGAAGAAAGATTAGTCAGCTACTGATCCTCCTCTTATTCTATGTCACATCAACCTCCCGAAGCCCCGTCAATTAAATTATATATATTATAAAGTTTCCGAATACCTTCTAAGACGTCATGAAGAATAAGAAACTATGTTCTGTGCTTTCCTGTGGCATTGTACTCATTACAATTGAACGTCATTTTTTCTAATCTTCACCATACTCATAAAATGAATAGTCTGTTTCTGAAATGATTATTTTATATGTAGCGGCCATATTGTCAAGCGTCGTATCTTATAAACAGTTCACAATACTAGTTATCATAAACTATAGCTGCCTTTTCTTCAAACCACGAGTTAAAGCCTTCCAGCAAGACTCTCGAAAACTAAAATAAGAGTCAAAATAAAACTACATGTTTCAGCTACATTAGATAGCCATTATCTTGTCAATTAAACAATAATTTGTAAATAATATTTTATTTTGGTATTATTGAATTCCAACAACAATTATCGATCGCAAAAATATACTAAGACTACACAGCTTCGGGAGGCAGAACTAACATGGGATGTGATCAATCATAACAGCTGACAGATTTTCATGGCGGCAGCTAGTGACGAGAATACGCTCCAGTTAGATCAGCTAATCAAGGAGGATAGGCACCTAGTAAGAACCATCTCAGAGAGGCGAGCCCAATGGATCGGTCACATCATGCGCCACGATGGTCTTCTTCATGACATTGTGTAAGAGATGGTTGAGGGTAGAAACTGTAGAGGATGCCTTAGACGGAAGTATTTGCAACAAGTGTTCGAGGACATGAGTTGTAGCTCTTATGCTGAGCTGAAGAGGACTGCATAGGATCGAGAGGAAAAGAGATCGAGATGAAAGAATCTGTTGCTGCAAACCAATCCACCGGACTGATACTACGAAGAAGGTGCCATAATCGAATCGTTTCAGAAGCTTAGGTCTAGTTATGCGAACAAGTGTTTCATCCAAGCGGTGGTTTTGCCGTGTTTTTAGTTTGCTATGAAACAATTACCTCTTCGGACGCCCGGGGTATTGTATCTTATTGTTTCCACACCGAACTTTCAATCTTGATCAATTAGACCGTGAAGTGATCCCCGGTGCGTACTATCGCAACGATTCGCATCCCGATGCGACACGCAACGCGGGACCTGCATAATGTTATGCACTTTGCGCAATGCACACTCTTCTCACAGTTAAACAAGTTAGTGCAGGACGCATCCGGCTGTTATGCGTTAATTACATGCAAAATTTTGCATGCAGTTTTATTTTAACGATCAGTCATATAAACTACGCCATGAAACATAACGAAAAAATCTCATTACAGTCGTAATTATTTTTATAATTGATTTAATAAGTTTTGTTTTAGATATTGTATCTTGACTTATACGTCACTGAAAGTTGTGACAAACAAAATTATAGAGTATGTATATTTTTTTTAAATTTGATTGTCAATCGTAAACATTTTTCAAATTCAAGTTTTTGTTTTTTTTAATTATTTACCTTAGAATTAAAATAATTAATACATTGTTTTATTAATACATAAGAACATTGACGGAACTATTCAATTTAAATTAATTTTTTCACTACAGAACATTACAAATTTAAATAAATCAAATCGTCACTGAAGTACAATCAAGATTAATAAACAAATATAGGTACTTATGATTAAGTACTAAAAACAAGCAATAAAGACAAGCAACAGAAAGTCCCAATGCTCATCAAACAGACGACACCAACAAATCATTTCTCCGAAGAAACTTGTGGAGTTCATGCCTGAATTGGGCCTCTCTTTCGTGAAATATATCAATATATTGTTTTCTCATTAAATAGTAAAAGTGATAATTTACATATGTGGCTAAAAAACTATTTTTCCATTGTTAGTTTATATCCTACAAAATACAAAAATGTACACGAAGGGAAAAATATATACAATTATAAATTCTAAAAACTGATACTTCTTAATGACATTTATCTCAAAAATAAATTGGATAAAAATGAATGGCATATTCGGGGAATCGAATCACGAACTTTACACACCATGTAATACAATATAAATATTTAATAAGAAATGTAGTTGTTTATTGGTCAATATATTGATATATCGATAAAGATCTAGTGAGCTAGAAAATAAAGAATACATTTCCAGAGTTTTCATTTCTATCACATCTGATAGAAATGAACTTTCGCTATACATTATAAGGATATTTTATCAAAAGCGTTATAGCGGCAATGTGCGAAGCTTACAGTATTTATAAATTACCTTCAAAGTTAAGTAAATTAGTATCAAAGAAATACAATCCCAGCTCATCAAGTTGGGAGGTGCCTGGCTGCTGACAGTCAGGAGTGGGCTACACCGCCAGCCCACCCTCTGGCTGTTTGCACACGGCTCCACAAAGTAATCTAAATTAATGTGCGTATGCAGTTTAAGGCACTCAGGAACGGGCCTACTGTGTGGTGTACTCACAAAACATACGCTCATTCGACGCTAATAAGCTTTCTCGCTCTTGTTGTAAGAGATTGACACACATCTCTTTCTGCTGTGTTGCATAATATTTTTTCATTCATATTGATTGAATAAATTGATTTCAATATCACCAGTAACCAGCCATTTTAAAAATAGTACTCAAATCTCTCCAAAGCTCCTAAATAGAGACTTTATCTTAAGATAATATAATTTAAAGCTATATTTTGTATATACTCTCTAATTAGACTCATTAAAAAAAACATCGAAAACATTTTCAGAAATGGCATGCACGACAGTACAACTGGTCGAGACCACGTGGGGTGTATGACGCACAGCCAGGACGCTCCAAAAACAACATATTTAGTTTTAGAAACCACTTTGTATCTTAATTCTCTGATATAGTTTCTTTGGTGGTCATAATATCCATATTAGAAGCGGATATGACAGAGTAAATATTTTTAGTGGTACTTTGGAATGTGCAGCTAATTTCGTATAGACAGATTTAGCAGCTGAAATAATTTGTTTATATTGTGACGACCATATACAAGCGAATATGAGATATATAATACAGAAGAATTCTCGGAATTTTCTGGAGAAACCACGTCACGGACAATGAGGTTCTCAGCATAATCAAGGAGGATAGGCACCTAGTAAGAACCATCTCAATTCGATGTATCGGTCACATCATGCGCCACGATGGTCTTCTTCACGACATTGTGGAAGGGATGGTTGAGGGTAGAAACTGCAGAGGGCACCCTAGACGGGAATATTTGCAGCAAGTGTTCGAGGATATGAGTTGTAGCTCTTATGCTGAGCTGAAGAGGACTGCAGAGGATCGAGAGGAGTAAAGATCGAGATGCAAGCTTTTGTTAGAGCAAAATAAATCCACCAGATTGATACTATAAAGAAGGAGAAATGTCAAAAATACACAAAACATTATTCACAAGAGTGCGGTATAATATAATGTCTTAGGGTGAATTTAGACCAAACCAAACATAAAACTAGGATATAATAAAATGTTAATTTAGCGTAAATAGCGTTAGAATACGAATAAACTTACACCTTGTACACCAAGCAGGTTCGTAAGAAATAAGTTAGAACGCACGATTATTCGTTTGGTCTAAGTGTAACATAAAAAAGAAAAACATTGATTATTGCTTCCAGAAGTGCGAAAGAGATGGTTTGCTAGCGTTGAACTGAAAGGCTAAACGTAAGTACGCTAAGTTGAATGGAGAGGTAGAGGTAGGCGGGCCGCCCATGTTGACCGAAGCCAAATTGTCGCATTGTTAGTCCGCCGGCTCGGATTCAATCTTGTAATGCAATTTTGAATTTTGATTCCGCCCTGGAGAGACCGCGGTGGGCGGGGAGTGGGCGGGGCAGGCGGGAGGTGGGCAGGAGGTGGGCGGATGGCGCTGATGAGCGACTTTGTTCCGCTGCTTGATTAACGCGACTGTGGCGATTGGGCGGCTTGATGAGGCGATTGTGTGATGATAGCAGAACCGAGCTCTCTTCAAGCAAATGGTATATCTTCCTTATGCATCTCTTTTGAACACACAAGAAATACAGTATCAAATTAATCTTCAGTCAAATGATTTCTTTACCATCATCTAGAATCTACGGTCGTCAGTGGTGTGTGGTGGGCGTTAGTCAAATCTCCTATATTCCTTCTAGAATTTTTTCCACCCATATACTGAATTGAAAAATAGCGAGCTTGGTGGGCGGTAGGGAAATTTCACCATGAAAAATAGGCAAAAGTGGGCGCTAGGCATAAAATAGTTGACGATCCCCAATGTATATGAAGCACATACTTGTCACAAGCTGTCGCTAGAAGTTTTGTCAGCCGTCATGGTTCTCGCCCATATCATCGCATCCCAGGTCATCTTTACCAACCAGAGATTCTCCACTTGAGGCCAAATGGTCCAGCCATCAGGAGCGTTGGATAAATCTTCATATATTATTTAAAAAATGTAATGTATAAATCTCACAAAATATGCTATGGATACTACTGCAGCCGTCTCTTTACATGACTCCAGCTGTGGCATTCTTCTGCTTCATTAGTTATGTGTTCCAAGGTGGAAATTTTAAGTGCATAGATGTCTTACGACAAGTCATGGATAATGGCAATTGACAAAACTGAGTGGTGATTTATGATGATCATATGTCACAGACATGATTCGACAGTGAGAAGGAAAAAAATAATCGATATACATATAGAAAATTAAAATAATTTAAATTGATTTCGCAGCACACTCTAAGCCCTTTCGCATGGCTTGTCGATTTATGCCGTCAAAGATTCCCGACCGTCGACATCGGTTGACGTGATATATCGTTTTGCTACTTTCAGTACTCATTGTGACATCTACGGTAAGAAATTAGAAGTGCAGTCATTCCCTTTATCAACCTAAATGTATTCTTCACAGGAATCTGTAAACCATGTAAATAAATTTCATTAGGTTTCGTCACAGGAGCGATTTTTCTGTAAACCACATGTATAGAGTTACATTATAAACTCTTGTTAAATATAATAGTTTTTTATGCATCATCTGATAGCTAAAGAATAGAAGAACCAATGTAGTATATGAAAATAGGTCAGATAAGTACATTTATGCTTCAAATACTAGTTTTAAGCAAAAACAATGGTTTGAAAAATTCACGCCGTACTGACAGTATAATTTGTATTCCACCGAGCCGTAACGAAAGGGTCAAAACCATTAGAATTATTTTCATGATAATAATAACTCTCAGTCAGTTAGTTTAATTGTATTATAAATAAAATAATAAAGTACAACAAATAAAAATACCTTTATAATTTTTTGTATGTTTATTTTTATATTTTCCATCAACGATACTTCAAAATAATCGTCTGCGCTCAAACAGAAATAGATACATATTTGAATATAAGAAAGGAAGATGTTATTTTAATATTTCATAAATAAACAGATTCGTTATTAACTGAAAGCAGACTGGCGCGAGCTTTCAGCAGTCGTTTAATTCGTGTCAAAAAGCTCCCGATTCAATGGAAAATAAAAAAGCTCCCGAAAAGGAAATCTAATGAAGTAGATGACGGGCGCCGATGAAAAGCCTTTTCACTTAAAAGCTCAATTTGTTTGAAGGCTTGCCCCGGAATATAAATTGTCATCCGATTATTTTTACGAGTCGCCCTAAGAGGAATAATACACTCACTTGAATATATACGTTTTATATTATACTGTCATTTGTAACGTGATATTTTTTGACGCATTTCATTTTGTCAGAATGTTGTAAATTGTCAAGATATTCAAGAGTTTTGAATGTCTTGACTACAATAAACTCGCATATGTGATATGAAAATCTGAATACAAGGTGAAATAATATAATATATTTAATTCAGAAAAACTTATAAATAGCAGCAATTCTTCTTCGTTGTATCAATCCGGTGGATTGGTTTGCAGCAACAAAAACTTGCATCTCGATATCCACTTTTTTCGATCCTCTGCAACTATCTTTATCTCAGCATAAGAGCTACAACTCATGTCCTCGAACACTTGCTGTAAATACTACCGTCTAAGACACCCTCTGCAGGTTCTACCCTCAACCATCCCTTCCACAATGTAGTGAAGAAAACCATCGTGGCGCATGATGTGACCGATCCACCTGGCTCGCCTCTCTAAGATGGTTCTTACTAGGTGACTATCTTCCTTTTTTTCTCTTCTTTTTAAAGCGAAAATTCCGCAATGCCTTAAAACTAAGGCGTTTAACCAATGCGTCCTCCCTGTATTAACTTATGGCGCAGAGACGTGGAATCTGACAGCAAGTCTTACCCATAAAATAAAAGTCACCCAGCGTGCTATGGAGAGATCCATGCTCGGAGTGTCGCTAAAAGATAGAATCCGAAACGAGGAAATACGCAAATGAACTCAAGTAGTGGATGCTACCCAACGAATAGGCACACTCAAGTGGCAATGGGCAGGTCATATCTGTCGAAGAGACGACGGTCGATGGGGAAGAAAAGTATTGGAATGGCGCCCAAGAACTGGCAAACGAAGCATTGGCCGACCCCCTTACAAGATGGACTAACGATATAAGAAGAATAGCGGGAGTGACCTGGATGCGGAAGGCGGAGGATCGAAGAGGATGGAGACTCATGCGGGAGGCCTACGTTCAACCGTGGGCGGACACAGGCTGATGATGACTATCTTCCTTCATTATACTAAGAACCTCATTGTTCGTGACGTGGTTTCTCCAGGAAATTCCGAGAATTCTTCTGTAAAACTACATCTCAAAGGCCTCTAGTCTTTTTTTATCACTTTAAGATAAGCACCATGTCTTACAGCCGTACATCAAGATGCTCCAAGCAAATGTTTTGGCAAGTTGCTTACGGAGCTTAAAATTAATATTTTTGTATTGAAGAATTTTCGTTTTTTTATTGAACTCCTGCTTGATGTATGCGTCTGTTGACTTCTCTTTTTGTTCTGCCATCCCAGGTGATATTACTTCTAAGGTGTACAAACTCTTTTTCATCTTTTAGGGTTACTCCAAGCATTTAAATATTAATGTTCTGCTGCTCATTGCGGCTTACTCTCATGAATTTGGTTTTTATTCTATTTATCTTCATGTTATACTTAGAATAAAGTTAATAATAAAAAGCAGCAATTAGTTTCAGTATTTATTGTTAGATTAACTATACTTTGTATATATTTAATACTATTATAAGAAATCTTATCTTAGAAGTCGTCAAATATTATTATTAGTATAGTCAGCGAGGTACGTGCCAGTTAACCCGCTCGTGTCGCTATCTGTTTTGTTTCTTATTCGGTGACTTATCAACATTATACTAAATATATAATAAACAAAAATTACTAAATAATAAATAAACTTCAATGTTTAAATAATTCATTTAAGCCGATCACATTTCCAAAATAAAATGCCTCTATCAGGACATGTAAGATGAACTATTACATTTAACATCCTCCTCTCTCAAAAAGAGGGACGATATTACGTCGCGAGGGGCAGGATGACGAGCAGGTCAGCAGACAAAGACTTTCTTTTTGAAGCACACTGATTTTATTTACTTAAAAACATTACAAGCTTTGGGCCCAGCGGAAACATACCGCTGACCGCTACGCTGGCCTTGTCACGCTTAAGGCTGGGGACCCACTGACTACCGGGACAAACCGCGCCAGTTTCCGCTCGCGGTCACCAGCGCTGTCCGTGGCAAAAGTATGTACTAGTCCCAATGTGGCCATACATAAAGGTGTGGCGAGCGACAAAAATACAAGATGAAAGATTGTCTATTGAGGTTTTCGGTAACAGTAAGCAAGGACTACATCATGCTGATGTCACATTAATTAACAAAAGCCACGTGCTCGTACGTGTATTACACATGAAACAAAAAATATTTACTTGTGAGTGTGATATATTCTGCAGGTCAAGTGTTTATCTCAGAATTACGGTGCTTTTGTATAGATGAAAGTAAAATTGCTACACGAGATGGGCGATAGTTGATTACCTTAGATTACCTGTCGGTTGCTGTGAGACTCTCGAGACGGAGAGAAATCATCGATGACCTGTCGTTCTTATCAAATTATTCCCAGCAAAAAGCTTTCACTGGGCGCATTAAGTATGCAAATCTGTAGGAAGTGTTCGAACACTTCTCGTTGCTATACAAGGAGAAAGCAAGCGAATAATTGTATGTTATTATTTGACGATTATTTTTGATCGGTTCAATGCAGCGTAAAGTTTAAATTGTTTCTTAGCCAATCGATGCAATGTATCATTGTGTTTTTTTAAAAAATAGGATTTTTTTGAGGAGAATTGGCTGCATTATACATCAATAGCTCTATTATTGACAAATGTAGAAGCAACAAAAATAAAAAATTTCCGTACTTTGTAGAGTTTTTATTTAATTGTATAGTACGAAAATACCGGTAATTTAGATAAATTACGTGTTGTATTTTTTGTGGAGGGTTAAAAACTGAATATTAAGTGTTAATTCGCCTTCTAATTACACTATGACCTGTCTTTGACGCTGCGTCATGAATTATTTTTTATATATAATCTAACACAGAAACTACTTGCAAAGGGCCTTGTTCTTCCACGAAGTCTATGCAGTGCTGGTCTTAGGGGGTGGCGTAGTGGGTCGGTGCCCCAGGGCGCCGAATAAGCTAAGGGCGCCTAGGGAAACTAATCTGTCTTAGATTTATTTAAATATAAACAATATGACACGCTGAAAAAAAATGCCGTAGGGCGCCTCTGGGTCTAAAGCCAGTACTGAGTATATGCCGCTCAACTGGGTCGGCTGGATGTGGCGTGTGGGTGGAATATGTAGTGATTCATTGCGTGTTAGTATTAAACAATTGTAACTGATCATTATTCTACTTCTTGAAGAGATTCACATTGCTTTAGAAAAAAACAGGTATATACACACTGGAGAACATTCAAAAACTTACCTGACATTTGAAAGAAGACGTTGAATTTGTTGTTGCCCTAAATTGAAATATTTCAACTGTGTAGGGATGCTAAGATAAGGTTCCATTGGTCGGACGATGATTAATAAGTATAGAAGTAATCAATTGAGAAGTTTTAGATGAGCTGTGTCTAGTACCAATAAAAAGGGCTTAGTAAACCGATAAGACATTAGGTTACCATTAGACACACTTCTCCATCAGGTAATTTCCCATTCCAAAGTAGTTGAAATATTCAAGACCTGATCGAATTTGTTTCATTATAGAGATAGTAGCTGTACTGAATAGAACCGGGGCCAATGTATTAGTACTATCCGTTTTATGGAATTCTGCGGTGTGAAAGAGAACGACAAGCCACCACACTTATTTCCTAGAGAACTGAAAACTGACTATTTAGTCTTGCATCAATGAGAGAGTAAAACGAGGATAATATAGTTCTGTATAACTTAATGTAATAATCTTGATTGGCCTATTTTATTACCGTATATATGGAGTTCTATCCACTGTACACTATCTACTTCGATTTTCTACTGTCTGCTGTCAACTATACAGTGCCTAATATCTACTCTCCACTGCATAGTGTTCACTGTCAACTCTCTACTATCTATTACCTAATGTCTACTGTTCACTAATAACTATCCACTGTCCACGTTCACTCTCCAGCCCTTTCTGGTCTCCAGCAGATGCAGAGGCTCGCGGTCCGCCCATTGCCATAATAATGGAGTAGCGATTTCGACAAATTGCATTGAAAATGGTGTTTACTTTCCATTACGGTCTGAAGTGCGATAGCGATACGTGGAAAGCTCAGTCCGGAGAATGTGTGGGTGAAAGCAGCCCCGTGTGGGAAAATGGGCTGTACGTAGTTTACCAGGGTCGAATCATAATATTTTAATCAAATTTAATCTAAAAAGTTATCCTCATCCTTTCTTAAATATGTATTTTTTAATTTATTCTTCTTTCTTCATATTATCATATATGATTACTAAATTGCCGTTACTCAATTTGGTAACCATATAAGACATCTCTCTACCTAGAGGTTCACCTGGGAACATATATAGTTTTTGACAGGGAATACAGAGGACTTGAAGCAGGTAACAACAGATGTAGCAGAGGTATATTTGAGTAAATAATTTTTCAAAAAGATCGCATTCTTAACACGATGCTTCTTTGTTTTCCATTATTGTAACATAAATTATGTAGCTCTTTTACTAACATTTTTATGTACTTATTTTCATAACAATAGGTCTTACAGTTGGTTTACGCAATTTATTATCATATAACACTCATCTTAAACACCTATCATCTAATAAGTATGACGTAACCTTATTAGTTTTGCAAAAAAAGAACTTTTGGATGCAGAACAACTTAAAACATGGCAATCAGCTGAGAAGTTATTGTGATTATGGTGGCCTTATTCTCTGATTGTAGAGCGTATGTGGCATAAAGAGATTTTTTTTTAAAAAAAAACGACTTCTTTTAGTTGTATACCTAATACTGTTTTTCCATATTTTTTAGAAACATGCATCTCATTATGATTAATAAATATATTGATACGAGTATACAATTAACTTAATTTAAGGTGCATATGTATTTTGTATAACAAGTATTTTTTACTTACGGTCCTGCCCGTTTGAGTGTATGTGTATTTTAAGTCACTACTGTAGATGTGTCGTGTGTGATGTCTGTAGCAACTCGCCGGAAGTGATCGAACTGAAAAATGTTTTTTTCAGGCGACTGAAAAAATATCTGCGGACTCACCGGGAATTTGGTGGTCAAACAATACCCAAGGGACACCCAGGGTGTTACAGGTTATGAAAATTGATTGAAAAATCTAATTACAATTGATTTTATTCTTTTGGTGGTCAAAGCCTGAAAGTATTGAAGACTATTCTTTATATTGTTCCAATGACAAACTTTCTTAGTAGATTGCTTAGAAAATTTTCTAATTTAAGCCAACTTAAATTTTAGATAATTACATACAAAAAAAATGCATTTAGTTTTTGAGATTATCGTGCCATTGTTGAGATACAAATTCGACAAAAAAGTCCTTAAAAACAGCCACTATAAAGCTGCCATTCGCTGCTATAGACGTATATATCCGTCTTAATTTGTAGAATGATTATTGAATCACACATTTTTTTCTTATGTTCAAGCTTAATATTATAATGTATGTATGACTTATTGTATATACGAAAAAGTCAAAAAGTTTGTAAACATAAGTCCTAAATATATAACTCTTATTAGAGGGACATTCAAAATCTTATTTAAAGATGCTGAGTAATTAATTCGTAGTTCTTTTTTGAAATAATGATTATTTCTATATAATGTATTATTTTATATCAAAACCTTTTTAAGACGATTATATGTCAACGATTTCTTAAGATAAAATTTATCAATATCATTTAAAATATATTATTGAGTACTATTTTTGAGACAAACAAGGCGATCTCTGATATGATATTAGGATTACATTAAATATCATGCACCAGCCAGAAATCAAACAAAAACATACATCAATTATTGATTGTTTTGATGTCTAAACGCATAGGTCCACAAGATTATCAGGTCCAAACTGCTGCAGGATTTTCCCAAGGAGTATTTCTCTGCTAGAAATCAAAGTGCGCATTGATACAGGAGGTTTTAGAATATGATCACAGTTTTTTGATAATATTTTTAAGAAATGTCGAATTACAATCTATTTAAGTCAAAACGTTAACACAAATTAACATTGAGAAATATTGAACAGTTATTTTTACGACATCAACTTCTACTAATGAGCATAACGTAACTAACGTCAACAATACACCACAAAGCTAGGCAAAATATAAAATTATACGATTTATGTTTTCAATAATAATTATGGAATACTTGTGACAAACGATAATAACCCACTTTAAGAGCGATTTTTGTGTAATCTTTGAAGCTTAGCGACATTGGATTCAGATGAAAACTCGGATGAGTTGCCGCCTGATGCTCACCGAATGTCGGATACTACAGCTATAGTCTCTTCCAGTTTTCAGGAATTACTGCCCTGGAGTTATCGGAAACCATATGTTCCTAGATAGACTTTCAGCTATAAACATGTTTTGAGACAAATTATGTATAATATCAAATTATAGAACTGAGTGCGTCAATTTGTGATAATTTTTGTTATTTTATACGTATAAAGATTTCTACAATACTTAAAACAAAAATTTACATAATTTATACTTCATACTAGATATAATAATAATAAGCTTTTTATTCCAGCAGGATTGGGTGGGTTGTGCAATACCCAATCTGCCATATTTTTAGATACATAGATATATTTTAGATACAAAATAATAATTATATATATATATATATATATATAATAATTCATTCATGGTGGTCGCTGCAACATCTCCATCCAGCGATGGCTCAGGGATGAGTTGAGCCATTCAGAAACAGCCAGGATGATAGTGTTGTTGGACCTTCTTATCCTGCTCCAGAAGCCGGCAACTCGGTGTCGCAATAATGCTGCGAATGAATGGACTCCGCCCTCCGCAAACATGTCAGATGCGCTACAAAATCTAAGGAGTTGCATAAGTTGGCGATATGAATTATTATACGCAACTTTGAGCTTCTCCCACTCTCGTTTAGGATAGCTAGACCAGAGTTCTGATGTATATAATGCCATACAGTGTGCTTTGAATAGCACTTTCCTGACAGCATTACTACAATGGTAGAACCTCCGAGAAAGCATACCGCTCCGAACGCTTATTGCTCTTCTTTGCCGCTCATGATATGCTTAAGAAAATCTACAAGCGAATTTTAAATTGTTTTGGACTTAACCTTTTACAGCACAAACTAACATTATACTGGCGGACATTGACAGTCTTTTTCAAAATTAACTCTTTTTGCAACTGACTAGTCTAACGATTGTGTTGATTGCTGGAACTGTGTATTATGTCAAAGCGATTTGTAATAATGTTTATAATAAATGCATTGAATCATCCTTGAGTAGTTGGACGTGCATTTGAGTGCATTTGCAGGTTGTGCAGGTCACTCGGGTCAGTCACAAAGCCCTGGCCCGGGGCGCCGCCCTGGTCAGCCGCCCCAGTCGGCCGCCCTCGTCACAATGAAATTACGCCCCCGAGCCTTGCAGGTTTATTCTGCGAGAGCCTTGGGCTTCCCAAACTACCAACACTTGTCAACTTAAGCTCCATTAAGCAAGCTCTTCGTTATGCGCCTTTGCCAGCCCGAGCACAATTAGTACTGCTCTTGTGGTGAACGAATCTAATTCTCATTTTATTATTTTCAAATATAATATATTTTTATAAATAAATAATTAATTGGAAGCCTTGCACATGGCTCTATTGAAAACTCTATTTAAGAAAATTGAAGAAAACTTCTATCTTCGTACAACATAACAGGTCAAATAACATTCAGTTTTGAGTGATACAAATATAATGATGATTATTAATTGATTCTTGAAGGCCTTCAGTTTTTTCACTAAAAATATCAGTGCCTTATTTGTCTCTACTTATATGGGCTTAAATTTTGATGTCACGGAAACACCAGTCTAATTATTAGATCTTTAAAAAAGCTGATTTACAATACGTTCAAAGTATGCTATAGGTGCTGTAAGAGTTTTTTTTTAAATATCTTGATCAGTCGTTATGGAAGCTCTCGGGAATCATGAATAAAATATAAACGGTGAAGGTGGGTGCAGTAATGACCGGTGAAAAATTTAGTTCCAGATAATTTTGTCAATTTTCGTTCCAAAATTGAATATTAGATGTATCCAAGCTATAAATAAAAAAGGCTTTAAAAACTGTGCCTATCTTGAAACCTACTAATTTAATAATGCAAGTATCTAGACTTGCAATAAATAAAAGTTGCTTAAAAGACATTACGATTATGAATGAAATTTTGAATTTTCTATATTTAGTTCAAAACACGGAGAGAAATTAGTAAATAATAGCAACGCATCGACTCATACTTATTCATTCAATTTTATATGTATCCACTTTAACATACGACCTTTGACATTTAGAATAGTGTTAACATCGCAGAATACATTATTCTATTACGAGTATAAGCAAGTATAATTACTAGTGATGATATATTAATGATATCTGTCCTTTCAGGAATTTCAGGAATCGCCTGCCTAAATCCATGCACTTGCAAGCTTTGTTTATTAATTTCTACCGCAAAGGTTCTACTTGTACTCGTAGCATGCAGGCGATCTTTGAATGACGTTCAGAGACAGAGCACACACTGCGGCCTGCGCTCGCTTCATCCACACGATGCAGGTCCTGATTAGAGTGGTCGTTTACCTTCGGTTATTACGGCAGGAACATAACCGCCAGCGAAGTTCGGCAGCCTCCATTGTCTGAAGGTTTTGTTTCCTGAAATAATAGAGAGCCGGCCGGACGGAGGGAGAGTACAAGAGGGCAGCTACCTGCAGCAGGTGAGCTGAAACTTCAACGTTTCCGCCCGGCGCATTATAAGAGCTCTGTAATTACAAATCCAGACGTATCCGGTTTGACAATTATCAATACATAAAAATATATATAAACACACACGGAAAGGTATAAACTCTCAGGTGTATTGTTTCAAAGAAGATGTTGAAGAAAACCTTAGTCAAAGTGATGTACATCAAAGATTATATTACCAGTGTTGTACTCCTAAATTAAAACGTACTATGGAGAGCGTATTCAAGCGTTTGGTTAAAGCTTTTGTTTCTCACTCTGACACCATCGCTTCAAATGCCGACCAAGCTTGATTTTTTTAAATAAATTTGATTAAATATAAGCTCTGTACATGTCCCCGGTAGGGTTGAGCTACCCCTTAAGGACAAAACAACAAAAAGGATATTGATAATATATCTGACTGGGGTGCGCGTAACAAACTGATATTTAATATTGCTAAGTATAGCGTCTTATCGTATACTCGTAATTATAAGATGGTATACCATAGGTACAGTATGGATGGTATTGGCATCCCGCGAGTATCATCCATCAGAGATCTTGGCATATTCTTTGAAAGCAAGCTAACGTTTCATGCTCACATTGAAGCTGTGTGTGGAAGGGCACTGAAGATGTTAGGATTTGGTCTGCGTAGTGCCAGGACTTTCTCGAGCACTAACGTACTGGTCGTACTGTACAATTCATTGGTTCGTAGCATACTTGAGAGCGGGTCTATTATTTGGGCTCCCCACGAGTATAAATATGGCCTCATGTTAGAGAGTCATTCTTTACATGACGATGTATAGATATTATCTGTGGCTGTACCCATCTAACTTTATACGGGGTATGTTGGGATACAATGAGTTGAGAACTAGAAGAGATGTGTCCTTGAGTATCCATTTCTTTCACCTAGTGCGCGGCGTGTTCAGAAATCCTGATATTTGGTTTGAAATTGGTTTGTTTGTCCCTGACAATTATTTAAGGATAAGGAGGCACAGATTGTTTGTTCTTCCTAGAGGTAATACTAACCTACTAATTTCGTGGAGTCTTCTGTTTAGACGGGGACTCCGGGACTTTTTAAATGATTCTATTATTATTGTGTTATTTATAAATTGTTATTTTATCCTGTTTTGTAATTATATTATTATTTGTAATGTTTCTAAAAGAAAAATAAATTGAAATTGAATTGGAAAACAAAAATTGTGTCCAGGCCTCATCGCGTCGGGATTATCATCCAAGCTTGATTTTTTAAAAATACCATTTAAATCTGAACATACATGCTTAAATACAAAATTCTACGACAATTTGTAGCGTCCATATGTCTCCAAATATGGAGCGAATATGGTTAAAAAGAAAGAGAGGACAAAAAAGGTACTTTCAAAACACAGTTTATACAGTGCAACATGTGCAATATGTAATGACACATGTTAAGATTTTCGCCGGTTATCAGCAGTAAATACGTTTGTTATTATTTAAAATTGTTTATTTAATGTGGTCTAAATTCATAAAATATACAAGTATCCTAGAAAGAGGTACTTGTATTTCGTCAGCAAATACGATCATCACTTTTGGAGATCACTTTCTTCTTACGTGATCTCTTCAGTATCGTCTTCTTGATCTTCCCCATTGCATGACATCTTTGGAGCTTTTTCTTATTTCATAATTTTTCTGGACTTTCAGTCCAGCAATGAGTTAGAGAGTATTTTTTCATTTTGCAGTGTCAGCTCTCGTCTCAATATCGTGTGTCATGAAAAGAGTATAATCAATCTTTCTACCTAGTATCAATCCGGTGGATTGGTCTGCAGCAACAAAATCTTGCATCTCGATCTTCACTCTTCTCGGTCCTCTGCAATCCTCTTTAGTTCAGCATAAGAACTAAAACTCATGTCTTCGAACACTTCCTGCAAATACTTCCGTCTAGGGCCCCCTCTGCAGTTTCTAACCTCAACCATCCCTCCCACAATGTTTTGAAGAAGACCATCGTGGCGCATGATGTGATCGATCCATCGGGCTCGCCTCTCTGAGATGGTTCTTACTAGGTGCCTATCTTCCTTGATTATGCTGAGAGCCTCATTGTTCGTGACGTGGTCTCTCCAGGAAATTCCGAGAATTCTTCTGTATGACCACATCTCAAAGGCCTCTAGTCTTATATGAAAGTGGTAATCAATCATATATACATCATTTTAATGTTTTCTTTGAAAACTATAAAATATATTAATATTTGGTATATATTATAGAATGCAATGTGTTGCAGTGCAGACAGATAGACACATCAACCGCAGATATTGCTTTGCTAAAAGCGATTTTATTGCTCTCACCTTATTACATTGCGGCCGCAACAGAGGCGGCCCGTGACTAAAGCAACTTTTCCCATAACTCTTCCGAACCGTTATGATCTTTTTCCTCACTTGAAAACTCTTAAGTGCTGTTGTATGCTCGGAAAAATACATTACCCGCATATAAAAAGTCTCAAATCCTATGATATTCTAACGACACATACGACATTTTCTAATCTCCAGTTTCAATCTAAGGTTGTTCTTTCAAACCGCTAATTCTTAGCCCACATCCAAAACGTCTTAAATCATGTATAAAATTGTTATAATACTATTATTATTTTAAATCTAGATCTGAAACTTTAATGGTTACCATCATAAGAAATATTCACAAGACTCACGACTTTCTTAAACGTAAGATCCTTTTTTACTGCTGTATTATAAGTACATATAATAAGCGTCCTGTTATACTGTTTGTTATCTTTTTCTATCGCATATTGTTAGTAAGAAACATTATAAAATGCAAAGAGGAATCAAGAGTTTCACACGTTCATTATTTATTTTTAGTGAAAGATAATTTTAATGAAATGTACAAGATTTATAATTACTTAGCAAAAAATATATTTTTTTGTAATACTACATATATATTGTTATGACATTACTTTTGTATAGTAAACGTGTTCATAAAAACGTCTTATATTTAGGTGTGTCATAATTATATTAAAAGAAACTCCTTATGAGAAACTCCTTCCGATAGACTTATACATTAAAGAGCAAGTGACCACGAGCACGGATATACCTATCTAGAACGTAAAACTTAAAGCACACACAAATTATGAAGTTTCTCACTTTACATTATTGTACATTCATGATAAATAACTTCTAAGGTTTTCACGGCCAGATTTGATAATGTGGCTTTTGGGTTTAGCCGTGTGTGGCGAATTTCCGTCAACCAATATTTCAACCGCCATTGCAGGGGTCTTTTTCAGAATTGATTATTTATTTGTGATTGAGTTCTGAGTTTGTGTCAGATTATTTTTTACGAGCGTTATTGATATCTCCATGGCAACTACATACTCAAGTTTCATTGGTCCGGAGACACGTGGGTATGTTCTAAGAATACGGAAGGTATGTTCTGAGAATCATACCTCCACGAACGTCATGTCGGACTGTGGTCGTCCTTGCTTGTCTGTACAGGTTTTAGAGTATGTGCTAGAGGTGGAAGCCATGCTGTTTTGATAATCAAGCCGTCATCCCTGTTGATGTTGATGGGATGTCTTTTGATTTCAATATAATCTGACACAAACTCACAACTCAATCACAAATAAACAATCAACCTACCGTACACGATTCTCCGGACCAACGAAATTTGAATATGTAGTTCGGAAATAAAAAAATAAAAAAAGATAATCTGACATCAACTCACAACTTAATCATCAATCCTGAAGATGACCCCTGCAATGGCGGTCGAAATATTGGTCAAAAGAAATTTGCCACACACGGCTTAACCCAAAAGCCACAATACACATTCATGATATTTTTAATTTTATTTTTATCACGAGCCGCCCTTGCTTGGTTGTATAAGAAGCGTATTTTTTTCCCTCCGTGCGGTGTAGTGGCCCATACTGCGGGCGGCCAGGGGCGGCTCGCGCAACGTGTTATTCCGCCATTCCGTGCAATATGTTTGATTGATGGCGCCCGCAAATGGCGGCCGGGCACGCCACGCCGATATTAACTCATTAACAACGCGGCTACGCCACTGGAAACCTAATAAACTTCTCACTCTTCGGCTCCTCGAGGAGGACTAATGGCGTATCCGTTATTTGTAGCGGGGGGGTTGAAACGAAAATGGATTGCTCGAATAACGAATAGATTATTGTTTATGATAAAAATTATAAAAATATATCTTTCATTGACATATGTACATGTAATTTCCTTTACTCGATGAAGATCTCATCATCAAGGAGCTATATGACCTAAAAAAATACAGACTAATAAAAATCAAACTGGACTTTACCCGCCTCACACCCGCATCACACCGGAGGACAGTTAAGTCTCCTTAATGACGCGCTCATTTAGATTATGATCAGTTAGCAACTGAAAAGTCCTGTGCTAAAAAAAAGAACCCGTTATTATAATCGCATTCACGGGTTGTAAAGAGATGGAGATGGATGATATAGATTCTCTCACCGTAAATACAAGTAAAGATTGTCAATGCGTGGAATTTTTTTAGTCTGTAAAGTCTGCATGCCCGATAGGGCCAAGGCGATTCCCTAGAACGTCATCGAAAAGAACTCCTCTTTCTTACAAGAGGAACTGACATTCCCAGAGAATATGCTCCGAGGTCCGGAAGGGGGCGCCACAGGGGCAACTAGGGTTTGAAACTAAATTAAATGAGTATAATTAGTATAATCATTAAAAGCGCCGTGCTCAGTCATTAGTTACATGTATGCTGTGTTTTAGTGTATGGCAGTAAATATACATAAGTGGATGTCACGTCAAAAATAAAATACAGTTCACGTGCACCACGTGTCTCGACACGTAACCGTTGTTTACTAATCATTACTATCGTCGCATTTAACATTAAAAATGGATAATTGCTCGTATGAAGTGAGCGGCAAGCGACAGATCGGTAAATATTAAGTGGATTAATCGGCGTTTGGCGTTTTGGTATTGTTTGAATCTGTGATTCTCAAAGTGTTCAATGCAGATGATTGTTATTTGAACGATTTGTATCTAGGCAGTCGGATTAAATGTCTCAGAATTTCAAGGTGTGCAATTCGGATAAGTATTTTAATGAAGAAATATCATTTTTATCTAATTTTTAACTGTAGTTTACTTTGTATTTTATAGGACTACTTATGGATTTTTTAAAAAACTAAAATTGATGGCACACGTATGAGTATTATATTGAAAACCTACGAAAATACTACAACACACAAATTCATTGTAAGCGCCATCTTATACGACATTTCGCTCACCAGTTTAAAGGAGAATAAATATAAAGCAGACGTAGGGATTCGAACCACGAACCTCGTACACCATATCTAGTTCGTTTTTCCAACGCGACGACCATTCGCTTAACTTATTTTTGTGTAATCGCATGCAGGAGAGCACAACCGGTCAAGACCAGTGCACTGTATTACGCTCACCCAGGGAGCCTGGACGCTGCATGTAGGAAACGTATGTTGTGTTCGTATTTGCGTGTGGGTTGAGGAGATTGCAAGTGTATATTTATCCGCTGAAAAGATCCAGATTGTAGAAAGTAGAAAACACAGACGCTGGAAGAGCTTTCCAAATTTTACCGGTGGTATTAAGGAAGGAACTTTGGAAACTGCCAGTTCTTGGTCGACACACATTAACCGTGTATGGATGTTCGGCTAGTGTAAAGAGTTTGTCGGTTGTGGGTGGGTTCAGGAGGAAATATTTCTTTGTGAGTGAACCAATCTTACACTTGTGTTCAATTGATTGCAGATTAAACGTAAGAGTGTTATTATTTATCAAACAAATTGATCTTCTTTGAACTGAGTCAATCAAGTTTAGAAACTTACGCCGCGTCGTTGTATGTGTATCAATTGCGCTATATTTGTATAATTTATTTATTGGTTTATAAATTATTAAGAATAAAAGATATATATTCTTACACAAAAAAAAATGGTTATCATTCGTTTAAAATATTTCATTTATATTCACGAGCCATACATTGAAAATCACAGGCCTATAGAGTGGGGTCTGCATCGCTGGTTTGCTACGAGCAAACAGCTGGAGGGAACTTGGGCTAATGACCCGTTCTATAGCCTAGTGACGAAACGTAGTATATGACGAAATATAAAAATAAATATTCAATTCACGTCAAAAATACTGGAGCAATGGATTATGCTATAGATGGCACTAATCGTCTAGTGAGTTCAATAATGAGTTACCTTAAAAAATACCCATTATCGTTTTACTTCCACATTATTTTCTTAATATTTATATCCAACGTATATCATTACTTACATTACCGTACTTTCTTTATTTATTTTTATCAAAAATTTGATGTACAATCAAACCTTTTTTTGTGCGATAGATGCGTTCCGTGGTAAATCGCACAAAAAAGCTATGATTTACATAGAAAAAGGGAAGAAGCGTTCAATGGATCTTTTAAAAACCGCATAATTTTGAAACTGCTTTATAAAATATACCCATAAACGCACAAAAAAATATTTCCTCCGGAACATGAATCAGTAGATAACTCCAATTTTTTAATTTCTTCATACAAATTTAAGTGCCTTTTCTTTGAAGTAAATCACTATGTACTTATCGGGATTCTTTTTTTGGTGAAATCTTCAATAGAGATTCTGAGCGCTTGTTCAGTTTTTTCTAATAACGTATCTCTTGTGTATGATGATAATTTGGAACTTATGTTGGTCCCATCAATAATAGATTTTCTTTTTGCAATTTCATTCTTTTAATTGCTCTTATACACAGACGCTATCCAACATTTGACTGTATGTACCACACAGACGGCCGCCCGGCTGTGTGTGTGCAGCCGAACCCGTGTCAAATGAATAGTCGGCCTCGTAACACTCGGCGCAAGTTGGGGCATAGGCGGCGAATATTTCATTCCATCGTATTATTCGGGAGTAGTTTAATAAGGGGTTCGACTGTATATTTTTGAGATCATATGTACATACGTTCATATAAAAATATATATTTTAAACATTTCATTTAAAAAAAAACGCATAACTTCAAAATCGCACAAAAAAAGGTTTGAGTGTACTACGAAAGCCATGAATTATCACGAAATATGTGAACAAAGGTGTATATTTGTACGTTTTCATCTTCTTCCAAATTCAAATACTGACATTAATTTCTCTTAAATCAGCTGGCTTAAATTTTGCATCATCTTAAAATAATCTCTGTACCCGAAGCTCTTCTGAGTAACTAAAATTTATATAGTTCCCGATAACCCTCCAAAACAAAAGCCTGAAAACATGACGAAGAAGTAGTATCCGATGCTTATGCGTTTGTGAATCACCTATTCATACACAAATATTTACAATTAACAATTTATGTGAGTATGTGATACACTTTACTCCCGTCAATACTTATGCATTAACTAATATAACGCATTACAAAAACGAAGCTAAAAATATTTCCTGAATATATTTTCAGTCTGATACGTTTTCACGGTGCAAGACGTACTTTGTTCTAGATCGTGTTAGGTCATGACTCGATCAAAATGCACTCTTGACCGGTGCATCATGCATTCATTAATTCTCCATTCCGCCAGCCTACTCCACACTCGAACCTCACCAGAAGATCTTCCTCTCATTGAAGATTCATATCTGCAGCAGTTGCCCCTCTGGCTATGAACCAGTAAGCACCGGTTACCACAAATTGCATAGATTTGCCGTTACCAATTTCCTAGCAGATATTCGATACAAGAAATCTAACGTTAAATTGTTAAATAAATACAACGTAGCCATTTATTCTACGATTTTAAAGATCTACTATAAATTACTGAAAATGTTGTATTTTAGTAAAAATTCGGTCTCATATTCTTTTAACTTTAAAGAAACCAATTAACATTTATAGAAAAACTTGCTCTTTTGTCGAGCTTTGCTGAGATCTCAAAAGAAAGAAAAATTGCAGAAACTCGTAATTATGAAAAATATTTTGATAATTATTTGTGTACTTATAATTATATTCATTTATGTGAGTGCTTAAAGCACGGATTACATAAATCTAATCATGTTCCACACATTTGTATCGATTTTTCCTTGTGTTTTGATGATGATAAGATGGAAGAAAAATAATAAATCAAAGATCATAAAAATCAGTCCAGTTATGAGTTCTTGAGTTAAAAAATGGTCTAACCTACACAACTCTGCATTATATTTTTTGATTTACAATATAAATTGTATTTATATCATTGTGCAAAATAATAAACTATAATACAGGTGTCATCTGAGCTATTGTATGCAAAATATATTTATTTTTTATTTAAACTAATTTTACATTTTTATTATTTTATTTTATTTTATTACCATCTTAGGCCAATACATATGGTTTCAAATTAGAAAAACAATTAAAGAAGATGGTAATACAGAATAAATATTTAAGCCAAGACAATACGATAAATGACAGACTTAAATGATAAAAATAGACCATAAGGACAAAAAGTCTATAGTTTTACATAAATATGTTTAAATTGTTTGAAAATATGACCTAAGAATACCAGATCTTTAATGATTTTGCCCAATATTTTTAAAATAAGGGTCCGCCATCTAACGTTTTTTTTTTCAACTAGTGCTTATTTCGTGAATGGTAACACTTAACTCATGTCTGATTTGACAAATAATTAGTTTTATCCTTCCGCTAAATGAATATGGTTGTGTATACGCTTGAACAACGCTGGAAAATATTGCGACATTACTTTGAAAATCATGTTATTGTCCGCCATCTAACGTTTTTTTTTAACTAGTGCTTATTTCGTGAATGGTAACACTTAGCTCATGTCTGAGTTGACAGATAATTAGTTTTATCTTTCCGCTAAACGAATATGGTTGTGTATACGCTTGAACAACGCTGAGAAATATTGCGACATTACTTCGAAAATCAAGCTATTTTTCTTCAAAAATGAGCAAGGAGTGGCCGTTACAGTCAATGGCTCGTTATCGGGCCATTTTTGTTCACAAAAATCTAAGAGGAGGATCTTGGTAACATTTGGTTTCAACAAGACGGCGCTACGTGCCACACAGCCGAAGCTACACTCGATGTTTTGCGCCCTGTTTCAAAAAAAAAAGTTATTTGGCGGACCCTATACTATTCTTCATTCTAATTATGAATTATTTACAATATAATTTTAAAAAATATTATCCTTCATATTAAACCAACGTTTTAATACAGAAATATAAATGCTTGTAATATTCAAATCCGGTATTTCAGTGGATTTACCTGTATCGCATTCCCTACCCAGGTTGATCTTTTGAGTGTGACAGTTTGCCACGTGCCTTAGTTAGCTCATAAATAGCATTGCATTATCTTTGGGTACGTGTTTTTTTGGAAACCTTTCAAAAATAATATCTTCTCAGAAGGCTCCATATCGAAGAGCTCCGTTTTGTAGAATCATTAAGCCTTAATGAGTCATTTGTGTGTCTCACTCTCCCACGTTAATTAATGTAATTGCCTTAATTAATTGCCTCTGCCGGACGCTTTTTGTAATGCGAGAGCGAGAGGAAATAACAAAAAAAAACTACAAATCTGACCTTGCGTACTCGGACAGTAAAAAATAGACTCAACTAAACAGATATATAAAATGTTTTGGTACAGAATAAAAAACTTAAGCACCCACTTAATTTGTGAGACGTTAATTAATCTCACTATTTTTTAAAGCTTTATATTGATTATATAATACAGGCATCTAATCGAATTGATAATATAAAAAACACACTTAATAATATATTTTTTTCATAAAAATATCTATCCACTTATTTAATTAATCATTTTTATATTGTCAGTTTGCCGGTTCTTGGGCGCCACTCCAATACTTTTCTTCCCCATCAACCGTCGTTTCTTCGACAGATATGTCCTGCCCATTGCCACTTGAGTGTGCCTATTAGTTGGGTAGTCTCTACTACATGAATTCTTCTGAGGATATCCTCGTTTGGGATCCTATATGTGCCCATAATTATGAAAGTGGCGTAAGTCAAGAAATTGTAAAAAACGAGTTATACATTTATTTCAGCTCCCAATGTTGTGAATTAATATAATCTTCATCCAACATTAATTCAAAAAATCTAAACACGGCATTTTATGCAACATGAAGTTGTCACTTATAAAACCTACTATGAAAAGAACAATTCACTGCAGATCTACAGGATATTATCAAAATGTTGCAAGCAAACTATGCGACTGGCATTGCAAATTTAAGACATGAAATTGCTATGCAACGACATCTATCGTGATACAGATCGAACACAAAAGCAAGAGGCAAACTATCGAGATGGTCGAGAGTTATAGATATCTTGGCGCTCATGTCACTATTAACGATTGTCTACATAGAGAATACTCTTCTTGTTTTAGGAACGCTGGAACGTCTTTATTTTCATGCGTCATATCTGGGACTACACTCCCCTTAAAGTCGGTGAAATGATGAAAATGAACCTAAGTGGTACGTGTTGTTGAGATTCTGCTGTATAGAATAAACTAAAGACCTTTTTTCAGTCCCCTGGACTTTTGCCATCCTGTAAATCCGCCAGGAACCATACATACAATGTACTTTTGAGAACTCTGGGAGGTAGAACTGACATGGTATAATGCAAAGACCATGGCAACTTTCGAAATTTTATGGTGGCAACTTTTGATGATGTTATGCTTCAATTGATGATGCATGCAGAGTCGTCACAGGCTGTCTCAAACCAACACCCATTTCAAAACTATACCCCTTGGCTGGTATCTCACCACCAAACGCATAAGCAAAGTCATATGCGCCGAGGCAATCAACCATCCGTCCCACTGCTTGTATAATCAGATACCCCCAACACCCAGACTGAAGTCGCGAAGCAGCTCTCTGAGATGCACACAACCTTTCACATCCGGCCCTGAAAATGAGAGACTCCAGATCTGGCAACAATTCGCAACAATCAGAGGATTTCATTAATTCAAATGAAGGCCTTCCAACTGGCAATAACCGTGACTGGCGGATCTGGAAATCCCTGAACAGATTAAGAACCGGAGTTGGTAGAACAAAGGACAACCTCGAGCGGTGGGGAATGCTTCGGCAAGGAAAGTCACTATTTTGTGACTGTGGAGACCTGCAGACCACTTCACAATAGACCAACAACCTGCACACCTCAAGACCTAATGCTGGGCAACACACGGGCTAACGATGTTGCCAGATATTGGACAGAAATAATTAAGTGTGTATTGTACAAAAATATATATTTAAATAATAGCAATAATTCAAAGAAAACTAGTTATCTATGACGCGTAATATTTATATCATCACAACTGCGTATTATTTGTCATTAAAGGTTACACTGCGGCGTGTACTTATGTTCTTGTTACTTCGTGATTAATCGTAATGTCTGACCTATATCTATTAATGTACCTACTTAACTGTGATTCAATTCAATAATGGAAAAACTCTTGATTGCTGATAATTTAATTACATTTTCAACGTTGCCATTTGAAATGTAACCTCAATCAGTCACGTTAAAAAACAATTAATAAACAAAAGTCACGTCGTTGTTTAACCGCGATGATGAAATCCCATGGAAATTTTATCCTTTTATTCATGGTATTTTTTTTTTCTCCATTAAATAATTCCCATTGTGCGATGTTTTCATCCGGAATATTTTCTATGCAGTACTATAAGCTGTTAGGCAGATTCGATGCAAAATCGGGAACAAAAGTTAACGCAGTATTTACTACTTCTAGAAATATTCCACATTTAAAACTTAATAACTAAAGCAATATTATTTTTATTCATTTAAACGTTCTTATATTTGATCAATCATTGTAACATATGGTCACCACAAATCGCCACCACTTATCTATAAGACATCTCCGCACCAAAAGGTTTACCTGGGTTTTCGACAACCTCCAGAAATGGACAATAGCTATAGTATTCAAGGCACGTTTTGAGTGATTTGTTAATCAGTTTTTTAAGGAATTCGGATAATTAGTCCCTTTGAGGGATTAATCAGAGACATTATGGTCCATGTCTTGAGAGCGCCTCTCAAGACATGGACCATACATTTTCTTTATACATATATATTAACATCTTCCTCTCTTTCAAAAAGGTTGTTACTTCGTCGCGTGATGGCAGGATTAGGAGCAGATTAATAACACACAGACTTTTTCAGAAGCACATTGACATATATTTGCGATAAACGTTACAACCTTGTGGCCCGACCTAGTCACAGCATTCGGCCGAGCCACAATACAATATGCTCTCGCCGAAGGGCGGGACACGATTGGCGCGCCCGTGATGGGCTGTCGCATCGGCGCCACAAACGGCGGTCTATATAAATATGACCGGACTTGTCCAAAATGCCAAAATGGCGGACACATTCATGTCTGAATATGTACTAAATGGCATTTTACATTATTATCTGCACATCTTAATATCGTTATTAAAAGACCTTTAAAATGACGAGAGTCCAGGGGCTTGATGAAAACACAACTGTTATGTTCTTCTAAAACAGCTGCTCTTAACCCTTTCGCATCGGCTGTCGTTATATGCCGTCAAAGATTCCCCGACCGTTGATATCGGTTGACGTGATTTATCGTTTTGCTACTTTCTTAGAATATTTTGTTATGCATCGTCTGATAGCTAAAGGATACAAGAACCAATGTGATACATGGACATAGACCAGAAAAGTACGTTTATGCTTCAAATACTAGTTTTATAATTGACAGTATAATTTGTATTCAAGCCGAGCCGTAATGAAAAGGTTAATTATAAAGTCTATTTGTTAGCAGATCTGTATGTCATGCTTGTCAATTATGTTCAAAGCTTCTGATATGGAGACAATATCAATTTAATTTCAATTAGGTTTGTTTCTTAGCTTTAATAATCAGATTTATATACATATCTTGAAAAACTAAATAGCTTAAATAAATATTAATAGAGGCATTCTCTCGGTTGCAGCATAGGTAAGGTACGAGTATTGTACATTCTTCAAAACACTCGCCGTTTTTTTTGCATCGCATTCGCTAAAAATTCCGCAAACATCCGCGCAGACTTTTGTGGCGCCCCGTGCCCGACAATGCCCTAAATATTTTTCCATCTCCTTGAAAATTCATCTGCGTAAGTAACAAGTGGCCCGGACTAGTGTGTGGGCGGGCGCCCGTACATTGGCCATTAGCGTGATTAGACCAATCTCTCACGGCGGCCCGCGAGAAGGGGGCGCCAGGCTTTCTCTCTCACCTGGAGCACCCCGACAACCACCACCCACCACCCACCGCCCCACGAATACCGCCTTTTTTCTCCTTTTATATATGCGCATCTAGGAGTGCCCCAAAAGAGGGTTAAAGTCTCCCAGTACACTTCATTGAACGTGAAATTCAAATTCCATAAAATAATAAAGAAATCAAATACATTTATTTTTAAATGAAAATTTCCAAAGAAAATTGATTTATATTTCAATAAATATATATATTTCAATACTTCATTGAAGTCAGGTGTAATTCGCATTTGAGGAGTAAAAGTATTTTTATGCGAGTATACCAAGTAACATCAGCTTGGCCCTTGCTGACTGGTCCCGAAAACCTCGATATAGAATCTTTCGTCTCTTATTTCTGTTGGCTTGTCAGATATGAATGTGTCCGCCATATTGGCATTTTTGGACTAGTGATATAGACCGCCGCTTGTGGCGCCGGTGCGACAGCCCATCACGGGTGCGCTAGTCGTGTGCCGCCCGTCGGCGAGAGCATATTGTACTGTGGCTCAGCCTAATGCTGTGACTAGGTCGGGCCATAGGTTTGTAAAGTTTATTGTAAAAATATGTCAATGTGCTTCAGAAAAATTCTGTGTTATTAATCTGCTCCTAATCCTGCCACCACGCAACGGAGTAACAACCTTTTGAGAGAGAGGAGGATGTTAAAGCATATGGTGATACTAATGCAGAAATCTCATCTGTGGATTCAATGACGTTTAACATGTTACATACATCAAAGCGCTTCATGTAAAGAGTTGATCCGCCAACGTCATAGACTAGCCCGACATTTATGCATCATCAATTCATTACAGAAATTTGCTCCGCATGGGTGGGGTTCACGAGACAACTTTCGTCTTCCACGAATTTAAATTAATAGGCTATGACTAACATTTTACGAGAAAGATATCAAATTGACACCAACTGGGGGTATTTAAAGAGCTAAGAAATTGGTGCAAAATATTTTCTTTTAATCTCCGTCGGGGATCGAACTTACGACCTTCGGCTTAGTAAGTAAATGTTGCCACAACTAAGCTATTTCCGCTGGCAAATGATGAATGAATGGAGAAAATGTAACACATACTGTTAATTATACAGGTACAATTGAATTTTTAGAAGGATTTGAACATTAACAACCTAGCATTAAAGTCTAACGCGTTAACCTCTCGTCCACTACCCTCGGCCCCAGATGCAAGGTTTGCGGCCTAGAGCCACACAAAAATCTATGTAGTTTCAGTTTCTGGTTTTGTATTGACACTGAGAGGCACTATTATGACGGAGATTTTTGTTTCGAATCCTATTCATTGTTCGTAATTGAAAAGAATTGTAACGTTAAAGTTCATTTTAAAAAATTGCCCGCCGTAGTTCCTCTTCTACAAACTTTTGTGTTGAATTATTTAAGATTTTTTTGAAATTCTAAAAGAATGGCGGTGTACATGTTCTTCATATTATTTCAGAAATTAGATTAAAATCATTCATTCACTCAGATATCAGCTTGAAATAGCTCCTTTAGGCGGATGCCGTAAAGCCTCGAAAACCGACATTTTGTCTCTTATTTTTGTTCGCTCGCTTGACATGCACATCTAATAATGTTAGTTTTAATTATAGAATATATCGCAGGCATTTGCATACGCCATTTTATTTGTTATGACAGTTGCTCCATTTCATGTTGGTGCAACTGTCATCTTTAATTCGCTTTTTTGCTGCGATCATTGGCAGCGCGGCATGTCACCGTGTCCGGCAGTTGTCAATTGACTGGCGCCCGGACGGCTTCATGCCATGCCGGTCGGGCGTAGAAATCAAGTCGTTCTTTAAAATAAACGTGAATTGTGCGTCGAAAACGAGTTCTTTGAGTTATTAATCTGCTCCTGCATCCTGTCACCCAGTAATACCCACTTAGAGATGAGGATATTAACTCATTACAAGCATATTCATCTTCTGTTAATATGTATTGATATCAGCATTATATAGCCCTTGCGGGTTGGTGCCGAAAACCTCGATATGCAATCTTTCGTCTCTTATTTTTGTTCGCTCGATGGACACGCATGTGTCTTTATTTTGTAATTATTTGACACGCCGTTAGGAAGACTAGTTCTATAGATGGCCACTTGTGGCGCTGGGCGTCACAGACCACGAGTGTCGAGTTGTCCCCCGACTACGAGTGTCGAGTTGTGATCAGCCCGGTGCCTGAAAGCATGTAACTCCACCCCGGCCAAAAGTTTATGGAGAATATATATGCTTCTGAAAAAGTCTTTGTGTTGTCCATCTGCACCTCATTCCGCAACCACGCGATCCGATAACCATCCCGGCGACGTGAAGTCGTTCTTCCTTAAGTAAAGGAGATGTTAGTATAAATGACATAAATTGATACAGAAATTTATTAATTTGATAAGGGAGAATTTTTTTGTTTCATGGAGAGACCGCCAATCTTACCACATCATGATTGACAAAGTTGTCAGTAGAATCAGTATAGGAAATTACACAATAAAAACTATATCAGACACACGATTTCAATATATTATCAACTAAGTGATGGGTTTTTTCAGTCAGTTTAGTAGTCCCAAACACAACAAGTAAATGAGCTATTTGTAGATTTTTTAAATTGCTTTAAAAACTACTTACAAAAAATAGGAAATAAACTACAACAAAACATAAAATGTGCTCCATTTTATTTATTCATAAACATAACAACTTTCCAAAGCTATCTTGAAATAATAAGTAGTTAAGTAAAATTTAAAGAAACATTCTTAAAAAATGGCAATAATAATTGCAAATATATAAAAAAAATTCCGTCAGAATTATCAATATGATATAATATGCTATGTGAGCTATCTTAAATGTCAATGAGAACTACCAGTAACTAGCGTACTACTTTTCCATTTGTACTTTTTCAAGTATTATTGAGAAATTGTTTTTAAGAGACTCCTTTCGTCTACCGCCATTTTTGATAAATGGACCATGATTCTTCTTATAAGATTGAGATATACCTGTATGTTATACATCAACGAGGGCATTAAAAATATTGTCTTCAATGTTATGTAAATTTTATTGAAATTATATTTATATGAGCATAAAGGTTACAAAAACGGA
Source organism: Glossosoma conforme (assembly GCA_022606575.1). Lineage (NCBI taxonomy): Eukaryota > Metazoa > Arthropoda > Insecta > Trichoptera > Glossosomatidae > Glossosoma > Glossosoma conforme. The sequence goes on along the minus strand of JAGTXR010000107.1, from coordinate 3,571,569 downwards.
TTTTTAAAATGGTTTTAGGATATCGAATTTTCTGTCTTTTGGATAATAAGAAAGTGGACTACCCGTTAGCAACGTTCTTTGGCAACTCAGTCTTTCAAACACTTCAATCTTTCCCTAGTAAAACATTTCATTTGAGCGATAAATTTACCAAACCAACCATCATAAAACTCGCATTCAGTCTTCTATAAGATATACAGGCTTTAACCCACCAGATATAAAAATGTCTGGATTGGATCAATTCAGTTATCTCAGGCAAGCAATGGGTATGAATGTGCGGTTATAGCGATGGACTGTTTTGGAAGCAGTTTCTGATTCGATTCCCGGAAAAGCTTAATATAATTTTATTATTTTATTTGAGTTAAAAAAAAAAGTATCATATTATAGGATTTTGTAATATAGCTATAATAAAAGAGTTCTAAGAATGTGTAATGCAAGTAACATAATCATGTTACTCGTCTCTTTGATAAGCAATTCAATTTACACTTGCAATCTCCCCAACTGTATACAAATACCATACTCGTAGATTATTTCCTAAACATGAAAGAACGTCAAATAACCTACTAGAAGATTACAACCTACTTTTTGATTTCCCTTAATCCTTTCGTTACGGCTCAGTAAATTATACAGTCAATTATAAAACTAGTATATGAAGCATAAATGTACTTATCTGACCTATTTTCATATATCGTATTGGTTCTTGTATCCTTTAGCTATCAGATGATGCATAAAAAACTATTAAATTTAATAAACGTTCATTATGTAACTACATACATGCGGTGGCATTGACACATGTGGTTTACAGAAAAATCGATATTTATTTACATGCTTTACAGATTCCTGTAAATAATACATGTAGGTTGATAAAGGAAATGACTGCACTTCCAATTTATTACCGTAGATGTCACAATAAGTACTGAAAGTAGCAAAACGATATGTCACGTCGCCGATGTCAACGGTTGGGGAATCTTTGACGGCATATGCCGACAACCCATGTGAAAGGGCTTATATTAAACAGTGTTTGCTTGGAAGTTTACCGATGTGTTTGTTTTTTTCTTATCTTCAGTTGACAATTAATTCTCCTGAATTGGTTCGGGTAATGGAGTAAGCACTGTTCCTAGGCCAGACGTGCCGCAGCCACTTACTTCCTTGTAATTTGTAAGACAATGGAGCAGCCAGATTAAAGCTGTGTCGCAGAAGTCGACAACTAGACAGCATTCGATCTCATTGATAAACTATTTGCGCAATCTCTAAATAATTGGAAGGGTCGATCCAATCGTCTGGTCCCTTTATAAATGTCGTTGAACAATCCTTTTTTTCGAACAATACAGTTTCTTTCTCTTCAAGTCTGCGGCCCCTTTACAGATTACTATGGAAGAGAACGTTGCATATTTTTTGTTCTATGGCGTTCCAGGTGCTCAGATAATACAATTCGAGGATGATAGCGTACAGAACTGTCCAACCAAAAATTGTGTCGATCATACTGTTAGCTTCAACCGAGGCGTTAATATAACAAAGAAAAATAAACTATCAGTAATAAACATTAATGATACCCTAATTGTAATAAGAAATTTAAATAGTTTTATTTTTTAATTAAAATTATAAATAAATAACGTAAAAAAAACGTCGTGTTTGTTAAACCATAACTCAAGAACGGCTGGACCGATTTTTGTGATTTTTTATTTGTTGTATTTTGTCTTGATCCTGAACACAAAAACAGTTAAACATCGGGAAAATAAAAAAAAACACGAAAAAAAATATTTTCTCGTACATTTTTTATCGGCTTTTTTAATAATATCTAGAGAACTGATTGATTGATTTTGACTGAATTTCAGATAATCAATTAACAGAACATTTTTCTTGATTCTAAGGCTGTATGAAGTTTTCCAGGTCAGATAGTTAAATATATAACACAAATAAATAATTATAATGTGAGCTTAATAAGGACGAGTATCACGCATTCGATAGATTTCTGGAAATATTTCCTGGCCATGTGTTATGGAGGTCTCTCTCTGGAGTTTTGTATGACAGCAAGATTTCAGTTAGGACCAAATGTAAAATCTACAAAACTGCTGTAAGGCCAGCTATGCTCTACGGATCGGAATATTTCGATAGGATTCATGTTGCAAAGATGAAGATGCTGAGGTGGGCGGGCGGTGTGACTAGAGTGGACAGAGTTCGGAATGAGCATATTCGGGGTTCATTACGGGTTACCCCCATACCTGAAAAGATAAAGGAAAACCGCCTAAGATGGTATGGGCATGTGACACGGATAGATGAGGACCACATGGTGAAGAGAGCCCTCAACATACCAACGCTAAGAAAAAGACCTGGAATACCACAGGCAACCTGGACTGCAACTGTAAACAAGGATCTGAAAACTCTAGGCTTGACCGAGTTGCAACGCAGGACAGACAGACATGACGAATGTGCACAAGGAGAGCCGACCCCAGATGATGGGAAATGGCTGGGCTAAAGAAGAAGATTTCCTGGCCATGTGGTCCAAACTAGGATCGGTTTGTGACAGATAAACGTTTGGATTTATTCAAGGTTGGCAACTTCTTCTCATTCTCCTTCTCCGGCTGCTTTATTAACAACATCGTCAACGCCATAATGAAAAAAGCCCGCGGCGTTTTCTTCGTTTTTTAGTTTTTGTCGCTGTGTAATGATCGATTGAGTCGATTCACTGTATTAGCGAGTAGTTGAATGAATATGCGGAAACTAAAGAGCCGCACTGAGACAATAAATAATTATTATATTTAACCTTTAAGCGCCCAGTGGTCCCATACGGGACCGCAAATTTGAGTCGATCAATGCCCTAGCAGGCCAATGTTTGTAATGTTTTGTCGCACAATAGATTCTTCCATGAACTTACTTTAATACTATTATTACAAATTAATGTAATCCGATTGTAAAATGAACCATAAGCACTCCTGTATGGGACCGTTGGGCATTGAACGATGCAAATCTGCGGTCTCGTAAGGAAACCACTGGGCGATTAAAGGTTAATGACAGTATTTAAATAAGCATTCTCATACTTTAGCAAAGAATTTTAATTTTCAATGGCGTCATATACTCTGACTTTTATTACTATGTACCTATCGTGGTGTGAGAAATATATTTGCTTGATTTTTACGGTCGATAATTTTTAGTGGACTTCTTAATTACAATTATAGTAATTTTTAGTTAAAAATACACAATTATGTTTACGTTGACAAGTTTCGGCTTCGTCGAGTGGCTTGAGGAAGACTTTTCGACGATCTAGGAATTCCACTAATCGATCGAAAAAATCAATAAGTTTACTTAATTTAGAGAAATATTTACTTCTTACAATGGTATGGTACCTTAAATAAATAGTGAATTCGTGATACATATTCTACTTAAGCATTTTAGCCGTAGTTTAAAAATAAATGAGAGACTCGGGCTGATCATCCGATCTTCTTAAAAAAATATCATTTCATCGAATAATACAGTAGCCGTCACTTTATCGTCCTTGAATTCTGGATTGGAGATCGTCGGGAATCATATGGTTCCTAGTGGACTTTCAGGTACAGAGATGTCTTAGGACGAGACATGGACTATGACAACTGACAGAGCTGATTGGGGGTTATATTTAAAGACCATGTGTTCCAGATGTGAAAAGGACATGGGAGTATAAAAATGTATTTTTGACAATTATGAAGCATTCTCGCATAATACATTTTGCAGCAATTATCGTTTTTTTCTTGGGTCCCTTAAAAAACATAAAATCGATGTTTCACTGTCGCATAATAGCTAGATGTGGACTTTAATTATTTCTAAATGCAGCACTGTCATTTGGTAACCTAGCAACCGTGAGATGACTTGTAGTATTGCAGAATCAATCTTATGTTTCTCTTAAACAGTCACGGTTCAATTACCAGTAACCCGATACATTTTTTTAACACTTTTGTATTATTATTTTTTGCCTCCTCCACTTCAATCAACTTTTTTACGTCGACGGATCGTCACGTGTCGTGGAACCTTGTGGTCCATTCATAAAGTCGGTAACTCCAGATCCGACGACGAAGAAGAAGTTGAAAGAAAAAAACACAACAACAAAGTGTGAGATAGTTGGTTTTTGTTGCGGGCTCTCTCATTGATTGAATCAATTAGTTAATATGGATAATGGATTACGAGCAAAAATTTGATTTCAAAAATCGCCGTAATTGACATTTTTATAAAATTATTGTTGTTTTTTAAAATGAGTTATTATTAAACGGATTCATCACGGTTATTATGTTTTTGTGCTTAAATGTATATAAATATTCATGTCAGCATGATATAGCCCTTGCAGGCTGTGGCCGAAAACCTCGATATGCGATCTTTCGTCTCTTATTTTGGTTCGCTCATCGGACACGCATGTGTTGTAATTTGTAATGCCGTTATGAGGACTAATTAGATAGATTGCCACTTGCGGTGCTGGGTGTCACTACCACTGCGCCCGGTGCTGCAGTCAGTTGTGTGCCGACCGCGACGAGGTCGTATTATGGCCGGCATGTTATTCCGCTAGACACGAATGTTTGTGAAGTTTATTGTGAAAATATATGTGCTTCTGGAAAAGTCTGTGTATTGTTCTTCTGCTCCTCATCCTGCCCCCACGCAATTAAATAACTAACTTAGAGAGGAGGATGTCATTATGAAACACATGAGTAAGGAGCATTCCAAAATTATTATATAAAAAGACTTGATGATATTATTATATGTGCTACTGCAGATATATATTAAGAATTACTGAAATATGTCACACCTCAATTGTTGGGTTTTCTGTTAAAAATAAACATCTCATAGAGCAAGCCTATTAGTTTATCCACATTATGGAACATTTCACTTATTTTCATAATATAATAGAAGGGATGATTGGGTGAATAAACTACATAGGAAGATACATCGGACGAGAGTATTTGCAACATTATTTGAAGAAAATTAACAGCTTTTCATATGGTTTTATCTTAAGAGAGCTGCATATGGAGGAAAATAGATGTTTTTTTAATATGAAACGTATTTACATCCTCCTCTCTTTCAAAGGTATTATTCAGTCGCGTGAGGGCATGATTAGGAGCAGAATGATAACACAGACTTTTCTGAAGCACATTTTGACATATATTTACGATAATCTTTACAAACATATGGCCCGACCTAGTCACAGCATTAGGCCGAGCCACAATACAATATGCTCTCGCCGACGGGCGGCACACGACTGATCTCGCTCGTTGGCGCTGAAGCTGTCGTCCAGCGCTCAAGTGGCGATCTATGTAACTAGTCTAAAATACCAATATGGCAACACATGCATGTATGACAAGCGAATAGAAATAAGAGACGTAAGAATGTAGATCGAGGTTTTCGGTACCAGTCAGCAAGGGCTATATCATGCTGATGTCAGTCTATAGATTTTACAATTGCTTGACTGCTATCTGGCGGAAATGTTTGGAGACCATATGCTTTAGCTAGGAAATTTATATGGCAGATGATTATTTGAGACAATTACCATTGATAAGTAGACCTAACTATATTGATTATTTTCCGTATAAGACGGCATATAAAATTTGAATAAAAGTATTTTAATATTTTTGGGATCTCTTAACGGTAACAGGCAAAAGATAATGATAATGTGACTCAAATTTATAGGACGATTAATTAAGCGGGTATTGTAATTCCCTCGATCCGGTCCCGTCATTAGCTCATTGTTTGCTCGCATCCCTTATTGAGCGCCCGGGCTAACGTCTGCGCTGACTAATTCGGTTCGATTTAGTGCGCCTCTAACTGCTAACACAAGGGGCGCATCTGGAATATTTATTTACTGATAAATCAGGCGCCTGCGGACAGGGCCGGGCGCAGGGCACTTGGCGCCCCGCAGTTTGCGTCGCCCGATTGAAATATGAACCGCCGCTGTGAAATTACTTCATCGAATGTCTTATATCCAACCCTAGCATCACAATATACACGATCAATGCCAGAATGTTCGATATCAATTTAAAAAAATATATATATACTTCAACAAAAAATCGAAAAAGTCTGCACAATGTAGAACAATAACACAATGAGATTTTTTTTTTTTTTTTTTTTAATTTAAATTTCGCGGGTTAGGTGATTTGATTTAATCTCTTTATTTTTATAAATTTATTCACTCATACACATCTATATGAAATTTCTCTCATCAATCTGTGGTGAAAAAGAAATGACAGACGCTGGGATTCGAACCACAACCTATGCACCTTAGTTCCGTTCTATGCTCAGTGCAGTCGACCATGAATATTCTCCACCTCGATCGAGTGGAGATTATGAAGGTATTTATATCTGACTCTACTGTCACTGACATATGTCCCAAATTTCATTTCAAAATATTCATTAGTGTTTGAAATACCCGTCCATTTGTAATCAGCTAAAAGAGATTTTCATAAGCGGTGATAAAATTATTTATATTCCGTATTTAGGCGATTTTTGAAAGATTAAATCTTATTTATTTATCAACAAAAGAAATTTTCTAATAAAAAATATAACTACACAGAAAATTTAAGTAGTACATGCAAACAACAATAAAAAACACACTTAGCTAAAAAATAATAGTATATATACAAATTGGACTTTATAAAATAGTGATTCTAAAAATAATATGTATGAGTTTGCATTATATACATGTATCGTAATCTAGTTTGATATATAAGTTTCATGGATGATTGATATAAAGCGTTTACAGCCTTTGGGTTGGATGCAATTTCAACAAGTAAATTCATATTAAGTCAGTTTTTCTTTGGCAGTTTTCAGTCATGTTTATTTAGGTTACGTTAGGTTAGGTCATGTTAGGTTAGGTTAGGTTTGTCAGAACGTTCTAAAAATAGCATCGTAGTGATGTAATTGTCCAGATTGGTTTCATGAAAGCTTAGAGCGGATCGATTACAGCCCGGGGCCGGACGGTGCATCTGCGAAGCTCCGGAGCTTTCAACCAAATGCGGCCCGATTCATCGAATTTTGAAATTAATCTGGTCAGAGTATTGCAGTTATATGCAACCTTTGCCAAAACCTAAATTTAGCAATACACTCAAAATCGCAATTCAATGGCATTTTCAACAATTTACGAGTAGATGTATCGTGGACAATCAATTATAACGTTTCAATGTTAATACGTGTCAAAATACGACAATAATAACATTAAATTAACTAACTCTAAAAGAAACTAAAGACAATAAGCGTCAACTAAAAAAATGTAGAATAATTCTCAATAATCTTTTACTTTTATTTGATTCAAAAATACAAAATAATACAATTCATACATCAAATTACTTCTTAAGTTTTAATTCATACATCATTTCTTCTTCGTAGTATCAATCCGGATGATTGGTTTGCAGCAACAGAATCTTGCATCTCGATCTCCATTCCTCTCGGTCCTCCGCAACCCCTTTTTCAGCTCAGCATAAGCGCTACAGTTCATGTCCTCGAATACTTGCTGCAAATACTCCCGTCTAGGGCGCCGTTCTGCAGTAATGTTCGAACATTCCAGGTGGCATATCTTGTTGGCTGAAGGTTTTTCTTATTTGTCTTGGTTGTTTTGTCTCGAGCAGTCCCCACCACCCGGAGATCCGATTGGGGGACTATTTTATCTCCGGAAAATTTTACTTGAGATGCAATCATTTTTTTGCTGATACGTGGGATGTCTTTAAGACCTTTAATGTGGTGTTTTCCCCTTTATTTCCACATCCTAATGCCGTTGACCATAAAGGTTCATCCGCCTTAGGAGGGCATTTACTACCTCCGGGACAATAGAGTGCCCTAACCAGCTTGACCTGATGAGGTTAGCTGGGTGTTAGCTTATTCCGGCCAACAATCATCATTTATACTACAATAATTTCTGCATTTTGTATCATTATTATTATAATTCGTAGGTGAAAAAAACAGCTATTACACGATAATTGATACTACTTAGAATATATGTACGAGTATAATAAGAAAGAGTTTCTTTTCTCTATGCGTTTATTTGGGACCTCAATCAAAATGAAATGCCACTATATTACCAAAATTATAGCCGTATAATAAGTTATCAAAACTGGTGATCGTATACAATATTTAGAGTACGATACTTTAATTTTGTACGAAATAACGAGATAATTGTGTAATTACGGCATCCTTCCATCATATAGTCGGTCAAGAAATGAAGTTATCTGGAATATGTCCTTCGGATACTGCAGATTAGCTTAAACTACAGGTGATTGAATCTTATGTGACAATTTATGACATCTACGACTTTATTCTTCCGCTAGGGTGATAACGGAAAAATATGATAATGATTTCGAAAAATCAAATGCTATTTTTGTAGCCAATCATGGAAGATAAATTGAAAACAATCAATGATTATCAAAATACAACAATATCCGAATTACAAGTACATTTATTTGGCAATAAGATCTTTCATAGACCTCGAAATCAATTAATATTTTTCATATTAACTGTGAACCAGTGTGATCTTGTATAGTTTAACTAGATAAATCAATACATTTCATGTGGAAAAAAACAGTTAAAATTTGATTTTCAAACGATGTCAGTTATGTTGTACCCTTAGTTCAGTATGACTGCAGTATTGTGTTCCGTTTTGTTGGTTCGGCCAGTGGCGGTGAGCGCTTTGTAGTCTCTCGGACCCACTTTGAGCTTTCGACCAAAAGCTTTGTGTAATAACAAATTATTATTATGCACTCAGTTGCCGACATGGCTCGGTTCCGATGTAATTAATATAATTAATTGACGATGCTGCACTGCATTTGTGGCGTACTATTTAAGCGGGCCTTATTAATAATATAGCCAGTGCTTCAATTTTTGGATCAATTTAGTGTCACTAACACCATAACATCCTCCTCTCTCTCAAAAAGGCGTGTTATTACGTCCCGTGAAGGCAGGATGAGGAGCAGGTCAGCAAAAAAAGACTTTCTTTTAAGAAGCACATTGATTATATTTATGTTAAAACTTTACAAGCTTCCGGCCAAGCGGAACGACATGCTGCTGGCCGAAATGCGAACTTCTCGATTTTCAACACAAAACTGACGCGCTCGTCGGCGATTAGACTCCTGCGGCCCGTGGTCGGTGACTTAAGACTTTGACAAGGATAATAGAAGTTGTAATATTTTGCCCTCTATGTCATAACCTTAAATACTATTTTTGTGATCAGTCGAAAGATGTATGTGTCTGAAATTATAATACTCGTAATCATAGTAAAAGTTATAAGCTTAATGATTGTGACCTTATCATACACGACAGCCTAGACACATAAAATTAAAAAAATTAAAAAACGCACCTTATGTGTTTAAGGGTAATAAGTGATTGATCCGTCACTCTCTTATCGTGCTGTCATGTTAAAATGGCAAGTGCCTGGTTGTTAGTCACGAGCGACACCAGTACCGTGGGCCGCGCGCTGCAACCCCGCACACACCAACATGTTCCAGGACACTAATGAGTGTACACGACCCGCTCTCTTGTGGAGTCACTCTACTGAGGCCTCCGAATAAAACGCAGTAAGCCTTATAACGTTTTTTTAATCTAAAATATTAGTATTTTATATGTGAGCATATTATACGAGTACGTGACGAAGCAGCTATAAAGCTATATCAACCAGCATAGCCGTTAACTCATTCATTATTAGTTACATAAATTATATGTATAGAATGGCCTTCAAAGATGGCACGAGTATGGATGCTTGAAGATAAGATAGCTTCATGCTATCCTGCGGCATCCCAAGTACGAGGTACGAGTACATGTCCCAGCCAGTACCGACTTTAGATCCTGCGGCGATATATAGAGCATTTTTTTCTAGTGTCTCATATTGTTTATATTTAAAAAAATAAGAAAGATTGGTTGCCCTCGGCGCCCTTAGCTTATTCGAGTCCTTGGGCACCAACCCACTTCGCCACCCTCTAAAACTGGCACTGGTCTCAGCCACTTGTATCCCTTTTTTGTTGCTTGGATGACTGTAGTGTGGAAGGTTACATTTTCCGCTCCCTCGCCTTTACATTCTCACAATGTCAAACCTGCATACCTCGTGACATCAGCATCTTATAGCCCTTGCTGACTGGTACCGAAAACCTCGATATACAATCTTTCGTCTCTTATTTCTGTTCGCTTGTCGACATGCATGTGTCACCATATTGGAATTTTGGAATTAGTTACGTAGATCGCCACTTGGAGCGCGGTGCGACTATCCATCACGAACGCGCGCCAGTCGTGTGCCGAGCGTCGGCGACAGCATATTGTATTGTGGCCGGGCCTGAATGCTGTGACTTGGTCGGACCATAAGTCTGTAAAGTTTATCGTAAATATATATCATTGTTTTTCAGAAAAAATCTGTGCTATTAATCTGCTCCTAATCTTACCACCACGTGATTGAATAACAACCTTTTAAGAGAGAGGAGGATGTTACCTCAGTATTCTGGTTTCAAAAATGGTTATACAATAACTGTATTGAGTTTTTGTTAGATGCTTAAAATTCACAGCCGTAAAAAAGAAAAGGGACGATTTAGGGACTGTATAGTCGGCACTTTGTTACTATCGAGTAGAGCTGCGAGTCACAGATATTGCACATGGAGGTAAATGAAGCCCAAAACACTAAATTTAACAAATACATTCCTTTATGATTATAAAGGTGACTATGTCTGGGTATCAAAAGATAACCACACGGCTCAAATCAAAAAGAAGTTTCCTACAGTCGACAACGGAACTGGTGATACCTGAGGCCACCCTGCGGTGGAGAGGCGCAACTGAGAAGAATGCTTGGATTGCCCCGAAAGAGGACCTTGCCCTTATATATGGAGGTCCCTTAACAGACTTCGGACCGGAGTATGCAAGACGAGGACACAAATGAATGCCTGGCAGTTTTACAGCGGACCGACTGAATGTGACTGCGGCGCGGATCAGATCCTCTCACACCTTCTAGAGTGTTCGCTGTGTCCGAGAAGCTGCACCCAGGAAGACCTGATGACGGCCGAGAGGAACGCCATCGATGTCGCCCACTTCTGGGCAGACAGGATCTGACCCTGTTGGTCCCGACACGATTATATATATATATATACCTATGCATTATAAAATATATAAATATACCTATGATAAATTATGCGAGGTTTTGTGTCGTGGCCCGCGTTCCTATCATCATCATCATCAGCTTGTCAACAGAGATGCTGTCCAATAAATCCCATCCCAATAAACACGCTCCAGGACGAGAGGCGGGGGCGAGGCGACAAGGCAATCACACTGTGGTAGTCTGCGTGTAGGGCGCTCCAGCAAGATGAACAACTAGAGACTGTACGCATTCCCACTTCATTGCTTTTACCATATCATCTTGACGGCGTATTAAATTCTGTCAATAAATGACACTTAAAATAATTCAATTCTTAATTATTATTTTTTCAATTTTTGCATTTATTTTTTTCACTGAGCATTACAATTTAAAAAAAATCAAATCGTTACTGAAGTACAATCAAGATAAATATACAAATATAGGTACTTATGATTAATTACTAAGAACAAAGCAATAAAGACAAGCAACAGAAGGTCCCAATGCTCATCAAACAGACAACGCCAACAAATCAGTCCTGCAAAGCAACTCGTGGAGTTCATGCTTGAATTGGGCCTTCCTTGCGTGAAATATATCAACATCCGAGGTGATTTGGTTAAACAGTCTGTTCTCTCTCCCAAAAGGCATAGTCTCTGGCAGGTTAGTGTTACTCTTTGGGAGAGCGAACAATCAGTGCCTCCCTATTCTCAGATATTTATCGGGAACAAACAGACCGATTTTCAACAAAATTTCAGGCATAATAAGTACTTGTTGTATATACTTTTATCTTCTTCTGTGGAGCAAATAAACAGTAAAGGAAAGTATTGAGTATACTCTAGAAAATATAGAATGATCGTCTAGAATGTCTAGATCATAGGTTCCCAAACTTATTTCACTCGTGGACCCCTTGACACGATTTTCGGTTATCCGTGGACCCCCTGATCATCATCATCATCATCAGCCTGTGTCCGTCCACTGTTAAACGTAGGCCTCCCGCATGAGTAGGCCTCCCGCATGAGTTAGGCCTCCCGCATGAGTTAGGCCTCCCCCTGATGATATTGTGGCTTTTCGGTTGAGCCGTGTGTGGTGAACTTCTTTCAACCACCATAGCAGGGGTCTTCTTCAGGATTAATAATTTATTTAGTTTTAAGTTGGTTTATTCAGATTAAACATTTTTTTATCTTTAAAAATATATATAATCTGAATAAACCAACTCAAAACTAAATAAATTTATTAATCCCGAAGAAGACCCCTGCAATGGCGGTCGAAATATTGGTTGAAGGAAGTTCACCACACACGGCTCAACCCAAAAGCCACAATATCACTTCAGGTACATATCCTTGTTCTCATTGTTATGTGACGACGTCAGTTCTGTTTGTTAATAGTTTATAGAACTTTTTTACCTTTTCGATCACTTTTTTTATATCAGTGATCGCTTTAATTTCCCGAGGCAGACTATTGAAGTTTACTACTCCATTATATTTGTAACAATTTTGTAAATTAAAATTGTAACGAACCCAATCATAATTTACGATCTGTTACAACTAAGCGAAAAATAAATGCATTTAATGGGAGGGATGAACTTGATGATTTAATAATAGTTTTTCAACATTTGGCATCAATTTCGTGAGATTTAATCTCAAATCTCCTCGTTTGATGATATCCAGTTTGTTTCTTTTTTTGTTATGAGATTGGCAACTGCACTGAAACCCCTTTCTACTAGGTATGAAGATGGAAAAGCAAGTAAAAACTTTCTCGTAATACAGGCGAACCTCGACTTTCGCACATTCGACTTTCGCACAATTCGCTATTTCGCACATTTTTGAAAAATAGTTTTTTAATTATTTTTTTCCCGAAATAATGCAAAAATGTTTTGTTTTAGAGTTTGATTCAAGCTAAAATATATTTTTAGCCCCTTTACACTTCTTAATTCTATTTCATTGAATTATTTTGCTGTGTAGCTACACATGTTTGTATTTTGAATTTGTGAAATTAATCGTCACAGGATTTTTCCTAAAATATAAATTTATAATAGAAAATATGTTCATTAATTTTTGGCCGGCGCTTATCTAATAATATCACTTATTTATAAAATTTACATAATTGCTGCATTTAATTGAATATAAAAGTGCATTTTTTTTACGTAAACACATACAGGAGAATACCGACAGATGGTGATAGTAATTCTGAAGTTTCATCTGTGGAATTCTATCAACCAGGGTATTTGTTGTATTTTAAAGCCCAGAAATCGATTGATTTTTTTTTTTAATCTCCGTCGGGGATTGAACCCACGACCTTTGCTTGCAGAGCAAACACTTTGACCATTGAGCTATACTCGCCGGTAAAATATAAGTATCATTAACAATAAACTATACGCAGATATGAGGTGGCATAAGTGGTCGAATGGACATCGCGTTTGACAAAAGAAATGAACATTTTGTGTAAGATCATTTGTTGAAATCCTCATATCCGCTGTTTATTTTTTTTCCCGATTATTTGTTCAGAGACATGTCATAATCGTAAGATTTTGTAAGCTTTAAATTTATAATGGTATCACACACACACAGGACGGAATTTGAAAATTGTTCGATATGAACTGAAATATGCGCCATTTTTGGGAAGCTAAAATATTCGCTCACAAAACATTTAAGAATTTTTTTATTACAAACGCTTTAATATTTAAAGATTGGTTTACTTCACATTTTGTACCAGCAGTAAAACATTATTGTGAAGTTAATAATTTACCATTTAAAGCATTATTAATCTTAGATAATGCTCCAGGACACCCAAAATCTCTACAAAATTTATACCCAGAAATCAATGTAGTGTTTCTTCCCCCCAATACTACGTGTCTCATACAACCCATGGACCAAACGGTGATAGCTACGTTTAAACGATATTATATGCGGTCGATCATGAATCAGGCCATCAAGGCAACTGAAATGGAAGGTGGGCCCACATTAATAGATTTCTGGAAAAATTATAACATATGGAATGCAATAAATAATATTGGAGATGCATGGGCTGAAATAAAAGAGTCAACAATGAAAGGTTCGTGGAAGCAACTATGCCCACAGATGATGAGTGATTTTCAAAATTTTGATAATACCCAGAAACCATAACTCTTGAAATAGTTCACCTGATGAGTGAACTAAGCCTTGAAGTCAATAGCGAAGATGTTAATGAATTGATAGAATCACATTCTGAACCATTGTCAAATGAATTTCTTATGGATCGTCACGAGAATGAAAATTCTAGTTCATACGTACAAAACGAAAGTGAGGAAGAAGAACCAGAAGAAATACCTAATACCTTAACATTAAAAAATTTGAACGAAGCTTTAACACATATTGAGAAATTTTTAAATATTATAGAAGAATGTGACCCAAATGGAGAACGCATATCTAAAGTGCGTAGGGAGATCCATAATAGCACTGCGTGTTACAGAACTCTCTATGAAGAAAAGAAAAAAAATAATAAAATACAAAAAACTCTTGACAATTTCATTAAAAAAATCTAATTTCAATTTAATATGTACTGAGTAATTTTTGACAAATAAAATTTTTGAAGTATATACAATCTTTGGTGTTTTTTTTTCTTCCCTCTACTTTCGAACATTTAACTTTCGCACACATTTTCAGGAACCAATTATGTGCGAAAGTCGAGGTTCGCCTGTATTCCACAATGCGGGATAAGTGACAGGTATGTCTTTTTGAAGCCAGAATTGCTGATATCCTTTATTAAACTGTGCTTCGAGTTCTTCGTTAGTTGATATTCCGATTATTTCCTCTTGTAATATGACATTTGTTTCTTCAATGTCACCACCATATGGATTTATTATCCACTATGGTATTACCATAGTCAAAATATCCTCAAACCTTGTTTCAAAGTTTGAATATAGGGCATTTAAATGTTGAACGTAGGTTGAAACATCGTCTTCCTGGCAACTTATCTGTGACAGATTGGGGAACTGGGAAAATTCGCCCCGTCCAATATTTTGCTTCCTTAGCTTTATTCTGGCAAGAAACGCTGAAATGATGGACTTTGTTTGAATCAAATTAAGACTGTCACCTTGTAATTGCAAGTTAACCGCATTAAATTTAGCAAACAAATCTGTTAAATAGGCAATGTCCGTTTTCCACATCATTAAGTTTTCTTTTAAAATTCTATCTTTATCATCCAGAAACTCTAAAATAGTGTCAAAGAGAGCAAAAAATTTTGTCAAGCACAATCCTTTCGACAGCCAGCGCACTTTAGGTGTGAAGGAGAAAATGATGAAAGTTCTCATCATTTTCGTCACACAATAGCCGCGTATGCAACGCATTGATTCGGATTCGGTTTACAGCATCAATGACTAATTGAAGAGATTCATGCAATCTAATATTCAGATTTTTAGCAACCAAATGTTGTCGATGAATGACACAGTGTATTGCTAACACACCGGGTACATTTTGTTTTAAATAGCTTATAAAGCCACGATAACGCCCAACCATGGCAGGAGCTCCATCTATAGCAACTGACATAATATTTGACAAAGGAATTTCTTTGTCTGTGAAGTAATTCTTCAAAACATGAAATATTGATTCGCCTTTAGTGTCGGTTGGTAAAGTTCTCGCAAATAGCAGTTCTTCGTGGATTTCTTGATCCATAATAAAACGAGTATATGCCAATAATAATGCTTCATTATCAGGTAAAGTTGACTCATCCAGCTGTAGAGAGAAATGAGTCGTTTGCAAATAATTACACAAGAAACTTTCAATATCATAACTCATTTCATCAACACGTCTTTGAGCTGTGTTGTTGCTTAAAGGAATTTTGTTAATTATATCAGATGCAGGTTGGTGTAAAACAGTTTTTAAAACCTCTTCGACTGCTGGCAAAATTAACTTTTCTCCGATAGTATGCGGTTTTCCAGATTTTGCTATAAGTAACGATATATTGTACCACGCCCGCAAACCATCATCGTTTCTTTTTGACGTCGAGCCGAACATTTCGTTTAGCGAAGGTACCATCACTTTATTTTTGAGTGTTTGAAAGTATTCCAAATCTTTATCTGTTTTATCAGGGTGACATCTTTTCAGGTGAATCTCCAGCTTGGATGGTTTCATAGATTCATTGGTTAAAACTTTGTTGCATAAAAGGCACAAAGGCAATTGTTTGTTCGACTGTGATGGAATGAAGCCAAACTTCAAATAATCGACATTGTACTGTCTACATTTCTTTTACGATTTGGCCATGTTTAGTATCAGTTATCTGTTGACAAAATAATTATATATACAAATTAGACATAGCAATAGAAAAATCATTTTAAATATACGGAAATATTATAATATCGATTGTTTAAAAGTTAACTATTGAGGAGTGTGTGTATATTTGAATATTAAACTTACATTACGAGAGTTGATGGAAGACTGGGGGCGGGGCAGGGGCAACTGCTCACGTCTTATTAGTCGATCTTATATATATATACGATCCTATAACCCAAAGTACAATGGAAAAACTTTGTCGCTTAGTATCGCAAAATATAAGTATACTTATATTAATCAACATGTAAAGAACAGAATAACAAGAGCGAGTTATAGGTCAATACAGTAGGTATCAAAGATATATTCTGTGTCCCAATTGTAAACTACCCTTGTTTATATACCCATGGACCAAATAACGTCAGTCTCACCTTTCTTAATTTTGGCGACAGGCACATTTTTATTGTTTCCTGTCCTAAATAGAATTTCAGAAAAAGGGCAACTTTTATTTATTTATTGTTTTACAATAGCCAAGCTTTCTCGTAAAAACATACGTGATAATCGTGTGAACACATAGTGCAGTGTGGTAATTAGAGATACTCATAATACTTAAATACACAGGCTGATGATGATAATACTTTATTGCATTTTTATGAGGGTGTTACTTAAAAAGAGAGATGCACCCTATTGTATTAGTTCTCCTCTAAGGCTCCAGAAGAAATCGCACTTCAAGTTCGTGTCAGAACATTAAAGCTGCGGATTATAATTTAATAGTATTTGAAAAAAAATGCACTTTACTTATATTTAATTGCTCAATAACATTTAACTTTTCTCTGGAAGCGAAAACTATAAAGCAATAATAATTAAGTAATTTGTGTTCTTCGGTGTCGGCGAGTAACGAGATGCTGGCCAGATAACAAAATTAGACGGAACCGGCGGTGAGATGCGATTCGCTTTGTAGACCTCCATTTAAATAAGGGTTGGACTCCAACCCGTATTTTAATTATTTTTGTCTCAGGCTAAGAAATTAATTGTATGCACTTTAAAATATTTACATCACACATATCTCATTTATATATTGCTATTTATTGTAACTTCCAAATTAATACTGATGTGTCAAAATTTCTAATAATTTAATATTGAACCCTCCGTGGACCCCCTAACGATGTCATGGACCCCCAAATCAATTTTAATTTTCCATGGACCCCCTGGATGATCCCGTGGACCCCTGGGGGTCCATGTGGACCACTTTGGGAACCACTGGTCTAGATGATCGGATGCAGAGTTGATCTGGGTTGAGATTTGAATAATAACAGTTAACAGATCATTTAAGCTGCAATCACTTATTTACTTCAGATATGAAAGAGATATCTAAAAGTTATCCTAAAAAAAAATATAAGAAAAATCGTGTACTTTCTTAAGCCGTGGTTTTTTGTATGCTTCATGAAGGTTAGAACACTAGAAAATTCATTTTTATATTTTGCTTTACTAAAGTGTTTTCATTTAATCGAAGTATTTAGTATGACAAAGAAAACTTTTTTGTTTCAATTTTATGACTGCTTATAAGTTATTTAATGATTGCTTACCATACTAGAGGTAGTGAGTTCAATCTCTGTTAAAGATAAAATGAAAAATAAAAAAACTATTTCAATGCTTTGTAAATATATCCTGTTGATGTGCTATTAATCCCACGCCCGTGAAATTCTAGTTATAGAATATAAATCAAAATTGGTGGGAGACAAAAGTCATCACGTGCACACCAACCATTCATTGTAAGACTTTGTTAAAATGGATGATGCATCAATACCGGGCTATTGTCTGTGTTGGGGGACACTTCACTTCCAGCGCTTAGCCTTACCTCTTAAAGACAAGCGTAATATAATTCACATATGAGATTTCTGCATTTTCTTCTGACTGTATTATTTTGTATGTGTTTACAAAAGACTAGAGAAAGACTTCATGCAGCACACGACAGTGTCTGATTATATAGAATGAAATTTATGACATTAAAATTACTTCTTTTTTTCAGTTGATGGAATGCGCCTACCTACCCGCCTGCCCCCCGCGTCAGTCTGGCCCCCTCTGGTGGAATGGACCTCAGCCTCCACTTGAAGAACCCTGAAAAGGAAACCTGTCATTACGGATTTGAAGACCCTGAGAGTGAAGTTATATAACTAATAAACAATTTAAAAAAAAAACGTGTTAACACCGTTATTATTATTGTGTTAAAAACATAAGCAATACGGTGGGAAAAACATAACAAAATAAAAACATTAATTGTGGAATAATTGTGTAAATAAATATAATAAAATATGACGTTCGAATCGGTAGGTTAATAATGTTATTATTATTGAATTGATAATTAATTGTATGTACTTGTAAAGTGCGTCAAGGAGCTTTTAATTAAATCGTTAGTCGTTAAGTAACTATGTGAAAATAATTAATTAGTATCTAACTGTATATTAACTATCGTCAATTTTTCTCTTATTAAAAATAATATTCGTTATTCTAAGCAAAGTGGAAACCTTAAAAACATTTGGAAGTTTCTTTTATTGAGAAATATCTGAACTGTGAGTTTATATGAAACGCATTTATAGCGAAAAAGATTATACTGACGTCATATATACCCTAGACTGGAGTATTTGCAGCAAGTGTTCGAGGACATAAAAGTTATAGCTCTTATGCTGAGCTAAAGAGGGTTGCAGAGGATCGAGAGGAGTGGAGATCGAGATGCAAAATTTTGTTGCTGCAAATCAATCCAACGGATTGATACTACGAAAAAGATCAACATATATTTAAATTTAAAAAAAATGGTTGTAAAAATAAAATAATCACTGCTTAAATACTAAATTTTTGTAAATAACATTTTTTTGAAAAATAAATATGACTCTTGTGAAATAAATATTTATTATCATTTATAATATTACAAAATTTGGTTAGTTGTATTATAAAACGAATTTAATTTTTTATATATCCTTTTAAAACAATTAATAATTAACATTATTTACTATGGGTTAAGTGAAAATATATTGTGATCAATAACTACTGTGAAGTATTGTAATTATAATGTTATCATATTAATAATTATTCTAAGGTAAAATGTCATTTATAAGTAACAAAAAATATACTTACACATGTATATATTTTAAGCTATTGTGATCTATTGAAATTCATACTGATTTTTACATTGTTTTTCGCTTAAGTTCTTGTTATATCATTCGACCACCTTCCTAATTTTAACAGATGTTTTTCTTTAGAATTAAAAAAAAAATTGAATTACGTAAAAATATGATTTAATATTATCCTTTATTTTATTCACCTTATTAAAATCACTTTAAGTTTTCGTATAATAATTAATTATTTTTAAAAAACTCTTCACATTTTTAACAAAAACAAATTTGGTTTGTATAAATTAAGATGTATGAAGAAAATTGTTTAATAAATACGTATCTATCAAAAAATGTGTTTTTTTTAAACAATTATAATTTGCTATGGTATAATTAATACAACAATCGATATTACATATTTTACAGAATAATACCAAAAATGTATGTCCGTAATTTCATGGATTTTCAATAACCTATCTCAAATCGTAAGTAACTTTCATTCATCTATGTCAGGGGTGGCGAACCTTTTTGAGACTGAGTGCCAAAATTTTTTTTTTTTTCAATAAAAGAATATGTCGCGTGCCACATGCCATGGAAATAAAAATGCATCAAATGTTTGTGTAACTTCAGATTTTTAATAAAACCAAAAATTAATAAGTTGAGGAAAATAATAAAGTATTTATTAATGGCGAACTAAGAAAATAAATAAAAAATAAAAAAGACTTGAAAAAAATTGTGAACCTCAAAACTTATTAGTGAGATTTTTGTTGTTGGATGCTAGATGCCAAATATTTTATATCGGGTTCATAGCAGGTAGCTTTTAATAAAATACAAGCAGTAGTACTTTCGTCTGTAAGGCTACTTCTTATGTCTGATTTAATAAAGTTCATCGAAGAAAATAATGATTCACAGGAATACGTCGACGAAAAAATTGTTAATATGCCCATTGCTATTTTTTGATTGACAAGAAAAAAGTTTCGGGATGGATTGCCAAGTTGTAAGTACTTCACTTTCGGCATTCCTCTGGACTGGTCCAACGAATCGATCTCGCTCAATTTCTTCCAAAACAATTCTTAAGTCTTTAAATTTTTGTGTCCATATTGAACTCGACTGAAAATCTACCAATTCCATTTCAAAATCATCTAATTCCGTGTATTCAAACATTGTTAAGTTTAATTGTTGATACTTATATTTATTTATTTATTTATATACAGAATCGAAATTCCAATTTTTACAAATATTTAGAAACAGAGTAAACATAAATATACAATAAATAGAGAAAATAATAAAAAATAAAAATAACACAAAAGAATAAGAAGATGACACGTGTCAAAGATCACAGAGATCAAGTAGAACAATACCATCAACAAAAGAGGAAAGGGATGTAAGAAAAGGATCGAGGTGTGCTGGTAGGCCATTTAGGAGCGACATTGCCGTTGTACCAAATTGAGTGCTTGAAGCTCCACAAGCATCAACTGGGATCAAAAACAATGGATGGCTACGAGCACGGGTGTACCTATCTGGAACATAGAAGTTAAAACATTCAAGAATCCCAGGGTTGTAAATTGAAAATTGAATATACGTGTTTGGATGGGTAATAAATTTTTTAGTTTCTTCAAGTTGTCGAAACTGAACAAACCTTCTTGAAAATTGTTATATTGTTGCGTCTCAAGCATTTTCAAATGATTCTACTAATTTTCCTACGTCTGGCTTTTCATGGATTTCCAGATTTAAATATTTGTAACTTAGCTTCAAATGCTTTTATATTATCAAACATAACAGTAATTATTTTGCCTCGGCCTTGTAATTTTATATTTAGATCATTCAAATGGTAGCAAAAATCAGTAAAGAACATCAATCGCGAAATCCACTCATCATCTGATAATTCTTCATACTGAATTATTTTCTGGTTACTTAAAAACATATAAATTTCATCAAAGCACTCGACGAAACGCTGAAGTACTTTGTCGCGACTAAGCCAACGAACGTTATTATACATAAGCAATTAAATATACATATACTATACATAAAAATATATTTGGTTCGAGACCCGAGTGGTACTTACTAAAATAAATAGACTGCCGGAAATAATAATATTAAGCTTGTGAATAAATGCATTCTGATTGAACAATAAAAATATACATACTTTGAATATATACTCTAGCGACATCTATCATACGATGATAACTTATCTAGAAGATCAGAGACGAGTCATCTCAGGTGGAAGAAATTGGCCCGGTGGCCGAGCGGTATAATTACCTGGGTAAAATGGTTGGTTCCAAAGGTCCGCGGTTCGCATCCCGCTCCCGCCGATATTTTTTCTGAATGATTTGACTCGTTTAAGGATTTTTTATGTATAGTATATGTATATTTAATTGCTTATAATATTGTAAAATAGTCAATGATCTATAAAAGTAGATTAGAATATTGAAATAATAAAATAATATTCTAATAAATAATTTAAAATATCCAAATGTTATTATACATCGTTAATCCATTATACATCGAATTGACCTCATTTAATAATGATTCAAATTTTCTTTTTGCATAAAGGATGCGCAGCAATATAATTGACTATCTTAGTCACAAGTGTCATCACATCTTCAAAAGATTTAAGACCACCCTTTGTACACAGCGCTTCCTGGTGTATTATACAATGAAATGCTAACAGTGGATGGCCAACAAACTTTGTAAATAAATTGACGAATCCTGCTGTTTGGCCAATCATACTGGGTGCACCATCTGTACTTACTGAAACGATTTTCGTCAAATTTATTTCTGCTTTAGAAAGAGCCTCTACAACTGCTTTGCAAATATTTGTGCCTTTAGTAGTTTCTGGTAAAGATACCAAACTTATTAATTCTTCCATTATTTTATTGCCAGCAAAATATCGAACAAAAATAGCTAATCGAGCCGAGAGAGTGACATCAGTGCTTTCATCAAGACAAATAGAAATCCAATCACATAATTTTATATCGGTTTTTTGTTGATATGTTACATTTTTACCCATCTTCAAGATTCTGTCTTTTATTGTATTTCGAGCGATAGGCAATTCTTTTATTCGTTCGAATATTTTTTCTTTATTTCCAAAATCCTCAAAAAGAAATGGTGCGCGTTCAAAAATGCATTCTTGGTGTAGTCTCCATCGCTGAATGGTTTTCCATTTTTGGGAATTATTTTGGCTATTTCAAAGCTAGCAGCAACATAATTGGAATTAATATTAACAAACTTATTTAAAGCACTCGATTGTAGATTTTTGTTTCTGATTGTTCTTAAAATATATTCTTTTTGTTCATCTCTGCTTTTGCCAAGAAGTTCCTTATGAATTGTTTCATAGTGTCTTTTTACAGATGATGTTCTAGATACCACTGACACAGAATTTATAACACATATTGCTTTGTCACTTCTTTCAATTACACCGTACATTTCAGTCCACCAATTTTGAAATTGTCTGCCAGAATTTTTACTGCTGGCTTCACCAAATTTTTGTTTCTTATATGGTACAGCCAACTTTGTGGGTGCTAATAAACAGTTTGTTTCTGTATTAATTAGATTGTTTTTATAGCACAAATTGATAACAAAACTGTCCGATCAGGTAAAGAGTTATTCTGTCACTGACACATCAAACCGTCGAATTTAACTTGTGGATAAATTCTTCCACAAGAGTAGCAATTACACACCTAAACCACACGAGAGCTGACGATCTAATGCGCATCGAGAGCGCGCAGTGTGACGTATGTCGTGACCCTTCGTGAACATTTCGGAACGGCTCGTGCCGGCAGCGAAGTTCATTACAAAAAAAAAATACACATCAAGGAACTAGCGCCGCGCGGGAAGCATTGAACAATATGATTTATTTATGCATGAATGTCGTCATATCCTTCGTTTCTGAAATTATTTATGAACGAAGAAAATACACGTCGCTATTTAAATATTTTTTTAATACTATTTCTATAGCTTTTTTTATTTCTTCTAATACACTTTTATTTTTTCTCCTCATTCGCGTGCCACGCAAAATCGTCTCGCGTGCCACCTGTGGCACGCGTGCCATAGGTTCGCCAGCCCTGATCTATGTGTTAAGTAGACATACTACAGCTGCCGTCTTCACAGTCAAGGATGTCAGGACACTTGATATGTTCCTAGGTGGAACTTCAATCATAAATATGACTTGAAATAAGTCATGAAAAATGACAGCTGAGAAAAATGTGTGGCGGCAATTTGTGAAGACCATAACAACCAAATATGGAACGGGTAAAGAAAAAGAGCTAATTTATCAACTTGTGTATCAATACTCTTTCTTATAGAGGTGTCTCCCTGAATTATAAGGCTTGCAGGAGTTTTGATACAATTTATGTATTTACATTTGCAAATGTAAATTAAAAAGGTTTTGTTTTGTTTAATATCGATACGAGAAGCCATTCTCAAGTGTTTCGACGAAGCTTAAACGTGTTTTCATAAATAAACTCGTGAAATATAAATATTTTTAATATATTTTAATTTACATATTGTACAAGTAATAATGAAATTTTTCCAACAATTAGCGATCGTTAAAATGTAACAAATTATAAATAACTATATATTCTGTTTTTTTTGTGCATAAAATTGTTGTTTTTTTGATAATAAATTCATAATAAGCTAGAGTAGCGAACAACCAATACTGCATAAAATTTAATACGTCAAGCTTTCGGGTCTATATTCAAGGGATGGGATCGAACATTACTGATGACAAAACGTTAAAGAAGTTGCCATTTTCAGGATCCTCCTCCGACACAAAACAATCGGGTTTTTTCCCCACCCTCGGCCAAAAAAATAGTACGTCAGCATGCGTATAAATAACCCTGTCCGGATTGATTTCATTGAATTCAAATGGAGATATCCGACGCTCTGGTAAAAAAAGCATATTCCTTATGTCGGTGGAAGAGAGGATGGCAATCTCGCGGTCCAGCCCGTTCCGTGTAGTTGGGAATAGCAACCCTGGATGCTGGGAACCCATAAAAAAAGGGACTAGAGTGATTCTGAAGGGCAGGGCCGGTCTTAAAAAGTGTAAACAAGTATGAAATGAACCCCGATGACTTACTTTTACAAGATGCACTTTTTTGTAGCTGGTGTTGTAAAACATTATAAATTATGAATGAAGAATATTTTAATCTTGCTAGGCGGGTAAGTATATATAAAATACTAATGAATGAAAACTAAATACATTTTTATTTAAATTTATTATCTATTATATAAATATTATTGTAGGACTTTTATTTTGTGTATTTCTTAATTTTATACTGAGCAATTTTCCTTACATTCAAGGGCAAGTAGATAAGTCAGAGACTTTTTGAATTTTATGTGCGGTAGTAACTTTAGATACTGTTCCCGTCAACAGCCATAGACTACTGTACAAGTTTTCGCAAGCTGCGCCATTTAGTTAGTGTTTGATTAAACATTTTTTTTTTTTGTAAAAAAACATTAGCGAAACCAAGACTAAGCTTGATATCTCAATGAGGACTCTATGCACCATCAATCTATTTGTCTCGTATATTGCATATATATATTCTCATGAAGTGAATATTATTAATGTAATAAAAATAATAAAAATTAGATCATATAAAATACATATAAATATGTTGATGGTTCTAATGACGGTCAAAATGACTGGTGATATTTTAAATATGTATTTACTGTAAAAATATTTCAATGAGATCGGGTGATTATTCCAATGCTTACGATGCCTGAACCATTTGCTACCAAGAGACGGTAACTAATTCTAGTTTTGGTTCACCTAATATAGGGTCCGCCATCTAACGTTTTTTTTTCAACTAGTGCTTATTTCGTGAATGGTAACACTTAGCTCATGTCTGATTTGACAGATAATTAGTTTTATCCTTCCGCTAAACGAATATGGTTGTGTATACGCTTGAACAACGCTGGGAAATATTGCGACATTACTTTGAAAATCATGGAAATGTTGCAGAATGTGTGCGAAAATTGCGTACGGATTTTGGAAGAAGAGAATCACCGTCAGCTCCGTATGTTTGTTATCTTGTGAAAAAAGTGAAAGAAACTGGCATCCTCATCTATAAACCAAAGCGTGAAAAGCCAAAAACAGTGCGTACACCCGAGAATATTGCTGCTGTAGCAGAAAGTGTGCGTGAAGCGCCATCAATGGCGCTTCCATGCGGCGCGGCCATGTTGAACAAATTTTTTTTCACAAAAATTGAAGAAGAGGATATTGGCAACATTCGGTTTTAACAGGACGGCGCTACGTGCCACACAGCCGAAGCTACACTCGATGTTTTGCGCCCTGTTTTAAAAAAAAAAGTTATTTGGCGGACCCTTTATTTGTTTCATTGATGAACTAACGATAACCGCGCTTACAATTTACTAATATTTTTGATGATCGGATTTTCTATAGATTCTCAGCTTTGTTAGCTTTTATTATTCTAAATCAATAACATGTAAAATATAAAAACAATGAAAAAAAAATATTTCATCGTAATTCAAGTTTATTTGACTACGGTCCTAAATGCAGCCCTGAAAAACCGCGTATCGAAGATTGTCCCGAATGTGTCTTTCTATGTACGAGAATCTACTTTGTTACGTTGCGCTGAATTCAGAGTTAAAGAAATTTATTCAGCGTTCAATTCAATCAAAAAGCGGTGAGAAGACACTTTTCCTGTTTTCTCTATTTCTTTAACAGGCCACACAGCTTGAGAAGATTAGTATTTTATTTTACTTACAGTTAAATCACTCATTATCAAATCGTTTTTGCATGAATTATATTATATTTAACTAATACAGGTATATCTATATTTTTGTTGATTATTATGATAATAAGTTAGTTTTACTTTTTAACTATTTGATCACGGTGACGTTTCAATATATATGTAGACTATTAATGTATATATTTCATTAAACAAATACGACAGTTTTCACCTGAAATGCATAAAATCATGGAATTGAAAAATCAATGAACTTGTTCTTGATTCTTTTATTTGATTCGCAAAGTCGAGAATAAAAAAAACTTTTAATACACATTATTGGTTGCTGGATCAGATGACGAGATATGATAAAATGAGAGATAATTGGGAGATGCAATGATATTCTAGACTCAACGCAATTATTCAGGCTTCATGCTCTTTAATCCACTGCTGGACACTTCACTATTGTCAATATCACTGATTATTATGTATTTAACTTGATTATTATGAAAAATGTCTCTCCCATGTCATGGATGCAGCCCCACGATATTAATGGTGATGAGACATGGATAGTGGGAATATCATATGTTCAAGTGTAACTATTGACTACGGACTTTCATTTCGACATCATGGTGCCAACTTAACAGGTTTTAAAACCATAGACATTGGTAATAGGTATGAATATGATCGACGCAGTCACGACATACATAATATTTGTAAATAATGTAATTATTTCCTTATTTCTTTTAACGTTTATGAAAATACCGCTATGTGCTTGTTTACAGATTTTTTTATTTTTAAGCTAGTATAATAAAAAGCATGATTTTTTCTTTCCATATCCGTTCCACTTCTGCGTGGTCACTACAAATTGCTGATATTCTGTTTTTTCAGTTTCCATTGTTCATGACGTCTCTACATTCGAAAAGCCACCTAGAAACATATTCAATGGATAAAATTTCAAATTAAAATCAAAGAACATATTTGCATCATCTTATAACATTGTCATAAATTCTTAATTAAGTTTGCTAAGATAATGAAATACAAAGAGATTAATTAGCCAGGGTTGGCTAATTAAAGAAGACGTGAGAAGAGGATCACGCACACGACAGAGATGCCGGGTCATTCAAGTTTGGAACTCGGAGGACTTAGAAAATCACATTAAAGATACACATCATTGCACTTTCGGAGCTTCTATATCCCCCACTTCTCTAATGACTCTTTAATTGTATGTGTACCGAGGTTCGGGCTACCTATAGTCGCTAGTGGGATGACACAAAAGTACGATTTTCATTTAATTCTGAAATCAATTAAAAATATTTTTGATTGCAAGCAAATCAACGGTGCCCGAAAGTCAAGCGGTCATCGGGGATCATACTTTTGTTGAAGTTTGTTGAATTTCACGTAAGAGAGGCCCAATTCAGACATGAACTCCACGAGTTTCTTTGGCTATAATTTGTTGGCGTCATCTGTTTGATGAGCATTGTGACCTTCTGTTACTTGTCTTTGTTACTTTGTTCTTAGTACTTAATCATAAGTACCTATATTTGTATATATTGTATTTTTTTGTTTTAGGATTTATTCTTATTGTACTTCAGAAATTAATTGAGTTGCTCAAATTTGTAATGTTACTGTTAGGGAAAAAAATGAATAAATTGTTACTTTTTAGATGGTTGAGGTTTCAGATTTCGTGGTACAGTTTACTCAGAGTGGTAACATGATAGTGTTCAGACCCAACCGTGGAAATGTTGTATCGTTTTTTAAACTATATGAGCAATACTTGGGATTCGCAACAATACTAGATCAAAACAGCGCAGTCTATACAGCGACTGTATTACGGTATAATGCTGCGAATCTTCACATCTTATCACAGATTGTTCGCTCTCCCAAAAAGTAACAATAACCTGCCACATACTATGCCTCTTAGGAGAGGAATCAAACTGTTCAACCAAATCGCCTCGGATGTTGATATATTTCACGTAAGGGAGGCCCAATTCAGACATGAACTCCACGAGTTTCTTTGAAGAAATGATTTGTTGGCGTCGTCTCTTTGGTGAGCATTGGGACCTGCTGTTGCTTGTCTTTATTGCTTTGTTTTCAGTACTTCATCATAAGTACCTATATTTGTATATTAATATTGATTGTACGAGTACTTCAGTAACGATTTGTTAATTTTTAATTTGAAATGTTCTGGAGTAAAAAAAAAATGAATCTCACTAAAAAGCAGTGCAGCTAAATGATTTTATGTAAGAACTGCGTAGAATATTGAGAGTGCGAAGGTTTTACGAGGACACGTCATTGTTCCATACAGTCGATCAATCGTCAATGTTGTAGCTGGGTGGGACACGTTATTTCGCTTTTCTGAAAAGCCGTCGGGAAGTATACATAGGATGAACTCTGCTTAGCTTCGAAATGCAGACCTGACACGAGATAAACTTAAAATCAAGAAAAAACATATCGGCGCTGATTGTGAATACCTTATACTCAAATTAGGAACGGATATATAATAGAATTATGATATTTGTACTATAGATGGGAAATATGATTACCACAAATTGCCAGACATAGTTCTGTCAACTGCCGTCATACAATCGGGGACTTGAATTATTTTACACTAATAAATTCAGAGATAAATACCGACTGTAAAATATTTATTTAGCACTGATAACCTCGTCGCGAGTATTATTATCGATAACTGAAACGAGAACTTTTTAAATGTATTTTTTAATATTACTTCCAAAAAATGTCACATTCACTGTAGAAGCAACACAGTATTTGAAATTGAAATCGTACATTGTTGCTTATTAATAACCGCATTATTTCCAAGGCTCTATTCTTGGCCGTAACGTAACTTTCAAGCGCGTCTGAAAACGTGTTTACAGTACTTTTGTTACGGCCTAAGTCCGGTAATTAAATGTCTCATCTTCAGACACATCGCCAAAGACACAATGACCGCCCGTCTGAAACAATGTATCTCCCCTGTAAAGCCCAAGTATAAACATACCCCATCCCTTTAGGGTAGAGTGGGTTTTCTATCAAAGGCCTTTTTGTTCTCTGCTTCATCCAACAATCTATATCGTATTGTTATATCTATATTTTTAATTATACTCCATTAAATATAACGAAGAAGGAAATAAACGAATTTAAAAATTACAAAAAGAGTTTATTAATTAGAATTTACCCCATTCCTGTAACTGGCCCCCCACCCCCTTACTGTTTAATAATTATATTCTGAATTTATTATGGGCTCCAGTTATAATTAACCGTAGATTTAAAATAAAATGTATTGCTATTGATATTTATACTTCAGAAATTACAAAAAAAATATGTAAGAGTCTTTAAGTTATTTCTCCAAACTTGAAATAATGTTATTATCTATATATTTTTCAATTTCCATATTAAAATCGTTCTAATTTACAAGAAAATTAAAATGTTATATGCAATATAATACAGCAATTATTATGTTTACTTTTATTCCATTTACATATAGTAATGTACAAGTATAATTTTGTATTATTGAGAGTACGTTGAGTCACATTTTATGATCAAATGGTTCAGGGTCGAGGCTAATAACTTTGCGTATATATACCTCGAAAAATGCAGCAGCATCTCTTCGATTCCTATGGTCTCGTTTTTCTAGAGAAAACTATAAATATGATGACATGGAAAGAGACAAGTATCATCGCAACTCTCAGAACTGTGTTTAGATAATATTCTTCATTTCATTTTTCCTTCTCTGTGATGTGTATCTTCTACACATTGCTTCTAATAGCCATCTTTATCTCAATAAATATAATAAATACAAGGTTAAGATTTTAGATATTCTTCCTTAATAGCATCGAGGTAAAAAATAATATTAATAATAATCATAATTTATCAGGTACATCAGAGCTATTTTGTGAACATCGGAAACAAATTCGCACTGTGAGTGCTTAGACCTTGGGTCTCGACGATCTGCGGGAATCGCGATACTATATTCAGCCACATCCACGACTAGCGGCAATTGCTTGAAACCAGAGTGGACCTATGCGCGTTTCGTGAGCTTTGCCAGATGGTTTTTTAATGTTTTCAGCCAATAAATCTCAATTATTATACTTTTTGACTTCAAATATTTTTAATTAGGGTTTTTTTTAACTTATTTTTCCGATTTAAAATTACTGATTTTTTATTATGTACTCACTACCCAACACCGGAACGCGCGTTTTTATTTTAGCACCGTAAATGAAAAGTCAAGGAAAAGATATGGAAGAAGAGGAAGTTGTACTATATATCACCATACCAGGGGGCCTATTTTCAATATTCATAAACGCTTAATGTAGAATGTTGAATACCAACGATATTTGATTATAGCATGGCATTGTCTATTTACAATGAGAGCTAATATGAATGGGTAACGATCACGGGACTTTCATCTGTCACTGATAGAAGAATTATTTATTTATTTATTTATTTCACAGAACCGAAGTTCCAAGGTAAAACATAATATAAAACTGAGTATACATGAATATACAAAACATACCAAAGATAATAAAAAATAAAAATAGCATAAATGAAGAAGAAGATGACACGTTTCAAAGATCACAGAGATCTAGGTCCTAGGAGAAGAATACCATTGACAAAAGAGGAAAAAGATGTAAGAAAAGGATCGAGGCGTGCTGGTAAGCCATTTAGGAGCGCCATTGCCGTTGTACTAAATTGAGTGCCTGAAGCTCCAAAAGTATCAACTGAGATCAAAAACAATGGATGGCTACGAGCACGGGTGTACTTATCTGGAACATAGAAGTTAAAAGATTCAAGAATCCCAGGGTTGTGAATTGCACCGCGAAGGAGAAGGAATGAAAGTTATTATAGAAGAAGGTTGCCCGTGGCGCCACATCCTTGTGTTTGTAGAGCGGGCGTGCGGATGCGCGTTTCGCGGGCGTAACTCGCGCCAAATTAAAAACTTGCAAAACAAAATCTTCCGGCCAATAATTAGCGTTCGATAAAACGCGAAAAAATAAAGGGCGGCGGGAAATGATCCGCCCTCCATTGTGGGCAGACCAGACGACTGGGACTGTTCGGTGGAACCTCTTCGGCGAGACTATACCTATAGCAAGTAACTACTTTTAATGACAGATTATACTCATTTAATTTAGTTTCAAACCCTAGTTGCCCCTATGGCGCCCCCTTTCAGACCTCAGAGCACATTCTCTGGGACTGTCAGTTCCTCTCGTTAGAAAGAGGAGTCCTTTTCGATGCAGTTCGAGAGAATCGCCTCGGCACTATCGAGCATGCAGATTTTGTAGCCACCAAAAAAATTCCACGCATTTACAATCATTGCTCGTATTTTCGGTGAGAGAATCTATCTTCCGTCTCCATCTCTTTACAACCCGTGAATGCGATTATAAACTCTTTCACGGGTTCTTTCTTTTAGCGCTTATGTGCAGTGGCCACAATTGTTCAGAGAGGACTCCCACTAGACTTATCAGTTAGTAACTGATCATAATCTGAATGAGCGCGTTATCAAGGAGACTTAACTGTCCTCCGGTGTGATGCGGGTGTGAGGCGAGTAAAGTCCAGCAAGTAACTACTAAAGTAGGAAACTATTACTATATAGAAACTACAGTGTGATACCAAAGGGTTAATCGATTTAAGCTAAGACTATTATTTATTATCGGAGGCTTAAAAAAGAGCAGCTGTAGTTAATGCTTTCTTGCGATATCCGAAGTATATATCCAAACCAGGTCCACGGTCGTCTCTTGACCGACTATAGTTTGGTTGCCTGAGTTGTCTGCTCTCACCTCGTCATTTCTCACAAAGAAAAAACCATCGTACCCCTAATATTATACGCTTTCCAAACCCATTATTCCGCTGCATTGGCAATTTAACATACTATATCATAAAGCAATCCGATTCAAAACACACATATTTCTTGTAATGTTTCTGGAGACGAACTTTAACTACTAGTAAAGGACAAATATATATCATTCATTTATAATTGTTACAACCCGTGTTTGATGTTATTAAAATCTATTACTTGTTATATGACTATTTTACAGAGCCTGTATTATATAGTTTCTACTTACATGAAGTACTGACAATAATCAGAATTTATGTATCGTCAAAGAGACTTTGTAATATTCTTTTGTGTGAAGCGGAAGTTCATACAGTAATTATTTTTAATTTATCATTTATTAGAAGAGTTTTTCACTGAAAACTACTAATTGTATATGCTTATTAATTTATACAATAAGAAGAGCTTATATTTAATAAACCAGTGATATTTCATAGGTATTTGCACAATTTTTAAAACACATTCGATTCTACAACATACGAGTATTTATGGCAGGTTTTCCGCCTTGATCCTGATTGGCTGGCGTGCTATGAAAGACCATAAACAACAAAACATGACTATAGACGAAAATTGCATTTGCGACAAATATCTGGTAGGTATTATTTGTGAAACCTTGTATCTAAATAATACTCACCATTAATACAATTTTACTGCGAACATTATTTTTGTAAATTTACATGAAAATTTTTTAAAAATAGTTTATGATTAAATTTTAAATTCACTTTATTTATTGAGAGACGGAGTTTCCCTGTGGATACTATGTCGCTTGCTATTAAAGTTCTAAGAACACATTTTTAAATAAATAATATTGTGGAAAAACGCTCCAGACTCTTTTCATTGTAAAAAGAACCCGTGCCCCGAGCGTCCATAGACAAACACAAAACTTCTTAGCAAATCGCAATTGAAATAAAAAAACGAAAAAATTCAAGCTTCTGGAAAGAATTTTAATTTCCTTATTCGAGTCGTCTTCCTTATAATTAACTTTCACGGTGTTAGCAAACTCATTTACCAAATTGCTTAGAGGGGGATCCCCGCGGAAGGGTTTTCGTGGGGAGGGGTTAGGGGAGTAGCAACCCTTGCTACAGATTATTCAATTACTTATTTATCATATTATCTCAGTTTTACTGCAGTACGCTTTTTAAAAGAATACCTAAATAATGGAGAAAACTCGCTTCATCAGTTCCTTTCAGAAGAAGAATAAAAATATTTAAAAAACATGCATCTGACCACATCAGACTTCTTGTAAAATAAACATAGTTTCATATTTTATGCAAAAACTAGATGAACTCTGCATCTATAGCATCTACGTCCTTATTTCACCGACAAGCAACCGCTTCTTCTATATATATAAATAATAGTAAAAATATAAATAAAATTACTGGGTTAAGTCACTTTTAGGTTAGCGTCCCAAAATAACATATAGACTTAAAAGATTCGGTTTAAAAAAGGGCAGTTCGTCTAATAAACAAAGGCATAAATACGTCTTATTTCCGATCCCTAAAACGAAGAGTTACGATTAGTTTACTTATAAATTCTATCGTTATTACCGTGACCATTGCTTCACTGCACTTAAAGAATCAATTCTTCCAGCACCATCATTCAAAAGAGACGTGTATTCGTATATACTTTACGGGTATAACTCATTGGTCAAAGCGTTTGCTCTGCAAGCCAAAGGTCTTGAGTTTGATCCCATAAGGAGATTATAATAAGAAAAAGTTTTTTAATCGATTTATGAGCTCCAAGATACCCCCGGTTGGTGTGAATTTGATCCCTCACCCGTAAAATGCTAGTCATAGCCTATTAATTAAAATTGGTGGTAGACGCAAGCCATCCCGAGACCACCCATTCGTGGTAAATTCCTATACTAATAAGGCTGATGCGTGAATCTCGTCTATGACGTTGGCGGAACAACACCACATGCAGCATTAAGTAGTATGCATCATGGTAAACGTCTTAGAATTCCACAGACGAGACTTCAGAATTACTATCACAATCTGTCGGTATTCTCCTGTATATGCTTACAAAAAAAAAAAAAAAAACTCCTTCATGATTAATGTGTGTCAATCAAGGACTGTCTATTTCAAAAATTCATGCCACATGTCATGCTAATGCAGCTTTATAATGAATATTGATAAAAAAAAATGATTATATATATTGTATGTTTATATTTATTTTTATACTGTAGTCAAATACAACAATACGCACACAAATCAGTCATAAAAAACGTATACGTTTCCTTCTAATCGGCTAACTACTTGTATTTTTATGAATAAAATTCAATAAAAAATCCGATTCCAATGATAAAAGCTTGATACGTCCTCAACTCTGTGTGAAACACGTCTCATCAAGTGTGATTGTCGATTTATTAATATTACCTTCGCACGTTCCCATATCACTTTATCACCATGTCCCGCTAAGACAATGCCGCGTGATTATGTACGCGCTGATTATGTCTATTCTAGTTCCACAGATCATTACGTCAACGCCACAAATCACTCAGATCATTATCCATCATCGGCCCGGGAACAATCGGATCAAACGAGATCGTCGGCGAATCATACATTATTCAAATCATAAATTGTATCTTTTTTTGTGAGCAATGAACGCGGAGCGCTCAATAAACATTAACACAAAGATATATTTTTAAATTGTTATTTGTTGGATTATTAGAATAATATTGCTGATACATGGGATGTCTTTTAAACCTCTAATGTGATATTTTCCCCTTTATTTCCACATCCTAATTCCGTTGACCATAAAGGTTCATCCGCCTTAGGAGAGCATTTACTATCTTCTGGAGAGACCACGTCACGAACAATGAGGTTCTCAGCATAATCAAGGAGGATAGGCACCTAGTAGAGTACCATTTTAGAGAGGCATGCCCTATGGATCGGTCACATCATGCGCCACGTCTTCTTCACGACATTGTGGGTCTTCACTAGACGGGAGTATTTGCAGCAAGTGTACGAGGACTTGAGTTGTAGCTCTTATGCTGAGCTGAACGGGACTGCAGAGGATCGAGAGGAGTGGATATCGAGATGCAAGATTTTGTTGCTGCAAACCAATCCACCGGATTGATACTACGAAGAAGATTAGAATACATTTCAACATTCTAATATATATAAGTCATTGAACATCCATACTAATATATAATATTTGATATACACATACATTTTTATATTTTTTACTGTATATATGTATACCATTATATCAATTTGAAATCATAGGTAACGACTGGCATTTTTACAGGCAAATAATTAAGTTCACACCAACCTAACCTAAATTTGAAAGACTTAGAAATCGATTAAATTATTTTTTATTTTATTCATCATAGGGAATCGAACCCAAGGCCTTCGGCATTGTAAACGGAAAACATTACTGCTAAGTAATTACCTGCTGGTATTGTGGTTGTCCCTAACCTTATACAATGACGAAAGGAAACGGGAATACCATTTTACAACACTTCTACTTTTATATCCGCTTCTTACCTGGAACACATAGTCACTGCAAAATGCTCCCACTCAATTATATATTATGTATTTTGTTTTATTTTGACACCAGAGAAACGTGATAGATCCTATTCAACATGTTTAAAGTTTATTTAAGAACAACAAAAAAATACTATACTCAACAACTATCAATTATAAATAACACCATATTTTTCGAAAAAAAAATTAAAAGCAATTGAAGGCGATGACAGCGAACGATAGGACAAATATTTAGGCTGTTGAATTATTCAAAGATAATATTCGCATTACTTATTGAATGATCGCAGCTGCTTGGATAATGTTTACAGCACATTCCTCTCACTCAGAATTGATTCCATTGTCCGCCCATAGATGGTGTGAAGGCATAGGAATAATAAATAAATATCTAAGCGTTTGATTGATGATCTTTTAATTGTTCTTTAGACTCAAAGGTCTCAATTTCACATCGAGCTTATTACGATCGATTGTATAAATATCTTCATCTGGTTTTACCGAGGCGCTGGGTGTCCAGGGATAAAAATATATTAGATAATTGTGTACATTGTAAACAGTGTGTTATATTAATCACTCAATATTTATGTATGGACGCATTGATCACTTGACCCTCACTTGACATGTAATTGGTTGAGATAAATTCACTGCCTAATTGATTTGGTATATGCTGTTAATATATAGTAAGATTAGGATATGTTACGAAAGGAAAATATCCATAATGAACTATTGAAGCCTCGATTTAAATGTAATGTATAATTTATGCTTATTAATTGATTAAATAAAAAGAGATCAACAAAGCGACCCACGACACACTCCACCCTATGTTTGGGTATCAAAAGATAACCACAAGGCTCAAATCAAGAAGAAGAAAGAAGAAACAAAGTTTTCTGCTGCCGACAACGGAACTGGTGATACCCTGCGGCTGAACATGTTAAGAAGCGCAACTGAGGGGAATACTTGGATTGCCCCGTAAGAGGACCTAGCCCCTGGACACGACCACGGATGGAATATATGGAGGGCCCTTAACAGACTTCGGACCGGACTGTGCAAGACGAGGACACAAATGAAAGCCTGACAGTTTTACAGTGGACCGACTGAATGTGACTGAGGCGTGGAGCAGAACTCGCCACACATTCTGGAGTGTGCGCTGTGTTCGAGTAGCTGCACCTAGGAAGACCTGATGATGGCCGGGAGTAACGCCATCGACTTCGCCCACTTCTGGGCAGACAGGATCTGACCCTGTTGTTTCTGACACGATTATATATAATTGATTAAATATTTGTGCAATTTTGATATTTCAGAAATCACCACTAAACAGTCCAAATATCGAAAAGGGCAATGAAAATCATCATATTAGGGATCTTTTTCCGTAATCAAAATGTAAAAATATATACAGAGGAGGGCAAGAGTTACCAACCTAGCGCATGTAGTTGCGCATAAAAATGGAAACGGGCTGGCTATGTCTTCAGATGAGATAGAATGGTGACTAAGAACTGGACGCAGAAACGTAAATCGACGACCAATGAGATGGGCAAGAGATATCGTCAAAATTTACAGAAATGATGAAACTTTAAAGATCGGTGATGAAACTGCAATGAAAGAGATTTTCATCCAGTGGTGGATGGATATGTGGTATACAATATTTCAGGATTTGAAGCTTGGCAGGAGACGCAGAACATGAAATGATTTTTAAAGCAGATTTTCAGTTTTCAGTGGCCATTTGATTCAACTGGTAAGCATTTATAAGAAAAATGAGGAATAAATTATGTAAAACTGTTATATTTTAGATGTTGCCAACAAAGTAAAAATGTTAGTTTAAGTCTTAAATGGGGAGATAAATAACAATATATTGCTAAAAATATGTATTTGTATTACAATGTAAATGTTTCGTTACATTTTCATACAAATTTATTATAATTTATTCTTTCTTTGATTAAAAAAACATTAAAGTATACAAAACGGAACAAGTAAGTGAAACAAATTTAAAAGATGGGAAATGTGGTTATCTACAACTGAAGATCACAGATTCTTAAATATCTTCACTTTCAATCACAAAATCTTCTACAGCGTGGCATTCGTATACAATCAATAGTATTTCAATAAATAATAAATATTTATATATTTACCTTGTTTTTACATGGATCACGTAAGATATGTTGTCTGTTTAGGAGACTGCAGTTTCGACTAATTCGTAGCCTTTCTCAATCCGTCACTTGTCAAGTGACATCAGCTACGAGTTAGTCGAAACTGCAGTCTCCTAAACAGAGAATATATCTCCCGCGATCCATGTAAAAACAAGGTAAATAAATCAATATTTATTATTTATAACGGATCTCAAAGTGAATGCTGAAAACATTGTGACATCAGCATGATATAGCCCTTGCTGACTGGTACCGAAAAGCTCGATGTACAATCTTTCGTCTCTTATTTCTGTTTGCTTGTCAGACATGAATGTGTCCGCCATAATGGCATTTGTGACTAGTGATATAGACCGCCGCTTGTGGCGCTGAGCGAGAGTCCATCACGAGCGCGGCAGTGGTGTACTGACGGCCGAGAAGGTCGCAGTACGGCCGGCCGGCATGTCATTCCGCCTGGGCCGAAAGCTCGTAAATTTTATCGTAAATATATGTCAATGCGATTCAGAAAATGTTTTTGTTTTGCTAACCTGCTCCCCATCATGCCCTCAAGCGACTGAATAACACATTTTGAAAGAGAGGAGGATATTAATTGAAAAAAAAATACATGGAGCCTGCACTACCAAATAAGTATAGACTAATTATTAATGTTCATTTAATGATAAAATTAATGATTAAATAAAAAATGAAAATAAATCATCAGTAATTGAAGTCATTTTATGACTATGCAACACAGATTCAAACAACTGTGTTTTGCTACACATTAAAAAATCTTGTTATTTTCGTGTTGGTAGGTAGAAGAAACGCGCGCTCTTTCTTGGAAAATTAATAAAAAAGTGCGGTTTGCATTTGTGAAACAATACGCTTAAATTAATAAAACTCAACCCTTCCCGTCCGCCGCCCTCCCCCACAGGGCCTCCCACTGGGACCTCCGCCGTCCTCACTCCGCCCGTAAAGACAACTTTTTTATTATTCATTTCTCTGTTCCGCTGTAACGTTGATCGGCCATTTTTCCTTTTATCATTTTCTTCCTCATCTACCGCATCAATTCCAGTGTCGTCGAAAAAAAACGCTAATTCATTGATATTATCACCATCTTGAAACGTAGAAATCATAATTTGAAAATGATACGCTTGTAGAAAGCTTCAATAACTTTTTTTTCTTCTCATATACGTTCTATATTTGTAAGATATCTTCACTACAAATAACCGAAACTAAGTTCTTTTACATTCCGCCGTCCATGCCTTGTCCCAAGGCATATATTCAATGTATTCAATTTCTATGTATTTGTTTTATCCCCTTACAGAGACATTACAAATTTGAGCAACTGAATTAATTTCTGAAGTACAATATCTCAAATATAGGTACTTATGATTAAGTACTAAGAACAAAGCAATAAAGACAATCAACAGAAGGTCCCAATGCTCATCAAACAGACGACGCCAACAAATTATCCCTCCAAAGAAACTCAATTCATGTCTGAATTGGGCCTCCCTTACGTGGAATATATCAACATCCGAGGTGATTTGGTTATATGCATCTGAAGACCTCTAGGCCAGGACCCTGAAGACTTGAAACGTCACCTATAATATCGAAGGCATATACTCGTATCTTTAGAATGATAGTTATCGGAATTATTGAGGAGATCGAATGATATGGCCCAACACCCTTGAGGCCTGGACCATTCAGCGACCATGCTACCTCGTATAATGAAAAGGCTATTGTCAGATCACTAATTGATATTGAAAAATATTAATTTGTAGTTAAAATACATTTTACTGAAGCTGTATATATTTTGGTACACATCTTAAGAAAAACAAAACAAAACAAGATGTGTAAACCTAAATTTACAATATTCTTATAGTTCTAAGCTAAAGCTGAAGCTGAAGAATCGCGTAAATAAATGAAAAGAAGAGGATTTTTAAGGCCATCTCTTCTGACCCCAACCTTGGTTAAGAATATGCTACAATTATAGTATTCTGATATAAAATAAATAATTAAATTCAGTATTTACGTTCAGCACTGACGCCTTTTGAATAAAGGAAAATATTAATACCAAAACTAATTATTATCGGCGGCTCACCGTATTATCTGCTGTACGCCACTGTGGAAGGTGCAGGACTGTACTTAGAACATGAAAAACTGAAACTCTCACACTTAGGTGACCATTTTTTTATTGTTTTTTTTCAATACACAAATATATTTAAATGATCTTTAACCACTTCATCGCCACATGTTTGTAGACAAATGAAAACACTACTTTTACTAATGACTACATTATTTTAATATTTTTAACTTACATTATTGGTGAGCTGCAAACGATTGAACTAAAATTTTCACGGAAAAAAACACTTTTTTTTCACTACGGCTGCCACAAAATAGATTATTGATCAAATACTCGATAATTTAACCACCCTAACTACACAGGTATATTTCCAAGAACTATTACATAAGTGTCTCCTTACATCGTATGTACTTTCAACGCATCACGATTGTTGTAAATATTTAAGATATACTATAGGTATACTATAGATATACTATAGATATACTATAGATATACTACAGGTATACTATATAATTAATAATTATTTTCGAAAAAAATATATACATATATATATAATTTTATTCAGTGCCAGCCCTTGACACCATCTCATGAATATCTCCCAAACTATCGAAAAATATCGATCCTTTTTGGTTTGTTAATATTTTAAAATATTCATAGATGTCGCTGTGAGAAAATCAGAATTAATTTTGAAATACATCTTTCGAATATTGCGAAGTGCCCACGGGTGCGCTTACGGCGATCGTCGGGTTAAAAAGACATTAAAATAACACTTTAGTTACGTAATTTTCATGCAATTCCATTTATGTATAACGCTAATGTGTAAAATTGTATTACTTTAATTTATATAATGTATGAATTTTGTATCCAAAAATCGGTCAATAGGTAAAAATTGGACTTGACTGGATCGTGTACTTTGTAAGCCGCAGGGGAGCATAAACTGAATACATCTGTCTATCCTTGCTTTAGAAGGTTACCAAAAAGTATAAATGAAATATATTTGACAAAGCTCCGTGAGATAGATCTTACATGAATGGCAACTATAACAACATAAGGGCAGCAGTTTGTGACAACCATGTCGAAATAGGAATCGGATATGAAATGACATAATAACATTTATTATAAAGCACTTCATTATTTAAAAATATTTTTTTATGAGTAGATGTTTGTAGAAATATAAGATAATAAGTCCCATTTAATTAGATAATAAATGGTCACCTCTGTTACCGTCGAAGGTATATTAGTTTCTGTTGACGCGGACTGAACTTTCATTATAAACTTTTAAAATTTTAAGTATCAACTTTTCGTATATCAACTTGGCTACCTACATAGAGGCATTAATGAGAAGGCTGTTACATTCTATACAAGTCAGTTAATTAGCACGCTGAACAACTTTTAGTACGAAGAAAAAAAAAATCGCTACAGAGAGAAAAGTGATGCATGTACGAGTATAAAATATAGTACTATTTTTTATACTATACTTTATATGTTAATTAAAACAAATATATTTTTAATATAACAAAACGCACAAGAAAAATAAGCTGGCAAACAAAATACTTGTATTTCAAAGAGACAACAAAACGATTAATCATACTCGTATAATTTTTTCCTAACTCTATGAAGATTGAGTTTTTTTGGGATAAAAAACGGTTAAAATATGGTTCACAGGCTATCTCGCTAACCAAACCTAACCTAACGTAATCTTAGGATTTGTCCAGTGATCGTAGAGTTCAGTGATCCATAGCTTTCGTTCACGAAATAACTTAGGTTAGGTTAGGTTAGCGAGACATCCAGTGCACCAGTTGTCCTGTGCGTTAAATGTCCCATGCACCAGACGTTCAGTGTGCCTCACGTCGTTACTGACGAGTCGTTTGACGAATTGTCTGGGGACTATAGGTCGTGACACCAATATAACCGAGTACTAATTCGAAATCGCTTGGTTTAAGTTTGGCAATCGTAAATATCGACCTCTGCCTATTTACAGCTGAGCTTAAATTCTGGTATAACAATTAATGATTGCAAAAGGCTTACATTATCTATTTGCCTCTCTTACGGATTATCATAAGTGTCTTCATTTTATTTTAAACATGCATGGTTATTACTCGTAAATTTATACTTTTTTCAGCTGGCGTATTATTTGTATTGCGTCATTTTTTATATGTAATAACTGGAGTAC
This sequence comes from Glossosoma conforme, assembly GCA_022606575.1. Lineage (NCBI taxonomy): Eukaryota > Metazoa > Arthropoda > Insecta > Trichoptera > Glossosomatidae > Glossosoma > Glossosoma conforme. The sequence goes on along the minus strand of JAGTXR010000107.1, from coordinate 3,529,801 downwards.
TGTGCATGCCTTATTGGCACAGTTATTTTCGTTTGAAGTTCAAATAGTCTACGAATGTACAACACAATGCCTTCACACTCTCCTCCTTTACGCTACACAATAATAATGATCATTATCCAATACAACATCTCTGCTTTTTTCTCAAAGCGCCAAAAGGCCACTTATCGACACATACAATAAATAATGACTGCAAACACATTTCACTTATGAAAGATTCAAAATCTACTTTATGCCATTCATGTTAATTTTATTAAACGAAATGATTTTTTTGTTCCAATATTCTTTAATTCATATGACCCTTTTTCAGTATTTTCCCATAATGAGCTTTACAGGAATTTTGTCATATTGTACTCGTATATTTACTGTTCTAATTTACATTCAAAATTCATTATCATTGCCATGTTCGCTCCTCTAACTGGAGCTTATGGTCGTCACGAACTACTGCTAAATAATAAAGCTCTGTCAGCCGCTTAGGTCCCCTCTTCTTCCTATGTCAGCTCTACCATGTACATTCTATGTATAGTTCTTGACGGCTTTCTAGAACGGTGCAAATCTGGAGGCTTGAAGAAAACGCGACTGTAGATGTTCTCCTGCGGCATCCGAAGTATTTGTCCCAACCATGTCCACCTTCGCCACTTAACCTGTAGTGAGAATAATATTAAATTAACTGAAAATATTACTTAATATATATTGTATTAAATTAGGAAGTTAATGATAAAACTCTACTATTTTACAACCTGTATTCATTGCCTTAAAATCAAATAACATTTGCACGAAAAAAACATCGTTATGAAAATTTTCAAATCATATCATAATGTAAGTAGCCAATAAAAATAAACAATTGCTTATATAATAATTTATGAGACTTAAAAAGCAAGTTATTCTGTATTCAATTGTTTAAAATTGAAAGCTTTACAATTTATTAATTTGTTTCTACGGTAATAAAAATTGACTCTTGTCTACTAATTAAGAAACTTCACTGAACTAAACTAATAAGAACCCTTTACAGCATTTCCGTGTACAAGAACCTATCAAAGGTTTCTCTTTTTATCTGTGATTTGATTAAAACAGCAGACAATAAACTTACCCCAAGCATGTTCCCGTCATCTCGAAGCCTTCCAAAAGGTCTAATTAAGCAAAGGATTATTATTTTTAAAAATGTAAATACAACATTTTTTCGGAAGCTAATAAATGTCCATAATTAAACGAGAACAATTAAAAACCCCTTTGACAAGAATGAAAAAAGGGGCCGCTTTTATTTTTGGAGATTTTTGAAATTTAATGATTTTTTTTTGACGAGATGGGTGTGCTTGAGGATGTTGAAGACTTTGAAGATTTTTGAGGACACGTAGATAAAGTTAAAAAATATTGGTTGAAAAAACGTAGACTTATAATCACTTATCCGGAGTGTTTCCGTTACCCACACAGCAAACGATGGAAAATCCTGCCTGACGTCGCAAAGAACACATTGAAGACAATGGACGGGATCTTTTAAAGTGCCATTAGGCGTCAGTAACAGACTCCAGCGGAGCCCTACCCTGGGCCTGTGGGAGCCTCCCGTGCGCCCCCATGCTCCCTCACTCCCCTACTCCCCAACAGAGGGTGTCTACCCACACCACGTTCTATCCTTCACGTTGTACGTGTCAATCATCCGAAGGGTATAGGATTTCCCTGTTTTAATATGATGGAATGAGACGTAAAACATTTTTTTTTGTAATCAAGTATTTAATATGTTTATTACTATTGATTATGTTATATATCTCATTTTCTCGTATTTATTACATACATGCACGTGTTAATAATTTTCTTGATTCAAACTTTTAAGCATAACGTGTACCCATCGCACGTATTTACTATTCTGCTACCGTTTTCTAAAAAGACTACGTTCCGTTATTACTTAAAGCCTGTTTTATCGGCACAGATGTCCAGCTGTAACATCATATTTCACGTGGTCTACCTAAAAGTCAGATGTTATCGCCACTCTTCCAGTTATTCTTATGTGATCTTTCCAGTACTGCTTTCTTGATCTTTCCCATAAAACAACATCTTCGGCATTGTAACCCTTTATAAATTAAGAATAGCGTAATTTTTCTCGGATTTTCAGCCTTTTTTTAAGGTCGGAATGACTGCATCTCAATATTTATCAAAAAAAAAAATATTTTGTAGTTTCAGCCTTTTTCAGTCTTTGTCCCAAAGTCAAGATAGTTAAGAAATATTTATATCGAAAAAAAAAACAAATTCAAGAAAATTTTGCATATTCCCTGACTTCTAAACTAAGTCAATTATATTAGCTAGAATCCGGCTTATATAAACGATAAAATACTCTAAATCACTGAAAGTAGGTACAAGATAGTGACATCAGCATGATGTAGCCCTTGCTGACTGGTGCCGAGAACCTCGACACACAATCTTTCGTCTTTTCTTTATGTGTCGCCATATTGTCATTTTGGACAAGTCCGCTCACGGGTGTGTTAGTTATATACATCGCGACTCGAGCGATGGGCGAGAGCCCATCACGCCAGTCGCCCCCCGCCCGTTGGCGAGAGCATATTGTATTGCGGCTCGGCCTACTGCTGTGACTAGGTCTGAGCCACAAGCTTGCAAAGCTTATCATAAATTTATGTCAATGTGCTTCTGAAAAAGTCAAAAAAAGTAATTTGGAGCAAAAATAAAAAGTAAAGTAATATGTGAAACATTATGGGCTGTAATAAATATCAATTATTTAGCAAAATCCTTAGGAATCTTGTTATATTTTCTTGAGTTTAATGACTATTTTGCTTCCGTTAATTATGTCATCGAATAACCGCTAAAATCGGAATAATTCTTTTAAGAGTCAGTTTATTGCATTACTCGACCCTTATCACGGGCCCTGAATGGCCGCACTTGAGTACACCGTGCTCCGTGCTGTCGCCGCCACTCTCGTTCCCATTGATAGGAATTAGAGCGAGAGCCCATCGGCTAATTAAGACCGCCCGCGGAATAATGACGACAATACCTTGAGCCGCATTCACGTCGGAACGACAATACCCACTGTTATGACATTTCGAACGCAGCGTTTCGTTCCAATACGCTTCCTGGATTATTTCCAAACGAGGCGGTTGCGAGTTAAGAATGTAAAGCGTTTATTGACGGTTTGTAAAACACTTTATACTTTGCCCAGGAATAAAATCTTAATAAAAAGTAAAAAAAAAAATTATATCATTCGATTGAAGTGCTGAAATTTTGTTTACAAAAAAGTGATGTCGATGACAATTCGTTCGTATTGATATTTTTCACGAAGACACGTGTATGAAAAAAACAATAATACTTAAACTGTTTTTTTTTTAATTCAAACAGTCATTATTAAGCATTTAGTGGTCACTATGCAAATATAATAAAGTGTCGTTGTTACATTAAACTTTTGATACAATTACGAACAAATAATATAAACTTGGATGGTATTTACATTTATTTATTTATAAAAAAAAAAAATATTACACTTGAATTTCTGTCACTTTTTTCTTGTACAAATCTTTCATATGTTTTTATGTTTTTATTATACTTTTTAATGATTAGGGTTTACATATAAAGCAGTGTTTTTTGACGTGATAATCGGCATAGTCTACGACAAAAATGGGCAACCTATGATCCATATGTCTCTAAATGACCCGTTAGATGATTCAAGTCTTCCGTTAATATGTATAAGAAAATAAATACTGACATCAGCATGATGTAGCCCTTGCTGACTGGTACCAAAAACCTCAATATACATTATACAGTCATTCGTCTCTTTTTCTGTTCACTTTTCGTACATAAATTTGTACGCCGTATTGGCATTTGGCACTATTTATATAGACCGCCGCTTGGGGCGCCGGTGCGACAGCGCCAAAGAGCGCGATCAGTTAGGTCCCGCCCTTCGGCGAGAGATATTGTATTGTGGTTCAACCGAATGCGAGGTCGAGCTATAAATTTGTAAAGTTTTATCGTAAATATATGTCAATGTGCTTCTGAAAAAGTCTTTTGCTGACCTGCTCTTCATCATGCCCTCACTCAACTGAATAACAACCTTCTGAGAGAGAGACGGATGTTAATACCTTCATATTGATTTATAGAAGTAGTCTTCTAAATAAGTACATTTTTTTCTTTGGCCCGTAGCTAAAAAAAGGCTATCGACCTCTGATCTACGACATGATTTATTTTATATGCTAGAAGGGCATTAGAGAGCTTACGAGAGGCGTTTGGGAAATAATTTAAATAAATTGCCGTTATAGACTACAGCCCGAGATTCACGCATCATCCTTTATTATTACAGGAATTTACTATGAATGGGTGATCTTCACGGGACGACTTTCGTCTACCACGAATTTTGATTAAATAGACTATGACTGACATTTTACGGGTGAAGGATCAAATTCATACCAACCGGGGGTAATTTTAGAGCTCAGAAATCGATTGAAAATCCTTTTTTTTTATTTCCGTTGGGGATCAAACCCACGACCTTTGGCTTTCAAAGCAAACGCTCTGAAAACTTTGCTTTATCTACTGGCAATATAAATAATTCAGTAATTGAAAAACAATAAATTTATTTTTACTTTGCTTAGAATATAGGTGTTATTTTAAAAATCTATTAATTTTAATCAATTACAAAGTATATTTCGTAAAACTATTCATAAATATTATAATTGCTGTTATTTGAGTACAAAACTGTAAAATACCCAAGGTGAATTAAAATATTTTTAAATACACTATAAAATATTTCAAACTTATCACGTACCTAATTAATTATTCATTTCATCTCGAAACAAGTAGTGATAGGCTTCCGTAGACGTCTACGAAAGGAAATGGGTATAAATATGAGATAGTAGAGATTGCTGCTAATCTAAGTGCCATAGCTATTAATTAATAATGATATTTCCGTAGTCTGAGCGGAGTGTCTACGGCGTAGTCTTTCAATATCCATTTAGAGCTTTTATGTTGATGTAGCTACGGACTGACGTAGCTGGGAACGAATGGCGCTTCTTATGTAGGGTACACATACGTTTGCATTTTATCGTTATTTTTATATAACATTTTTTTTATTAGTTACCGTATTTAAATAGTTGATAATGATTATGGTAGTGAAGTGGGGTTATAAATCACTCAAAAAATTACTCCATCAATACGCTTAATAATATAAAGTTAAAGAATAGGCTACATAAAGTTTAGCTAAAAAGTGTCAATATGTTTTAATTTCCACAAAAAGTATCTGTAAAAATAAAAATATTTGAAATAAAAGAAATTATTTAAAAAATTGAAAAATAAACTAACTGATAATATATAAAATATAACGGTTTTTCTTGATTATGAATAAAAAATATATATAATTTGAAAATACCAGTCTTATAGAATAAAAAAAATAAAAACCATTCATTTAAGTCTTCTTTTTATATGCATAAAAAATGTTGAGCTTACTATATTTTATCACGATCAATAAAAAAACTGGCAAGAATCTTGATTGGCGGACCTGGAAATCCCTGAACAGATTAAGAATCAGAGTTGGTAGGACAACCTCGAGCGGTGGGGAATGCTTTGGCAGGGAGAGTCACTATTGTGTGACTGTGGAGACCTGCAGACCGCCTCACACCTAAGATCCTGCTCCATGTGCCCATCAAGCTGCACATCTCAGGACCTAACGCTGGGCAACACACGAGCTATCGATGTTGCCAGATAGTGGGCAAAAATATTTTGACTTCGCTGACACGAAGGAGAAGAAGAATAAAAAACTATTTAAAATAACTTAATACTATATATTCTCAAACAGTTTTAATGAAAATGGCCACAACAATTCAACACTAGCGGCCTGTCAAATTTCCTGAATATTTGTATAATGGAGGATCTTTAAGAATAAAGAGTTAGGGACTATCAGCAACGATTTCTTACTCACTAAACTTATTTTTTGGTTGTCAAGTGGACAAAAAAATTACAACTAGCGACCATAGTCACCAATATAATAGCTTTACCAGAAAGTCCGTCGAATATATTACTTTAAATATTTAGATTCCAACAGCAACACCCAAAACGAGAGCTTTGGGGTTTGAAGAAAGGCAAATATACGACGCATATAATAGGGCGTTGGAAAATTATTTTTTATAGATATCGGGATGACATTTGCCAAGGCTGATACATTTGGTACAATTAGGCAGTTCAACTCAATATCTTGACACCATTTCAATACAGTAAATAGTATCATTATTCTATGCTTTCTCGGAGGTTCTACCATTGTAGTAATGCTGTCAGGAAAGTACAATTAAAAACACACTGCATGGCATTATATACCTCAGAACTCTGGTCTACCTATCCTAAACTAGAGTGGGAGAAACTTAAAGTTGCTTATAATAATTCATATCACCAACTTATGCAACTCCCTAGATTCTGTAGCGCATCTGCGATGTTCGCGGAGGGCAGAGTCAATATATTCCCAGCATTATTGCGTCACCGTGTTGCCGGCTTCTGGAGCAGGATAAGGAAGTCCAACAACACCATCATCCTGGCTGCTTCTAAATGGCTCAACTCCTCCCTGAGCCATCGCTGGATGGAGATGATGCAGCGACCAGCATGAATTATTATTTTATATGTACTATATAAATATATATGTTTCTAAAAATATGGCAGATTGGGTATTGCACAATGTGTTGTGCAATACCAAATCCTGCTGGAATAAAAGCTTTTATTATTATTATTATGGTGTATGGTGCTTGTCTCTTAAGAGGTTGAATACGACGTTTAAAATAAATATATATTTCTCGTTTGTCTCAAAATAAGCGGATATATGGTCACACCTTCCTAACACGATGTTCATGATTTATAACCTCCGCAGACTGGAGCAATCATACTCAGTAAAAGCAAAGTTTTTAAGTCTTCAAACTTTCCCTACTTATTAAAAGCAACCCGCGCACTCTGCATCCAATAATCACATTATTCTGTACCGAAATGTTATCAAATGGACTAGTTCCGCTTTATTGTGACATTAATGGATTACTTGCTAAGCTAAAGCGCGCTGTAAAACACCACAGACAAGGTTGAAAGACATTTTTATTACACAACGCTTAAACTTGTTTTCATAAAAGTGATTGGAAATATTGCATTTTGAACATTTTCAATGAATTGAATTTATGTTCGAATACAGAAATATGCCCCGATCGTTTTTTTTTGTGTGAAATATACATTCCAAGGTCTAAAGTAGTAATATGTATTAATAAGAGTCATTATCAACTTTCATTTATTTATTTCTCTAGCATAATCGTTAAGCACTTATTTTTCGGCATTTAATTATACTTTAACAAAGTACATGAATCAAAGAAAAATATATTTTTGTATACAAAACTCGTGGATCTATTATATTCTATACCAGGGCTGGCGAACCTATGGCACGCGTGCCACAGGTGGCACGCGAATGAGGAGAAAAAATAAAAGTGTATTAGAAAAATAAAAAAAGTTATAGAAATAGTATTAAAAATATATTTAAATAGTGACGTGTATTTTCTTCGTTCATAAATAATTTCAGAAACGAAGGATATGACGACATTCATGCATAAATAAATCATATTGTTCAATGCTTCCCACGCGGTGCTAGTTCCTTGAGGTGTATTTTTTTTTTTGTAATGAACTTCGCTCCCGGCACGAGCCGTTCCGAAATGTTCACGACGGGTCACGACATACGTCACACTGCGCGCTCTCGATGCGAATTAGATCGTCAGCTCTCGTGTGGTTAAGTGTGTAATTGCTACTCTTGTGGATGAATATGATTTATCAACAATTTAAATTCGACGATTTGATGTGTCAGTGAGAGAATAACTCTTTACCTGGTCGGACAGTTTTGTTATCAATTTGTGCTATAAAAACAATCTAATTAATACAGAATCAAACTGTTTATTGGCACCCACAAAGATGGCTGTACCATATAAGAAACGAAAACTTGGTGAAGCCAGCAGTAAAAATTCTGGCAGACAATTTCAAAATTGGTGGACTGAAATGTACGGTGTAATTGAAAGAAGTGACAAAGCAATATGTGTTATAAATTCTGTGTCAGTGGTATCAAGAACATCATCTGTAAAAAGACACTATGAAACAATTCATAAGGAACTTCTTGGCAAAAGCAGAGATGAACAAAAAGAATTCATATTAAGAGCAATGAAAAACAAAAATCTCCAATCCAGTGCTTTAAATAAGTTTGTTAATAGTAATTCCAATTATGTTGCTGATAGCTTTGAAATAGCCAAAATAATTTTCAAAAATGGAAAACCATTCAGCGATGGAGACTACATCAAGAATGCATTTTTAGAATGCGCACCATTTCTTTTTGAGGATTTTGGAAATAAAGAAAAAATATTCGAACGAATAAAAGAATTGCCTATCGCTCGAAATACAATAAGAGACAGAATCTTGAAGATGGGTAAAAATGTAACATATCAACAAAAAACAGATATAAAATTATGTGATTGGATTTCTATTTGTCTTGATGAAAGCACTGATGTCACTCTCTCGGATCGATTAGCTATTTTTGTTCGATATTTTGTTGGCAATAAAATAATGGAAGAATTAATAAGTTTGGTATCTTTACCAGAAACTACTAAAGGCACAGATGTTTGCAAAGCAGTTGTAGAGGCTCTCTCTAAAGCAGAAATAAATTTGTCGAAAATCGTTTCAGTAAGTATAGATGGTGCACCCAGTATGAATGGCCAAACAGCAGGATTCGTCAATTTATTTACAAAGTTTGTTGGCCATCCACTGTTAGCATTTCATTGTATAATACACCAGGAAGCGCTGTGTGCAAAGGGTGGTCTTAAATCTTTTGAAGATGTGATGACACTTGTGACTAAGATTGTCAATTATATTCCTGCGCATCCTTTATGCAAAAGAAAATTTGAATCATTATTAAATGAGGTCAATTCGATGTATAATGGATTAACGATGTATAATAACGTTCGTTGGCTTAGTCACGGCATAGTACTTCAGCGTTTCGTCGAGTGCTTTGATGAAATTTATATGTTTTTAAGTAACCAGAAAATAATTCAGTATGAAGAATTATCAGATGTTGAGTGGATTTAAAGATTGATGTTCTTTACTGATTTTTCCTCCCATTTGAATGATCTAAATATAAAATTACAAGGCCGTGGCAATATAATTACTGTTATGTTTGATAATATAAAAGCATTTGAAGCTAAGTTACAAATATTTAAGCGTGATATAATGACCAGAAATTTTAAGTACTTTCCCAACCTAAAAAAATACATGATGGATCTGGAAATCCATAAAAAGCCAGACGTATGAAAATTAATAGAATCATTTGAAAAGGCTTTAGACGCAACAATAGAACAATTTTCAAGAAGGTTTGTTCTGTTTCAACAACTTGAAGAAACTACAAAATTCATTACCCATCCAGACACATATAAGTATCAACAATTAAACTTAACAATGTTTGAATACATGGAATTAGATGATTTTGAAATGGAATTGGTAGATTTTCAGTCGAGTTCGATATGGACACAAAAATTTAAAGACTTAAGAATTGTTTTGGAAGAAATTGAGCGAGATCGATTCGTTGGATCAGTCCAGAGGAATGCCGAAAATGAAGTACTTACAACTTGGCAATCCATCCCGTAAACTTTTTCTTGTCTTAAAAAAATAGCAATGGGCATATTAACAATTTTTTCGTCGACGTATTCCTGTGAATCATTATTTTCTTCGATGAACTTTATTAAATCAGACATAAGAAGTAGACTTACAGACGAAAGTACTACTGCTTGTATTTTATTAAAAGCTACCAGCTATGAATCCGATATAAAATATTTGGCATCTAGCATCCAACAACAAAAATCTCACTAATAAGTTTTGAGGTTCACAATTTTTTTCAAGACTACTTTTTTTTTTTTTTTTTTTCTTAGTTTGCCATTATTAAGTACTTAATTATTTTCCTCAACGTATTAATTTTTGGTTTTATTAAAAATCTGAAGTTATACAAACATTTGATGCATGTTTATTTCTATGGCATGTGGCACGCGAGACATTATTTTATTGAAAAAAAATTTTTTTGGCACTCAGTCTCAAAAAGGTTCGCCACCCCTGTTCTATACCATATACTAGAAACAACTATCAACATATGTAAAGCAAGTATGCTATTGATATTCATAAAAAGCATTCAAACCTACTTCAGGATTGTTAGGTATAAGTTTGACAACCCAACGAAACGAAAATATTTTGATAGAATAATGTACATATAATAATACTTGGGTTTCATTAAAAAATAGTATAAGGTTTGACTATTTGACTTTATATTTTGTATTAACTAGAATCCGGTCTCATACAAAAGTATAAGTATTTATAATTATTGAAAATATTCACAAGCTATTACTTTATTTAAGCAAACATGTGAAACATTATTATTTCAATAAATATGAATTGTGTAAGTATACTCAGGTATATTTTCTAATGTATAACGTAGTAGATCTATGATAAATCTCTAATTTTAAAATCAAAGCCAAATTGTTAATTTAAAGACATTATTACATACCACCATATTGTTTTTTTTGTCAATTATATTCATGTCTTATTCGCTAAAATCATATTAAATATCACACCAATTTAAGATGTATAATTTTTATAAATATTTTCTTCATTGATTTATTGAAGGCCTCCCAAGTGGCAAGAAACTTGACTGGTGGACCAGGAAATCCCTGAACAGATTAAGAACCGAAGTTGGTAGAACAAAGGACAACCTCGAGCGGTGTGGAATGCTTCGGCAGTGAGAGTCACTATTGTACGACTGTGTAGACCTGCAGACCGCCTCACATCTAAGATCCTGCTCCACGTGCCCAACAAGCTGCACATCTCAAGACCTAATACTGGGCAACATGCGGGGTATCGATGTTGCCAGATACTGGGCAAAAATAATTTGACGTCGCTGACACGAAGAAGAAGATTGATTTATTATGCAAAATTTAAAAAAAAAGTAATTTTTAATTAAAAAATAATAAATTTTATCGTTCAAGTCATTATATAAATGAATGTGTTAAACCTTTTTTAATTGTGCTTTTATTCTGCGCGAATAAAACGTAGATAACGATGAATAAAAATTACTACATTTCGATCATTAAACCCGATCGAAGCCCATTAAAATTGATCAGAATCCATCATCCCGATTGGCGGTTTTATATCGCCCCCACCCTCGCCATTTAACGGCATACATTACCCGCGGCAATAACTTAGAACAAAACGGCCCGTAATTGACTCAATGGAAGCATCAAATAGTCCGGGAGCGGCGCGGAACAATCCCCGATAATACATGGCGGCATAAAATGTTTCAAAACACACTCGTTAAAGTCCGCCGTCTCTGCCGTGAAGTTGGGCGCAGGAGGCGACAGGAAGGACGACTCGGGCCGGCCATTTTAGAAATGGAATCTTTATGAATGACAATTTAAAATATGCTCTCGTATTTGATAGTATTTTGTAGCGGAATTTCGAAAAGGGAATATAATTTTATGGATTTTTTTTAAATATTTATTAGAATAATATTTAATTTTTTCAATATTCTAATGTACTTTTATAGATCATTGTTTATATTACAATATTATTAGTAATTAAAAATACACATACTATAATACATCAAATTCTGTATACGCATCAATTCGTTCAGAAAAAATATCGGCAGGAGCGGGAAAATATCGGCGGAAGCTTGTGAATAAATGATGACTGATTGAATAATAAAAAATAATAATATACACACTCTGAATAAATACTATAGAGACATCTATCACTGTATCGTTATATGATGGTAACAATGGTATATATATAACTTATTCCGTGCAACAGTTCGGGCAGAAGATGGTCAAGTGGTCTAGGATAATGAACTTGAGCAATGGTTGGTTCCAAGGCTCGCTGGTTCGCATCCCGCTTCTACCGACATTTTTTCTGAACGAACTGATGCGTATAAAGAATTTGATGTATAGTATGTGTATATTTAATTACTTACTTGGAATATAATTGCTTGTGATCTTTTCAAATAAACTGATATTTTCTTGATACTCCTCTTTTTGTATGTTTTAAAATATATAATTTTCCAGTGTGTCGTTTTATAAATAAAATATTATCGATATTTGAAAGTGAAATTTCATTAAGCGAAAGAGGAAAAAATGGTTTAGAATCTGCTCTAAACTTTAGATCATACAAAAAGTTAAATTATTTCCGTCACAAGCTTCATATATAGTATATATTATCGATAGGTTTATGTAATGTGTAAATACATACTGTGTTAATGTATGGGCAACTAGAAGATGCTGGCATATTATCATACAGTAAGAGTATAAGAATTTACGAATTATTTTTTCGCTGTTTCTAACACTACGTCTTGCTATTCCTTTATGAGTCTGTTCCTGTGACACAGATGGCTAGCTGTCACGGTCTTTTTTAAGTGATCTTTCCAGAGGGCGTATGCCCAGTAGTACTCTTTCAAAACCTTCTTGATCTTCTTGAAAGTATCAAGTTCGCAGACAGAAAAACCGAGCGTCGGAATACTAATACCTTATTATAAAATAGGTCCCTTAACAGAATTCGGACCGGAGTTGCAAGACGAAGTCATAAATGAAAGCCTGGCAGTTTTACAGTGGACCGACAGAATGTGACTGCGGCGCGGAGCAGACTCTGTCACACCTTCTGGAGTGTGCGCTGTGTCCAAGTAGCTGCAACCAGGAAGACCTGATGATGACCGGGAGTAACGCTATCGTCGTCGCCTACTTCTAGGCAGACAGGATTCGACCCTGTTGTTTCAGAAACGATTATATATATATTCTAAAATATATGAATCGTTAATAAATGTTACCTAAAAAAAGCATAAAATCAACTGTTTGATGAATATAAATTATCGATTTCCATGCTGAAAGCCCTGAAAGCGAAGGTTAAAAAATAATCCTCTACTCTTTTATAAATATAGTCTCTAAGCAATCACGCCATAGACTCAATGAAATAAAGACAGTTAGTAAACATAAATAATAGTTTTTTTTTTAATTCGGTACCGAAACAGTAACAGTAACATTATTTATTTACCTTGTTTTCACATGGCTCACGTAACAAAAGTTCTCTATTAGGAGATTGCAGTTTCGACTAAGTCGTAGCCTTTCTCAATCCTTCTCTTGCTAAGGTTTCAATTTTATAATGAATCTCAAAGTGAATGCTGAAAACATTGAAAATAGTAACATTATTACTTGAAATTACCAATTGAATTTACAAAATATAATATTACTACAAATCGTAGTATAAAAGTACAACAATTATAAATGTTAGCCGAACTGTTCGGGCCCAAATGCCATTTTCCGGGCGATGTAGGAGTCCGACAAACGGAAAAAATCCTATTACAAGTTCACCACTTCCCGAATGAGTTTCCCGCCATAAAAACATTCGGCTTGTAATAATGTCTGAGGCGAGATGCACCTCCAGCATCCACTCTACACGGGAACATGTAGGCAGGGAGCCTCACTTAGACTGGTTCAACTTAACACGACTGATTCAGATTTATGTTTTATTTAAATAATTAAATATATAATTAACTTAAAAACTTAAAGATTGTAAAGCTTTTTATTTATTATTATTACTTATGGAATATTATACGTTTTTTGCGCAATAAATTATTTTGTAAATAATGTACAATTGAGGATAAAATTGCCGGCGGGTATAGCTCAATGGTCAAAGCGTTTGCTTTGAAAGCCAAAGGTTGTGGGTTCGATCCCCAACCGAGATTAAAATTTTCTTTTTAAAAAAATCGTTTTCTGAGCTCTGAAATTACCCCCGGTTGGTGTGAATTTGATCCTTCACACGTAAAATGCCTCTCATAGCTTATTCATCAAAATTCGTGATAGACATAAGTCGTCCCGTGAAGACCACCCATTCATAGTAAATTCCTGTAATAATAAAGGATGATGCGTGAATCTCGGGCTGTAGTCTATGAGGTTGGCGGATCAACACTTCACATGCAGCGCTTAGTCATATGCACCATGGTAAGCATTATAAAATTCCACAGATGAGACTTCAGAATTAATATTGCTATCCGTCGATATTCTCCTGTATGTGTTTACATAAAAAAAAACTATGAAAAATTTGTATGGAAATATTAGTGAATTACAATAACTTTATGTCTTCCCTGAATTTTAATGTATTTAAAATTGCATGCAATATTTCTAAAAAAATATATGCAATTGATTATCGTTTTATGAGACTTTTTAATGTGCATATTTAAAAAACATTAAATCTACTTCATTTGGCTACCAATGTTGATGATTATTTCTCAATCTTTTTAATCAAAGTGATACTGTTAGGTTTTTTGTAGTTTGAAGTTCATTCACATCGTCTCATATCAGCTCCGCATCTATTAAGATGAAATATAATGAAATAAATGAATAAGAAATTATTCTCAGTGAAAAAAATAGTCTCGTAAATAAAGAACTGCCTTCTAGCAAAATAAGAAATGGCGTTTGAAGTAAAAACGTTTTCTTGTGAAAAATTCGCATTCAACAACCAGTTAATCTAGTCAAACGCTCCCTAAATTAAGCACTAGGCACAATTAAGGAGATAAAATAATAATTAAGTTAATATTATAGGGACATACTTTCATGAGGTCATGTGATTTTGATTATATAATTTATTATATAATACATCTAAATATATAAAGTGCAAAGTGTCGGTCTAGGCATAGCAATAGCCCAGTTGGCTGAGCGGTATGAATACCTGGGCATAGTTGGTTTCCAAGGTCCGCGGTTCGCATCCCGCTTCTGCCGTTATTTTTGTGCTTGGATTGACGCGTTGAAAAAAGAATTTTATGTATAGTATATGTATATTTAATTAATAATAATATTGTAATATAGTCAATGAGCTATAAAAGTAGATTAGAATATTGAAATAATAAAATAATATTCTAATAAAAATTAAAAAAAATTATTTATATAAAGTGCACTTTACAAAAACATTACGATTATTTTTAAATTTTAATTATTTTCATTTCACTTATTTTTCATAGATCTGATAAAAATAGTATTCAAAGAGATAATAATGCGTATAGTTGATATTTAGTATTATCTTTGAAAGGCATCAAAGCTTGATTTAGTATCAAATGATTTAACAAAAGATCTATAAAGACGTTTGAGTGTTTGTTCTTTCAATATCTCTATGGTTAGGTAAATTCCCAACGGGTTTTTATATTGATCGATTAAATTAATATATATATTAATATAATGCATATATCTTGTAAGCTATCAAATTTTGGGTTGCTATATACAAGAATATTTCTTATTTGCATGTAAGTTTATAAAATAAATTTATACATTTATCACTAGATTTTCTAAGATACAGTCCATTGGCGCATCTCTCGGCGAGCAGGTACGCTTTAAATCTCTGCTTTAGCACTCCCATAATGCAATTTTATATTAGTTTAGTTTTTTACGAGGGGCCACGAGCAGTGCGTACCCATCTATTAGCGGGGGGTGCACGAGCTAACCCCCACCCCTTAAAACTTTATAGCTACTACTATGTCTGCATGGGTACACTCCTTTTAAATAAATCTATTTTTTACGATTCTAATACAAAATAACCGGGACATCAGCTGTAAGATATGTTTACCAAGAATCTTGGCTTATCAAAAACAAGTTTTATTTTATCTACAAAAAGTACATTAATAATTTAATCACATAAGATAAGCACTAAGTAATATTTTAAATGCAGCAAGCTTGTGTATCTAGTTTTAGATTTTAAATATAGTTTATATAGTAACATATATGTTTTAGTTAATACATGTCAGTTGTTACTTGTGGTCTTCAATTCAAATGTACAATGTTTTTTTATTTTAACTATTTTTAAACATTAAAACTATAATATTTTATATTATATGCAGCTAAAAATCTATGTAATGATTATGACTGCTATATACGAGGGTTATCCGTAAAATAAGTTTCCCAGTGATTTTTCACATTGCAAAACATGTTTAATTCCATGAATGCGTACATTTTTGGAAAGCTTAGACTTTTACCTATTTTTCTACATAGTCGCCAGTGTGGTCAATGCATTTTTGCATGCGGTATACGAGCTTTTGAATGCCCGTGTCGAAAAAATCTGCCGCCAAGCCACGCAGATACCTGAGAACCGCTTCTTCCAGCTCTTCTCTATCACCGAAATGCGTTCCACCCAGGTATTTCTTCATGTCAAGAAAGAGATGGTAGTCACTTGGGGCTGTAGGGTGGATGTTTAACAATACCTCATCCAAATTTTGCGATCAGCTCGTTGATCAACATTCTTTGCACCTACCTCGTTTATCAACCGGTTAAAGGTTACAGTCGACTAAAACTGTTGTGTCCAATCTCTTACCATGCCATTTGTCACAAAGCAATCCATCGTACCTCCAATATTAAATGCAGGCCCATAAAGAACAAGTCGCTAAGAAAATGGAACTTTGTTTTAATTTGTTTGATTTCAAAGGCGTTTCAACATTCCAAGGCACTAAGCAAGCTTTCTTCTCAGGTCTCCGATTTTAGTGCACGTGAATACATCTGAAACACTCATCTTCAAATATATTAGATTTATACTCCTATATATTATGACATCAGCATGATGTAACCCTTGCTGACTGGTACCGAAAACATCTATATACAATATTTCGTCTCTTATTTCTGTTCGCTTGTCATACATTTATGTGTCCGCCATATTGGGACTAGTTATATATGTGGCGCCGGTGCGACAGCCCATCACACCAGTCGTTTACCGCTCGTAGGTGAGAGCTCACTGTATTGTGGCTCGGCCTATTACTGTGACTAGGTCAAGCCCTAAATTTGTAAAGTTTTATCGTAAATATATGTCAATGTGCTTCTGAAAAAGTGTTTGTTTTGCTGACCAGCTCCTCATCATGCCCTCACGCGACTGAATAACACCTTTTGAAAGAGAGGAAGATGTAAATTAATATATTGATACATGGATTAAAGTGCATGTCTTGTGACGGATATTGCTGATGATGTATGATTTAATTAATTTTAATAGAAGAGGTGCTTTCCCGATATCGGATTCTCTAGCCATACTTTTGCTAATCTCTGGCGTCAGCCTCTTCCGATACGTTGTTGTTATTCTCCTGTTAATACCGTGTGATCCGTGGGTTGTGTGGTTCGTGACTGATGGCAAGGATGATGAAATGATTCGCCAGCAGAAGAGTTACCCCGATATTGGACTCGGTGGCCACGTAGCCAGTTTCGCGGGCGGGCGCCGGCGAAATGGAAAACGAAATTGCTTGCAGGTACCACCTAAACATACGGGCGCCTAGTCCAAGTGCGTTGAACTAGTACAATCGACGTCAAACATGTCCACTTGCTTATAATTGTTATGAAAATATTCTTCTATATATTTGCATATACGCATACTATTTATATTCGAAGCGTAATATTCTGTTTATATCCGTGTTTTTATCAAGAACACTTATATTAAATTATGTACACATATTGAGATATGCATTTTGAATGCATCATCATCATCCTGTATCCGTCCACTGTTAAACGTAAGCCTCCCGCATGAGCCTCCATTCTCTTCGATCCTCCGCCTTCCGCATCCAGGTCACTCCCGCTAATTTCTTATGTCGTCAGTCCATCTTGCAGGGGGTCGGCCAATGCTTCATTTGCCAGTTCTTGAATGCATAAGTCGATTTAAAGTCTTCAGAAATTGAAATGATTTATTATGATCACTTTGCAGCGTGTATAAAAAGAATATTGTTGAATTGTGTTTTGTTTAGTATAAGATAGGTAGTTATTTCTTTCTAGGATATTCTACAGCAATCTATTCATTAATCTATTTAATTCAGTTATTGCTAGATCGATTTCAGAAAAATCTGGTTCAACATTTGATTTTGTAAGCGATTACTATGTAGAAATTAATATATTGTAAATTAAAATTCGTTCAAAATAATAACAATTATCTCAGATTAAAATATCGATATGAATTTGATAATGAATCACATTGTTTTTTCAAGGACTTTTTATTAATTTATTGTTTTACTGTTTTTTTATGTAAACGCATGCAGGAGAGCACACCCGGTCAAGACCAGTGCGCTCTATGACGCTCAGCCAGGGAGGCTGGGCGCTGCATGCGGGAAACTTGTGTTGTGTTCGTGTTTGTGTGTGGGTTAGGGAGATTGCAAGTGTATATTTATCTGTTTCTTAAAGAGATTCAGATTGTAGGAAGGACGAAACACAGACGCTGGAAGAGCATTCCATAGCTTACCGGAGGCATTAAGGAAGGAACTTTGGAAACTGCCAGTTCTTGGTCGACACACATTATCCGTGTATGGATGTTCGGCAAGTGTAAGACGAGTTTGTCGGTTGTGGGTGCAGGAGGAATTAGTTCTTTAAGTTCCGAAGGGCAGCGACCGTGATTATAACGGTACTAAGAAACATCTATTAACATATATTAAAATCATTCTTAAAGTAAAAAAGTTGTCGTTAATTAAAGTGTAAGTAAGTAGTTTGATGTGCAATTACATTAGTTGAAATGAATACCCGCGAGATAAATAAAATAAATCAATATACGGGTATATTAGAATATCTACGATGGGTTCTAATTGGCAGCACTGTTTGACATCTTATTATCAATGGAAGACGATAGCTGAGGTGTGAAGTCAGATCTTCCTTGAAAATGTGTGAATTGTGCGTAGTCGGTGTGACGCTCTTGCGCACCCGGCAATACGTGGTTTCGCGCTCCTCGCGTATTATGTTGGCCTGTTACTTGGGCCATTGAAAACATTGCAAACTCGTTAAAAACTTGATGCCCGAGCACGTTATATTGCTTCGGTAATACTTTACCGAGTGCGCTCGCTTGTTTGGGCGGCCCGCCCCGCCGCCCGTCCAACCATCCGCCCAACCGCCCTCCTACATGGGCGTTTCTTTCTGGAAGTGTCTAAACCAAGACGTCCCACATTAGCAACTTAGTTTAGTCAAACTGAACATCTTAATGCATCTAAAATCTTAATGTTCCATACATGACTTTATAGTCACTTACCAGGTGAAATCTTTTGCCTTTCAAAAGGGTAAGACAACATGTTTTCAGCAATATAATAAGTAAATAAGTACATAGTTAATGTCATAAGAAGCATAATTATCGTGTGGATATACAATATTGATGATTTCAAAAATGTCTCAATATCAAATTCTTGTTATTTAACGACGACATATAAAAAGTATAAACTCGTATACGAGTATCTAGATGTGAAGATAGTTCAACATACTCGTAGTCATTATCATCATCGGTATGTTTTCATTTTTAAGCTTCTCGCATGATTTTTCATCTCTTTCGATTTTGCACCTTTCACATCCAGCCTCTTCCCACTATTCTCACGAAGTCGTCAATCCAACTTGCTGCGGATCAGCTACAAACCTGTTTTGGCCAGTTCTTGTTCGCCACTCAACACTTTTCTCTCCTGCCGACGGTTGTTTCTTCTGCAGATATTTACCCATTGGCTTTTGAGTGTACCTATTCTTTCAGTAACGTTTACCACTCGGATTATTGTTCACATATCTTCGTTTCTTATTTCATATTTTAAAGACACTCTGAGCTTGAATCTGTCCATGAACTGCAGTATATAGTAACTCGCAGCTCTCTCTACTCTTCCCTGTACGTAGCGAGCTCTACATAGTCACTATGTAAGTGCACATAGATAACTAACACATTTGTCACTGAGGTGTGATGAGCTGCCGGAAAAAAAGAGGGCTTTAAGAAGATTCCATAACAATTTCAACTAAAAAAACTGTGAAAAACGGCCATAAAAATATCCAACCGTTTTGCTAGCGCAGGGTTGTAAACCCACATTTCAACATTAAACATGTAGGCTAGCGTACTTTAACTGACCTGCCAGAGACTATGCCTCTAGGGAGAGTAATCAGTTAACCATATCGCCTCGAATATTGATATGTTCAACTTAGCAGAAGCCCAGTTTCGACATGAGCTCCACGAATTTATTAATCAAAGTGATTTCGTGGAGTCTTCTGTTAAGCGAGCTTCGGGACTTTTTAATAATTTTCGTTAACAATTTATAAATACCTTTATAAATTGTTTCACTTGTATTATATCTTATTTCAGAATTGTATTAAATAAAATTTGTAATGTTTCTGAAAGAAGTAAAATAAATAAAATTTAAAAAATAATAATAATAATTATACACTGAAAAAATCATCGCATTGGAAATACTCACTATCGCCAATATTCCTGTTACGCCCCTGACCGCGCCCACCCCTTTCTGCCACGGGAAATATTTGCTGTTTGGACATTTGTTTAATTGCTCCCACATGCCGCGGGGTGAGAGGTAGATGCCAATAAGGGCCATAAATCAGGGGCAGCTCCTTGGGGGCGGAATAGGGAATACCCTACAAAGGGGGAGGGGGATTCCCCATTAATGGGTGGGAATGGGAATGCCCTGCTAGGGGGTGAATTGTGGGAGGGATATCCCTGTTGGTGGGTGGGGGAGTGAATAACTTGGTGGGGGTGGGGGTGGGGCGATCAAGGGATAAGGGCAATCACGGCTGCACGCTAATAAAGCCCCCGCTCATCCCGCGCGGAAAAGAACGCAATTAACTCCAACTTTCTGATACAAATTACGCGTGGCTTTTGGAATCGATGGAAAGCCAATTAAAACGGATGCCCAGAGCCATTTTAATGTTTTACGATATAATCGCTGGGATGATTGCTCCGCTCGCGGTGAGTAAATAAATTTATATAATTTACAAACAACAACAAAAAATAACACAGCAAGAGCATTTTAATGCTCAGAGTAAAAGCATCATTAAATTTAAACATCATCAATAAATTTGTACAGAAACAGCTGATTAGAAATTTGTATATTCCATAAATAGTTTTAAAATGATTCACATCCAAAAAATTTAGGCTACAACTTTACTATTATATTTTGTAATACTTTTACTTAAAATTTATTTTTCCATACCTTATCCGAACACAAAATAAGTTATATATTATGTCGATTAGAGAATCGACACTGAAGATAACGAGAGCCTGAGGTTCACATGAAGGAAACATTTAATGAATTTATAACCTTTTTCTATTTATTTTTTTGTTTCAACGACGTCAAATATAGGGACCCAAATATTCAACAACGGCGATGGCCTGTGTATACGCTCAACATAAGGTTCCGGAAGGAGTAATTAGTCGGGCACATGGCATAGGATTTTAAATGTGATTTTGATCAGAGGCCTCCACAGTCAGTGACTCTCCTTGTTTCAATTTAAAAAAAATTCACATACAGAAATTTAAAAATAATCATATCGTTACTGAAGTATAATCAAAATTAATATTCAAATATAGGTACTTATGATTAAGTACTAAGAACAAAGCAAAAAAGACAAGCAACAGAAGGTCCCATTGCTCATCAAACAGACGACGCCAACAAATCATTCCAACAAAGAAACTCGTGGAGTTCATGCCTGAATTGGGCCTCCCTTACGTGAAATATATCAACATCCGAGCAGATTGTTGCAGCACTCTTCATATTCTCCTACGATAACCACTCGCTAAAGAAGTATTAGACATTATTAATGATCAAATTATATTTGCTACTTCCCCTCTTTTGTACCCGATAAAACGTTGATACTGCTCTGTACATTTTTGTTTCAGCTCAAATTTCACCGGACTTTCTAACGCCTTACAAAGTGTCATCAATTAATGATTTATTTACTTAGAATTGTATAGCTTCCCAATCTACTTTTGGAATATCCACCGAAATAATTTTTGGTGGATAATCTATTTTACAATTTTAAAATTAACTACAATTCTTACTTAAGTGCATTTTGATGTAAATGGTCATTGTTTTTTAATGGCCTTTGTAATTATACATATTATTTTGTTGTGACATCAATGAATTCCCTTATACATTAATAATTAATATAATAACACATTCATATCCACCCTTTCACTCACTCTTTGCTTTACATAGAGCCTACACTCACTTTACTAACTGATTTGAAAATGGCCATTCGACCTGGCTGAAATATGTCGGCAAAAAATATATGGGATAAATTCTAAAAATTATTTTATTTATATATGATCCCAAGTATTAGATCATTGCAATCAAAATAATATAATTCAGCTAGGTCCGTGGTATCCAAAAGTTGTTGTGTTGGAACATAATTATTTGGTCTATATATAGTACATGTGATAACAAAAATTTAATATAGATATATAAAAACTTATATAATTCAGTATTTTTCCTATTTTTCATATTTTTACAACAAAGATGTTGCCATTTTTATTTTGTAAACATGTTTCACAATTGATGTTTGTAAACGCATGAGAAAACTTATTTAAATACATGGTTCAGGAAACACATGCGAGTAAAGCAATGCTGTTTGGTCAGTATAAAGATGCAAGGGAACTAGGGTTAACTAGGTTAGTAAGGCAACTAATAAAATGTTTCCAAAAATTTTACGAATTCCCTTTTGAGATTTTTTTATTAAAATATTTCATGATCAGTAAAAATATTAATTCAAGACATGATTATAAAATGTAAACTAAATGTATAGATTATTTAATATACATCAAATATGCCTCTAAGCGGTGTAAATGGATTTATTAATTTAAAACAATCTATTTTTTATGAAAACGCGTGCAACAGCGTAACATCCTCCTCTCTAAAAAAGGTAGTTATTCAGTCGCCTGGTAGCAGGATGAGGAGCAGATTAACAACACAAAGACTTTTTCTGAAGCACATTGACATATATATTTCGAACACTTTACAAACTTAAGGCCCGGTCCTAGTCAAAACATTCAGGTTGGGCTACAATACAATATGATCTCGCCAACGTCGGCACACGACTGAGAGCGTTCGTGATGGTCTGTCGCCACAAGCAGCGATCTATGTAGCTAGTCCAAAATGCTAATATGGTGACACATGCATGTACGACAAGCGAATAAGAAATTATAGACGAAAGATTGTATATCGAAGTTTTCGGTACCAGTCAGCAAGGGCTATATCATGCTGATGTCAAGTGATAAATAAATATAATTTGTTTATTTTATAGAGCTTGCCATTTAAAAAATTACTATTAGCTGTATGTGGAATATTGATTCCCCAATGTCAATAAATAACAAATTAACATTCATACATTTTTACGGTGACTAATGGAGAATGGGTAATGCTCATGCGACGCCATTCATCTGACACTAATTTTGGTCAAAAAGGCTACAACCCATCCCTCAAAAACGGGGGGTGTTGATAATGCTTATTTATCGATTAAAACTTTACTGGCTTGTTTGTTTGGTCAACAAGAATACTATACCCGCAGGCAATATATAATATTCTATATTGTTTTATTTTAAACATTTATTTAAATTTTACCTGTAGGCTCTGTTAGCCCCAAGAATCCTCCAGCCTCCCGCAAATCTGGTTGCTCACCTGGCGTAGAAAACTGCGACAGTTATTGTTGTCGACTGAACCACACGCTTGGATGAAGAGGTCTCTCAAGAGGCTGGAGTCTATACACAGGGCAAATCCTATACTAGAGGTCACGTAGGAAAGGATGTTACATGCAACCTATAACAACTTTTTTATTATCCTACGGTGTGAGGTGGGAAAAATCCAGTACAGAATCTACAAACCGTGTACGCCAGACTGACAAAACTCTAATGGGAATTTCTGCACTGCTATGCGATCGCGGAGACCTTTAAGACCTATAATATCACTCCCCATATGTCCAACTAGCTGCTGCTCTCAGAAACATATGAGTAAAGTATGAAACAGCTAACTCGTCGATATTAATTAACACTGTTGTAGATACTGGAATATATTTGATGGTGCAAAAACAAAAAACTGAATGCTGCAAAAAATGTTTTGTAGATTACTGTAGTTGTTATATAAGAGATCACTCCATTATAAATTACAAAAGATACAATAACAAAAAATGGTATATTGTTTTCATATTTTACTATGTCACTTTAAGCCGTCAAATTTATAGAACCCTTGATACCCTAATATTGTAAATTCTTACTTCTCGACTATATTACCAGTGTTCATATTTCTTTTCGTATCTGACAATCTTCGGTTGCCTTATTTTTTGATCGTCTCATATTATTTGAATGGCCAAAAATTTAAAATATCCAATTAATTACAATTGGTGATTCACAGTGAATCATAATAAATAAATCGCTGTAATTTGTGGTTAATACTTGAATACCTAGTTATTGTTTAAGATCTTTGGTATATTAATACATACATATATATAACGCTCATCTATTCTCAAGATGGAATATATACTCGCACATATATAATCGACAGGATCTCTAGATGTATCCTAGTATTCTCCTAAATGTTATAAAAATACTCGCATAACCGTGCAATGCATCAGCGAATAGATTCTCTATTTTCATGTCAACATGATTCGTGTTCTCGTCTTTGGAGTTCCACCTTCTTCGTCAAGTCCAGCTGACCGTGACGTCTTATTTACATGTGACTTTCCCCTTGGGCAGTTGTTAGCCTCCTCGAGCACGGGCAGTTGAACTTCAGGGCAATCTCCCTTCTGCTTGTTTGGTTGCTGCTTCATAGAGAGATGTGCCGGCAGGTGGCGTGGAAGAATCGCTGGAAGTGGTGGAAGAAGTTGGATCAACAGAGATGCCTTTATATAAAATTACATTTATACACAGTTAGGAAGATTTTTTTTTTTTTAAATCAAGCGATTTACGCATGATCGACAAAACTTTCAGAGCTTTCTACCATATTTATTTTATTCATAACAAATATATCAAGTATTGTTTGATTTGTTTAATTAAATTTTATGATTATATACTGAAATAGGTAGTGTCCATTGAACCACGCCAGCTGGGAAAAAGTAGCGCAATAACGATCTCTTTTCCCTCTCGATCCCTTCACAGTCCACACATCCCACCCAACTCTCTCCCCCCTGCGGGCGTACTATACATCTTATAATACATAACGAGACTCGTGCGAACTTCCAATTTTCATGTTTTGTATTAAAAATAGACAAGATTTTAATTAGTGATAAGAGTAGCCATTTTTAACGAGGTTGTTTTTTTGCAATGCTTGCATTTGAGCGCCATTCTTGCCTTTTTAATTAAAAACGCACGTTGAGGGATTCGTATTTTACTAAATAATATGATGAGCTTCAGTACCATCAGTAATGACTTTTACCGAATCATCATATCAATTGAAATTTTCTTCTTATGAAAAATGATACCAATCACCTTAGATTTACATTAATATACTCACACGAGGAAGCTTTTGGAGATGTCTCCCTATAAATATGATACATATTCAGTCAGATTATTATTTTTTCTTTCCATATCCGTACATTATATGAGATGTTATATCTCCCAAGCTCTTCACAAACGCCCTAGAAGACATATTTAAGCTGCTGTCCTGGACAAAATGTGGAATAAATATAAACGGACAGTACATTTCTCACCTCCGATTTGCAGATGACATAGTGCTAATAGCCGAATCACCTGACAAGCTTCAAGACGTGCTCTACGACTTTCTGTTTTTGGAGACCCAGATGGGGACCCGTTACTAGACGCACGCAAAAAGCTTCTTGTTAGAGAGTGAATGAAGGCCTTCCGTGATTCTAGGTGCATCAGTTAGATGTCAAATAGACCTCAGTCTACGGCTGCGAAGTTAGTATACTACAGCGCGATGGGAATGGAGACTAATGTGGGAGGCTTACGTTCAACAGTGGATGGATACAGACTGATGATGATGATATTATCTGGAGCATATGCTCACCACAAATTGCCGCCACTCAGTTCTGCCAGTTACCACTGTCCATTCCTCATCCGAATAAACATTTGAACCCAAATTGTTCGCGATAACCTCCAAGGCAGGAGCTTAATGACTTGAAGAGACATCTATAGTATCCGAAGCATATTTTTCGTGAATTTTTAATTAGAAATTTTCAGGAGATTGGATCTGAAGAGCGACTCAACCCGACCAGTGATACGGAGTTGGAAACAGGCGATGACGCATTCATGTTTTGATTCACGCCCAATGTTGCTCAACTTTGCCGGCAGGTATAGCTCAATGGTCAAAGAGTTTGCTTTGCCAGCCAAAGATCGTAGGTTCAATCCCCGACGGAGATTAAAAAAAAGGATTTTTAATCAATTTCTGAGCTCTAATTAGATTATGTTCGTGTGAATTTGATCCCTCACCCGTAAAATCCCGTCATAGCTTATTAATTAAAACTGGTGGTATATGAAAGTCGTCCCGTGAAGACCACCCATTCATAGTAAAATTCCTGTAATAATAAGGACGATGCGTGAATCTCACATGCAGCGTTTAGCCATATGCACCATAGTAAGCGTCATAGAATTCCACAGATGAGTCTTTAGAATTACTATCACCATCTGTCGGTATTCTTCTGTATTTGTTGATATAAAAAATAAAAATAAACTTCGATGATCTAATTAGAGCTGCGCTTACGATGTGCTATTGTCGCTGGACTATTTATTGAAAATTTTCCAAAATAATTTTTAAAAATCAACAAGTCCTGTTGCGGTATCCAGATTAGGAGAGTCGCCAGCCGCCCAACTCCCACTCCCCACCAGATCCCACCCCTCCCCGCCCCTCCATCCGTCTAAAGCTACATCGCAGATCCAATTATGATGTGAATATTTTATTGGACAATACTCTGTATACTTAAATATAGCTACTAAAGAGGGGGCTTACAGTTTTCTGCCCAGTACAAAACTACCCTTTAGAGAGTACAGGGTGGTTACACTATATCTTATGTATTTTATTTATTTATTTTCCTAGACATATATTTTTTTTAATTTTGCAGCCATCTACAAAAATATACGAATTGTCAATATCTTAGATAACAATATTTACAAATATCCCTAAACCAATATTTTACAATTTATTTATTTTAAAAGAAGGATTAATAATAAAATTTTACAATCTTCCACGAATAATGTATAAAAATATCAAGGTATATTATAATTCTGTCTTTAAACTATGAGCTAATTTTCTCATAAACTCTAATAGCCCACCAGTATTTTCTTCGGGTCTTCAGTTGTGATTGTATTGTAAATCCGTCAAAAGTTGTATATTCAATAGAAATATTACAAATAAATATAATTAACATGTAATGTGTATTCAGTAACACTTTATAAATCGATGTTCTTTACGTGTAACCTTTTCGCATCGGTACCCGATATATGCCGTGTAAGATTCCCCTACCGTCGACATCGGTAGCCGTGATATATCATTTTACTACTTTCTTAGAATAGTTTTTTATGCATCGTCTGATAGCTAAAGGATACAAGAACCAATGTGGTATATGAAAATAGACCAGATAAGTACATTGATGCTTCAAATACTAGTTTTATAATTGACAGTATAATTTGTATTCCACCGAGGCGTAATGAAAGGGTTAAAGAACAGCGATTTATAAAGCGAAGTGCATTGAAAGGCAACTTTTTTACAGTGAAGTTTTTAATAATAGTTAAAAAAATAGTTTTATCTAGAAATATGAAATTATATCTGTTTTGGTTAAGTCGTCCTTAAGAATTAAATAGTATACGCATTGCATGCTCTAGCAATACAAAATATATACTTGTAAAAGTTTCAGATACAAAAAAAAAGAGGAATGAGGCAAAAATTGTGGCAGCTCCCAGATCTGTAAGGAGTCAATTTTTACCGAACATTTTTTACACATAGAGAATGGATATTGAAAAAGATTGATACGTTTTAATAAATAAAAATAGTATTTTTATTTTTTTCTAGCCACCGTGTATTTAAAGCCTTATTAGGGCGCTTGTACATGCCCTCCGCACAGCTGAACCTCCACCTGTATTGAAACTCGTAGTCCAAGAGTGGTCTAGTAGTAGTTCAGTAGTAGTCCGGTAGTAGTCCGATATTGGTCCACCAGTAGTCCAGTACCATGCAGTAGTCCGGTCACTTTTGTGACGAGTACAACCCGAATACAGTCCGAGTATAGGGGCACTGGCTTTTTCAACATATTTTTCATAATAATGAGAGTTTTCATTTTTTTTCAGAAAAAGATTGAATGCGCGAGGAGTAAGTGCCTTTTACTAAAGGCTTGGCTGTAAAACATCGAGCTGAAAGCTTCCTACCGAGTAAAACAAAATATTTAGTTCGAATATGTGAACGAGTTTTACAAAAAAATGACAAAATAGCCTTCGATAGAAAAATTTTGGTTACAGAAATTTGAGAATAATTAAAAACTAAACAACATTTACAAATATATAAAACGTAATGAAAATGTTGAAAAAACTGGACCGAAGTTGTAGTTCTTTATTTCAGTACATAATAAATATTTTTGAGTATTAAAATGTTGTAATATTAAAATACATAATATTTTCAAAACAAACTATCAACAAGAAAAACACGATCCAAATATTCTGTAAAATTGTTAAAAATACATACGACTAAAGACAAAAAATTTCCACGCTGAAAAATGCTTCTGTGGTGCAATTTTTCAATAACGAGATTCTCCGGTGCATTGGCTGAACAACAAACTGTAGGGTTATTGTTTCCAAGGTACACCTTTTTTATTATTGTCTTCAGTTAGCGCGACTCAATAGACCTTCCTCAAGCCGTGGCGAGTCCAGAGCCGGCGATAAACAATGGCGGCGCCCCCGCCCCCGGCCGCCCATATTATTATTTAACTTAGCGGAATTATTCCCGCCGCCCCCTTTTTTATGCTCTTCATAAAAGAAACTTTTTAATTAAATACCTAATCACGTGAAGGCGGGAGGGAGGCGTTTTTCCACCGGGGGGTTCGGCATTTTTCTGGTTTTAATCCCCTCCGACACTCGGGGGTCAAGACGCACTAATTAATTTTGTTACACCCGTCCGGTCATCGAAATATATCAAATTTAATATAATAGCAATTAACGGACACACCACGTCTGAACGTCGAATCCTGTTCAAACATGAAAGTTAAGCATCGGTCGGTTCGCATTTATGAACACGTCTTTTTACCTGGGGTACCGCATGCCATTGTTTTTTTCAACTGATTTATAGAAACTAAAACGCCATTTTTAAATGAATTTCTGAAATTTTCATATGCATCTTAATTTTACCGTTTCATGTAATTTTATTTTGTTGTTTAATACACTAATATATGAAAGACTCCTCATTAATCTTCAATATATAAGTCATAGGACAAAATTACTGGCTGTTTTAGCGATGTAGTCGCCTATCTAGATTTCTTTCGCTTCATCATAACTTTTCTCTCTTACCCTCTCTCTCATCGTCGAAAAAAACGTGAGTAAACGTGAGTATTTCAGAATAGAAACCTGGAGTGTAAATTGGAATAAATGGTATATTATTGAAGTTTATTTATTTATTTATTTTATTTATTTATATACAGAATCGAAATTCCATTTTTTTTTTACAAATATTTAGAAACACAGAGTATACACAAATATATAATAAATAGAGAAAATAATAAAAAATAAAAATAACACAAAAGAATAAGAAGATGACACGTGTCAAAGATCACAGAGATCAAGTAGAACACTACCATCGACAAAAGAGGAAAAGGATGTAAGAAAAGGATCGAGGTGTGCTGGTAGGCCATTTAGGAGCGAGATTGCCGTTGTACCAAATTGAGTGCTTCAAGCTCCACAAGCATCGACTGGGATCAAAAACAATGGATGGCTACGAGCACGGGTGGACCTATCTGGAACATAGAAGTTAAAAATTTCAAGAATCCCAGGGTTGTTTCATGTCTCTGCTCCGTAAATCATAACAGGTAGTATAGGTAATATATATATAATAGCTAAAGGAATTATCGTGAAAGAAAATATTCAATCTTAAAGACTAAATGCTTTTAGTTTCCTTTGTTATTTTATAGAAAAATAATTAAATTCCATTTTTAAATTTATGAAATTATGAAAATGCGGTATCATATATAAGTTATTTTCATCTTTCACATTAATACACATAGTATCATATTGTGGTTGATTGTATATAATAAATAATCTAATAATCATATATATTTTAAGCAGTTGGGCCCCAAATATATTAGACGCTTAGTATGCAGAACTTTGGAAATCCATCGTGTTCTGGCTTAAGACTTTTAAGTAGCTTATAATCCGTGAATGAGTAACTCGTTTAAGATTTAATCAAATCAATGTTAATGAAAAATAAAAAATTTGCACCTAATAATCTAATAAATGAGAATATTACTAACTCTTAAACTAATTACGCGTTTATATTGCCGCTCACTACTTATTGCACTTCATTTTAAAACATTTAAGTAATATATTTTTTTCATTTTCCAGCTTTATATCGTTCCATTATATTAATTCCATCTAGTCTTCTTCTTCGTGTCAGCGACGTCAAATTATTTTTTCCCAATATCTGGCAACATCGATAGCTCGTGTGTTGCCCAGCATTAGGTCCTGAGATGTGCAACTTGTTGGGCACATGGAGCAGCATCGTAGGTGTGAGGCGGTCTGCAGGTCTCCACAGTCGCACAATAGTGTCTCTCCCTGCCGAAGCATTCCCCACCGCTCGAGGTTGTCCTTTGTTCTACCAACTCCGGTTCTTAATCTGTTTAGGGATTTCCAGGTCGGCCAGTCAAGGCTCTTGCCAGTTGGGAGGCCTTCCTTTGGAGTAATGAAATCCTCTGGTGCGATTTGTTGCCAGAGTTGGAGTCTCTCATTTTCAGTGCCGGATGTGAGAGGTTGTGTGGATTTCAGAAAGCTGCTTCGAGACTTCCATCTTGGTGTTGGGGGTATCTGATTATACAAGTAGTGGGACGGTTGGTTGATTGCCTTACGCATTTCTTCGGCGCATATGACTTTGCGTCTTATGTTCGGTGGTGCGATACCAGCCAAGAGGTATAGTTTAGAAATGGGTGTTGGTTTGAGGCAGCCTGTGACGACTCTGCATGCATCATTCAGGGCAGTATCCACTTGATTACAGTGGGCTGATCGACCCCACACTGGTGCCGCATATTCTCCGGCTGAGAAACAAAGTGCTAAAGCTGAGGTACGAAGAAGGGGTGGTTGGGCTCCCCAGTGAGTGTTGGTCAGTTTGCGGATGAGGTTGTTCCTTGTTGCAACTTTCTGTTTGGTGTTGCTGCAATGACGCCTGAAGGTGAGGGTGCGATCTAGAGTGACTCCGAGGTATTTTAGATGGTCGCTATGTTCCAGTACTCTACCTTCCCACGTGACACGAAGCTTTCTGTTAGCTTCCCTGTTCCTAAGGTGGAAACACCCATGGAAAACCCAGCGACAACAAAAATTCCATCTAGTACATAAATAAATTAATAAAATATACTTCATACACCCTGCATACCAAAACTAATATTATTAGTAATTAAATACACACATACAATTTTACATCAAATTTTACGCATCAATTCATTCAGAAGAAATATCGGCAGACGCGGGATTCGAACCTCGAGCTTTGCAGCTTTGCTCTATTCTACACACCGCGCTGTCCACACGACCATTCTCTGCCTGGGCAGATACGCGAAACTTGATGTATATATATACCATTGTTAACATCATATAATGATAGATGTCTCTGTAGTATATATTCAGAGTATGTATATTATTATTTTTATGATTCAATCAGTCAACATTTATTCACAAGCTTTTTATTATTAATTGTATGTGTGCATTTAATTACTAATAATAGTGAAATATAGAACAATCATCTATAAAATAAGATTAGAATATTGAAAAATATTATAATAAAAATTATAAATCCAAACTAAGATTATATTCTCAATTAGATAACTATGCATAATAACTATTAATAAATGTCATATAAAAAAATATAAAAACAATATTTGACTATTTTGTAAGTGGCTAAAATCCACGCCAGCAATATTATTACAGATTTCTCTACGATGTAGATTTCCTTTACATACACACTGGTACACAAAGTAATACAACAATTATTGAGTTGATAGTGAGTTATTTATTGTGTATGATGCAACGATAATGATGATAGTCTTTACCAGAGAGAGGAGAGTTGGGCGGCCGCTCATTACGCTCAATTAATTGCGAGCGCCGCCCTGAAACATTGCGAAATTTTCCAAAACGGCTTTAAAATTTCCACGAAAGCCGGAAGCTCCTGTTAGGGCGGGGGCGGGAAGGGCGGGAGAGCGGGAGGGCGGGGGCCGCGGACTCGGGCGGACTGCCTTTAATTAACAGAAAGTGGTTCATTAAAGCTTATTCATTAAAGCAAGGAGTAATTAGCGAACTCTAATGAATGCCGTAATAATCTAACTGGCGGTACGCTCGTGTAGGGGGCGGGGAGGGGCGCCTACTTGCCGCCCACCAGAGCCAGCGTGGGCGGAGGCTTCAGTGTATCACTATTAACAATGCGATTTAATTAGGGATTTGATACAAAAAAAGAGAGTGATTATTGAATCTTACCAGATTTCGTAGCGTATTCAACGGTATTGTTTCTAGTAAACTGTTCTAACATACTCTTCTTCTGAATACGTTTTCTTTACCCAAAATCTAATCGTACTTGATGAAAATAAAAAAAAAATAAAAATGTTTGTCAATCGTTTGATAATTGAAATATTTGAAGTGGTTTGTCTAGTGTTAAATGGGTGTTGCTGTAACCTGAATTATTTAAATGTGTTTTTATGTAGAATAAAAATGTACTTTACTTTAAAAACATTATTAGTATTTCATTTATTATATATATATTTATAAAAACATATTAATACACACATAACACTAAAAATATTCATCTTTTAGTGATATGATATCGTTAGTGATAACAATAAACTTTTCATCTCATAGAATAATACGTTATTTTGCAATTTGTATAGCTAGAATGAGTAGCCTTTATAAACCAAATAAAAAAGCTATTTGGAATACATTTATTTTAACATTTTTTCAATACTCTTATCCTTTATAGATAATTGATTAATACCAATATTCAATAAATTGATGCAAAAAATTTGATGTAGAATTGTATGTATGTATCAAATTATGAAATAACATAAGTGTGAGACAAGTTTGTTTCAATTTACCCTTATTTTAAAGTTTTCACTTACAATGTTATGTAAGTAAATACTCAAATAATTTGATATTGTGGCTTTTGGGTTAAGCCGTGTGTGGCGAATTTCTCAGGGTCCTCTTCAATCCTGAAGAGGACCCCTGCAATGGCGGTCGAAATATTGGTAAGAAGAAATTCGTCACACACGGCTTAACCCAAAAGCAATAATACAATATCAAGTAATTACTCGTTATTTTTTATGTATATGCGATTATATGATAAAAATACAAAATTAATTAAAAAATAATAAAATGAAGAATGTTAATCTGTATCCATAATTATTATGTTTAAGAAAACCATTTAAGTGTAATAATCCAAATAAAAACAACTAAATATTGCACCAAACTATATAAATCTCAACTTTGTCGTTACTAATTACAAAAATAAAAATAATGCTTTTATTTAAAAAAAATATTTGTAAACTCAAAATAGCTAATCTTTTATTTCTGTGTTTTCTCCCATAGAAAATAAGTGGAATGCATACTCCACCCTCTGTGCAGGGACATTTTTCCCAGAATCCCCTTTTCCAGATGCGCCCCTGGCTCCCCCCGGTACGGCCCGCTCTTGGTACAGCCCTTACACTAATAAGGTTGCGCTTTATTGTAAGAATAAGCGGGGACGGACTGGGAGATACAGATAGTCTAATCCTTCTGTTGACAAAAGATGTGTATATTTTTATTTTAATCCGTCAAGAGGCTATTTTTTCGCATACCTCATTATACCTGAAACATTAGTTATATACAAGTACAATAAATAAAAAAAGGCGAGAAATAAAAATAGTAAAGTCAAAATTCCTTACAAATTAATCTGACAAGGTTAACATTAACGCTTTACGTTAACACAATACGTAATGGTATTGTGGCTTTTGGGTTTAGCCGTTTGTGGCGAATTCTCTCGTACCAATATTTCGACTGCCATTGCAGGACCCCAGAAGAAGACCCCTACAAGAAATAAGCCTAAAAGCGACAATACCAAATCTGGCCATGAAAACCTAAGAAGTCACACTCTTAACAATTATATTACTTACCTGTATTATAAAAAAAATCTAGTCTTCTAGCTAGATAGTCTAGATATGTACCCAAAATATGTCTCTATTATTACAGCTGCTATTTCATAAGTCACCGAACTTATATTTGTTTTAAGGAAAACTAGGAAAAAAAATATATGAAAAAATACGAATTTTGTTTTGATGTTTTGGAATACACCGCATCGTTTTATTATCTTCTATTTAGATGTGCTTAAATTGGATTTACATACGAATACATAGAATCCAATAATGCTCCATGTACAACCAATATTAACATCTTCAATATTCAATTTGTGCTCAACTATAGCACACACTAATATGTTTGTATAGCGAACACTTACCCCAGCACTACTGCCTCCCTCTCCCCAGACCGTCCGTTCTGAGCCCCAAATAATTGAACTGTACAAATTCAGCAATTAACTGCGAGCTTCCTATCTACCCCGGCTATCTCTCCGTGTCTACACTCACAGGGTTATATCGAACGCGAATATGAAAATGTACTCTGAACATCTTTTTCATCTTTTTCTGTGTTCTCTAGGACTACCCTCAGCTGTCGCGCCATCTTCATCCTGGATACGTGTAAGACTAAATAATCGCAGTGAACAGTGGTTGAAACCAACTTGAGTGAAGATATTGACATATTTACTATAATATTGCTTCAGATTCATTGCTGGTGTGGACGGATACGAAATGTTGGACGTTTGATTTTGTGACAATAATGCCGTGTTATTTGTGTGTCAACCATTATATGCTTATGACATGGTTTTTGTTGTCACAAACCCTAAATATTTGCGCTGCGTATTCCGACACTTGTTCTGAGTGTGAGGTCATTGACACTGAATGTGTCAATACATTTAAATCATCACATTTACGTTAGTACTTCAATAACGAATTACAATTGTATATTTTATAATGTCATTGAAGGAAAAGAAATTTAAAAAAATTGAAATCTTTTATATAGTATTTCTTGATGTCAGATTTGGCATCTCGTCAGTTCACTACTATTTCATAACACATTCTTTCAACGTGATAACTCTAATTCCGTCTTTTTTATCTTCCCCATTGGACGAAATATTTACCCTTTCGTTACGGCTAGGTGGAACACAAATCACACTGTCAATATGGCGTGAATTTTTCAAACCATTTTTTTGCTTAAAACTAGTATTTGAAGCAAAAATGTACTTATCTGACCTATCTTTATATATCACATTAGTTCTTCTATCCTGTAGCTATCAGATGATACATAAAAAACTATTATATTTAACAAACGTTAATTATGTAACTCCATACATATGGTGCCAATGACACATGTGGTTTACAGAAAAATCGCTCCTGTGACGAAACCTAACGATATTTATTTACATGCTTTACAGATTCCTGTAAATAATACATGTACGTTGAAAAGGGAATGACTGCACTTCCAATTTCTTACCGTAGATGAGTACTGAAAGTAGCAAAATGATATATCATGTCAACCGATGTCAACGGTCGGGGAATCTTTAGCGGCATATGCAAAAGGTTAAAAAATCATACTATGTGTTAGATTGTCAGTCTTAAAATGTAATGTCAGTGTTAATCAAATGACGTTCATGATATTTGATTATACTAGAAATTGGCAAACTCTTTTCCCGACCATTTTTTTTTGCACAACTTTTCTAATGCCCTATTTATGCAATGGTAATTGGGCGTAAAAATGATCGATATTGGTCTTGAATTTGACAATCTTTGCTGTACACAAACTATATGTTTTATAAGAAGCACTGAATTTTGTATTTCAGTTACTATGGAATGATTTCTTGTGTACAGAGCGTCTGCTTGTTGAGGAGTGAGGGGCAAATTAGGCAATACATAATTAACAGTTTTTTTTTTGTAATACATTTTTCCATCTATAATATTTTTAAATGTTATAATGCACACTATATTATTTTTATTACAATAGATGTCAATAGACATGTTCTTTTGCATTTTCTCTATCAAACTCACTACTTATAAAACTACAAATAATAAACGGATTTCAAATTCCTACATATCATATAGATGTCAATTCCATTGTAAAGAACGCTAATTAATACTATTTAAGTAAATATTTTTAACCTTTGCGATTTTAATTCTTAGGGCACAGAAAGTAATTATCTATTACACTAAAAATCATTATAAAAAATATCTTACTGTTGTAAAAGTAATAATAAAAGTAAAATCATTTTTTAAGCAAAATTTCGCAAAAGCATAAAACTAAAAGTGAAAGTGAGTAAAAAAATATTTATCTTGTATTTACATTGAATATTTTTACCGTGCAATTTTACTTTATTTCGTTTGAATAATTATTCCAAAAAACTGCATATTTGAGGTAAGTATTATATTGGCGTAAGGCGTAAGATTGGTTCTCTTAGTCTTTTCTACCGTTATTACCACTGTCGCTGCTCTTCGGAACTTAAAGAACTAATTCCTCCTGAACCCACCCACAACCGACAAACTCATCTTACGCTTGCCGAACATCCATACACGGTTAATGTGTGTCGACCAAGAACTGGCAGTTTCCAAAGCTCCTTCTTTCATACCACCGGTAAGCTTTGGAATGCTCTTCCAGCGTCTGTGTTTCCTCATTCCTACAATCTGGATCTCTTCAAGTAACAGACATAAACGTTTTCAATCTCTCCAACCCACACACAAACACGAACACAACACACGTTTCCTGCATGCAGCGTCCAGCCTCCCTAGCTGAGCGTCATAGAGTGCACTGGTCTTGACCGGCTGTGCTCTCCTGCATGCGATACATAAAAAAAATATGGTACGTGTATTTAATTTAACTTTTTATTACGAGTATATCACAGTAAAAGCTACTTATTTATTTATTATAATATCATAATATTTGCATTGATATATTCAGCTTTCTCGCTATAATAACATATATGCAGTTACAAATTAAATATTTAATTAATAATTCAAAATACCTGAGTCGTAGACTTACCCCATTTCCCCGTTGTGAGTTCATTGAATTTCCCAATCTGTGCGGCCGCCTAGTTAGCGCCCTCCTCCGTGCCGCGATTAATGGTTGTT
This sequence comes from Glossosoma conforme, assembly GCA_022606575.1. NCBI lineage: Eukaryota > Metazoa > Arthropoda > Insecta > Trichoptera > Glossosomatidae > Glossosoma > Glossosoma conforme. The sequence goes on along the minus strand of JAGTXR010000107.1, from coordinate 3,492,677 downwards.
ACATTCCTCTTCCGTCTTGCGCTATCGGATCGCCCTCCCCCCGCCCTTTACCCCCCATTCCCACAATCCCCTCCCACGATATGATCCTCCTACTAATTAGGATCGAATTACGAATCTATTACGCGTGTTTTTTATTGCTACAATCACTGCTCCTTGTACCCCATATTCCTTCATTCTATTGTATGTCTATGACACACATTCACTTCTGATTTTGAAGCATTTTTCCACCACTATTCACTCCTGGTGACTTCTACAAACCACTGTAATACATTACTATATTTAAGTTCCACTAAATACGTTATGTAATCAATAGTCAAATCATATATTGTATGACAATGAAAGACCAAAGCTTGTAAATTGTCTTATATTTTTCCGTAGAAACCACTTTGGACCATACGGACTAAAAATATATATTTTGTGAGAAAAATATACTCTTATTACACTTTGATTATTGCCAGCGGGTATAGCTCAATGGTCAAAGCGTTTGCTTTCCAAGCCAAAGGTCGTGGGGGTTCGATCCCCGACGGATATTAATAATCGATTTCTGAGTTGTAAAATACCCCGGTTGGTGTGAATTTGATCCCTCGCCCGTAAAATGACAGTGATAACCTATTAATTAAAATTAGTGGTAGACGAAGGCCATCCCGTGAAGACCACCCATTCATAGTAAATTCCTGTAATAATAAGGATGATGCCTGAATCTCGGGCTGTAGTCTATGACGTTGACAGATCAACACTCCACATGCAGCGCTTAACCATATGTACTATGATAAGCGTCATAGATATCCACAGATGAGACTTCACAATCACTATCATCATCTGTCGGTATTCTCCTGTATGTGCTTACATAAAAAAGGGTACTTAAATATATTACCCCTGAGTATTTACCAAAATTTTTAAATTCATTATAATTTCTAATAATTCACATGTTTAACCGAAATATATTGTACCAAATTTTACTAATTTCATGTATTTTAACTTTTATATAAGCAAGAGTTCTAGTGAATATAATATATCTAGTTATAAACTCGGAATGTCGTATTTTATTGAGTACACGGTAGATTTATTTAGTATACTTATGCATCGGTTCTTAAAGTAAATATCACTTTCAGATCGTGAAGTTTTGATTAAAATAAGTGGGTAAGTAATCACTTAAAATGATCATTAATATAAAATCATACTCGCGTATTTATTAAACGAGTAGAATTATGATTATATTTGAAAATTTAAATAAAAATGCAGACTAATAGAAAATAGTACAAAAATCACAAATAATTTATGATGTATTCCGTAACGATACTTGACCATTGAAATTTTCAGAAAAATCCCGCTTACCATCGACAAGATAAACCATAGACTCGCCGGGGCGTAGACAAAAAATATGGCTGCCTTGTTGATTTTTTTGCGACAGGCTCCAAAAATGCACCACTAATGAAGACACGGCGAATGCTGCGGGGAGGTAAAAGAGGGTGGTTCTACACCACCTGGATGGGCTGCCTCGCCGGCCTCTCTCTCGTCTGCGGTCTGCAATCCAGGTGGTGTTGACGGGGCACTGTGGATGGAATTGGAATTTGAAAATATAATTGCACTTTTTTTATTTCCAATTTTTTGTTCGGATAAATTATTCCATATTAAATTTAATTTGGAACAACTTCTAAGATAACAATAGTGTAATGTGAGTCAGTAAATATTTTGTTGTAAAGATTGTCATCATCAAGTGAAGGGATAGTAATTTCAATGAAATACTCGTGATTGTGTTTGATTTTAATCTGATGCTTCCGAGACCTGGAACATCCAGTCCTAAGGGGCGGCTCACCCCGATTATTTTGGCTATTTGTGGGATAAATGGGTGTGTTGTTAGAAAATAGTATATATGGGTAGCAGGATGAGAATGAAAGAACACTGCCGGAAGGGTATATGAGATACTAGACAACGATCGATTCAGGTAATTTGTTATCATTAATCCCGTGACTTTTTAGTTTGGTAACCCCACTGAAGTAGAATACTCCGAAGAGTAGTAAAGTCAAGTTGAAGTCTAAAATCCCTAAGTTAGGTTAGGTTACGTTAAGTTGCTTAAGTTGAAGCCTATAATGTCGAAGTTAGGTGAAACTAAAAAACAACAAATATAATTTTCTAATGAAGGCTAAATTAGGTTCATCCATTATTGGTTGAGAAATTGATCTATGTGATATAAAAGGCGGCTGAGCCCGGCAGCCAGTTAGTCCACTTTTAGATCCTGAAGTATAGAACGAATCACGCCTTTCAAGTAAAGTTTGGATTCAAAATTAGATACATCACATCTGGAACATAAGCTGTTCCAATAGATGAGTAAATTCATGTAAAATAATAATAAAAAAAACCTCGAAATACGATATTTTATCTTATTTTTGGTTGCTCGTCTGACACGTATATAAAAATGATAGTAAAATTTTTAGATTTACGCATCTATAGGACGTGGCGTTTACAGGCGCCATTATGTTTAATTGATTTGGACATCCGTTAACAGTCATGTGAGAGCGGATAGTGAGGCAGATGGCCGATATATGGTCGTCGGGCGCCGTGACTGTGACTGCGCCGGCCGCGTCACTTTCTGCCCGGGCATTGTCAGGTACACATAATTGTGTGTGTCCCGGGCTGAAGACCGAAGTTTGTTCCATGTACTTCTCGACGAGTTCTTTACCTAGACAGCTTCGTCCATCCATCCACGCGTCCCGATGACGATCCCGGCGATCTGGAGTTACCTTTATTAGTCGGAGGATGTCATTAAATAATGAATTTTAATATGAATACGTACGAGTATATAAATAAGTCATAAATAAATAGTTGCTTTATATTAAGTAATACGGAAAGAAATGACCTTTTTTTGCGTCACTTTAACGCCAGTTTGTCAATGGTCGCCGTTGAGCTAGCGCGTCGTGGTTAGTATCATTTTAAAGCTCTATTAATACAACGGCATTAATTAGGGTCAATGTTGACCGAGCAGAAGGTAAAGAAACCTGTTTTGCCAATATCATTGTTTTTTTCTTCTCGAATTACTATACAGAACCCACTTCTTATCCCCTGTAATAATTATTCTGAGAAATGGATCCGTTTCGTGTCTGGACATAGATAATTGCGTGGTTTTCTGTAGAACCATAGTATAAAAGTAACAATACTATTGAATGTTGAAGAATATCATAAACATCGCCAATTAAAACTGCTACCTTTGTTCCTAGGAAGAACGTTATGAAATGAGTAATATAACTATCCGTGAACAATTCAGTTAAGGCCACACATCCAGACTTGGGTATTGAATAATATAATAGCGATACAAGTGTTCGGAGTTCGTCCTTTCCTGGTATGAGGATGCAATTAAGCTAAACTGGTCCGGCTTCGAGCGCTATCCATTTCCAAATTGCCAATTTGTATTACACATCTCTCTCACTGGTGGTGGGCGGAGTGGGCGGCTAGGGCGGGGGCGGGCGTGGGGACCGGACTCTACAAAAATCATAATCTGAAGAGATGGGCGGGCTTTTTTTCTTTTAACTATCCCACATACACTCATATACATTTTGTTACAAATATTTTATATTCAAACATACACTTTTAGATTGAAATAACAAGTGGAAATACAGCTTAACGAGACTATCATACCAACCTAACAAATGTATTGTTTTTTTACGTAAATATATACAGAAGAATACATCCAGGTGCATTTAACAATTCGTCACTCTGTTATCATTTTTAAAAAATAATCATTCGACCACACTTCATAATAACTATCATCATCATCATCATCATCATCAGCTTGTATCCGTTCACTGTTGAACGTAAGCCTCCCGCATGAGTCTCCATCCTCTTCGATCCTCCGCCTTCCGCATCCAGGTCACTACCGCTCAGCCTGCTGGGAGCTAGGGGACGGAATGTTTTTTTGTATTGTAATTTGGTGTAGTTGGCTTAAAACGCAACGCTTGCTAGGCGACTTGGCGAGTTTATGGCCGGTATACACCGTGCCTACTTGAAGCTGGGAGAGTTCTTTTGGTAACTCTCTCAACTCTCCTTTCTCCCGTCAGTTCATTGCGTCACATCGCCAAAGGGATTGGTTACCGCAATCTTGATGTGACATGACTATGTAGGGCTCACCACGTACAGGTGGGAGTGGAGGCTGTGACAGACAAGAGATCACACTTCAAATTCTACAAAAATTAAACCACCTACCAAAGGCAAGTAACAATTCGTCTTTCCAACACATCAAACATTACCAAACAATAAATTCAAAATTAATCAAAAAGAATTATTTATTCACCTAGTTTTTACATGGATTACGTTGAGTACGACCTCTGTCTTAGAGACTGCAATTTCGACTAACTTGACAGATTGAGGAAGGCTACGAGTTTTGGATCTCATGGTGAATGCTGAAAACGTTTAAAAAATAACCCAAAGTTATTGTTTAAGCGCTGGTCTGTCATGCAAGAGATTCCCAGTTCGTTCTCCGGAAAAGTTTAAAATGAAAAATGTTTTTCATAACGTTTTTAAGTCATACATTATTAACAAATATCTACTCTATTTCGTTATTTTTGAGGTGATATAATCCACATGACAGTCCCCCTAAAAATTGTTATCGTAGTGCTTACATAAAATAAACATGACCACTTAAGTCTTGAGTGAAACCCCTGCTCGTCTGCAGCAATTGCTTACTAACAATAATCTGTGTTAATGCATCGTAAAGAAGACTTTACTGCTTGCTGTAATAGATATTTTAGGCGGTAGACGTTAACTGCATTATTTTTATAAGAGCAAGGAAAATTGTGATTTAATAATAATAATTGTACGGAAAGATACAATTAGTCATTTTTTATAAAAAAACGATAAAAGTGGACAAAGAACATTAATAAGCAAGGAATTATTATTCCTTTGGAAGTTGAGCAAGAGAATGACGCATCAACCTAGTCAAGGCGTAGCCTTGGGTGGTTTGAAAATCGCAACAACGTACATATACGGAAAAATAACGGTTGTCTACCTAAAGTATTTAAAACTAATTATGTCAATATTTTGTTTCCAAAACATTTAATATAGTATATGATAACTCATCTAAGCATCCTAATTTTTTTCAATATTTTCAGCATTTACTTTGAAATTCATTATTAATAATAAATATTAATGTATTTATCTTGTTTTTACATGGATCACGTTGGGCATGGCCTCTGTTTAGGATAATGCAGTTTCGACTAACTCGTAGCCTTCTTTAATCCATCACTGTCAAGAGACAAAGACAACTGAGTAGCAAGAAACTGCAGTCTTCTAAAAAGAGCCCATACCCAACGTGATTCATGTAAAATTAAGGTAAATAAATAAATATTTATTACCCTGAAATTACTTTTTTGATCTTATATATTTATAAAACGTATTTCACGACACTATCACATAGTGAGTGTATGAGAACACCCTGGTTCTCGCCGTCCTGAAAAACTGTCGGCACGTATACATAAACTGTACTCGTCGTAGCTCCAGGAGGCGAAACTGATATAGGATAACATGAATACCATGGATGTTGACAAAGTTTTGTGGTGGTTTGTTAAGACCATATTCTTTAGTTAAGCTTGCGGACATGGAAATGATGGTAATGATGATGCAAATAAGAATCATTGGTACCGCGATGATCTTACACGAGCGATATGTAGATAAATTATGCATCAACATAAGAACAAACTAAGTGAATATTTTGAATAAAGATACGGCAGTGTGTATTTAAGGAAACTTATTAATTACCTTGTAGTTTTGTTGTCGGCAAAAAAACGACCTTACAGTCAATTAAAACGTACTATGAATATGACTCGGGCTCTCAGGTAGATGGAATACTTTTCAGCCTTTTATTTAAATCTCTAAATTTAATAAGCAGCCTTTATATCCTTCCCGGGGAATGTAAACAGCAATAACTCTGTCCATAATTAAAATTACAAATTTAAGTTCTTTGAAAACAGTTAATTATCTCACCCGAGTCGTTCCTCTCAGCTAAACTCACCTTGTTAACAAAACCGCAAATAACAAGACGAAGTTAAAACTTAAACTCGCAAAAAATAATTAGTTTACTTAGATCCTGCTATTATGTTTTTCATTTATTATGTAATAATTTTTTCGATATGATTTTTGCACTTCAAAAATAGACTAAAGAAAATTCATTACTATTTTAAAACACATCAAATAAATTATACTTTTAAAACCTTCACAAAACTCAACGTACCAGTATTATACAGTACTACATATCACGTACGACACTTTCCACGATAATGCATTCCCATAATATGGTGACAATATATATGAACTTTATTATTCCCGTATCCGTTCCATATCTGGTGTATATGATCATCACGAATTTCCACTCAGTTCTGTCAGTTGCCATTCTCCATGCATTATCCCACGGCATATCTTCACCAGGAAGTCCACCTAAGAACATATATGAATTTTGATGACTTTTAAGGTCTTTTTATGCATATTTTGAGTAATTTTTTAAAAAGTGTTTTTATACATAACGAGAAATGATAATTAGTCTCACGTTTCCTGGGTTGTTTGTCCCTAAGTAACAGCTTCATCTAAGTAAAAAAAACGCGGTAATTAACAGACAGTAACCTATCCAAGTTTTTGTCAGCGGTAAATATCGATTAACTTTGTTGATATAATGAGATCCGCACTTACAATGTGCAATTATCGTTGGACTATAGTAGTGGTCGTCAGGAGGTCGGCTTTGAGCTACTTGCATATTTTTGATAAATATAAGTTATTATATTTTCACGTATGTACGTGCAGCTCTCTGGTACATTTTTTATGATATTCCCATTGTATCCTTTTCTTACTTAACAAACTTGAGACCCCTGGTAAAGACCAAAAGTATAGACTAAATACTAAAACTAGACGTCGTCTTCTCCGGTAAAATATATATGTTATCGCAGTCTTTCCTTGAAGTTCTCGATTTTTAAAATCGATCGATCAATAAAACAATGACAGTAGCTCTCTGATGCTTTTAAAACTGACTAATTGACAGTTTGAGCTTTGACAAAAGATATTGAAGGCAATAAAACCTGAGAGGCATATTGTTTCTTGGTTAAAATGAAACATAATTATATTTCGACTCACTAATTATTTCAAGTTGCATGAAAATGCATCGCGGATATTTGAGTATGTAACAATAAGGAAAATACATTATAGGCTTGAACTGAATACTATTTTCTATGACATTATATAAAATTTCTATGCGTACTTGACTATTTAAAATATATATAAATAAATCTTACTTTGTTTTAATATGCAACACGTAGAGCACTGTTTATTAACTTGTTGGAATACTGCAGTTTCGCTTTCAATCGAAGCTTCGTCAGTTCTCCAGTTCTAGATGTTACTCGTGCATTTATAATCCACAAAGTATTATGACAATAGAAAAGTGTAAAGTGAAGTATTTTATGTAAACACATACAGGAGAATACCGACAGATGGTGATAGTAATTCTGAAGTCTCGTCTGTGGAATTCAATGACGCTTACCATGGTGCATATGGCTAAGCGCTGCATGTGCAGTGTTGATCCGCCAACGTCATAGACTACAGCCCGAGATTCACGCATCATCCTTATTATTACAGGAATTTACTATGAATGGTATTCACGGGACGACTGTCGTGTGGTAGCACCAATTTTAATTAATATGCTATGACTGGAATTTTTACGGGTGAAAGATCAAATTCACACCAACCGGGAGTATTTTTAGAGCTCAGAAATCGATTACAAAAAATTAAACTCCGTCGGGATTCGAACCCACAACCTTTGGCTTGCAAAGCAAACGCTTTGACTGTTGAGCTATACCCACCGGCGAAGTAAGGAAAAGGGGTGGGTAGAGCTTAAAGGAGTCGAGGAAGAGGTTTATAGCTAGCTATGTAAGTACTCAATAGTGTACGAGTATTTATTGCGTAAAACAATTATCAACTGACAATACTTGGTAAAACTGCATTATTATAATTTTAAATTAATTTTAATTAAAAAATTAATAAAATAAAAATATTTAGTTTTGATTCACATTATTGAAGATGGTTTCCAGGGAGGCCGAAACATGTAATCAGTTTAAATAAATGTGAATTAAAACTAAATATTTTTAATTTATTATGTTTATCATGAAAGATAATTAATGTTATTATTTATTTAAAGGAAAGAGTTTATATATTGATGAGTTTAGCATTAACTTTTTTCGATTATAAATGATATACAATAAAGTTTAAAGGATAATAAATGTTTAATTGCAAAACGCATCAAAAATATATTATGACATTTCCTTTATATCGTGAAGTCGTTCGCCTGATTTTCTTGGGCCTGTCTGCGAGGAAAACGCCGCAAACACAATTAGTTCCCCGGCTGAGGTTGTATTGTTTCAGCGGCCCGCGTAAACTCCAGCGAGGAGTCAAATTACCTGAAAAAACAAACTTTCATGCGGCGGAGGTTTAAAATGCACTGTAATCGAGTTATGCGACATCATATTGTTGGCGTGTAACATAAAATTTGAATTTCTAGTGAATATTGTGAAAATCTACTAAAATAAAGACGTTATATTTCATTATATAGGGTCTGCCAAATAACTTTTTTTTTTTTAAAAACATCGCAAAACATCAAGTGTAGCTTCGGCTGTGTGGCACGTAGCGCCGTCTGGTTGAAACGAAATGTTGCCAATATTTTCCTCTTCAATTTTTGTGAACAAAAATGGCCCGATACGATCGCCATTGACTATAACGGCCACTCCTTGCTTATTTTCGAAGAAAAATGGCCTGATTTTCAAAGTAATGTCGCAATATTTCCCAGCATTGTTCAAGCGTATACACAACCATATTCGTTCAGCGGAAGGATAAGACTAATTATTTGTCAAATCAGACATGAGCTAAGTGTTAACATTCACGAAATAAGTCCTACTTGAAAAAAAAACGTTAGATGGCGGACCCTATATAATAGCAAGTATTGATATCATAGTCTGTCTTCTGTAATTTCATTCATTTTTAACCCCTTCACTTCGTTAACGTCAATATGGCCACCACACTTTATACGGATTTTCGAGCTTCAAATTGCAGCTATATTTAACTGATGTAATTTTTACATATATTTAAATGTATCAATGAATATATTATGTATGGGATTTATGCCAAAAATACTGTTACAACTGGCATACTTTTTTACTAGAATATATTTGTAAAATAATATCAATATGAATTAATTATCTAAGTCATCTTAAAATGCATAAAAAAGTACCGCAGTCATTGGGTAAGTAAGATTCGTTTTAAATGAATTTAAAGTTAAATATTTAAGAAATAATATTTCAATGGGTAGATAATAGTTTTTGAAATAGGAAAATGTACTTATTGTGTAATAAATTATTTTAATTTTTCTGAAATTCGAATTTTGTACTACGAGTTTTATACAATCAATTTTTTTTTCTTTCGGAAACTTTCATAAAAAATATATATACTTATAAAATAATAAGTATTCTTAACGAACTAATAAGTGTGTTACTTATTAATTATATTATCAAAAGTTATTTTTACAGCTAATTCTACAAATAAAAAGTTAAATTTGGCGTATAATCGTGTTCGAAATTATATTTTCTTTTACCAACTGCGTTTTCCTTCTAATTGTGTTGCATAAAATTCTGTAATTTGGCTTTTCAATTAGCAGAAGAAATTAAATTTTCTCATTTAGGCCAAGACGTACAATAACCCTTATTATCCATGCAGGCACAGATTATTTTAACAAAGCTAATCGTTACAAACGATGTAAAATACGGCAGAATTAATTTAATTTTAAATTGTGTAAAAAGTAAGAGTTTAGAAATATTATTTCAGTATATAAATAAGTCATCAAATTGAATTTTGATTATTAATAACTTATTAATTCATGTTGATAATTTATTTATACATTGATTTGAGCCGTCCCTTAGAACCAAAGTTTTTAAGCACCAAAAAAATCAAGATTCGATCTGATTAACAAATTCTTAGATAGCGTTCTTTCAAGCAATTGTTGTCCTGACTTAGTACTTAATCAGCGGAGCTCCGGCCTTATAAATTTCATGAGACGAGGTATGAAAAACGTAAGCTACAAAAAATTTGTTCCAAGCACATGCTCCATCTACGGAGCAAATATGGAAGAAAAATACTAATTTAAATAAAATTTCATATAATCGATATACAGTGTAAAAATAATTTTATTTTGTTATTACTAGGTGATATTTAAAAAGTACTAGGTAAAATAATAAATATAGTGTGCTTAAAGTTTCTACTTCAGAAGAAATATTTCACAGTGCAGTATCGTTACATGAATACAGATATATTAATATCTAACTAGAACATTCTTAATTAATCTATTAGGTTAGGTTAGATCGAACATTCTTGATTAATATGTTAGGTTAGCAAGCTGTTAAGGAGGAGTCGAGTTTAGTAAGCAGAGTTTTTATTTGGACATTAAAACAATAAACAATGTACAACTAAATTGTTTTAAACAATGTACAACTAAATTACAATAAAGTAGTGCACACTGTAATAGAATAAACTTTGCATAAATTAATAATTTATTGTGATCTTCCATTGCTTTATGTCTACAAAATGCCAACAATTATGAATTACTATATAATCATCCTTGTATAAAATATAATAAAGACAGAGAGAGTTCAGTGTTTTTGTTATGTTATTTTATTTCAGCATATGCAAACTCGAATTGGCCGTTTCATATGGAGGCGTTAGCTCTGATTGAGTTTGTGGATTTTGATGCGAAATGAGCCATAAATATGCAAAGGTTTGCCTCAAAGACGACCCAAAACGCCGGGGTTAAACAACGCAATATCATTAGCTTGCACTATTATTCATACGGCATGAGGAAGCGCATTATTACCATGGAGGTTGAAAGAACCCACAGACGACTGTAAAACGAAATTTAATTTGAAAAACGAGTCGTGATTTTGGTATAGTAAAGTATCATCATCATCAGCCTGTATCCGTCCACTGTTGAACCTAAACCTCCCGCATGAGTCTCCATCCTCTTCGATCCTCCGCCTTCCGGATCTAGAGCACTCCCGCTATTCTTCTAATGTCGTTAGTCCATCTTGCGGAGGTCGGCCAATGCTTCGTTTGCTAGTTCCTGGGCGCCATACCAATACCTTTTTTCCCCATCGACCGTCGTCTCTTTCACAGATATGTCCTGCCCATTGCCACTTGAGTGTGCCTATTCGTTGGGTAGCATCCACTACTTGAGTTCTTCTGCGTATTTCCTCGTTTTGGATTGTATCTTTTAGCGACACTCCGAGCATGGATCTCTCCATAGCACGCTAGGTGACCTTTATTTTATGGGTAAGACTTGCCCCACACAAAACCGAAGCCATCAAAGGTAGATATTTGTTTATAAATATTATGCTTTTATAACTTAAATTAATAATATCAAAGTTAGTTTCTTCTTAATGCAATAATAGCACACTTAAGCGCGGCTCTTGATCACCGAAGTTAAGCAACATTAGATGCCAATCAAAACATGGAAGGGTTACCAATTGTGGTTTATAGTGAGATATTGGTTTGAATCAATTGGTTTTGGCCTCGCGAGCATAAGGCTTATCATCCTATCTCCAATATTGATTTAGAAACGATTACATATTCCTCGGATACTTTAGCTATCGTATCTTTATTGTATCTATATTGTATCTTCAAGTATTAATATTCTCGCCTTGATGGCTGTCGAGATATTCAAATGTTCTTAGGTGAAACTCCGGGTACAGATATGTCTTGGCACAAGGCATGGATAATTACATCGGGCAGAACTGTGCAGTGGAAATTTGTGATAATCATATGCTCCACGGAACGGATATGTATAAAAACGGATGCGAATCTTCATTTCACCAAAAACTAATATTCTTCGAATGCGTTTTTGAAGCAAGAAGTAAAATAAAGATCTAATAAAAAAATAGATATAGAAGAAAAAAGCTTTTTCATTTCCATTATTTTCTATATAAATTTAACCCGAAATAAATATAAATGTTTTCATTTTTCGTATCCTATTATTTTTTTACAATTAAAAATATTATTGTCACATATCATCTTTTTTAAATTGGAGAGCCCGAATACGCATCTGGTGATTGCCAAACTTTTTGCGAACAAGTGTCAAATTTTGCATAATGCAGTTTGCAGATGTAAACTTTTCCAATACATCGATTTTATTAGCTAATAGCCCCCTCCCGAGGTCATCCCCGTAATGACATTGCCCCGTGCGACTGATTCAAATTGTATTAGCAGCAACCCCCTGCCCTGCCCCACACCGATCCAGCTACCGTTTCATTAAAGAAGTGGCCGCGGCCACACGGAGGTTTCGGGTTCATTTGCTAATGAATTAATTTCCCAAAAAGCCACCCCACCCCAACCCCCGCCCACCCCTGCCAAGGACTCCCCTCCCCACCCCGCCTATTGACAGGTGTGAACCGCCCAGTTTTTGGCCGGTTTATTGAAATGCCCCGTGAAGCTTAAAACTTCATATTAAGAAACACTAATATTAAATAAAAGTGAAATTATTATTCACCTTTCGCAGGCCTAAAAATCAGATGCAGGCATAGAGACTCCGAATAATAAATAACAGGAGAAGTCCCATATTTTATTCTTCCATATCCGCCTTCTAGCTGGGGTATAAGGTCACTATAAGTTTCCGCCACAAATCTTTTGCCGTCAGCTCTCATTACCCTTGATTCGTCCTAAAACAGCCTTGCACTAGAACCTTCTGGTACATATTTTCGAAACAATTTCCCGACGGTTAAATATATCAGTTTATTAACCTGATTCTTTTAAGGTTTATACATTTAGTTTAAATAGTTACGTAACCCAATTAACCAGACTAGAGTGGACAGACTTCGAAATGAGCCTATTTGGGGTATATTTCGGGTGGCCCCCATACCTGAAAAGATAAGGGAAAACCGCCTAAGATGGTATGGGCATGTGACACGGAGAGATGAGGACCACATGGCGAAGAAAGCCCTGAACATACCCACGCTGAGATGAAGACCTGGAAGACCACAGGCAACCTATACTGCAACTGTGACAAGGATCTGAAAACTCTGGGCTTGACCGAGAATGCAACGCAAGACAGACAGACATGGCAAATGTAGTGTAGTAACACAAGGAGAGCCGACCCCAGATGATGTTAAATGGCGAGGCTAAAGAGAGTTACTTAACCCATTATTTTTTTACGCAATCAAATATATTACTTCAATAATTTACAGCTCGTTTCACAAACAAATAATTTGCAAAAAATTTAAGCTTATCTATGTTATGTACATCTTTAATGGAGTATTCTAAAGTAAAATCATTGATTTTTTTTTCTATATTAATATAATGTCTAATTTCAATAGATATTTAATTTTTTTAAGAAGAAAGGTAGTTATATTTACATTATTTTTAAAACTAATGTGTTACCTTTAATCCACATAGGATAGGAAAGTAGTTTTCAACTCGAGAATGTTGTTCTGGTGTCCAAGATATCTCATTTACTGGAGTACACATCTAACGACCGATGCTTTCCGAAACACACCTAGTCACTGAGATTCTCAATTGTTATTTTTTATCCTTTAACTTTATTTAAAATTTATAAAGGTCGCTAATGTAAATAACAATATCCAACTGTAAATGTAACGTAACTGTGTGAAAAGTATATATTTTCATGATTCATTAAACAATTTCATTTATAATTGTCAATAAACAATTTTAATGTTAATAATAAGACATAATAAGAGTAAGTCAATATAAATTATATTTCTTTATATGAAAATATAATTATTATCAAATTACGTCTACATGTAATGAATTATTAATTATTTATATACTAAATATTAAAAATTTATAACAAAATATTACACATTTAATTGGTTTTCACCATATGATAAATTTCATTTCCTCTATACTCTGTTCATTTTTATATCAAAGACAGAATTAAAGTTAAGTAATTTCAGAAATCATAGTTTCTTCTTCTTCATGTCAGCGACGTAAAATTATTTTTTCCTAATATCTGGCAACATCGATATGCGTGTGTTGCTCAGCATTAGGTCTTGAGGTGTGCAGCTTGTTGGTCACACGGAGCAGGATCTCAGGTGTGAGGCGGTCTGCAGGTCTCCACAGTCGCACAAAAGTGATTCTCCCTGCCGAAGCATTCCCCACCGCTCGAGGTTGTCCTTTGTTCTACCAACTCCAGTTCTTAATCTGTTCAGGGATTTCCAGGTACGCCAGTAATGAAATCCTCTGATGTGACTTGTTGCCAGAGCTGGAGTCTCTCATTTTCAGGACCAGATGTGAGAGGTTGTGTGGATCTCAGAAAGCTGTTTCATGACTTCAGTCTGGGTGATGGGGGGTATCTGATTATACTCTGGCGAGCACGAAAAGAACCTCCACCCGGTGCCCCCTGGAAACGAAATTTCGAACTTTCCCAGCGACAACAAAACGAAAAAAATCATAGCTTAAACAGTATAATTGTATAAACACATTACATTAATAGTCTGAAAATCAGAAAAACATTTTTGCCAAACGATACGATATAAACATAAGCGTCATGACCGACTTTCTTTATAATATCACATTGAAATTATTTTTAAATTTATTTTATTGTCTTTCAGATTCCACTCATCAAATACAAATATGATTAACCCTTTCATTACGGCTCGGTGGAATACAAATTATACTGTCAATTATAAAACTAGTATTTGAAGCATAAATGTACTTATCTGGTTTATTTTTATATATATCACATTGGTTCTTGTATCCTTTAGCTATGAGATGATGCATAAAAAACTATTCTAAGAAAGTAGCAAAGCGATATACCACGGCTACTGATGTCAACGATAGGGGATTCTTACACGGCATATATCGGGTACCGGTGCGAACAGGTTAATAATAAATTCTGTGGAATTGTTTTGAATTTTTATTGTAACGCGCTATGTTTGAGAAGCGATGTAGCGGGCCATCTCTTTTAGTGGATTTATACTCGTCTTATCCATCAGACTGATTGATTTAATATAATATCGCCATTTGATTTATTTGTTTACGCCAAACTTTGTCAACAATCTACATTACATTAAATAAATGAATGAAACCATCGCAGTCAGGGAGAGCAAATTTACCGACAAAGTATTTTTCAAATCAACGATAAATATCGATAAAAAAAATTATTCTTAATAATTGGTGAATAATTAATAATAAATAATTATTATTTTTTTTTTTTTAATCAAATATAAAAAGATACATATTTTACATAGTAATTTACATTCCAATCTTTTTTTTTTTTCTTTTTTTTACATTTGCTTACCACACCACTTAAAGATAAGATCTTGTGTGTAGCGTGGGAGATAATGATAAATAATAATAAATATTTAATATAATTAATAAATAAAACGATAATAATAAATTAATAAATAAAACGATAAATATCAATAAAAAAAATTATACTTAATAATTGGTGAATAATTAATAATAAATAATGATAAATAATAATAAATAATGAATAATGAATAATTAATAATTTCATTTCTTTACCAAATCCGCTCCACATTTGGAGCATATATTATCCGCAATTTTTTATTTCACAGTTCTGTAAGCTCAGTTTGTCCATGCCTTGTCCCAGAACACATTTATTTATTTAACAGAACCGCAGTTCGAAGGTACATAGAATAATAAAGAATAAGAATCATATAGTATACATAAACATACAATACATACAAAAAAAAAACATAAAATAAGAAGAAGATGACACGTGTCAAAGATCACAGAGATCTAGGAGAAGAATACCATCGACAAAAGAGGAAAAGGATGTAAGAAAAGGATCGAGGTGTGTTGGTAGGCCATTAAGGAGCGCCATTGCCGTTGTAGGATAATATCATCATAAATTTGCTTTTTAGAAAAACCACATGTATCCCATCCACCTGGGAAAATATATGGTTCCCGGAAGTAAGAGCCCGCGAACTTGCATAGACTGCTGCTGTAGTATCAGATAAATATTTGGATGTTCAATTATCAGGGTTTTAAACGAGATCGGATGATCAGCCTGACGCTCCCGAGGCCTGGATTTTTGTTTTGTCCTTAAGGGGTGGCTCGACCCCATCGCGGGCATGCAAAAATCTTAGATTGAATTAAATCGATTTAAGAAAATCAAGTCTGGTCAGGATGTGTCATGGGTGATTGATAATTTAATTGTCATATGTGATCCATTTGGTTATTATTATCATTATCATTCATTAGATGGTAAGATTTATTTAATGTACTATATACTATACCAAGAGTCGTCAACCTTGTCCGTACCTCCCACTAGTGGGCGACACGGGCTTCCGTGGTTGGCGGTGGGCGATTTTTGTAGATTTTCAAATATCCTACATTCCTTCTAGATTTTTTTCCACCCATATACTGAATTGAAATATAGCGAGGTTGGTGGGCGATAGGGAAAATTTACCATGAAAAATAGGCAATAGTGGGCGCTAGGCATAAAAAGGTTAACGACCCCTGTACTATACTATAATATAACACATGCACATAACAATGCACGAAATACAATTAATTAATATTTTTCTTTATACTTAACCAAAATCAATTTATTATAAAATACTTGCCAACGGGTATAGCTCAGTAGTCAAAGCCTTTGCTTGGTAAGCCAAAAGTCATGCGTTCGATCCCCAACGGAGATTGAAATCAATTATTTTCCCTCTCACGCTCATGCCTTTATTACAACCCCTGATCCTTAATACTGTGACGACTGTATGTACTCATAAGTATATTTTTGGATTTTTACTACCAGTATATGTGTATTTTTATGTCTTTTATGGTCGGCATGAAAAAATCGCCATTTTATTTATCATGGTTAATGCCTTTTCGCAGCCAGGCGCTAGCACTCTACGGATTAAAATAATTAATTTAAAATCCTCCAATCGGCAAAAAAATGTTCGATTATTTGAAAAAGTTTAATTTTTACGCCACATTGATAATACAGTTTTCGATTACATTAATTATTCCACAATCCATTGAAGCAAAATTGTATGCCATGATGAACAAAAAAGGTTACAGTTTACTAGCAAAAAAATATATTACCCATACCTATGTAACCAAAAAATAGCATATACCTGTAGCTCTTTACACATTACTCTCCTATTAAATTGTGTTAATATTTATTTTCTAGTACATTACTTACATTATCAAATAATTTCCGAAATGTTATACAAAAGCGAAATTGAATAAGATATGTTTCTTAAAAATGTCATAATAAACTGTATTGCAGCGTATAAGACGTAGATATTTAAATTATTTTTATAGTGAATTCCACATTGCCGGCGGGTATAGCTCAATGGTCAAAGCGTTTCCTTTACAAGCCAAAGGGTGTGGGATCAAATTCGCACCAACCAGGGGTATTTTAAAGCTCAGAAATCGATTAAAAATCTTTTTTTTAAATCTTTGTCGGGGATTGAACCCATGACCTGCAGTTTGCCAAGCAAATACTTTAACCACTGAGCTCTACCCGCCAGCAAAATTTTCAAACCTTTATGGTTTTTTATGCCTTGAAGCCAAATTTGTACCAACTGCTATTTATGTATACTTGATACTATGATAAATAAACATAAAATACATATGTAGATCTAGATGCATTTTTGTGCAATTCCTCGTCTTAAATTGAGAAATCGACGGGTGAATATGAAAAATCGAATGGAAAAATACACCCGTTCGCTCTCTGTTTTCCACCGCATTGTCCTGCGAAATAACTGAAAACCTGAAATGACTGAAAGGCCGGTATAACCCTTCGGCTGCGTGGCTCACGCAATAATTGATAGAGCTGCCGCCGCTGCCGACGGCGAAAAAAAATAAGTGCCGACTCTGGCGACAAAAAATAGCCGCCGTCGCCTCGTCAATGATTCACCGGCTGGCTAAACTGAAAAACTGAAAAAATACTGGACTGGGTGCCAAATAAACGAACGGAGCGATCGTCATACATCACAATTCATCAAAAGTCTGATCAAAGATCTACTGATTTGTGATGTAATTACATTATCAAAGTCATGAGAGTAAGCCGCAATGAGCAGCAGAAAATTAACATATCAATGCTAGGAGTAACCCTTAAAGATGCAAAAGAGTTTGTATACCTTGGAAGTACGATCACCTGGGATGGCAGAACAAAAAGAGAAGTCAACAGTCGCATACATCAAGCAAGGCTAGCTTTCAATAAAAAAGCAAAATATCTTGAGTCAAAGAATATTACTTTAAGGCTCCGCAAGCAACTTGCCAAAATATTTATTTAGAACATCTTGATGTACGGCTGTGAGACATGGTGCTTATCTGAAAGTGATAAAAAAATACTAGAGGCTTTTGAGAAGTGGTTTAAACAGAAGAATACTCGGAATTTCCTGGAAAGACCACGTTACGAACAATGAGATTCTCAGGATGATCAAGGAAGATAGGCACCTAATAAGAACCATCTCAGAGAGGCGAGCCCGATGAATCGGTCACATCATGCGCCACGATGGTCTTCTTGACGATATTGTGGAGGGGATGGTTGAGGGTAGAAACTGTAGAGGGCGCCCTAGACGGGAGTATTTGCAGCAAGTATTCAAGGACATGAATTGTAGCGCTTATGCTGAGCTGAAAAGGGTTGCGGAGGACCGAGAGGAATGGAGATCGAGATGCAAGATTCTGTTGCTGCAAACCAATCCACCGGATTGATACTACGAAGAAGAAGACATCATCTTGAGTGATAAATTTAGTCATCGAAATCTTTAGATTTTTTATGTCAGCGCATACGAAAATCATACAGTAGAATAACTTCTTAGGTTTTCACGGCCAGATTTGATATTGTGGGTTTTGGGCTTAGCCGTGTGTGGCAAATTACTTCTTTCCAATATTTCGACCGCCATTGCAGGGGTCTTCTTCAGGGTTGATGACTACTGACAACTGATGTAGAAGTCATCAACCCTGAAGAAGACCCCTGCAATGGCGGTCGAAATATTGGAAAGAAGTAATTCGTCACTCACGGCTAAACTCAAAAGCCACAATATCATACAGTAGAACATAACCGGTGGACACTGACGCTCAACCAGGGAGGCTGTATACGGAAAAAATGTACGAAGAATGAGATGGTTGCAAGTGTTTTTGAATGTATTTCTTAAAGAGATTCAAATTGTACGAAGTTAAAAACACTGGAAAATTATTACATGGTTTACTTAGTTCTACGATCGCAAACTTATCTCGGTTCTACACTCTTTATTAAATAAATTAAACGTTTTCTTTCATGAATTTTTATTTAAATATTATATTTATCAATTGCTTACATTTAATTTTCGCATTAAATCCAATTGTTTGACATTTTTAATTCAATTGCACTTTACAAATATTGTTACAAATATTCTTTAAAGTAACTATTTTCGCGTCCCTACCTGTTCGGCGGAGCTATGAATTATTCCCGGTGCGAAACGGTGAAAAAACGGGCCGATTTTTGTAGGAAAATTCATCGCTGGTAGAACGGTGGGGATGGGGAGGCTTAAGGGGGAAGTGAAACTGGTTTATTGAAAAGTTGTCAATAGACTGACCGGGCCAACTTACCGAGACTCAATGGGGCGCCAGAATGCCCAATTATATGGTAAATCCATTATTCAAGTGGACAACTATTATTTTTAATTTGTTACTCTAAATAGACTTTTGAGAATAGGTGACGAATTAAGAAGAACAATGAACAATGGACCTTATATTGGTCTATGAATGTATTATTATATATCTTGTGATACACAGAGTTGTTCTCTCTTTTTTTCCGTTACCAGTCATCATAAAATCACACTACACAGTAATATCAGCTGCCATTGTTCATAACAATACCTAAGACATCTTTACACTCGGAGGTACAGCTGGAAATATATAACGTTCTCGACGGCCTCCAGGATAAGAGCACAGGGACTTTGACATTTGCTGCAGTGTCCGTGGCAAATTAGGCTATTTGCGCAATATTTTGAAGAAAATGTACAAAGATGCTCCTTAGATTCGAATTGTCAGAGCCTCGAGAGCGTCGGGTTTATCATCCAATATTCTTATAAAAAGAATATAAAATAAATAATCTAAATATGCTTCGGTCACCGCAGGTACTTATTTTTTAAACACTGGGCTCTCGTCAACCTGGAAGGATTTCATTATAATAACTCTAAGATCTGAATATAAAACTAAAGTGTTTTAAGTCTATTATATATTGTAAATTGAATCTGTTTATTTTTTCGCAGTAAGTGATCGGTAAAAATTATCGCAATTGGTGTTGAAAAGTGAGTGGTTAAAGTTTCCCCGCCCGCGTGCCCTCTGCCCGCCGCCGCCTACTCGCTAATGGACAGGTGGGCAGAGTGGGCGGCCCCCTACTGTCGCATCCTGGGTGTGACGAACCAAGGAAAGGATATTCGATGACTTCATGATTGATAGAACTTCACGGTCAGTATCATAATTTATCTAATAAATTAATTATTTAATTGCATTTTTTATTTAACATCCGTTCCATACATGGTATGAATGGTCATCATAAATTGCCACCATGTAGCTGTCAGGTATTATTGTCTTATGTCATTTCTACATACTTAAAAATATGCTACCCTATGGCCTACAGGGCGATCCTAATAACGACAGTTATAATTTCCAGTGCATATATGTTAATATATCCTCCTCTCTAAGTTCGATATCGATTTACTATGTGACTTCAACTTCAACTGACGGCGCGCTCTGACATCTAGCGCTGCCAACAGTCGCGGCAGAAAAGCGAGTTAAAGATGACAGTGGCACCGACATAAAATGGACCAACTGTCATAACAAATAAAATAGTCTACGCAAACACCGTGTATTATTATATAACTAAAACTAACATTATTAGAGATGCATGTCAGGCGAGCAAACATAAATAAGAGACAAAAGATCGTTTTTCGAGGCTTTACGGCATCAGCCTAAAGGATCTATATCACGCTTATAACACTGTGTACGTTTTAAATCAGTATATTTAAAGAGATCAGAGGCTTGAGATCATTTGATTCTATGAAGCGGCTCTACTCAACTAACGATACGCTATAATAGGAGCTGACCCATCCAAGTTGTGGTCTCCGCTTAAGAATGAAAAAATTGAATGGGTTGAAACGATTTTTATGACCAAATGGTCAATGTATCGGGAGCAGACAAGGTATTAATAATGGCAGATGCGCACTTTGTGTTATATATACTATATTCACCAGATATGTTTTTTTTTATGTAAACACATACAGGATATTACTGACAGATGGTTATAGTAATTCTGAAGTCTCATCTGTGGAATTCTACGACGCTTACCATGGTGCATATGACAAAGCGCTGCATGTGGAGTGTTGATCCGCCAACGTTATAGACTACAGCTCGAAATTCACGCATTATCCTTATTACTACAGGAATTTACTATGAATGGTTGGTTTTCACGGGACGACATTCATCTACCACCAATTTTGATTAATAGGTTATGACTGGCATTTTACGGGCGAGGGATCAAATTCACTCCAGCCGTGGGTAATTTTAGAGCTCAGAAATCGATTAAAAATCCTTTTTTTTTATCTCCGTCGGCAATCGAACCCACGACCTTTGGCTTTCAAAGCAAACGCTTTGACCATTGAATATTTTCTGTATAAAATAAACCGCTACAACAAAATTGATGCCACAAGCCAGTCAGTAGCTTTATCATTTTTCTAAAGGGGACGAAGATTTAACTTAACTAGCCATTTACTTCCGAATATTACGCCTTAATGAGTTATTACTACAAATTTGAATTCGCCATCTCCTTGTGTCATCTCTCTTCACTGCACTTTAGCGTGCATATTGTGTGCAATAGGTAGATTCGCAGGTAAGCCCATTACCAGGGAACGCAGATTTTCCCCAATGGCAGAATCGCTCTGCCGCATTACAGGCCGCTACAAAAGAATTTATGTTTCATAATTCACCGAGCAAAATGGCCGCTTCAGCTGCAGACTTCAGATTGCATATTTTATCACCGGACCGGAAATGCAGCACCAAGTGTGCAGTGTTGACTTTTCTCACTTTCCGGCGCTGTTTGAATTCAACACATAATCAATTAGAACAAAACTACAATTAAATAATTCACTTGCATATTAAATTATGACGTCGCTTAATTGTATCTCTCGTGAGTAAAAAGAAAATAATACCAAAGAGCACTAATTTTTCTGAATTCGCAAACCACCTTTTAGAAAATAATCATTCGTTCAACTTAGAAAAAGGATTAAACATATTACATGTAGAAAATAAAACCGTTAAATTAAATAATTTAGAATACTTAGAAATTTATAAAGCCATTAATAAGAAAGAAGATATAATTAATAACCAACTAAATACCTTAATTAATTCACCAATTTTAAAATTGTTTCCGTTAAATAAATAAATAAGTATAAAAATTATATATACTACATATAATAATAATAATATTAATACTAATAAAAATAAAATAAATAAAAAATAAATAAAAATAAATTTATACCTAAACCACTTTTATGTATTTATCTCTTCCTTCATCCTTGCAACACTACCTATCTCCCTCTCCTTTCCTGATAGACACACCCACACCCCCACCCCCTCCCCTACAAAAATGGGATACACCACTTATAAGTACAACGCAGCTCAGTTATCTCTTAACTAGAGAAGGATTGAGAAAGACTACGAGTTAGTCAAAACTGCTGTCTCCTAATAGAGAACTTTTGTTACGTGATCCATGTGAAAACAAGGTAAATAAATAAATAAATATTTATAATACCAAAGAAATTAGAATACAAACAAAAAGTTTTTATCCTTCATTATAATAAATTTGGTGAGTCTTTGGTATATGGAGATGATTTCGTACTAGAAAGAGAACCTGGTGAATAGTTTGAAGAAGCTTAAAATTAAAATTATTTTCGATCAATTTAAGAACTCTTTAAATTATTAGAAGTTATTAAGGTTTAAATTTATTCCTCATTGATAAGTTACCTTATACCCAAAATTGGTGGTAAAGACCTATATTTTACATCGTTATGATGTTTTTTTTTTAATTCTCATGTTATTAATTTATATAAAAAATATACAATTTAAATTACAATACGTCACAAAAAGTGTAATGTGACATCTATCCACAAAAAGTATTAATTTTAAGTGAAAAATAATAATCATTAAGAAGAGACCAATTTTTGCTAGGCTCCTGATAGTTTTTCATACTTGTACTAACCAGATAGGGCCAGTCCAAATAATTTAAAATATTTTTTTATAATAAAAATGACATTTATTTTCATTTGGTTTGACAATTCTGAGAATTTGATCAATTCTGCTAAACAAATATATTCAAGATTATTAATAAATGCTTCTTTATACATGTGTGTGTAGTCATGAATTAAATATATGTTGGTATTAAATAATGTCAAGAATTATAATCCCTGCCTCTGCCTGTAGTTCGGCATTCGTTATTTTCCCAATTAATAAAAATCGCTTTCGTTAGCGGCAGGTAACGGGCGACAGGTCCGTTATATTATCCTGAACGGTTCGTTAAAGCTATCACTAACAAGGTGTTTTTTCGTTCATTATGAGCTTTTAACCCATTGCGAAATTGAGGGTCGCAAACCTGCAATCGACTGAAAGCGACTGACGGCCAGCTGACGATTACGAAATATATTTTATTTCCGTGCACTGTTTTTTCGATTTGTAACGTGTCAATTAAATATATTTTTATTTTATTTTGCAAACACGCGCTGAAGAACATCACCAAATGGTGATGAAGATATATCATTTTGGGAAATGATGCTTGACATTTTTAATAGATATAAAAAAAGACGAAAGCCTTTAAGATGTGGTCTTAAAGAAGAATTCTCGGAATTTCCTGGAGAGACCGCGTCACGAACAATGAGGTTCTCAGTATAATCAAGGAAGATACGCACCTAGTAAGAACCATCTCGGAGAGGCGAGCCTGATGGACCGGTCACATCATGCGCAGATGGTCTTCTTCATGACATTGTGGAAGGGATGTTTGAGGGTAGAAACTGCAGAGGTTGCCATAGACGGGAGTATTTGCAGCAAGTTTTCGAGGACATTGTAGCTCTTATGCTGTGCTAAAAAGGGTTGCAGAGGATCTAGAAGAGAGGAGATTGAGATGCAAGATTTTGTTGCTGCAAAACAATCCACCGGATTAATATACTACAAAAAATATTTATTTGCTTTATTTATTATATGGATTATGTTGATCATAGTTTATTCACATACGTTAAGACAACGGTCTCAATTTCACTACATAATATTTGAAACGTATCTGAGAGTGAATGCTTAAAATGTAAATAAAATTAATATTTGCATACCTGCAGGATTGGTTGAGTAGCTCAATACTCAAACAGAATTTTTGGATATAAATTTACATTTCTTTTAGAAAAAAAATCGTTCCATATGCATACCTAAAGTTATGCGTACTGTCATGATTCTCGCTTTATCTCTTCTCAACTGTACCTCATGGCGTTCCACCAAATATTATACATTTATAGTTGACTGCCTTTCAGGACCACGAGAATGTAGGACCAAAATAAAAGGCAGCTTTATTCTTAGACATTGAATGAATAGCTCAGTCACTTCACAATTTGATGGAGTTTGCGTATGAAGAAGTTTATCATGATAGTGTAGATATACGGAGTTAATATGCATGCTTGTCGCATGCCACTTAATGATAAATAAATTATTCACAAGATAAACGGTAGTATTGTATTTTGGTCAAATAATCGCTTCGGCTTGTTTTAGAGGTATATGTTCCAGAGGTGGGCACCGTTGGGCCGCGAACCGCGTGCCACCGATTATTGTCTAATCGGCCGCTAATGCGCGTCAATAATATACCGGGAACGAAACGGTTCGCCGGGCAAACGCTTGCCCACTCGGCCCAATTGCGTGAATGCACTTTACCGACAAGTCTGGGACAATTAATTCTGTATTTATTTCTATTAATAATTTTACATAAACTAAGTCAGAAATTTAACATACTAGTTCAAAGGGTAAATGTTTAGTTTTTAAATTCACAGGATAACACCACTTTACCAATAGTTGCTTAAAAGATAACGAGTCGTCTTTATGCTTACTTATTTCGTAAAATTTTCAAAAAACAAGATACTTTTTCTTCCATAGCTTCATACGACGACAATAAATTACCGCCACACAATTCAGTGAGCTGCTACTGTGTCCCTGAAAATTATTTACTGAAACTTGTATAACTAATTGATCCATACACACTTATTGTATGTTGACCAAAACCTGGTAATTTTCAAAATTCTTTCTTTGGAAAGATGCTATAATAAAGCTATTGAATGCTTGTCTAGTATTTTCTTCTTCATAAAATCTTGATCTCTTCAAGAAACAGATCGATATATACTTGCAATCTCCCTAATCCACATTGCTGATAAACAAACACCCAAATATTAATCGGATATTACACTTAACGCCTCAAATTACCTGAATCTCGCCCTGTAAAATCATAAACGTGTATCGTATGTTGTCAAAATCTATGAGTACTGATTTAGTATGTATGACTTGGGACAAGGTATGTATAATGACAGCAGACAGAAGTGTGAAGCGACAGTTTGTGATATTTATATCCTGCCCCTAAGGAATAGATAAGGGAGAAAAAGGGCGTATTGAATAATTTTATATTAATTATTGATACTTAAGCAGTAAAATTGTTTTTATCTCACTTAGCAATAAGTGCGGACCAAACGTCCAAGAACTTACTCGTCGAGTAGTAGTGAAACATCCCGCTCCATTAGAGATGGACAAACGAATGGAAATGTTCGGACACGTTTGAGAAAAAGCCGAATATTGCTCAGCCGAATTAATCGATGAGCAACACTCAAAGGATCCTCTCGTTCCTGAGGCTGGCGGTGAGGATAATTCCCTTGCAGAAAAAGGCCAGTCGATAGGAATAACCTAGCGGGATGCACTTCATGAAAAAAAGAACCCAAAAAACTGAAAATATTTTCAATGCAAGGAATATTGCAAAACGAACTTTAATTGATTCGTTAATTAAATAATTTAAAAAATATTTTGTTTAGCAATACTAGATACATTAGTTGTAAACATTTAATTTTCACTACAGATAACTTTTAAAGCAATCGTAAGCTATGAACAGATTTTTAAGAATTTGATTTCGGAATATAATTATAATCAATCGGATTTGACTTAATAATCGAAAATATACGTGACAACTGACTATTTGGTTGATAAAAAATGCCTTATAATCTATATTAAATGACTGAAAATCTTTTAATATAGGCAACCAAAAAGCGCCAAGATTTTATTAACATTTAAATGTACGTAATGATACAATTAAAAACATATATAAAACGATATATTAGGTGATTGGATCAAAAAAATCTAAATTAACCGGTATATAATCGTGTCGGAAATAACAGGGTCAGATCCTGTCTGCCCAGAAGTGGGCGACGTCGATGGCGTTACTTCTGGCCATCATCAGGTCTTCCTGGGTGCAGCTATTCGGGCACAGCGCACACTCCAGAAGGTGTGACAGGGTCTGCTCCACGCCGCAGTCACATTCAGTCGGTCCGCTGTAAAAATGCCAGGTTTTCATTTGTGTTCTCGTCTTGCATACTCCAGTCCAAAGTCTGTTAAGGGACCTCCATATATTCCACCCTTGGTCATGTCCAGGGGCTAGGTCCTCTTTCGGGGCAATCCAAGTCACATCAAAGCCAATCCATTAACCGGTTAAAACCTAAGACTTCATATACAAGGAATAGCTGCTTATCAAGTCTTCATGTACGAATCAACAGATATCATCTGCATAATAATAATTGGTCTCTTTTTCTCGGCTCAAGTTTTTTGCATCTGTCTCGGCGCATCACCGTCACCACCGCCATAAACATCCCAGATTGTCTCCGCATCGCCGACAACGGTATACATTACAAGTCGCAAAAACACTCGTTTGAAACGTAGATCTCTCCCCGCGGTTCCGAGGAAAGATGATATCAAAGCCGGCTTTGGTAAAAAAGTTCACCGGCCAAATCAACGAGAGGGAACTTGTGCCGCCCACTAACTGAGCAAGGCAAACTGCAGGGCAACCCCTTCAGTCTGGTGAACGTAAAAATGGACTGGACTTACGCTTAACACCTGCATCATACCGTAGGACAATTAAATCCTCGTTGGTTACGCGGCTATTCAGATTATGATCAGTTACCAACTGATAAGTCCAATAAGTGTCCTCTCTGATAAATTGTGGCAAGGAAGTGCTAAAGCGAAAGGACTCGTAAAATATATTATAATCGCATTAACGGGTTAAAGGAGATGGAAGATAGATTATCTTACAGAAAATAAAAGCGAAAATGGTATAAGCGTGGATTTTTTAGTGACCACGAAGTCTGTATGTCCAAAAGGGCAGAATCACTCTTCTCGAATTACTCTTACATCGAAATGACCCAACTTTCTACGGAGTTAAACGGAAATGACAGTCCCAGAGAATATGCTGTACATGTAAACGCTGAAAAATTGATTTGTACGTGCAAACGTTGCTTTTAATTACTTACTTGATCATATAAAAAAGTTCTGCAAAGAACATTAAATGTATACTTTCCAACTGACTTCGAGGATGGTAATAGTTCGTACATCATTTTAAGCAATTTTTTTTCAATACTCAATATGCGTATAGTGTAACAACATAAATTTTGTTGTACGTAAAAAAATACAGAAAAAAATCTTACATATTAATATCCTCCTTTCTTATTTGACATAGATTTACTGGATGAAGGATGCAGGATCAGGTTCACAATATAAAAACTTGTTTTTGTTTCACTGTACGCGTTTATTTGTCAAAAACGTCGCCCGTTAAAAGCAAACGCCCTTAGACTCGCACGCCCTAACGCTCGCGAGTCAAACTCTCAACTGTCAACTAACGGCGCGCCCTGACATCTCGGCGTTGCCAACTGTCGCTGCAGGAAAAAGCGAATTCAAGATGACAGTGGTACCAACAGGAAATGGGCCCACTGTCATAACAAATATTTTGGCGTATGCAAACACCGTTTAACATTCTACAATTACAAACATTAGATGTGCATGTCAGGCGAGCGAACAAAATAAGAGACAAAAGATCGTTTTTCGAGGCTTTACGGCATTAGCCCAAAGGAGTTATATCAAGATGATATCAATATTTATTTCTACATACAAAAAATATATCAATCAACTTGATATTAAGATATAAAACAAATATTCATTAAAATCTCCCAAAATGTATCAATACTTATTAAAGGCATCTTTCTTAAAACGTCTTAATCCTTCTTCTTAAATGTCTTCAACAAAAACAGCTGTCAATTTTTTTATGTACGTTTGAAGAATAATTTCTGGATTAGGGACTTCATTTTATAAATATTTTCTTTTATTATTTTATAGTACTAGTATGCGTTCAAGGCTCAAGGCACTACCTTGGTTGTCTCCACCTACCGTGTCTTGTGGCGTGCGGTGAGGTGGGCGACCAGCAGATGTGCATCTCAATTTGGCTCATCCTCATACAAAGAGGCGCGGCATTAGACGGTTCCGTTATTGTACTGGAACGTTTGTTTAAGTATACCTTCATTGGACCCAAAGGCGTAACAAAAAAATTAATAAAAAATATTTATAAAAATACTTCGATAATTTTAAGACGATAAGACCAGTGTCTCTTAACTTATACCATTCGGTGTAAAATTGAAATTGGTATCAATGGTATAAATACAACTTATTTCGCGCAACATACAGACGTAAGGTTGGTTCTCTTAGTCTTTTCTACCGTTATTACCACGGTCGCTGCTCTTCGGAACTTAAAGAACTAATTCCTCCTGCACCCACTCACAGCCGACAAACTCGTCTTACACTTGCCGAACATCCATACACGGTTAATATATGTCGACCAAGAACTGGCAGCTTCCAAAGTTCCTTCCTTAATGCCACCGGTAAGCTATGGAATGCTCTTCCAGCGTCTGTGTTTCCTCCTTCCTACAATCTGGATCTCTTCAAGAAACAGATAAATATACACTTGCAATCTCCCCAACCCACACACAAACACGAACACAACACACGTTTCCCGCATGCAGCGTCCAGCCTCCCTGGCTGAGCGTCATGGAGTGCACTGGTCTTGACCGGTTGTGCTCTCCTGCATGCTTTTACATAAAAAAAAAAAACAGCTCGGGCAGGATATGGTCGAGTGGTCTAGGGCAGAGCTCCGCAACCGGTGTGCCTCGACACACTAGTGTGTCGTGAGCCGATACAGGTGTGCCGCGGTCAAATCAGACAATATTAAACTAAATAACCTTACAATGGTATTTCTGCGCTTATCACTTACTTATGTAGACTGGCAACTGCGTAGTATGCTATGTACACGACCCACATGAAATAAAAATGTACGAAATTATATAATTTATCCAATTATTATCTATTATATTCGCTTTCGGTGTACCGCCTTAATTTTAAATAGGAATTTGGTGTACCACGGAATTTAAGGAAGAACTTTGGTGTGCCCTAGGTGAGAAAAGGTTGCAGAGCACTGGTCTATGGTAATAAACATGAGCAACGGTTGGTTCCAAGGCTCGCTGGTTTGCATCCCGCTTCTGCCGTTATTTTTCTGAACGAATTGATGTGTATAAAAGAATTTTCATGTTTTATAGTATGTGTATTTTTAATTACTTAAATTGAAAGGGTTAAATGTATGAATCTGCTTTAAAGTTCCACATCTCTTTTTATAAGTTTCAAACGCAAAATATTATCTTATTTTACTTTGCAAATTTATGGTTGCATTTTTTTGCAACATTTTTGGATATGTCAATAATATCTAGAAATAGTATTTAAGCTGACACCCGACGATCATTTTTAAAATCAAATTTTGCTCTTTATTCAAAAGATTTTTCAGGATTTTTATAAACCATTATAATAAATATGAAGATAATCTAATAATTCAAGTGATCAATTTCATATGTTTCATAGAATATTGTTTTATAATATTAATTATCTTCTCAATTAAATATAATATTAATAAATAAAATAACTAAAGCCGATTTAAGTAAAAACATTACATTTTGTAAGAAAACTTTATTTAAAGATGGAACATAAAACAACACTTATTAGTTGATAAGTAAAAAATCAAATACTTACTCTCAATAAAATTGAGCATCAATTCTGACTATTCAACTAAATTAATTATATTTAATAGAATCCGATATTTCATACTTTGAGTGTAATGTTTATATTTTGAGTGTAAAAGTATCGATTTTTCAGTCACAGATATACAGAAAGAAAAAAAACAGGTATTTATTAAATGAAATAGATTCCCTACTGAGGGTAGGTGTGTGGCGCCCTTGTTTTTCGGCCGCCCCGCCCTGAATCAGCAGTTAGAGCCGAGAGTTGTCCGCTCTTTTTTCGCAGGCCGCCTCTCCGTTTTTCGCGCAGGTTTTTTTTCATCCATTTCGATTGAATGTGCAATTAGTCCTCGTGCACTTGTCGCGGCACCGGCCGGACAATGGGCCGGACGAAAAACGCGCGCAAACCTCAAATAAAAGGACCGCCCGAGCCGCCCCTGGACTTTTTTTGCGCGGCGAAATTTCCCCGACAAATCAAATAAAATATTCTATAATTTCGTTTCGGACGTTTACAGCGCAAAAAGAGAGGTACATTTTTAAAAAGCAATTAGCGATGCGCTCACTCCGGTGTTCATTTGACGTTCATTATTTGCGGAATAAAAAAGGCGTCGAGTGCAGAGGAGGGCAAACAAGGCTGAGCGCATCACTGACGATTAATAATGGCGAGGATGGCTTCATGCAGACTCCCAATAGAGCATCACTGAAGGTTCCAATTGACATCAGCACTATGTAGCCCTTGCTAACTTGTACCGAAAACCTCGATAGACAATCTTTCGTCTTGTCTTTTTGTCGCTTGCCATACCTTTATGTATTTGGCCACATTGGGGCTAGTTTCATAGTTTTGCCACCAGCGGCGCTGGTGACCGCGCACGGGCCGCGGAAGTGCGGACGGCTGGCAGTTGGTCCCCACCTTTTCGCGAAGTAAGGTCCGCGTTGCGGCCGCGTGGGCATGTCATACCGCGTGGTCACAAACTTGTAATGTTTTTAACGTAAATATAATCTGTGCTCCTAAAAGAAAGTGCTTATCTGACGAACTGCTCCTCATCCTGCCCTCTTGCGACGTAATAACGCCCCTTTCTTTTGAGAAAGGAGGATGTTACAATATATACAAGCATCATTGCTTGCTGATAATGCTGATCTAGAAAAATATAACTCTCGAGCGTCTGAATAGTCTGACGTTTGTGAGTGCCTAATCTACGTCTGCAAGTACAGGTTAATGAGAGCCATAAGTCTGTAAAAATAACTTTTTTCCAGCATTGGGAACGCTGAAGCATCTTTTAACTCTATGCAAAATACCTGGGACTAGTATCTATACTACATTTATAAAAGTGATGCCTAAAAAACGCCTGTATAACCACCATACGTAAGCGAATCTTGGCACTTTGCCAAAATCCAATACAGCTATATAGTGTTTTGAGATCAGGTGTTTGTATAGAATTACGGGGCAACGGCTTATGAAGAATGACCAAGTGACTGCTGAGAACGCGTATACTGCAGCTGTTTATCTTACAGACGGTCAAGAAAAAATAAGGATAAGCCGGGGAACAAACCACGGAAGCATCAGGCTAATTGTCATATCCGATAAAAACCTTATTAATACGAGCATACGCTTTAATATGGCTTTTGAAAACTGTATTGTAATCAGTGAAGCTTTCAATACATAAGTGACAACAATAATAATATTCTGAAACAGTAATCTTCTATAATCTTAAAACTATTCTCTAAGCAAATATATTTATTTTGAGTATACGTGATATTGAAAACACTGTGAAAAATAAACGTTACAGATTTCATAATTAATGTTTCACTTTATTAATTTACAATATTATAATTTATATGGATGAAAGTTAAGCGCTTCGAAAGTTACGCTTAATTAATTTGCTAAACTAAATGGAGGAACTAACTATGTAATAGATACTTAGCCAGACTCATTAAACCTGTTAAACTTTTAGAAACAATCTCTTTCGAAATGTTTATTTGTGTTGAGCCAAAATAATTTACACAATTTTGAATCACATGCGAACATAGCGTTTGATGATCATATAAAATTAACCTCGTTTGCTGAAGATATTTATAAATTCACGTATCAGATTTCAACATCTTTTGATGAACAGTTAATTAATATTGGATCTTGAGCACACATAATCATCTGGGCTTGATTGGATGTGTATAAATAATTTTGTAAAGTTTTGTATTCAACAAATATTAAAAACTTTGCGGGGCTCTTAATCACTTCATGAGGGTAGGAGCCATTGGCGGATTCAATATTGCGCTTCAGGGGTCAAATAATGACTAGATAATTTGATTATTTTCATAACTATATAATGAGACTAGTAACAAAGTAAACAAAAAATATATAAAATGTAGTAAAACAAATGTCCAGACTTCAGCAGCGTCGGACTCATACTATCTACTAAAAACGCGGATTATTTAACACACAAATATTTCTCTGGTATAACTGATATACCATTCATTAGAGTCCCGGAGGACCATTCGTAGAGTCCCGGAGGAAAATTGCTGCTCTCAAACATTCATTCCTTCTTCTTTGCGGTTCAATTCACAACCCTGGGATTCTTGAATGTTTTAACTTCTATGTTCCAGATAAGTACACCCGTGCTTGTAGCCATACGTCGTTTTTGATCCCAGTTGATGCTTGTGGAGCTTCAAGCACTCAATTTGGTACAACGGCAATGGCGCTCCTAAATTGCCTACCAGCACACCTCGATCCTTTTCTTACATCCTTTTCCTCTTTTGTCGATGGTATTGTTCTCCTAGATCTTTAGATCTTTGACACGTATCATCTTCTTCTTTTATGTTATTTTTATTTTTTATTATCTTTTGTATGTATTGTATATTCTATGCTCTGTTTCTTATTATTTTGTAAACTTTTTTCTTGGAACTTCTGTTCTGTGTAATAAATAAATAAATAAACAGCCGCAGTCTATGCCAGTTCGCAGATTTCTGCCCTGGAGGCTCTCGGGAACTATCTATGTTCCCATGTTGACCTCTAAGTATACAGGTGTTCCAGGACAAGGCCAATATAATCTGAGCTTACAAAATTGTGAAACGGTAATTTGCGGTATAAATATGCTCCAAATATGGAGCGAATATGGTTTACCATATCCACTTAAGGATATGTTTCATAATTAATAATGATGTGACATAATAAGAACATAAATTAGTGAATACTTTTAAAATATGCTACGCTTATGATATTTTGTCGCTTAGCAAAACTTTAATAAATATGTTCTACATTTAGTTTATTTTCACGATCCGAAATCGGTGGATGTTTCAGTGCTGAAATTCGTGTGAAAGGCCGACTGTGTGAAAAACTCGAGGAATACAAGCAGCGTGGCTGCGGGCCATGGAAACATCAAACGAAAGGGGAATATCCAATACTCGACACACATCCCCGTAAAACGCATGTCGCACCCCGCGATGGGAGTAATGATGTCACAAAGAAGAACGTGGCCCTAAGTGTGTGAGGACAATTTAACGAATCGTTCAAAAATGCGCGAAATTAGCTAAATCAATCATATTCCGTATTTGGAGACTTATTTCACTCATATTGAAAAGCGTGGCTTAGAAAAGCATTTTTTCATGAAAAGGGTCGAAAAATTAATAAAATTTGAAATTTACATAAGATTTCTTATTTCTAGATATTTGTTTCATTGGTATTCATTGGTTTATATTGAGAAGTCTTAAAATATTACAAATTTAAGTTTGTACTACAACTGCATTTAGTGAAATTTAAAACATTAATTCATCATCAATTTCAAGTAAGGGGAATACTTGGATTGCACCGAAAGAGGACCTAGCCCCTGGACACACAGGTGGAATATATGAAGGTCCCTTAACAGACTTCGGACCGGAGTATGCAAGACGAGGACAAAAATGAAAGCCTGGGAGTTTTACAGCCGACCGACTGAATGTGACTGCGGCGTGGAGCAGACCCTGTCACACCATCTGGAGTGTGCGCTGTGTCCGAGTAGCTGCACCCAGAAAGACCTGATGATGCCAGGGAGTAACGCCATCGCGTCGCCCACTTCTAGGCAGACAGGATCTGACCATGTTGTTTCCGACACGATTATATATCTCAATTTCAAAATACACAAAGATTTTTAAAATCTTTTAAAATCCAAAAAAATAAACCAATTGTTATTTAAAGATATTATTTTTAATTCTTAATAGTAATACGAATCGACAAATAATACTTTGCATCAGATAAGTAGAAACGACAAACGTAGGATTCGAACCTTAGCCAGTATACCGAAATCTTGTCCACTAATTTTAAGCACACCGCTATTTAAAATCAAATATGACAAAACACTACATGTGATGCGTCGGTCCGCCAACGTCCTAAACTACAGTCCCAACATCACGTATCATCCATTTATTACAGAAATTTACTATGAATGGGAGGTGTTGACGAGACAACTTCCACCTCCCATTTTTTTATTTTTATGTAAACACAGACAGGAGAATACCGACAGATGGTTATAGTAATTCTGAAGTCTCATCTGTGGAGTTCTATGACACTTACCCATGGTGCATATGGCTAAGCGGTGCATGTGGAGTGTTGATCCGCCAACGCCATAGACTACAGCGCGAGATTCACGCATCATCCTTATTATTACAGGAATTTACTATGAATGGGTGGTCTTCAGGGGACGACTTTCGTCTACCACTAATTTTAATTAATAGGCTATGACTGGCATTTTACGGATGAGGGATTAGATTCACGCCAACCGGGGTTATTTTAGAGCTCAGAAATCGATTAAAAATCCCTTTTTTTGTTAAATCTCCGTCGGGGATCGAACCGACGACCTTTGGCTTGCAAAGCAAACGCTTTAACCATTGAGCTATAACCGCCGGCTGAATACCACTAAGCCACACACGCCGGTATATATTCAAGACAGTGGTACTGATTTTAGATTATTTTGTGTATTCATATAATTTTTCCATTTAAATGCTTACTTGAAACAGAATCGTAGATAAAATGTTGTATTAAAACATTAACGCGTTAAAATATAAAAACATTTGGCCGAAAAGTCAGTTTCGATTTTCGCCACCCACATCTGTAGCATAAGAAGAATTTCACTTTAAATAAAATACGTTCGAACGTAAATGTAAATAAAATATTCGGCATTATCGTCGTTAGTTATTTTTCAGCGTCCACTCTTGACCCATAAAACAAGTGTGCCCCTAATTGGATCTCGGGGCCCGGGGAGGGGCCGCCCGGGGGCCGCAGCTCTCAGGGGCGCCGCACGCAATAATATAATTGCATAGATTTTTTCCTTTCGATGAGGCTAATCAAAAAGTTGTCCGCGACCCGTGACGGCAGGGTCGAATCAAGAAAATGATAAAACTTTAATTTTTACAAGGTATTCATCATTTTTTTATTGACTGAATAAATATTTCAATAAAATAGTACAAAAATTGTCGAAGTATACAGATAAAACAGAAAATTGAACAAGCACATATAAACAATATTTTGAAAGCATAGATCGTCAGAGATTGATATCATTATATTACGAGTATGTATTTTGCTCTTCATCATCCAATGTTAGTTCTACCTCCCGGAGCTCCACTGAATGCATTCAATTATTACCAATAGTTTTTCATCATTTGTATTAATTTTGTAGTCATTTTATGATTCTAGTTTGCTAGAGAAAATACGTAATAAATATTTAGTAGAGTTGTTGCAGTACAGTGTTTTATTTGAGTATTCAAACAAATGTAAAATAAAACAGTGCATTGAAGAATTATCTTTCAACTCAAAACATTATGAAAGTAATATCACATTATAAATTTAGGCAATGTATATGATATAAATACTTATGAATTTACTTAACAAATAAGGCTTAAAATAATTCGACAGTTACTATTATTTTATCAATCGAATGATTGTTAACCTTCAGCAATAGTTATAAGTTGTCTACATTAGAGTTGGAGATAATTGTCACAACAGTGCTACAAAACCAATTCATCATTCGAGATCGGAGCCGTTTGTAGTGAAATTGTCCAATTAAATAATATAATTGGCAGGAAGCTCTGGTAGAGGAGAGGAGAGCTTCAGTCGCGGAGAGGACGCTTCCTTGGCCGGCATTCCGCTCCAAGAAGAACGAGAGGACAATGGATTAAATAACTATTGGAGGAAGAAATCGTTATAAAATGATAATGTTTTGTTGCGAAGAAGAAAGGGTTTCGCTTTAAATTGTTCAAATCAAAAGAATTAATTTAACGATCGTTAATACATTTCATATAAAATATAAACCACGAAACAGCTCAATAATGTTACTTTCCTTAGTTTGATCATGATTTGAGCATACATTTACAAAACATGGAAAACATCCCTATGTTTTCCTGCAGAGCTGTTTTTAAAGTCTGAAAAAAATATTTGGAGCTATGTTTAACTAATACGAAACCATATTCATTTAATTTTTAAAAGAACAAATTTTACAATAAAATATGCAAAAAATTACAGTTGAAACATAAATAAAAAGCGACCAAAAATCGATCAATCGAAAGGAGTATACTTCTATGTAATCTACATACAAAAACAAACAAAAATATTGTAACATTTTTCACTTGTATAAAGGGTTAAAATATTTAAATTAATGTATATTTTCGGACTTTATTTTCATCTTCATTTATTTACATTGTTTGTACTCGAATATTCGAAATAATCTTTTTAACTACTAAACTAGAATCTTCTTTCATCCTAAACCAAATCGATTCCTCCAGAAAATTCTGGAATCATATACTCGTAACTACATAAGATCACATGTAGTAATTCATCTATACAGTGAATTTCAGAGTATTCCGATTGTAATGAAATTTTCCAACACGTTCTGAAAAATATTACCACATACTATAAGCTGTGTGACAATTCGCTTCTCCAGAACGTTATGTTTACTTTACAAACAGTACCTACATGCAGCAATATAGTTTGGTACGTTTACGAATTAAATCATTTTTTTATTTTTTATAGATTATTTTTTGCTTACCGAACATTAAAATACTATTTTTTTAACTTGTTAAACCTATCGCGTGTATCAATTGCAGCAAATGTAGATATGGTAACGTAAGAGTTAGTATTAACCGAATGAATAGGCATATAATATGCAAAGATTGCTCATTATTTCAAAATACACCCTAACAGGGTTTATGTCTTTTTTCAATTAAATATTATTTATTTTAGTTCGGCTCTGTGTCCAGCCTGGGCGCTCTTCTCGAGTGTGTGGCCGCGGAGGGACCTAATTTATTTAATTGGGACCAAATCTCTCATTATGCGACCGGCAAGGGACGGACTGCGATCCTTGGCCACTGGGCTTCGCTTCGTCAAGGGGCTCCAATCACTCACATAACCTCAACTCTTATTCGCATAACATTCGATTACTTTTTAAATTTCTACCTCGTTATTGAGGGTCATGAACAAGTTTATTTTCTCGAATAATATTTAAGAGTATCTCAAACATTCGTTGAATTTGCTTTTTTATTTTATTATTTTTTAATTTTGCTTATTTTTTTCCTTGCAGAAACATTACAAATTTTATCAATTCATTTGTGAAGTACAATAATAATTAAATAAAAAAATACAATATATACAAACACAGGTACTTATGACTAAGTACTAAGAACAATGCAATAAAGACAAGCAACTGAATGCTCCCAATGCTCATCAAACAGACGACGCCAACCAATTATTCCTCCAAAGAAACTCTTGGAGTTCATGTCTGAATTGGGCCTCCCTTACGTGAAATTATCAACAATTTTTAACTATATACCCCCCAAAAATATCATTTACAAACATTCAAATATGCCATGAACAATAAAGTTGCCTATTTTCCAAGATCCGGCAACATATATTGTAATTGGCGGAACTTTGGAAAGAATAGCAGACGACTTTGGAATGAAGGAGAATTATTATGGCATATGACAAAACTATCGCGACTTTTTGTTACGGAGCAAACACGAAAGACTTTTAATTTATTTATTATTTTAACCATATTCGCTCAATTTTTTAAAGTATATCGACACCGCAAATTGCAGTTTTAACAGTTCTGTAAGCTAAGATTGTCTATACCTTGTCCCAGAACGCCTGTATACCAGAAGGTTCAGATGCGAACATAGATGGTTCCCGGGAGCCACCATGACATGAGCCCGCGAACTTGCATAGACTGCGGCTGTAGTACCAGAAAAATATTTGAGTGTTCAATGATCAGGGTTTTTAAAGAGATCAGATGATCAGCCCGACGCTTCCAATGCCTGGTCATTTTTAGTCCTTTAGCGGTGGCTCAACCCTACCGGGGTTATATATAGATATTAAATAAAATAAAATTAAATAAGCAAATTTAGTCGAGTTTTGAACTTACAGCGTCTGCATGATAAACAAACGTTCCTACCACTGGACTATGCCGCCATATTTAATTATAACGTCAAATTAAAAAGTTATAATTATTATCTTGTAAGAATGTAGTGAAATTTCAAAAGTCCTGGTTGATAAATTGAGTGAAATAACGATTTTAATAAACACTCAATATATTTAATGATCAACGGTTTGCATTCCTGAAGAACAAAAAACTGCCTCCCGCGTTTCGAGAATTCGCAAGAAAAAATATTTAGTTGAATGGCCGCCGGGGGCCCGCCGAGGCTCTAAAGGGTGCCCCTATAAGGCTAAGGGGCCCCTAATTGGGCGCAAAAACCTGGACCAGCTCTCCAGGAATCTGTCGCGCTCCTCTCATCCAGCAGACGGACATTGTCACCGACTAAACATAACGAGATGTCATCTCTCATCGGTACTGATGCAGCATCCGAGATCCAGTTGTTTTGATCTCTGAGATCCAGAGAAGAGAAAGAGAGACACGAAGCCTTCTCACACATCAGAAGCCGACGATCAGGTTTGCAATTAAAATATAAAAAATAAATACATATCTATTTACTCTTTTTTATTATTATTTTTTAGAATCCGGAACGAGGAAATACGCAGAAGAACTCAAGTAGTGGATGCTACCCAACGAATAGGCACACTCAAGTGGCAATGGGCAGGACATATCTGTCGAAGAGACGACGGTCGATGGGGAAGAAAAGTATTGGAATGGCGCCCAAGAACTGGCAAACGAAGCATTGGCCGACCCCCTACAAGATGGACTGACGATATAACAAGAATAGCGGGAGTGACCTGGATGCGGAAGGCGGAGGATCGAAGAGGATGGAGACTCATGCGGGAGGCCTACGTTCAACAGTGGACGGACACAGGCTGATGATGATGATGATGATTATTATTATTTTATAATTATATTAAGATAAGTGCTTTTGTAATAGTAGTTTATTTTAACCCTTTCGTTACGGCTCGGTAGAATACAGATTAGAGTACTGAAAGTAGCAAAACGATATATCACGACTGCCTATGTCAACGGTAGGGGATCTTAGGCGGCATATATTGACAACCTATGCGAAAGGGTTAAGATAAAATATTTTTCACGATTGAAAATACTGTAAAAATAAAGTTACAAATCACAAAATTAAAATTAAAAAATAATTAATTTTATTAAAATCAACTCTTGCTTTAAGCAATTAAATGATTTTCTAACCAAACATTAAATGAAATGTGTGGGTTTATTTCTGCAGGTTATGGCACGATAACATCTTGTTTTGAATGCGTTTTGCACTAAAAAATACATGCAAATGACTTTAAAAGTAATTGTTTGTCAAAAACGATGAATTTCCGTCCGTCAGGTTAGCCAAGCTTTGACGAACATAAATTGGCGAGTCACGTATGAGATGTGGCCGAAATAAAATTAACGTTATATTGTTGTCTGACCGGCGAATTCTTGATGGCGTAGTCGATAACTCACACACAAAACGACGGAGAAAAATAGTAACAATTTAATTATTAACGATGTGCGAAACAATACAAAATTGTAAAAAACGCATTGTTTTTATTCAAATTGAGTTTTTTGCAGTCTGCAAGTTTTACATGAGCAATTTAAGACTGTAATTGTATAGATACACAATTACAAAGCCATAACCTAACATTTACATACATAAATATATGGAAAACTTCTACTTTATTTCAATATGAATCATGTTGTCTAGCATCCAGCATTCTAACCTTAAAAAAATACTATTTAACTTAGAATTACTGCGGAAGTGTTGATTTCCATTAAAACGAGCCAAACAGCCAATAAATGTTTATAGGAGAAAAAAGCATTCTGCAGCTTTAAGTTAAATTTTAATTTCTTATTAATCGTGTATAAAACACAATTTTCATTGTTGTATGATATTTATATATCTCAGCATAATAAAGGAAGATATCCAACCTAGTAAGAACCATCTCAGAGAGGCGAGC
This sequence comes from Glossosoma conforme, assembly GCA_022606575.1. NCBI lineage: Eukaryota > Metazoa > Arthropoda > Insecta > Trichoptera > Glossosomatidae > Glossosoma > Glossosoma conforme. Next base: position 3,452,180 of record JAGTXR010000107.1, on the reverse strand, counting down.
CCAATGGATCGATCGCATCATGCGCCACGGTCTTCTTTACGACATTGTTGAAGGTAGATGGTTGAGGGTAGAAACTTCAGAGGGCGCCCTAGACGGGAGTAATTGCAGCAAGTGCTCGAGATCATGAGTTGCAGCTCTTATGCTGAGGTAAAGAGGGTTCGGAAAAGGTCGAGAAGAGTTGAGATTGAGATGCAAGATTTTGTTGCTTCAAACCAATCCACCGGATTGATACTACGAAAAAGATGATATTTATAGAACGCATTTAGAGTCATTATTAACTGCGTATTAACAACTACATAACTATATTCCCATATGTTTAAACATAGACCACGTTGATCACTGTCAATCAGATAATTAAAGACTTCGGCGTCGCACACAATGAGGACTTTATTAGATCTCTGCTTACAAACACGTTGTCAACTATTTTCAACGCAATCCACGTAAAAAACATATCTTAAAAATAATATGTATTTAATGAAGTTTTCTATCATCGGAAGTGTATCAAAAGCATTTAAACGTAACAACAACATGGTTAAATGAATAAATCTAAGTAAATTGATTAATTGCTAGCGTTAACTGTTAAGAATGATAGATTAATGGTTGTGCATTAAATAGTTGCGTGCAGTTTGCTATCAAGTGTTATGGAAACATCTGTAAGTACGACTAGTTTACTTGGAATCACGACTCGCCTGCGGGTCCTGGCAACTAAAAGGAGATACAAGCATTCGTACTCGGCCGAGTGGCACCTTCCCCTAGTTAATTATCAGGCGCCCTCTCAGGCAAGTTCCCACGCGCGAGTATTGCTCATTATTATTGCCTTATTAAATGCACCACCGAACCACTAATTAAAGAAAAGCTCGACCCTCGAGTGCGCATACCTCATAACATAAAATGCAATTAAATAATTAATGAATAAAATAAACTTTTTTCTCATTTCCGTTACACGTCTGAAAAATGTGTGGAATATATGGAGGTCCCTTAACAGTCTTCAGAGCGGAGTATGGAAGACGAGGATACAAATGAAAGCATGGCAGTTTTACAGCGGACCGACTGAATGTGACTGCGGCGTGGAGCAAACCCTGTCACACCTTCCGAAGTGTGTTCTGTGTCCGAGTAGCTGCACCCAGGAAGACCTGATGATGGCCGGGAGTAACGCCATCGACGTCGCCCACTTATGGGCAGACAAGATCTGAGCCTGTTGTTTCCGACACGATTATATATATCTGAAAATATTTCAGCTACAAATTTCCAACACAAGGTTCTGTCAGCTGCAATACGTGCATTGTCACAAGTCATCTCTACATCAAGAAAACCAGAGTATAAATATGTATGATGAATATACACGGTACACGATGGTTTCAAGGGTAAGTTGAGTATGTTCTAGTATCGGAAGTATATTTGGACGTTTATTAATCAGCATTATTTCAAGAAAATCGTTGGCACGCCATCAATTATATAAATGGCAATGTATTAATTTTGGCGATGGGCTGTCACTATGCGTATGGTGCCAGTCTGAGTCTGCCCGGGGTATAAGTTGCATCTTTGTTTGTGGCACCGGGCACAATATGGGCTTCTTAAAAAGTTCTTTATGTTGCCCATCTGCTCATAATCCCTCGACCACGCGTTCTGATTACTATCACTGGCACAGAGTGGTCTTTTATACAGAATAAGAATAAATTTGTCCATGAAATATCGATAACAAAAAAAAGCATCCCTCACTATTTAACTAAATAAATTATATGTACTGGAATCAGGACTTATATAAAAGCTATAGTACTTACAATCATTACAAGATAGTAGTTTTTTGAAGAGAAAAAATGCGTTAAACATAGCGATTTTAATAAATATAAAATGATACATTTTGAAAAGAAGACAATCATTATATATTTAAATAAACATTATTTATTGAATTAATTTTCACCCAAAATAAAAAAAAGACATGAAAATATTATTTTTTGAAATAAACATTATTTAAATTCCTTATTTACCCAAAAAAACATTTTTACCCCATTTAGGGTTTTATAAAATAGCAAAGACCGCTGTTCTAATGGATCATGCTATTTTTTCCCTCATTTACTTTCGAGGCTAAGAAAATTAAGTCCATCATCAAATATGATTTTCACGTTTTTCATATTAGACAACTCGATTAGATATAAAAGGCTTTCTAAAAGATAAAAATTAATTACGCATTTTTTATTTTCTTACAATATACTTTGAAATAAAGCACTTCACCAAATCGAGGGTTAAAACAAAACATTGCACAAAAAACTACACGTACAAGTAAAATGCTGTAAACCCAACGTCTTAAAATGTTTTACCAATTAATGTATTAAAGAAGGTTATTTAAAAACATGTTCTGTAATCCGCCATCATTATTGTGCAAAGGATGATTGTCGTGGGCGTCCGCGTCCACGAATTTCCGTTTTTCACAAAATTATCACAAAATAAATCCAGATTCCGCTTTAAATTCAGTTATTTGACGATTATAATAATACGTTATTTATATTTATGGCCCCCATTAAGCGCAATTAAGTGTAATTATTAAACTGAATTAATTAACGTGCGGGGGCCCATTTTATTTTTCATACATAGTGAGAACATCTTTATTATTTATTATTTTCGTGGGATATTTCATTTTTATGGAAAAAGCGAGCGAGATTTTGTTCCGACGCAATTATTTGGGTAATTAAAATCAGTTAATGTGTTAACATGTTTTTGTGTATTGCTTTACGCCGTGTTTAAATATTTAATTTATTTGAAGATTTATAGTTAGAATGGGAACAATATGTGTCGGAATGTGGCGCGGTTGGGAAAACATCTCAATTTAATATTTAAAAAAACTTAATTTAATTTTTTTTGCTCGTAGATCACAGGCTCTCAACCGATCGCGATACAAAATAAATAATTGGATATCGGTTTTTAGCCTCCTAGTAATATATGCTGTTTAATAGTGAATAACTTATTCAGAAAATGTGATAAATTTTGTAACATGTTTAGAATGAACCAAAGAAATTGAAATATACCCAGTCGAAAGTCTACAAAGGAATACCTTAAATATAAAGTTTCATGAATTTTTGAATGCAAAACATGGTTTTTAATGATCTCTCAAAATACAACATATTATGCAAAATCAATTGGTTGTAATTAACGATTTCAGGTATCCTCGATCTTAGGCAAAGACAGTTGAAGTACCAGTACGTACTCGCAGTTAGGTATACTGTTGAAACAAAAAACAACCATTATTTTGCAGGAATATGGTCTTTATTTATGTTTTATTTTTTTTTACAAAACATTATTTTTTCTAACGTCTAAGCTGTGTATTTGACGACAGATACTTGAGAAAAATATTTTTTTCTTTAGGTAAATGGTTTAGGAGCTAGATAATGATAAATTAAAATGGAATGACGTTTATGTGTAATTGCCAAAATTTTTCACAAATATAACAAATTTAATTAAAAAATAAAATATAAATATATACTCTTTTTCTTCTAGGGGTGCTTTCTTTCCATTCGCTAGAGTCACGGAGGAAAATTGCTGCACTCAAACATTCATTCCTTCTTCTTCGCGGTTCAATTTACAACCCTGGGATTCTTGAATGTTTTAACTTCTATGTTCCAGATAGGTAAACACCCGTGCTCGTAGCCATCCATTGTTTTTGATCCCAGTCGATGCTTGTGGAGCTTCAAGCACTCAATTTGGTACAACGGCAATGTCGCTCCCAAATGGCCTACTAGCACACCTCGATCCTTTTCCTCTTTTGTCGATGGTATTGTTCTACTTGATCTCTGTGATCTTTGACACGTGTCATCTTCTTATTCTTTTGTGTTATTTTTATTTTTTATTTTTTCTCTATTTATTGTATATTTATGTTTACTCTGTTTCTAAATATTTGTAAAAATTGGAATTTCGATTCTGTATATAAATAAATAAATAAATAAATAAAAACATGAAATGCATCTATACGACTAAAAAAAAACACTCACAATAATAAAATATTTTGTTTTTATACAATAGAATAATCTAAATAAATAAAACTCTATTTAAACCGTTTGTGAACATTTATTTAAACCGTTTGTGAACATCACAGTCCACAAGTATATTCCACAGATTCGTTTTATTCACTGTGGACTTTAAAGCGCATAATATCAGCTATTGCCTATTATTTATACGATATCATAATGCGGGGTCGCTTTGTTTCTCTAATTAGGCAAGGACTTGTTAATATCTGCGCTGAAAGGGAGTCAGTTAATTAGCCCGACTCGGCCCAGTCCCCTCGCCTCGGCGCCCACTCGGCCCAGTCGGCTCTTTAGCTGGAGCTCATTAAAAATTATGCCAACAAAACAAATCAAATGATGAGGCTACCCCGCCGCCATTTAAAGCGTGCCGCAACTTACTATAGAGATTCCGCTGCATGCTCAACTGTTCAAATACACACAGTATAATAGTATTTTTTTAATGATAACAATGATAATATATATTTTTTCTTTAAACAACCGATGCACATACATGACTGGTTGTAATGTCCGCGTAGGACTTGCAAGAAGTTGTTTCTAATACATTCAATCTAAAGTTCGGTTCGAGACCCGAGTGGTACTTACTAAATAAATAGACTGTCGGTAACTAATAATATAAAAAGTTTGTGAATAAATGTTGACTGATAGAATAATAAAAATAATAATATACATACTCTGAATATATACCTGTACTAGAGAGACATCTATCGTTATACGATGGTAACATTGGTATAAATACATCAACTTTCGCGTATCTGCTCAGGCAGAGAATAGTCGTGTGGACTGCGCGGTGTTGTAGAATAAAGCAAAGGTTGCAAGGCTCGTGGTTCGAATCCCGCGTCTGCCAATTTTTTTTTTCTTAATGAATTGATGCGTATAAAATTTAATAATTTTTCTCTCATCAATGAATCAAAGAAAAATAAACGTCAGAGACGTGGAATCGAACCATGGATCAGTTCTTTTGATAATATAAGATGGTATTTGCATTGATTTATTTATTTCTATTAAATGTGTAATATTTGTATTGGCTCGGAAGGGGATATTAAGAAAAATATTTTGTCACTGAGGAAATTTGAAAGATATTTTCGTTGTTATTTATTTGTATGACATTAATTTTGAGAACCATTTAAGATATTCAATAAATTATTTAGCTTATTTTAACGTTGGACACCGTTTATCACAGAAACGAAGACCGCAGTTTTGTAGTCAATGTGCCATAGTCAGTCTTTCAGAACTATCTTAAGAATATGTTTACAGATGAAGGACTGACGAAGATCTCGTTGAGTGCAAAACTGCAGTCTTCACCGCTGTGATCAGCTACAAGATTTATTTAACATATTTTTGAATTTTTTATTATACTGTAGCCTCGAGTATAGTTTTAACTTTTGTTAATGCTTAACATTTTCTAACGCCTTAGCTTGACATTAAAAATTATCTGACAACGAAAGTTTTTCAAACAAAGCAAATTTCCCTACACTTTTAGACTCTATCTTTTTTCAGTTTATGCACTTGCATATACTGAAACTAAAGCTTAGACATTACGTTTTTCAGTTAAAAAAAGGCACAATTAGAGATGAATACGAGTGTAAACATGCAAAAATTAACATTATTAAATTTGCTTAAAAAAGTTTTTTCTTAGTCAACGATAAATTTAAGATCAAGAGATTTTTATAAAATAAGACAATCATTATAGGACCATATTAAAGGTACGTAGTGGATAATCTTTATCATTATAGGATACAAAGGTTTATTTTTACCACGTTTAATTTTCATTGTCGTGAGTAGGTTATTTTCAACGAATAATTACGTTATTAATTTTCATCATCATCATCAGCCTGTATCCGTCCACTGTTGAACGTAAGCCTCCCGCATGAGTCTCCATCCTCTTCGATCCTCCGCCTTCCGCATTCAGGTCACTCCCGCTATTCTTCTTATGTCGTCAGTCCAAGTGGCAATGGGCAGGACATATCTGTCGAAGAGACGACGGTCGATGGGGAAGAAAAGTATTGGAATGGGGCCCAAGAACTGGCAAACGAAGCATTGGCCGACCCTCTGCAAGATGGACTGACGACATAAGAATTACGTTTATAATCTGCTTTTCGTTTAATGTAAAAAAATATTTAGAAAATAATACGTATCCTTACATTAAATTAGGTCCAAACTATACAATTAACGGTACCAATAATTAAAATAATGCTTATTATACTTGGTAATAGTTTTAATAATTTTATATTTTAAATGACGCTCCCCCTCTCACCGGTGATATAAAGGGACAATAATGGTGATGAAACAGTTATGGCACCACTGGCCATTGCCTTTAATATCCTTTAATGCCGTTAGGTAAACAACAATGGTCTTTAGCTGAGCTCCCAAAGCTGATTGACCGCTCTAACTTTTTGCCTCGCCGCCTGCAAAAAGGAGTTAGTTGTTGGTCGCCGAGGACCAAAGGATCAAACCTGACCACGCTACGTTACTCGGGACCTACTCACTTACTTCTAATACGTGGACCGGATTGTGACATCCCCTGATATATTCCACAAATCATTGCTGTAATTTATTTCAGGTTTCAGCACTTTTCGCCACTTATCAGCGCCTCCTTACAGAAACATTACTGTATGTATCATTGTGTAAGGAATTCTAAGACAGCTTTAACTCCGTAACTTTAATTGAAAAGGAGGTGTGGTTTATGCTCTCTTGCATCACTTAGACAATAATATTGTCTAATTCTTCTATATTCTTCCTAACATGATATCATAAATTGCTACCACAAAGCTCCATCAGCAGTCTTAAATTTGTTTCATTTAAAATCATCCCAACACTCAAATATCCATCGTGTAACTTTCATAAATAGTTCCTGATGGCTCTCTTGTACTACAAGAATTCAAACATATGTAGAAATATTTTGATATTACAGGTGCCAGTAGTATCCGAGGCATATTTAGTCGTTGTTGGTCAGCTTTTTTAATGAGATCTTCCAATGTCTAGACAATTTATACGTATGGTCCAGTCCAATAATATATTCGTTAAAATAACCTACTTACGACAATGAAAATTAAACGTAGTAAAATTAAACCTCGTTAATTTCTGTTCATTTCAACGCAAAGTTATTAGTAAAAGTACTTGAAATCGTCAAGTATGTCTATTGTGTGAATGATTTAATATTTTGAAAAAAAAATTACATAGAGAATAGTTACCAAGAGGCATTGTGAAATGATTTTTTCAGCATGAAAATTCAATGATTCGTAAATGATCATCGTTTTGATTTATTATTTTTGTAAAATAATAACGCTTCATACAAAATGGTTGTAATACTGTAATTGTAGAAGCAGAAATGTATGAATTAATTGCAAAGTGTGTGAGCTACGAAATTAAGGATATATTTTTATTTTTGTAAATTTGTATGAAATTTGTAAACATTCCTGATGCGACCCTGTTCAAGAAAGTTGAATGTGAAACCAGTAGCCACCATAGTGGACTAAGGAGCGCTTAGGTGGCCCAAAACTGGACCGCGGACCGCAACTCCCAAAAACATAAATACTATTACCGCCTGCGGTCCTCGCGGAAAACGTGAAACATCAAAATTATGTTTCAGTAAAACCTGCAAAGTTGATATAAAAATAAAACCTGTAAATATTACAATTTATTTTCGTATTATATGTAAAAAAACATCATCATTATGATCAGCTTGTATCCATCCACTGTTGGATGTACGCCTCCCGCATAAGTCTGCATCCTTTTCGATCCTTCCGCATTCAGGCCACTCCCGCTATTCTTATTATGCCGTCAGTCCATCTTGTAGGGGGTCGGCTAACGATTCGTTTCTCAGTTCTTGGACGTCACTACAATACTATTTTTCCCCATCGACCGTCGTCTCTTCGACAGATATGTCCTGCCTATTGCCACTTGAGTGTACCCATACGTTGGGTAGCCTCCACTACTTGCGTTCTGCTGAGGATATCCTCGTTTCGGATTCTATCTTTTAGCGATACTTCAAGCATGGATCTCTCCTTAGCACGCTGGGTAACCTTTATTTTATGAGTAAGACTTGCTATTAGATTCCACGTCTCTGCAGGCCAAAAATTAACACAAGAAATATGCTTTGGTTAAACGTCTTAGTTTTAAGACATTGCGGAATTTTCGCTCTTCAGATGTATACGCTGTCGATTTCTTTTGAGAAGTCAGTTTGTCTTAGTTGTATTACTTTGCCAGATAGGTTTATTCATTTACAAACTCTATTCGTGTTCCTCCAATGAAAAATTCATAATGAGAAGTTATTCACTGTTGAATTTCAGCATAAAGAGAAGTATTTAATCGCTTTTGTGTAACCATAGTGATATAAAATTAGTAATTTTAGTAGAAAAATTTAAATAATTAACATCAAACTTCAGTTATTCCATGTACCATGTATTTTTTTATATAAACTCACTATTTACTTGGTGTATTTAATTGCATGAAGATAATTAGACAAATATTTTTCGAACACCGTTTTTGAGGGCATCTGCATGTTGTAATACAATTTTCTCATCATAACTACTGAAACTGATTTCCTATGTATAGAAAGCGACCGATCGCGGAAGTATATCAACTATATTAGTTTTCATGTGTTTTCTTTCACCTGGCGCGGTAACAGTATCCATCGGCGATGGTCCTACAGCACGTCTGCTGATTAGCGAGCTCTTTAGGCTGCTTTGTATTCCCTCCGGGCCGATTAAAAATGAGGCAGAGTTGGCGGGGACCTTTTTGCCCACACCCCTGACGAGTGTTGTGAAGACTGCACCCAGAGCTACTACCAATGCAAGTGGCATTAGGAAGAACATTTTATCACTTGTCTATAACTCGAGAGTAGGCCACTTGCTTAGAGGTATAGTACACTGAAATCTGTCTAAGTATTATCAAGCATTTAGTTGTTAAACGGGCGCTGTGACTAGAGTGGACAGCGTTCGAAATGAGCATATTCGGGGTTCATTTCGGGTGGCCCCCATACCTGAAAAGATAAGGGAAAACCGCCTAAGATGGTATGGGCATGTGACGCGGAGAGATGAGGACCATATGGTAAAGAGAGCCCTCAACATACCCACGCTAAGAAGACCTGGAAGACCACAGGCAACCTGGACTGCAACTGTAAGCAAGGATCTGAAAACCCTGGGTTTGACCGAGAATGCAACGCAGGACAGACAGACATGGCGAATGTCCACAAGGAGAGCTGACCCAGATGATGGGAAATGGCTAGGATAAAGAAGAGTTGTTAAACTTCGTCACTTCAGTGAAACTTTAACACAAAATCGCATAATGCGCCCTCGCTTTCCGATAGAAGTTAATTAGATCCGTCACAAATTGCAGCCATAAAGTTCATACATATATTTTTTTGACAAAAATATACAAAGAAACATAAATCAAAGAGGTTTATTAGTATTTAGTACAAGTAGTTTATACTATTAGTATACATTCCACAATTCAAATTTTTATACACGTTTCGGCTTCCTCGAAAAGCTGTTCTCAAGTGTGAAAATTAAATTTATTAATACTCAAGAAAACAGCCATTTCCATATAACAGACATTCAACAGAAATACCTAGAAATTTGATATTTAGGTTAATACGTAATAATAAGAATTTTCAAGGTTTCAAAAGTTTATGCCAAGTAATTTTCAGTGATTCTAGAGTAGTATTTTAACTTTCATATTATCCCGGACACAGTAGTGTCTGGGATACTAAATTAATTATATTTAATAAAATATAATTAATTTAGTTAAATAACCGATGTACAGTGATTAAAGAAGTAGGACAGTATATGTGTGGAGATAGCTATAGAATTTTAATCACGTTTTGTTCCAAAAAAATCTGTTATTTGGCGCTTCGATGTTTAACTAAGGGAGTGCACATGATCTAAGAAACCATGGTGGCATTTCTATAAATGACAATCATCCAACGTGATCCATATTAAAATTATGGGATATAATAAATATTGACATTTAAAATCAAGTCTAAAATATATTTAAAGTAAATTTTCACAAGTAAGAAGAGTATTTGTATCGAAACATACAGTGAGTGAGAGAGATACACGCATCAGTGGCGAATAATTGTACTTTTCGTAAGTCATCGTCTGGACAGTCAGCGCAGTCCTTCAATCCCTAGCGATGGCGCGGATTGAATCCCCAAGTTTAAACAGCCTAAACTCATTGCAGTTTTTGGCTGGAACCTCATTAGTTCACCATTAAAAGAAACAGTCTCTCCTCCAGATCGATGATGAAATGGTCTTAAGTTCTAAATTTTTTTAGAAGCTGCAGCTTCCAAGATTTATTTCGAACAGAGACTTTTGGGACAATAGCGATCTTACCGGTAAAAAAACCGACCCTAAAGTACCAATTAAATCTATAAGAATTTTTATTGTAGACATTTCCAGAAATATCAATTATTGATTAATATTTTGCCAGGTCTTAATACAAATTTAATTTTATAACCATCTAGCATTTGAATTGCTTAAGAGTTTAATGTTAAAGGAAACGAAATACAGATGACAAACCTGCATATTCTATTTTTAACAATTATCTTCATTTAAATCTTTTCTTCAGAAAATGTTAGCACTCCATTCGACCGTATGGTTTACTTAAAGGTGCATCTAAACCTAACGAGCATTCGCACATTCTATTCCAGTCAGTGCCGGTTTTAGGGGGTGGCGAAGTGGGTCGGTGCCCCGGGGGGTCGAATAAGCAAGGGGCGCCGAGGGCAAAATGTCTTTCTTATATTGTTTTAAATATAAACAATATGGGGCGCTAGAAAAAATGCCCTAGGGCGCCGCAGGGTCTAAAGCCGGTACTGATGCCAGTAAATATGTATTCTAACGTTTCACTATCTACATTCGTTTCAAATTTCATGCGAATTTTATGAAAATTCGTTCATATTACACCTGCAGTCTTGATCGAGCTCTAGTTATATGTTCCATCACTCTAACAGAAATCTCAGACGTTTAGAAATGAATCAACTGAATTAAATTTGTAATTGTAGAACTCACAAAAAGCTCCGTTTGGTACTAAGCTTTCAGCGTGCTCACACAGTCGTCGACGTAAGCGTAATCACATTATTAATTATTACGGCGAATAAGAGTGTATTCGCACAATAAAGCTGCGCGGCACATACCTGTACTCGTACTTGTCGTAATACTTTATAGATGGCGCGCGCCGGCATCATTGTTGGCATTACCTGTTCTAATTACCGACAACACAATCGCCCCATTGTCCCGCCAGGTAGCGCGCCAGCTCGGCATTAACAATGTTAACGAAAATGCTTACAAAATGGCGGTAATGCCGAACAAAGACCATCTAAACTGGGAACACCACGACGCACTTCTTTATCGGCACACTGTCAATAAATTCTTAAATATTTTATCGTCTGATATTTTGTGCATAAACAAATTTTTAAATATAAAAGCACAAACGCTTACTGATTGTCATGGAAATGGAATGTTGTCGTTAATGAAAATTTCAAAATAACCATAAACAAACAATATTAATATGATAGGTATTATCGATTTACAGTATCTAGGAATAGAAACAAATAAAATAATTGAAAGCAAATAAAGTCAAATTAAATAAAACTATTTATAAATTAATTCAATAAACATAAAATAAAAGATAATACAAAAATGAAATGAAAAAAACAAATATTATTTGAATATTTTTTCTTTCTCAAAAAAACTTTCCAAAACATGTTGTATGTGAATAAAAAAAATTAAAACCTAAAGTAAAAATAATAAGCTTTGAATGGGCGAGTTTTTATGTTGATTATAGATTTTCAATCTTCATAGAGACGCTTTCGAAGCACTTCCACAACAACAAAAAAAAACTTGTAGATCACGGGTCGTCAACCTGGTTCGTATCGCCCACTAATGGGCGATACGGGCTTCTGTGGTGGGCGGTGGGTGATTTTCGTAGATTTTCAAATCTTTTATATTCCTTCTTGATTTTTTTCCAACCATATACTGAATTGAAATATAGCAAGGGTGGTGGGCGGTAGGGAAATTTTACCATGAAAAATAAGCAAAAGTGGGCGCTAGGCATAAAAAGGTTGACGACCCCTGTTCTACATCATAAAAGTATTGGATTTAGGTGCAATTGCTCATGTATTGAAGAAATGGGAGTCACGCCAATGCAATAACATTTTTTTTATTTCATTATTGTCCTGCAGTGCAGGACGATATTTTAATAGTATGCTGTGTATAATGTTTGAAAAGAAGTAAGATTTTTTATATTTTCTGTAATAAATAAATGGTCACCCTAATCTAAACCCGAAACCGGTCCGCGCTTGTGATGAATGGGACTCACCCGCGCGCCATCCAATTAAGGAGATTTTCTACGAATCAATCAAAAGAGTGTCTACACTAATTAATTATATCTAATATCTAAATAATTATTGTACCTCCGCTTTCTGCTCGGGCCAGGGTCTCTTCAAACGCTTCTGATTGGTCGAAAGGCAAACCGGAAGGCGGGGTGGGAGACCGTCATTAAATTTTTAATGAACCTTTTGATTCCAATTTAAATGGTGTTAATTTGGCGAATCTGAAAATAAACGTTGTTTTAAATAAAAAGTTTTTTAATGACACGTCAGCGGTGGTGAAGACCTTTTTGGAATTTTTAATTAATTTAAAAAATCGCGAACATTACTTTTACACACTCGGCAATAATAAAGCTCGTAAAACGCTTGCCGCGATTTAAGAGTAAATTAATTAAAATGTCAAAAATAAATAATTTTACAACGTTAATCATTACTGAGTTATATGAAAGAGCAATAAAATAACTTTTAAGTAATTTGAAAAAGTAAAAAAAAAACTTGTGAATAAATGTTGACTGATTGAATAATAAAAAATAATAATATACATAGACACATCTATCGTTATACGACGGTAACAATGGTATAAATACATCATCTTTCGCGTATCTATTCAGGCAGAGAAATAGTCGAGTGGACTGCGTGGTGTTTAGAACGGAGCAAACGTTGCAATGCTCGTGGTTCGAATCCCACGTCTGCAGATATTTTTTCTGAATGAATCGATGCGTATAAAATTTGATGTATAATTTTATGTGTATATTTAACTACTTATAATATTGAAATATAGTCAACGATCTATAAAAAAATATTAGAGTGTTGAAAAAATATTCTAATAAAAATTTAAATCCATGTTACTTTTAAGCTTATACGACTATGTAGGTGGTTATTCATTTAATTACTTAATACAAATTATTAAACCTACTTAGAAGATAAATACCGCATTCTATAATATTGAGAAATACTGAATTTCGTATACATATATTAAATTTAATGTCACCAATGGAAACTGTCGCAACATCCGTAATTGCTCACTTTTTAATTGGTTAAGTATCCATATTATATGGCGTATCAATTTCCTCCTAATTAGACGGCGTTTTCAATAAGAAATGTATATCTGTAAATCCAGGCAGTTCCCGCTAAACTACCGCCAGTGTTTGTTAATTGGATACATTATATATTAGTCCAATAAACGTTTCAATTAATTCACATCTCCCAGCTAAGTCCCAACTTCTAACGCACCCACCTTCCGTGTACCTATTTAACCTCGCACTGCACGATATCCTCTTGACAAAAATAATATATATATTCCACTTAACTAATCCATTTCATACCATATTCATCATCATCAACTCCATTTTCGTGTTGGAGCATATATAGTCATCCAGTGCCGGTTTAAGGGGATGGCGCAGTGGGTCGGTGCCCCAGGGCGCTGAATAAACTAGGGGCCCCGAGGGCAGCCAATATTTTTTATATATCTTTAAATATAAGCAGTATGGGGCTCTAGAAAAGAAGAAAAATGTCCAAGGCGCCGCAGGGTCTACAGCTGGTTATGTATTCATCACAAATTCACGCCATGAAGTTCTGTCTTCGACTAATTCCAAGCTTTGCTTCCGAAACTCTGCCAAGTACATTTAACATGCATAGTTCCCGCAGATCTAATAATTCGGGGCTGAACAAAATTAAGTTTTATTTTATGCTCTATTGCGGCATTCGAAAAACATGTCCCATCCAGGTTCACCTTTGTATGTAAGATTGCCGAGTACGCTTCTTGTCTAGTCATTCCTCGCGAATTTAAGCCCTCTTATCTTTAATATTATAAACGAGCACTTGTTATAAAAACACACAATGCGGCTGCATTGACTTTTAGTGAGATGGCAGAATTTGCAGCCGTATAAAAGTATGAAAGCAATACAGGTGATATGTATAGGTGGTGTTTTGAGTGTACTATAAACTGCGAATCCTAAATATTTTGCATGAATAAATTACAGTGTTTCATACCAGACCTGCATACTACTTATTAAAAAGAAATGTGATTATCCATAGCCACGTCCTAGCTATATCATATATGGTCACAGCAAAATGGCGCCTTTAGTTCTGTCAGCTTCATAACTCTTGATTCGTCTTCAGTTTTCTCCATACAAGATTGCATCCTAAGTATGTATGTATACTCGTACTTCTAAGACGATTAGATTTAAGAAGCTTTCAAGGAGTCCTGAAGGTAGAAAATTCCCTGGGATTTTACCTTTTAAAGGGAGGCGAAATAAGGACATTACATGTCCTCAAACTAAACTGAGCAAAAAACAAATCCACAGATCTAAAATAAGGAGACGATGGATAATAAATTGTGTAGCAATCAACAGTGTGGGGTTAATCCATTCGCATCGGTTGTCGGCATATGCCGTCAAAGATTCCCCGACCGTTGACATCGGTTGACGTGATATATCGTTTTGCTACTTTCAGTACTCATTGTGACAACTACGGTAGGAAATTGGAAGTGCAGTCATTCCATTTATCAACCTACGTGTATTCTTTACAGGAATCTGTAAATCATGTAAATAAATACCGTTAGGTTTCGTCACAGGAGCGATTTTTCTGTAAGCCACATGTGTCAATGCCACCACATGTATGGAGTTACTTAATGAACGTTTGTTAAATATAATAGTTTTTTATGCATCATCTGATAGCTAAAGGATAGAAGAACTAATGTGATGTATGAAAATTGGTCAGATAAGTACATTTATGCTTAAAATACTAGTTTTAAGCAAAAAAAAATGATTTGATAAATTCACGCCGTATTGACAGTATAATTTGTATTCCACCGAGCCGTAACGAAAGGGTTAAGCTGTTTGATTGCGTAGTCGCTTTCGATGGCTGAATAGTAACACATGTAACTTGTGAATAGTTCCGAAGCTGAAATATCCCACTACAAGAAACTAATCATATTAGACTTTGTACGCGTAATTAGTTGAATATAACAACTTCCACGTCAAACGCGAAACATTGACTGCTCTTAATGAACCTAATTTAATTCATAGTTCAATTGCGACAACCAAACGCAATACGTTGCACTTTGATAAAAAAAAAGTGCAGCAAAAAAATCACATTAATTCTCTCTCGCACTGAAATCAGAGCAATCCAGTTTTTCGCTTCGAATAAAATTATAGATAACCGCATTAGCGATATAGCATTATCTCGTTTAATTACTAGCGACATACGCCCCGGTAATTGCTAATTAAGAAATTCTCTAAATAATGTTTGCCATATATCTTTTAATGGACCGTTTAATGTTACTTTAAATACTTAATTGGGACACGAAACGAGGCATTGCCAGTTTACGATTCCGGACCGGTTCAGCGAAAATCGCTGATCTCCAGATATTTTTTTCGTGTGAAGGGATCCTCATCGGCGACATCTACTTCTCGTTCTCTTAATGCGTAGTCTTGGTAACTGGTATCCAAAAAATCGAAATGATCGAAACCATTTTAGACCTATCTATAAATGAAATAAATCACGAAATAAATGGCTCGAAAAAACATGTCTTGTACTCGTATATTACACGATTATTCTATATTTTAATTATAATAAATAATAGTATATTTTTTTATTTATTTGGTGAAAACGCATGCAGGAGAGCACACCCGGTCAAGACCAGTGTACTCTATGAAGCTCAGCCAGGGAGGCTGGACGCTGCATGCGGGAAACGTGTGTTTTATATGTTTCTTGAAGCGATCCAGATTGTAGGAAGGAGGAAATACAGACGCTGGAAGAGCATTCCATAGCTTACCGGTGGCATTAAGGAAGGAGCTTTGGAAACTGCCAGCTCTTGGTTGACCTATATTAACCGTTTATGGATGTTCGGCAAGTGTAAGACGAGTTTGTCGGTTGTGCGTGGGTGCAGGAGGAATTAGTTACTTAAATTCCGAAGAACAGCGACCGTGGTAATAACGGTAGAAAAGACTAAGAGAGCCAATCTTACGCCTTAAAATTTCATGTTGTCTAAAGTAATTTTCAACCATTTGGCGGTTTTTAGTTATTTTGTAATTTTTTATACATTCTATTCCGAATTGTTCCGTGAATTTCGGCACATCGGATGGTACCTAAAAATGCGCACTGGCACAGAACCTACTTCAATAAGAATTCTTTATCGCGAGACGTTCTTTAAATTCCCTTTCCCTTATCTGAAATGTCAACAGCCATCATCGCTGACTCATCACAATAAGAAGAACATCCTCCAGTGTTTATTTGATGTCAATAATTAACGTGTTTTGTTCGCCGCAAGAGAATAGGCGGACTCAAAGAAAAAGGTCCCATCCTCCGACGCCTGGATCTCCCTATTTATTTTTTCTTCCTTTCTTGGTACCCCCTCCCCTTCCATCACCTCCCTACACAGGATACGACAAAACACTTGACGGAATGAAAAAATTGAAACGTCTCAGAGACTTCTTCGAGTCAATGGCAAGTTTACGCATTTTTTCGCGTTTAGACTGTGGCTAAAAAGATTTCGCAGACCTGCATTCAGATTTAAGTCATAAAAAATACAAAATAAAAATATATTTTAATAAATCTCTCATTTCAGAAATAGCCGTTATTTGAGACAACCGTATGCTCCAACAAGGTAGTTGATTTAAAATGATATTTTTTTAAGCAATGCTTACGTAATATGCCATGAATTGTGAAAAAAGTTCTGAAGGTTTATAGACGCATCCAATCAAAATGAACAATCTGATAAAAAAAATACAATTTCTCGAATCCAATTATATTTTTCATTATATATTTTCTTCTAAAATAAACCGGTTAGAATAAATCTTTAAAAATGTCATGGAAATTTTTCTCACCATTATATATACTTTTTTTATCGTGTCGGAAACAACAGGGAAAATCCTGTCAGCCCAGAAGTGGGCGACGTCGATGGCATTACTCCCGGCCATCGTCAGGTTTTCCTCGGTGCAGCTACTAGGACACAGCGCACATTCTAGAAGGTTTAACAGGGTCTGCTCCGCGCTGCAGTCACATTCAGTCGGTCCGCTGTAAAACTTCCAGGCTTTCATTTTGTCCTCGTCTTGCATACTCCGGTCCGTCAAGTCTGTTAAGGGATATATATTCCACCCCTGGTCGTGTTCAGGGGCTAAGTCCTCTTTCGGGGCAATCCAAGTATTATATATATATATATTGATATCCTCCTCTTCCATTTATGACATCGGTTTACTGGATGAAGGATGCAGGATCAGGTTTACAATATAAACACTTGTTTCACATATTATTTGTTTATTGTCACAAACGTCGCCCGCCACAGCGAACGCACAGGACGCGCGCACTGTGACGGGCGCGAGTCAAACTTCAACTGCCAGCCCACGGCGCGATCTCACATCTCCACGGTACCAACTGCCAATATGACAGTCCTACCAACCGGCAATAGGCCAACTGTCATAACAATTATTTTGGCGTATGCAAACACCGCTTAACATTCGATGTAGATGTCGCGCAAGCGAACCAAAATAATAGACAAAAGATCGCTTGTTGAGGCTTTACGGCATCGGCCTTAAGGAGCTATATCAAGCTGATATCAATATATATATATATATATATATATATATATATATATATAAATATACTTTTAACATTTATTTTGAAAACCCATGTCAAATACGAGTATTAAATGAATAAAAATATTTGTATTATTTTTATTTAAATATTTACAAGACGTCTGTGTTAATATTTGTGATAAAAAACTTGGTTTCAGTAAGTATACATAATAAAAAAAAAATGTATTTGTATGCAAACGCAGGCATCGGTACCCTTGTATGTATTCAATTCAATTTATTTTTATTTCCTTTATTAACATTACAAAATATTTATATTTTAATTCATTATTAAAGTAATTACAAGTGTGGCATTGTAAATGTATTGACATATTTAGTGTCAATGACCTCACACTCAGAGCTAGTGTCGGGATACTCACGCAAATAGTTGGACTTGCAACAACAAAAACCATGTCATAAGTATATCATGTTTGACACACAAAAAATATATACAGGTATATATATATTCGTAATTTGTCCTTTCGTACTCTATTGAACCAGGTCAGAAGTATCCAAATGAATATGATGACTGATGGTGATTGATGAACGACACAGATTAAGCGTATAATACCTGGTGCGGCCCTGCTGCCGGGAGATGTCTGTGCAGGGTGCAGGGGGGCCTCGAGTGATGGCCGGGTGGCCCTGCCCTGCTGCGGCCCACGCCGCGAGCCCCATATTAATGAGCCGCAGTCGACGTTAATGAATCAGGGCATCATTATCTGAGGGGCGCCGGAATCCCGGGCGACTTCTTATTCGGGAACGGGCCGGAGACAAAAACGCCAACGGCGGAACTCGGGCCGGGAAAACTTTTCTGGAACAAATGGGAATCCGCATTACCTAGTAGTGTAACAAAATCCTAGTATGATTAACTGAAACTCAATTAGATAAAAAAAAATACGTATATTTTCTCAATTAAGCACAGCAGTTGCAACTAATATATTTTATTTTATTTTAAATTTTAAAAAAATATATTAGGATTTTCTAACAAATTTACTATTATAGTATTTTCTTAAATATTTACGAGTAATAAATAACTTCTTAGGTTTTCACGGCCAGATTTGATATTGTCGCTTTTAGGTTTAGCCGTGTGTGGCGAATTATTTATTTCCAATATTTCGACCGCCATTGCAGGGATCTTCTTCAGAGTTGTTTTTCAACTTAGTCATCAACCCTGAAGAAGACCCCTGCAATGGCGGTCGAAATATTGGAATAAAGTAATTCGCCACACACGGCTAAATCCAAAAGCCATAATATCACTTACTAGTAATATAAATGCAATGGTATCTTTTTAGAAAACAAGTATTTTGGTTGTATGTATAGACACTCGGTTCTTATATTTTATTTATTTTAATTATATTTTATATTTTTAATAAGATTTTGAAATATGACTTATGTTGGCTGTTTTTTTTTTTTTTTATGTAAACACATACAGGAGAATACCGACAGATGGTGATAGTAATTTTTTGAAGTCTCATCTGTGGAATTCTATGACGCTTACCATGGTGTATATGGCTAAACGCTGCATGTGGAGTGTTGATCCGCCAACGTCATAGACTACAGCCCGAGATTCACGCATCATCCTTTATTATTACAGGAATCTACTATGAATGGGTGGTCTTCACGGGACGACTTTCATCTACCACCAATTTTAATTGATAGGCTATGACTGACATTTTACGGGTGATGGATCACAAATTCACACCAGCCGGGGTATTTTAGGGCTCAGAAATCGATTAAAAATCCATTTTTTTTTTTAATCTCCGTCGGGGATCGAACCCACGACCTTTGGCTTGCAAAGCAAACGCTTTACCATTGAGCTATGACCGCCGGCATGTTGGGTGTTATGAAATGGAAACCTAACCTAACCTTAACTATTATTAAATAACGTTCATTAATTAGTTTTGGCCAATTTATTATTTTTCTACTGCCAAATGTTTATAATTTACTTATTAGGTATTTTAATTTTATTATTAATAGGTATTTTTTTACTGACCGTTTGCTTAATAATTACTGCTCATTAATCTAATTAAATACTGACAAAAAAATGGTTGCTATAAAATAACATTATAAAAATCTTCTGACACAAAACAAGCGTCTATTGATTGTTTTATTTAAAAAAAAACATGTACAAATAACGTGTAATAATTTAGAATACTGTATTTTTATTTAAATAAATAATAATAGCTGTGTTCTAAATAAATTAATTTTAATATTATCTTTAGTTGTATTTTAAATTAAATCTTAATCCTTAAATAAATAAAAGATTACATATATTAAGATATTCCAAAGACATTGATTTTTCCATTTTTTTTCCGTTACCCCTCTGGCGAAGCCTCCGCAAAGTTTTCTTGGCCAAGTTGCCGGTCCCGCCATTGCTCGGTGTTGCCCGCCTTTAGATCATTATTTTAAATTTACCTAATGCGGAAAAGAAAACTCATTCATTTAAAGATGTCGTCGTGTTAGGAAAACGTGTAGAATCGACCATATAGTATACTATGTGAATTAATATAGTGTGTTCGCTTAAATATTTCGCCATATCATTGGACGCAATAACAATTATTATGGGTAAGACTTGCTGTTAGATAGCGGTCGCGAGCTCCAACTCTCAGTGTCAACTGCCGGCGCACTGACATCTCTGGCGCTGCCAATAGTCGCTCAGAAAAAGCGAATTCAAGATGACAGTCGTACCAACAGGATATGGGCCAACTGTCACAACAAATATTTTTGGCGTATGCCAAAACCCTTTAACATTATACAATCAATATTAATTAAAAAAAATACAATTAACATTAGATGTGCATGTCAGGCGAGCGAACAAAATAAGAGACAAAAGATCGTTTTTCGAGGCTTTTAAAGGAGTTATATCAAGCTGATATTAATATATATATATATGTATATACAAAAACTTTAGTTTTCCAAATACCGCCCATCCCAGTTGTATACGCCTGTCGACAGTTAAGTATGTGCCAAGTAATTCAATGTTATTCCAACCGCTTACAAGAAGTTGCTTTTCTAATTGCTTTTCAATTTTACTCGGCACGGGATCGATAGTATTTTTAAGATTGCGGTCAAAAGTATGCACTCGCATTGACTGCGCTCGCATAATGCGTTATTATTTTAAAGATTTCGATCATTAGTGTCAAGTTTCAATAATTTGACATTAGACATTCGCGCTCGCTCAGGGCCGGCTGCAGTGATTTAGGGCTGACGAGGCCGGCTAGCGAGGCGGCCGAATTAAGGACTAAGGGCACTAAGGGCCGGGACAATGGCGGTCCTAGCGACCGCGAGTTTTTGCTCGGCGGCAGCGCCCAATTTAATTGGCGGACTCAGTAACGTCTTCCTTTTTGGCGGCCCGAGGAATTCCGCGGCCCTGCCTGATTTATTCCACCACCGCTGCTTAAATTGGACGAAAAACGTCTGCTAGGACGAGAAGGACCGGCTTCACAAGCGCAAGGAGAGGCCATCATCTAATAATACAGCTCATCACCATAGATAGTAATGCTTTCCAGTGCAATTGAAAAAAAACACTCATTTTTTAATTCTAGTGAAGATTTTAACAATATTTTCTTTTAATTATTTATCTTAACCGTATGTGTGCATAAAAAAGAGACTTCATTTCCGAAGTGTGGTAACGGATTGTAAGAAAAAATGCAGTCCTTTTCATCATCAAAAGATTGTCTTAGCTCTTACGGTCTCATGATATATGAGTTTGTAAAAATTGCATAATCCATGTCAGAAATGCAACCGGTTATGGTCTTTACACGTTCCACGCCACGTAGGTCACCGTTGACCTACGCTGCTGTTAAAAAGTTCACCACGTATATTACCGGTGACCAATGTTTTTTATTCGGATAATCAGTCCCTGTACGCCAGCGGTTACATTTCAATAGAATTTTAACATTAATGTGACCTATATGGCGCCTCTGAGTCGATTGCATTAAAAACATTTTATTGGCGTTAAACGTGGTTCTGTGATTCTTCCTTGTAACATCTGGATCTCTTGAAGAAACCGATTAGCATACATGTGTAAGCTTCCCAACCCTCACACAACAAAAGTTTGATATTTGAAAAAAAAAAGTCATGAAATTTTACAAAGCAATAAAAGTATGAATCGCTTGGTCTATTTTAAAATTTCATTAAATGTAGGCATGTAAAGTTGTCAGGATTTTTATTAGATTCGCCTCCCGCATAAGTCTCCTTCCTCTTCAATCCTCCGTTTTCCGCATCCATGTTACTCCCTCTATTCTTCTGATGAAGCTTAGAATAAATAAAAGAAAAAGATTTTCCGATGATTCAAAATACCTCTGAAACATTCGGAACTCGCTAATGAACATATCTCTGGAAAGGGTTGCAATATGGGATGACCTCAACCTCGTCAGTGTCAACATTTCCAAAACCCAATCATGCACTTTCTCCACCAAGAAGACTGCAATGGATCGTGTATCTCTGAATGGTTGTTCTCTTTCAAAAGCAAGCTCCATCAACATCCTTGGAGTATCAATCACGAATAATGTCTAATATTACGAGTCAATTAAGTCTAAAGCCGGTCTCGCTTCCAAAAAACTAGGTGTATTATATAGATCACGTCGTATTTAAACGAAAAACAACTTCTTCTTTTACATAAAGGACTAGGAAAATCCTTGAATACGGCACTCACATTTGGATTGGAGCCCCAAAATAGCTTCTAAACTTGATTGACCCAGTTGAAAAAAGAAGAGCAATTTGTTTGACAAACCATGACACTCTTACGTCTAACCTGCAATCAATGGAACACAGGCGTAAGATTGGTTCACTTAGTCTTTTCTACGACCGACAAACTCGTCTTACACTTGACGAACATCCATACACGATTAATGTGTGTCGACCAAGAACTGGCAGCTTCCAAAGTTTCTTCCTTAATGCCACCGGTAAGCTTTGGAATGCTCTTAAAAAAAATCTGGATTTCTTCAAGAAGCAGATAAATATACACTTGCAATCACCCCAACCTACACACAAACACGAACACAACACACGTTTCCTGCATCCAGCGTCCAACCTCCTTGGCTGAACGTCATAGAGACTGTGCTCTCATGCATACGATTACATAAAAAAATACGATTCAAAAGGCATGATTTCAGTAGGAATTTTTGTTGCTTATATCCTTTCCTTACTGTTTTTACCAGGCGTCGGCACATGCTTGCTCAAAACGCCATAATTTGGGCAGCCGATAAAGTATATTTATTCATCATTAAATCGATTCAAATCACTCTCGTCATATCGTAATGTATGGCGGATGTGTCTCTAATAGGGAGCGGCCCATCCCTTTCATCTTCCCGACATCACATCATGGCAACGGAAGCTGTCAACTTTGTTATGAAATTCAACTTATAATTTAGTGCGGCTATATTTTTTAAGACCATATACATAAATATAATCAAATAATACCAACGTGACTTTTAATTTTTCGTTTCCCAGGACAAAATAATTTATCGTATTTAATGTTTCACATGTCTGTCGTAAAAAAAGTATTTCCTCGTACATATGAGTATTACAATATATAATCGTTTGCCATTTCTCATTTGATTAAAGAAACATATGTTGCAATTTAGATACAAATAAAGAATGGTTTTTAAAATCGAAATTTAAAAAACTTCTATTTATCTAAACTAGTTCAAAATAAATTAAATCATTTTCTAGTGTCAGTATTTATGTTTTGGTCATATACAGGAGGTATTTTCAGCATTGTTTGATGTCTAAGAAGTTTTTTTCTGAATATTTTTTATCTATCAGGATCATGCAATATATACACATAATTTGACATCATATTATAAATATTCTCATTAAAACAGCCATTTTTTTAATCTAATTTTAATTCATATCATCACTTTTTGATTGTTACTACTTGATCTATAACTTTTTGAGCTCTGTAGGTAGGTTAGTACGTGATAGTGAATTAATATAAAGAGACTCGAAAAAAGCAATACAAATTTCAATAAACATTATTGTAAAGATCATAATATACAACATATTCACCTGAACACGTACATAAATTTTATTCAATTGCCTTCTCAGTGTTAAAGGATGGCTGCAATGAAATTTCCAAGGAAAAGCAAATTTTATCTTCCGCGACGTCTTTCTTTTTTCATATCCACCCCTAAATGTATCATAGGTTAACAAGAAATAACAGCCATAAAATTCCACCGTCTGACATTGTTCTCTCAAGTAACTTCTATATAGACATGTAGGCTTTAAACATGGTGAGAGCACAAAAGCTCAAAGAAAATTCAGTTGTAGTTTAAGCTATTCTGTAGTATTTAGAAAACATATCCCAGCATAATACTCCCTACTATAGATAACTGCCGTGTCCATTCCCTTACTTTCTCATTCCTCAAAAATGTAAACAATCATACACCTTTAAATATATTCTGCTTCTTAACGCAGTCCTGTCATGTATGTTACGGAACCGAATTGGATTTTTAGATTCAAGGAACAACTCTTCACAATGCGTTCAATCCGATTGACCCAGTCACCGTTCAAATTTTGCAGTGTTTATTTTCCAGTGACGTTGCAAGTTTCCGGATAGGGACCTCGCCAGCCTCCACCGCCATTGCCACTAAAGCGACATGCATAACACATCTCCCGGTGACGCTCGTCTCGTTAACAAACAATACTCGCAGCTTCCACCCGGGGCTGATCATCGCCGGCAAGGGCGGCGGGAAGTTGTCGACTTATCTATATTATATTAAAATAATTTTATCTCTGCGCATCTTATTAATATTAATATATTTAGCGAATATCTGCCATGATAAAGTTACTATAGCTTAAAATATGTCTTACAGACGTCCACACAAGCAAAAGTGTTCTGAAACCGATGGTTCGGCCCCGAAATAACGGCGTCAGCTAACTGGAAACGCCGGAGTAACCACGGCTTCCGGCCCTAAGATACTGATTTATTGAATACGAGATCGTGTTTTATACATAATTTCGAGTTCAAGATATGTAAGTATAAGTACGTAGATCAGCATTATATATTTTTATGCAAATGAAAGCAAATGAATTGGTGTCTTTGTTGCGACTCAAATATGACTACACTGAAATCACTTGTCCCAGATTCTCTAGTATTTTGGTACTATTATAATAAATAAAAATACCAAATTATGTGATCGTCAGCATATCTTTTATTACTATGAGTAAACTTTTTGGATAATAACGCAATTATTATAAGTACATTTATCAATAACTGCTTATATAATGTATGCAACAACTCTTGACCTGATATAAATTACTGAAATCCATAAACTCCCATCCCTAAACAAAGTTGTATTTTATAATTTACCTTATAATATTTTATGTACTTTTAGATGTATAGATCAGATAATTAAGTTCAAAACGTTTTGAACAAATACGTCTTGAGTGATAGTTAATAAATAAGGAAACACATATACTAGAAGAACATTGTTACTGTTAGCATTTAGAATTTTTGAAACTTATTCTTTTTGAACGACATAGACGACAAGATGGATTTTATATAGAATAAGAAAAAAATTGTCCATGAAATACCGACACGTTCTATACTCAACCTATACTGAACAACAACTACAAAAAAAATACCATCATCCCTGACTATTTAACTAAATAAATTAGATTTACTAGAATGCAGGCTTATACAAAAGTTTAAATATTTTAAATCACTTAAATTAGGTACAAGCTACTTGTTATTTAGGGCAAACATTTGAAACGTTTAAACATACGACTATAATGAATATGAATTATTTAAGTAAATTCTCAGTTTTCATGCCGTTTTCTTTCGCATGGTTTTTTTGTTAGTACATACAGGTATATAGAAAATTATTTTAAATATGTGTAATTTTTTTTGTTTTTCCCCTTAAAAAATGTAGAAAAAAATACAAAGTTGCGTATTGTACCCTTCAAGTTACACACAAGGTTAGAATATACGTCTTAGAAATAGTTGAAGAACATAGGAGCCTATTCCATGTCAGCCTCGTTAACCGCTCTTGTAGCCCCGACGATTTCCCTGATGAAGTTTAACAGCAAGGAACCGTCAGAACTAAGCAGCAATTCAGGTGAATCCTCCCAATAAATAGTAGAGACTCCCAGGCGACAACACGGAATGCGTGTCCTGTTCTCATGGATGATGCACTTCACGAGAGAGTGTCTCATCGTCTTTTGCATGACTGGATCGCATGGACATGCGTCGCAAGAAGAGAGGCCAAATCTTTTCAGGAATTCTCGGAAAATTCTAAAAGTAAAAATAAATATATATGTGACATTCGCAATCACGTATCACGTGGCCGCACTGGAAGCAACTTTGGAGGCGGCGTAAAAGATAATGATGGACCCGCGCGCGGTAATGGGCGCTAGATGCGTGGACTATTTCTTATTGAACTAATTTGAGCGGCGCGCGGTTTCAACTGTACAAGTACGCCTAGCTTTGAGCGATCCGATGCGCCCGTTCGGTTAATACCTCCAATGAATTACAATACCTACCCAACTTAGGTGTCTGCTCGTGCCGGCTCCATACCGCATCACACCGAGTCCCTAATGATCGGAGATCCTTCGAACTCGGCAGCATCGTTATTGCAAGCCAAGGCTGTTGAAACGTTTGGAGTGAAAACAATGTAGGCATATTTTTATTTAAATATTGCTCGACGTTATTATTTCGTAAAGACGCAATTACTACTTCGAACATACTTGCAGAACGAGAAAGAATAATTTTTTGACATTTTGACGCGGCGCCATTTTTATGGATCTTGGTTATAGTAATAGATAGTGGATAGATTGTAACATATTTTCCAGTAAACAAATATATCAGTTGGTACTTATAATTGGTAAGCATTTTTTCTTTAGTATTTAATTCGATTAATGACCAATATATATTTAGGAAATAGTCAGTAAGAATGAATTAATTGGTCCAATCAAACCTCTTTTTGTGCGACTTGTTTTTGTGAGATTTTGAAGTTATGTGTTTTTTTTAAATGCATTTTTTTTTTAAATATATTTTTGATATCATATGAACATGTACATATGATCTCAAAAATATACAGTCGTACCCCTTATTTAACTACTCCGAATAACATCGCACAAAAAAAAGGTTTCGGTGTGGTAGAAAAATAATAATTTGGTGGCAAATAATTAAATGAATTGTAACTTATAAAAGACTACGTAAGGTTAGGTAAGGTTTCCATTTAATGTGCTAATCATTCATAGTCCTAGTCATAAATTTGCATGTAACGATCATCTATCTACTCACTAGCTATCAAGCTGAAAGAAGTCATTTATTTAAAAATATATAATTTAATTTAAATATCGACCATCTTACATTAATTACTGCCAGTATTGAATATATTACTGACATTTGAATTTTACAACTGACCACAATCGTATTGACACAGTGGATACTGCCAATTTATTTATTATTCTGCAAGTTTATTTGTTTTACTGCCAATTCATTTGATTAATTGCCAAAACCTTGAAACAGTTACTGAACAAATAAGTACAGGCCCTAAAAGTTGCGTCTTAAATGCAAAAGTATTATATTCAGTAATATATTCAGTCAATAAATTAAAGATTTTTTTTTCCTTTTATAACACCATTTTATTACACATTTTCGCAAATTTCCTAAGAAACTTGCAACACAGGTACATAGAACAATGTTAGAAGAGGGATTTATTTTTTACAGTTAATAAATTAAAATGAAAGGGAAAATATCGCTACTCTTAATGCACCTTATAATAATACAATATTCCACGAATGCACTTTTCTTCAAGCCCCCAGGGTCGCGCGGTCTTGGAAGGCTGCCGGGAACTATATATATAATATACTCGGTGGAGCTGCAGGAGGCACCTTCTTCTCAATTTTTAACCTTATTATTTACAGAACGGTTTGGCGCGGTCCGTAATCTAAAAATGATTTTTTATAATTTTTCATTATTTTTCATCTTTCTTATTTATTTTTACCGGATTTTTATCAATGAACATAGATTTTAAAAATATTTCGACGTTTACGAGTTCACGTTATAGTAACTTTTTGGTCATTTTTCAATGTTCGGTAAATCTATTGTAGACTTTCATGTTTTCGTCAGTTTTAATTTTTTTAGATCTTCATAGATTCTTGTCATTTCGTAAACGTTTTAATATTTCCGTCAATTATTATCATGTTTTTCGATTTTCATTGATTTTTGAAATTTCTCATCCATTTTCTATGAGTTTTCATCGTTTTTCAGCTTAGTTATGAATTACCGAATTATATCATTTTAAATTGATTTTCGTCTTTTTAATTTATTTTTACCGATTTTTCACCATTTCACATTGTTTTATTTTATTTATATTTTCCATCATATTCCATTCTAGAGGTCAAGATGTAGTCTTTTTGACATAATTTTTCAATGTTCGGTACATGTTTATCGTATAAACACATTTGCATCGGGAAAGGTATTAATACCCGTTACCTCGACTGACGGTTAATTACGGGAAGGGTATTTTTACCTTTTACGCACTCTGATCTTTAAAGTCGGGTAGGGTATTTTTACTTGTTTTTTTCTACAAGCATTTGACTTTTTCTTACTTATAAGGTTCGACATTATCAATTTTACAAAAGTAAACGCATATTTAAGACACAGGGTCACTACAAAATCGTTTCAATTTTTAGAATAAATAAAGTTTGTTTATTTTGTAAAATAAACATATATTTTAAATTTTATTGTATAATCGCTAGTGTTTTATGTATATTTTTTGTGATAATACCCTTTATAAGGGTTATTATTACAATGAATATCATACTCTAAATCTTAAAAAATATTTATAACCCTAAAAAACTACCCTTAAAAGTTTTAATATGTATTTTCAAGTTGTCGACATAATTTAAAATTATTGTTAGATGTTCTACAACTTTTCGATAATTTTGCTGGTGGTGCTATAATTGGTGAGTATCATTTTGAAAAAAATATGTAGTTATGTTGGATATTTTGAAAGTTATGGCAGTTTACGTAGAAACATATTTTTTACGCGCGACAGTGATTTATCGCCCGTATTATATCAGCCGAGCGCGAATGTCACTCGATGCGAATGTGTTAACATCAGTTTTCGCCAATTGTCATCATTTGACAGTCGACTCTCATAGATTTGTGTCATTTCTCATCCACTTTTATTGAGTTTTCATTATTTTACATGATTTTGATTCCAATGTAAATTTTTTCAGATTTTTTGTCCACGACTAAAAGTTCATTTCAACATCTTCCTTTATTATTGACGGAATGATATGGTTCGGTACATAATCATCTGCGCTTATTCAAATTTTGTCGTCATGTTTTATTATTTTTATTCGTTTTTCGTCTTTCTTATGTACTTTTACCTATTTTCACCATTATACAGTGATTTAAATCACGTTCTAATGATTTTCATCATATTTCGTCGTTTACAGGTGCACATTTTATAAAGTCACATTTTGACATATTATTTCAATGTTCGGTACATTTCATCCGTAGACTTACATCATCTTTCTTCAATTCTCATAATTTTTCTGTCGACTCTCATAGATTTGCGTCATTTCTCATTATTTTAGAAGGATTTGAATCAAATTATGTCAACTTTTATCAGATTTTTTAGGTTTTTAATACAGTTTAAATAAAATTTAAAAACGTCAATTCAAGTTGACAACACCTGCCTCTATATATATATATAATCCAATTGCATAGTAATAATTTCATAATTATTATTTTATGATTTTTATGTTTGAATTATACTGGATACAAATTCCAAATTATAATTTATTCAACATTTGAGTATTTATAATATTTACTTATGTTATTGTGCGTTACCGATTTGTCCAGTGAACGTGGAGTACAGAGATCCATATGTCTCGTTAATAAAATGTTGTAGTTTTTTTTTACTTTATATTTATTTTGCTCCTCATATTTTGGAGGCTTAAAATGGAAGCGAAGGAGTTTTTTGTTTAAATATTTATTAGTGGTCCTTCAAAAACATGCAAGACCATGACATTTCAAAAGGGGCATTCAAATGTAGATAAAAAATAGAATAAAACAAAAAAACGGCAAGCATTTCTTTATTTTTCACAGAATAAATTAATACAAACGTAATTGGTTGACTATACAAAATTTTCAGAATTTTACATGAAAATATACATAACATAACATCTACCTTATATTTCAATGTACAGGTGACTGACGATTCTGTACACAAAATTATTTGTTCACAATTCATATTTGTTCTTTTAAGGAAATATAATCAATACAGGGACGAGAACAAAAATATATTCAACAGAGAGCAACTAATTAATACTTTTATTAAAACAATGATGTCATGAAATAAAATGTAATTTTTGTGTAAGTTTAATTGTACGAGTACCTACAAAAAATAAAACATTATAAACCTCTGGGAAATTACATATTTCACCAATACATAGTCAAAAACTATGTTCGTGATATGCGGATAAGAGTCCCGCACTCACTTCTACAATGTGCATGTTACATTCCTACATTATGCACTATATCCAGCGCAATATATTGAATTTAGATTTGAGAAATTATTCTTAATTGAATATTCAACTGTATAATTTTTCCTTTACAAAAAATATTTTATTCAGTTTTGTAAGCACAATAATAAGAATTGAATCATACGAAAATAGCAATCCCAATGGAGATAAGATTATTTTGTAAAACAAAATATTTTTTTCTTCTAAAATTGATGTTCAATCAATGCAATAAAATTTCTTAAATAATTGTGTTATATTTATTATCTATATCAACTTTGACTACAGCCAATTTTGTCTCGCACAAGCCATAAATATTTTGGTTTTTTAAATAAGCCTTTAAACTTTATCCAGTTCGTTAACACCAACATAATATAATACATACTTCTACTCGGAGGACAATATGCCAAGAGATCTCTGGCTAAAAGGCGGCCGTGACCTATTTAGGCGACACTACACTACTAATTTAAATGTATTTTTTTTTCATAAAGCAGTTTCTCCTAAGCTTTTCCTTTTTCTCAACATTCCACACGGCTGTTGTGAATACTTTCACACATAATACTTAACACATTAAATTTAAAATGGTGATTTTGTACACGACACATAACAAATTGGACCCGTACAAATTACGTTAATAACATAAGCGAAGTGTAAATTTGAAGGCAATACGATTAAAGAGAGAAGGCACTTGTAGAGCCGATTGAGCATTTTCATCACAGAAAGGGATTTTTGGACTGCCCTGCTGACGTGGCTCCGGAACCGACCTACAATAGAAAACACATTGACACCAAACCATAATATTATTATATCAAACAGGTGACCACAAAAAAAAACAAATACTTACAGCAAATGGGTTGGAACAGTTGTAAGAGTTTCCATTATGAGCCGAAATACTTGAATAAAAAGGATTTTTGGAAACTTCGCTGTTTGATCTATAATCAAACGGGTTAAGAGTAGATGACGATTTCATATTATCTTCTGAAATAGAAAAAAAGGTTACATTATTAGTACTGGTTCAATTTAACTAGTCAATTCACACAAAATATTTTGAAAATGGGAAGAATCAAGTGAAATAATGTAATAGACAAAAAAGTAACCTGATATTGGAGTCTGCTGCTGCTGCCTTAGTGCTGTGTCCAAATCTGCCAAGGCAGCATAGCGATCATCTGTAAAACAACAACAAGCGCGTCAAATACAACACTGGACTGCGGTAAGCCAACAATTACGAGTAATAAATCAGAGAATGCGTGCATTTTGAAAATCTTATTAGTAAGTCGAAGCACTTTTAGACACTTTCAAACCAAGGTGCCGCTGTAATTATTTTTCTTCTTATTAGTGATGTCAAATTGTTTCCGCCCAATATCTGGCAGCTTCGATGGCATCGTATGCTCCCTGCCAAAGCATTCCTCACTACTCGAGGTTGTCCTTTGTTCTACCGACTTCGGTTCTTAATTTGAGGGATTTTCAGATCCGCCAGTGAAGGCTCTGTAATTATTGCTGAAAAAAGGGTGATCTAAGCATTTTAAGGATTAAGATAATTTCTCACATGTGACGGTGTTGTTGTTGGCATTATTTTTGTCAAAATTGGCAAATATCTGCGGGGCGACCGATGCTACAGGCGCACTGTTGTTGTTGTTCAATTGACTAGAATTGAATATTTCAGCTGTAGCAAAGTTCACTGGAAATCTGTAATAATAATTTTAAAAAACAATTTGATTTACAAAACTTGAGCAATCACAAAATGAATGACCTCAAATTTTTGTCAATTCACCAAAAATTTCTTTGAATTTGTTTAATCAACTTACTCACTTTTGTTTTTACTATTATTATTTTTGTGTATGAAATGATTCCAACTCTTTGACCTCAACTCCAATAATGAAAAATGTGAGCCGAAGCTGTGTACAATTAATAGAAACAATATTTTTTTGTGGTCAAATGGACAAAACCATATATGAACTGTTTTGTTCACCAGTCCATCAAAAATTTGCAGCAAATATAAAGAGCCAGGTGCGTGTGTAGAGCCGTAGATTGCTGATCCCTGTCCTAATGAATATAAAAACTTATTTATCAAAATACTTTATCAATTTAAATATACTGCTTTCATTTAAAACATTTATTTCAATATTTTGATGATTTATTTTAGTTTAATTATGCAGTTTTATCAATCTATCAGTTACTATTTATTTTAATTTACCTTGGACAGGCCTGCTGTGTTGGCTTGGCTGGAGGACGGAGAGGAGCAGTTGCAGGGACCACAGTGGTGACAAATGCGGGGGCAAAAATGGGGCTGGAAACGGCAGCAGGTGGCGAGACAGAAACAACCGAGACCGGTGAGACAGCAGTAGTAGAAGTAACTGCGGGCCGGGCTCCCCCGGGAAGGTAGTATCTCCTCTTCTCGTATTTGTCAGCCAGCAGATCCTTGACCGCCTGTTCGTCTCGGAGCGGAGGCTGCGCGCCGCCATCCTGGAGAGCCAGCCAGGTAGCCTTGCAGTAATCGTTTCCTTGACTCTTTATTTGTGCCATCTCCTCTGGGGTGAAAGTGGCCATAGAAATGGATTTCACCCTGTGCGGTGGAGTCAATCCACGTCTGAAAACATTATACAATCGAATTATGGAACCGCGTGACACGACTAATTGTAAAATAAATATTTGTTTAAGAAAATATGTATTAATGCGTCAGTTACTATGAATATGTTTTTAATTATATTAAAGTAATAACTCTTGCCCAGTTATTATGTTTTTAAATCGGTAACGATAATTTCAATAGATTCAACATTATTATAGAAAAATAAACATTACAACACATATTTTCATTAAATTCAGTAGTAGTGAATGGATTGAATTGACATGTTTCTTTATTCGAAAGCATACTCAAATATGTATACTAGTTTACCGGGTGAATCTCGGAAGGTGTTAAACATTTTATTGAGAGCAGAAAGGAAGAAACGGATATTTGTCGAAGTGAAGTTTGACAGCGATGAGTCGTTTCACTTTCACGACACGAGATGAAAGGAAAGTTCTAGGGGCGAGGACACTTACAACATTCCCGAGCATTTCGAGCACACGAACGATCCTATTGTCATGTTGACGTAAGTCGGCCCTCTTTGGTTGCAATCGAAACAATTTTTGTTTCCATTCTGAGTGATTAATTCCCGTAATATAGTTAAATTTTTGTCATCTTGTTTCTTTTTGGCTGCAGCCATGTTTACAATTAGTCATGGCACTGTTGCCAATGTGACTGACTGACAGCAAACATTAGTAACGATAAAACATCGTAGCAAACAATAGGTAGGTATGAAATCGTGGACCCAACTTAAAGTATTAGTACCTATTATATTATAATAAATCCTTCTTTATATTACATTAGTTTCGTATCAAGAATCCATGTGGATGCCAACTATTACGCGTTTACATCTTTTTTTTATCACATCGTAAAAATAAAATCCTTGACCGCATACCAATTATTACAGATGGTAGGTACGATATCTTAAACTAATTTAATATAGAATTTCAAATAAATTTTCCGTAAATGATTTATTAATTTTTGTTTTATTTGAAAATAAATTTAATTATTTTTGGGACGGTTGGTAATGATTAAAAATAACCAATATAAGCACTGTTTTTCTATTTATGTACTTTATTTTTTGCAGAATAAACTTTAAAACGTAATCGTGCAAAATGAGAACAGCGTTTTTCAAATGTTGCCAGTGGTGTGATCATACCTCTTGTTGGCATTGTATCGGTTTATTGGTATTTACGTGTAGCGCCACACCTACAGCCTAATGTCAGTTACGGGCTTGGAGCATTAAATCGCAAACAACCGGGCACCATGGCGGACGTTGCCGCCGAGGACAGCAGTGATGCGGATAAGAGCTACGCCGTGAGTAATAGCGATCCTAAAAATATGCAAGAGCTTACACATTACGTGAGTAGCGCCAGCACTTCACCATGTACAATACAATAATTAGACGCCTTTAATTCAATGATATACATCAATAAATAATTCTTAACAATACAAACAATATTTTTTGCATAAACATTAAAATAATTTACCATAGATTGACTATATTAAATGTTATAATGTTTATCTCGGATTTTACAGGTGCAAACGTTACTTCAAAACATGCAGGACAAATTCCAAACTATGTCTGATCAGATCATCACCAGAATAGATGAGATGGGCAACAGGATCGATGATCTCGAGAAGAACATCGCCGACCTCATGACGCAGGCAGGCGTGGAGGGCTCGGACAAGTAGCTCCGCCGTGCCGGGCCGTGCGCGCCTGTACCAGCCCAAGCAAGGCACCTAACCTCACTCACCTCACTTCTGCATTGATCCAACAAGGCGTGGTGACGGTGTCACCTTATCGTGAACTACCTGCACCATCTTATGAACTTATCGATTCGGGACTCGTTTTACTGCCCGTTGCAGTTTTTAAATAGTTTTAGAATCCTAGGCACTGATTTTATGCCTCAATCACAACCCTTGCATATTTTACAGTTACATGAACATTCCCTATTAATGTTAATGTACAACAAACCATTTGAAAATAGATTTTTTTCTCATCATTATATAAATATTCAGATAAATTTACTTAGGTTTTTGCAATAATTATAAATTGTTGAATCTTTATAAATAAAACAATTTGTGTCATCGATGGATATGTGATATCATTAATTAACATTAAGGTTATCAAATGACAATACTTGGTGAAACTGCATAATTATAATTTTAAATTAATCTTAATTAAAAAATTAAAAATATTTAGTTTTGATTCACATTTCTTTTGAACGATTACATGTTTCGGCTTCCCTGGAGACCATGCTTTATTGAATATGGTCTCCAGGGAGGCCGAAACATGTAATCGCTTAAAATAAATATTAATCAAAACCAAATATTTTTAATTTGTTAATTTTTTAATCAGAATTAATTTAAAATTATAATATCATTAATTAAGTGTTGCTTTCTACAGTTTGAGTGGCAGATTGTTGGCTCTATGGCAATAAAGCAAGTGTAATTATTCAATCGATACATCATTTATTTTTGACATAACTGTTAGTAATATTAAAATAATACTGCTAAAATAAATAAAAATCACATGAAAAGTGTTTTTTTTTACTTTTATCTACTTTCATATCATTCAAAATTTCAACTAAAAGTATAGTACCTACTAGAGACTTTTAAGACTTACAAAAATAATGCTCTTTCTTGCATTTTGATATATTATAAGTAATAAGTACATAATTATTTTTCAGTAAAGGTTCAAGTAAATTCACACATAATACAAAAGAGGATTATTGTCAGAAGTAATGGGAAATTTATTGTAGTTAATTTATTATGTATAGAATGGCTGTCGGCTTTTACGAACTACATGTTTTGGTGATTCATCACTGGGACTTCCTTCCTCTGGTTCATCTATCTCCGAGTCCTGTAAACCAACCAACAAAATATTTTTACTTATATTTTACATATATTGTAATTATCTGACTTCAATTTAATATTATAATAGCTCTCCAATTATTTAAAAAGAATTAGACTGGGGCACTATGCAAAGTATTATTTTTACACTATCCAGTCCTTGCGTTACGCAATCAAACTTACGTTGGAAGCCGACTGTTTTTTTAAAGAATTGCTAAATCTATCGTCATGTGTTCAAATAAAATTAAATATGACCCTCACTGAAAAGGTTTGAGATCTTTGAATTATGGTTGAACGTAAAAACAACACATATGTTGTGTGATCGGTCACTAACGGTTGAAAAAACATCACAAGCTGTGTATAATCGGCCACTAAGCGTTGGCGGAACGATCACACATGTGTTGTGTGACCCGCCTTTAATGTTCGGCCTGGTACACACATTGTGTAATCGGACTGGATAGTGTTAAGCATCTATAAAACTTACCGCTGAGAGTTCGTCATTGACGGGTGCTCTGCCCTGTTCTAGGAGTGAAGCCAGTGATCCAGATTTAGACTGACGGTCAGATAATTTCTGACCGTTCCAGATCCTGAGTTGTGCGCGAAATTCCTACAAAAAATTGACATGTTAATTTTAAATACACAATATTTTATTTTTATAAAAAGCAATAACTTTGTGGACAGACATGATTTAAATTAAAACCATTAAAATTTGCTTATAACCACGTGGTTTACAGTTTATTGTCTACTAGTTTCAGTAGCACCCGCTACCATCTTCAGGACAACACTACAAAGAAATAAAGACAAACTGTACCAAGTGGTTATAAACAAATTTTAATTGTTTTAATTTTACACAATATTTTACTGAATATGTGAATAATAGAGTAACTTATGAGAATACTTAAAGGTATTATAATCCTTAAATTATAATTAATTACTATCTAGCAAGTGAATATGACTGCTTCTTATATGCTCATCACTCACCGAGTTAGGCAATACAAATACAATTTTTTCGTGTTTTCACATTGATAAAAGTGTGAGTAAACTTAGCTACTTGATAATTGTGAATATATAATTATAATAAACCATAATTTATTAATATTACAATATATTTGTAATAAATTACCGTATCAAAAGTTCCTCTTATTTGTTGAAAGTCCTGATTAGCATAAAATAAATACAAAATATTTTATTGCTTTTACATTATATAAAATTGATAAATATCTAATACATTTTTCTAACCCCAGGTTTTATATTTCAACTACAGATGTAAATGCGTATTATATACATAAAAAATATTTTTACAAATAAATTTACATCTGTATAAATATATGTTTATCTACATTTGTTTGTTTATATGTACATATATATATATTAATCAGACAATAAAACTTAATTCATAGTTTAAATTTAAGAGGTGTTTTGAAATAGTACCTCATAATAAAATAGCATTGTTCCATCAAATAAATATGAATAATCTGTTAATAATTAACATTCTCACATGTAAATCAGTTTTTTCATCCATATTAAGAATTTGATTGTGCGCTATGGTGAGCAGTTCCAGGGACTTTGAATGAAATATCATTCCGGCTTCAATAAAACTTGCAATGTAAAGTTTTAAATCATGCAGTTTACGCTTTTCAAACAGATCTGTCTGTTCTTCTAGTTCTTTATTCGTACGGCTCATATCAGCTGAGGCCTTCAGCAGTTCTGCTTCTGCGTGCATCTGGAAGGAGCCAGTAGAAATATTATTGAAGTGCTTTGCCCTACATCGTTTTGCATCCTAAAAACATTTGATTTCCCAAAATTCAAAAGATATTTTTAAAATAAACAATGGAAAAAACCTTCATTCTTCTGTACATGAGTGTAGCATTGAAAAAATGCTCATATTTTATTTACAATTGCTGATTTAATATTCGCTCATTTGAATTTTTTTATAATCTAAATAAAAACATTTCATTTCAGTTATCATAATACAATCCTACAGTAATTTTTATAACATACATATTTCTTCTGTAATTATAGTCAGGGTCACAAAGGTAATATTACTTTATCATATCACACAGAATACATATACTTATAACACATTGTCAATTTTTTCTGTCATTTCTTTCTACCTTAATTAAACATCAGGCGCATGTTCAAAAACCAAATAAAAAAATTGAACTCTAAAAAACTTAATAAGCCTAAAACATTATGCCCATTTAAGTAGTATTTTATTTATTCATTTCAATTAAATCTGATTGTTAATACCAAACCATACCAAAATAGAATATAGTATACAATTAACCTGTTCGTATCGGTACCCGATATATGCCGTGTAAGTTTCCCCTACCGTTGACATTGGTAGCCGTGATATATCGTTTTGCTAGTTTCTTAGAATAGTATTTTATTTGTTCTAAAGGATACAAGAACCAATGTGATACATAAAAATAGACGAGATAAGTACATATATGCTTCAAATACTAGTTTTATAATTGAAATTATAATTTGTATTCCACCGAGCCGTAATGAAAGGGTTAAATAAGATAGAATATATTAAATTCAATGGGTATTGATCACAACAAATTAATCTTTCATTGCAATACAGAGCAACATGTACTGGTACAAGGCTCAATTCTCTTATTTTATTAGTTTATATTGTAATTTATATATGAGTAAGTATAAGATATGTGTTATTAAAGAAAAATATCTCCTATACTACTTAATCACATTTCACTAGTTGTGTAGTGGTAAACTTGTGTTGTATATTATGTTCTCCTAATCAGACTCCTGCTACTCACAATATGCTGCCTGCTGAGCGGGCTCCGCTCCCGGGCTCGGTCCAGTAACTTCTGCCTCGCTGCTTCAGCTTCCCGCGCAGCCAACGTTTGCTTTAGTTCTGCTCGAGCATGGCGGCATATACCTTCGTATTGAGATAGCTCTGCCACCACCTGCCACACATAAGGTCAACCATAAATGTCAGGTCATTTTTACTTGGTAATTTGATTGGGGACAATTTTGAAAGGGCTCGTTAGGGAGTTTTTTTGCTCTTAAAAATCTAGGGACTCGGATTCTTTCTCGGCGGTCCTGGAGGTATGTACTGTATATAATACATATATATGATCCTAAAAAAATGTGGTAAGAAGTTTTCGTTATATCTACCTTAAGTTCTAATCGCTGCACATATGCATTTCGATAGTCTTCAATGGCAGACAAAGTTGTGGAAACATCAGCTAATGCTGTACTCAGCGATTTATTCACAGCTTCAGCATCTGCATAGGACTGTAACACTTTACACAAGTCGTCTCCTCCGTCACGTACTCTAAAAAAAAAAAAAAAAATAGTGGGGAAGTTATGCCTCCCCCCCCCCCAACGATTTGATAAAAATAAATGAAAAACTAATATTTTTTACCTTGCTACCTTTCTAGCATACATTCCAAAAACATTGCAAAGTTCGGAAAAGTTCTTTTCGACGGAAGAAATTCTATCTTGAATAAATTTCGTTTGTTTTTCATACGAAATGTTTTGATTTCTTGTATTGGAGAGCATCCTTAAAATATATATATCAATACAAATATTTTATTGTTATCGAATTTAAAATATTGGAGTATTTCGTCAGTTATAGGATACTGAATTAATTTACGTGATGTAATTTGTTTATTTACTTTTCTTGTAACCATGGCAATTACATCATAGTATCTACCAACTACAATGATGTAAAATTCAGATGGTATTTCGGCCAAAAATAGCAAAGTGTATGCGGGTGATATTGGCGATTAAAAAATGTTATGAACCAATTTAACATTTATTTCAAAGATTGGAGATAAGTTATAAATGTGCTATTATTTATTATTGCTATTATTCAGGTAAATACCTCTTTTTTATCAAGTTTAGGTATTTTAGTACTAACCCAAAGGTCGTTCTCATATTCGAGGATAACTCAAATGTATACCTTACCTTATGTATTTGTATACCTAGGAGAGCTCAATCATTAGAAAATAGATAGATGTTTTCTTTGTAGAGTTATGTATTGGGTTTATAAATACATACTTTGGAAAAAAGGCAAAAGGAAAGTTTTTTAAGTGTGTTAATTTCATATTAAATTTGACTTAATTTTTTTATTATACAATTTCTCTAAGTATTGTCAGTTAATAATCTCAATGTTAATTACTAAT
This sequence comes from Glossosoma conforme, assembly GCA_022606575.1. NCBI lineage: Eukaryota > Metazoa > Arthropoda > Insecta > Trichoptera > Glossosomatidae > Glossosoma > Glossosoma conforme. Next base: position 3,412,206 of record JAGTXR010000107.1, on the reverse strand, counting down.
TAGTATACATACTTACAATCGATGTTTTAATTTCGATTTCAGACAGGATCTGGAGAAAAGGTAATTTCAACTGAGGTGTTTGGTAATAACTGAAAGAGAATCTTACATTCAGTTTTAGTATCAAATCTGTTTTTTGTCGGTTAATATATTGTGTACATATACGAATATTAAATTATTACATTTCGTTTTGTTCTTTGGTTAAATCCAATCGGTAATACTTATAACCTTGCATATTTTTCCGAAGAAAACATTTACTATATTTCATTCTCTCTGGTCACTCAAATCAAATGATGGCGGTTAGAGTTTGACACTTAAAACTTTTTTTATCGGTTTTCTCAATAATATTAGATTAAAATAAAAATCAAAAGGTCGAGAAAAATACGTTAATTGATTGTCGTCATCCGTTCGGATGCTGCAAAATTGGACGCTCGATGTACTATTAAAAGAATAAAATAATTTATGTAGCCGTCACAATAATAACAAATAAAGTGGAGGAGGTGTCCAGGTGTCAGGAGCACGATGCACGAGCTGCGGAGGCTGCTGCTGCGGCCAGGACGTTTGGAGGAATGCCGTCAGCGTTATGAGGCGCTGTCCGACGAGGAGCGATCCGCTCAGGCGCTGGATCTACTACTGGTCACATACAAGTAGGGACAAGGATATAAAGTATCAGTTGTTGACATCCTCCGCAGCTATTACACCGAATATTGTGCGGTTATTTGTAGGCTCGTGCAGGACGGAGAGTGGCGCAGCGCGGTGTCCTGCGGCGCGCTGTGTGGCTGGGCGGGATCGCTGGCCAGGAAGGCGCGTGCCGCCGCCCCGCCGCCCGCCGAGCTGCGGCGGCTGCTCGCTGCCGTCTGTCACGTTCACCGTTTCGTCGCGAGCCAGGTAATTTATATCTAAGTGTTTATCCTCACTTTTTTCTTCGAGTCGCTTTAACTGACCGATCACTTATTTGTTTTTAGACCGTTCCGGACGAGGACTGCGAATACCTGTCAGATTCGGCGCTAGTCGATTTTTCCGCGGAGACCACTCCCGAACTCGAAGACATCCGCTGGATCATTCTCACCGACAGGCTCACTCGGCTGGAAAATGAGAAGCTCTCCGCTCCTGACGAGAAAACGGCTGAACGTTTCGCGGCGGTCGTCTTCTCTCTCGCTAGGATCTCGGGAGCCCGCGCTTTAGCCGGGGACCGACTCACCCGGTTGCTCCGCAAACTCCCTTCAATCTTTCGCAACTCGTCTGACGCTCCGTCTCGAATCGACGCCGCCGTGATCAAGATATTCAACTCTCTTGAGACTGAAAACGGACTTCGAATGATCAACATCGATGACAAAGAATGGGAGAGAGCTTTAGCCTGTGTCACGGTAGCGAGTCGCAACTTAACTGCCGGCGGAGGCGACGGAAGCGTTCGTGCCGTGTGCAAATATTTTAATGGCGCTTGGAGGGACCTCAACTCGGGGAAGCGACTCGATGCTTTGTGTCAGGCGACGACCGTCCTGGCGGCTCCCGTGACGACCGTGCCGACTGATGCGGCTAAACGCACGCTAGAATTGATGCGTCTTCTAGAAAACGGGGAAATCCTACCGACCTCGGCTTGGGTGTTCTTACGGGACTTGTTTGGTCGAGCCTTAAACCGCTGGATACGAGCACCAGGCTGCCAGCCTTCTGGCCAGCTGTTGCTCCTGCTGCAGCTGCTGGGCCCCGTGGCGCGCCGCCTGGCCGCCCAGCGCCGCCCCGGGGAGGCCCCCGGCTGCTCGAGCTGCGGGGGACAACATGACGCCCTGCAATTGTTGGCATACGCCGGACGTTTCATGGCGATTGATCTTAAAAATGAAGGAACTACATTGGAATCGATCTCAATTGTAGAAAAACTTTATGCGAATCGCTTGGAACATTCAGAAAGGTTGCGCACCGAGGGCTGCCCGCGAGCCGATGTCGACTTGCGTGGCGTTCGATCTGATCTTCACGCCGATGCAGTCATGTTGTATTCTCGTGGCCTCTCGGAAAGCTCGGAGAGGTACTTTGATATGTACCTGTCAAATCGCCTGTCCATGTCACCCGGAAACAATGAAACGGACAACGGAGACGGCTTGGCTCGCGCCCTGTACAATGCAGCCGTGTGCCAGACGGAGCGCCTGCAGCTGGAGGCGGCGCTGCGGCGCTGCCTGTTGGGGCGCGCCTGCGCTGCGGCTGTCGGCAAGACGGCCGGCCCCGGGGGCCACTTGGACTTGGCCATGCAGATTAAGGCTAAGGCGTTTGCCCGAGATGGGCCTTCCTGCTCTCTAATGCCGGCTACCATCTGGACGGTCTGCGAGGAAATAAGAAATGATGAAAAGTTCTCTGGATTGCGCGGGTTGTTGTCACAGATCGATATCGGGTAAGTCATAATTTAAAGGCGAGACCGCCCTATTTCAAATGTGTTTTTTAATATAACTGAATTTGATTTATATAAATAAATTGCTAAGCGATAGGTTTCTCATTTATAAAATAAGCTCCTATGTAACAAAGTTATTTTATTTTTTAGTGAACTTCTTTTGGAAGAACTTCAGTTTTATTTAAAAGCTTGGCCGTCACGACTTATTTTGACAGGACTCTGTAGGTCGCTACTGGAACTCTGCCGGCTGCCGTCATCAAAAACTACGCAAAGTAATGTAACATTATTTATTTACACCATGACCCAGTTAATGAGAAAAAAAAGGCCAATGATTTTATTTATTAATCCGGCCAATTTTAAAAGGCTTTGTTACCTTTTTAACCTGGTTTCCAGGCATGATCATACTTTTTACTTATATTTGTAATAAGCTTATGATGTTAAATACTTGTACAGACCATAATCATTTTTTTAAAGCTATAATTTTGTTGAAAATAACTTAAAAAAACGAAATGATTACAACATTTTAACATCATGCAAAAACATGCAGAATTCAATGTGTAAATAGAGTTTTTTTGCAGATGTCTGGAGCGTTGATAATCCAGCAATAATATTGGGGAAGGCAGCGACATTACTGAGTGTTCACAGCACTCGGCAGCAGCCCGCCGGCCTGGAGCTGGTGACAGCCGCTTTACCATTGTTGGCTGCTTTACAGGTAAGATCATTTTCCTTATCACAACATATCACTGCAGTGGGAACAGTGTACATTTATAAAAGATATCAAAGAATAGAGGACCTTTTTTTGTTAATCAATGTATTTGGAGTCATAAAATTGGTTTTTGGAAGTCTGAAAAATGGAGCAATAAACACTAGATCACTGGTCATGCTCATAGTGAGCCGAGTAGAAAATGCTTTTGTATAACAATGCAAGCTCTCAACCTCTGCAAATGTTCCCTAGTTGAAGAATAATGTTTACGGATTACCTGGAACAAATTCCTATCAGGTCTGTGGTATCAGATGAGAGACTTTAAAATAAGGTTATTTAATCATGGATACATAAAAATGGTTGCATAATAAAATTTGCAGATGTCTAAAGAAATGGAATCACATATACATAAGCGAGCCCTCATCGGTCTCCTGGAGGGCAACACTCTCCTGCTTCAGTTTGAATGGAAGTCGGTGGAAGAGCAGGAAGCAGGAAGAGAAGTAGAGGCCGAAGTGGAGACACCGACCGCCACAAACCAGGATGACGCCTGCGACGTGCAGCCAGCTCGACCGCTGTTGACTCTCTCTGCTGAGGAGCAGCGCACGGCACCACTCTTGCAAGCACTCGCTCGCTGGCAAGCATCACTTCTGCTGCTCCTTAATCTAGGTATTTCATTTATTGATTTCTTTCTAAGAATTTAGTCATTGAATTTTGGAATAAAAGCTTTCAAGAATTTTGTTTCTTCCTTCATGCATTCTGGATGTGTGCAACGGACAAATTATTGTATGCAAACCTACGTCGCCCACATATAACAGTTGATAAAGAGATTTACTTTGAATAAACATTGCTAAAGGGATGACTTATCACTGACTCAAGGAGTTACCACTTATCACTGAGTTAAATTCATATAATAAAACATGTATCTTTAAAATTGGATGATCAGTTTTACATCAGCCAGGGGTGTTTTTTAGAGTTTTTTATTTATTTATTTATTAACGGAATTGAGTTCCAAGTAGTACATATATTGCACAAAATAATATAGATACAGGTATGTTACAAATATAAGATAAAATAAGAGGCAATATAATACAGAATAGAGACAGACAATGGAACTATTTATCATATATATTGACATTTAATTAATTTAATTTCACACCCAGAATCAAAGTTCCAAGGTACAAAAAAAAATACAAATAGAATATAATAAAAAAATAAAAGTAACATAAAATAAGAAGAAGATGACACGTGTCAGAAATCACAATAGATCTAGGAAGACAATACCATCGACAAAAGAGGAAAATGATGTAAGAAAAGGATCGAGGTGTGCTGGTAGGCCATTTAGGAGCACCATTGGCGTTGTACTAAATTGAGTCCTCGAGGCTCCACAAGTATCAACTGGGATCAAAAACAATGGATGACTACGAGCACGAGTGTACTTATCTGGAACATAGAAGTTAAAACATTCAAGAATCCCAGGGTTGTGAATTGCACCGCGAAGGAGAAGAAATAAATGTTTGAGAGCAACAATTTTCCTCCGGGACTCTAACGAATGGAAAGAAAGCATCCCTAGAAGAAAAAGAGTTGGGTAATAATTCGGAATTGAATGAATTGAAGGGATGGTTACCGTTAATATAAAAATAAAGACGTCGGAGAATTTTTTGTGAATTTTTATGTACCTGTGACTAACTTTTTGAAATAATAACTCACATGTTTTTTACATACTCATAATTTTGTTTACATAATAATTGTCAGGTACAGAAGAACAGTCTGAAGGAGAAGTCAGATCAGAATTGTGGACATATGCAGCAATGTCTCAGCAGCTGTTGGAGCGAGCAGCACAAGCCCTGGCGCTGCTGCGTCGCCGATCAGCAGCTCTGTTGGCTGCCGGTGTCGCCCGCCGCCTCGCTCTGCTCATTGGGGATGGGTTTGTCATTGATTCATTTTTTTAAATCTACGTACGACGATTCAATAATTCATTTTTTTATTAAATATATTTTTAATTGTTAACTAAATGTTGCTATAATGTTATTTATATTATAAGCATTCACTTTGAGATCCATTTCAATACCAATTTAACCCTCCAGATACGAGCGTGACCGTATGGTCACAGTGAACAATATTGTCTATTTATCCCTACTCCGGTCGCTTTTCTACCTGAACATTGTATCTTTCGCCCAGTTTCGGTTAAGAAGTGTCTCCACCACAGTTATTCTGCAGCCGCGGCAACGGAAACAGTTACCAAGTACCCTTGTGAGTTATTTTATTTCGGGTTGAATGTTTTTTTTACATAATGCATACTTCAAAAGATTAAATACAATTTTCAAAATGGATATTTTTTAAAATTATTTATTAGAATATTATTTTATTATTTCAATATTCTAATCTACTTTTATAGATCATCGACTATTTTACAATATTATAAGCAATTAAATATACATATACTGTACATAAAAATCCTTAAACGAGTCAAATCATTCAGAAAAAATATCGGCGGGAGCGGGATGCGAACCGCGGACCTTTGGAACCAACATTTTGCCCAGGTAATTATACAGCTCGGCCACCGGGCCAATTTCTTCCACCTGAGATGACTCGTCTCTGATCTTCTATATAAGTTATCATCGTATGATAGATGTCGCTATAGTATATATTCAAAGTATGTATATTTTTATTTTTATTATTCAATCAGAATGCATTTATTCACAAGCTTAATATTATTATTTCCGGCAGTCTATTTATTTTAGTAAGTACCACTCGGGTCTCGAACCAATATCAAGAAGGTAAAATTATTCATCAGTAACACAGGTAAATAACTAATTGCAATGTGCGCGTCGTACTTACAAAAAGTTATTCTCTTCCATTTGATCTATAGTTTCGGTTCGAAACCCGAGTGGTACTTACTAAAATAAATAGACTGCCGGAAATAATAATATTAAGCTTGTGAATAAATGCATTCTGATTGAATAATAAAAATAAAAATATACATACTTTGAATATATACTATAGCGACATCTATCATACGATGATAACTTATGTAGAAGATCAGAGACGAGTCATCTCAGGTGGAAGAAATTGGCCCGGTGGCCGAGCGGTATAATTACCTGGGCAAAATGTTGGTTCCAAAGGTCCGCGGTTCGCATCCCGCTCCCGCCGATATTTTTTCTGAATGATTTGACTCGTTTAAGGATTTTTATGTACAGTATATGTATATTTAATTGCTTAGAATTTTCAATATTTTTAAAAATAATTTACGTAGTTTTTACTAATTCATTTCGTATAACAATATATTGATCTAAGAAGGTAATATCATAAATATTTTCGGTGTAGCTGTATTTCAATCCCAAAGCCTAGCCAAGGTTAGAATCCATACAAAAAACAAAATAAAGAATAATGTTTCATACAAAATAAGTTGTCAATGGTAAGGACTAGCGTAATCGTACAAGAAAGCATCGTGTATTTTTTTTAAATATTTTTGCTAGATGAAGAAGACTACATGCTGATAAAATATAGCTAAAAACTATATTTTATATAAAAAAAATTTTTCGTCTCTGGAGGGTTAAAAAAAAGCATTACTTTTGCACATTTTAATGGTAAATAATATTCTCAGTGGAGGCTTACCCTTAAAGTTTTTAATGGCTATTTGTAAATAAAAATATCTTTTGGTCTTATAACATACTAGGGAGCTATAGAGATGCTTTTTCTTGTTTTGATTCCTAATGATATGTGTATAATAAACCATTCCCCTCCACCAGGCAGGGTACGCTGCGTGCTGCAGCTTTATGCGTAGAGCTGGGTGAGGCTTCGGAGCCACTGCTGCTCAGCCTGGAGGCTCAGCTTCTACAAGGCTTGAGAGCAACCGATGCGGCCCATATGAATGATGCCCACGAGTTATTAATTAATGTAGCGGTATGTTAAATTATCTTATTTTTGTTTTAGAAAAAGTTTTATTTTAATTTGTATGGCCACTTACGGCGATACAAACTTCTGACACGTATCAGCCTTTTATTTTACTTCAAAATGATATAAAATCTATGTAAAATTTATCATATAATTATCATTAAAGTTATGTTTGGTTTATCTTAGGTTTCCTACTTTGAATCGGGTATGAGAGACCGGGCTTCTGTTTTATTGAGTTCCGTTCACAACCGAATGAAGAAATGTGATGGCGGTGAAAGCGATGTTATGAGGGCAAGAGCTCGCCTTGCAACAGTTCAAGCTAGACTATGCACCCGGCGCTCTGAAGAGTACGTCTGTCAGCTGCCACTGCTGGCAGCGCATGTGCATACATTTTCACTATGCTCACAACTTTTGAAACGAGGTGAGCAATACTGCCAATCCAATTCTGATGCCTCCATTCTGTTTTAAGCTTCATTAAAATATTACGCTCACACATTGCAGGTGGACACGGCCCGTCACGAAATGCAAATTTGCGGCTTTGGCTGGAGAGTGGCTTGGCTTGTGGCCGCTGTGCGCTGTCCCTGGGCCTGCCGCGCCGGGCGCGAGCCTTGCTGCGGGCGCCGCTGGCTTCCTGTCAGGCCTTGCTGCTGCCGCGCGCCTCTGCTTCTCTGCTGCTGCTGCTGGCTGAGACTGATGCCACCACTGAACGCTGGCAAGACGCAAGAGTGGGTTCATCAATTATTTTAAATTTTATATTTATTTCCTGATCGCCTTCCAGTAAAGAGAGAGTGCCTAAAGAAAGGGCAGCTGTAATTTAATTTATACTATCTTGCGGTATCCGAAGTACATGTCTTAAGGTCCACTTTCGTCTGTCAAGTGAGTAGTATAAAAGGCTGCGTTGTGCAATCCCTCATTCATGACATTGAATTACTATTATAATATAAATTACAATAATTATTTTAATTTATTACAGGTTAAACTAGATGGTATACGATACATAATAAATGAGCCGGATTCACAGAGTCTCCCCGAGGAAGAGAAGTCTGTCATTGCGAATCCATCGTCGTCGCTCTCTGTGGGACCCACGCTCAATGTTCCCCGTGATGCTCAATCTCCGGGAGAGGGGGGTTCCCCTGTATTTAAACCGCCACCTTTTTCAATGGCACCGTTTGCCCGACATCGGGATAGATGCGATTGCAACAAATGCTCTGATCCGTGTCTCTCTGTCATTCGCTCGGATCTCACAAGGTTAGAAGCCCGACTTCTCTTCCGGAGCGGAGATGTCGCTGCAGCGGAGACCTATTATAATGGAGGCATAAAGGAAGCCGTGCTCTTACGAGCCAAAAGCTACTGTAATAATGATGGCTTCTCAAAAGATACTCTGAAAAAAGTAGAAACTCTGGAAAATTGTTTTTTTAATTATGCCGAATGTGAATTACTCTTGGACGCCAGCGTCTTCTTTATGTCTCGCGGTGACTTTAAGTCGGCAGAAAAATTGCAGCGGCGGACAAAAGCTCTTCTGCCAGCTCCGGGGGCTACGGACCCGCGCGGCCTCCAGCGTCTGCGACACGAAATACTATTTTTTGCACCGAGCTCTCGGATTCTAAGTAGTGAATGGCAATCTAATGCGATGAACAATTTGGAAGAAGATTTTAAATCGATTCTAACTCTAACGCCTGAGAAAAAAAAGGTCGAAGATCAATGTTTGAAAACTCCTCAATGTAACTCGACTAGAGTCCCGAAGATGCAAACATTAAGAAAAAAGGGTTTCAAGGTTGAATCGCCAGATTTCATACGGCCGACTATTAAGCTGAGTTTGGAAGACGGAGACGCTTCACCGAAACGTCCCGCGCCGCCGCCAACTCCTGCCACGCCGCAGCCGCTCCTCACTCGGACACATCAGCTGGCCGCCGCGACTCCTACACCCAGACTATCAACCCGCGGCCAGGCAACAAACAAACCTCCATCGAGGTGTGTTAGAGTAGAAACGTCGAAAAGAGAAGAAAGCGAAACACCGAGACGCAGAGCTCTGCGATCGTGTCCGACCCGAGACACCGCAGCAGCCGTTACGCAGCAAGATGAGAATAAAATCGTCAAACCGAAACGACATAACAGAGCCGAACTCAGCCCAGATGTAGATTTGATCAAAAAATATTCTATTAGAAAAAATACCAAAAACTTGTTATAGTAGATGGCAATATTCAATAATACTTATGTGCTAACCTTTACTAATATTTATTTACATTATATTTATCCTGGAAAAGAATGAGATGAGATTTTTATAAGTCAGAAAAATACCACTGTATTTATTTATTCATAGTAATTTAATTATAAACTTAATTTGATGCATTCCATATCCAGTTTTAAGTGGATTTTATAATGATTTAATTTTTTTAAATTCATTAATAATCTGATATGAAGACTGTTTTGGGAAGAAATTTTTTGAAGTCTATGAGAAGCCTACATAGAAACATTTCATTTCAATTGTAATTATTGTATTGTTTCAAGGATAAAATTGAATATTTGGTTAAAAAATGATTTTTTTCGCAAATATTCTAAAATAGACATAAGTTCATTATAAACATTGTTAAAAGTTTCACATTTCCGTGACAATACATTCACTGCAATAAAGCCGTTTCTAAATCTCTTTTAATACATAGCTAGATAAATATTGTTACCTTAGTTTTAATAATTATTTGATAAAAATTACCTACAACTATTTATGATAAAAAATATTGAGTAATCTGTGAGGATATTAATCATCAAGTGTATTATTTAGCGGCCGGAACGCCCAGATGATTTATAATATATTGTTTTATATTAATGGAATTAAAATACATTGATTTATTAAGCAAATAATTATTTTTATTAATCATTTTATTTAATAATTACAATATATATTTTTCTATGTGTGTTGTCGGTGTTTCTGCACTTAGATCTTAAGTTGTATATTATTTTCAATATTCAATACTTATTTATCACTGTACCATATAGTAATAATCAAAAAAGAAAATACAATGTATTGAAAAAATGTTTTATATTTGACAGCATGAAAATAGTGGTACAATATAATAAATAGTATCTAGTTCAGATGCAGTAAATGGAATCAGTAACGGGCAGACTGTAAGGGATGTTGCCTAGTGATCAAGTGGTTATTGACAGTTATCACAAGGTTGAGAATTTAAAAATTGACAAGTTTCTCGTACTTCAAACATGTAAGAACCGCCGTGTTTAACCTTTCCTTTACGGTGCTAAAATAAAAACGCGCACTCCGGTGTTGGGTAGTCAGTACAGAATAAAAAATCAGCAATTTTATAAGGGAAAAATAAGAACATACATAGCTTATCCCCTTAATTAATTATAATTGAAGTCAAAAATTATAATAATTGAGATTTATTGACTTAAGACATTAAAAAAACATCTGGTAACTCTCACGGAACGGGCATAGGTCCACTCTGGTTTGAAACTCGAAAGCAACTGCCGCTAGTCGTGATAATTAGGCCAGAGTGGCCCACTCCTACTCTCTTCCCTCTTCCTTCACAGTGAAGTATGAAAGAGTGAGATGCAAATATAGTGTCGCGCTTTCCGCACATCGTCGAGACCCAAGGTCAAGGCACTCACAGCGCGAATTTGTTTCCGATGTTCACAAAATACCTCCGATGTACCCCATAAATTCTGATTATTATTAAAATAATTTTTTAAATCAATGAGCAAATATTTTATGGAGGAATAGCTAAAATCTTAACCTTGTATTTAGAAGCAATGTGTAGAAGATACACAGGGAAGAAAAGGTTCAACTAGGGATAAATGTCAAATTACAAATATAAAAAAGTAGAATACAGAATTAATCTAGTGTCATTAAACCAAAAAGAAAAACAAATAGTTATTTACCTCTCAGTTTAAAATAGTATAAGTTCATATTATTATTTGTAGTTATTATTTCAAAATAATGAAAATCCTCTTTACCCGGTCTCGGATAGTGACGACTATGCAGTGCAAAATGAGCAATTTGAAATTGGAAAAATAAAAATATTCATTGCAAATCGCAACGTTTAGTTGGACACGTATTCGTATCAGCGCCGAAATAGGAACGCTTTTTTTGGACGTGTATTAGTGTTGACGCCCGGGAAGTGTTTAAGTTATTAAGAATATTAAAAATATATGGAATAAGTAGTTGTTACACATCATGCCCAAGGAAAAATTTGAAATACAACTTTTTTTTGTTGTGTGTTTAAGAGGTCTGCATTGAATTATATTAAGATTTATAAAATAAAAATTTCAATTTTACACATGTGTAAATGAATTTGGTTACTAATTACTTTAAATAATGAATGTAATATAAATAAATAAAGTTTTTTATGATGAACAGTCATCTTCCGTCATTAAATGTTTAAATTCCGAAGAATTTGGTGATTGACAAAGCTGAAGCCGGGGCTGGTGCTCTGATGCCTGTAGAGAATCTATATCAGATAGCATATTCAATGAGTCTTCTGCCATATGGTGAACACAGCTGTCCATGTAAACTAATTCTAAGTGCTCGTTATATACTGGAACATCATCATTACGTAGGCTGTCTATTTTCAGGCAACCACTGTAAGCTACTTTAACTTTTTCGCTATTATTCGTTTCATTTAAGTGCATAGGATCTATTGCAGGGATGATGTATTCCAACTCTGAAAAATATAAAAAAAAACTGAAACGTATATGGATTTAACTTTTTAAATATTTAAGTAAAGCAAATCAATTTTTTTATTTTAGGAAATAATCATTTTCATTAATTTAGTAATTCCAGGTCTTCTTACAGAAATATAATACCTTTATGTGATGACTGCTTTAAATCGGCATTGTAGAACAATTGCGTTTTTTGTCCATTTACGCTGAGTGAAGGACAACTCATAGAGCTGCAGGCAATTTTAGCTTTTTCACAGTTTATGACGGGATCTTTGTCTTGGAATTCTACGCCCTCTTTGACTGTAAGTTCACTAACTATTGACGACATTGAATCTTGAAAGAGTTCTTCAACAGAATCTTTGTTCTTCCTCGTGTCTTTTGTGTTAAAACTTTCTTTAATCACTGAGCCAGTGTAATAGTTTATATCTCTCTCTAACAGAGGAACAGTTGACCAATCTTCGTTGACCTCTACTTGCTTGGAGTCGGCGTCACCCTTTACATATGAATTTATCAATTTGGAATTTTCATTATTCTTAATATTTTTATTTTTTGCAGACGTTTTCAAATATTCAAATAAAAAACTTTGTAAAGGAATTTCTTGAGATTCATCAGACGACTGCTGTGGATTTGTTTCTAAATCTCTTCTCATAGAATTTGATACTGTATTCTGAGTTGAAGTATTGTGATAATTATTTTTCAGATGATTCATGAAGCTATCAAATGAGCCGACTCCAACTCCAGTGGATTTATCTGATGCATATCCATCATTGTTTTCTTTATTTGAATCATTAGGCTGGACAGCTGTGGGGATGAGGGACTGGAACTGACTTTGGGAGGCACGGGATAACTTATTATCGATAGGCCTGCAAAAATGAGACCATATAAAACATAAATATTTCAATCAAGTTGTTTGAGTAGAAATGTCAAAAGATAATATGTAACTTTGGAGGTGGATGGTATTGGTGAATAATTTTATGCTGGACATTATAATGATAATTAAAAATGTCAATATTTCAAATTTCTTATGGTATATGCCATACATTTTGAGGATATTTACCATTCGGGTTATTTTAATTTTATTAGAATATTATTTTGTATACTTTAATACTTCATAGATAATTTATATATACCAATATTTAATAATTTGATACATACATACAACTCTACATCAAATTTTTCCCATCAATTTGTGGAGAAAAATAGATCCCAGCGTCTGCCGTTTCTTTTTCTCTACAATATCAGCAAAAATGTGATAAGAATGAAAGAATCTTAAGGCAGGCTTTATACGCTAGTGAATACAGAATATTGATTATGGGTGTATGCAATTTTTAGAGGGAAGAAGTAAAAGGTTACACAAGTTAATGTAAAAAAAAATCTGTTCCACAAAATATTACTATTTATTGCATATTACAATACTTATGTGGTGTAATACAAATACAATAATCAATATAACATACATGTATATTAAAGTGATATAAAAATAGTAAATATTTAGGTATACATAATAAAAGAAATTGTTTATTAAAAATATTTTGTTACAGGACTGCTGCATAAATGGGTTGTGACAAGCATTAGTCCATATTAGTGATCCTGAGGGGCACCAGAACTGCACATAACATAAGAAATGATTTTTATCATGGGTGGATCTATGTTACTCTTATGTTCAGGATGACTGTTTCTCATACATAACACTTCGAAAATTGCTGGCGTATGAGGTTAGATTTAATATATTTCGATTATAGGGAGGAGGTATCATCTGCCAATACAATTTGCATCCAAAACCCCATCAAATACTCTGTAGTCTATGGGCGTCGTATAAGATGAGAGCATGAAGATAAAACAGTTTAGGTTTATGCTCTCCTTCAGCTCACTGATCAGAACCATTTAGTCACCCGGATACAATGGCCTATGTGAGGCGGGAACATAATTTCTTTTAAGGTGGGCAGGTAACAAATCCAAGGTACCAAATTTTCACTATGACCTCATTTTCAAACCGAATATTTTGCAATAGATAAACTAACGATATTAACATTGTGTTAAATCCAGACTTACCTTATGGCACAGAAATGTGGAGGAGTTAATTAATTGCCAACAAACCTTAGAGAGATCTAGAAGATGCTAGATGATTCATCAAAAGATAGAATATAAAGTGAGGATATCCGAAGAAGAACTTGAGTAGTGGACGCTACTAAAAGAATCAACACACTTTAAGTCACAATGGGCGGGACACATCTGTCAAAGAGACGACGTATAAGAGAGAAAGTAGGCTTTGCAGTGAAGCCCAAGAACAGGCAACATAATGTCAGCCGCCCCCCTGCTAAAAGGACTAATAACATTTAAAGAGTAACAGAATGAGACTGGATGCGGAAGGCAGAATAATGAAGACATGTTCAGAATAGACCATTATATTCTTATCTAATTGTCTTTGTAAAGATATTCAAAAATATAAATAACATAACAAGGGGGCTTCATCCCTACCCACTAAAAAGACCAGCCCCAACATGATAAAATAGACCAACCGATGGGATATAAAAATTATTTAGCAATTCCGGTTAACACCAAAGGAATGAATGCAGATTTTATTCTGTAATATATCCTTTAAATTCAGTGCAAGGAGCAAATTCATTCCTTTCATAAGACAAATAATCTGACAATAGCTCCGGTGTTGCACGTAACAAATGCAAAACAACAAATGAATGATTAGGTATTTAAGAAATTAAAATGTAATAAAAAAATTACATCATTGGTTTATGTAATATTGTAATATATGACATTATTATGGTTTTTTAATTTTTTACATGCATAATTAAAAAATTCAGCTTAAAAACAGCTGACTGTGGAATTTTTCTAATATGGATAAAAAGAAAAACATGTTACAAAGATGACATTTCTTAATGGAAGTCAAAGGTATTATAACAATATGCAAACATATGCGAGCACTAATTTTATACTTCTATGGTACAATTGCATGGTATTCAAAATATTTTAATATTCAATGTGGAGTTAGATAATTGATTGTAAATTAAGTGATACACAATTTAATAAAATATTATAATATACATATTACATTGAAAAGATTTCAAATTAACAACACATCATAATTTTTATTCATTAGGATAACAACCTCATCAGATGTTTTATGTCATCAATGGCATTTAAAATCCCTTCAGTCATTATCAGGGCCGACTTACACAGATCACGTAATGTGGAAGGAAGCAACCGATAATATACTCACACAGGTTTGCCGGGCACACTTTGGATTACCGTCGAGGTGTGAGCTTTCCCATTTGTATTCTCGTCATGTTGTGTGATGCGGCGCACTCTTGTGGGAGAACGTGCAGTTTGTTTGCCAGTCAGTAGAGTCGGAGAAGAGGATTGCACATCTGCTGATATTTTATTTTCAAGATTATTTTTTTTCGTTTCACTTTCATGGTCTGGAAATAATATGGAATAGAACTTGGGGTTGATTTTGAATTTGCTATTTTCAATTGCATCATTTGTGTTCATTTTTATCGGCTTGTTGAACCCTAAAACAAATCAGTCGTACGGCAACATTCAGATAATTAGAAAATAGTAATAATGTGACTTCGTGCTGTGATTATCAAAAGGGCTTCACTTTGGAAACGGCCATTATTTTAAAAAGAATTTCATAACATTGAATACATAATTATTTTAAATACCTCGAATAGAAGAGTATTTTATCGAATTAGGTAGATTAATATTTTTGCGTTCAACAAAATGCTTTCCCAATCTTTTTAGACCAGTCTGTGTCTGAAAGTACATTAATAATTCAATAATCAAATGATTATATTACAGCAAAAATAAGTAAAATATAATATCACTTATGCACAAACAGTGACAAAGTCAAAAAATTGTCAATACTAGAAAAAAAAAAAAATTTATGTATGTAATGGTAATTCTTATTATATTAAAAGATGCATATTAGAGACAAGGAATTTAGCAACATCAAAATTTATATATTTATTTAACAGTTATATTTATAACAATATTTCGCCAAGTTTAAAGGTAAAGGCAACAAAATGAACCTTGTTGTGTCCTGTATTTAATAGATTTAAATTCACACAATCTATATTTTTTCACAACATTGTGTGTGCTTTATCCCCATCATGTAAAAACAGATTTGAGTGTATTTATCTATAAACATGAAACATACATCATTACCTGTTTTTTGTTTAATTTTAGTCTACTGTGGCGTTTCATTGAAGGCAGGACCTGAGAGTCGGGTGTAATATTTGCTGTTGAAGTTCTCAGTCGACTGACTCGTGGACTACACAAAATAAAAGTTAACAATTACTATTTACAGATTTAAAACATTGTTTCCAATACAAAAGCAGTCAAAACCTTGCAGGTTTATAGCATGATCGTACTGCATTAATTCATTTTAATGGAATATATTGTAAGTATTATTTAGCGAATTATAATAAATACTCAATAATAATTAAATGCAGTGCATTTTTATTGAGTCAACAGTTTATTATCAGTATTTCGTTTGTTTCTTTTATATCAAAGAAATATAATAAGATGCCGTAAACTCATAAGTCAGACCTTTTCGCCATCAAAAAAAAAACCTTCACGCTAGTAAACAAGACCAGTACTATTCATTGTCTTCTTTCTATGAGTATTGCTAGAGAAGAACAGACATTTTGACGGGTTATATACATGTTACACATAATGCAATCCATTCAAGTATGTATGTGTACACATTTTGCTACTAATAGGTTTTCCTTGCATCCTATTCTTGCACATACCTAAATTAATGTTGTCTCTCTCTGTAATTTTATTTACAAATGTTATTTACTAATTATATTACAAATGCTCATCACAAGTTGTGAGAACCATGAGTTTTAAGTTCTTCTCGGTGTTCGAAGTCTAATGTGAGTATATTCATAAATAATTTTACCTTGATTTGATATTTAATTGTAAATCTTCTTTTTTATTGCGTGTATCAGGTGTTTTATCATCCGTAGACGAAACCTGAGTGTTTACAGGTGGAATTGCATCCAATTTTAAAGAAGCAAGTCGGTCAGCATCAGAGAGGGGACCATTCTTAGTGCAACTCCGAGTTTTGACCCGGCCTTGCTCTACAGCGGTTTCATTATTTTCTTTTGTTTCCTTCACTTCCTCTCCTAATTTCTTCTCCACCATTACTTTTTTTGTCTCTTCCAACACTTGTTCTTGACTCCGCAAGCTTCTTCTGGTCGGTGACTGAGCTTCACCATTAGGACTAGGCTTCAGCGGTTCTTTATCATTTTTTCCCTTCTGGTCGACAGTGGAAACGACTATTTTACTTGCAGAATTGTTGTCTTTATTGGTTTGCTTCACCAAGGCTACCTCAGAAGACGTAAACAAATTATCTCTATTAATTAAATTTGGATCATTTGCGTTTTTGTCAGCTATAATGGCATCAAATATAGCATTTTCTTTGTTACGAATATTCAAAACGCTGTCATCGGATGACTCTGAAAATAATAAATAAGAATGAAATGAAGTATAATGAAGAAGTCTGTTGGCCTAACACACCAGACTTTGCTATTCCACAGTGATGTCAGAATTAAATATGGTTTTCATAGTGAGTTATCTATGACATAAATTGAAAAAGATTAAATAAATTGTAAATAAATATGAAATCTTAAGGGTGTTACCTGAAGAGGGCGAGCGACCGCGAGTAGCCGGGGCGGCGGCCGTGTTGCCGGGCAAGGACTTCAGCAGCTCCATGAACATGTCAGCTTTCTGGGTATCAATTATTAATATATTATTTAAAACTTCCTGCAAAAAGACAAAAACGGGTGTCAACAAAATTACTGTTTGTTCTTATATAATAATTATATATTAAATATACCAAATAGACAATATGAAAGACATTTTTTTGCTAAACGGGAAATTTTAATAACCTACCTGTCCATGTTTTGAAACGGTGATTTTACAATTGGTACTTTTGAGAGTTTGAAACAATTCAGCTTTAGAGTTAATGCCGGAATCTGAAACGATTTAAAAATAAAATATATTTCAAGACTCAGTATGAGATGTACCAAGTATAAGTTGCGGATTGCATATTTACCTGTCTGGAGAACATCAGCGCCCGCTCCGCCATTTTTCTCTTTTGATTTATTTGAATCCCAGAACCTGTGATGTAAGTAGGATTGTATTAGGACTAGGTGATAAGCATTCCCATAACTGTAATGCTGTATATATTGTTACTGCTTAATGTATCCACATTATAAAATAATTGAAGAATTTGATCATTTATAACTTACTTTCTATCTGCAGCTTTATTATTTTTCTCAGCCGCTGATGGCAAGAGAGCCAAATCAGTTGATTCTTTAATCATGGGGGTTATTAAATGATCCTTGTCAGACAAAAATCTGAAAAGAAAAATCAACTCAATGTCAGTATACAGGTGTTTAATCCCTTCCACACATTTATTTACAAAAGTAGACAGAGGATAATACTACTATACTAAAAAATAATAGGCAGAAAATTAGCAGATAAAGGTATTCTAGAGCAGTGGTGTTAAAAACTCAAAAAGCACCAAGGGCCGCATAAGGTATTTTGAGTACGCCGGTGGGCCGCATCAAAAAAACTAAAAAATCACTGTAACATTTTGTACAGGATAGACCAATAACCTCTTAAACATTTAAAATGACTATAAAAAGTAAACACCGCTGAGTGAATCTAAAATTATATATTGTATTTTAAAGCAAAAAATTGTTAACAAACGTAATTGAATTGCGACGGATGCAAATGCGTGCGGAACGCATTTGACACTGAATGATGAAGATAGTGCAAATCTAAATTTAAAAAATATATATCCTTGGTTGATTGTTACAATTTGGTTGTCATATATTTCTGTTGACTTTTAGTTTTTTTTTTCATAATTGTTTTCAAAATTATAAATTTAAAGTTTTTCCTGTTTTCCATCAACTGTTTTATTCGCTTCCTCCTTTAGTTGACATATAATTATCCAAAAAATATACAAAGCGGATATTAAGTAATAATTATTAATAAAACAAGATTATTCAGGGAATGCAAAAAAATATTGAAAAATTTAATTGCAGTTGAAGAGGTTAATATAAGGCTGACCTGCAAATGTCATCATTGCGTTTCTTTTCCAGCTTATATTTGATCTTCCATATAGATTGTCTGGAAGGTTCATCAGAGATATCTAAAATATATACATATAGGATACATGGAATTAGGTTAGGTTACTAGAAACATATAAAATCAAATACAGTATTATAAAATTCAGCTTTATCACCTGTAATTTTAAGTTTCTTTTGGGAGAATGTCTTGGGAACATCATCTGAATTATCCTCACTATCGTCATCATTCATATAGATAGATTTGGCTTTTCGTTTCTTTTCTTCTATTAACAACAAAAATCATGACATAATTATTCTTCACAACATCTAATGCTATATTCATAGGTTATCAATTGAATTATAAAAAATCAAAGGTATTATATTTTTTGCATTTTTCGTAAATTTTAAAAATTATTATCGAAGCAAAAGATTCACGATTTTCATGTTTATCTTAGTAGTATGAAGATTATATATTGTTAATTCTTTTTATTCAAATCAACACTGCATTTATTACTGATCATTATAAATTTTATTTAAAAAAGGGCAGGATTTCTAAGCACAAATAACTAATTGGTTTGATTGATAATTTTTTGGGTTTATTCCATTGCATCAATGCACTTTTTTATAATAAATTCCCTTTTTTGACCACAAAAATTGATTTTTCAAAGAATTGGGAAAGATTTGAGCAAAACCTTTTTTTTTTTACTTTTTTTTTTAATGTCTCTAACAATGCTCTTAATAAATAAAAAAGTGAGGTACAACTCAACAATGTGATAATTATTTTTTCTTCATAAATGAACTTAAATATACTTGAATTTTTGTACAAATTAATAATTTACCATTTTGAGAAATAGATGAATGATATTAACAGTTTAAGATTGACTTTGCCTACCTTTGCAAATATAATATTAAATATTACCTTCTCTATAGAGATGAGCGTATTTTTTGTGTTTTTTCCTTTCTTGTTCAGTCAAAATTCTCTGATAACATTCTTTTACAGGCTTTGATCCTATTCTTCCATTTTCATAATACCTTAAAATGAATAAATTCATCTAATACTTAATATACAAAGTAAATGTGATTCATAATTTTTTGGAATACTCGGCAACTCATTTAACAAAAGGAGTATTTATTAATAAAAAAGTGGATATCAAATTAGTAAATATGAATAATTGTATTAATAAAATAATGTTAATTCCCTAAAGTGGGCCCCTAGATGATCAGTTGTATGGTGCAATGTTACAAACTGAGCATGCACAATATTTATTATAACTGGTTGTCTAGGACCCACCTAAGAACGGCAACGGAACAACAATACCATCAATAAAAGTCAAGTGACTTGGAAGTATAAAGAACATCGCTGCAGAATCTTGAAATTTTAATTCTCCCAGAAATACAAAAGAGCACAATCAAATATTTAAGGAGTATATTTTATTATGCATATTAATATTTATCAGGATATTTAGATCCCTTGATTTTTCCTTTATTACATCCATCTTGTGTTCTCATTGGACTTCATAGTTGTTCACAATTAAGTCGTGAAGCCAAAAGAAATATTTATTAAATCAATTAAATAATGATTCAATACAATTTGTGCTGTACCTTTCTATATCTCTATAATATCGCATCTCAATTTCATCATTGGGAAAGTCGAGTACAGCAGTATGCCTCTTATGCTGAAATCATGATGAGAATGATAATAAATAATTACACAATATATTACATACAGCAATATGAAAATTTAAAGGATTTTATATGAAAAATATATCAATAAATGCATTGGTTTAGACATTTAAAGGGACAATTTTTCATTGACCGTGTGCTCATGATAAATACAAAATTTAGAAAAAATTGAAACCTCTATGGGATGTCTTCTTCCTTGTTGGTTTAGATGTCGGTCTGGCTGACTTTGCAGGCAAGTAGAACTCCCAGGCTGCCATCTACAATACATTAAAAATACTTTAGTAATTATATATTTAGGTTTTTGATGAGCCACGCCCAGGTGCCCCGAAAACGGCTACCACGAAGGATTATATGATAAAAATCCACAATCTCGTATTCGCAGACAGCTGATTGAAGCTTTCTTTTGTTTCCAAATTTGAAAAAGTCTCTCGTCAGGCAGAAATTTTAGTAGAATGAGGAGGTCATCGCCGCCACGGAGCCCTACTTTGCAGACCTTGAGAAAACATATTTTTTAGACGGGTCAAAGAAGTTGGAGCATCACTGGGTCAAGTGAATCGAGCTAAAAGGAGACTATGTTGAGAAATAAATCGCCATTTTTCCAAAATTTTAATTTTTCTTTTGTACCCTATGTACTTATTGGATCATTATAATAATAATAATATTAGTATTTGTATAGCGCTCTTTTATGACCGAATGATCATTCCAAAAGCGCTTCTTTGCCTCTGAGTAAAAAGGTGGGTCTTGAGTCTGCTTCTGAAGGATGCCTGCGCTTTAAGCTCTCTTATGCTTTCCGGTAGCGAGTTCCAGGCTATTGGTGCCGCGTAGCTGAAAGCCCGATTGCCAAAGACCGTGCTAGGACTACCTCCCGTCAGCTGCAGGGTGCTTCTATTTGCTCTAGCCGATCTGAGTGTCTCTCCACGCGCGCTTATCTCTGAAGGCTTGATAAGTTCTGCCAAATAGCCCGGTGCAGTTCCGTTGAGTGCCTTGTAAGCTAAGAGGCATAATTTGTACTGGATTCTAGCCGAAACTCTCAACCAATGCAGTCGGAGTAATGTGACAGAATTTGGGCGCGTTGTAGACTAGTCGTGCCGCTGCGTTTTGTAACGACTGTAATCGCTTTAGATCACCCTCATAAATTAACTGTGTATGGGATGTTTGACAAGTGTAAGACGAACATTTAGCTTGCGCCTCCTATTCTTCTGATGCCGTCAGTTCATCATGCAGGGGCTTGAAGAACACCCCATTTACCTTTCTCGTGCGTAACTCATAAAACTATTGTTCTCTATTATCTGTTTTCTCTTCCGCAGGCATGTTCCGTCCATTGCTTGATTGTGCCAATTTTTCGGTAACGCTGATAGTTACTGATAGTTAATTTTGGGGTGTTTTAGTGAGTTTAAAATGTCACAATTAAGTAAAATGCCTATTCATAATAAACAAATGTAAAGCATATAATATTTTTGTTTTCTGTACAATTTTATCTCAAGAATATGGTATACAAAACTATGGCCTCTCTTCAATCCTGCTTACTCTCGAGGTTAAAATTCATCAAATGGATCTGACCGTCTACTAGCTAAAATTATGAAGGCTTTAAAGGAACAAAGTAACACAGTTTGAACTTATTATAAATTAAGGAGCGTCG
This sequence comes from Glossosoma conforme, assembly GCA_022606575.1. Classification (NCBI taxonomy): domain Eukaryota; kingdom Metazoa; phylum Arthropoda; class Insecta; order Trichoptera; family Glossosomatidae; genus Glossosoma; species Glossosoma conforme. Next base: position 3,390,142 of record JAGTXR010000107.1, on the reverse strand, counting down.
TGGTAATAATGTAAATTAATATATGATTAACTCTAAGGTTCTACTTCTAGAGATAAGTAAAAGGTAATAAAATATTAGTCACCTTGTAGACTGTCGGAAGTATTGCTTTGGGCACTGATTACATCTGTTGACTTTTGACAGCGTTTCCACATTATTTTCTCTCTCAGGGCTCCTGATATATAGTTTTCCTAATTCAATTTAAAAATCACAATTAAACAAAATAAAAAATATTATCATAGTGATAGCTTTAGAATATTATTTTTTACAAATTAACTTTATAAAAATATTTTTATTCAACTATATAATAAATCTTACATACTTTTTGTACCCATGGAATGTTTTAAAGAACTTCCAGAGGGACCATAATATAATGGAAGTAATTCCCCTTTATACAGTGCAAAAGTAGGCCTGCTCCTGAAAAAAATTGTATAATTGTTGTTAATATATAGCAGCAGTCACATTTTTTAATATGGATTTAAGATTTAAAAAATTGGTTAGCCAGATAAAAATATTTGTTCATAATTAACTTGACACATTGTTTGCGGGCATTGTTTAATGCTAATTGCAGCCTGGCGTGGGAGATTTTTAGATTTACAAATGCGTTTTTTTACATTTTTTAAATGCCTATAACTTTTGAAATATCCAATATTATTTATTATTATTTTAATTATATTATTATTAAATGTTCGACGTTTTGGTGATAATAAGGGTTGGATTCTTCCACAATAAAATTCATAATATTATCATCAATGAACAATTCAACAGCATCAATTATATTCCGGGTTTATACCAGCACATCCCATTAATTGTTCTAGGATTAGTGGATTGTCAATAGTATTCCAATCACTCTTATCTTGCGCATCAAAGGTTAAACAAAAAATCTACCTAATGGCATCAAGAAACAATCAAAACAAAGAATTGTATATTTTTGATAAATATATATTTTTTTTTAATTCCATAATAAATTTAATTTAAATCATAAAAAATATAAATTATTTTTTTATTTTAGCACTTATTAGTAAAATGTGGAGTTTGAACTAAAATATATGATTTATCAACAAAATCCATTTTACGCAACACATATTATTACGATTCCCGACGTCCACAACCAGAAAGTAAAAAATGTAGTTTTATGCTTCCCGGTTTTGACGACCAAACTAAGAAAACATATTTTTACGTCTCCCGACAACAATGCGACAATACACAATTAGCCCTCAAAAATTTTCACCAGGAAAAAAATGGTTACAGGCCTACAAAACATAAAAAATTGTAAAGAACTGTTTCTCAATATTAGAATTAATACTAAAAAAATATCTTTCATTTAGAACATTGAAATTATTAGAAAATGTCAGTAATCAGGTGTTGTCTAAGCATCATGGGAAAATTTCACTAGTTTATTGGTTTGTCTAAGCATGATAAAATGTTACTAGTCAAGCAGTATTGATGTTTTCGTGTGACCTTGGTTTATCATTGTCGCAGTCCGAGCTGGAACTGCTTTCTATTTCAGTACATGTGCTGGGCTTTTGTGGAACAATATCTTCAGGCTCATTGAAATTATTTCTAAAATTAAAAGAAAAAGAAGCATTAAAAAAAGGATTTAGATATGCTGCAGGGATCAAATATAGTCAAATTAAAAACAGACAAAAAGATTACCCATTCACTTGACGACACTGTTGAGTGCAGTCACTTTGCTTTAGGATAACATTAGTTTTACCTGAAAATTGTATATTTTTGTGTAAAAATGTTTGTTAAGGTGATAAAGTTTAGCTAAACAGTAACAAATAATAATTGAATGACTCGATAAATTTGTTCAGCATGATTAATTTTGTTTTAATTTAAACAAATAATATCAAACATTTAGAATATCACTTACCATTGGACATGCCAAAGAGTTTGGTTGTATCGTGCCATATTTCTTTCGGCACATTTGTTTTAGTACCATTGTTTTCATTCTCTGAATATAAAAATATAACTTTCTTATTAGAGTTATTGTCACCACTAAAAAGTATATCTTTTGACACCGGCTGCTCCGATTCTAAAGAAGAAGGAAGTGGAAAGTCAGGCTGTTGAGAGTTCTCAACGACTGGTGATGATGTCTGCAATGGACGGGCCATCTGATAAGAAACTGCTGCATCCATCTCCGTGTCGGCCATTACCTCAGGGCTCGAGGGCACCTGGAGGTGCAACACTCCATACACCTGCATTGAACCGTCATTACTAGAATTTGGGTCACAGTTGACTCTAGTATCACCATTTACCATTGGAGAGGGAACTTCATTCACTTGCTCTGCAGTTTCCGGTATAACTTGAGACTCTTTCCCACAGTGCTGTGGTTCAGAAGCAGCCTCCAGCTCCTCTCTCCCTTCTTTAGTATTATGCACTTGTGCTTGTGCAACCTCTCTTTCATGTTCCCTTTGCGAATCTTCTACAAAAAATGACCCATAAAAACCAAAATATTGACTGACAACTAATAATGCATCTAGGTTAAAGTGATATGGCGTACTCAAATTTAGGATGGCAGAGGATGCAACGGTTTAAGAGAATTAGGAACCAACAGATATTGGAATGGACAATAAAGAATTTGGAACCAGTAAACAGAGTGTCAGTCAATATTCATCTAGGTCAGTGAATCATATTTATTTTAATTAAGGCAGGCAGAAGAACACAGACGGTTTAAACAACTGGGCTCAACACTCAATCAGGGCATTCGGATGCTTATGAAATTGCAAGTGTATATTGGTTTGATTCTTGAAGAGATCCACATTGTAAGACGGAGGAAACAAAAATACTAGAAGAGCAATCTAGAGCTTATTGGTGGAATTTAGGAAAGAATTTAACCGATGTTCTTTGCGGATGTTTCAGGGGCTCCACAAAACAAATAATTATTTCAGTTTATTTTGTCTGCGTCGAATTATTTTTCTTTCTCTAATATTAAATTTGATTCACTGAAACTTTGGTGCTCTGCTAACTGACAGGCAGGACAAGAGAGGGTTGGATGTGAAAAATCGTGGAAGAGACTCATATGAGAGGTCGGTGCTTCGGACATATGCTGATGAAAATGATGATCTTTCTTACAATGATATTTCAGAGAGAATGTTATGATAGAAATCTAGACTATTATTTTCATCTTCAAGTTATATACAGTCGATTCCGCTTAATTGGGACACATCGGGACTTGGGCATTTTGTCCCAATTAAGCGGCTGTCCCAATTAAGTGAATTTCACAATATTATTTTTTTGGCAACTAGTCAAGTGTCTTTTGGTTTTGTAACATTTCACTTCTACAAAATCAGCACAGATATTCAGTGCGGATGAAGGGCTCCCTTCATTTCCTTCCTGCATATAATAACGCTGTGACACGGCCATACATTTTTTTGCCTCCTGGTTAGTCACAGGCACAGGTGACTCATCATCATCATCGTCATCTCCGTCTAATTTTTCATATTTTGATTTAATACCTTCTACAATCAGCGCCGATCAGCTATGAGACAATGCATTATATCAAATTCTTTGTACATATTTTTTCTTGAGAATATGTGTAACATAATATGTGCTGTGATCTTAAATTTACTGTAACAATTAAGGGGAATGTTGTCCCAATTAAACATATTAATTTACTATTGATTTCTTGGTTTGGTTTCTGTTCTTTGAGATTTGTCCCAAATAAGCGGCTGTCCCAATTAAGCGGTGTCCCAATTAAGAGGAATCGACTGTATATATTAAAATAGAAACAATTTTAACAAAAAAAAAGTTAATATAAATTTATATTCCTGACAAAATAATGCATTATTTTTAAACATTTAATGTAAACACAAAATAATATTTGATAAATGCAAAAATCTTTAGTCTCAACAATGTGGAAATATAATACTTATTTAATGTTTTAACATATTAATTAAAATAACAAAAGCAAACAAATATTTAAAAAATTTATTGATTTTTGCACAGCTATAGATAGCTATAAATATTTTTATAGCAGTTAAGTTTTCAGTCTAACAGCGTGAATCTAGTGATAAACTTTATGTAAAAGACCATCAGTAAAAATAATGTTTTATATTAAAGAAATGATATTTAAAAAATTTATATGATTCTTATTAATTTTGTGGTCACCACTGTGGTCCACTGCATACTTATCAATTAACTATTTTGGTTTTAAAAAATTATTTAATGAAATCTACTAAGCTACATATTGAACAAAATAAATTACTTTTTTTTTATTAAGTAATTTTTGTAAAAATGTAAAAACAAACCTGGTTTTGTGTTTTCTTCATTTGCCTGTTTGTCTACCCACTTCAGCGTATTCAACTTCAATGCAAAGATCCTGCAACACAAAAACAGAAACATCCAACTCTTCAATGTGTTGCGATTGAATGATTAATTGTATGACTTAGTAGATTGACATTTACCCTCTTCTAAAATTAGAGATGTTTTTAGGTGATAATTTATAGTAAGGATTGTCAATATCGGGAATGATGCGCTTCAAGTACACTTCTTTGAGGCTTTGCCAAGTTCTGTTGGTAATCTATAAAATAAAAATACAACCAGTTAAAACATTTCTTAGTTAACATATTTATTAAATAATATTTCGTAAGCCTATGTTTCATAGTTAATGACTTAAAAAACCTTACATTAATTTAATATTTAAGAATTAGATTTCAATTATAAAATGAAAAATTTCAACAAAATTTAATCTGTTCACCGCGCATGACGGCTATGCGTGTTCTATCGAATATGCTCTCAGCGTGTATGACACACATAGAGGTCATGGAAGTTTCAAACCTATATGATTGTATGAAGAATGATTATTGTTAAATCAAACTGAAAATACAAGAAAATATATTGTATTTTATTATTGAACAAATTACTTTGGGTGCCAATTAACACATTCGCATCGGGAAAGGTATTAATACCCGTTACCTTGACTGACGGTTAATTACGGGAAGGGTATTTTTACCTTTTACGCACTCTGATCTTTAAAGTCGGGTAGGGTATTTATATTTGTTTTTTTCTACAAGCATTTGACTTTTTCTTACTTATAAGGTTCGACATTATCAATTTTACAAGAGTTAACGCATATTTAAGACACAGGGTCACTACAAATTCGTTTAAATTTTTAGAATAAATAATGTTTGTTTACTTTGTAAAATCAACATATATTTTTAATTTTATTGTATAATCGCTAGTATTTTGTGTATATTTTTTATGATATTGCCCTTCATAAGGGTTATTATTACCATGAATATCACACTCTTAATCTTAAAAAATATAACTCTAAAAAAGTTGAGGACATAATTTAAAATCATTGTTAGATGTTCTACAACTTTTCAATGATTTTGCTAGTGGTGCTAAAATTGGATAGTATCATATTGAAAAAAATATGTAGTTATGTTGGATATTTTGAAAGTTATGGCAGTTTATGTAGAAACATATTTTTTACGCTCGACATCAATTTATCGCCTGTATTAGAGTATCAGCCGAGTGCGAATGTCACCCGATGCGAATGTGTTAACATATTGATTAGTTGAAAAATATCACAACCTATATTTATAATTGAAAACGCGACAACAAAATCCCCGAAAAAGCAGCCGCATACAGGGTATGTTCGATAAATTTGGTGCCGCGGGCAAAAGGTTAATGAATAATCCAAAATCTATCCATTAAATTATGGTTAAAATTTCTTACACAAATAAAAAAATACACCTATCTCACAACCAACATCCACCTTATCACTCACACCTTTCCCTATATAGACACGCACACTTCCTTGCCTAATTGACTTGGCAATGGCTACCCGACATAGCCGATACACGTCGTCCTATAATAAAAAAATGTTTAATAATTTCTTAATAATGTTTTATTTTTATGTTGATAATAGTCAGTGTCGCCACACTCATATAACTTACTGAGAAACAATATGTGGTATTACTATAAGTGATAGTATGGTAATAAGAAGTAAAAGACGAACCCTAGAATCTTCACACGCCTTCCAGAAGGCCCGGCCTTTGACCTCAGTGAAGGCATGTTTTGAGACAACATAATCAACAATGGCTTTCTTCTCTTTTAAGGAATAACCTTTTCCTGAGCTGCTCCCCGTACTATCCGAGTCCATCCTGAAAATAATTGCCAATAAGTAATTATAGTCTAAGGTCTTGTTCCCAGACTGAGCTGTTTGCATGAATTACACCAGAAAATCACACTATAATAAGTGATGTGGACTCAAAACAATTACATTAAATAACACTTCGTAATATACACCTGTGCCAATCATTTTGAGTACCCGGCATATCACATGCTAACCACTCTTCATGGAAACCAGGCCTAAGGCCTCATGCACACAGAACACTAATTAGTTGCGGTGGATGGCAATCACAGCCATGGTCATAGACAATCACAACTAAGATGCTGCCCACTGCAACCAGATCACATTATGTATAAAGTTTAAGTGACGTAGGCAGTTTAATATCCATAAGCAACATTGAGCCATTATATGATAACGAGCATCATTAAATCAACAGATTTCTACTAAACAGTCATAAACTATGCATGTCACACTTTATTTATTCATTAAATTAATTTTATAAGTATCCTTTATCCTAATCACTCAAACCACATAGTTTAACTGCTATGGGGAAAACAAACTTCCGCGAGTATTTTACACTATATTTTGTTCATCGCTTTTATGAACACACTTATAAATACATAAAGTGGAGTACTAATTATGGGTTAATATCCTGACAGGTCGTTTAGATGCTGCGTGAGGTGCGATGTGACTTATTGGAATATAGTTCATATTTAGTAGAAAAATATGGTATCATTTCACTTCAGTGTACCAAACTTCATAAAATCAGCACACGCTTACAACAGACAAAACGATAATATAACAAATAGTTACCCAAAGGGTAATGCTTGTTGATAGATTTATACTTTTTCAATTTTTACGATTTTACTGTCAATTTTAATGTTTTCTATGGACGAAATCACGATTCAACGTAATCAGCCCGTACCTAAGGTAATATAACCTAACCCAGCTCGTATGATTTATTTTTGGTCAGAAAACACGTTTTTTAACGAAATTAATTTCATCAGCAGGTGTTGTTTAGTCAATATCGTCATTAGAAGAATGAAATATAGCATTTTAATAGGAAAATGTGTAATAAAAAACGCTACTAAAGAATATTACCTGTCATTTATAACATACTTTTGATTTTATTTACTTTGATACACTATTGTGAAGTGTTACAAAATTAGGTATAGTAATACTCGCAGATCGTGAAGTTTGGTGATAAATATTATCGTGTTGTGCCATAATATATCAACACATATATAAGTGAAGTTTATTTTCCCGCCAGTGAACAGTCACTCGTCTATAACGGCGAAGAAAATTGTCAATAAATCACAACGCATTGATAGAAATTATCATTGTTCTTGTAATATTATAGGTGTACAAAATAATGATACAATAGAACGATTATGAAAATGTAAAATATAAATATAACTTAAGTGAATGTTTTTTACAATTTGCGGTTATGTACATACATAATTATTTTTTGCGGTCTTTTAAGGAAATATACTAAATTACAATTGATTTTCACAGATAATTAGTTAAATAAAGAAAACTTGCCGATTCATCCTTTTAAAGAATTAAATAGTTCTGGAACAAAATATGAAAAGTGATTTTGTTTTCGTTCAGCAATTATAAAAACTGTAGACATTATACCATAGACTATTTTGTATCATAGTGGCAAAAAATTAATTCATACCTACATATTCGTGATTTGTTTTTCACATGAACCATGGATATATGTATTAATTCATAAAAGGTTAGAAACTAAAGTTCTATAGAATTTAGCATTATTTTTCATTATGAAACTATGCATCTTTAAAAAAAATTGTATAAAATTAAAAGTATTGAACGACGTAAATGCCACTTGTTAAAATATGACCCCTGTAGCAATGATCGATATAGCGACGGCAAATTAAATTAATGTTGGCGCTTAACCAGTGTTTTGGGGGCTGGCGAGAAATTAAGACAATTATAATTTAAAAGTGTTCATATTATAGGCTACCCTCATAAACAATACAAATTGGATAATTGCTTGAATTTTAAAATCTATAAAAAATAATGATCAGTATATTTTTCTTAACAAAAAATAATGAATCATTAATTTCATATCTAAAAAAAACTCATAATATTTCAACAGTAACATAACTTTATTAAATATATATAAATATTATAATTTTAATATTATATTACTATACACAGTTAGCAGAAAATTTCGTTTTGAAAAAAACTGTCGATTTTTCAATAAAATATAAATACATTTTAATTGAATGTTTTATTTACTGAATCCTAAAAAAAAAATTAAAATGCATAGAAAATGGCCACTGTTATACAAACAATATATTAAATTGGATTGTTAGGCAGTTTTTTTATTCATTGCTACAATTCAGATAATGAACATGTAAGATAAAAAGTTTCATTTGTAATTTAAGCTTCCTTTTCAAAATTAAAAAACTACTAATAATTATATTTTACTTACTAGGTCCTATTGAACTGGCGAAGACCCAAAGGAAAACTGTAAAGTCGTGTTTTAGAATGAATTTAATATGTTAAAGGAAGATGACACCAAATGAAATTTAATCCAACATATAATGAGTGATTGATAAAGTTAGAGACAAGCTAAATTTGAGATTGTTTTAATATAAAAAAATTAAATTATATTTTAGACCCTCAGGATAAGACGGATTATCTTATAGGGTAAGCCACAGACAAAAAAAATGGCAACTGTGTTATGAGGAGCGCCTAGAATATCTCACAGAGCACTAATTTTGTTCATTCAATTTTGTTTATTTTTTCCTTTCAGAAACATTACAAATTATATTAACTCAATTCATTTCTGAAGTACAATAAAAAAAATAAAAAAAATACAATATATACAAAAATATGTACTTATGATTAAGTACTATGAACAAAGCAATAAAGACAAGCAACAGAAGGTCCCAATGCTTATCAGACAGACCATGCCAACCAATTATCCCTCCAAAGAAACTCTTGGAGTTCTTGTCTGAATTGGGCCTCTCTTACGTGAAATATATCAACATCCGAGGCGATTTGGTTAAACAGTCTGATCCCTCTCCCAAGAAGCATAGTCACTGGCAGGTTAGTGTTACTCTTAGGGAGAGCGAACAATCTATGCTTCCTTATTCTGAGATATCTATCGGGGACACACAAACCGATATTCATCAAAATTTCAGGATTCCCGAACACGCCACGCAACAGTCGGAAGAAATTCATACCTAAGCATGTATCCCTTCTTGTCCTCAACTCAATGTACCCCAACATACCCTGTAGGAAGTTAGTTGGATACAGCAACGGATAGTATCCATATACCCTCATGTAGAGAGATCTCAGAAATTTCTTCTGTACCCTCTCGAACATGAGGCTATATTTCAACTCATGGGGTGCCCAAATGATAGATCCGCTCTCGAGTATGCTACGGACCAATGAGTTAAACAACACTACCATTACGTGTGTGCTCGAGAAAACCCTGCCATTTCGTAATACAAAACCAAGCGTCTTAAGTGCCTTACCACACACAGCTTCAATGTGCGCATGGAACGTCAGTCTGCTCTCAAACTCTATACCAAGGTCTCTGATGGAGGACACTCGTGATATTCCTATGTTGTTCATAGAGTACCTATGATATACAGTTTTCAAATTTCGAATATAGGACAGAACATTGCACTTAGCTATATTAAACTTCAGCTTATTACGCTTACCCCAGTCGAATATATATTATTTATATCCGACTGCAGAAGCATACAATCATCCAAGGTAATTATGTTCATGAATAGTTTCAAGTCATCAGCAAATAACAAAAACATAGCATGATTAATGACATCAGCTATATCATTAATGAACAATGAAAACAGCAGTGGTCCCAGGTTGGATCCTTGCGGGCTCCCGAATATGTATAAAAACTGTATGATTGATAAATGCCATAAGTAAAAAACTGTTGTCTGCCTCTAAAATAACTCCCAAGCAAAGTTAAAAGACCATGAGAAAAACCCAATCCACTTAATTTCTTAAGCAGAATGTCATGGTCTACCTTATCAAATGCTTTTGAAAGGTCATTATAGGAACAGTCAACTTGTGCTCCACTATCTAAAGCTCTCGACACGCAGCTAGTAAACACCATAAGATTCGTGTCAACCGAGCGACCCGGCCTAAAACCATGCTATTGATCAATCAAAATTGATTCAGTTCCCGAAGCAATGACTTTATGAATCATCATTTCAAAAACCTTAGCCGGGGCCGACGGTGTCGGCCACAGGTCTATAGTTTTCAACTGATGACTTTATGCCACTCTTGTAAACAGGAATCACCTTGGATATCTTCCATTGGCTTGGAAAGATACCTGATTTTAATGAGAGGTTAAATATATGACAAAGGGGTATTTTGAGGAAATCGACACAACCCTTTAGAATAAATGTAGGAACATTATCTGGACCTACAGATCGCGTGTTTCTTAATCTTTTTATGAAATAAGATACATCACTCTCGTCGACACTGATCTACTTAACACTCTAACCTAATAGTGACTGCAAAAACCATTGTATTATCTTTCTTATGTCTTAAAAAATGACTATTAGGTAAAATTGATAATTGAAGTAGGTAGTTGAATGCCTTTATTATACCATTATTTAACAGTCTTTAAAATATGAATGAAAAATCACTTTTTTAATCATACATCTACACCAACAATGCCTTCAGAGGTTATAATGTAATTAACTTGCTTGTCTGTTGATAACTCTGGGGAAAAATTAACACTAAATTCACGAACTCCTAAAAATGATGATTCGACATCTCTAATAGTATTATCAGATACATTATTTGTAGATATATTAGCATTAACTAGTGGTATGCTATCTTTATCATAAAAAAATTGATCAGTCTTCTTCATGCAGAGTCGAGTTGTGAGCAAGTTGGACCAAGCGAGCCCGAGGCAAGGAACTGTTACTCCGTCTCCAGAACCCAAGGCAGCTGACACCTAGACGTGATAATATATCAAATTAATAATAAATTTATCAGTCATGCAAGTTATAAAAATAAAAATATAAATTCTGTGGATTTTATTAACCATATTTTTTTAGAACAATGGCTTTATAAATAAAATCTAACACTGGAGTGTGGCACCCGAGAACCGGCAAACAGGATGTTTTCGGGTCTGTGCTAGATGGACTGATGACTAAATCAGTAAAACAACAGAAAGAAGCTGAATGCAGAAGGCAGAGGATCGACAGGGAGATATATATATATATATATATATATATATATATATATATATATAGTAGGAGGTTAATATTCAGCGGTAGACAAAGTGATTATGATGGTATAAAATCATAGATAAATATAAATATTAATCAAAACACTCACTTGATTTATACACAAAACAGCCAAATTATATTGTTTTGCAAGGTTCAAGAGACCCACCCCTATCTCTTTTAAATGTTGCGCTCTTATAATATTTGCATTAACTGAAAAAAAAAAATAGCCATATTCCACATAAATAAAAAATTTATGGATTGTATCAGTGCAAGTACTGTGGATTTTATTACAAACATATTCCTATTATTTTATTTATTTACGCGGCAAATGCCCTTAAATTCCCATAAGTTGAGGGCGAAATTGTGTTTTTATGAACAATTTAACATGTCATTTTTAAGATCTGGAGGACCCAAATGGGCGGGTTTTGTAATTATGGGATAATCGGGCACTGAGGGTAGACCTTTATATTCATAATGAATCTCAAAGTGAATACTAGTATATAATAAAAGGAATATTGAAAATACTAGGCTGCATTATTTTAAATGTGTTTCCAATAAAATTTGAATACCATATTCTCCTCTAAAAGGAGCAGCAACCGAGTCCACTACCACAAGCTGAACTGTCCGCCCTGAACTCAGCAGTCGAGGCAGCTGCAGCGACACACAAGCTCGCAACTCGTCCTAGAGTAGTTCCAAAATACAACATTCAGCTAATAAACATGATTATACATGTGTGCGTGTGGCAATGATGTGAGCTAAATATATGCGTAATTTTGCGACAATATATATTATCTCGCTTCTTGTAAAGATTATTGATAAATAAAAGGAGATGGGTTCTTTTTAGAAAGTGCATAGTAATAATCATGATCATCATCATACCATGTCCGCTCCCCTAACTGGAGCATATGGCATTCACAAACCGCAGTCACAAAGCTCTCTCAACCGCCATTTCCTTCGCCTCATCCCAAGTCAGTTCCGCTGAGTATATTATATGTATAGTTCCCGACGGTCCCCAGGACGGCGCGAGCCCGGGGGCTTGAAAAAATGCAGCTATAGTTTATGCTCTCCTGCGGCATTCTCAATACAAGTCTCAGCCAGGTCCACCATCGCCTCTTGATCGACTGCAGTATGGGAGGCTACCTTGTCCACTCTCTCACCTCGTCATTCCTCAAAAAAGGCAAACCATCCTACACCCAGTATTCTATGCAGGCATAGTAATAAATGTATTTTTTATTTATCTATGATCAAGAACTCTTTAAAAGCGAAATACAATGTGAACTATTGTAACTATACTAGCTAAAGTAACATATTTAACTCGAATTGAAACCAAATACGTATTTTTTGTCAATAATTTAAATAATTAATGTTTATAATCATTTAGTTTAGTATTATTGAATACTTACCGCATCCCTTATGTGTAAAACATATATTTTCTCTCCATATATGCTGAGATCTTTATTACTGCTTTGATTTGTATGAATGCTTTGGAAAAATTGATGTAATCTTATGGAAGGGAAAGCATCTTCAGTGCATATGTATACAACTCCTGTAAATTAATATACCATTCAAATATAATATACAACTAATATAAAATACAATACTACCTTCATTAACGAGTTTTATTTGCTCCATGATGGAGATTGTGACTAGAATACCTCATAAATAAAATTAACATTAAAAAACTCATTAGTCTTAGAGACAGAATTATTTTATATTTTTTGAAGGTATTTTATTCTTTCCCTTTAAGTGATTTTGTGATGAAGAATAGGCTGTTAAATAATAACATGAAATGAGATTTAGTCATGCTTATTTAAATTAATTTATGTAAAACTGTAACATACCTGAGTTCCAGAGTCCAGAAGTAATGCGTAAGGCTAATTGAGTCTTGCCGCACCCCGCAGACCCAGCCAACTCAGTCAGCGCACATCGCTGTAGTCCGCCACGAAGCAAAACATCCAGTGAGACGCACCCTGTAGAAATCCTTTCATCTCTTTTGCTTCTTTTCCTCTCCCCGTCCAACTTGTATCCTGAAAAATATTCAAGACAAATGTATTATTAGCCGTTTTAGTGCCATTGTTTTTTACTTACAGCGTGATCGCGCTCGTTGGCACTCTAACAGTTAATATTTTAAGTATGTAGGGACACTAGTCATTTGTTAATTAAACCTTAATTTGCGCTGGAGTTGCGGTTGTAGATTTTAACCTGTTAACCGGGTATGACGTAATATTTCGTCGTGCCAAGAAAGCAACTGTAGCGGGTATGACGATATATTCCGTCAAGATACTTTAACAATTAAAATTTAAATTACACTCTAACAGGTGTGACGAGCTACCTTATTTTGTTTGTTCATCATATACCATGTACATCTAGGCATTGAGTTGCACGGACTCGCCACGTGTTTTCTTTTAACATTAGCAAAATTAAATTCCCCAGTTAATAGGTTAATGTTTTTATATCTTTAAAACATTTGTGTATATAGTCAGTTGAGATGCGTAGTACATTTTAATAAAAATAAGATCTACAAACAACTCAGCAAACGCAACCACCAGAATAAACTAGTGAGTATACAAAATTAAGTTTCAAATATGTATTTTTTGGAATAAACAAATACATAAGCGGAAAAGTAATTTAGTTCTTGATCATGTTTAAATGAATAATTTAATTGAAGAATAAATTTTAACCACACACCATCAGTAAATCCCCTCGGAATCAAGCATTGTGACGCTACTTCTTTTACCAATATGACATCTTGATAAGTCAGTTTCCCAATCTTGAGTAGCTCATAGTTGGAAGTGAGTAACAATTGCTCTACGGTTTTCACGCCTCCTAAAAACATGAATTAACTAATTTAATATTCGCTCAGCATAAAGCAGTACCTTCCCAAACTTTCTCAATACAATTTTTTTCTGTATTTTGTTTTTAAATGTGTAAATATCTACAAAACATAAATTTATTTATTTCATTCCAAGACATGAATTTCACATATTTAAGTATGTACCAAGTGTCGAAATATTAAGCATTTTACCTCGATATTATTACAATTTATGTTTGAAAAATATGTAGTTGATTGAAACCTTATTCAAATATTATTCAGTCTTAAAGAGTTTATGGAAATGTATTACACTATAATTATAGATGTCAACATTATTTCAATGTCAATGTCTTCACATGACTTTTAACAACTCGCTAGGAATTATAAACCTGGCCGTAAAACCTATGAATATTAAAATATGATTACTAATTTGAACTTAAGTAAATATCTCTGTTTTTACTTGAAAAGCAATTCTTATAATTTACTGGTACGAAAATGTGCAAACCCTTTTCTAGTATTTCAAAAGTTCTTCGCGGTAAACGGCCTTTCAGGTTTTCCATGTCAATAATGCACATAGACTAAAATTAATAATGACGTTTAACAATACATACCTATCACAAATCAGGTTGTTATGAGAATATGTCATCGATATAGGTAGGATGAATTGAGTTAGAGATATTTTCTACTCTTAGTTGAAATACAGCGCGCCTGATAAAGAATGTATTAGTTTATAATATAGTTTTTTAGATATGTATAATTTTTTTGAAAAATTGTTCATATCCATATTTCTTCATATATATTTTGTAAATCTTATAAATTTAATTGCGTAATATTGACTTGTAAAACATCATTGTGCATGTTTAGTCATAAGTTTTTGGAGACTATTTGTAGGGTCTATTTATGAAAGCTCGTTAGAAAGCGTTTTTACTTTGCTCGCTAAATTTTTTTGAAGGGACCGTGAGGAACGCTTTTAGTGCATTAAATTTAAATTATATTATAATAGTTTACTTATATTGACTACTTTGAGACAGTCGATTATATCGATTCATTTTATAATATTATTTTGTACATCACTACTGCACTAGTTGTCTGTCAAATGAATAACTGTCAAGTGTGTCGCTGTCAAAAGTATTAACTGAATTCCGCACGAAATGCTTCAAACGTTTAACGTTTAGTGCTTTCGATTGCAAAGTTTTAAATTAAAATTTAAAAAAAATGGTTCGTTGAGTGTATCACTATAACCTAAAATTGATTGTATTGTAAAGTTCATAAATAATAAATTCCATTCATATGTGAGCAAGCATAAGCGATGTTACTTCTCGTGAATATTAAAATAATAAAAATCTTTTGTAGGACGTTTTCTCTTAGCGCTGCAGCTGAACCCTCGTAATGTTCGTGGCCAGCAGAGAAGCTGTGAGAATCAAAGTCAAGGTGATGACATTATACAATTATAATTGAGAAAGTAGTGGCTTGCATATTTAATATTGGAAAAAAATTACCCATCGATTATGCGCTTTATGGATGATATAAATTAGTTATTTATTACACTTTTAAAGTATTTTCGCTTATCGAAGTAAATATATTGTTATCAGTAATTGTTGCAATCTTCTTTTAGGACAATTGAAATAATTTTTTGACCTACCAGAACAAAAATATATATAATTTCACAATATTTTACATTTCAGAAATATGAAGGTTCTTTGCCAGCTGAACTGCAAAAGTTTTCAGTCGATCCTCAAATCACCTCGCTCGAAGTTTTGCAGAGCATCTTGGCCAAAGCGTTTAATCTTAAAAAGGACTTCACCCTCTCTTACAAGTCCGTGACAGACTCGGGTCACGAGGAGCATCTCTCGCTGCTGTCTGACTGGGACTTGGATGCCGCTTTTTTGAGGTAAACCTACCCGGAGATGTACAAGTACACTGAGTAGCTGGTTATAGTCAAACCTTCATGTTAACCAGACTACCCTGTATATATAAACAACAATGCCTATTTTAGTAATATTATTTCAGCATTTTAAGAAAAAAAACTAAAAATATCATTCAATTAAATGTGTCTAGCATCAAATTTGTAGGTCGCGAGTACTGGTTAAGTAAACCAAAGATGTGTGCATTTAACATCCACTTATTTTCATATTTAATCCTAGATAATATATATTTATATGCCTTTATATTTTATATATATCCCAGGGACTAGCCATCATCAACACCGAAGAATTACAAGGAATTTTTAATTTAAGCACATCAATTTATTATTATAATATCTTAATACATTAAAATCATCTAATACTCAGTAATTTTATATTCCTTTTTAAATTGAAAACAAAAATTTAGTATTATATAATAGCTTAACACATTAATATGACAAATACCCAGTAACTTTATAATTATATAATGCCTTTTTCAAATTAAAAACATAAATGATTACATACATTAGGAAATCCACATACTCAATAATTTTATAATGTCTTTTTTCAATTGTATTACCTGCACACATATACAACCTGTAAATATGTGTGTAGGAACTAATTAACTGTCCATGCCTATATAAGCCAATGCCTGTTTTTATTTTTTCATTACTGAAGATGGTCTTCAGGAAGGTCGAAACATGTAATCGTTAAAATAAATTGTGAATCAAAACTAAATATTTTTAATTTATTAATTTTTTAATTAAAATTAATTCTAAAATTATACCTTTATATTTTCTTGTTTATATTATGAGAATATTGTTTATGGGCTTGGATGTAAACTGCAGAGCACAGAACGTCTCCAGCGGGCATGGCGGGGAGCCGTGCGTGCAGCTGCGGGTGGACGTGCGAGACTGGGAGGGGCCCGCGGGGGCGAGGCGGCCCCGCCCGCAGCCCCCCAGACCTCAAGATGCTCCCGAAGCCAGGCAGGCAACGGGAGGCTTCCAAGGCATTCTGATAAACCAGGTTCTTAAAATTTTTAAAAACAATGCTGACATTACAATTTTATTGTGTGCCTCCATGAAATCAGTGCGCAATGTACAGTAGTGAGACTAGAGATTCTTTTAATTCAAATTTTTATTTAACACACCGCCGTCGGGCGATTCAGTGCGAGAAATTTTTTAGTGACCGCGTTTCTTCAGTCAAAATACAGTAAAATATTTTGTATATTTTTAGATGGAAAAAACATTGAGTTTAGTGACCAGGGCATTGAACTTCTCTGATGATCCATCTGCCGTGCCGAGGCCTCCACTGAGTGATGCCGAGTTCCGCTCCTTCCTGGACCCCGTGGGACAGCTCGTGCAGGCCGCTGAGTTGCGACGCGTGGTCTACTGTGGTGGAATAGACCCAAGCCTAAGGTGAGGGCAAATACCTGTATATTCAGTAAATTGATACACACATACAAATCTACATCAAATATCATATTTTATGACATTTCTAAAGTCAATATCAATTTCTTGTATAGATGGGTTACTCACTGCTGTCAGTTACTGACCGTCTGTTACTTACCGCTTTTTGTTGATTGCCCCCTCTTTAGGATCAAATAGTCCAGGCTTGGAAGCATCGGGCTAATCTTCTGATCTCCTTAAAGAAACTCTGACTAACAAATCATCCAAAATATGGCAAGGATACTACAACTCTTTAAGTCTCCGGGCTCCTGCCCTGGAGATTGTCAGTCTAATTTATACTTCAAATCTACCCCTAGTTGAAGTATAAATTATTTTATTCAAAATTTAGGTATTCATATTAAAATATATTTTGGTCATTTGCAGGAGGGTCGTATGGAAGCATATTTTAAATGTTTACCCGGAAGGAATGTCTGGGAAGGAGAGGATGGATTATATGAAGAAGAAGTCTGCTGAATACTTAGCTTTAAAAGATCATTGGAGAGATTGTTTACATCGGGGACAGGTGAGCTTTACCTCACATTTCAACATTCTTATGTAAGAACATTCTCGGAATTTCCTGGAGAGACCACGTCACGAACAATGAGGTTCTCAGGATAATCAAGAAAGATAGGCACCTAATAAGAACTATTTCAGAGAGGCGAGCCCGTTGGATTGGTCACATCATGTACCACGATGGTCTTCTTCACGATATTGTGGAGGGGATGGTTGAGGGTAGAAACTGTAGAGGGCGCCCTAGACGGGAGTATTTGCAGCAAGTATTCGAGGACATGAGTTGTAGCGCTTACGCTGAGCTGAAAAGGGTTGCGGAGGACCGAGAGGAATGGAGATCAAGATGCAAGATTCTGTTGCTGCAAACCAATCCACTTTGATTGGATTGATACTACGAAGAAGATATAAACACATATGGAAGAATACCAACAGATGACGACGATTGAGAAATCGCTCTGTGGAATCTATGAGGCATACCATTTAAATTAATAAATAGAAATGTCAAATTATTTTTTAATGATTAGGGATAAATTTTATATAGAGCCTCGTCAGGGATCGAATCTCTGACCTCCGGTACGGTAGGCGAGCGATTAACCTCTAATGTCTACGGTCAGCATATTTTTATTCCTAAATAAAACATAATAATGAAGTGTTAAAAATTATTTTGAACATGTGTGATCCGATTTGCGTACATTTAATTTAAAGTGAATATTTCCATTTCAGGTGACCGCAGACTTGGCTTACGTCACAGGAATGGTCAAAAAAGATGTTCTCAGAACAGACCGCCATCACAAGTTTTATGCCGGCAACGATGACAACCAAAATGTCGCTTCATTATTCAACATCCTCACTACGTCAGTATCTCTTATTGCATTTCACTTGTGATACATCTTGTAAGCTTGTAAACATATTCATTTTGAGAAAAGGTACTTATTGAAAGCCATTCATCAAAATAAGAGCAAAGATTAAAATATATGATTGCTTCTTTATTATTAATGATATCTCTGCACGCTCGGGTTGCGGTTTTATCTTTCAGATATGCGCTGAACCACCCGGTGGTGAGCTACTGCCAGGGCATGTCGGACCTGGCGTCTCCGCTGCTGGTGACGATGCACGACGAGGCGCACGCCTACATCTGCTTGTGCGCCCTCATGGAGCGCCTGCAGCCTAACTTCCTCCTGGACGGCGAAGCCATGACCCTCAAGTTTGCGCACTTGACAGAGTCCCTTCAGGTCTACGACCGCCAGTTCTACGCATACCTCAAATGTCAACAGGTGAGCTTAGCTAATACGACGAACCGTATAACCTTAATAATTCATACGAGCGAAGGGAATTATCAAAAATCATTCTTTTCAGGCCGACGATCTGCTGTTCTGCTACAGATGGCTTCTCCTCGAAATGAAAAGAGAATTCGCATTTGAAGATTCTCTTCGAATGCTAGAAGTGTTGTGGTCTTCATTACCGCCGCGTCCTCCGGCGGCCGAGCTGGCTCTCAAAGACATCGCAGCGGAGGGCGAGCAGACGTCTCCGGCCAGTCCGGCCGTCAAGACCCCGCGGGAGAACGCCTACACCAAGCTGTGCGCCATCCGCCGACAGAACTCTTCGGCCAGCCTGAGCTCGGCGCTGCCAGCAAAAGGATCTTCTTACAGAAGAATGAATCACAGCCTCGACGACGATATCGGAAAAAGGAATATAGATTCCGCGGCACTTCATTTTTCCAAAGAATTTCAAAGCTTGGACGAATCTACCTTGACCGACGGCCTCGCCGATCGTCGACTAGAAATCGGTGCCGGCGAAACTGATGCAACGCTGCGAACTTCACGGGGGCGAGTCGCATCCGACGGCGAGGCTCCGGGGCGAGGCTCGCGAGGCGGAGACGACGCGGCAGGAGCGGGTCGGCGGCCCCCTCTAAAGAGGCCGCCGGATTTGCAGCGTCTCGCATTTGACAATAGTTTCCGGTCGTCTGACAAATCGGACGTCCGGAATGATCTTTCAGAAGGAAAGGAGAGGCCTCCGAGACTGATTAAGAGTTTAGACGAATTCAAAAACTTTTCATCGACGAAAAGGCCGAACGCCGATTCGGTTGAAACGGGACGGAGAGCAGCAGAAGAAGGCGAAAGAGAAAAAGAGAATACCAATGCCGGAGACGATCTTTGCGATCGAACCTCGGAAGACGATATCAGAAGAAGCGGCGTTCTGCGGGAATCCGATGACGAAGACAGCAGCCCTGACGACTCCAAGGAGTACTCTCCTATGACGACGTCTGTCACTCGAGAATTAGCGCTCGAGCTCGCAAGCTTGGATCGCCAAATGCTCGGTGAGACACTGGGGTCAACGAACGTGCAGCCGCAAAACGAAAACAGAGACGACGGAGACGATATCGATCTGGAATTCGCAAACAAATTTCCCCTCTCCGAATCGGAAAAAGTTAAAGGCAGAGCCGTTTCGGAATCCGCACCTTTAAACGACAAAAAAAAACGGAATATGGAAATTGCGAGCGATGACGTTTTCGTCTGGGAAAATCCGCTTCATGGAAAAAGTCCCGGGGAAAAGGAAAACAGATCGTCCGATATTATTGGACCCGTGGCGACAGGGATCCCGATAAAACGTCCCTCTTCTGTGGGTCGATGTTCCGAAACGGAGAACGGAAAGAGTGATTCCCTCTCCCGTGTCGACGGGGAGCCAAAAACAAAAGAAGATTCTCGCGAATCGATGAAACAGAATTCCAAGTTTTTTTCGAACATGTCTCAAGAATTAGAAAACGCCAGAAAGAATTGTGAGATTTTACTCGCGAATAAGCGATCGGCAAATTTACAATCGATAGCCTCGACGATTACTAACTTTCAGAAAAAGTACGACATTCAAAGTCAAGTCTCTCCCGGTGATCGCAACGGAACTCCGCCTCAGGTCTGCGAGGAGGTCAGCGAGGGCGCGGGCGGCAGCGCGGGGCGCCTGCCGCGCCTGCTGCCGCCTCCGCACGCCTTCGGGGGGGGCAACCCTTTCCTCATGTTCCTGTGTTTGGCCGTCCTGCTGCAGCACCGAGACTTTATCATGCGCAACCAGATGGACTATAATGAGCTGGCGATGCACTTTGATAAAATGGTGCGCAAACACAATGTGACCCGAGTGCTGGGACAGGCGCGGCGCATGTACGCGCAGTACCTGCAGCTGCAGGGAGGCGGAGCTTGAGAGATCGCTCCGACTGCTCCACTTTTCCCATTATGAGCGCTAATAAAAAAAAATAACAATTCATTTTGTAACTCGGTTTTAATTTTTTTTATGTATTTCATCATCAATTAAAAAAAACTCTTAATCAAAAATTGACAGTTGTCTTTGATAGGCCACTAATATTGTACAGTACTATGCTTGATGTTGTGTGTTTGACTATGTGTAGCATTGGAAAATTGCCCGACGGACAAAAAAGATTGAGATTTTATTTTTTATAAAAGAGCCGCAAGAGCATGCGATATAGAGATGACATTGTACATTTTTTAATGTTCGACTACGTATTTGACGAGAGCATTTTTATCAGCGAACAAAAAGAATGGCAGCAAATATATCAAATGAAATGGAGTTCATTTTGGAATTCCTGCAGATTACCAGATCCTTGCCGACTGGGGAATACTTATTGAGAGAAATAAATATGATTATGATAAAATGCGTAGCAAAACTTTACACCATTTTAAATATAGGAAAATATAATTGATCGTTCAGGCGCACGGTGTACTAAAATGTTATTAAGCAGCTTAAGCATTGTTGAATATTGATCATCCAGGTCCCAGCCTGACTGTAATACCTACAAACAATGTGTACTTGAATGACGATTTGGCTATTAGAAATCTTTCGGCAGAACAAAACTCTCTTTATGCAATAAGTATGATCTTTAATTATTACACAAACTTCCATTCAAATTTATTCCATTGATAATTTACTTTGATCTCATAGTTTACGGTTCAGTAATATCAAAGCAAAGCATTTTAACCTTCCAGCGGGCGCGCTGTCATAAAATTTACGACTGATGCACTTCATCGCTTCGCCCACTTTTATCACTTAGTCATAAGCATCGAGCTCCGAGCTATTTGAAGGACAGTGTGTCTCTAACCTACCATCCCAAAATAATTCTTGCCAAAAGCAGACTGTGAGATTCACTGTTTTTGGTTTCCAAAAGGAAAAAAAAAGATGCTTTCTTATATACTTGGGAAAAATAAACCTATAATAATTCTGTCAACATTATATGACGATGACGAAATGGATCCTAAAACCAGAAAACCTCTGGTTATATCTGACTATAACTATTTCAAAACAAAAATATTTTGTTTTGAAGTATTTAGAGTGTTGTTTCGTTTTTTGTTTGAGAAAGTAAATTTTTGTTTTTTGAAGTAGTCATTCATCATTTTTCATAACCTTACAGTAATTCCATAACATTTATATAAAGAAAACAAGATTTACGGAGGAAACATGACGACGTAAAATTTACGACAAGCGCCCGATCAAGCGAAGCTAGTCAGTGCGCCGCTGGAAGGTTAAATAAATTTTAAAGTTTTCTGAATTCATATTTTGCCTTCAAAAAGCATTAACAATAATTATTCCAATTCACATTCTAGTTTTAATTTAAATTAAGTAGCACCAAGGGAATATATGATAATATTATGATAAGAGTAAGCTAATTGAAAAACGCAAATAATATAATTAATTCTATATTTTTTCTAGTTTATTGTTTCCCAATAGTTATATCAGCTTTAGAAAGGTTATTGTAATGTATGCCTTATTTAAATGAATATTCCCAATAATAAATATTGAATATGTTCTCTCATCCTTAAAGATAATTAGTCATGTTATTTTATATGCACAAAATGTATAGATAATGGCATCTATATTGTTATTAATGTCAATTAATGAACAACAAACTTCCCTCACCGCTGCATTTAAATGAGAATATATTTAATATTTCCATGACATAATTGTACAGAATGACTTGTGCCGGCTACACTTTGTATGCGTATTTATCTCATATCCATATGTTGACATTGTTGTATCCCTACACTGAATTTGGGTCAGGATGATTTTCATCAAAAGTTATCTGTGCCTTCAAAAATTATGACAAAATCTAAAAACCACTGCCTTATCAACTAAAGAATAATCGGCTGTAGCGTTGAGGTGAGGAAATAAAAACAACATGTTTTATTTTTATTTCTTTATTTAAAAAAATACCTAAACACATTTAACTTTGGATTAAATTACAAAACAATGAGTGGAAGCACAATGGGCACCTTCATCTCACAACTTGTGTACAAGAATAGATTGTTGTTACCATTTTGACAATTCTACTCATAGCAAAACCCTATATACTAACAAGTTAGAATGACTTTTATGCCTATAAATAATTACACATATACATGAAAGAAACTCGCACCCCAGGTGCGAGCTCTCATAATACTTGTATTTAGAGAATTGAGATCTTTTCTGTGTTTTCATATGAATTTGCATCTTGAAAATTCAACGTATCCAAAGTGCGGCAGTACTTATGCATGTAATGGTTCATTAATAATTAAATATATTTGAGAATATTTATATACATAGTACAAGGCGATCTATCACAATTTTCAAGTACATACTTATTTTATAACTAATAAATTCTGTATAATGAGGTTAGTTATCTATTTGATAGCTTTAATTTTAAAAATATTTGAAAATTTTAAAAAGGTGGTAAAACAAATATATTCCCTTTCATAGGCTAATTATAACTACAATAAAAAATATTTTTTCTTGTTCCTAAACTATAATAATTATTAGTGACAAAAATTGTATATAAATAAATTATTACTTTACTGTCTTTTGTGTGCATTGTCAAAATAAATGTTTTCTTAAACACAATTGGTATTATCAAATATAGTTTAATTTAATTATATAATCATATTCAAATTACAACAAAATATATAATTTTATATTAATTAATTATATTAATACAAAAATATGTATTAAATAATTTACAAAAAATACTTATGAACAAATTTATTCACAATCTAACTTATGTATCATTGATGCATTAACAGAGAGTAAGACAATACTACAATAATAGTCACCTTTGGATTGAAGCCCTAAAGTGTATATTGGATCAGATCAATTAAATTTAATGCAGAGTGATTTACTTGATAAATAATGGCACCTTAAAGTTTAATCTCCAATCCACAGATCACAGATGTTAAGTCAATAAAATCATCGACACTACTCATTGAAACATTCTCAATTATGGACTTGGAGCAAAAAAAATCCCAACTCCTTTAATTTACAACAGGTAGGCTTTATACTTATATTTTATCTTTCATACAATATGAATCTCTTTAAAAATTAGATTAACACTTGCAACCCCCCTTATCCCTTCTAGCATACAATCACTACACATCCTTTCAACAGGCAACTTTTAGCTGACCCTGCTCTAAACGTCAGTCCACTGGAGGATCAAACCTTTTGCTGGTAATCTCCTTAATGTGTATTTACAAATAAACACTCTTGAAATCACTGACTAAATCTTATACTACTCATTGTAACCCAATGAATGCAGTAACACGGTGATAATAGATCACACATTCAAAGTGAAACTTTCTTTCAGCCATCATTATGGTAGTCGGTTTTGCATTTCTATTAAATATGAATACCCTTTGATTGTTGAAAAAGCAATGAAAAATTCTGATTCGATTCTCCATAATTTATTTATGATAAAATTCACTTTATCTGCCACTCCAATAAGAACACTTCACCGGTCTTGTCTTACCTTTATGGTATATATAATGTAACTGTAGTGTAACTTCAATCGTTAATATTTTAACAATCTTGAAAGTTATTTGTATGTACATAAATGATTTACTTAACTATTCAGTTGTAATGAATAGTTGTACTTTATTTCTAGGGCATTTATTGTCTTACTCTTAATTCATGAAACATATATATTTAATACTTTAAAATACGGCAAAATAAAGTCTAC
Source organism: Glossosoma conforme (assembly GCA_022606575.1). Taxonomy (NCBI): domain Eukaryota; kingdom Metazoa; phylum Arthropoda; class Insecta; order Trichoptera; family Glossosomatidae; genus Glossosoma; species Glossosoma conforme. The sequence goes on along the minus strand of JAGTXR010000107.1, from coordinate 3,365,158 downwards.
TAAATCCATTGTTTAACCTCACTCGTAAATGGGAAATCGCTGAGGCATAAAAGATACGGTTAACATAAATGAGGCAACAAAGGCAGCACAAACTGCGCAAACGGGGGAAGGCCACTCATTTGATTCCATATGTTTGTAAATTCCGATCCCCGTAACAATTGATATCGGCAACATTGGCCAGTTCTCTCTAAATGGAATGTAATGACCACCCGGATCTTCTGTGTAATCTGAAACCAAGATTATTTAAATTTAAAATGGAATCCAAATCAGATATATTCGTACGTATTGTACTACTGAAGTGCGTCATACAGATCAATGGTTCACTGGAGAAACAAAATATATGATTTATTTTCCTACTTCAATACCCGCTTCTTAACAAGAGCATATGGCCACCACAAATTGTCAAAACATCGTTAAATCAGCTGTTTTTATCCTTGCCTCATCCCATGTCAGCTTTGCACCCGAAGCACCGCAGAGTACATAAATGTATAGTTCCCGACAACCTCCAGGACAAGAGTGCAGAGGCTTAAAGACAAGGGAACTGCAGTAAGCGAGGCATATTTGGGATGATTAGCATGGCATTTTCAATAGCATTTGGTGAGCCATGTGTAGTGAAAAAAATTTTCCTCAAAAAGTATGAATTCCCATTCGGTTATTGAAAGCCAAATAAATAACATAAACTTTACATGGTTGAAAAATACACCCTAACTTTTTGCATAGTAAATGGTATGTTGCATAGGTGTGTTCCAAAGATTTCAGAAAATAACTTTGCAAAAAAGGTAATTTGTTATATCAATCAAATCTATGCAAAAATTTTATATATGTAATAAAAAATGGTAATACTTCACTGTAGTATAACAATCATAAGTATGTGGGATAGTGGTCCTGAGGATCATTGTTAGTTAAATCATTTTACATATAATTCTTTACATTTTTTTGCAAGTTTGGACTGTAGTACCTAACAAGGAAAATAGGATTTTATCTTTATATATTTAAATATTTTACGGATTTTTTATTAATTTATTATTTCATATAATATTATATGTATTGTATAGTATCATTCTATATAATACATATAGACAATACACAAGCACAGTTAAATTGGAACAGAAGAGGAGATACAAAAATAAAATGACCAAAAATATGCTTTATGAGTGTCTCCAGGAAAACCAAATATTATTAGTACATATTTGTATTTAGAATACATTTTATGATACAATATATTCCATAACATAAAATATAAAACACTTAAAATAACAATAACAAAAATTTTCATCAAAAAGGCTAGAAAATAACATGTATTGAAACTAAAATCAAATAAAAACTGGTTTTAAAACCATATTTTTTTGTTGCAAAGTAAAATATTATGAAATTATATAAAAAACGTATTTGCATCGACGCTGAAAATTGAATGTAGACTTTTAAATGTTCATATCTACTCGCTTTGGTTTGGACACATATTTGTGTCAGCACACAAATTGGAATGCTTTGTTGGATGAGTATTTGTGCTGACGCCCGGGAAGTGGTTAATGAAAAGATGGGACAACTACATAACGAGAAACGCTACTAAAACCATCCGTCCTTTTTAACATGTTATAATTTTATTAAGCTTGATACTTAATAGTGACGTGTTACCCAAATGATAGAGAATAGAATTAACTCCTCACAGTTTTCATATTGTGAAATAACTGCAATAAGTTTTGTCCTCCGCATTAATTATATTTAATTCATTTCACAGTAAAAAATACGTATGGGCTAGCCTAATTTCTTATAAAAATGTGATTTTTCAAAATCCAAAATGAATTAATTGAGCAGGCTTAGGTTAGGCTCAGTTAAACCACCACGGCTGGTTTCCCAAAAAAATATTTTACATTAAAACATTTTTTCTACTGTCAAAAGTGACAAAAAATATGAGAAAAATGCCAATTTTTACTTGTTTGTTTTTTTACCAAGGAAAAAAAATACTATAATAATATTATAATGACAATTATTGTATCACAATTTGATTTGTACAAGGCATGTACTGATTTTATAAAATGTTTTAAAGACTAATACTACGGTGAATACCTTACTTTACAAGTTTTAGTAATATTATACAAGATGCAGAAAATAATATAGATTGTATGTATATGACCAAACTAACGAACAATACGCGGAATTAGCTTTAGAAATAAAACGGTGTCTACCCATTCTGAAGTGATATTTTTTCATTATTCACGTTTCTTTTCATAAATAATGTCAAATGTGTAAACAATACAAAGCGAATGAAAACTTTCTGAGTCACTTTAAGTGACAATGCAGCACTCCGCACTGCGTCAAATGTCACAAATGCGTATTTGCAAGCATTTTAACTCTACTCATAAATGAGCGCGAGTTTTCAAGTTATTTGAAATTGATATATGTACACGAGTATATATGTATGTATATGCGTATGAGCTTATACATTTATAAAATTTATCACTTATAAATTTAAAAACATTTTACTCGTTTGCATATTTACTATGAAGAAGGGTGTCACATTTAATTTTCATATTATTGTTTTAATAAAATAGTAAATTCTTTTCTATAAAATTGAACTTTTTTGTTAAAATAAAAATGTAAAATATATATTAAATTATTTTTTTTGTTGGTATATACGAGTACAAGAATATCCAGAATAATATTTATTTGGTTCTAGAAAACTGCTATATCTGAATGTAATACATAAACTTTTCATTGTTTCTTGTCTTTTTATTTTACATTAGTTATATGAAATTTGTTTATACCTTTTTCAGGTCGGTGGCTTTAGTTAACAACATTATATACGTGGGAAGCTCTTATAACAAGAGTCCATTTTTTTTGCGATGTTGGTTGAATTAAAAAAATTGAAAACTTAGCGAGCCTTATGGTAAGAATTCCTGTTGGAACTCTAAAAATACATTTTTGATAAATTTTGCATCATGCACCGGTTGCCATAGAATTACTGTAGGAACCATTTTTAGAAACATATTATTTTTAAGACTTCCGTAAATTCTTTCAGAGCAGTAGTAGTATTCCCGCCAAACACAATCTACTTATTTGCATACACATTTTTCAGTGTTTCTTATTTTTATGGTCACAGCGAACTTATGATAACAATACATATATTATTATGATAACAATATACTCTATGTTTATTCATTTATCATTCTCTCTAGATCAATGTTAATTTTGACACTTGTCAAAATGCATCGAGAGGTTAAAGCGCAGTCTAAAAGATAATATTTATACACTGATGCTACTTTTTAAGTCATTGTAAATAAAATACCGGTGTCAGGAGGTTATTTTTTTATTCATTTCATATCGGTTTAGAGTTATATCGCCTACGAAAATGGCTGCAAATCCGCAACCCCACCTGGACCGAGAACTGGATCTTTCCAACGCCGGGCGAGGCGTGTGGCTCGTGAAAGTACCCAAGTATATTGCCAACAAGTGGGAGAAGGCCCCCGGCAACATCGAAGTTGGCAAGCTGAAGATCTCCAAGCTCGCGGGGCAGAAGGCGCAGGTGGCGCTCACGCTGTCCGAGGCCGTGCTGTGCCTCAAGGAGCTGGGCGAGGAGAACATTCCCAAGGATCACCGCTTAGACGTATCCACAGTCACGAGGCAAACACTCGGAGTGTTTTCGCATGTTGCACGTAAGTCACTTTTTAGTAACATTTCACATCAATATGTACATATATTTTTTTAAATATTATATTAATATAAGTTTAAATAATATTCTACCATATCAGATTTTTTCACACCATTAATTCCCTTTTTTACTAAGTTCTATTAAATAGTTATGCATTAGGATAAAATTTCAGTTTAACATGTCAACAGCGATGAACGTGGAAGCGGTGGTGCCCGAAGCAGAGAAATTGCTGATGGAAGGGCGCATCGTGCAGAAGCTGGAGTGCCGGCCGTACGCTGACCGCTGCTACATGAAACTCAAGCAGGAATCCATCCGCAAGGCCTCCGTGCCGCAGCGCCAAGTCCAACAGCTGGATCGTATAGTCCACAACTTCAAGCCGGTGTCCGACCACAAGCACAATGTATGTGTTTCCTTTATATTCAGAACATATTATTTAAACAGTGATGGCTTGAGATGAGAGTGAGGTAAATGAATGTGCTTGATTGTTAGTAAAAAAATACTTGGAGATGCAGTAAGTAAATAATATTATGGGAACAATCCAGTGCATGCATTTATCTATTGTGACATATGTGGGTTGAATTGAAGTTTTTTTCATATAGCTTATTTTTAGATTTATTTCAACCTGTTAGCTTTTTTTAAAATTAATAATGTTGTTATTTTCAGATTGAATATCAAGAACGTAAAAAAACGGAAGGCAAAAAGGCTCGTGATGACAAAGATGCTGTTCTCAACATGTTGTATGCTGCGTTTGAGAAGCATCAGTATTACAACATAAAAGATCTGCAAAAGGTATTAATAAATAAATTAAAGTATAATTTTCTAATAATTTTAATATACATAATTAAATATTTGTAGGTTAATATTATAAAATATTTAATACTTAGGCCATCGGTATCAATAAGATTTTATGAAGTTTGTTTATGTTGATAAATAAGTACTTCTCAGTTCAGTCTGGACACCCCCACCAAAGTTATCATTTAGACTAAAATGTGTGTCATGTTATATTTCAGATTACACGTCAACCTATAGTTTATCTGAAGGAAATTTTAAATGAAGTCTGCAATTATAACTTGAAAAATCCCCATAAGAATATGTGGGAGCTCAAACCTGAGTATCGCCATTACAAGGAAGATGCTCCGGAAGAGCCCAAGGCCAAAGCCGGTGATTCAGAAAGTGATTAAAGAAGACTCACTGTTTTTTAATTAAGGTTTTTATTTGTGTGATTTTAGTTCTTTTAAATAAAATATTTATTAAAATAAAGTATTTTTATCAATTGTATTTTTCTTTGTGATAATTCACAAAACTACTATATATTAGTACCTGGTAAATAAATAATAAAGATTCTGGTTCCGAAAAGTTTACAGCCAAATAAGAATTGCACAAAAACTTACTAAAAGATTATATAACAGTTCAGATAATGTTTGTAGTAATATTTGGAAACTAATTATTTGGATAAAATGTAATTCATCACAAAAATGGTCATTTGATACTTTTCTAAAATATTAATAGTAAATTAAATTTACATATTTAACTAATAATAAGTTAGGTTAAAATAAAAACATTGTCTCCTTATATATGAATTTTAATGACTTTTTGACCCATTAATCACTATTGTTTTATATTTTTTACTAAATTATTAAATACAGGCTATTTTTATATTTATATTTCTTATTTTAATAAAATTTTACTTAGATACTTAGATTTTTAAATTATGAAAAATGTAGGAGTAATTTCATAATATGTTGGAATAGGAAGAAATTGAAACAACACCATTAAAAGACACTTATATTTTAAAGATAGTTTATAACAGTCTAATGAAGTGAATTTATATAAATGAAATACTTTGAAATCAACTACAACTCCATAACAATTCTACTCAGTCTTACAAGAAATGTTTGCTTGAGCTTTTAATACATTTTTTAAAGATAAATGAATAAAAATAACATTCAGTATTGATCTGATTATACATATTTTATTTCAAGGCTTTCCTAACCTTATTGGGGAAATTGGAAATGTAAATTGATCCGTTACTTATACTTGAACGTCATATTATATGAGGGAGGAAACACAGGTACTGGAAGAGCATAACTAACCTTACCGGTTGAATGGGGGAAGGATTTCAAAAAAAATCTTGTTCAAAGGAGCAGCACTCAAGTTAATTTTCACAGAAAAGACTTTCATGTCAATATTGTATATTTAAGACATCACGTCATATTTGGCTCTTTTTATTAGGTTAGCTAGGCAGCACGACAGCATCAGTCCGATCAAAGGAAATAATGAAATCCCCGCGGCAATTCCCAAAATCACGTTCAGATTTTTTTCGAAAAATGAAACTACAATCTGATAGCAACCCTGAAAAAAAAACATTGCAATTATACTCTTATGTTCAACAGTAGAGTGTGTAAGAGAATAGGATATATTATTTGTTAAGCAATTTGGCAGATTAAGATGGCAGTTTGTAATCTCAAAGGAATAAAATATTTTTTGAGATTACATAAATTTGTCATTTAATATCTCTAAAATTAGATAAATTAAACTTTATATAAAAAAAAAACCTGGCAGGAATCCTAAAGCCCGGTTGTTTTATTTAACAAGATAAAATGATGTTACATTTAAAAATCTCAGTATTTTTTTATATATTATTGTACAATATCAAAGTCTCCCAAAGTCCTGAAAGAGAAAAAGATTAAAATATTATAGTATGCATTGCACATTGTCTTTGCACCTGCGTATATATATCCTCAGTATTAGCTGTAATGCAGGCGGGAGTGCGGCAGCAAGAGTTGGGCACCGGCCGTGCCGGCACAAGTCGAAGCCAGTCCTGGTACTGGTTGATACCGCAGCAATGTAACTACAAAAAAATAAACAATATATCATTTTCTTATTAACCGCTTCACTCAAGCAGCCAAATATGTTCGGAACGTGTGCTAACCACCAGTCCCAAGCGGACACCGGTGTTTAAAATATTTAAAAAAATGAACACTCGGGTTTCCAATGGAATATATGCAAAAAAAAAGTGAATATTTGTAGTGAAAATAATCTGTCTCTCTTAAGTCAATATGATTTTTTAAAGATCGAATTTAGGCGTATCGTAAAATGAAAACATCTTTTTCTCGATAATTGTCGCGCGCACGGGTCGAGGGCTGCCGCACACTACGTTCGCGAGCCTTCGATTTGTATAGTCGATCACATTGAACAATATACAATACAAGCTGTGGCAACCCTGATATATTTTACAAAATGTTGCAATTATTAATTAAAAGATGGAATAATCGCAATATATTTATAAATATATGTGTGTAATAGTTGTTTATGATAATTTTTTAATTGATTTAGATTTTTTTTGGGCTATTAAAAGCACGCATCATTTATTTGCCTCGGTACTCAACCGGTTAATCAATTATAATTAATATTATGGTTTCTTTCAGTTATATATTTTTATTATAGAAGGTATATAAGCTTTGTAGTGATAAATATTTCATAAAATAGCTAGTGATTAATTACTTTAATGTAAACTCAAGCAGGAGAGCATGGCCAGTCGAAACCAGTGGACTCTACGATGCTTGACGTGTGATGTTAAAGACATAAAGATTTTATGAAGACGTAAACATTGATGTTTTAAGAGTATCCAAAAATTTACTCTCATTAATATTTTTAGCATTCTCTTTGAGATCCATTTTAATATTAAATAGATAATAATTTCATACTTTTTATTAATATGGATCACACTGGGCACTGTTTCACTTGATGGAAGACTGCAGTTTCACTATCTATGAAAACTTCATCAGTTTCAATGTGCACAAAAGTATGTTTGAAACTGATCAAGCTTTCATAGATCATGAAACTGCAGTCTTCTATCACATGAAACAGCGCTTAGAGTGATCCATATTAAAACAAGGTATGAAATTCTTGTATATTTAATACGAAGACTTACTGGAATTGAAATGAAAAAAAAAATTAAATGTGTCTTGACTATTAGATTATAGACCCTAAAATCTTTATATGAGATATTGAAATTATTAAAGTAAATGATCTCACCGTGGACTGCATCAAATCAAAGTCAGCGCTCTTATCGAGCCGACCAGAGTGGTAGTTGAGGAAGCTCTGATTGAGGCCTCGCTCAAAGCCTTCCGCCAGGCGCTGCTTGTGCGCTAACAGGGACAACTGCACGCCCAGCTGCAGCATCAAAGCCACGGCCAGGAAACCTCCATACTGTACAAAACAACCAGATAAATCTGTATCAGTAACCTGCAGCTACCACACGGCTTATCTCAGATTACCGTTTCCTGTGTTAAACAAAATTATTGCCGTTTATGATTGTATCGGCTCATTTCTTGTAGTTGCGGCTAATTAAAATGTATTTTGTAATGTGATAAACATATTATTTTAAAAAAAAAATTAAGATAAAACATTATTTTCGGCCAACAAAATTGGCTGAATAGTAAAATGGTGTAAAGAAATGATCGCTTCTAGAGGCAGAGCCAAACTATTATAGTCCAGCTTGTTGGAGACGATAAAAATTAATAAATAAAATACACTCTGAAAAAGACATTACGTTTTTTTATGTCTCAAAAAAATTGATAGATTCAGCCGCATTCCTTATCTTTATACTTTCTCATATTACGATGTCTTTAAAATCAATTGCAACCATTATAAAGAAAATATATATATAACATATTTATTATATGGTTTTTTTTTAAATTATTTATTAGAATATTATTTTATTATTTCAATATTCTAATCTACTTTTATAGATCATTGACTATATTACAATATTATTAGTAATTAAATATACATATACTTTACATAAAATTCTTTAAACGAGTCAATTCATTCAGAAAAAATATCGGCAGGAGCGGGATGCAAACCGCGGACCTTTGGAACCAACCAAATAGATTGTCAGAAAGTATTAATATTAATTAAATATTAAGCTTGTGAATAAATGCATTCTGATTGAATAATAAAAAATTAAAAAATATACACACTTTGAATATATACTATAGCGACATCTATCATACAATGATAACATATATAGAGGTTCCGAGACGAGTCAGCTCAGGCGGAAGAAATTGGCCATGGTGGCCGAGCGGTATAATTACCTGGGCAAAAATAGTTGGTTCCAAAGGTCTGCGGTTCGCATCCCGCTCCTGCCGATATTTTTTCTGAATGAATTGACTCGTTTAAAGAATTTTATGTATAGTATCTTCTTCGTAGTATCAATCCGGTGGATTGGTTTGCAGCAACAGAATCTTGCATCTCGATCTCCAAGCAATCATTTTTTTGCTGATACATGGGACGTCTTTTAGACCTTTAATGTGGTATTTTCCCCTTTATTTCCACATCCTAATGCCGTTGACCATAAAGGTTCATCCGCCTTAATAGTATATAATACTGTATAGTATATGTATATTTAATTACTTAACATATTTATTGTTAAACTCTTCTCATTGGACATCAATTATACTCTCCTGGATTCGATATTGTATGTCATTAGACAAATTTTATTATTTATTATTGGTGTTGAGTAAAAATAATTTGGGATTGTATTTTTACTTAAGACCAATTTTAACCAACCTTATATATATTACAATAGTATTGTGATCAGAGGACCAAATCTAATGTAACCGTCTGCCTGAAAGGGGTACAAAAAGGAAATTTAAGGAAATAGGTCGACCCGCGCGGTTCCACATTCTTCTTTCTAAAAGCTAATATTCCCCATGACCGCGCCAAAAACTTAAATTATTATTGATATTGACTTTGGTTCTAATAATTCTAACTCTTTCAAAAACACCTAAAATTACAATAAGGTACAAAAATAATTGACAACGTGTTTGAATGCTGTGACGATGATTACATAAATCAACTGGACAGTGAATTAGGGCTTCGTTGATTAAAGCTTTCAGCATTAAAGTACCTAATAAGTAAATATAAATAATTTTAAAACATAAGTAATACAGTTGTTAATGTACAAAAAATATATCTAATTAGTTTAAGAAAAACCACATATAATATACACCTGAAAAAAAAACTTTTCTTATACTGGTAATTTACTCGTATTGCAAACCTATTTTTTTTTTGTAGAACTGAAAGTATTAAAATTTATAAGACTCTAGAAGTAATTTTTAATTTTAAAAAGTCTTGTGAAAATGTTGAAAATTAAAAATATGCGAGTATACATATAATTAATTAAACTAAATGAAATACTTAACACAGTTAAACTCAACGCAGTTGATTGTATAAATATATGCTTGTAATTCATTTATATATATTTGATTAAGGGTTATTTTTAAAATAAATTTTGAGTTATTTTACTGTTTCTTCTTAAATATTTTCATTTACCTGATATTTTTATAAAATACAAGGCATAATGGCTAAAGAAAAATATGAATAATCATCACCATGTAAAGCAGAACGTATTGTCCTTTGACGGTACACGTGCAGGCCAGTGAACACAATATAACTGCCAGAGCACCAAGTGCCATCAGCACATACGGCACAGTGCCTGAGAATTCAGTTGACAACTCCAAGTACTTGTGCAGCTCCACCTCGGCCCACAGCCCGGCTGCCAACAACAGCAGCCCACCAACCTGCAGAAGAAGAAGCACACAATATAATGATATTTTGTGATTCTTAACTAAGAAAGTAAGAAGGATATTCTTAACTAGAGCTCAACAAAAATGCTCCAGATGCTAGTAGTTTTTCAACATGCGAAATATAGATAATATTTAGGAAATAGAAAGAATCATTATTTAAAACAATTAAGTCAAAATTGCTAAAAATAATTGTACTTAAATTGAACCACGTTATTTTTGGCGGTTCTTAGAATGTCTATATTAAAACCGAAAATGCTTCCTGGCCTCCTATGAAAATAATAATATAAATAAAATAATATATTTATTATAAAGGTTAAGATTTACTGTCCAACACTAAGACCATATATAATCAGCGCTTTGATAGTGATATTGTTTCATTGTTATATTTTACAATTATGTATTTTCTTGCCCAGAATTGTGTTCTAATTTTTGAATGAAATTATAATAAAATATTGACTACCTATGCCTAGCATTTTTTTTGAATGGTCCATCATTTAGCTCTTATTATCGCCTGTATAATTATATGCTAAGGTAATTAAAAAAATGTATTATTAAAATAAAACATTATTACAGTTACTATTCTCATTAGCTATTCAGTAATATAAAACTTGTGACTTTATTATTGATATATGTGTCAAGTTTCGCTTCCAGTTTTAATATTCATTGTAAAAACTAAGGGATTCACAAAGTGAGGGCCTGTTTCGGCAAATTAATCTAATAATCAGTGGTGTAACAATTTACATGGCCCTCTGAGCTATCACCAAATTTTCCACCCTCAAAAGATATTTAAAAAAAAAACTAAATTGGGTTAAATAATTTTACCATTAATTTTTTGGAAAATCTGCAATTCAATTCTTAATGGGGTTTTACAAGTTTCACAACCATAGTCAATCAGTAGGAATTTAAATGTGATGTGAATGTGAAACAATAATATTATATACTTTACCCAATATACAAAATTGAAGATCATCAGGAAAGACTTCATACAGGCGATCGCCGCAACATTCTTAAATTGATTTCCCATTGTGAGATAATATCATAAAATAATAATATTTTCTCGATTTTTAAAATACGATAGATGAGCGTCGACAAAACACGTTTTATATTTTTATATGCTTCATATTTCACCGTTCGTTATAAAATTGCTTCGTATAGGCCAGTGTGCAGTCATCTCAAAATAATAAAAAAATCGGCGCGCACATAAATAATAATACGTGAGTTATGCACAATTCACCGCCCAATTCCTCCCGTAACGAAGACGCATGCGTTACTGAATTTCGTTTTTGGTTTCCAGCCCTAAAATAGAATGTTGCCGCCCGCTTAAAAGATAATTTTAAATTTGATTATAGGTAGGTATTTGTAGAAAACTACTAATACAAGAATAATATTTTTTAAATCACCACAGTTTTTTTTCACCACAATTAATTACAATTCAAGGTGGTACATATTCATAAAATTTTCATTAGGTAGGTATGTCTAGTTAGTATTAAATCCTAGAAGAATAATGTATTATTATTTATTAAAATAATAATAAAGTCAAATCAAATATGTTTTTATTATACCTATCAAAAATCATAACCTTTAACAAGATTTGTGTAAATTTGTTTTATGTTGTGGGTGTTCAAGTTCCTTCATAATTATGAACCTTTTATATTATGTTCATGAAACTTACCCTGAACTACACAATGGACTAGAACCAAGGACAAACATATTTTGTAACTCACGATTATCACAAAATCTTAAATCTTCTCTAGAACTGTATAAACCAGATCTCTTCTCTCTTCACTTTTGACGCCTCCGTAACCTGATCAATAACCGCCGTCCACTGGAGAAATCACTGTGTTACATGCCGCTCTACGACCAACCAAGTAACACCTACCTATTTATAATAGTAACATTTCATTATTTTCAAAATCACTTTCATAACTTGCTAATGAAATTGAATCTCGTTAATCGTTTAATTCAATCTAATGTAAATATTCTGTTAAATTTTCAACCTTTAAAACTGTTTAAATATTAAGCTTACTTACTGACATTACATTCCCCGTGACATTGTACCGTGTTCTTATTTCTTTTCTTTTTTGTTCGGAATGTCGGTGTATTTCCAGTGATCTTTTCCTAACATGCATAACAATTCCTTCTCAGCAATCCACAACACTTTCACTACTACACTCCCACATTCCGACACATATATTCTTCTTATTTGTCATTGATCTCACTGCCAAGATTGTGGTCTTTTGGATTACCAAACTTCTGAACCATTTTTTCAAATCTCTCAATGATGGACCATGCTGATTAACTCGCCAAGAGTAGACTAATTTTTCTCCTTTATCAGATGTAGCAAACTTCTTGCATAAGGTATATACACACTTATTGAAGTCGGAAAGTAATGAAAAAACTGATCAGTTTTAAATTATTTTAATGCCTCAAATCATGGCACTTTAACATTTAACATTGTCACATCAGGAAAATATCTTTCATCATCTATGAATATTAATAAATAAAAGTTTTTTTAATATGTTTTAAATAACAATTGGATAAGGTTTCTTTTTTTAGATTACAATTCAAAATGCATTCTAATATAGATTAATAAAGCCAATATGCGAAAGCATTTTTAGTCCCACTTGACCGATGTAACTCATTAAGGGTGATTAAATATTGGTGATTAAAGTTCTTATTCGAATAGTCAAGCCACTCTTTAAAAGTGAAACACATCAAAAATGTAGGCACAATGACTGAAAATATGTTATGTACAATAATTTACTAGATTGAACTTGATATGGGTATACCATATTAAATACTAGCATTCTAAAAAAATTAGAGAAATGTCCAAGACTTAAAGTTCATTAGATTTTCGGACAATTTAGTTTATTAGTTATCTACAAATATAGTCGACATCTGTCCACTAGTTCATTAGTTACATGCAAGTATTGTACATTAGGTAAAAGCATTCGCATATGAAGTTTTTTTTGTATTACTATAATAATGAATCGCAGAATTAATATTTAATTGTGTTCGTGTAAAATATATTATATAAATTGTTTTTACATCATAATAATTATAGTAAATTATTTTCATTGAAAATATAAAATTATAAGATATCATATTTTTAAATACAATTATATATTCAGAAATACATTCATTCGGGATCTATGAATTGTAATGTTATTTGTAGGATAAAAAATAATAAATATTAAAAAATATGATTTAATACATTTATAAATGAGACAGTGTTTTATTTCAACATATATTTTTTCAGAAATAAAATTACCCTGGCATTTTAAACAATGGGTTGGTCTTTAGAATAACCAAACACAGGATTCGTTATGTTATTTTCATACATTGTGTACAAATAGCATTTGAGATAACTTTCTTTCATGGCATACATAAAAATATTGTAATTACATAACAAATACATTCAATTATGCATTTCCTTATGGCACATGTCTCCTACATTGGTATTAAACTGTAGATACTATATGCTTTGTGAGATACGACTTAAAAGCGTCACATTTAGTGCACCATCCACAAAAAATATTTCTTATTTGTTTTATTTTTCCGTTCCGGATACACAAAAACCTAATCAATGAAAATAATTAAATAATTGCAATACATATTGTCAAACTTATGCCGTCGTTAATTAACTAAAACAAAATTAATAAAAAATGAACTAAGATATGTTGTTAATGGTGATTATTTTATTTAGAACAGGATAATGCATTGTGTATCTCTGAACATATATTTGTGAATGATTAATAAGTAATATAATGTTCACTGGTGCAAATTTTCCTTCAGCTTCGAAAATGGCGGATTTCTTTAAGAATTCTACTTAAATTAAAGAACAAGGCTTTATTCTGCTATAGCAGACTACGAACTATTATTCATTACAAAGCAATGTGCAAATTTGAAAGTAATTTATTAACAAATAAATTTACTATATACACGGGCTGTGACTCAAAAATTTATTTTTTATGAAGAGTAATATAAATGATATAAACATATCTTCTTCGTAGTATCAATCCGGTGGATTGGTTTGCAGCAACAGAATCTTGCATCTCGATCTCCATTCCTCTCGGTCCTCCGCAACCCTTTTCAGCTCAGCATATAAGATGATAAAATGATATAAACATATACGTTTAGCAAAAACCTTTATTGTAATAGTATATAAACTTAATTTTACACCTGTAAAGTCGAGTATTTGTAAATGGCAATTTTCACATAAAAAACTGTTTTCCTAGGTCAATATTTAATATATTATACAATAAACAAGTGATAATATGATTAGTGATATAGATACATTCAATAAATGAAGCAAGGATACCTCTTAATCTATTAAATTCCATACATTCATACATAACAATGAGAGAAAGCTCACAAAAATATATCATATCATGATACCTATAATGATATCAGTAGTGTTATATATTATTTAGTGATAATTAAAGCGCATATATCTCTAACAATTTATATTATAAGATTTTGCCATTCTAATAAATAAAGCTTTGATAAGTTCTAAAATAAACATTAAATTATTCATAAAACCAAAGATTATTTTAACTCTTGATTACAGCGATTGCATGTTAATTACATTTTATGGAATATTTACAATGTAAGTAAATCAAGTTAAGCACAATTCAATAATTAAGATTATAACAAATATATATTTTGTATCTACATTTGAATTAACTCATTCGCCGTCATAACATTGAATTAATCAATTCAAACAAAATGTGAAAGATATAAGAATGTAAACAACAAATTGTATCTATGAAATGTTTTTCATTTAAAGCACCAAATAATATGCTTATGTTTCCTACAGGCAACAAACCCTACCAATATCCACTGGACTGATATATTTTATAACACCAAGTGCAAATAGTGTTTATATTTTTGTCATACAATATTTTGTGATTCTTTGAGAAAAATAGAATCTTCTAACAAGTATCATTCAAAACTCCCTCAACAGTGAATGACGTAATATATCCTTCAATGGCTATGTGCAGTCAAAATGACTTATTTTGGATGTTTGGTGATTATATCCGATCCTATAACTTGTAACTTTGTACTCAGATAATATTTAGATGACTGATTTTTGGTGAAACTGAATAATAGTAATAGTATTTCAAAAATAAAATTACCATTATTTTACCCATTTCGGGCAATATAGGATTACAATGACAAATTTGAGTAGACATGAAATAACAATTTTTCTCCTTCCTAAAATAAAATAATTTGTATAACAGAAGATTATAAATAAAGAATATTATTACAAAATTATCATAAAACATTGAGATTCTTTGTCCATTACAAAATTCAATACAATTTATGAATTCAATGAATGTATATTCAAAATTAAATGTATTGGTATTTCGCTAAAGAAGTCAATCGGTAAGGAAAGCTGTGAGCGACCGAAAACTCGGTCGCAATTGTGACTTGTTCCCCAGAAGCAGCTTAGAGGGAGACTCGTCACTGACATCGCCATCTTTACTGGAAAGCTCCTTGGCGCCCCTGAAAATAAAATAAAATATTCAGGTCATAAAGTAAATAATTTTTAAACATAGTTCAGTATATATATTTTTATGTGGAAAGCTTGGGAAAGTCATTACACTAATTTTTAAAGAAAACAATAAATTAAGAAGGTTAAGCAATGAAGATGAAGGAACGAGACTCAAACATATACAAGATTATTACGGCCTCGATTCACAGTCATTAGTGACACGACTGGAGAAAATGAAATATTTTAGTAAATTTTCAAATGTAATGTTTTAGGTGTAATGAATATATGTGAACTTCCATTTTCAATATTAAACAATATTGGTTTGGTAATTTTGCTGTCGCTTTTAGAGATTATTTATATGTATATAACCTCAAACATATTTTTTAGGTCTCGTATTTTTACCATCATTAATTTAATCAAATTATATTTTTATTCTAACTAATGGTTTATTTAAGTGTTGACAGTTTAATTTTTTTCATTTTGAAAATAGTAATTGCCTGTATTACTTACAGATGCCGTGTGAGATCCTCGATGTCCACCAGCATGGAGTCCTGCCCCATGTGCAGTTCATCGCGGGCAATGAGCAGCTGCACTAGACTTTCGTTCAGAAACTCAATTTGAGTGTGCAACTCATTGACAATCACCTGGATGTAATTATTTCACATTAGTGATGATAATGACAATAGACAAAACACAGCCAACGGAATCATTGAGTAGAAGAATACAAAATATTTATTAGTAATTAAATATACACATACTATACATCAAAATTCTTTATACGCATCAATTCGTTCAGAAAAAAATTGGCAGAAGCGGGATTCGAACCAGCGAGCTTTGGAACCAAGCGTTGCCCTATGTTCAGTACCCTATACCACTCAGCCATTTCCTGCCCGAACTGATGCGTCGAATATGTTGCAATTATACCATTGTTACCAATGTTACCATTTTATAACGATAGATGTCTCTATAGTATATATTCAGAGTGTGTATATTATTATTTTATTTTTTGGTTCCAAAGCTCGCTGGTTCGAATGCCGCTTCTGCCGATTTTTTTCTGAACGAATTGATGCGTATAAAGAATTTTGATGTATAGTATGTGTATATTTAATTACTTATAATATTGTAATATAGTCAATGATCTATAAAAGTAGATTAGAATATTGAAATAATAAAATAATATTCTAATAAATATTTAAAAATCCATACAAAATATTTAATTTCACATACAATATAATATATAGAAATCACCTGCAACTGAGCGACATTGATATCTGTGAGCATTTGTCGGGAAACTCTTCTTCTGTCTCCAAAGAACTGAATGCCGGCCTTCTCCAAACTGCATCTCAGCATCTCTGTGATGGGTGAGTGCTCAAGCTTCTGTCTTTCAATCTGCAATAAAACATTGTACTTTATTATTTTAAGTTGGCTAATTATAAACAAAGTAAGGCAAGAAATTTGATGAATAATAACTAATGTGACACCATCGATCTCACATCAACGGTACTCAGTGTTAAGATGAGTGAAATCTGCAAGTCTTTTGTAGTAGATTTGTACGGCCGATCTTTCCTGCACAGCAGAGTACAATATAAGGAATATAAAGCATAAGACATGTCATTATTAATCTTCATTCAGCAAAATACTGCAAACCGGTGATGGAGAAACTTCATCTGTACATTTTTTGACACTTGCCATTGTGAGGTCATGTAATGACCAAACACTGTATGTGAAATGTTGATTTGCAAATATTATTAGTTAAAAAAAAAAACTCACAATGCGTGCACACATGTATTCCAACAATGTGCAGAACCCTTACACTCATTAACAATAAAAAAAAACATTTACATTATATAGTGCTGTTATTTTTTGATTTTATTAAAAATTATCCATTTCATTTAGTTTGTATATATTGCATTGTGAATTGCACAAAAAAAATCCTCCCAAAGCGGAGAGCCAATATTTTTGCGCATAAAGCCTTTCATAAATTACAGGCAACATTGGTGGTGTTCACAAGATGACTTTTTGTTCTAATCCAATTTTAATTACCAGGCTATAGGCATTTTAGAGATTAATAAGTTACGCCTCCAGCGGAGGTATTCATATTAATGTTGGTATATATATGAGTTTATACATCAATGAAAAAACTATTTATTTTTAAACTTTTCCGAAGATATAACCCTTGACAATTCACTGGACCTTAAAAAATCAGCCATACTCATTTTTGCAGTTAAATGTGTGCTTACTTCCATCTGCATGTGCGCCATTTGCTTGGCTTGGGCCAGGGCCATGCGTGCTTCTGTTTGCAGCCTCGCTTGGCATTGGAGAAAGTCTGCCTGAACACACAGACTGGAGACTGCCGGGCGCGCAGGTTCACCCAATGCCAAAGTACATGGCCTTGCCGCTCCTAAAATAAAAAAACAACAACTTAATATGACAAGATATGTATAATGTATAATACACATAGTATAATTATCGAATATACTTACAAAATAATTATTTTAATATAAAAAGGAAAGAAAGGCACAATATTATATTATTAAAATAAAAGGATGACTTTTGAATTGATTTATTGATATTCTAAAACATACAACAGTTTATTTTTTCAAATTGCAGTTAATACCTGTTCAGAATATCTCTTTTGCTAATGTCTTATTGTTATCTACCCATCTCAGATAATCACTAAATGCAATAAGTGAATTAGTAGGTGTGTTTCTTAGGCTCTGTTTTGTGCGGTCAATCAATGAAAGAGCAAAAATAATAATCTATATATGAAAGAAAGAAATGCAAAACGTAACTTTAGAAATCCTTTTAGAAGTTACTTGTATCATAAAAATCAAGACGCAATAAAAAAATCTGTAGGGGGCCATGTTAAAAAATAATTAAGTATATTCTGTAAGTCTACATATAAATATAAAAATATTATAATAAAATACACACAATTCTCTTTATATTTTATATTTTTTCATTCATTCTTCCAAATATAAGTACCCAAGTATTGTCTTATTATTATTTTACAGTAAGCGTGTAAATTTTTTATCAATGTATTGACAAAATGTTTTTTTTAGTTGCACTGAATTTTTATAACAAGTGCTTTTTAGTTTTCCATTCTAGATATTATGATCACGCAAAGAATGCAACTGGACCATCAATCACAGAAGTAATCTAAACATTATGAGACCACTCCAAACAGAGGGATATCATCTAAAAGCCTATGTTTGTCAGTTATTATCCACAGCATTGAAAAAAGAAGGAGATGTGAGGTTGTAGGTAGTATATGAATTTACCTTTATGCATCGCAGGTTTGTCGGGTTTAGCTGTAGTGTTGCCGGGTGCAGACTCCACCTGTACCGGGGGAGCAGAGCCGAGGCGGAGAGGCGACTCCAGATGCTGGGGACTGCTCGGAGCTTCAGCTGGAGATTCACTATCTGACGCAGTCTCGTTCATGAAGCAAATTTGAAGATTCATACCTTAAAAAAAAATATATATAAATTAATAATAACGGATTAAAAGCTTGTTTCAATACTCTATTCGGTTTCAGGTCAAAAATCCCCAAACCTAAAGTTTTCTTGAGTAGCAAGAACTCATACTTATAGCATTTTCATATAAGAAAGGTCACAATACGTTCTGACGACAGACCAGGCGACGGTTTTGTGGGTACCAATCCTTGGCCAGACAGTTTAGCGCATCTAATCTTCTAGTAGCTTCTTGACTCAGTGTGGCCTTCTGAATCCCACATTAAAGTTGTTATTTGTTCTTGGCAGTGGCCGGTGGATGCACAAGAGTTCTGTGAAGCGCAATGCGACCAAACTCGCTACACTTTGAATGTACATATTTTCTCATTTTTTTCCTCGCATTTAACGAAAATAATTAATATTTGACTGGTATATTAGGTTTTTTGGTCAGATTTATAGATATATATATAGGTCAAAAGTAAAGTCTAAAATAAGTGTGCCTCGCGCACACATTGTGATCGAACTTGTTTTGATAGAATTTCATGTAGATTATCAGTTAACTGTTTCAGATTTCAAGCAAATATAGCCTGAAAGTGATTTAATTTGAGTAACCCAAAGAATGTTAAGGAGGTATGGACCCTTTTGCTTATGTGAGATGATAAAGACTTAGCTGAGAGAGAGAATTAGCGAGAAGAAAGTGATATTGCTTCACGAGATGAAGTGGAAGAAAGAAGAGAAGTTTCAAACGCAGAACTAGATCTCACTGATGGATCAGATGCTGAAGTTAGTATTTATATATATATATATAAGCCCTGAAGAACGAGGAACATATTTATCAAAAAGTGATAAAAGACTAAATTAATAAAATAAAAACATCACCATAAGCTATGCGCAGAGGACCGGAGAATATCATAACTCGCCTCTCAGGGGTCATAGGTGTTGCTAAACATGCTAAAACGACAAATTAATGTTAGAATACTTTTTACATTTAAGCTAATGGTTCTAAAGCAACGAAGAAGGAACAGAGAGACAATCAGTATCCCCACCAGTCTCCAAATCCGTTTAAAGTAGTTTTGTCCTTAAGCGGTATTTATTAATGATGATGAAGAAACCAGTTCATCCTCTCCGAGGAGATGTATGTAGTTGTCCTTGACAGTGGTAACTGGTATGAGAAGGCTCTCTAAGTACAAATGCATACAATGCAAGAAGCTAATCTGCCTCAGCCATGCGGAATACGTCTGCGGAGAGTGCAAGCAACTAACATCCCCAAATTTTTCTGAGCAGTCCCAAGTCAAGAAGATTAATCTTTTTGAAGTGATGTATTAAAAAAATGGTGGTTTTGGTTGAAGTTTACAAGTTTGTACTAATAAAAATAAAAATTAAAGTTTTTTTTGTATTGCATGTCAAAAGATGGTCCCCCAGCTTTATGTTATGTGGTAGTTATGGAAATTTAAATTTGTATGTCTGTCAAGTTTATTGCAACCCACCAAAGGCTCCAAAATATTGCGACCGACAGAGCGTTACATATTCCTAGAATTCGAATCTGTGATTTATTGTATTGTTTATGTCGGTATTCTGCTTCTCGAGTTACACATACTCACCACTCTGCAGTCTCGCTTGCAGACGAGGTTTCCGCCCCGGCCTCTCCATCCCCAGGCGTTCCTCCAGTTCTGTTCCCATGGCCAAGCGACGCCGGATTTCTTCACGATCATTGCGGCGCTGGAAAACATAAAATTATTCAATGCATATTATATATCATCATGTAATATATCCAGTAAGGAGCTATTAAAATTGATCTTGATACTAAAAAAATCGACAGGCGTATACAACTGGGATGAGCAGCATTTGGAATACTTAAGTATATTTTTAAACCGAAAATTCCGCAATTTTAAAACTAAGATGCTTAACCAATGCATCCTCCCTGTATTAACTTATGGCGCAGGGACGTGAAATCTAGCAGCAAGTCGTATCCATAAAATAAAGGTCACCCAGCGTGCCATGGAGAGATCCATGTTAGGAGTGTCTGTAAAAGATAGAACCCGAAACGAGGATATCCGAAGAAGAACTCAAGTAGTTGAGGCTACTCAACAAATACTACCCGTCGAAGAGACAACGGTTGATGGAAGAAAAGTGTTGGAATTGCATCTAAGAACTGACAAACGAAGCGTTGGCCGATACCCTGCAAGTTGGACTGACGACAAGAAGAATATCGGGAGTGGTCTGGATGCGGAAGGCAGAGGATCAAAGAAGATGGAGACTAATGCGGGAGGCCTATATTTAAGAGTGGATGGACAAAGGCTGATAATGATGATGAACTTATTGGTTAGAGCCTGATATGCTCATTAACAGTCACACATTTTATTTGCAAGTACACAATGCCGGTAACCACAATCTTTCGATGTTTGTAGTTATTATAATACATATTGTATTATAATAATGTGTTTATAATAACCTAATCCTATCTAAAATTTAAAAAAAAAATGTTTAACCAAGTTCATGATTTGGTTACACATTTAAAAGGGCATACATCAGACAACTCATGCACAATGTAGTGAAGACAGGTTAAAAAAATACATTACAACTTATACTTTCTTAAGTTAATGTAATAGTTCTATGCTACTGAAGTGGTACATATGATAAAAAGTAGCATTCTAATATTATTCATGATAAGTGTTATTTTGCTATTTGTTCACCAAGACTTTTTTTAAAACCATTTTTTAATAAATAAGTAATAAAAAAGTGTATTTACTTTACTCGAGTCCCGTGAATAATCGTTGATAGTGATGATTTTATTGAATTTAGTTACTAAATCGTCATCTTCAATAATATTGCTAGCCATTTTAATATCTATTGTACTTGATGTACAAGTATGAATGATATATAAAATATTACAATACTTTAATAATTATTATTTCCTTAAAGATATGTTATCTTGGTAAGTATTCCATAAATAATTACATCTAAAAAAAGCAATATGATTAATTATTAAAACGTAATCCATCATAATTTTTTTATATTTTTATGAAGATTGTACTAAGTGAAATGACTTCTGTTTCTGTTGATATCGTCAAAACTTTGACATTGACAGCTAGCAACAATAGAGTTACCAGTATTGTTTATTTCCTAGTAATTATTGTAGGAATATTTGTATTGGGTAACATTTGCGTAATTTCCGCGAAATTACAAAAATACAAACTCAATATTATGTAGCCGTAAAAGTATTAAGGAAGTGCTGACATTGATGTGTCAAAAGATCAAATACATTATTAGTTGATGGGTATTAAATGTGTTCACTTATAGAATAAATAATGTGAAATAAATCGATAATTTTAATTGAAATTACTATTATGATTATGTATGTAAATTAAAAAGTATACATATTATTACATCATTATGTAAATATATTATTACATACTTAAGTTAATTTGAAAACCAATGTTTTAATACAATATGTTTAAGTTAATTTGTATTAGTTGTGTGAAAAAAATTAGCTATATAAATCAAGAGATCATAATTATTATGTACCTATATTAAATGTGTATTTTTTTATTATTAGAAGTCCATACTGCTTTGACTAAATTTTATTTATAATTCACAATATTAATAAACAGTTTTTAAATTTGTGAATATTCTGTATTAGTTAATAATTCATAAGCTTTATTTAATACAGTAGAATATACAAAAAGTAGAACAATATTTGTGTTGACAAAATTTACGTTATATATTTTATAATTTACGTAAATAAAATATAATTATAAAATAATAATTAATTTATTGAAAAATTTAAATTAAGTAAATTAATGCAGTATTTATTACACCATTATAATATTTTTTCGAGATACAATAATTTTCGAACGAAATAACTTTAAAAATATTGAACAATGTTTACCGATGACCTATTCATTAAAAATGAGCAGTAAAACACCTGGTCTGGATCACTAATATTTATAAGTACTATTTATTAGGCAATTTCACAAAAAGTGATGCCGGTTTGTCAAATGACAAGCACTGATATATATTTAATTATGATGTATGACATTGTGAAAAAGTTTTTTACTATGTACGAATATTCTCGTATTTACAGCGGATCGCACTATCGCACTCGCTCGAGTGAGCCGTTTACACTGATTTAATTCTGCTGGTGTCTGCGTCGGTATCGGATAATTAGTTCAGTTTCGACGATGAGATCATTTTAGATGTTATTAGCAACGTGTCTACATTCCTCCAGGCCTCCAGACTATCGACTGGTAGGTATTGAATAGGGATCAAGATATCGTTGATTCGTGAACCGATAAAATCTCAATATTTTTTTAGATGGGTCATGTCATTCATTATGTAGTAGTGTACTTGTTGGTCAACTATTATATTTGTTTCATTAAAACTATTATAACATGTATATAAGATAGGCTGATAATACAGTTCTTCTTAAAAACTTAGTGTTTACAAAAACTTATATGATAAATTTAAACCACATTTATTGGGTTGCACATAAACTTTTTACCAGTTGGACCACGTTGTCTAACAAATGTTTGTAGTGAGGACAAACAATGTAAAAATGTGCAATACGAAATTATAATTTCAAAGGTTGGTAAGATCATAAAATATAATATAACAAATTAATAAAATAGTGTTAATTTATGTTTTCTTTTCATTTGTTATTCCATTAACAATTAGTACTGCCGTACAGTGTTTTATAAATCATGTTACTATAATACATACATTTGTGCATATTCTGAAAACAAATGGTTCACTCAAATTACAAAAAACAAAAATGATTTACTACTGTTAAATCACAACATATCACAGCTGGTCTAAAAATCGTGTTAATTATTTAAACGTTAATGAACTGAACTTTTTGTTTAAATATTGGCGTTCAAATTTAGGTTCATCACAAAAAATATGAACGGTTTCATTTCATTAACTTCCGTCAAAAATCGTGCAGGAACATAAACCAGTGACCTTATTTGCCTACTATTTTTTTAACACGACGATTTTATTGCTAAAAATAGTTTATAAAATTATTGGATGTACGCTTAACGAGGATGGTTCAAATTGTGAAGTCAACGTTTTGGGTGACAAATTAACGGAGATGTAAATATTGAATTAAATTGTAAATTCCGTGAATTGAACACAACCCCGCGTCTCCTTATGTGTTAGTAAATATATATACGTACCACTATATCCTATTTACATAATAGCATCCCATTAAATTAATTGTCGCCTAATAGCACAAGAGTGCTTAAAAACCCTAGTTAAATCGGTAATCGTTTTACAGCATGAACGCAGCCATGTAGGCCCCAACCCATTCCAAACTTTTCCTTGTTTAAATGAAATATGAGTGCATATACTCATAGTCAACATAATAAATAATGAACAATTTATCATTAAACTCACCCGCCTTTCTTCTTCCCTCGCTGCTCTCAAATGATTCTCAATGACGTCCAAATCTATGACAGGCATTGCAGTTTCGATGTTATAAATATCGAAACCATCTGTAATTTTTTTTGAAATTAGTACTGATTTAGATTAGTATTCAATCACTACAGCAATAGCCTATTTCATGTAAAGGTGAAATTTCAAAACATATTTTATTTTCAAAATCTAACCTGATGAATCCCGACACTTAGATTTTTGTTTATTGTTGGAGGACGTTTTTAGCACATTTGTCGGAGATTTTGGTTTTGTTATGCTATTTTCTTTTGTTATATCTCTAGTTCTGAAATCAAACAATAATTATATACGCATTAGTTTTCATACGATTCAATTAATATATTTGCATTTGTAAAAAATCTAGCTTAATTTGACCAATTAGAGGAAATCGCAGTTGGCATAATATCATTTTAATCATATAATAAAACAAGGTTAAAGAATAATCAATAAATTGATTTATATACCTGGATAATTGATCAACTTTTGTGTTGTCTGTGGTTACTTTTTCTTCAGCATTCATTGTTTCAAATTCTTTTTCCACGGGAGAAAGATTACCATCGCACAATATTTTGTCGCTCAGCTGTTTATTGGAATCTTCATTTAATTTTTTTTCTTTTTCTTTATCTATTTCAAACGGAATGAAGAACTGAATATTTTTCTCCCCATTTGAAACTTCAAGATTATCGTCGCTCAGTAACCTGTCGGTTAAGTTATCTTTAGCATTCGACATGTATGCGTCGTCCACATCAATAACAATGTCACTATACATTTCATTATCTTTGTCGGCCATATTTTCAGATTGTTCGGCCAGATCGAGATGAATGTGACGTGAAAAATCCGCCTTGATATTTACATTACGATTGAATTCGTCACACGTCAATGCATTAAGGTCGTCTTGGCAGGATAAATATTGTTTGGGGGAAGAAAACGTCGCAGTATCAGTTTTCTTAATGTCGCAAATCGGTTCATTTTTATTTAGAGCGGTACAATAAATGACATTATCTACCACTTCCCGGATATTCTCTAACGTCTCCGCCAGAGGCTTATGTATCACTTCATAAATCTCTTGTTGCAAAGCGATCAAATCTTCCTGAAATTCCGTTATTTTATTTATTTCCAACAACGTTTGATCAAAATGATTGCTTGGACTGGACGCACACGATAATGTTGCTCGCGTTTCACCTTCTACGTGGAAACAATTTTCTTCTGCGTAAACTGATGTTTTTTCAGCATATTTTTCGTAATTTTCTTCTTGTCGATTTATGTAAGCCGCACACAGATCTTCGCATTTGATATGAAATTTGGGCAATGGTATATTTATGACTTCACTGCGGTCTAAGTTTTTTGATAAATCACTTTCTTGCATACGATCCAAAGGAAGTATACCGGAGTCGCTTTCTTCGCCGTCTCCGCCGGTTGATTTCAATAAAATATTATTATTGAGCTCAGTTCCGTCTTCGATTTCGTTTAGCCGATCGTCACCTTCCGATTCGCTTTGATCATCATTGTCAGTGTAAGCATTTGAAATTATGCTGTTATTCTCACAAGAATTTGGACTTTCAATTGAATAGTCCTAAAACAAAATAAAATTTGTATGAAAATATCACCAGTAATACAAAAAAAAAATGTGTCGGATTGCGAACTTGTTAAAAAGGTAAAAAAACACCCACCTGAAGAGTATAAGCCAGATGTTGAAATCCCGGGTAATTTGGGTTGTGGATGCCGCGCAGCAGCGGCAGTGGACGTCCAGGGGAGCTCCCGCGTTCCAGGTCTGCTCGAGTTAGTATCTGTGCCTCTGGGCAGGTCGACAGTCCCGAGCAGCAACTGCCGTCACCTTCTGCTTCATTCGACACTCGTTAATGACTACGCACATACATTTACAATAATCGACATTAGTAATACTTTAATAAATCTATAATTCTTACCTTCGTATTCGAATAGACCCTCATCCGCGCTGTAATCTTCAGAGGTCGGGGACGAATTATGTAATCTGTTAATGATATCTTCTGTTTCTGATGACGGATTTGATTTATTGTCATCATTTTGATTTACAAGCTGACCGTGAGCCCTTCGGGCGGTGCCGTTCGAAATACAGGAGACGCCACCGTTCAATGTGGCGACGTCGACGTCGACGTCGATATCACTCTCCGAGAGAACGTTGGCATTGGGGTTGGTGTCGTTCGCCTCCCTTTGTAAGTCATAGTACTGGAGATGATGTTTATCCCGGCACCACTTGTGATGATCTGCGCGCTCGACTCTTCGATCGGGATTAAGGTCGTCGTCGAGTTTCGCGTTCGAGTCGAACGACTGGAGGCTCGCGGTCGAATCCGGAGTGACGTTTCGGTTTCTCTGAACTCTTCCATCGTCCGCATCCAGCGGCGCGTCACTTCGCTTGATCTTGTTCCACGAATGCGCGGGGGAGTGATCGTTTGAATACTTCACGTTCCCATTATTATTGATCTGCACCGAAACATCGAGATCCGTTAGGAGCATTTCAAATACCTGAAAAAATTAAGAAAAAAAATCAGTAATATGTTTTTAAAAAAGTTATACGAATACAATGTTATATATGAGAAATTACGAAAAAGCGAGTCATAGGACTGTCAGTTCCTCTTGTTAGAAGTGGGGCCTTGTCGAGGCAATTTGGAAAGAAATGTCTCGGCCCTATTAATGGGAATGCTGTTTTTGAGGCTACAATAAAAACATTATTTCTTCCTCTGGCTTTCTTATTATAAACCTTGAGTAGTAGCCAAAATTGTTCATAGGGAACGCCGCTGGTTTAATGAGAATCCATTGTCTTCCATTGTAATGTTGGGTATGAGGCGAGAAAAGTCCAGTGAATCTTGAAAGTATATTTAAACACTAACATTCAATTGAAATATCATTCGATTTTTATCAACTTTTCCATCAATTCACTATACGTAAACTTACACGAAATTTTGAAATCATTTCATCAAGAAAACAGATAATCAAATTAAAATATTTCCTTTCATCACTTTTATATAAAACAACTGTCAAAGAGGTCTGCTATATTTACTCAAATATTATACTGAGCCGTCATGATTGTATCTACATTTTAAAATAAATTCAATTCGCTTCTTGGGCTGTACAATTCAGATAGGAATTTACAAATATAAACGGGCTTTCGAAAATATTATGTCAAGGTAAGACATCATCCTCACTGATGAAAGATCAGATTCGCTCTGATAACGATAACTCATTTAATATCGATCGTCGCAAGCCCAATTTCTTTTCTACAAAAAGCGCCTTTCCACTCGGTCGACGAGTTTTCTTCCGATCAAACGATGGTAATCATAAGAACGGTTGACTTGGACGGGTCAATACGACTCTCGAAACAAGAAAAATCATCACTACTATTCTTACGTCGTTGCAAACGTACTGAAAAAAAAACACTTGGTATAGAAAATCGGCGCACAAACAAAATCGAATCGGTGAAAACTCGCCTCCGAAGAAATCTACCGTATTCCTTTGAACGATAGCCGTATTATTCAATTTACCGAGTGGACATCCGCGTTATCGATCTTCCGCACAGTTCAGAGCCACCACTTCATTCAGTCAGGCCTGATGGGGTTGCTACCTTGAATGAAAGCTCTGATTCGAGCCCGCGTAATGATTTTTCCGACGCCAGACCGGAGCGAATGATATCCTAGACAGGTCGGCCGTAGCGTACGAGCACAAAAGCTACGGAAAGTGGCCCGTTAGAGCTCATGCCCGATACTAGTACTAGTGCTGGTACTTGCACTGGCTCAGTACTGGACTGGCTCTAGTATCGGACTGGCACTGCGGCGGTGGCGCGCGCCGCCCAGTCACCAGCACCCCCGCCCACCCAAGCAGCTCCACCGAATAATGGAAAACGCGATACGAGAAAAAAGATAGAATTATTGCAGTATGCTTTATCTTTAAATAAATAATTTGAGATGCCTTTTTGTCCATCCAGTGTTTTTATAAAGCACAAAGATAACCATTCGTTATATTCATACACCTCAGGGAGCATATATATATTTTTAAATCTACTTTTTGTTCTTTTTTATCGCTTATCCATAATTACAATTTTACGTGTTTCAGATTTAAGAAAAATTTCCATATGCATTTTTAAAGATTGTCTATATGACTTTGTATATAAAATACTAGCTACTATATCTACCTACAAAAAAATGCGAGCAAAAAAGAAGGATTCCACGCGTTAGTGCCTTTCGAAAATTGAATAAATAAATAACAATTTTGCCTGCAAAAATGTTATGCTTCATTGAATTGCAGACCTTTTTTAAGATCAAAGATCAGAGTTTTATCCAACTCTTCATATGCCTGGATAAGAGTACCTACCATTATTATGATTTTTAGAATACTCGTGTGATTTGAATTTGAGGCAATTCGTTAAAATTAATATTCGTAATGCGTTCGATCGCAAAAAATGTTTTGGAAACATTGTATGTATTTTTATAGTAGTTTTATTGAGACATGAACATTATAATATATATTTTTATATAAATCACTATTTCTTAATATACAAAACTGTTTTATTTTTATAGAATGAATATTTAAACCAGATGTGGCCGGTAAGACACCGAGATATTTCCTTATAATATAAAATACTTACGCATCTTCCCTTTCTTTGAAGTATCAATTCTGTTAACCTTTTTTGTTTGAAATGTGATAATTTTTATAAAATATATATATGTATATTTTTGGTTGGGTTTTGGGGCATACGTAATGTAGCAGTTTCCTGTTGATTGAATTTTCTGACCCTTCTCATCCTTCTTACACTGAACTACATAAACTGAGTATCTGTATTTAAGTATGTAAGTACGTAAATATTAAATGCAATTATTATTTTACATAACAGGACAACAAAATAATATCAAATAAGGGTGAGTATTTACAATCCCTGAATATTTTTTTAGAACAGGAATCCCGGGTCATGCCAATTTTCTAACTGAAGATCCCGATCCTAGCACTGTGATTTTGAGACGGTATCACCATATATACCTGTATGAACGAAATATACGCTGAGATATATTTTTCACATCCTCCAGCATCACCATATTCGCTCCCCTACCTGGAGCACATGGTCATCACGAGTATCATCCGAAGTACAGTGGTACCTCGACATAGAGTTTAATTCGTTTCGCAACCTTGCTTGTATTTCAAATTACTCGTATCTCAAAGTTTCATTAAATAGCTCCGATGCACGACCAGTTTCGACTTTTTCTGGGTGTTTCTTGCTAAGCCGATAGCTCGTATCTCAAATTTGCTCGTATTTCAAAGCAAAAAATCGCTCGCTCGACGGCTCGTATCTCATAAAACTCGTATGTTGGGGCACATGTCAAGTTACCACTGTATACGTTGCAACCAGGACAACCTTCGCTTAATAACCAATTGTAGAATGGCTTTTCCGCTCTCTCACCTCGTAATTCCTCACAAAGTCAAACCATCGTACTCCCAGTATTCCACACACATATCTGTTTTCGAAGCCCATTACAAGGCTGCATTGGTTTTTGGTTAGATGCCAAGAGTCACAGCCGTAAAGAAGAATGGGGACGATACAGGCGCTATATAAACAGCACTCTGTTTTGATTGAGTGAAGCTGCGAGTTCCAGATATTGCGCATGGAATTAAAAGACGCTCCAGCGTTCCCAAGGCGGTAAGCGAATTTTTTTTACAGGCTACCGTACTCACTGACCTCTATGTTAATATATTTGAATATTTCAACCCTCTCAATGGTCTGACCCGCGCTGTTGTCGAAACATGTACAATCCCTTAAAAATAAAACAATGAAAATAAAATGAGATATATTTTTAAAAAAAACATACAATTCTAATTACATTGTTTCACCAATGAATTAGTTACAGTTAATAAGATTAATGTTACGATACGAATTACATTTTTTCCATATTTTGCAATTAGAAATGTGTTCAATTACTTTAATTCGAAGTATTATCAGGAACTAAACAATTATCAAAAAAAAATTTCATCATAATATTATTGTTTTGTGTTTGTTAACCCTCGCTCTACTATGCTAAAAACTTCCGCGCGTTCGGATGGTGTCAACTCATTACACATTCTGATTTAAAGTGAATAAAATGAGTAGAAATTCGAAAAAATGAAAATATTCAAAGATATCGCTTAATTTTACAATAGTTGATGTCAATAAGCAGTAATAATTGACATTTAATAGCTAAAAACATGAAAAACATCAGACGAACCTCAAACGGCCAGACGCACCTTCTCGCGTGAACTTCCGAGAGATACTAACATTACTTAGCATGTCGATATATCGATGTGCCGGCGCGCATAGATATCATTTCGAACAAGCCGACCAACTGAGGTTTCCCGTCTCGCTCACTCATATTAGTACGTCAGCGAGAGTGAGGGAGTATAGATGCCGCCGCATCTGTGTATTTTTTAATTTTATTTTCGGACACGCTTCCGACAGGTCGAACGATTCATGACAGTTGACGCGTCTTGATTGTAATGGTGAATTTATTCCGGATTTTAGAAAAATATTTCCTGCTCCCGATGAGTGCCTATTATTATAAATATTATTTTTTTCAATATTTAAATGTATTAAGGAGGAATACCTAAAATCTGAACCCTGTGTGTATTATATTTACAGAGATATTTACGTTATTACAAGCAATGTGTAGTCGATAGACATCACCGGGGAGGAGAGGTTAAAAGATAATTAGAAAAATGGCTGACAAACGTCAGCCCACTTTCGTATATAATCGATCTTATTAATAGATCGATATAAGTTCTGTGCGTGCGACATTTGGGGCACGGGACAACTGGTGCACTGGCTGTCTTGCTAACCTAACCTAAGGATTTAGTGATCTTAGAGTCCAGAGATCCATCGGTCTCGTTAACGAAATAACTGTGTGAAGACCAACGAACTTTATAATACAGAAGTAATGTTGAAAAAAAACTTTTTATTTCATGACTAAAATGTCATTTTTAATTGTTATTTTTATAACATTAAGGTTATCAACTGACAATACTTGGTAATACTGCATAATTAAAATTTTAAATTAATTTTACTTTAAAAAATAACAAATTAATTACATTACATGTTTCGGACTTTTTATTCATATTAAAATAATTAAAAAATATATAATAATTTATAACATGATCCAAACTTGAAAATGTTTATTATAAAACATGCTGAAATAATTAATTTTATTCCACTTTAAAATGTCAGAGTGTGCTATTATACTATTATAAGACAGAATATTTTTGAGATATTTAAAGGAGAATGATCATTTGCGTTTGAATGTCTTAATGCTTGTGATTTATAATCGCTGTGTTCTGTTTCTAATAAGCATTTAAGATACATTCAAATTCAACGTCAATTCTCCATACAGATAATAACCACCTTTGGATAACACACGGTTTCTCAATACATTTTTGTCATGTCAACTTTTTCATTCAAATTGTTGATTTCTACATCAATAAATGATGATAATGATGAAATAAAATATTCCACTATCATCAATATTGCACAAGAATTTTGTAATAACATTAAATAATATTTTTTCCCCAAAAAAACTTTTTTTCAAATTCATAATGAAAATTTGTGTTACTAACAAAATAATTTTAATAAAATTTTGATGTATATTTTCATAAAAAAATTACACACAATGATGCAAAGATTAGTCATAAACTTTGATACAATATGCTGAAACAAAATAATGTGGTCTCACCCTATGACGCAGCCCTAAAGCTTACTTTATATATAAAAGTAAAATTGTAATTATATTTTATATTAGTTTTTTAATCATTTATTTCAACAGAACATATGTTCCAAATTTATGGCGTACAGTACAGATATTACAATTATTTCGTTTTATTTGATCGATATTTCTTGGTGGAATTCCATAATATCAGATATAAAATAAAAGATTCTTTAGAATTTTTATTCCACATATATTATTTTTTGACGACATGTTTCAGCCAGGTCGGATGGCCATTTTACTAATTGACTTGAAATGGCCATCCGACCTGGCTGAAACATGTAGTCAAAAAAAATATATGTGGAATAAATTCTAATGAATCTTTTATTTTATATCTGAGATAATAAAACATTAAACATAGATATGATATGACAAATAATTAAAAATAATGTAGATTATACAAATCTTAGATAAAGTTACATAATATAGTATATAATATAGTGACAGACTTCAAAAAGTAGATGAAAAAGATGCGAAATAATAACAGTGAAATACAGAAAAATTACAAACATGGAGAGAATATTTAACAATGTTATATTCAGTAGATATGTAGATAATATAGAAAAGACAAAATAGTAGTCATTGTAATAAATACACGGAACGTTAAAATAATTATGATCAACAAACACGGAAAAGAAAGCATAATATAATAGAAGTAAGTAATTTCAATGGCAAAAAAGGATACAGTATTATAAAGCAAGATAGTTAATGCCTTCACGAATGAAGAATATCTTATAAAAAAGGGATCGAGGTGAGCCGGGAGTCCGTTCAGAAGCGCCATTGCAGTTGAGCTGAAAGTGGCGGATGCAGCCCCACAGGTTTACGTTGGGATACCGAACAATGATTGTATGAATATTTAAAATATAATATGTATAGCCTGATAATGTTGCAGAGACACACTTCAGATTCGTAAAATGTTTAAAATTGCTGACTGCATGAAAGAGATTTCTCCTTAGAACCTGCCAGTGTTTTTTTTTTAATTTAGTCTGATTGATTGAGAAATAAAACTAGTATTCAACTTCAATATTTTCATGTTGAGAATCACATGATTAATTTTCTTATCAATTGGTTTCAAATCAACAAAGATAGTGCCATTGACTGAAGTGTG
This sequence comes from Glossosoma conforme, assembly GCA_022606575.1. Lineage (NCBI taxonomy): Eukaryota > Metazoa > Arthropoda > Insecta > Trichoptera > Glossosomatidae > Glossosoma > Glossosoma conforme. Next base: position 3,331,684 of record JAGTXR010000107.1, on the reverse strand, counting down.
TTAACATGTCTAAATACAAAGTGAAAATAATATACATAAATAATTACAAATTTCAATTACTTTTGTTGGTTAATTTTATTTGAATATTATAACAATCCTCTTTTTTAGTGTAAATAATAATAGAAACTAATCAAATACTTTTCATTTCAACTTTAAAATTTTTTGCTGTACATATAATAATATACATATGATATATGCATTATAAATCATAGATATTAAAAATAATATTCAATTTTTATGTAAAGTGTCACATATTTAAAAATTCAAAATGAATAGAGAGCAGATAGCCACCATGAAAAACTATTCATATTCTTACTCATCGCTGAAATTAAAGGGTCTGTTTTAAAATCATGTTATCAATAACATTACTTACTAATAAAACATACATTTGATATTCATAACATTATTAATAACCTACTCTCTGCATGTTGTTAATCATTGACTATGTATATAATGTGTAAATAAATGTAGTTTCATAATTTCCTATAATTATTGTTATTGCTTTTCATGCACTGCATGTGAACAGTTTCATAAATAAGTTCAGAAAATTATTTGTGAAATACTCTATCCGCTGACACTGTTTTCTTTTTGTAGATATGTATGGAGCAAAAAAAGTTGCTGTATTTTGTGTTCTCACAGTGCTTATTCCAACTCTACTGATCATTATGCCTCTTTATCTGAGACATAATGTGTATGCTGATGTCATGTATGCGGTGACAGAGTCCGATGTTCTTGAAATACACAGAGGGCTGTCCACAGTTTTCTGCCAACAACATTCTTTGAAAATGAATTCAAGCTTTAACGCTTTTCAAGTAGACCATACATCTGAAATTACTAATACCAGAAAACACATACAACTGAAAAAATCTATGACACTACCAGATGATACTTTGGAATACTGGGGGTTTTATCTTCTAAAAGGAGCTGTGGTGGAATTAAAAGTGTGCTCACGATTTCAAGGATCCAACTTACTCGTAGTGAAAGGTGATAGAAGCTTGAATACATGTGATCTTTTAAATGGTTTATCAAATAAAATAGACCCTGTCCTCGCAAAAGGTCACGAGAAAGTCTCAGTTGCATTTGAAAGTGATCCAGGGAACCGACCAACTAATCATTTAACTGAAAAAGTTAAAAATATTGAGAATCGTCAAAAAATAAATAAATCAACCAAAACAACGAAAAGCAAACAAGTTAAAAGTCGTGAGGTCGAAATGTTTGTGGAAAAAAATAATTATACAATCCATTCTACAGAGGTTGTGAATAAAAATGAAAATTTAAATATAGCACGAACGAGAAGACATGTAAAAAAGAATAACAAAAAGATGGATCAAAGTAACTACCCTCAGCATGTGTTGGACCGGCGAATAAACCATGGAGGAAATGCCATTAATTATTCACAAGAAGTTGAGGATTCCGCATCAAGCTTTGAAAACGGTTTATTGGAATGTTTCGATGGGAGAGTTCTACTAAATCAAGAATTTCCACCCAGTAAGTCATGTAAAAATGTTGAGTTCTTAGAAACACATCCTCACTTAAGAATGATAACCACCCATGAAGTTGTCGCAGATGGGTACTACTATTATATCTTCTACAGCGACAATGATTTGATGTCTAATGATATTTATGCCATTTTTGATATTTATAAACCTTCCTTCCAATACTCTAATATGACACAAGCAAAGAGTTGTACAAATAAAACGGAATGTAGTTTTTTACTTTCGGTTTGGAGTGATGAAATTGTTGTTGTTGAGATACCTACAAGAGATGGAATTGCTCACCAAGCAGACGACATCACTCTGTTGACTTCAACCTGCCATCCAAGAATGACTGTTTATCTTTTTTTCCCTACTGCAGTATTATTTATAATTTTAGGATGCGCTTTTGTATAGTGCAACAGTATATATATTTTTTTCAGTTATAAGGGTTAATATACATTATAGTAGTAATTGGCTTATAATATAGATATGTGATTTGTATGTTTTTAATCTATAATTATTAAGTTAAAATATGTTTGTACATATTATTTTTAGGAATATTACTGTTAAAAATAAATTTGGTAATGAAATTAAACCATCTTGTTTACCTTTATTTACAGTTATACACAAACATGATTTCTAGTATTAAAGTACATATCAGTAGCATCTTCAAATCATACAAAAACAATTAACATTGGAATATCATACTTTTCAAGATAACTCTGTATAGAAATATGAAGTATTTTCTGGCTGCCATGATGCATCATATAGAATATTTGCTTACTGTGTGACAATGTTGATTAAACTCATAAAATATAAATTATATTGATGTAATAGTGTTTCGTTTGCTAGTAAAAATGTATTCAGTCTATCTATCTATTCAATCCTACGAGCGGTAAAGAATTTATTTTTGTTGAATACCAGGATACACTTCTCTCATATTTTAATCTAAGGAATATATGAGTATTTCTTTCTGTTCCATAACAGCTACTAAGGTGCAGCATATGGTCACCATAGGCATACTATTCATCCCAAAGCATGTCTATATCCTACGTTCTTTTCCAAATATATAATGTTATCGACAGAACTTCAGGATGACTAGAACTTATGGGTTTAAATAAAAATCAGAAATGATTTATGCTCTCCAGAAAAATAAATAAAAACCGATAAATGGTATATTTTAATAATGCTGGCTGATCTACATGAGTATTTTTAGCTTTATATGAATGGCAATTGATCTCACACGCAGTATCTAGAATCTAGATGAACCAGCAAAAATTTTTAATGTCCACTTGCTAGTACTCTCTTATGAGTATTTACAAAAAAAAGATTTCTGAAATTCATTAACTGATAAACACATACAAATTTACAGTAAACATATCGTACAAAAATAAATGGTACAAATGAGAGAAAATAAAATGTTTTATTTTTCTCTGATATGTTGATGAGAGAAATTTCATATAAAGATGATGTTTCTTGTGAATTTGTAATTGTGTATTAATATCTGAACATTGGTATAAATATTTAAGTTATATAATAATATAATAATAATTTGTAAGTATTCGAATATTCAAATATTGTCTAAAAATCCACCAAAAACAACTTCTGAAATTTTGAAAAAATAAAATATCTTGTCCTGTCTGTCTTTTATTTTCTATGAGTATTATAATAGCTTTTTAGGTGATTTACTTATATTATATATAATAGTTAAAACATATACTTATTAATCATGGAAAAAAATACTTACCTAAATATATATTTATATACCACAATATGTTTTTCAAAAATCTTGCCAAAATGCCTGTCATGGTCACTATATGTAGTGATATGTCATGATAATTCTTTCAAAGGTGGTCGAAATAAAGAAGACGAAAACAATTTGCTGCTCACAATTCAAATAAAAGGATATGAATTCCATGAACCTATATATTAAAAAACAGCCATTCGTTATATATATACTTATATAATCATTGTTGGCAAAAAGGAAGCCAACTCCACCTTGAGAGGTTTGATCCCCTTCTCTATAGTATAGGAGATGTCCTGAGTTGAGTTTGTCTCCTTCTCGTCTAACGATGCTCCATTTGATTCTATCTAGTTCCTCTTCCAGTTCTACGATTTTCTCATCTAGTCTCAATGTTCTCGTGTTGTAGGTAGCGATAAATAGTCGTCTGTGGCAGCCTGCAGTAACCCAGTGATTCTTAGCATATGTTGATAATTCTCAAAGATAGAATCGAAATAAAGAAGAACTCAAGAATGCTAACGAATTTGCACACTCAAGTGGCTGGGCAGGAATTCAAATAAAAAGGGAATATGAATTCCATGACCTGGATGCGGAAGGCGGAGGATCAAAAAGGATGATGATGATGATGTTAATAATAGCTCAGTCCTATTTTTTCACATATTAAAAACATTTTTTTTTTGGTGTTCCTTTTATTTTGTTATATTATAATATGTATAATGATATCCACTTCTAAAAATCGGTATGATGATTTTTCCGCAAAATATGTTATGTTGCCAACTTACAAAATTATTCAAAAGAACAAAAATGTTTTCTATCTAATAAATTAATTAATCTTTAATGATTACTTAAAATCTGGTGTATAATAATATAGATAAATAAATATTCACGTGATATTTAATAATCTTGAATCACAGCGATAAAAAATATCAAGGAAATATTATATATGGAATGACGTTTATCCGGAAATGCTGTCAAGTGAATGTCGAATTAAGTATAAAATTAAATAAATAAGACTTTTTTTAAATATTTTTTGAATTTATAAATACAAGAATGATTTATTATTACATTTTTTGTACAAAACAAATATTTTAAATCGAAATTTAAAAAATACTGTTCGCATTATAGTGACTTGCATGAAGGTTGTTCCTTTTCTTTTTGACTAACGCAACTAGACATGTCGTACTCATATGAACGGAGGTAAGTTTATATTTTTACGAATTTTTCGACTTGTTTAACATCAAATTTACGTTTGTGATACTCAAAATATACCGCATTCATACTATTATCTAATAACTTCTCGTTCTGTTCGTCGGCATTTCTTATTTCGACTTAAAATACTTGGTTACTTGCACGTTCGACAATTGCCAACATGGCGTACATTGGAAATAAATGATTTTTTGAGATCTGCACGTGTTTTTTTGTTTAAATATTTGTGTATCGCTTCTGTGCAATTCTCGGGTGTCGTTCCGGGAGCAAAATATTCAAACCTTTCTGTTTGATGACCGGCCTGAGGGTGATCGCCAGTATAACAGATTTGCCGTTTTAATTCCCTCGGTTTTTCGGTGACCGTCTGATTTTCAACGTCGCCTAACGTAAACCATCGATTCCTGTTAATAAATTCTCGGTGCCGCGACGGCATTTCGACGTGCTTCATCTATTGACGCCCATCTGACAGCGAACAGATTCATACGTGCAATGGCACGCTCGCATGCGGCGCGTCACTTTTCCGCCTTTGACTCTCGCCTTCATGTCTTCCGTGGCTTTGTTACAGTGGTGGCGAGGATTGGTCGGCGGAAGAAAAGAATGGTCCGCCGGCCGAGAAGGAGCCTGCGCCATATGACGGCCCGGCCGGTATGGAGCCCGACGGTGTCATCGACACCAACTGGCACGAGGTGGTGGACAACTTCGACGACATGGGCCTGAACGAGAAGCTGCTTCGCGGCATCTACGCCTATGGTTTCGAAAAGCCCTCCGCCATCCAGCAGCGGGCTATCATGCCTTGCGTTAACGGTCACGACGTCATCGCCCAAGCTCAGTCGGGAACGGGCAAGACAGCCACCTTCTCCATCTCCATCCTGCAGAAGATCGACACGTCCCGCCTCGAGTGCCAGGCGCTCATCATGGCGCCCACCAGGGAGTTGGTGCAGCAGATCCACAAGGTCAGTGCATTCAATGTTTTTTTTTTTTAATGTTAAAATAAATCATAGATTCACATTTAACTTTATTGTTTTTGTAATGAGGGTGAAATGTTTAACACGGTGTTCCAATCACACCATGAATGGCACTGATATTCATTATTCTTGTGTATGTAGATACACAATGTCGATCTTAAAAAGGAGTGTATTCTGTGTTTACTTTTCAATATTTAATGCAACACCTCAACAGTATCCATAGTCACATAAAGTATCCAAGGGTGCAGTGGTTAAAAGAAAACAAAATTGCTGAGTCATAGTGAAACCGAAATTAATTTCTACTCATTTGATTGTTAATACTTAAAACTAATCGGTACTGTTATGTGATGCTTAAATGACATTATGTAAGTAGAGTATGTTGTTAATGTAGACATTTTATCATTTATAAATCATTTAATGTTTTTCATTTTAAATAACATTGATATAAAGTATTCTAGGAAGTCTTTTAAGTATCTGAAGAAGAGTTGTTTTATCTGCAGGTCGTGATTGCGCTGGGAGACTACTTAGATGTGGAGTGCCACCCGTGCATCGGAGGCACCAATGTGCGTGAGGACATGCGCAAACTGGAGACCGGCGTCCACGTGGTGGTCGGCACTCCGGGCCGCGTGTTCGACATGATGTCCCGCCGCTCTCTGCGCCCCAGTACAATCAAACTCTTCGTCCTCGGCGAGGCGGATGAAATGTTGTCGAGAGGGTGAGACTTATTATGTATACACTTTTCTGTATAGTGAGTGGTCCCTAAGAAAATCCGAGAAGTTAAAATTAAAAGTACTATTATTTTGTTGCAGGCAGTAGTTTTAAATTTAGTTTTCATTTATCCTAACAAATTTATATTCATTTCATAAAAATATATTTTTGTTTTCAAATAATATTGTGTTAAATACACACCCATTGCATTCGTGTGATGTGCCATCAAAACAGGTTTAGAGGATTGTAATTCTCTATTTTCCTTATTCTATGGTGGCCATCATAAAAACTTGCAGTAAATTAAGAATAACATTAATTTTTCAGATTCAAAGATCAAATCCATGATGTGTTCAAGATGTTGCCCACGTCTGTGCAGGTGATCCTGCTTTCAGCCACAATGCCCAAGGAAGTTATGGAGGTTTCCAAGTGCTTTATGAGAAATCCTATCTCTATTCTTGTTAAGAAAGATGAGGTAAGTTTTTTTATATATACATTTACTGTAACACATTAATGACTGACAACTACATTGTCATCTTTTGAGTCTGCTTGGGAGTTTTCTTCCTTCAGGCTTTCCTTAAAGATACAGTGGTGTAAACACATCCAATGATTTAAATAAGATGATGATATATATTGTAGGTTAACTCGTATCCATTACTAGACGAAGATGCCCTTCATTGATTGCCAATCCTTACGATTCCGGGTCTTTCATAAATAATCTGTTCCACTAGTATTGACAATATCATCCGTCCATCTCATTAGTTTTAGGCCTGCGTTCTAGTATCTAGTTCTAAGATATATATATAGTAACTTCATGTATAAGAATACTTGCATAATAATATCAATCGATGAAAAAATGTTAAGCGTTATAATTCAAGATTAAGTGGATTAAATACCCATTAGATTGTAGCGATAATTTTACAGCAAAACTATTAGTTTATTTAAAGGCAATATCTTACTACCTTCTTGTGTTTAATAACATTATTATTTTATATTAATCACAATATTATTTTCTTAAATTTAGATAATTAATTGATATTTTTTGCCTTACACATGATTAGATGATAACTGCTCAGTGGTTGTCTTGTTAAAGTACCGAGTTAATATAATTACATTACTTATAATGTCTATAATCAATAACATATATATGCACTTTAAATCAATTAGTGGAAAGAGATGTTAAATCGTATCACATAAGTTATTTATATAATCACAGCCAAGAACAACACATTGCTATATTGCATTCGGAAAGAGACACCACAATGTATTGGTTTTTAAATTAATTGGCAATCTATGTTATGACACATTTTGTTCACTTGTGCATTTATTATGTAACATACTTTATTATTTTACGATAAAAATTGGTTAATTTCCAGCTCACCCTTGATGGTATTAAACAGTTCTACGTATCTGTGGAACGTGAGGATTGGAAGTTAGAGACCCTCTGTGATCTGTACGAGACCCTCTCCATCACCCAAGCTGTGATCTTCTGCAACACTCGCCGCAAGGTAACAAACTCCCTTCCACTGCAATATATTCATCGTCTCACTCGGGTCACATGTTTTTTATATCTATAGGCTGGCTCTTTTATCCTTTTTGAAAAATGATAATTTTTAATTAATGCGTATAGTTGTCGTATTTAACCAAAATGAATATTATGTTATATTATCTAATGGTTATAGCATCACAGGTAGACTAAAAATTTCTTCAAATATAAGAATTTCTGAGCTGTGTCAATTATAGCAAAAATATAGATAACTCGTTAATGCTAAAAATCACCAGCGATTATGACTCAGATATTATAACAGCTGCTTTATACACAGTAATATCTAAATTAGGAATTTATGATTTATTTGTATGATCCATTGGTTGGTTGGACTTGGGGGGCTGTTTAAGGTAGTCATATATTCCAATTATAAGTGCAGTCTATTTTTATTTCAATTAATTGATTGAAAATAGTTTCTTTTGAATGATTCTTCTGAGTATATAATGAAATAATCTTTATTCCAGGTGGACTGGCTTACCCAGAGCATGCAGGAGAGAGACTTTACTGTGTCCAGTATGCACGGAGACATGGACCAACGTGAAAGAGACACCATCATGAAGCAGTTCCGCTCCGGCTCTTCACGTATTCTCATCACCACTGACCTGCTGGCCCGTGGTATTGATGTGCAGCAAGTGTCGCTTGTCATCAATTATGACTTGCCATCAAACAGAGAAAACTACATTCATAGGTAAGCAAACACTTCGTGCTATATTTGTCATTAAATATCAACTAAATTCATTAATATATGTAATCTAATGCATTTCAGTCGATGATTATAGGTGACAAACTGACATGTTTGTTTAGTTCATAATATATTGCGACCTTTATTTCTTTCTTAAAAATCAATGAACAATTCTACTTAAAAATAAATTACTACAATGAGTTTAACATAATTAATCACAGTAGTATAAATATATACATTTTGTAAACACAATTTGTGAATCTAAAACAGTTTATATTTTGTTTAATGTAAATTCTTAGTTTTCATTATCGATTTAGGAAGACATGGGTTTTGTTTTGAATTGTTTTCTCTGATATTTCAACCAGTGTTGCAAGCCTGAGCGTCAGAAGTGATGTATTATTAATTGTGACACAAATTATATACAACATCACATCCTAGATGACTCTTGCAACACTATTCTAAGCCATGGATTTGAATGTTCATAAATTAACATTATAAACTTTATACGATGAATGACAATGGATCATGGCAAACAGCATTGCTGATTGGACAAACAAATATGTTGATTCAATTTGACAAATAATTTGTTTACTTGCAATTCTTAATAAAAGTGCATTATATAATTGAAATAAAATCCAAACAAAAACCAAACATCTTAAAGAAATTCCCAAAACTAGATTATAAAATGAATTGCCATAAAAATAATAGAGTCACTTGACATTTATTTATATTATATACTTGCCCTGGTTTACTAATTTTTATTTGTCTTTTTGATAATATTTTGATAAGATAATTCACAAAAGCGAATGGTGTATTCCAGGATTGGACGAGGAGGACGTTTCGGCCGTAAAGGCGTTACTATCAACTTTGTGACTTCTGAGGACAAGCGAGTGTTACAAGACATCCAGGAATATTACACGACCCACATTGCCGAGATGCCCTCCGATGTGGCCAACCTGCTGTAAGCGCTGAGCCTGAGCTGAGCCAGTCCATGTTGTGAGTATCCCAGGTGTTCTTGTGCTGAGCTGCTGTCGTCTCTGACTCGCCTGGAAGAGAGTGGCGCCGTGGCCTGAGCTGAGCATCCCAGCATCCGTCAGGCGGCTCCTATTATTATAAATATAATTAAGTTTGTGTACACATGTCATTGAATTGTCTTAATTTATATGGATTTTGTTGTAAGTTTTATCTTAGATGTAATACCAATTTTTACTTTTAAGATTTATCAAAGGATACTAAATATTCTTTCTTGATCAAATATTTTTATCCCTTTCAATAAAATATTTATGTCGGTCTACGTCGCGTGGATCGCTTACCAGATGGAGTCCCTGTTTGGGGCCCGCCGCTTCTGCTTTCTGCAGAAGAGCCTCGTTAGCTTCTGGAGAGGTTATTTCAACCACAATAGACATAGGAGAAAAACATTGTAACCTCTTTAGATATGATTTTTTGTAATACCTAAATAAATATTAATAAATAATATCATGAATAAAATGCCTTTTTTTTTTCTTATCGAGGCACCCGATTTGTATTTTTTTTTAAAGAAATTTTCAAATGATTGTTTTGTTACAGAGTGGCCAGGACAACACCGGGGAAACATCTTTATCGGAAACACAAAATTATGAATAGTCTTAATCTCCTCTATCCTATCGAAATCAAATTGGTATCTCGGTTCATTTTAAACAGTTTATTTTTATAATTTTGTATATGTATGTAAATATTCAGTGTTGTTTTACACATTTATAAACATGCATACACAATGGTTTACACTGAACATCTAATTTAGCTATCTCGGATGCACTGTGAAGTATGTATATTATAAAATAGATTCTTTTGTACGTACAATACTTTAACTAAAGAATAAATGACATACAACATGGAAATAATATCTTTTCAGTTTAACACATCCACAATTCTGTCTGCTGACCAAACCACACATCTCAATGCAATGATCACTTGATGCAACCTCCATATCAAATTAATGAAAAAAAGGCAACCAGCAGAGTAGATATTTTAAAATAAATCCAATAACAAAAGCAAAATATTATTTTTTCTTCATGCATATTAATTTACTTTTAATATATGAAACATCTAAGTTTAAGGATACCTTGGCGAGAAAATAGTCGAGATTTGTAACACAATAAATGCTGGCCAGATTCGAACCAGGCTAATCACTCATTGAGGGCAAAAAATCAACACCTTCTGTAAAAAAAACATGTGTTTACAAAAAATACAATAACTTTAAAAGTAAAAAACGTATATATTTTAATATGGTACTCACCAATTAGCGCAACCAGAAAAGGAAAAGTTCTAGAAGTTTTTACACTAATTTTAATTATACAGTAAAAGTCTAAACACGTTAATCAAAAATAAATAATATTGTACAACTAAAATGGAGTGTTTTGGTTTGTGGTTAATTCGTTGAAATTAAAAAAAAAAATCTAGAAATATAATACTTATGCATAATTGCATTTTTAAACAAACATTATTTATTTTCTAAAATGAAACATATTTTTTGGTTACCCTGGTTCTTATGTATATACTCAATTTTATAAAAAAAGGTTATATCGAACCTCATGCAAGATAAAGGTGTAATTACCCTTACCGCAGTTAACCTTTAATCTATGTAAAAGGTAAAAATACCCTTCCCACAGTTAACCATCAGTCGTCATAACGGGTATAATACCTTTCCATGAGTTAGTTTGTTAAGATATTAGCAGTGCTAAGATACCTGATGATCAGAAACCTGTTTAAAACAATTAAGATCTCTAAACCATAACTTCAATTTAGGGGTTGCTTTAGAACACAATCCAGTCCTGTTCTCTCCACCTGCAAAACAGTCGACTACAGAAAATATTATGTGAAACTTGTAAGTGGTACTGACAAAAGAGGTATATAAATCTAGTGGGTTGTGGTGGCCATGTGTATTAAATAAGAAGTCATTATGGCAAAGAAATCTTCCTATAAAAATCAATGTTTGCATTTAAATTTATAGTTGTGTGTTAATATTTCATTCATTATAATATTATGATATAATAGCCTTAATCCTTTTGCATCGGTTGTCGGCATATGCCATCATAAGATTCCCCGACCATTGACATCGGTTGTCGGCATATGCCATCATAAGATTCCCCGACCATTGACATCGGTTGTCGGCATATGCCATCATAAGATTCCCCGACCATTGACATCGGTTGACGTGATATATTGTTTTGCTACTTTCTTAGAACAGTTTTTTATGCATCATCTGATAGCTAAATGATACAAGAACAAATGTGATATATGAAAATATACCAGATAAGTACATTTATGCTTCAAATACTAGTTTTATATTTGACAGTATACTTTTTACTTTTTTTCCAGTATAACTTTGAAATGAAATAATTTATTTTATGCTACAAACTTTTATACTTGAACAAAAAACTTTTTTAAAAATTGCTTTATGGCGCACCGTAACTTCGCCATAGCCTCATGAAAAGTAAACCTTACAGGTATTCCATTTCAGTGCATGTATTACAACTACAGTCTACCACCCAACCTTAATTCCATGAATAGCTACGAAACTATAGTATGTACTGCATATCTCACAGGAACTGGTGTCATTTTTTCTTCTCAGAAGAACCGCAAACCTAATTTCCATCTATAGTATACGAATTTTTAAAACATGTATTTTAAAATAATTATCTTTACACCTAATATTTATATAAACATTAAATATTTATCAAGACAATTATTGGTTCATAATGTGGATTCTCCATATGTTATATTGTGCAATATAAGTAGCCAATCTAAGAAATTATTACTGGTATTTATTTCAAACATAAATGAGCTATCACTTATCCACCATATTAAAACAACTAATAAAAAATATATTTACAGAGTATTGAAATGTGAGGCTTAACTTCTTAGTAATATATAGCTTATTTTTTAACTATTATTTAAATACCTATTTAATGTCACTTTAAAAATGGAGCAGGGGAATAGTGATTATGTTATAGGATAACTACTCACATGAGCGATAAGACTCAAAAATTCTCAAATATGTATTATTTATCCAATAAAGATTTCTTACAAAATTTATGATACATGACAGAAAATAACAAGGTTTGTATTAATCTTTACATTTTTGAAGTATAACTTTCAACCACATATTAATATTGACTGGAATCAAACACATGTTAATATAGAAATATGTTTGGTATCATAAACATTATATGCATCTATGAAATACTTAATAATAATTTGTAATAATAACTTGCCCCTCGATGTGGTTTTTTGAAATGGGGTTACATTATAAGTTTTATTAACTCATTATTAACCCAAGCAAACCTTATTTGTAAATAAAGTCACATGTAAATATTTACATTTATTTTACAAACTTGTTCATACCCCATAATGAAAGCTAAATTAAAATGCTGAAGGGTTTCAATTTCAGAAAAAGTAAAATACTCGGATTCAATTAAATCCAGTACATATCCTAAAAACATATGTTAAACATATATATTATATTTCAACTATGTTTCGTGGTGAACTCCTTCATTCAGAAATTGAAAATATTAAACTTAAACTATATATTCATAAGTATACATCTCAATAGCAAATATGGAACTACCATACCATCTCTAAAAAAAATATATATTATTGTAGGTATTTTATTTTCATACATGAGAATTAATTTATTAGTAATATTTAGAAAAAAAGTATCATTTTCTTGTACATAAATAACTTATTTATTAAAATTATTATTTATCTATTTTAAGTTACTTTCAATTAAAAATATTTAGTTTTATTACAACATATTTTATTTTATGTGATTGTACATTATTCGGACCAATCCAGGTCCATTTTTAATAAAAGAAGATGTAATGTGTTCAATCACTTGATGTTTTAAATCTGGGATATGATATATTGAATCATTAAATGTATGATTATTATTATTTTGATGATAAACAAATTAAATATATATGATTTTGAATTCCACAATATTTGAGAAAGAATTGTTGACGAAGGAGATTTAAAAAATATATTTATGTATTTTTATACATTTTAATTTATATTCCATAATAATAATTATTGCGCAAGTGAAGAATTATTATGCGCATAGGCAGTAGGTAATATTGCTAAATATAAATGTATATCCCATTCACGAATGTACCCATACATAGTTTTTATTATATGATAGAATGACTTTTGGAAATAATCACTTTATATACCGTGATAATATTAAAAAAAAAAAAATGAAAAATTATTTTTATTACAATCATATGAAAATAGCTAATATATAAGAACATAAAAATTGCTCTGTGATAGTAATTTTTATTTACGTAGAAATTACTAAAAGGGATAAATTATATTTATTCATATATTCTTGAATTTTTTCCTTCATGTAATATTTAGTAGGTATAAATAGTTTATGACATCTCGTTCGGTTCATAACCGAACAGGTCGCCGGTAGTGCGTCACGCCGTCAGTACAGTTCCTTCCCGGGCGGCTTCCTGTCTGAGCTTGCATCCATTTTGCGGCAGACGGTATTAGTATTGTAACGCTCGTCGGTCTGTGAGGCCCGGTGTCCGAAAGTCCAAGCGTTGGAATCGCACTCTCACATCATGAGCTGGCAGGATTACGTCGATAAACAGTTGATGGCGTCGCGATGTGTAACGAAAGCCGCGATCGCAGGACACGACGGAAACGTTTGGGCAAAATCTGATAATTTCGAAGTAAGTTTGCACATGTGTAAAAAATAATTTCGTTTCGCTACCTCGAAGAGGTTCGGTCACTGGATCGATCGGATAATTGTCAAAGTGGATAGGTCGCTTTGCTTCACCGGGTCCGGCGGCGAGCACCCGTGAGGCGGATGCCTCGCTCGCCGGCTGCCGGTGCGGCCCCTCGCGGGAGCTCCGCCAGTCCTCGGCCACCGAGACAAGATGGCGACAAGTCACCGCCGGCTCCTTCCTAAACCTTTCGCATCAGAAATCAATCGTAGGCCCGCCGTCAAGACTCCAGAGGAGTCCCTTGCGGGGCAGCCGCTACCGCTAGCCGGCCAGCCTCAGTGTCCGTCTGGGTGACGTCACCGCGAAAAGTCCTCCGGTGCCTGTAAATAGTGGTGGACCGGTTTCTTAAATGGCAACAACCGCTTACGAAAAACCTCCCAAATGATCGCGACGTTACATGCGTCCGGTTCGGATCTTCGACCGGCGCATCCTTTGTTTCTGTCACCGGCGCGAGTCGCGAATTTGACATCCGCAGATTGGGACTGAAGCGAGAGCCGCAGTTATGGATTTATAGACTTTTGTTCCGCTCTTTAGGATTTCGCCGAGGATTCTTCTAAATAGAAAAAAAACCTGAAAGTGAGAAAACGATTTAAATGTTTGCAATAAACATTTATGAAATCGCTTACTGCAGTGATTTATTAGAAAGTCTACACTTTATGTGAATACATTTGTACAGTACCATAGTTTTATTTCACGTGCGAATACCGAAGTGAAAATATCTAAGTGATCAGTTTCAGTTTTCAATGTAAAGCGGTGCTAAAAACTAGTAATGTTTGTTTACAATTTACGCCGGGTCGCTCACGGCTCACCTGCAGACAGCCGACCTTTGTTTGGCCGGCTAGTTCAATGTCAACCCGAGCCGCGTGTGAAGTGATCGCTTTTCTATGGCTGCAGTCGGCCACTGACTCTAACTCGCCCTTCCTACAGGGAAGGTGAGGAAACAACCTGACCCGTGGAGGCGCTCATCCTTCTCGCTGTCGGGTTGTACTTTATCCGATTTCATAATTGGAACATTAGCGTGCAGATAACTACTTTCTGTTTTGTTATCGGGAGTACTGCTGTTAACTTATATTTAGTGCCAAATGTGGGCTCGATGTTGTCGATGACTCTGGAATACTATTTTCAGACGTTCCCATAATAATATTTATTTCAATCAGATAAATGTCTTTAGCCGATATCACGAATGCGTAGACATTTCAAATTACTCAGTTACCAGATTAATTTTAATCGATTTAAAACACTTATTGACATGCCTAGTTTAGCAACCCGAAAATAAATCATGGTTTTAGCCAGATTCTAAATATGTTGGTATATTTTTCACACTAATGTAGAGCAGTAAAGAAGCTGACGGTTTTCATCCTTGTTTTGATTTTGAAAACCATCAGCTTTTGTGGCCGCTCCCTGTACAAACAACAATTATTAAATCAATGTCTAATACACCGCTCCTTATCAGGTGCACCGCAGACCTCTTGAAAAATACTGTATATATGTACTTCAATTTATATGCTGTGTTAATCTGTAGAGCCGTATTGTTAAAAAAAACTTTAAAAAGTCTAAAACCCTAACGAATGTATGATTGTTAACTGAAATATTGCATGCGTCGTTATTTTGTTCAACATTTGATCTAAAATTGCATCATGATGATTTCATTGCTCCATGGACCGTCCTTATAATCAGAAGTGCTCCGTGGCCTCTTAAATTTATAACCAATGAACTTTATTATACTAATGAGAAAGTGCAATTAGGTAGTCAGTGCACAAACTCAATAGTGTTCTGTGGGCATCAAAAAAACGTTACTCATGTTACTTGTTTTTTGTATCATCTTTATTTCTTATTACACTTTTAGGTACACATATAATACATTAAAGTTTATCTCTCGTTTGTAATGACAAACAGTTTTATTGTCGATTTTCCTCCTTCTGAATAAGTATTGTGTTGATCCGGTATCTTTAAAAAGTATTATTGATTGTATTCTTGCCTCAGTAGTTTCTGAAATTAGTGAAATCGGTTGGGATACGATTATATTCGTCGTATTAAGGTGGACAAGTGTTGAATTAGATAGACTCTTCATCAGAGCGCAGACTAAAGCTACCCATAACTGCCAATTCTTTTAACACCACAAGTAGTCATTACCTTTCAGCATCTGAGTTTGCTTTCTCGTCCAATCAGATTAATAAAATAAATATTTGACATCAATTGACCCTTTGGAGCGTTATATGGATCGCCTAACTTCCTTTTGATGGTACTCTATTTCGTGTTATTTCTATATAATTCACCTACATATATATAATCAATATTATATATATTTTTAAAATGGCTAGGCCATTGATGAAAGGCAACTCTTCCTGTGAACTTTAGAATACGGAGCTGGCGTGGAACAGGGTGGCTAATCTAGCTGGTTTCTGTTGGCTTTCGTGTGTTCCGATTCGGCAGTAGATATTAGAATACATAAACGATTTCATACTAACCATACTCAGTTCCAAATCATAGAATTGGCGATATTAAATAATAAATGTCAATCTGACAGCAGCTGTCAGATTGTAGTCGTGTCAGTGTTGCCAGTATTAAAAACAAATATTGATCATCACGATTTAGGAAAAAAAATCTCTTGCAAATTTGTTATCCAAACATAATGTCACAATATTCTAGACAGTCTACCTTCATTATTTAAAATATTAAAACTACATATTATAATAACTATAACTCACACATCAATTTTAAGATATTTTGGTTTATTGTACTGGCGAACCTGCCATGAGCTCAGTGTTGTATATTTGATATTAATTGATTATGTTTATAGTGTATTAGTTTATTTGAATGACGTATGTTTCGGTAGGCCGGGTGCTCCTGTGTAAAGGACAGTCCTATAGTCCATCCAGTGTATGAAGAACCCTATGACACATTTATTGCCCCTTGTAAAAGGGATGGGACAAAAATATTTATTTCGATTAGGTCGATTTTTTTTCTCTTCGAAAAAAAAATCTAATTTAAATTCGAAGTGAATCGTATATAAACATCTCTATTTTAAAATAATAGAATTTAAAGTGCAGCGAATATTATATTTGGGAAGTTTTAGCTTGATACATATGGCACTTTTATTGCTCTGTGTAAAAGAGATGTAGGGAACATGTTTTATTCTATTATATCGATTTTTCTTCTCTTCTTCGTAAATAATTATATTTTAGTATCATTTTTTCCCGCATGGCGGCGTGTGGATCAGTACAAATGTCCGACTTTAGTAGCGCGTTGTTCTTCGATTGATTTGTGTTTTTTGTTGTAATTATTATATTTATTGTTAGTACATATTGTTAAAGTTATTTAATTAAAGAAAATATTCGAGATCGGGTCGCGGATGCCCTAGGAATCGGTAAATCTACAGTATCTCGGATCACAGAGGAGAAATACGCTGAATCTTCATTAGAAGAGAAAAAAATATTAACACCAAATAAGAAACGATAGAGAAAATGCTCAATTACAAAACCCGATAGCTTTAATTTGGCGGCAATTCGGAATCACGTTTATGCATACTATGACCGCAACGAAATACCAACACTTCTTAAACTGGTAGGTTCTCTAAAGTCAGTCGGATTATTTCAAGGCAGTGCGACGTCTCTTAGAAAGTGCTAAGTTTAGCTTAGTTATGTGCTAATATTTATCTCTAGACTCGCTTTTCTTCATAATTTTCATATTAGTAATATTATTATTTATAGTTTGTTTTACATGTCTTTTAAAACCTGTTAATATTCACTTATAATTGATAATAATTCCAATATTTCATTTTAGTAGGTATTTACAAAAACAATCGAAAATACGATTATCTATACCCCAACACTGGTTTTCGCAGTATTGCGAGATGGCGTTCTACAAGCGTCAGATATTGTATTAGTATTTTTACAAATTGCCGTATTTTTTCTAATTTGTAACAATATGCATATATTTTTTATTATTTTGTTTTTATTACGATATATTTACCTAAATAACTTATTATATATAAGAAGAGAGGCTTTTGTTTATGTTGATAAAATTAATATAGGTAGCGAACGTTTTTACAACGTTATATCGGACGATATTTAGCACAGGGCAATAAATGTGTCATAGGGTTCTTCATACACTGGATGAACTATAGGTGGGTTGGGTCGTGCAGTGTGCTGTGTGCTATGGAGGTGGTGCGAGTGAATAGTCTTGCAGACTGCACTGCATTGCAGATCTGTTTTTTCAAAAACGCTCGCTACATTAAATTTTCATTTCGATGTTCTGACCAACCTTTGTTGTCCAGATACCAAAAATAGAAAACATTTTTTCCCTCTAGATACGATTATCGCATTTTTAGTGGGCAATCAATTATTATATTGCTTTATATATTGTGAAATGTAGTAATAATAGTGAAAAGTATTGATTGTTTATCACTGCATTGTAGTAAATGCCCATCAGTTCATTTATATACATACATACTTTTTACATTATATTTCGTAGCTATAGTTTTATAATAAGTTAATAAAATACCAACAATAAATTATGTATTATTAATGTTTTTATAGGCTTTATAGATATCCCAATATTTTACTCATCAATAATATTAGTTTTTTTACTCAGTCCTGTATATGTTCATGTTCTCAAATGATAACCTTGTTCTACACATCAGCATCCATCATTCCAGTTTCATGTTCAAAGTCTACTTACTGATTATTGGATTGTTGGACTTCTGTTACTTTCTTTTATTACCTTTCAATGACACTCCCGATCTCTGAAAAAATAATATTCTATGACTGACGATCCCTCAGGGATGACTCTTGTCTGGACTGGTATTAATTAAACGATTCTCCGTGATCTTCGTGGCCCTCAAAAGGATAACAATCACTGGTCTAGGCTCCTGTGTTTTACCAGGTTATCTTAGTATCTTAATTATTTTTCAAAGTACATAAATTAATATATTTTTCACGTAATTTAAAATATTCAGTGTTCTACTTCAGTGCTACATTTTTTCTGTGTGTGGGCCATTGTATTTACCGATTTACCTCTGCGACTAGACTTGGAAAACCGGAGTGAATATTTATATTGTATAAACTCTTAGATATTACTTCAGTCAGTAGAATTATCCAATTTTCATTATACCTACGTTATAACAAATAGCATATTTTTCATCAGTATAAATTAAAAGCACTGCTGTCCGACTTTCCCGCTGACCTGTACCGATCCACTGATCCACCACTTGAGCACTCTTGTACTCCATCTTTTATTTTATCCTTTAAGTATAATTATTTGCATATGCACAGCGGTTCATAACCGGTATTTCGTAGAGCATTGGTGCTCTCATGTTTCAAAGAATGCTTCTTTAAGCAAGTCCAACTTATCCATGGAAAACATCAGTATACCAAGAGTTCTTTTTTACTTTAAACATCTCCGTAAAATTGATCCGTGATGACTGGTTCTCCATGAGCTGACCTTATAATCAAAATGTTCCCCGGGAATCAAAACGGTGGAAGACATTATCATTATATGTAATTTCATTATAATACACTAAATTCACCACAGGGCTGGGTGGCTGCCAGTGTCCATAAGTCCTAAAAATGAAATACATAACTGCTTTAATTATATTCGAGTTGTTATATTTCATACATGCAGATACATGGTAAAATTATTATTATATATATTAAACAAAAATTTACGTTATATTTTGTCAATAAATCAATTTACTGTGGGATCATGTTGACTTAAGATACGACTAAAAACTGACAGCTGCTGTCAGATTGATATTTTGTCATCGATTCGACCATACCTTACTTTGGAACAGAAAATTTATATTTTATAAACTAATACTCTTCTTGATTGTTTTTACCTTTTGTGTATTACAATCCGTATAAACCAGTAGACTGGACTTTATCCGCCTCACACCCGCATCACACCGGAGGACAGTTAAGTCTCCTTGATGATACGCTCATTCAGATTACGATATTATTATTTGTCGTTGACGTACATGGGTCAGTTAAAATCTTCCGACCGCAGTGCGCTGAACCTTTCATGAAACGGTCACGAGTGGCTACACAGGGCATGTCTCGAGCCAAGCAGGCGAGGCTGTCACTGAACTTTCACTTTCATCCGGTGTTGGGTTCTTGTGACAATCATTCATCAGCATCACTTACCGAATGACGATTATTGTTTATTGTCCGTGACGGATGAACCAAATATTTTGTACGTAGTTACACATTTTATTACAAACCCGGCGGTGCCATCGGAAAACCTACGAATTTAGATATTTTGGTCGAGTTGTACAGCCGTTGGTAACGTACTCGCCAATCATGCGATAAATCGCGAAGCTTAGTTATACATTTTGATGTTTATTAATCAGAATTTTTAGAGATATTGGATGATTATCCCGATGCTTCTGAAGCTTGAACCATATGGCCACCCGTTCAAGTTTTAGTCTGCTTCCCACATTGCTTCTTTGCTGATGAACAAGAACGCACTTATTATTATACAGTTTTAGACCAACGATTTTTTTTATCATAACACTCCTATATCTTCAGCACAACTATAAATGATAATTAAATTGATATTGTGGCTTTTGTGTTTAGCCGTGTGTGGCGAATTTCTTCTATCCAATATTTCGACCGCCATTGCAGGGGTTTTCTTCAGGGGTGACTTTGTCTACTACCCCTGCAATGGCGGTCGAAATATTGGATGGAAGAAATTCGTCACACACGGCTAAACCCAAAAGCCACAATATCAAATCTGGCCGTGAAAACCTAAGAAGTTATTTAAGATAATTATATTTGCATGTTAACTTAATTTCGTAAAAAATGTCAAATCCGGACTTGCATTATCGTAGACATTTTTTTTTAATCAAATATAAAAAGGTACATTTTTTACACAGTAATTTACATTCCATTTTTTTTTTTTTTTTTTTTCTTTTTTTTTTTTAATTCGCTTACCACACCACTTAAAGATAAGATCTTGTGTGTGGCGTGACATAAACGATTAATAAAATATTTTAGTGTTGCGCCCATGAAAAGTTACATATATAATATACATTATTAATATTGACCACGATTAAACGCACCTAGTTTTGGAGAACAACTATCCACCCTAAAATGAATGTATTTTCATCTTCAAAGCAGTTTGTGCATCACGGTAGTGTATATACGGTTTCTTCCTTGGTGGTGGTTGGCGGGTCGCGGTGATGTCGCCAGATTTGCATTGGTCCACTTCACATATTCCAGATCTATTTCTGCCGAGTCCCGAGGACCGCCGCCTATTATTAGGAACTCATTTTCTGACTTTACGCACTTCACGTTTGGAAATGGAAGAGTGCCAAATAGTACAGATTGTTTAATTAGCGCATCTTCAGAGACACCCTTCACTTTTTAATGTTGTCTAGTGACAATTGAATGGAAATATATAAATCTTGTCTTTTCGTAAAACGTAATAAATTCGAAACCCATTATAAATGTTTTTTATAATATTATTACACATTGAATTTATTTATTAATGTATGTATTTACAAAGTTTTTTAACTTCGCGCAGTTCTCGAATACGACAACCAATCCAAAGAAGAACGCCTGATAGATAATAGCATTTTAGCGTCTAGTCTTCAATCTATAAAACACACCATTCAATCGACTCGCTACACGCTTATTTTATCGCTACATTATGGAAACTGCTTATTTGAAGTCCCTCTCTCCGAGCATCCATACACCGATGACTTATCTGTATTGCAGACCAAGCAGCTGGTCTCCAACTCATAAAACTATCTTAACATCACAAGTAGGCTTCGGGTTGCTCTCCCAACATCTGTGTATTTTCCCTCTTACAATCCGAATAAACCCTTTTATTCTTTTAAATTCCTACACGCTCACAACCACTACACATCCTTACCGAAAGTGACGTCCAGCCAATGGGGAACCAAAACTTTACTCGCGGTCTTTGCATGTTTATATAAACACTGAATCATAGTTAACAACTTCCAGGTAATGAATTTTAATCTAGAACCTCAAAATTCTACTAATTTAACATTTTGTTTAGTGTGAATGTATTTACCTAAATAAATTAATGTTAATTATGATAGAAAGCTTAAATTATGTAAATTAAAATCAGTAAACATCTCTTCACAGGGATTTTATTGGAAGTATTTTTCTGATTGTGACATTCGTAATTTTTTTCAAATAAGGTTCATTAATCGTAGTTTTTGTCGATTTTTTGGTATTTTAGCTCCTTTTAAAAAACAATTATCTTTGTTATTATTTTTGTATATTTTATGACAGCAGAAGTATATATTATGTTTTACACATAAATGATATTACCAGGGCAGCTGGAACAGTTTAAACTTCGCGGGAGTATCGCCGAAGGAAATTGTACAATTTGTGTTTACTTTATGTGCGCCCAACATCCACAAATAACAATTGTTTACTTTGTGTGACGAAAATATAATAATTTATATATTTCTATTACATGTGGATAGATTAGTGATCATATAAACTTATTTACAATTTTGTTGTAAGCTTTGGATAATCACGATTCTCGTTTTAGATTAAATGCAGATGATTCTTGGTTTGAAAATTTTAAATACATAATACACCAATAATAATTATTTTTTCATTTTCAATCTCTTTATAAATTTGCATAACTGAAATCTTATTACTCTGGTTCAGATATGTTCATGTTTTTTTTTTAAATATATTTACGTTCAGCTATAGAGCCTAGGTTTTTACTCGTGTATTTACTCATGTACCTTCAGCTGCAGATATGCCCTAGAACAAGGAATTGACAGTGACATCTGTCAGAACTAAGTGGCGGCAATTTGTGGTGACCATATGTTCCAGATATGTAAAAAATATGAGAAAATAAACTAGATGTGTTGGAAATGTTGCAACCTTTGTTTACTATTTGTACATATAGGATTGCATCATTTTCCCAATATCATTTAAGGAGACGTTTGGTGAAGGGTGAATTTTATACGCATAAATAACAAACTTACAAAATGTAAAATTTTATTAATAAAAAACAAACGCCACTTTAGTCTCAGAAGATTTCATGAGTAGGAAATCGATGATGAACGTACACGTGACTCTTTTTTTACTCTTTGAAAGAGCAAACTTCCCAGTAGCCTTGAGCCTTTTTTATCCGCGAATATAAAAACATTCCTTTGTCTGGTTAACCCTCGCCTTACGATGCTAAAAACTTCCGCGCGTTCCGATGGTGTCAACTCATTACACATTCTGATTAAAATTGAATAAAATGAGTAGAAATTCGAAAAAATTAAAATATTCAAAGATATCGCTTAATTTTACAATAGTTGATGTCAATAAGCAGTAATAATTGACATTTAATAGCTAAAAACATGAAAAACATCAGACGAAGACCTCAAACAGCCAGACGCACCTTCGCGCTTGAACTTCCGAGAGATACTAACATTACTTGGCCTGTCGCTATATCGATGTGCCGACGCCCATAGATATCATTTCGAATTAGGCGACCAAGTGAGGTTTCCCGTCTCGCTCACTCATATTAGTACGTCAGCGAGAGTGAGGAGTATAGATGCCGCCTCCTCTGGGTATTTTTTTATTTTATTTTCGCACACGATTCCAGCAGGTGCAATGATTCATAACAGTTGACGCGTCTTGGTTGTAGTGGTGAATTTATTCCGGATTTTAGAAAAATATTTCCTGCTCCCGATGAGTGCCTATTATTATAAATATTTTTTTTTTCAATACATAAATGTATTAAGGTGGAATACCTAAAATCTGAACATCATCGGGGAGGAGAGGTTAACCCCCTAAAATGCATACTGCTGTACTGTTTAATTTATTTATATGTGTATGTAACTTATTTACACCATTTTTGTTGCTAGTAACTAATCATTCGTATTTTTTGTCCTCAGGTATCAAAAGAAGAGTTAGCGAAACTTGTACAAGGCTTTGAAAAGCAGGAATTGCTGACTGGTGGCGGAGTGACGCTGGCGGGTCAGCGATACATCTACCTCAGCGGCACAGACCGCGTGGTGCGCGCCAAGCTCGGCAAGGTTGGCGTCCACTGCATGAAGACCCAACAAGGTACGCAACAACTCATTACACCTTCATTTCATGGATATCTTTTAAAAACTGTGTTTACACACTAACACCTGTTTTTCTTCTAATACAGTGGTACCTCGAGATTCGAGTTTAATTGCTTGCGTAACCTTGCAAGTATCTCAAAGTAAAGTGTCCCATTGAAATGCCATTAATCCGTTCCAGTCCCCAAAATGATGCAACTTACTTACAACTTAAATTCCATTGTATTCTAATTTTAGGCACTGATTTTTTTATATTCACCAGTCTTTGCCTTTATCGCCGGATTAAACAAACCTGTCTAAGAAGGTTTGTTTTATTCCTCCCTCATAATGTTGAGGAAATGAGTTAGGTTCAGTTGTATAGCGCCATCTATGTCTAACTATGTGATTTGGTTTTGCGCAAGATGTTTTTTATAATAGGTCAATAGCGTTTGACAGTTGAAGAAGAATCCAATACCAAGCCAGATACATACGGATTTGCCACCAAAAAAATATATGTACCCTTTCAATGCATTTGCAAAGCGTAGACAGATACCCGTCATCAGATGGGAAAATGCGAGGCCAGTAAACTGATGGTCATTTTCAGTCGGCCGAGATCCTCCTATCTCAAATTTTTATCGTATTTCAAAAGCAAAATTTTGCTCGCTGCTTGACAGCTCGTATCTCAAATATCTCCCATGTTATGGTACTCTCTCTAGGTACCACTGTACTCACAATATTGGTCACTAATCTTTTGTTATTTTATGATCACCAAAACCTTTAAAAAATACGTATCTACTTCACGGTTATTTATAATTATTTAATTAAAGTGACAGTTGTAAATGTGAAATGCATGTTTACAGTTAACATTGGATTTGTATTTTTCGGTCACTTTTTTTATAGTTATTATATTCTGAAGCCTCGTGGGTTAATTATGTAGCTTGATTATATTTCAACCACAGCACTTTTTGGTATCAACATTTTTTATATTCTTCCGATTCTATTGGCCACACGCTCCTATTTAGTAGAGACCGATTAAAAAGAAGCATAAGCTAAAACTGGACATTTTCTTACTGGTTTTACGGGCATCTGAAATACGAAACACCTCATTTAACATGTCTGTTTTTTCCTCTTTTTATTTTTAACCTACCTGCGTAACATTTTATTTTACATAATTATAAAAACTGTAGTGTTACAATATGCTTGTCAAACAGTCAACAAACGTCATGGCTATCGCGGGCACGGGTTAGGAATCTCTGCAATCTCACATCTAAATCTGTCAGTTACCAAATCAATCGCCATGTTTTAATTATATTCTGCCTGAAAAGAAAGCAACTTTGTCTAACGTTTTCCCGCAACAACCGCTCCTTAACCTTTTCACAGCTTTGTCTATTTAGTGGATTGCTTGATAGGTTTAATATATTTTCCAGTAAGCACAAATGTTAGTTTAGATTTTAGAACAGAGTCGCCAACTTTTGTTTTAGAAAGACCAAATATCTTACGTGGCCTTCAGTGCGGCCGCACTTAGCCAGCAGCGGATGGCAAACTAGCTGATAAGCCTCCCCCCCCCGCCACACCCTTTGTAGTTCCTTCGTGACCCCACATTTTTAATAATTCCGTTTAAACAGTTTTTTTGTTGATTCCTCCTATATAGGAGTTGTGCCGTAGGCGACACGTCCATACTTTCGTCGATCGCAAGAGATACGTACGCAAAAGACTGTTCTTTATCATTTAGCTATTTTAAATGTGAAGAGGTTATTGGTCTACCCTGTACAAAATGTTTAAGAGATTGATAAGTTTTTTTTTGATACCCAAAATCCTTATGCGGCCCTTGGTGCCTTGTGAGTTTGACACCACTGGTTTAGAATATAATAATGGTTCGCATTATTTTACGTAAGATCACCACTTCTTGAAACGCATTCAGTATGTAAAAGATGAGAAAATTGTGTAACAAGGAATAAATCGCGTAAAAGAAAGTAATTGTGCCGTCTAAAAAATCGTGTACAATAAGAAGTCTACACAAAGGAATTTTGGAGGTTAAAATACTTATCTCAGAAATTACTAGATTATCTCTTGTCAATGTTTAAATAATACGGCCTCCCAATGAACTATTTCATTCATATTTTGTTACTTTATTCTTAATTTTAGAATATTTTTGTTTTTTTTTTTTGCGAAAACCCATAATTGTAATTTTTATACGAGGTTTAGTACCGCATTAAGGCTGCCCCGTCACGACTTTCGCGTTATTGGGGCATTACTATAGTTTTCAAATATTTTTTTATTTGTTAGGGGCTTCTAAGAAACACTGGTTGGAGTAAACAATTGTGCTATGTAGTCCAGACAAAATGGTTTATAGTCATATGATCTATACTTGGGCGCAGTTCTTTATGTCAGGTTGTAACTGTTTTGTGTTTTGTCCACAGCCGTCGTAGTATCCCTTTATGAGGAGCCCATCCAGCCCCAGCAAGCGGCGTCCGTAGTAGAGAAGCTGGGAGATTACTTAATTACCTGTGGATACTAGAGGTAATTATATTAATTTTGAATATTTTTTTAATAGAGATGTTTGAGAGGCACAGCAACATATTAACAGTTTTAAAATCATCATTTAAAGAGAAACTAAGCTATAAAAACTGATATATATTATTCTCTCTGCCCGTAAACTGTGTTGAATTTTTTCAATGTTTGGGTTATGGTGGAAATTTTTGACGACCAAGGTACTCCTAGCTAAGAAGCAGATATGATGATCACCAATCATTCATTGATGTTTTTATTATCGTTTGCCTGAGCATGTTGTTAGAGAACAAATAATCATTGATACAATACTAGTATGTGTGGGGTGGAAGCTAATGGATATGTTTTGTTGCAGGAGCGGACGCGGATCTGAGGACTACTACTTTAAGATTACTTTAAATTGTTTTTCCACCAGGAAATAAGTAATTACATTTTGTATATTCTATGAGATGAGAGAAAGGGAACATTAGCGTGTTCGGCTCCGACGAGTGGAATTCTGTAATAAGCATTCTGCAAATGCGCTTTTCCAGCAAAATATTTGATACTGAAAGTAAATTTAATATATTAGGATTTTTATCGAAAAATCTCTAGTCCCGTTTTATTAAAACTCGTGTGCAGATTTGAAGTCTCGCCCGGGGCCCAGGGCCCCCAGCGCCTGGGGCCCCCAGCGCCCGGGGCCCCCAGCGCCTGGGGCCCCCAGCGCCCAGCCTCCGAGCTACTGTTATACAATAGCTGCAGCTGCTCAGGGCCCGGGCCCCGTGAACTTTCATGTTTTTAATATTAGACTATGTGGATAAAGGCAGAAGTTATTGATTAATGTATGCGCTAAATTGCTAGTTGTTTTTTTTTATTTGCGACCTTAGTTTTCCATACTTAAGCAATAACTCTGTTAAAGCGCTCAACGAATGAACTTTCGGTTTTAAATTAAAAGCTTGCATAAATAAGAAGGTGTATATTGTTCTGTTTATCAAATATCATCATTCGATATTAATACTATAGCTTTGTAAATTGTTTCTTATGATATGCGAAGGGACTGTGTCTATCCGATGATGTGAAAAATAAATTTGTATTATAAAATCCAAAGAAGTCTTTTGTTATCATATACTTCCTGTTCCACCGCCCATCCCCACAAACCCAACGTAATATAAGAGTAATAATGTCAGGGAAGAGTAAATAAATAAAAAAACACAATTTTGAAATACATGTTTATTATTTGACAAAATCTACATTATACATGACAGTAACATGAGTAACACGATACGCACACATACTGAAGTAACAAGTAAGCACATTATGTTGGATGCATGATAATGTCCTAAGGTGAGAGACGCTCACGAGGCCAGAGAGTCCGGCTCGATGCAGAGAATTTAATTTTATTATACACTAAGTATAACAAATAAATACAAAGGCGACAAATATATATATTTAATGTTTGGTTCGAGCGCCATTATGTACAACGATGTCCTCCATCGCCTCCACTCGGCATCAGATCAACAGGTGTTGCGATGCGCGCTCCATCTCGTCTTGTGGCAGTCTATTGTACATTATATATTTCTTTAAATGTGGTTAATTTAAATCCGTAATTTATCTTATCTATACGAATTTGGGTAAAAAAATCTATATCATAATTTAGGTTTATGTTGCGATTTCATGATGATATAGCCACGCCCGACACGATGAATGTAAGATTCAAGGACCGGGAGATGTCACTAATGTCAACTATCTCGCTATCTGTCACAGACGGTCACCAATCTTCAATGGTAGACTTGCTTTGTGATCCTCCTGAACTTCCGGTGATCCTCAATTTTTATTATTATTTAGATTTTATTGGAATCATTTAGATACAATTTAGTGCGGCAAAACTCCTTAGAATATTTAATAGTAGTTATACTAATCCACAGCATTTCATAAAATGCAAGAATTTTGTTATAAAAGTGAATTAATCTGGTCTAATGCGACCGTTTGTCGTTAGTGAAATACGAGAAGTCAGTTGAAAACATCTGTCTCTTATCTTATATCGCAATGGTCCGAGAATATTTTAAATGTAACAATAATATAATTACTAGCTAATCAAAGATAACGTAAGTAATACAATCTTTATCAACCGATATGTACATTTTTAAGGTTTTCATATTTTTAAATAATTATTTCATTTCTACTTTTCAAAATGCACGATAACACATAGGATTTACCAAGCCAGTCAAACCAAATACAAAACTTAATTGTGATGTTTAGAAAGACGCTCAAAAACATAAAATTATACATGGAATTAATTATGTATTCACTTACATACACTTTTAAACGTGAACATTTTAAATATGATTTTAGTAAATATGTATTAGAAAAGTGGATGGTTAAAAAAAATGATTTCCCATCATTAGCCGATAGCGATAGTTTATACTGTTACACAATAGTACGTCGTTAGTTTATGAGTGCGTGTGTCGCCGCGCGGGGCAGAGCGCCCAGCGCCCGGGGGGACCTCAAGGTTGCTCCAGGGAGTAATGGCGGGAACGCTTCCACAGGCTCTTGAAGAAACCCTTGCGCTGCTTCTGGCCGGTCTCCTCACCTGAGAACAATAGAAGACACCAACTTAAAACATATACATTAAAATAGTGGCTGTCCGGTCATTTACAAACGTAACAAATCATGTCTCTCTGTGGGCTTTCATGTAACGAATCTCCTGTATCATAAAGCATTATTATGACGCATTCATATTTTATGCGTACATTAATTACACGATCGTCTTAAAGTGCATTTAGACAAACAAGCATTCGCACATTCTAAAGGGTGATTTTTAAACTATTTTCTTTTTGGCAACACTGATTTTGACAGCTCACGTACGTTTCGTGTTTTGTTTCACTGTCAAACATCTTCAGTTTGGTCTATAATTTAACCATGAATCGTCTTACAAACGAACAACGCTTGCAAATCATTGAATTTTATTATCAAAATGCGTGCTCTGTTAAGAAAGTTCATCGCGCGCTTCTTCCATTTTATGGTCAGTTTAATCGACCCACTGAAGCGGCTATTGTGACTAAATTTCGCACCAAATTTACATTGTTGGGACATTAAATCACCAACACGCTTACGCACAGTGCGAACTGAAGAAAATATCGCAGCTGTTTCGGCCAGTGTTAGTGATGACCATCAATTATCGATTCGGTGCCGTTCGCAGCAATTGGGCCCCTGTTACTCAACAACGTGGAAAATTTTGCGGAAGGATTTAGGTGTGAACCCTTACAAAATACAGCTGGTGCAAGAATTGAAGCCGAACGATCTACCACAACGCAGAGTTTTTGGTGAATGGGCTCTTGAAAAGTTGGCAGAAGATCCATATTTTTATCGAAAAATTGTGTTCAGCAACGAAGCTCATTTTTGGCTGAATGGATTCGTAAATAAGCAGAATTGTCGCATTTGGAGTGAAGATCAGCCAGAAGCATTGCAAGAGCTACCAATGCATCCAGAAAGAGTTACTGTTTGATGCGGATTATGGGCTGGTGGCATCATTGGACCGTACTTCTTCAAAGATGATGCGAATCGCAACGTAACTTTGAATGGTGAGCGCTACCGTGAGATGATATCCAACTTTTTTTTGCCCAAAATGGAAGAGCTTGACTTGCATGAGATGTGGTTTCAACAAGACGGTGCCACATGCCACACAGCACGCGAAACAATAAACCAATTGAGTGGCAAGTTCGGTGAACACTTTATTTCACGTTTGGGACCGGTCAATTGGCCGCCTAGATCGTGCGATTTAACGCCTTTAGATTATATTTTGT
Source organism: Glossosoma conforme (assembly GCA_022606575.1). Taxonomy (NCBI): domain Eukaryota; kingdom Metazoa; phylum Arthropoda; class Insecta; order Trichoptera; family Glossosomatidae; genus Glossosoma; species Glossosoma conforme. Next base: position 3,301,288 of record JAGTXR010000107.1, on the reverse strand, counting down.
GGGGCTATGTTAAGGCTCATATCTATACTGACAAGCCCGCTTCGATTGACGCATTGGAAGACAGCATTGACGCATTTATTCGTGAGATACCGGCCGAAATGTTGGAAAGTGTATGCCAAAATTGGACTAAGCGGATGGACCATTTGAGGCGCAGCCGCGGTCAACATTTGAATGAAATAATCTTCAAACATTAAATTATATGGACTGTACTATCGATTCAAATAAAGATTTCATGATTTTTTCTTAATTTTATGTGTCCTTTTTTGGAAAAATTTCCTATAGTTATTAAAAAATCACCCTTTATAAAAAAACTTTTAATTCATATTTTAGCGATGCGCTTTTATTTTCTGCAAATTTCTTGTGAATTACTCGTAGGTGTAAACGCCGCAGTGTGACAGGTTAAAACTAAACCAAATTATCATTTTTGCTCTTACTTCTATGTTCCTCTAGAGTCTAGCCTAAATGCGCCTTTATATTGGCCTCATAAAAAATATAACTTTTTGGTGAAGCAGCTGGTTATTGGAATGTGAAAGAAAGGTAAATAACTTGCGACCAATTCAAAATAAAAATTGAAAAACGCAAAAGTTAAAACACTTATATATTGACTAAATTTAAGGGAAATATTTGTTAAAAGTTGCATTAAAGTGTTATTTTCTATAATGATGTGTACAGGACAACTCGCGCCCATAGTCGCCGCTAGTTTCCTGGGAAATCTCATCTTGTCGTGAGTCACGACGACCCACTTCTGACGGCCGCTGATGAGGAGCGCCAGTGACCGCCCACTTATTACAGGAGGCGACACCTGATATGATTTAAGGCTAAATTTGGATTGTGCTCTCAATTTACGCGAAAAAATCGACCCCAGATATTCAATATTTTTGACAATTAATGTGTACATTCAAATAATGCCCACCAGTAGTCATTAGAGCATATTTTCATGATGGCGCTTAATCAAATATACTCGTATATGTATTTATTTTGTGCACAAACTCGTATTGAAGTGCATTTGTAAAAAAATATTTAATATACTCAGCATATTGGTCACAAAATATTAATTTAGAAATCAGTGTTCTAGAAAATAAGTTGAATTATATAATACAATAGAAAGGTATTAGATACAAGTAATAGGAAATGAAATTGATTCTGGAATGCCTTTGGTCTGCCCAACTATACAAAACCTGTTTAGGGGCAGACTCGATTTGTACAAAAATAGCGCTAAAAATACAAATACTTTTAATTTTCATACTTCGTTGAGTTATATCTTATAAATTACAATTATGAATAACCACCAACATTTTAGTATAGGCAAAAAGGGCTGTAAATATTATTTTACATCTTCGTCTTTACAAGTCAAATAACTAAAGGCGCACTCGTATAATTTATTATTACATGGAGCAACAATCAAATCTTATTGTTTGCTTTCGTTAGTAAGATCTGGCATTCTTATGCTTATGGAGTGTGCATTATCATTTTACAATTGGAAACAATGGGCCGACGACTTGCTGTACCTACTTATTATTTTTTGTTTTCGTCATATCTGCCGAGACAAACAGACAACCTTCTGAGAAGTCTAACTTGCAAAACAATGTACTCGTAGAATATAAAATGTAGAAACCAACAGCTGAACAATTTGTGGAAAACCTGCAAGCTTGTTTTATAAGTTTTTTTATAAAATTAGTAATGATTCGCAGTGTACTAAATAAAGAAATTTAAATTGTGGCAAGCGCTAGCTAACACGATGCAGGTTAAAACATCGATGAATTGTAAGATATTTTGAAGTTCGCTGTATTTATGTTTCCGTCTACAGAGTCACCAATGCATGTACCTGACACTCATAACGACACAAGTAACAGGTGATACTGATGCATTCATTAATTAGTCAAAACTTCATTCAATATATACCAATTTAATTTATACTTAACGTGGATTGAATTGCCGAGGCAATATTATTCTCAACAGCCGCAAACCCACGGAGCCAAATAAGTCTGGAGTTTGACATTTTATGAAAAACGATAAACTAACAAACTAATAGAAATTAACTTTACGTGTTTACTTGTTGGCGCGAAGATTAACAGGCACTGCCTATAATGTAAGGATGGGACTGTTTTGTTACAAATAGTTTTTTTAGTCTAGAATCCGTAAAAAGGAACAAGACCCCCATGGAATTACAAGTAGTAAGAGAGTGTTGATGGGCATCCCTCCTCAAACCTCATTCCCTTCCATTGGATGAATAATGGCTTTTCTCGTTTCTTTAAATCGAGAAAGGGTATTTTTGAAAGAAAATAAAATTATTTCAGTATATAATTAAAAAATGTAAAGTGCTGCCCAAGTATACTTACTACATAAAGCATAAAGTATATGTTTGTATTAATATTTATTAATTTAAGATATTTTTATTTTTTCCACTGTATTCTTAAATTTAATCTTTTCCACGGTGGTGGCGCTCTTTTAAAGGGTATTTTTTAAAGCTGTTAGCATTAAAAATATGTACCCAATAAAAGCAAATTTGAAATAAAAATTAAAATGTACCTAAATCAATTTGAAATAGGAATGGAACGCTTTGTTATTTTAAATATTCAAATGGAATTTGATGCGCTTCTGTTTCCTTTGATCTCGCAACTATTCTTTTAATTGAATAAATACAATATGATGTACAAAATCTTCTCATAAGATTTACGTCAATCCTGTTCAATCAATTGAGCCATATTCGTTCATAATCGTTATGCCATATTCCTAAGCATTATGCTTGTCTTTTGATGTTCAATTTGTAATGATCGTTCATATATCTCTCAGTGGATTCAGTTGCTACCAGTTGTGTAATTAATTATTTATTCCTCGCTGTGCAATGTCTCTGTGCCTCTATGGCGAGGTGGCGATTACCGGCTCATCGGTTATAATAATACATCACAATCGCTGCCTTCACCACAATTCTCATTATCTCCTGATAAGTCGCCGGGCGATAACGCTCCGCAAGGAACCCGATCTGATTAAAACTTGACTATATAATAATATATTGAAACCGATAAGAAAAATAATATATTATACCCAAGAAAAGTTAACATGATCCCTGACTATTAAAAAAAATATAATTATTATTAACTGAAATCCGAGGTTTCATAAAGATTAAAAATATTTGAAAGTTTCAACCAATTTTATTATTTATTTGGATATAACATATATGGGGCCAACATGCTAAACAATACAAATTATAATAAACATAAATTATAAAGGTAAATACTCAAAGATCATGCTATGCATAGATTTAGGTTACCATTTTTATTTTATCTCACGAATTATCAAAATCTAATGTTTATCCCCTTTGGTCGCGATATTCATTAAATATGAAATTACAAAACAATGAACTGTTATCTTAATCAATGCGACGAGCAAAATTTCCTCTCTTAAAGTGTGTAAGAAAGTGATCCTCTTTTCTTTAACGTATTTGTTGGAAAAATATTGAAATTATAGTTAAATTGATAAGTTTATCGTTATTAATTAATATATTTAATTTTAAAGCGAAAATATTTACATATTTTTAAATATTAACATTATGTAATGTGAACCTGTTTAGAACGAGAAAAACCTTATAGTTAATTATAAATAAATTTATAAATGTCAATAACAACAACAAAAAACGGTATTGTTTCTATGGTGGCAAAATAAAAAAATAGGCTACTTGATAAAGAGCAATAGCAGTAAAATAGTTATCTAAATTCATAGTGTTAATCGTTATGATAACCTCTGTAATGTTGTTCTATATATCAAAAAAAAAATGAAGAATAAGAGAAAGATAATTGCATTATAATGCATTAACATTGAAATCAGCTAGTTTGGATGATGGAATGTGTGTCACTGTTCACATCCGATATTTGTCCACAAGAAATTAACCAACCGCGGCAAAGTTAATATTAACTACATTTTATAAGACATATTGACAAATGTTATGTATCGTCGCATAGCACGCAGACTGTAATTTTATATGTACTTATATGAACGAAAGAAAGATAAGATATGTCTATGGAAAGAGAGAACAGAATGTCGAGCGTGGACCGGAAAACAGGGTGCAAGTTGAACTCCAGTAGGACTTGAGGCAACCTATATAGTCGTTCTCATACATACTGACTACTTATATATTTCCGTTTATATTGGTGTAGGAACATGTTAGAATTATGTACATGTTTGGAAATATATTATATATATTTTTAAATTGCCGTTATTTAGTCAGCTGCCATGTCTCAGCTGCTAGTCTCTTCCCAAATCATCTCTCACCCCAAAATCCCTCCGAGTATTTGTGCACTATACATATATACATATATATAGCAATACCCGATTAAACTTGTAATGTAATATGAACACACGTCATTATGTTAAGTGGTTAAGTGATGTTATGCAATATAATCTCTGTAGTACTTGAACATTGCATGCTTCCAGAAGATAATATGCACAAAACGAGGAGAGGCTGGTTTCAGAATTTATATTGATCGTGTGTTGGACAGAGGCCAAGGAAACAATGCCGCCTGTTGCTGAGTGTTGAGTGTCGAGTGCTGACTGCAGAACGGGAGCCGAATGATTTTAATCGAAAAGTTTACAAAACAGTCGAAATTGAATCTTGCATGCTTTCAATAATATATGAAGACGAATACAATGGCGTTGTACGTGAACCCAACACAAGACTCGATACAAAGATAAATCGCAAATAAAATGACTAATTCGTATCGATAATAATTACATTCCCGCTTTATAAAAAAAAAATAGGCTAAAGCGACGAATGTCATTAAAACTCAGCATGTCAATTGTACATTTTTTAAATCATATCAACGGATATAAAATTGATTTGGTATTATATTTTAACTTCGTATGTGATAATTTAGATGTCATCGCCCAAGGAATAAAAACGTCTTCATAAGAAAGAAACAACCCCTCGGTAGTCCTCTCGTGGCGGGTGGGCGGGGCCTCAACAGCTGATCACGCACACATTCAGACAATATAAAGAAAGGGTAACGACACTTGCGTTAAAACACATTTTAGGAAATTTCAATGTACGCCTTTCATCCCCGTAACTTATTACTTTTTAAAGAAACTAGAAAGTTATTAACCCATATAGTATTAATATAGAAATGTGTGAAATAAAATAGTGTCGAACATAATATTATACTCGGAACAACTTTTTGTGTTAATATTGTTATCTACAATCATTATAATATCCTAAGAACAATAAGAAAGCTGTAAATACCATCGTTTAAAACAAAATATTTTTTTAAATTATGACGTCGATCATGAATCAATATACGCTAAGCTGACGACGGGTTCGTCAGAGATAAACTCTGAACAATGAGTATCTTACGGTACGTATTTAAATGTGAACTTAAGATAATAATTTGAGTTTCAATATTTGCAAAAATAATGGAATACAAAAAATTATACGAGTGTAATATTCTACATCGTCTATAAATTGATTTGTTGTAATATTCTTAATCATGTCGACCTATATTTATTGTTAATGATGACAAAACTGGCGCGACAATTTGACAGCTGCTGTCAAATATATTTTTGTAATTCCATATCATAAGACAAAGGCTATTAAAAAAGGGGCATTTGATATATATTCTGCCTGCGATACGGCAATATATTGCAATTGATGTAAAAGAAAATCGTTATAAGTTCTGAAAACTGCTGAATTTATTATCTTTCAGTTCGTAAACTAGGGCATGGAACAAATGATAATCAGACAATCCTTAATGCTTCGATGAAAATAAATGCATACTTTATTTTGAGAGAGAAAGTTTTATTTTTATTTTTTATTTGCGTCCAAAGATGTATCAAGTTAGAAACTCTTTAAACAACTCGATTTTTTTAAATTTATAATTGATGATCCAGTGAATCGAATATAGGAAGGTTCTTATTTTAACAATTCATATTAAATTTATCAAAAATATACATTTATTTAACGTACTGTAGAAAAATAAATAAAATAATCACGTAAGACATTTTGGAATCATATATGTAACCGATAATAATCATATTGTAGTAATCATACGGTCAATAATTAGTTATTCTGAAGGGAAAGAGTAAATTTTTGATTTATCTAGTTTGGCACGTAATGAATTTTCATGCTAGTAAAAATAAATGAATAGCTTGTAGATGTGGCGACACAGCGCAACCTGTCGGGTGCATACAACACCTAAAAATGTTATGTCAAAATCGACATACATTTGAATATTAGTTAAATTGGAGCATTAAATATACATATATGTAGTATGAAACTCGTTCAGTACACCCATAGGACTTTTTCGTTAAAAATTTAGTTTTTTAACAACTATCGTGTTTCTTTAAAACCATATAATGAAGATAGTTCGTAAATCAAACTGGTAATATGATAATATTTAAATACATTTATTTGACCTTACGCTACAGCAACTTAAACTGGCGAAATTGTTAAATAAAAACGTATGAGAGCATGAACTGAAGCTATATGTATGAAATATATTTTGTAGTTTTAATATATTGTCGATTTCTAATAAATGAACAAATCACAATTGGAAGAAATTTTGAGCAGGTGTTTCTCAGGTTACAGCAAACATCGACGGCTTTAAGGATGTAACTTTGTTGCGCACGACAAGAGAGAGAACCCTTTTATATCCTTGATTAGATTAAAATTGTGTGATTGATCCTCCCTCGCGCGTCGGTCAGCTGCCCGGCCCCCCGCCCCGCGGCTCCTCGCGGGATATTGATCGCAGCTTCCGCCCGGAACAATGCAACCGCGCCCCCGCCAACACAGCCTTCATCACGATACTCGACTACATAAGCTATATTAAAAAACGCTACGATACAGACGACGTAGACCTTAAGATCATATAAGTAACATAGACGAAAGCTACTGTGGTACACAAAGGTAAAGCTAGCTGCTAGACACTAAAATGTCAGCGTGGTAGGTACATATTACGAATTCACGTACCACATTATTCGGAGAAATTTTCGCGGGCGAAACATTGGTAGACAATTCGCTGCCAAACCTGACGAAAACCGAAGAAGGATGAAGTAGACCCGAATAATAGTTTCAAGAACAAATACTTGGGCATATAGAGGATATGAGTGAAAAATGTTCATAAAAATGTATACTTTTGTTAATTACTAGTACCATTAGGATATTATAGTATAGTCGCGGCACGCATAATTTATTAATTAATTAATGCGGATAGATAATTACAATAGAATTGCAGTTTACTACATAAAAAAATAAGTGAGCACCAAAAGGGTTGCAGTCAAGAGGCTTGACAAACATTAGATGGCCATTATTTTTACGTGACCATTTATGGATTTTATATCCGCGCGTATTTTCTTTATTCCATTTTTACGACGACATTAAAATACCCCTATATAAAACATTCACCATCGACGCATGAAATACACGCCATAAAAACGCTGACCAACAGAAATGATATGACACATGGACTCGTATTACAATTACATACTGTATTGCCACGCCTTTTAATGACATTTTATCCGGATTATTTCACAATCGATTTAAACGAACAGGTAACCTCCGATGATTTGATTATTTGAGTGTCATTACAAATTTTTGATTCATTGATGTCTGAATTTGTTAATTATATATATATATACATATATATATATATACATATATATATATATATACATATATATATATATATATATATATATATACATATATATACATATATACATATATATATATATATATACATATATATACATATATTAATTTTCTTTAGAGATTCATGTTATTCCTTTGTTGCGGCGATTCCCACAATGGAGGTATGGTTAGCTAAGCAATCCAGAACAGTGCATCTGAAATTATATTGTATTGCAGTGGTTCCCAAATGAAAGTGTTAAATAATTCCAGGAACATGGTGGTGGAGAGTGGAAATATTTTGTTTATTTTTTTGCTAAAAAATTTGGCATAACATAAACAACAGAGGTAAAGACCATTTTTACTCTTCAAATTTATGGAGGCCTAAGATCGGAGGTAACGTTTGTAGGGGGGGAAATGCTTCTGCAGGTGGCCAAGAGGAGAATTTAAAAAATATTTTTGACAGAAATTGTCATACAGCTAACAGCTACATTTTTTTTTCAATTTAATATAGTATATAAAAATAAACAAGAAACAATTAAAATGACGTAATAAAAGTAAATGTGTTATACTCGTAGTCACCTGAGACCACACGCTGTTATAATGCTCTACACTAATCTCGATACCTTAATTAGGGTAACCGCTTATCAGTAGTAAAACTTATCAGTGGGCAATAAAATAACCATAAATATTTTAATTGGTTTAGGAAAGCCGTAGTACAAGAGCACCAACCACGAACTACTATGCCAGAAAATTAATCAAATTATTAATGTACTAGTAGGAAAGCCGTAGTACAAGAGCACCAACCACGAACTACTATGCCAGAAAATTAATCAAATTATTAATGTACTAGTATATTAAAATTTAAAGGTGTGGATTTAATAAATAATTTAAATAAAAGATACAATTTTTTACATGTTTTGAACGCTTTATTAAATGTGATTTGTTTTTAATTTATTGAGTTTTTAATTGTGTAGAATATATACGTTATTAAAAATATTATTGTCGTGCGAGAAATGTCGGCCAACAAGTGGCTAACCGCTGATAATAATGTTCGAGAAGCACTTCCTGTTGGGACATTTGGTAACCCATATTTGTATAGTTTATAATAATAACTACTGATATATTATTAGAAAATAAAAATAAAAGATTTGCGATTACAATATATTTGTTGTCGACTTTTTCTTGCATCAAGTAAATAGAAAAATAATTCAAATTGACGATCTCCACATGATATACAACTTATACCTTTATATATGATTATTATTTTTATTCTTAATTAAATAGATTAAAATGAAGGATTTGCGACAATACGTACACAAAGTCAGTTCTCTCAACCGCGCCAACACTGCCCCCTAAGTATCTATGCATTAAAAATCTATCGATATAATAACCTGACTAATTCAAACTTTAAAACTATCAAAAATATTTTTTATGTTCTAGCTGAACCCGGCGTGCGTTGAAATACACTCTATTTATAATCTTAGGTATGATTTAGCATACTGCTTTTGTTGTCGCTGGGTAACCCACCCCCAAAGACACAAAATCTTTCATATATGCGGATGACTTAGGTTTGGCAGCACAAGCAGTAACGTTATAAGAAGTTGAGGACATCCTAAGCCAGGGACTCAACGAGATGTCCCATTACTACGAAACCAACCATCTCAAACCTAACCCATCAAAGACACAAGTCTGCTGTTTCCACCTTAGGAACAGGAAAGCTAACAGAAAGCTTCGTGTCACGTGGGAAGGTAGAGTACTGGAACATAGCGACCATCCAAAATACCTCGGAGTCACTCTAGATCGCACCCTCACCTTCAGGCGTCATTGCAGCAACACCAAACAGAAAGTTGCAACAAGGAACAACCTCATCCGCAAACTGACCAACACTCACTGGGGAGCCCAACCACCCCTTCTTCGTACCTCAGCTTTAGCACTTTGTTTCTCAGCCGGAGAATATGCGGCACCAGTGTGGGGTCGATCAGCCCACTGTAATCAAGTGGATACTGCCCTGAATGATGCATGCAGAGTCGTCACAGGCTGCCTCAAACCAACACCCATTTCTAAACTATACCCCTTGGCTGGTATCGCACCACCGAACATAAGACGCAAAGTCATATGCGCCGAAGAAATGCGTAAGGCAATCAACCAACCGTCCCACTGCTTGTATAATCAGATACCCCCAACACCAAGATTGAAGTCTCGAAGCAGCTTTCTGAAATCCACACAACCTCTCACATCCGGCCCTGAAAATGAGAGACTCCAACTCTGGCAACAAATCGCACCAGAGGATTTCATTACTCCAAAGGAAGGCCTCCCAACTGGCAAGAGCCTTGACTGGCTGACCTGGAAATCCCTAAACAGATTAAGAACCGGAGTTGGTAGAACAAAGGACAACCTCGAGCGGTGGGGAATGCTTCGGCAGGGAGAGACACTATTGTGCGACTGTGGAGACCTGCAGACCGCCTCACACCTACGATGCTGCTCCATGTGCCCAACAAGTTGCACATCTCAGGACCTAATGCTGGGCAACACACGAGCTATCGATGTTGCCAGATATTGGAAAAAAATAATTTGACGTCGCTGACACGAAGAAGAGAAGAGAAGAGCATACTGCTTTTCAAATATACAGAAACTATCGAGGGAAGGAACACAATAAATCATGTAAGTTTCATCGCAATCGATTTAACGGTATTGCAGTGTATAAAATACGTACAAACAAACATTGTTTTTAATATATTAATGGGATTTCAGAAATATCGGTAGTAGATAATAGTAGATAAAAGCGTCCTCTTACCATTAGCAGAACGCGCCGCGGGAGACACGGCCTGGCGTTCCTTCTTGGTCCCTTCCTTGGGAGTGGTGCTGTTGCCTGGAAACAAAAAAAAACTCACCATCACTCTCATATTCATCACGAAAATATTTAATAAAAAAAATACATTATAAGATAATAATGATACGATAATAGCCGAATTATAGACACTAATAAAAGTTTTCACGACGAGTATTTTACTAACAAGAAGCATTGACCTCTGATATGAATCGCATAGCACAACCCATCTGAATAAAGATTGACTGGAAAATTGCGTTTTTGAATATGACAAATAGTCATTCTTGAAATTTAATTTTGATTTGTTAATAGTTTTTTTTTTTAATTTACTACCACTAATTAAAAAATATTCTAAAGGTCATTTTTATATGCTGAACGATAAAAAATGGTTTAATGAATGGCTTAAATACAATTTAAAATAAAACGATTAATATGCGATCACACTTTTAAGCACAATTTTAAGTTTGAATTAAAATGTGTTTTAATTTTTAGATGAAATGTGTCGTTTGCTAATCTTCCACATATTTATAAAACTCCGTTGGATCAGAATTGGGATTTAAAAACATGTGGCCAACGCAAGATGCGCTTCTCGTAAGCTTTTATTTTTCTACGACCTTTATCACCAAGAGCCAGAGGCGCAACGAGAAAAATGCTATCAGCTTGTGGGGATCTCACGAAGATGGGCAAATCAGTGATCAGTAGTCACGCAAAGTCATCACTGACACCCGAGACACGTGTGCCAAGACAAGATGGGAAATGTATCAATATATGACTAAATATGGCAATGTTGTTTGAGATTCTTCATGATGCATCTAAAACCAATGACGGGTATTATAATTGAATGGAAATGTTACAAGAAAATATGTTTAATAATAATGGAATCTTCAGCTGATTTTGATTATCAATATAAAGAGATTATTAGATAAATTGGTTTCAAATGACTATATACCTGTATATTGTAATTTTTGCTCAATTGTTAGAAGGTACTCCTTTTTTAAATGATAATATTAAGACACATTAATGTCGATACTTGTAATTCTCGGAAAACAACACAAAATAAGCTCACAAAGAAATGTGGAAAATCTAGAATACAATGGAATGTATTGTCCATAAGATAGTGTGAAATCAATTGTCGTCCATCAGCATTGGGCGGATAAATGAAATCCATAAGTTTCATTGTTTACTTGTACCAAGCGTGAAATAAACATTCGGAGAATTTTATCGAAACTTTAACCATTTTACGCTTTGACTCTGTTTATAGATAAAGTATAGTATAATATATTTATTAAAAATAATTAGACGGTATGATATATAAAAAAACATTTTGTGAGTTCATTATCAGATTTTTTTTTAAATCAGATTATTTATTGGGAATTTGCATTGATAATAAATACTCATTTGTAAGACTTATATATTTTTACGCTATTTATTGTGCCTTTTTTAATCAATAACTATGACCACATTTTCTTTCTCCGTAATTTATTTACAGTCGAAAATACAACCTACTTTCAATATTTTTTTCCTTTGTTATATTAGTTTCTTGCACATTTCTGATATCAATAAGTTTTATTATTTGTTAAAATTTAATGTAAATTGTATAGGCCATTTTTTTTTTATTTTTAAAAACGCCATAAACGATGTTTTGACTACATTAATTTTATTAAAATAATTTATTACAAATTAGTAGCGAGCCAGACAGGGGTGCGTCTAACAGTCACTGCCCTGAGTTAGTCGTTATTATCCAAAGCCACGAAACGAGTCATCTTATAAAAATAAAACTTCCAGGGGACTCTTATTCATCCTTTGAATATTTCTTTTTCGTTAAATTTTTGAAATATGTAAAGGTGACACATCATCCAATTGAAAAATTATTCCAATTCATGTGATAAAATCCAAATATTCATCAGAATTCGCATTAAAACAATATCTTAAATTTTATATCAAAAATATAATTGTCAGAAAAATAACGATTCATACAATTTATATCAGCAAGATTTTTTTCCAATTATAGCAACGAATCAATACAAAAATAATTTATATTACTAGCTATGAATCATTGGAGCGGTGGAAATGTACAAATGCCCATTTCTTATAAAATTATCATTTTATAACGTAACGCAATTATATGGCCCATCTTTTCTTTTTCTTCGTGTTTTATAACTGCATATCTTTATTTGAATATCAAAATTATTATATTATCAATGGGCTAGCTTGAAGATAAAAATCGATTCAAGTAATTATTTCATCATTATCTGGTCTCTGTGTTCGTTGAAAGTATGTTATATAAAAAAAACAATTTTACGAATCATATAATTTAAGTCAATTATATTATAAGTGTTTCATCGTCCTGTAAACAATATAAAGAGCTTAAACACTCGTAATTGTTTTGTTTGACAGACCTTGTGGCTTTTTACAAGAATCTTCCATGGATAATGAAACATTATAAAATAACTAAATATGAAAGAAAGTGACAGTGAGGTAGGTATAAGGAAAAATATACTTAATGCAAAAATAAATATTAATATATTTAACAATAAAAAAATATACCAGTTTTTTATATTTACTGATAGGCTAAACACGTTTTACGTACGAGTATTTATTATTTTTTATTATTTCAATGATATTGTAATAATTTAAAAAATGGCCATCAAAACATTACATTGAATATCTCACCTACTTTAAGTCACCCATACCTGATAATCGTTTTGGGTTTACCTACGGTGATGTATGTAACTTCGTAGTACGCATACCTATCTCGTTGTTCTCAATTTTCCAATATCAATTACTTGTCTGATGTAAGTGATCTTCTTGTCTAGGTGAAGTGGCGCCCGAGGTGCTGGAGCTAACCCAGACCGCGGCTAGAGACTCTCAGCGCTTGTCAACCTGTTACCGGATTAGGGACGAGCCCCCAGGCCCCTGTCTATATCAATCAATCACCAAAAGATACCACAGTCGACCGCAGCACTGTGATTCCATCCAGTGTGGTTACAGAAGATACATTACAAGAACTCTATACGAATGATACTGTGATGTTATGTAATCACAAGCATAATATGTACTTCATAATAAATAAAAGCGGATGCATAAAATATATAAGCATATTTTTACTTGATTACAAATGAGTAAGCGCTAGGTTGAAGATGTGAGTGGGCTATTGAGAGTGTAAGTGATAGTGAAACGCATAATATTTTCTACAATAAATAAAGCTATGTTTTAGACTTTTGGGAGGAGTCGCATATTACCCAGTCTTATGGCTAACCCTGAATATAATGCCGTAATGTTATTGTAGGGTCATTTGGTAACTGTTACCACGGGTCAAAGAGCAGGGAACTCGACCGGAAAATGTATTAACTTACATTACCCCTCCTCGATTTCATCGAATGAACCGTTTAACTATTAAACATGATTGTTTGCATACGCGTGCATTAACTCAGAAATAAATCTCAGGTGATTAGTCATTCAAATACGAAAGGGCCATCTAAAATTACAGTAAAAAATAAGCATGTAATTACACGTTAGATAATTATTAATTTGTTATGTTAGAAAAAAACCATCAAAATGCCACTAACTAAGAAAAATTATGTAAGCAATGAGAAAATAAAGATCTCACAAATTTGAAAATTCGATTTACTATTTTAAGAACTACTATAAAAGATCTGCAAGAAATAACAGTCATCTAAGCACCTATAATTCACGGTAATTTAAATCAATACTTTCATTAATAGTCCACAGACTATATACAATAGGTTTCTATATGTGTTTACATTATACACACTTGTTATGACCACAATGAAAAATATTTATTGAATAAGTTACAAAATTTTTGGAGTTTTGCAAATTTTCAAATCATAACAATTTTCCAGCAGTTACGCAAACAGTTATGGACATGTTAATTCATTAAACACTTGCTGTATCAACTCGTGTCACGTTTGAGAAGGAATTATGCAAAGCCACCTACACGCTTGGCAGGGATCTATAAAGATAGCTTTTTCCTTTTGGACGACTCCATAAACCAACGGTCACATTATTCCGATTGCAGCGGATCCGGTCGCCTCGACAACTGAAGGTCCTTCACCCGCCGCCGAAAAAGGATCGCCGGCCGCTGATGATGGTGATGATGGAGCTGGAGGCTCGTGGAGCTGAGTGAGTTTATCCATACAGGTGACGAGACAATTGAGGTTCATTTATGGACTGTGCAGCTGGTAAGCTTTCATAACCAATCAATTTACGTGATAAAAAGTTTAACAATCTGCTTCCAAAGTCAAACAATATATCTGTGGGTGGTGGGAGGTACATTACATCATGAACGTATTTTATGTTTTGTAACATTTTTACACCGTGTAGATATTTTATGTTTCTCTAATGTTGTTGTTACTTGAAAAAATGATGTAATGTTTGTTTGGCATTCGTTTTTTTTGTCAAAGTTTTTCTTATATCGGAAATGCATAATCGCAGATAATTTGTAGTTTTATATTGATATATGTTAAACAATAAATAATGCAATGAATTCGTTCTAAATGCTTATTGGATTCTTGTACTATAAAATTGCGAGTTGGTCAGAATTCTGCATAGGAGATTAAGAGTACATCCATTGTCACGAAGAAAAGCACTTTTATTAAATATTCGTAAAAGTTGGAACTTTATAGAGAGGTGAGCGTATGGAGTGAGTACCACCAGGCGAGACGGTCAGGTCCTCGGATCATCTCGGACTATAGAGGGGAGCTTCGCCAGGTCTGGCCCCGGTTGGGCGGAAATACCATGCGAGCTTCGCATGCTAAACTGAAGAAGGCAGCCAACCAAAAACAAAGTAATCGACACATTTATTTAAAATGTGTAAATAAGTTAAATAAACATGAAATATAACAATAAGTTGCGTTACACATAGCAGGAATTTATAGTGTTTGAAATGTCTGTTATTTCAACCACCAAAGCAAAGTTCATCATTATAATGGGATGTAATAAGCTGCTTACAAACCTTTTACAACGATCAAAATATTGGAGATCTTATAAAAATATTAATTTGCTGCACATATTTCAACTAAAATATAAGATTTTCTAATTTGATGTAATATGGTTTGCTATTATATGTCGTGCATACTCAAGAAAGGGATGCTTTGGCCTGTATTAAAAATACTTTATTCAAATACGAGTACAATATAATTGGCTGGACTCATTACCCGAATGAAATACGAACGATTCTTAGAACGAAGACATTACAACATCAAAATATCGTCGTGTAATTCATTAGAAAAACGATTGGAAGATGGTTAAAACCTGACACCATGTTGTAATTAAAACAAGGAAAATTTCATAATTGTAATTTTAAAAAAATAAACTACTTATCCAGGAATGATTCGGTAGTATGTTACCTAAAATTAGAATTATTCAGAGAAGAAATATCAGGTCACGCGCAAGCAAAGCAAAAACTCGTGACATCGTAGTATTAAAAACTATATAGTAATCAAATTTTGTATAGTTATAAGCTTTTAATGTCAAATGCTTTTAAGTGATTTTTATATTAGAACAATCCTTCACTTCATCATTTGAGCTGATGAAGTGATGAGCAGGCTGGGCACGGCCTGCAGGGAGGAAGTGGCGGACTCAGGAGTGGTGAGTGCGGGTGTATGTGGTGGGTGCTGCACGTGAGGAGCTGCTCGGCCACACGCCGGGATTCACGCATGCGGCCTTGAAGACACTTGATGCCAAATCCAACACTTGATAATAATTTCAGATCTTGTCTTATTAAAATATATTCATCAACAGCAATTGTCCATCGTATAATAAGCTTGCGGAAAGCATGGGTATCAGTTTACAAATTTTCACAGTATCCAAATTATACTCACAATACATGGATTATTTCCAAAGGGAAAAAAGCTATTAAAATAACATTTATATTATTTTACAAATTTGTGGTAGTACTTAATATTTTTTCAATTTTAAGACTTGCTCCATAAAACCTGTCAGGAGAGCAATATTGATCGAGGGACATTAAGTATAGAAACATCTGGCGTTAGTTGGCTAACAAGATTATTTGTACGTAAGAGGGAGGATCTCATATTCACCACCAATGGGGGTGACTGAAGGATGTACTAAGTAAGGCTCAGAGGGTGCATTCAAATTAAATTAAGAAGAAACAAACATGGCAAAGACTAAAGAGTTAAATGCATTATTAATTATAACAGCCAGCGTATTATTTATATTAGTTGTGATGTCGGTGACATATTACGAGTATAACCGCTGAACTACTGTTTGGAATACAGAAAAACTACAAACGGCTTAAATGTACTAAAAGTGAACGAAACTTCCTGTATTTACTACAAACAATAAGCCATCACCAGCATTGTGGTCTTGTCGTAAAGCCTGAATTATTATTCAAAGAAAGATATATCTTTTCGAAAACACGCCATAAACAACAATTTGAAATTACAAATTTTTTACTTTTCAGTTGACGCATTTCCGCAGAATTTCAATTGGTAGATTGATGATTACACAGTATTACCACTCGATATCTGACATCGAGACTCGGTTGGCACCTCTGAGCTTGTTCTAGTATAAACTGATAATACCATTAATTCATTAATTACATTTTATTAAGTATTCCCATACTCTTCAAAACCAAATGACTGGTTACGTTGCATTAAATTTGATATCTTGTAAATCTGCGAACCATGTTTGGTAATGAGTAAGGTGTGAACCAACGGCTTGTTTCGCAAACTTGTAAACGTTGGCAATAAACGGAATCATTGTTGCTGACTAATATATTGTATAGCCATGGACGTGAATATTTTCAGAAATTTGTTCTAATGGAAAACATTCTGGTGTCAGTCACGCACAGTATTTAAATTCAGATTCGTTTAGTAGTTTCATGACTATCAATTTCATTATAACACCAATCTTCTATGATCAAGCCAAAGGCTAGTGCATATTTTATTTGGGCTTTTCAATGGAATTAAAATTTGACCTTGAAAATTGCCGTGACCTGCCCATAGTCATGAATAATTAGGGTTGCCAGATGTGTTGGAAAAACTAAAAAACAAAAATGAAATAAGTACCTAACCAATTGTCTATCCATCTTCCCCTAACCCCATTATTTACATTTTTAGATAGCGTCGTTTAGCGCTGTTTCGCATTACGCTCTACTTTGATGGAACGTATCCCCCGCGTTAAGCGGGGTCTTACTGTACTATATTATGAAGTTAACTAAGGAAGATTAGATCGGATGCAGTGATGGAGTCACAGTCATCTCATTTTGTCCGGCGACAATTGCAATCGCTTGAATGTTCTTTATTGAAGTTTGTCCCCGATTGGGAGAAGGTGGTGAAGCTACCATCGCTGAATATCCAAAGTCGAAGAATATCTCTTTCACGAAGTTTCTATATATAAAACGACTCGTTTCTATTTTGACATGTTGCGGCTGAGATCCGCCCCACCTCCCGCTCCTGCTCGTGCTGAAGATTGCGTTAAAATAATGAACTGAAAATAACTCAAAATATCTTTCATATTTATAGCGCGATATGATAAAACTAGAGATGGGTCCAGTGTCCAGTGAGCTCAACAATTAAACTTTCAATGCATAAAGATCTAAAATTAGAAAAACCTTTTTTTTTACCGAATTGTTTTTATAATGGCAGGTTATCGACTTTTTTGCATTTACTTTCGTCATCTTATTTGAAAGTTATTATTTTATAAATCATTTATATTTATGAATTAGCATTAAACTGTTCCATCTCAGTTGTTTTTAACGTTATTACCATGGTCGGCTCCACCTTTTGAAAACTTAAATAATTATTACCTCCTGCACCGACTCACAACCGACAGACTTGCTGAACATCACAAGTACATGCGCTTACCTTAAAAACATTTTAGTGTTCTTAAATATGATGTAAGAAATCTACGAAACAGAGCATAAGCTATAAACATTTAAATTTAGAATGCGTATTATCTCTGTCTCGGCTCTGGTGTTGAGTGCAGAGAGCACTAGTCGCCGGGTCGGGACAGGTCCAGTTTCCATGGTCCGTTACAAATGCAGGCGATCCAGTCACCAGTGATAGTGCGCCCAACTTATCGCCAACTGGCAGCGTCCCACATTCTAGAGTGCGACTGTGATTTAGACATCTGTATGTTAGTACATTACATGTAAACGTTTACAATGTATGTACGTAAATACATTAAAAAGTAAAAAAGCACAATATTGTAAAATCATCCAACAAAAATTAAATTATAAGACAATTACATAATCCTACGAAGTGTTTCTTAATCGGTGCTCTGCGGTATTTACCAGGTGCACCGCAAAACGTTCCGAGAAACTTTTAAAAAATGAGTTTAAAATATTTCAGATTATTTTAAGATGCAATAAAAGACTGATGAGCATTCTTATCCAAATTTGAATTAAAAAATAAAAGAGTAGACAAATAAAAAACGGAAAATTTTATGATCATACGAGGATATTTCATGAATCTCCTCTGGTGCATTTTTATGTCATTTCATTCAACTTATTGCTATTGAAAATATAGTATATTTGTATCGTTTGATATTAAAACACGTAGTTAGACTTATCGCGAAGGTTTACTAATTAATTTCAGCAAAAACAAGATTAAAATAACACACTTCCGTGTAAATTTTGTCTTTCAAAATTAAATGCTATAATGATTAATTTTTTTAAATTATTCATGCGTACAAAGTAACTGATATTTTTTTCTTCTAGTGAATCATCGCGGTATTAGTAATCCGTATAGCAAAATAAGATAAGATAAATATTTTTTTATCATCATCGATATGACTAAAATAGGACAACCTTACTGACTTGTTTGTTCGTATATTTATTATTTAACAATACGGAACACCCACAAATGTGACAACGCTCAAACTGTTGGATTTGAACAACTTTGGCCAGATGCGAAGGTGTCGATATTTTAATAATAATCATTATTATTCGATGATCCATTTGTTACTTGTGAACTGTAATACAATATGCATCTATCGGTTTACGTATATAAACAATGCTGCGGTCTCAGTGAGTCAGAGTGTTGCTATGTGACAAGAACTCTCTTTGTCAACTCAGATAATAACATAAAAAAATATTTATATATTTAAAAAAATATGTAATCAAATAATGTTTTATTAACAGCACGTGACAATAATGGCTTCAAAATAAAGTGGCAGGTTTAATTAGAAAGTTAGAAGGAACGAAAATTCGGTCATTTTTCAAACATTGTAATTTTAATAGACATCAATTACTGAAGTGAGATATTACGCGTATACATTCAACTGGGCCTAATGACCATCTATTATTCTATTGTCACAACAAAGATAGATGAAAGTGGGTACGCAGCCTCTTCTGACCCCAATGGCTATAACGAAAGTGACTTATTATCTTATAAAATATTCAATATTCACTCAATTACTTACAAGGAAAACTTAAATGCGTTAATTTATAAATTATATCTTCCCAAATACGTTTCTTAACTGGAATATATGGTCAATATAAATCGGTGCCACACAATTATATCAGTTTCTATTGTCCCAAGAAATCTCTGCACCCGAACGTTCAACTGGGAACGTTTTCGGACAATCTCAAAGGCAGCAGACTGGGTTTGTGAAGAGATAGGAGATGTTGATAGTTTTTTTAAAGGAGATCGAATGAAAAGCTAAACGCTCACGAAGTCTTTACTATTCAGTCGTAAGAGCGACTCAATCCAACCGATGATACGTAGTAACCAACAACAACCCATTCAAGTGTTGGTTCACGTCCAATGTTGCTTAACTTCGGTGATCTAATGAGAACAGCGCTTATGATGTACTATTGTAGTTGATTTCGATGATTTTTTAAATAATGTCCTTATAAATATGTAAAACATTTAAAAACGTGCATTATACTACTAATATGTATGACTTGACAGTTTCGAGGCTTTTACTATTTGGTCTCAAGTGGCTGCTGAACAGAAGCGTTTAATTACTCGTTTTAATTTATGAACATAATTAAATGATATTCTATAAAAATATTACAATATATAAGGCTAATTTTATAAATGGAGCTATTTCCTATAGAAATTAGATAAATGGAACATTAATAAGATGTACTAATGGCTGCAATGGCCGCGCTATAATTATACAATAGGCCGTGAGAAATTACTTTACCGGGCGAATAATCGTTTAGCACAACTTACAAAACTCTAATTTCTCAATAAAATTATTCAACCACCTATAAATTTGTTACAGCGATAGTTATTATTATGAAATGTCGCTTTATAAGTATTTTAACAAGACATTTACCCTGCGCTGTCTAGACTAGCGCTGTCTAGCAAAACACGGAATATTACATGTATTCGAGAATCTTCAGTTTAATTTTTAATGTAACTGCGTTTAGATAATTCGTACAATCAGAATTTTCAACAACATATCAAATGTAAGGTTAAAAAATTACGATTTCAAAACATACTGGATATAAAATATAAGTGCACTAAATCGATATATATATAATACAACTAATTATTTATAGGTACATTGATTTGACAGCATAATTACTATCAATAACTGTATCCAAAAAAGCCGGGTTTTTTTCGTATGATTTTTTAAAATTATTTACAATTAATATGAATCTAATCATATAATGTTTAAATATACTTAATTTATTACGAGTTGTTTGTTAAAATGTACTCTGAAATTGTTTATTAAAATACCATTCTTTGAAGGTAAGACATTATCCTTTAAAATTAATTACAATCATCAATAATATACGATTTTAAAAAAAATTAATAATCATCATTTCGCATGTGTAAGTAATAATTGAATAAATGAAAAACGAATGGCAAAATGTTGGCAAAATTCATAGTGAAATATCGGAAAAAATTAATGTTGACTATCGGCAAAAATGCACGATGAAATGAATAATTTACCGGACAACCGGCAAATCTCTGGCTGAGAAGGCGGCAACCTCGCCAGCTCGGCGGAGCGTCTCCTTGACCGCGTTCTTTTCGTATCCAATAATAATAACTCATAAAAAAGTGTGGTCGAACGTTTTGGGGTCCGCTGACTACTACCGACAGCTGTGATGCTATCGATGCCGTGGACTTGCAGAAGTCTGCTGAAGGTGTGGCGTCAGGTAGCCCGGGAGGCGATGCTCAGCTCTGTACTTGTGCTGCGCGCCGAGGCCGCTGGCCTTGCCCCAGGCTATGACTATTGCCTTCTATCGATATACCACTAGTACGACTATCGAAAAGCTACCTCGTGAGTTTTAATTCCAAAATTCAAGATGTCAAAGGTTATTCAAAACATAAGGTGATGAGCGAATAATGTAGACAAATAAAATAAATTGTCCTTAAATCCATTGAAACCTATTGATCCAGTCAGTCACGGTCGAGTTGTCGAAACAAATTGGTGTCTATCATCATGTATCGCTACCAAAAAATGTATTTCAATCCTCAACCTGCTTCTTATACATACTTCTATCTAATAACACATCCATTTCTCCCACAATTGAGCCGTTAGGTTAAGGCAATATACCGCTAACTTTTCAGACGTGTCTTATAATTGATTTACTATAGTTTCTAGAAAATCAAATTGTTCCGTCGTATCTTGATTCGTGACAATCCCCCAGCTTTCTACTCGACTTGGTCTCGTGGCGTCATCTCCTCGTAGACCGGTGGAAGTTCAGATGGCCGCTGCAGCTGCTATGGACCGGCTCTCGGCTCTCGGCTCTCGGCTCGGCCCAGTCTCCGCCTGAAGGATGCTTTCAAAAGGCGATTCAAATGCTTTCCCTACTTGGTGCGGCGAGGCCGAGCGCAACTGGTTTCATTAGGCGACCCATTTTGCCGCATTGTAAAAGTAATGCAATCCTCCGTGTCGACTGTCTACCGTCGCATTGCCTTTTGAATCACTTTTGAATCGTTGCGAAACACAAGCGCCAAAATAAACGAAATGCTATTTAAGCAGATAGATCTGTACCGACCTTTTTTTGTTTGCCTCGTGTTCGTGATCGATTTTTTTTAAAATTCCGAATTATACATTCATTGATAATTTGTGCAAGCGCGCCATATGTGCAGAGTTTCTGTCAACATTTGCATTACGTATGGTGTCATGAAACCATTAAAGTTAGTGTAATTATCATTTTTATCATTGCATAAGTAAAAAATCTAATCGACAACAATAATTAATGAATGAAATCGATTGTATAACAAATTAATATATTACGTAAAAGTAATAATTTTGGTATCCATAAAATAATTTAAGGCAAAAATAGTTTCGTTTACTTATAATTGTATGTATTATCAATTATGGATAGTTAAGTGGCATATAAGTGCACTTATGCAAATGGCGTACAAAAATATATACATATTCTTCTTTAAAATTACCCCATTTATTTTTACTCTCGTCATGGGAGTTCATGCTGAAAAGTCAATTTCATGAGATCTTTCAGCGGCAGTAAACTGCTCTCTCAAATCTCTCTCCTCTCAATTTTTTTATAGCTTATATAGCAGACAAGTAAACATATAAAATTGAAAAAACGTTATTTGATATACGAGTATTCACTAAAAAAAAGTGTTTGAAGTTTGAAGTATCGTAATATTTAACTTCTAGATCGACAATCTACACCAAGTGAGTAAGCACAAGACGAAACCTCGCGAAAATGCCAATAACCTTGCTTAATAAACTGTAATGGGATTTTTTATCAGGCATGATCCGTGGCGTAACCTTGAATAACACTGAGTGAACTATTATAGCCCTTGAATAAGTCGACTTTTATTTAAACTTTTATTTTACCACCTGCAGAAAGTTAGGTGGTAAATTAGTCAGAATCTGAGTGATAAGTACCCGTCGGATTGTCATTAGTCGGGAAATAAAAAAACAACTTGAGCATCAAAAAAGCATTACTTTGCAAAGAGCTCGGCAATCCTCAAATGGAGACCATTTGCAAAAGTGGCTTTCTCGTAAAATCTATATCTCAGCATAGGTCATCTACTCGTATGTGTGTTTCCCACCACCGCCTTTGGTAGTCTGCCTTGCACATAAAGCCTCCTTGCGCCGACGTCAGCAACATTCAACTGGGAATGAACATTCCTTCGTTTACGAGTTTTTAGTCGACTTTCTAGGACTTTTATTAAAAAGAAAGGAAATCAGTGCTCTTGACGTTGTTTTACGTAATACAAGTAATTTGAAAACATTGTTATTGAAAATTCTTAAACATCTTTGGAGTAGTTTAACACGTTAATATGTAACTTACAAATTTAATAAACCCAAGTTTTGTCGTCTATTATAAATATGTATATAAATTTAAAGCCCTTTATTGTTCTGTATTAATAATTAATCCTCGGAAATAAAGTAGCTATAAATAATATGCACCAATAATAATTTATTGCATTTGACAACACCGGAAATTTCTCTAATTAATAGTTTACCTTAATTGTGAAACAAAAACACAGCATACAGCAAATAAATATTACATTGCATCACAATAACAATATACGTGTAATAGGAACGTCAAACTGCTGATTTTGTAATTGTAACTAATTTTAGCAAACTAAGGTGATACTATTGATTTTAATTTAAAGTGTCAACCAAATGCGATTGAATAAATCACTTATTTTCTGACATATATTTTTCTTTTGTCAAATAAATAATTTACTTGTGTTATCATTTATTATAAAACGTGAGGAAACCATTCATGTTTCTACTTTAAAGGCTACATAGTAATTTAACCCCAGGCACCTTATAAGAGACCGGTCTTGTCATTTGTCAAATAAAGCGAATGACAAACTTGTAGCATTAGCAGGCCGTGGACTGATTATAGCAAAACTGTAAAACAGCTTACGATATCTCTGACATCTATGTAATAAAGAGCATCGGCACAAGTGATATGTTTATGGGTAAGAGCAAAGAATAAAGAAAAAACGATGATAAATTCTTTCGTGGTAAATAAACGTGAATCTAGTTAATAGTTACTAATGTTAGACGTGTTTATTCAACGACTAAAATGTCAGTGAGATGGAGGTATTTTGAATTTACTCACTTTACTAGGCATACACACCTAATGAGTCTCGCGAGCGAAATTTATCCTCAGAAATTAGAAAACCCTTTGAATGCGCGAAGGTACATAATTATAATTGTTATTGCACTGCCTTGAAGCCAGAAACGAAGCTCTTTTATTTATATAATATTTCCCTCAGCGATGCCATCATGTGTGATTTTAGCATACTAAATAAATAGCACTATTAAATTAAGTCGAATTGACGTGGGTTGGACTTTTCCCACCATCCACGAGAGACAATGAAATCTCATTTCAGATATATAATACATATAAATATTTCCAGCTTTTAAGCGCTTTGTGATCAGAAGGACAAAAGATTTTTTAAAAACTGAGAAACTAAATAATCTCTATTACAAGTTACAAGAAGATGAGAAAGGACGATAGAATCTCGTATTTCGGTTTCCCGAGTTTACGAGCAAAGTTTCGAGAGTTGGCGTCATACTCGTACATCGTACAACTTGCTTCGGCCAGTGTACAGTGGTATATATGCACTTGTCCTCAATAAACAGCCTGACTGACTGCCCTATAGCAGCCGCTTCATCTCCAGTATGACTGGACTGGTCATCAACTTGACTAGTCAGTGAAGTGTTTGGTGTTTGGTGAGTTGCGAGTGATCAGTTCCCGCCTGTGTCAGGGTCAGACTCGAGCTTCATTTTGCTTTATGGCTAAGAATAACCGACTGTCTTTCTCTACAACTAGGTGATTTAAGACGCAATAAAAGTATGTTCTCCGCAGAACGACGTCATAGTTTAGTGTCGTCAGCGATCGTAATAGTATTCTTTTAAACGCAGTAAATATTAGCTTTCTAATAAAATGTTGTAATAATGGACAATTCATCTTTCAAATGCAGTAATATAGCATGATATGAGGCGACAATCCTTTTAGGCCCGTCTGCCTGAAGCCGATCAGTGGATAATCCAGGCGTCTGGCTTATCGTGGAAGTCGCTTAATGTAGTCGGTGGAACTTGTGTCAATATAGCTGAGCCATTTCTAAGGATCAAATGTCTAGGTCTTGGGAGAGATATTAGGTATACGATATCTTTAATAATCTTAAATAGCTATTAAAAATAACTGAAATACGTCTCGGATGCTCTAGAAGGCGTTGGAAATTGTACATAAACTTTACTCGACGGAGCTTCGCATGCAAAGACAATTTGGGACGAGGCAAGAATCTTCGTAGAAGACAGAGATTTCAAGTGACAATTGGTAGCTTCAGCTAGGGAGCAGATATGGATGAAAAAGTAAAAAATATGTTGGAGTTACATACATAAGTGAATTAAGACAATATTACGATATATGTAGGCAGATGTAAACAGAATATAGATTTGTAAGAAATTTCAAATAAATATATACATAAAATACTTGTATATACGTGTCTCGTATGTATATTCAGTTTGACAGTATTAATCCGGGATAGTTTCATACTGAGGATGTAATACATACTCGTATATTCTTTGTTTAAAAACAAAGATCATTGATTTTTTTAAATTATTTGTTTGGCTATGTTTATGTATACAATAGTTAATGTTTGTTTTTTATAATATATTGATTACTTATAAGCAGTGATCAAGATGTCAATAAAACAAACAGTCAGTCACTTCCAAATCGCTTTTCTACAAATGAAGAATTTACTAAATTGAAATGTAAGCTAGCCAAGAATGAATCATCACAACAATGTCTGTCTCTGCCACACTATTTAACTTGATGTGTCAACAATGATACTATCAACAAGACACTGGGTAAATAATGTAATAATGTCTGTCGCTACGGCACCTGTCAAGTGTCTATTTCCTAGGCAACTTCTGAGCTTAAGCCGCGGCGCCCGCTGAGGTTTTGTGTTGTGTTAGCTTTTGTTGTGATTGTGTCCTATATTAGATAATATGCCTGCTGTATTTTTAATAGATATAATATTGTTAACTTCTGAAGAAGATGCACGTCAAGGGAAATATATACAATTGTGTAATAGATTATGGTGTATTAAGTAGGTGTTGGAAAACACACATCACTCAAAACATTACGTTATTATATGTATTATACGTCATGTCATATGTTTATTCTTTTTCTGTGTAAATATTTAGCCATGCGGCACAGCCACGTGGTTTGATATTTACTGTGCGTGTGAAGGACTGCTCCATATAAGTACGTCGGTCAAGGTCGCAAAGATGCGTCCAAACAAGAGTTTGTTTTAAATATAGGTAATGTTCCTGCAAACTAGAGACGCAATGAAACTGATATGTTATATTGCGCTGAATGCTATAGTTAGGTCTTTGGTCACATTGCCTGAAGTGATTCGGATCGTCTCGCAAGGATAATAATGGCTTAAGAAATTGAGGAAGAAGAGCGCAGACACACTGTATTACTACTAGATAGAGCAGCCTCTTAAGCTGTGCAACTGCATTATCAATTACAGAAGCATCCAAACGACACAAGACAGCTCCAGATGGAAGGATATCATCTACAATGGCAATCAACGTGATTAACATTGAAGAAAAGGAGGAGAACCAAACAATAAACAATACTAGAAAATTGAATCAAGTGACCAAAAATTTAGCTAAAACAGTTTCTGTTTCAAAAAACGAAACTTAAAGAACAGCTGGTAACTCGACTGGTGTGCCTGAATTGACTATACTTCTCCACTTCTCACCTGCATTATACCGGAAGATTGTTCATTTGATAATACATATGAACAGCTCATAAAGAGCGATAAAATAATCTGAGAGTGAATGTTATGAGTTTCTAACTGATTATATGGCAGCAGGCTTTACTATTGAATGTTATTATCGTCCGCTTAACATTTCGGTCCACAAAATGGTTTGCAGTGAAAATGTTAGTTTCTTTGTAGACTCTCGAGGCACCCCCGCAGACAGGATACAGTGCTGACACTTGTGTTACGTTAGCCATGTGGCGTGCGGCTCATGTGAGCGGAACTTGACCCAGATCTGTTCCACGGTCACGGCCAGCGTGAGGCGCCCATACAAGAAGTTCCCTGGCTCTGCCTACATAACACAACTGATGCCTAAGCCACCGGTCGTGACCCAGCGCCTTGTGCAGCTTTTACCACTCCACTTCACTCCAAGCGATCAACTCTACAACTCGCTCTTGATTCGACCAGACAGATGCCAATTTCCAATAGAAATCTGGGATCAGTTTGTCATTCATTACTCATTAAATCATTACCAAGAAATGTGTGAATCCTCTAAACAATCATATCCTAACGTTGGTACTAAAATCATGACTGACGCATAAAACTTAACCATAAAATTTCAAATTATGTGGAACTATAAATGTGCGAAACTCCACGTTGAGCACGTCGATGAGTCATACTAGAATCTATTGAAATAATCATAATCTTAATCTTATTCATAAGAATCTATATTCAGAAATCTCACAATGTAATACGGTTTTGAGTAAATTACATAAGAAACAAACTGAAAAGTGCTTGTGTTTAGTTATTTAACTGGTTTGAGTAAACGTAATAAAAAAAACGTATGAATAATCTAATATAACTATTAAATGGACTACTGCGATGTGCAAGAAGTTGGAATATTATCTCAATTCTTCTCCCAGAGATTCAATAATGAGGATAGATGATGGTATAATTATGTGAGGTCATTGATGCCACGACGGTCAGTCATGGGTGACACGATTCGTAAGTAGAATTATCTACTGACATATTGTTTTTTAATCATACCACTAGGTAGCAGAAACCCAATTTTATAGAAACCGCTATTATCTTATTTTTGGATCTGTCTAATAAAATTATAAAATGACATCACCAGTCGTGCCATTTTCTATGCTTTTAGCTCATTTAAAAAAGCAGAAATTAAAATAAACGGGAAATGTAGCACCTCGTTCTGTGGGTAGTTGGAGTTGCTTTTCCTGTTTCGTGTCATTTAGATTGAACCGATGTAATTCACGGCACAGAAATCACCAAAGTTAAAACATTGAAAAAAGTAGATACTTGTAATGGTCGTGCTGGCAAGCAACTAACTTTGCCCATATAAGATATTGGGAACAGACTACTTACTAACTTAGCATCGCTAAACCGTTAGAGGTAGGTGGATTAGATCACTAGATTAGGATTTTAGAAAGAAATCACTCCGTGGTAATAATATTGACGGTTATTTGATATAAAGACAAATGTGATAATGTAATAAGATCATTGCAACATGGCATATGATAAGAGTAAAAATCATTAGTATAATGAATCAGTAAACTTTAATATCACAAACCCAAGAAAGCAGTCGAAATATTGGCACGTTTTTGAAAGCTGGCTTGCATACTTAAAACTTGTACAATGTAATGAAAGTATTTTTATTATTTTTGACGGTAATTAATAAATATGTTCCATTCAAAAAACTTAAAAATTAAACGAAAATACTAAAAACTCTACCTACACAACAAGCGATGAATTTGTAACTTTTTCAAAACTAAAGGAACATTGCTGTGTAACTAGTAAAACTTCACGATACTAATCTGACTTCAAAATAGAATAAAAATTTGATGTCTTTAAATTATGAATTCATCATTATTATGATGTTTTAATTAATATTGCGAGATTATACATAATTGATTATTCATAGCTTCATAAATTGTCACATCCCTCGAATCTCCTAACGATTTCAAGTGAGTAATTTTGTGAGTAACGAAATTTTCCTGCAATCTGGGAATATGAATTTCCGGTTTGGCGGATGTAGATAGTCCAGATGTCATGAAAAACAGGAAAATGTTGCAAAATAAAGGGAAATAACATAATTTAAATATTTTATATACTATAAATTTTTAAATATTAGAAACAATATTAATTTCTACAAATAAATTACTAATAGCACGGTGAAACGCTTAGTCAATGGGAAATAACTAGGATGATTTAAATACCTTTGAATTTTCATCGCGGAAGAATAAGATTGAATGTACGACATATTTTACTGAAAAAATACACTTCTTACTCGTATAATAATGAAGTGTTTGTGTTTGGTGGCGAAGCGGAGATATTTAAAAAATAAACAAGCAATTAAAAACGACAGTGGACAAAAGTATGTGATTACGAGAAGCAGCTGTCAGATGCAACGTTGTAAACAACGCTACTGATAACAGTACAAAGTCAATGGCAGCTTCACATTGATTACTCAGAGAAAATTCTGTCTTGGAGGATAATGTGTTTTTGTCTTGTTCGGCCATCCGTGGCGTGAGTCATGACCCGTACTATAGGTCAGCGTCTAACATTCTGGTATCAGCCAGTGATTCACAGACGCATCATGTGTATGTACGAGTATAATATCTACACCCGAGAATAATCTAGACTTCTGTATTGTAATTCTCATGTTTTAAATTGTTGATACATTTAAAGTGGACATGTTTTGAAAAAAAACAATTTTATAAAATGAATTATTGTATTTACAAAAGAAAACATGTCTTAATATTTTTTTGCATTATGAGTTTTAGCAGTTATTTTCGTATTATCTTATCAACCTTAACATCGCGATATATACTCGTATAGGTAAGCGTTACTGCTCGATTAAGGGAACTAAGCGGTCTGAAGAATTACAAGAATAATTATATTAGATAAGTAATTGGTATAAAATCTTAAAGTTGGGGTTAGTTAGTACCCCCATCGGTACGGGAAGGTTAATGAAAATAAGAATAAACGCAATAAACAAACACAAATATGAATATATACAACATACATACTATGAACGACTTTATGATTCGTTTAATTGATTCATAAAAAAATATCTACGTTTTTGGACGTATAAAAAGTATATTTGCAATAATGTGAATAATCGAAAACTGGAAAATTTAAAAGCATTTCTTTAATGATTTATAATGTATACATGGAAAAATGCCAATTTCACTTTTTTTTGAATCCCATAGTTAAAAAGCTATTTAATACTCGTAAACTTTAAGAGTATTCGTTCAGTTTTTTTTACAAATTTATGGCTTGTACTTTACAGACCAATAATTTAATTTTACTTTCAGTATTTGACAATTTAAATTAATTTGAAATCGAACGCACTTTCCAGTGAAACATACTGTTATTGTCTGCAGTATGTAATTATTTTCATTGGTGTTATCGGAATCGTAATAACTTAATCATGTAAAATATTTCAAAGGTGATTTTGTTAGTAGTAAAATAATGATTGATAATACATTTATGTACTGACTAAATATAATTTCAAATTCTGACCACACCCTGTGTGCACTTAATAGTCGATACTCGCTTTATGGATGATGATAATGTCTTATTGTCTTATGTGCGGGTCACAAACAATAATAATTATGTGTCTGAGCAATGGTGAGTGAACAGCAAAGACCCTTGATCTCTCAAAAAGGTTGTCTCCCAAACACAAACATCAATTTCTTTATTTAAACCCAATATGCAACATAATACTATGCATATGCTCGAAATGCACGCAGTTATATTTTTGCTAATTTTCGAAGATTAGCTAATTTTGGTTAAAAGCTATATAAATTGGATAAAATATCACATATTTTTGAGCTTTTGCAAATTTAGATGTAAACTAGATGAATGCCACACGGCCAGATGGAAGAATATATTGTAATGCTAATAATGTTATAGTTTCATTTTTATAAACGAATAACACAATAACAATTGCCTAGACGTGAAACACTCGATACGTGCGTATTGAGTAAGAAGCTTAACATCACGTACTCACGTTTGCAATTATAATATGTATACCTGTAGATATTATCGGATTAACCAGCCTTATAAATACGTGGAGATTACGACGAATTTGCCAGTTCCAATCACTGTAAATTAAACATCGAATGGAATATAATCAATTGTAAATTTAAGAAATCTTTCGAGTTTTTATTTTGCTGAGAAATTTTTCATTTACAATTTTATGGCAAGCAAAATACATCAATATGTATAATCAAATTCCTAAAAATATATTTGCGATCGAACACACAGTGAAATATTGAAAAAAATAATTATTCAATAATAAAGCGTAATAATAAATAATAAAAGCATAAATTTTAGATGCAAAAAGACTATTTAAATAATATGTAATATTCTTTATAATTATTAACCCTTTCATTACGGCTCGGTGGAATACACATACAAATTACAGGGCATATGTCGGGTACCGATGCCAAAAGTTTAATAAAATATATAATTAATTTGGTTTCAAAACTATTATTTTAAAATAACAATTATATGTTATGGAGAGCCATCTGTGATCAACATTTAAAAGTATTATAAAATATTGTTTCTAATATACATATATATATATATATAAACGAAAAGTGTATCTTTCCGTGAGTCATGTTGCGATTACTTACGAGCAAATGCGAGGGTTGGGGTGCCAAGCGATAAGGGGCGAAGTTCTCTAATTTAGGTTTGATGTTAAAAATTCAAATTTATGCATTTCATTAAATCGTTCGATAAATAAAAAAGTAAGACGACTAACATACGAGTATATAAGGTATATTACTTATTTAAACGTCCACGGCCTACTACCATATATGTATTAATAATAGTATACTGACTTGATGCATTCGAATCGATATGATTCATTGAACACCTCGCTGCATTGAGTATGCCAGCCTTGCATGTTTATCAAATTTCCTTTTCTGCAACTTTAGCACTCGGCACTGCTGTGCATACATCATACTTATTCTGCAACGATAATGTGGGTATATAATGATTTTGTGAGCTGGTGCTAAGCCAGTAGCAAGTTACAAATATTTTTCACAAATACAACATCCTTTCATTTCGTTATCTTCATTAAGATATGTTGAGCTGTTCTGATATAAAGGTACCATTCATGTAAAGTATAGATCCAAATATTGCTTCACTTTGAAAGCGCTCTTTAAGGAAGACATTTGCTAGGTGGGATACAACGTCAGAAATTCAGGAGTTGGTCATTCTGTTTACATGATCCCCCAAGAAGCTTCTTCTTGCGTTGCTCCAATGAACATTATTTACTGCTGGTACCTAATTGCAATATTTTTCAGGTCTCTGTATTTCATTACCAATAGAGTACCAATTAATTTATAGTACCATTAATGTTCAAGCAAAAGAAATACCACGTGTCACAAAAGGTCACTTTTCTGGTTCACGGCTATCTGTGCTCATTGCTGTGCTACATCATTTTTATTTCGGTTAATTAAAAGTGATTTAAGACACAAAACATGTAGTGATGACAAAAATAAATTCAATATTAATTAATCATATATAATTACACATATCATTATGACTCCAGTGATTAATATTTTTCACTGTCAATCAAAAAGCCTTTTTTATGCATCATTTTTTTTATTATCAGTGAGAAAAGTATATTTCTGTTAATATACTGTCGTCAAATATATTCAGATAGTATGAAGTCATTCAATCAGTGTATTTATATACTTTATTGTTCATATTCTCTTATCTTACACCGCAGCGGTCACACTAACAAGAATGTCAAACAAAATTATAAATATGTTATATATTTTTTTTTTAATTTTTATTAGAATATTATTTTATTATTTCAATATTCTAATCTACTTTTATAGATCATTGATTGAAAGAATTTTATGTATAGTATATGTATATTTTAAGTAATAATAATTTGTAATATAGTCAATGATCTATAAAAGTAGATTAGAATATTGAAATAATAAAATAATATTCTAATAAAAATTTAAAAAAAATTAATATAATAATGTCTCCTTGAGACAATATCAAGAAGGTAAAAATTATCCATCAGTAACACAGGTAAATGATTGGTTATAAAGTCCGAGTCGGAACTATAAGTAGTCGTTTCTCATCCATTCAGTCTATAGTTTGGTTCGAGACCCGAGTGGTACTTACTAAAATAATTAGACTGCCGGAAAGTAATAATATTAAGCTTGTGAATAAATGAAGAC
Organism: Glossosoma conforme; assembly: GCA_022606575.1. Lineage (NCBI taxonomy): Eukaryota > Metazoa > Arthropoda > Insecta > Trichoptera > Glossosomatidae > Glossosoma > Glossosoma conforme. The sequence goes on along the minus strand of JAGTXR010000107.1, from coordinate 3,267,949 downwards.
TGATAGAATAATAAAAAAATATACATACTTTGAATATATACTATAGCGACATCTATCGTACGATGATAACAATGATATAAATACTAGTTTCAACGCACGTCAGTCTAGGCGGGGCAATGGCGCAGTTCGCCGAGCGGTATGAATACCTGGGCATAGTTGGTTTCCAAGGTCCGCGGTTCGCATCCCGCTTCTGCCGTTATTTTTGTGCTTGGATTGACGCGTTGAAAAAAGAATTTTATGTATAGTATATGTATATTTTAAGTAATTATAAATATGTATTTTATTTTATAACCAACATAATATAAGTTTTTTGACAAGCCGGGTACTTATAAACTATTTTCACTCTTACGTGGTCAATAAAAGTGCGATAACACGAGCATTCGAGCCGCCATGGCAGCTCCGATGCGATAATTATTATTCATATCATCAATGCCTTAGATTCCGGTCAAGTTGAGTTCCGGTGAGTCATGGAACACATTCAGATTATGGTCGTGCTCGCTCGGGTCGGGTATCAATTTTTATCAATAAAATTTCAGACCGTTCCCGATATAATACCTACTACGAATATTCTCTGTTAATGCATTTCTACAGAGCAAAATATTGCATGTACAATGTACATACATTAGGGTGTCCCAGGCTATGTATGGGAAAATTATTTTTTTCGAAACGAAACCGGCTCACCCTCTATTTTTATGTGGTTTGGTCCTAGTAACTCACATAATAAATTTTATTGCTATCGGACAATGTTTTCTGATAGCGACTTGATGTTGAAGTTTTAATATAAATTTTTGTATGAAGGCCAAAAGGAGCTTTTAAAAACTTATTGTTTATTCAGCAAATAAAGCGCTGTTTTATTTCTTTCTTACAAATATTAAGTAAATATTATGTAAATATTATTATCTATTACAGAAAATTAAAATAATTATATTGGTTTTTATAATCAGGGTTTAGCTTTCGCGCGCCTTAGAATTCTAGTATTGACATGTTCCGATGCAAGTCGCTATCTTTTCCCGTGGTTTTAATGGCGTGAAACTTTTTTTACATTTATTTGGACACCATTCACACAAAACGAAGGGGTGAGCTTTGAAAAAAAACGAAAAAAAAATTTTTGGGACACCTCATATACATGTTATTGTGCACTAGGCAATCTATTGAAGTAATTAATAGTTTTCATTTTTAGATATTCCTAAGTTTTCGATATTGTCATACAATTAATATTATATGTATGAGTTTTTTATGTCTCTCTTGACGGTTGCTACTTCATGGATTACCAGTATAGTTTTTTTTTCTGTAAATGTACAGCAAAGCGACATCATAATTAATAATAATATAAATACGTTAAATATCTCGAGTCACGCGGCAGAAGAATAAGTCATATGCGTATAGTCGATTACGCTATGCATAGATCAGAACTGAGGTGCATAGTTCGTGGTTCGAATTCCAGCATCTGCTGTTTCTTTTTCTCCGAAATTGACGAGAGAAATGTCACAAATATGATATTTGATGCAGATTTGTACGTGTGTATCAATTTATTGACGTTGCATCAATTTAAAAACTACTACCTGCATCAGAATTATGAGATAAACCTGTGATAAGACGTTTGTAAGACTTCTACACGTCGATACAATTTGGCACTGCTGAGCAAACACTTGATAAGGAATATTAAAATGAAACACATTGATATGACGAAGACGATTTTCAGATAACATTAGATAATTATTTCAAAATCGATTTGTACTTAAATGATGATGAGACAATTATTTGAATTTCAAATAAACTTTGATTTAATCTAATAATTATAAGTATGTACCTAATTTGATATATAAGTTTAAAAAATTACCATTTCCAGTGGTATAGTTAAGTAAATTTATTTAAATGCATTTCATATTGATTTAAGATGCAGATTGTATCATTGTATGACATGTATTTAATGGATCACAATAAGTTTCTATGGCTGTTTGTTAGTATAGCAAGTTGTGTCAATAATATTTTCATGTGCATTTTGATATCAAACAAATATTGACACCATAAAAACGAATAGGTTTTTTAGTTTGTATATCAGAAAAAAACAGAAATATATGAGTTTGAATTGATCCTGATAAAATAATTTAATAAGACAATTAGCTTAAGAAATTCTGCTAATACTCCACCTGTAAAACTAGAATTCGAGCAAGAATGTGTTAACTTAATTTAAACGGTTTTAACATGTTAAACCTGCCGTGTTTATACCAAATTTATAAGATTTTTTAAGATACATATTATAGGTCGGTAAAGCAACATTTGTATATGAATTTACTGTTTAATCCAAGGAAATTCTTGATATCGATTGCACCCTTATACCCAGTTGATGCTAAACCAGCTGAAGAAGTTACTTATCCGTGATGTCACGTGACTATCGGTGAAGAGTCCGTGAGTGGATCTGATCATGTTCGCCGTGAAAGTCGAGCTACAGAGGAACGTCTTCTGCTCCAGATGACCGTGTCTTGTGTCCAATTATTTATCCGGACTTGTGAATACAAATGATATTATCATAACCGAAATGAATTCGTAATAAAATGTTGGTTACGCACGGGCATCGCGAGCAGAACAAGGCGCTAAGTGCCACCACCGGAGTTAGTAGGCCAACACCACCCAATTAATTAAAAAGAAGCATGAATTATTTATTGGTTCGCTTTAGACTTTTGGAGCAATCAAATTCAGTGGCTACCGAAGAAGATTAAACTAGAAATATCACATCTCTGGTTTATTTTGCAAAACAAATTCAAAGCGGGAGACAAAGAAACTATAATACGCTATGCCATATTCGATCCTAATTAGAGTGTATAGTTTCCACAATGCAGCTCTATATTCTACCAGGTTGTCGCAAGGTAGGGTTATATGAAAATTCGGCTTAAGTTTGTATTTTCCTGCGGTCCTAGTTTGAGCATATGTATACCACAATCCAAATCACTTATCAAAGGATATCAAAGGATAGGGTTTGTGTCAGTAATATAATATGTATTTAATTAAGACCGTTTATTGGTTTAAAATTATATTGGTTTTTAATCCATCAGTGGATAGTACATACAAATGGAGTAAAGTAATGTTGTGGATGTTTTAAGATATTTTTTAAAAAGACTTTTGACAAATAGTTAATTTCCATTTTTAAAACACGCGCTATGATATTTTTCCTACCTGCTGCACTATGATTAATCTCACATTACGCATATTATAACGGGGTAAATAAGATAATCGCATGCGGATAGCAATCGAATATTAACGTCGAAAATATCCAGTTCTGAAGAATAATCATACCATATATTATTATAGAATTCCTGATGGTGTTTGCAATAATATTATGAATTCTTGTTTTGCAAAGTCAGTTTCCACATTCCGCATGTATCGGATTCTCCGCAGCTCACACAAAATAACAAACATTGCAAAAGCTGTCAACACAAGACCAAGATAACAAGAAAGCTTTTAATAAACATTTAACATTTATTGAATTCGATAAAAGAAATAAATTAAGTAACAACAGATTAATTTTACGAAAAACGAGATAAACATGTACAGTAATACGAGGCTATAGTTATTTATAATCTGAATGAACTATTTTCACATTTATATTAAAGTATGTTGTTTTATCTGGCAATAAAACCTGATAATGTTATTTTATAAATGTTGTTATAAACGTTTATTATATTTTTATTAATTTGATAGGTGCGTATCATGACGGGTCAAAGACAACCTGTGTTTAACATGCCTGCTTTTAACAGCAATGGTCCGACTGAATGTCATTAAATATGTAATTTGCACTGGCGATCTTCTGAATGCGTTTGTATAAAAGAGCGTACGACCCACCGCACTTTTAATGCATTCTTTGGTATCGTACGTAAGATTATCACTTCGTGGACAATTGTTTCAAAGGAACCCTGACGAAATTATATGCGGGTGGCCAGTGTGCAAGGTCTCGTAGTTATCATGTTATATCAGAATCTTTTGTACGTTATTCTAAGTACAGACTTGCATATATTTATATTTTAACCTTCTAATAGAATGACAATAATAATTTACCTATAACGACCACAATAATATAAATAATAAAAAAAACATCATGCAATATAATTAAACCCGATTAATTTTACAATAATAGTTGTAGCATATTGCTTTGCTCAATCGATGAAAACAAATATTATAATTAATATATAAGTGATGTTAAAGTAATAAAACATTACCGAGAAGAACTAAAATTATGTTTGATTTATTAGTAAAAAATATATAAAAAATAATTCACACGACCCAGATGTTTTGAAGCTGAGATCGTGCAGTAACAAGAACAACCCAGGGGTGTTTAAGTGAGGCCTGCGATAAATATGCGGTTTGCCAATTTATTATTCTCTTTCTTGGAAAGACTGAAAAGAAGTTGTGGAGCAGAAGTCTAGAAGCAAGGAAATATTATCTTAGCTTTACATTCATATTATTATTTGTGAAGTCTTCGACAGCCAACAAGTGAATACTCGTACTTACGCTCTTAGATTTTAAACGAATCCTTTCGTTGATTCAGCAAAGAAAATGTAAGAGAAGCCCTTAAAAATTTACGATAATATTTAATTAATGTGTATATTTTATCACATTACACCTTTTTATCAAAAGTATAATCAGTTTTCTTCGTTTTTGATACTTAATTGATGTTATTTATTTGATTGGCAATATTAAATATGAACCATAATCTTTCTGCCAACGTCGTCGTTATAAGACATTAAAAAAAAGAAGATAATTTTATCATTATGTAACATGCCGAAAAGCGTACAGGCGAGTTAGGTAGCCCGCAGTTGTACTAAATTTCTCACCATCCACTAAAAATTATATATATAAAAACATAGAAGGACGAAGGAACATATTCCAACTCTTCCTGAGTGCACGAATCGCTCTGAATCTTCGCGGGCGTAACACTAGTGTTATAATAGGAACACTTAACCCACATTTCTACAGAATAGAAAACAATTTTTCATGCATTCAGAGACTTTCAGAATCGGGCGGATTTCGAAATTGGATCAACTCGTTCGGATTGCGATGGCAGAAAATATTGTTCGTTTCAGTTCCCACATTAACTTAAGAGTCCCCGTCCGGAATTTGGACCCGCATAACTGCGGTGCGGCAAAGCAACGGTACCAGAGCGTGTGAACAGCAGTAACAAGTACACAGTCTGATGCTGCAGCAGGTTCACTGGGGACCTCTGCACCGGAGACCACAAACTGCACCACTGCACCACTGACTGATACAACATAAATAGGTGCCTAACATGTATCAATAGGCATCAAGATAGTATCGATATTTCTATAAAACACATTTATTTTTGAAGCAGGTTTTTTTCCGTCTAAATTCTTTCAAATATTATATATCTGCAGACTGTTTTTCCTTGGGAATTAATTGACTTGATCAAACCTATGCCACTTCTAATGTTGTCTCTAAGTTAGATCATTAATTCACAGAAGATGTTAAATTACAATTTTTTTTATCTTATGTTAGGCTATTCATATTGGGCTAGAGTAGGATATGACGTTATGTTTAATCAAATCACTTAGTTTTCTTAGGAATAATCAATATTCTTGCTGTTTTATGTTAGTTTGGTCTATCGCTAAACTGCAAATTCAATCATATATAGGAAGCGGCAATAAAGCTGACGGTTTGATTAGTAAACAAGTAATCAAACCGTCAGCTTTTTTTTCCGCATCCTGTATATATTATGAATTACAATATAAGTAATTTATTGATAAAAAATATTTCATGTATATGAAATATATCTATAATTTCATTAAATTCCGAAAAACATTTCCTTAACATGAAATGATAAAATCGACAACAAATGTTAAGTGCGCTTGGCATAAGTTAACTGGTTATAAAGCCTAAGAAGTTTCACTGCTAACGAGCAAGAGTTACATACAGTTTTTATATATATTTACAATTTGAATAATCATAAATGTAAAATGAACATTTAGACAACGATTAAAGGAAAAAAAGATGTAAGTTCGATGAATTTAATCGTTCTTATTATCTTGATCATCGTCGTCAGCCTGTGTTTCTCCACTGCTGAACGTAAGCATCCAGCATGAGCCTCCAACACTTCCATGCCTTTCTCATAGAGCAGTTTCGTTTATTTTATAATTAATTAATTATAAGTGCATATTTACGTAATGATTACGCTTGGTAAATAAAATTAATCAATTAAAAGCGTAGAGAGGTGTTATCATTTAATTCGCGCTAATCAATCGATTCAAAATAATCAGATGTGTAATAAAAATATTATTAGATCGAGAACTAAGATAAAAACAAACGAATAATTCCCAAGTATACAAGCAAGCGAGCCGTAATGTACGAAATTTCATGTCTTATATTTACAAAAATATACTTTACTCAAGAAAATAAAGCATGATCCTTGAGTATTTACATGTGTAATTGATATTTATTAATGATTTGAAATGTTTATGAGAAACAAATAATAAATACGGTGAACCTACTCGTACTATGAGTAATTAGTATTTCAACTTATAAATAAATAGTAAATAGAATTTATTTAGTTGAAAGTCTGGGATCGTGACAATTTTTTCTAGAGTGTAGCTTCATTACGGCCGAAAACTTGCAATGCTCGTGAAATATAAAATGTGCCAATAAAAACGTTGATAACGCATAAACGTGTCATTGGGCTTATAATTAATCGTCGCCGGGTGTATTCGCGAGTGTCTGAAACGCATCGCATTAAATTTGCGACGTCGCTCTGTGAAAAAATAATTATTGCGAGACTTAAAAGATGAATTGGATTATTTTTGTAGAAGAAGCGCATGGCCGACAGTTCGTGTGCAGCGCGCCTGTGACGTAGCGGCCAGACGAGCAGGTTCGGCGATGGCGGGGGTTGAACTCTTTACTCTCGCAGAATGACAGGGACGGGGGATTCGTGAGCAGGCTCCGGTGGTGGGATTGTACTACAAGTTATACTAGACAGTGAGGCTGCCAACCGCGGTACACAATAAAATTATATTTATCATGATTTAATATTGCAAGGTTTTGAAACTAATTCATTCAGTTTTTTTACGTAAGCGCATACAGCAGAATATCGACAGATGGTGATAGTGGTGAGGAAATTTCACCTGATTCTAAGGCGCTTGACCATGTTACATATGGCTTAGCGCTGCATGTCGAGTGTTGATCCGCCAACGTGATATTTATAACAAGAACTCACTATGAATGGGTGGTGTTAACGGGACAACTTTCGTCTACAACCAATTTTAATTAATAAGCTGTGACAGTTATTTTACGGATGAGCGATAAAATTCCAACAATTATTTTATTAATTTTGTCTGTTTCAGGCCATTTTTAACTTATGTAAGTAATAGATTTTATTTACGAAATGACAATTTAAATTAATATAAACTATATAAAGAATGAAGTGATTGAAGTCAAATGTAGAATTATTCCACATTTTATTGATACGACATATTTTGGCTGCATCGAGAAACAATTTTCAAATTTAAATAAGAAGTAGGCGACTTTATATAATATTGGTATATGTAAAGTATTTGGTGTGAGATACCATTATAAAAATAAGCATTATACATTACTTATTAATATTTAATAATTTCAAACCAAGAACTATCGACCAAAAAAAGAAATGATATTAATTTTATACAAAATAATGTGCACGTGGAAATTTTATTTATGGTCGTATTTTTATGATATGCAATCAAACTTTCAAATCCAATGTAAGCATTGAAAATCAAAACGAAATGTTTTAAGACTGGAATTCAATACGGTTATACGAATCCCTACCATATTTATTCGAAACTCCTTTATAGACCGAAACAAAAACAGTGATTTATTAAAACATAATATTCAATATACAAAACGTTAGTAACAAAAAATTATTGCATTTTTATTGATAATACTACTTTGGAAGTATAATATAAAATACATACATACTGTATGGAATAGTATTCAACGCTCAGTGCATTATAAAATTACTAAACATAACATTACTAACTAGGCTGGCAGCACTAGTCTCTGTACTCTTCACTTACATTAGTGAACAGAGAAAGAGGATAAGATTGCTAGACACGTACTTGTAGTATAGGGCGACCATTAGTCATAGCGTATTTTTCGAAGAATATAATGAAATTTGGTTATAAGTTTAGAAATAAATAAATTTTATATAGGATTTTAGAAATTTAGTATTGACAGCTTTTGTGGTGAACCGTGCGCAGTGAGTCATTTTCTCTGATGTTTCGACCAACGTTTTCAGTGTCGATAATCAAGGTATGATGTGATTGATGACGGTAGATCAAATATCTAAGAAAATAATTCATCACATACTGCTGCACCTGACTTAAATAAAATAAAAATATGTATATTTCTTTGAAATTCAGGTAGGTTTGTATGACGCTGGAAAAGATAATGCAAGTGATACCATTTTGATGCATATATTTAATTTATTTACGATATTGCCTATTTTTTAAATTAATAAGTCGTAATAATTAGGAACCAACCAACGTTTTATCAGTTAAATGAAAAAAATGAATGGTCACTAAAATGTAGTACTAGGCATGGGAGCAAATGTTCGAATTATCGGTTTCGAGTACGGAGGCAACGCCCTTCGCATGTTGCATTTCTTTCCTTCACACGGGCCCCCACGCACTCTCTCGCTCTTCTCCAAGGTGACCAAGGTCGATGTCACATCCTTAGCGGGAAGCGCCGGTTAGTCATTCTTCCAGAACGTTCCAGTCTCCGGCGCTTGTAACTTTCGCCATTAATATAATAAGCATCTCTCAAGATATCACTATAAAGTTATCCGCCGGATGGAATTAAGTAAATGGCACAGTTGGGAGAACATCAAAACAAAGCGATCCCCGTCAGGGCTGCCAGCTTTGCAACCAGGGTCATCACTTAATTCCAAATCGTGTCAGGGATACTTCCCGTGACTCATTTTAGTCATATTTTTTTATGATAAACCATAATAAAAAATACTATAAACTTTTTTTAGTTTACTGAGAATTAAGATAACGAAAATTTCATTTAATCGATGATTAATATTGATAAAAATGATAAAAGGAAAAAAATAAATCCGTTTATAGATTAAATAAGATTAGATATTAATAAAAAGAAATAAAGTAGTTGTCATACAATGACAATTGATACATAATATTTTATTTTGATACAGATTGTAAATGTTTTTTTTTTTATTGAAAATTATGGTCATTTTCGTAACAGACAAAATTCATAATTTTTTTGAAATTAAATAGAATAATCTAAGAGTAAATACCATCTACTAAGTACCTTCTATACAGAAGATAGGTATTTTAAATTACCTACTGAAGGTCTCATTCTTTCGACACCTTGTCTATGGTATCACACGTTCATATATGCGCGTCGATATTGCAGTAGTGAAAATAGCGGTAGATTTAAATTGTTTAACTTGACATTTAAAAAACGCAAAAAATATTTTCTTTGACAAAGGGAAGAAATTAGTCTAGTTCTTTTTATTTATATCTTGAAAAACTGAAGGACCATGATAAATCATAAATTTATTTTGATATTTTATTATATTCATAACAAATATAATAATTATATAAGTAATGAATTGTTTAATTCTGGTGATGGGTATAGTTGAGTAATTAAAGCAATCAACTGCATCCTTGAACCCCTTAGTTTGATCCTATGATTCATAAATTGTGTTTTTAAAGAGAACCATTTATTCATTAAGAAGCTATAACTAGGTTCAAAAAATATTTATTAATTCTGGTAAATGCACAAATTCAAAATATCTTCCAAAGTGTATTATATAAAGCCATTTATACAAATAACCTTAATCTGTTCATAATTGTTTTATAAGAAATTCCTGAATGTATTTGTATTACAAAAATATATAAGTAAAAGGTAAAAAAATATTGTTATATGGGTAGTGAGTTTTTGATGGATTGAGTAAGGTTAATTGAGGGTAAGTTACCTTTTCTGATGAGAAGGCTGGTGACACGGCGGAGTGCTTCCCGGGGAGACTTCTGGAAGAATTTGGGAGTCAGATTGGGTGGCAGCGTGAGAGGCTTGCGAGCGCCTCCTTCCCAGGCAGCCGCTGCTCCACCGGGACCCCCCATGGGAAGACGCTCCAAGTGTTCAATAGAAGCCGGTCTAAAATAAAACATTTGAAAATTATATAATATTTAAACTAAATTACGAATGACGATAGAGACATGTTGTTTGTAATAAGCAAGAATCAAATATTATACTTTTTATTTTGCAACATTATTTAAATGCATCTTAAGATATGCTCAGGAACACGGAAATAAAGTATTTTTATTTTTTATTTTTAAATATAATTAACTAACTATAAAGAGATGTTTTTACTAAATAACGTAATGCATCCAATATTGTTTGTCACAAGTTCAAGTAAGGCAAAAGAGATTTATAATATCCATATAGTTCCCGCCATCTTGGAAGGCCATCAGAAAATATAAATAGAATGTATGAGTTCCGGGTAAAAATAAACTGATTAGAATGAAACGAAGACCATGGCAGTTGAAAAAACATGGCAGCAATTTGTGAATCATGGAAATAAGACAAATGGTAAAGATTTTTATCCTGTGAATTATTGTATTTAAACATAATGTTTTTAACATTAAATTTGTAGGTATAAATGCTTTGATTCCCTTTATAATTTTAGAGCTCAATGAATTAAAAAGATACAAAAAGAAATAAAAAGTTTAATAAAATAATAAAAACAGCAATACAATAATTATATGCAAAAATTTTTACTAAAATGTAATTAGTAATTTACTACTTTTTATGGAAGTATAATTTTAGAAAATCAGATTTCAAATATTTCAAATAAATACATTCAAATCACGAAATTTACAAAATTTTCAGGAATTTAGTTAAAGAATTTAGTTATTTTACAATCTAATGATTAAATTTATTATATAAGAGATTTAAATTCATTCGACTTGTTTTTAAGTAGGTATTTACAATTATAAATTACCATGATTGTTGTATTATTTTTGAAGGCCATTGAAAGTATATAGAAATCATTCAATGAGTGCGGTTTTTTAAATAAATATTAAAATTATTTTAGCATGACTAAGTAATGAATTATTATTAAATACCAAAGCAAATTTCTTATCACAGTTCCTTCATCCTTACTATTGATAAAGTAAGGCAACAATTATTTAACAAACGGTCAGCAATAAATACATAAAAAGGTAAGTAAAAAAAAATCAAACTAGAAAAATATCCATCCGCTATAGAAAAAAAAAATTGGCAGGAAATAATTAATGAATGGTAAATAATAACAGGTTAGGTTTCCATTTTATGAATGATTAATTAATTATTTTACATAATTTTTTACCAAAATTGAATATATTAGTGCCATTTTAATTTTATAATAAATTTATTTACTGCCAATTGATTTAATTTACTGCCAAAACCTTGAATTAGTTACTGGACAAAGAAATACAGGCCATAAAGTGATAATTAAAATAAAGGTTGTTAGTTTATTATATATTTCAAACACAATTTAAAATGTTTTTAATTAAATAATATAATAAAATAAAAATAAGCTATAAGAATTACACATTTGTAATAATTGTCATTTTATAAGAACCTCTTTATTTTTTGGCTCTGCCAAAGTTGTAAGTTAAGATAAGAATCATAGCTACACATGTTTTTGTTAACATATCATCTACAAAGTCTACTTTTCATTTATTATTAAAAACAATTATTACGACAATTATGGCTTATTTATAACATAACTAATTTCCAGAGCTGTCACCATAATTTCTAACCTAAGCTGGATGGGATAAACATAAATGGGCATAATAATGTACCTGTGTCTCTGTTTGGGATACCATCCGCGTGCCGGGCCCCCGGCTAGCCGCAGTACTTCTGCCCCGGCCAGGGCGCGCTCCATGGAGCCTCCACCGCGACCATAGCCACCCATTGTGCAACTTCCACCTAAAAAATACATTCGAATATTTAAAACAATATCTATTTAATATATATTTAAGCAATGATAAATTAAACTATTAGATAAAGAAGAAAGACACAAGATCATTTCAATGGAAAAATAATTATTTGGAAGATTACAATGGAGTTTCACAGCATCTAATATTGCATAACCTAAGTATATTTTCGAAACGAAGATTTTTTTTTGTGATGTTTTTTTGTTATTTTAGGCATGTGACAATTGCTTTAAAATATTCTTCAACTAAAAACCGAGAGTTTTCTAAAATAGGACTTGCAAATCGACTGAGTCTATGCAGAAAGGTATTTGTAACCATAAAATTGTTGAAATCTGTTTAACCCTTTAACTAAGAAATAACATTACTGTCGGATTTTCTTAAATATTTTTGATGTATGTATTTTCATCAAATCAATTATTTTCGCATAAGCTTACAGTATAATCCACACTTTTAAAAATACTTCTGTGCAATTTTTCACCATTTAAAATCTCATAAATTATATTTTACCCAAGAAAAAATATTTTGTTTGTCATATATTCTAGAAAAATATATTATAATGAGTAGAATTACATTTTTTTTTCACTAAATCTTATGTACGTCAGCGTTGCCATAGCGGGTGGGAACTTATATTATGTGTCTGAATATGATGTGGTCTGAAGGTTTCCGCAGTATTAACATAGTGAACTAAATTTTTATATTAAGCCATTTACTTCACATTCAAAAAAGGTTTTTAAAAATCAATTTCACACCACAACTCACACTAAAATTAAATCATTGATATGTTAAATAAACTGTTTTGACATTGAGAATCATTTGAATACAACAGAAAAACAAACAAAGGATCTCGAAAACAAATGAATTCTGATTTTGTTCCAAATTTTAATCTTCTCTCAGTTCATTCTAAAAATATATTAACGTCTTATAAAATCAATTTAGTAAATATCTGCCTATGGATGGAATTCATTTATGTTTTCATGTTTTTAAATTAAAAAAATAGGTACATGGTTGGAAGTTACATAATATGAGAATATACTATAAATATACATAAAAGTGAAAATGAAAAATTAATAAAGAAAAAAATGACAATTTAAACATTGCTTTATATTAATATCTTCTCTATAATGTCGCTCTTGTTGTAAACAATAAATCGCACTTAAAAATAAAACTTATAAACATTCTCTAACACCATCAGAATCGCCATCAAATTCTCTACAAAACGTGCATTATGGTTTATATGCATCTTTAGCGATCGCTCGTTAAACAGCATCGACGCGCAACATCTTTGGCGGAAAATCTCGTGACGTGCCGATGTCGGCCATTTTTTATTTTATTTATATCTCCATGGCAACTCATATGAATCATTTTTCTTGTACGAAATTTTACGCAGAAAAACAATTTGCGTTGTGGTTGATGATAATTTGAAAGATCAGATTTTTTGGACCGAATGTTGGCCGGAATAAGCTAACACCCAGCTAACCTCATCAGGTCAAGCTGGTTAGGGCACTCTATTGTCCTGGAGGTAGTAAATGCCCTCCTAAGGCGGATGAACCTTTATGCTCAACGGCATTAGGATGTGGAAATAAAGGGGAAAATACCACATTAAAGGTCTTAAAGACATCCCACGTATCAGCAAAAAATGATTGCATCTCAAGTAAAATTTTCCGGAGATAAAATAGTCCCCCAATCGGATCTCCGGGTGGGGACTGCTCGAGACAAAACAACCAAGACAAATAAGAAAAACCTTCAGCCAACAAGATATGCCACATGGAATGTTCGAACATTACTGCAGAACGGCGCCCTAGACGGGAGTATTTGCAGCAAGTATTCGAGGACATGAACTGTAGCGCTTATGCTGAGCTGAAAAGGGTTGCGGAGGACCGAGAGGAATGGAGTTCGAGATGCAAGATTCTGTTGCTGCAAACCAATCCACCGGATTGATACTACGAAGAAGAATGAAGATATTTTAACATGACCTGTGAATATTTCACAAAATAAATTATATTTAATAGAATTCAGGCCTTATTTAAAAGAAAACATATTTAAAATTAGTAAAAGTAAGTAAAAATGATAAGTTAAATGGCATATACATGCGAAACATTTTTTTTTTAAATTATCAATTATTTAGATAAATACACAAAAATCAAGCCACATTTTCTTGACTATAGTGCTTCTGTATTGGAAATTGACTGAAATTTCCTTTAACCTATTCTTAAATGTACTTTTTATTTAGTATTAATTACAAGTATATTTTCAACACTATTACTCACACTGGATATGCGATAAACAAAAAAATGTCTAAATAGTTTGCCGTCATACTCATGGTCTGGATGGAATTCATGGTGTTGCTTTGCCGGGGTCCATCGACGGTGCGACGGTGCGGAGTGCGGGGAACATCACAGCCGCGACCAAACACCGGAGTTTCAGGCAAACTGGCTGAAGTCTGAAGGCCGCCACCGGCGCCTTCCTCGCGCCCCCGACGCAGGAAGGTGCGCCTCCGACCACTCATCATGCCCATGTCTGAAATACCAAGCCATCGGCGTCAACTTCCATACATTCTTCTGTACTTAACTTAAAAATAAATTCATACATGGGATCGAGAGAGACAAAGCCAATCATTGAAAATACTATTCGTCTTTGTGATAAAAATTTAGTCAATCCTTAAGGCACATCATTAACATGGTATGGTACAATTTTTTTTTTTATCACAATCTTGTGTTGCAAGAGTTCAAATAAAAACCACTCAATATTGCTTAATGAAAAGCAAATAATAAGTAATCAATACAAGTAAATTTACCTGAAGGTAATGTCCTTCTGTCGGCAGACATACTTTTGTTAGAGTTATTATTCCGACGATTTTTACTGAAGCCGGTGTCCATGGAACGAGTTTTGAGGCTATTGGACCCGGACTCTCGGTGCGGAGGGACAATGGGAGGGTCCAGAGATCTGAAAAATATTATATTCCATATTTAAAATTACAAAACTAGACATGAATAATAATTTTATGGAAATAAGTATTATTTTTATTGTTTGAATATTGTTTATTATATTTTGTTATTAATAAATAAGGAAACGACTCACCTGTGATAGATATCAGTGTTGGGAGTAGGCAAAGTATCTGCTTTCTTAGAGATGTGCATTTTTTCAAGAGGATGAAGAATCTCCGAGTACTCGTCGTCATCTTCTTGTACCGGCGATGGCGGCAGTGGAGGGAACTGAGGGGAGCCGGGGGAACTGGGCAGGGGACCAAAGTCATGAGCGTGCGGCTTAAAGGAATGCTCCACAATCTGGACGTGTATGGGGAAGTCTCCTCCACTGGAACCGGTAGAGTCCGACGAGGAAACTTGACGGTTGAAAGAAACCGGCATATCCTTAGAACTCATAGATTTGTGAATTCCATTCCTCTTGTTGCTTCCAGTTTTGTCTCGATGGAAATCGAGTAGACGCTTATTGGGAATCTCATTGTGACTGGACGACTTTTGTATGTCATTCCTCTTGTGTCTCTCTCCAGAGTTGTAGGTCACATTGTTGATTGTGAGTTCCGGCCCCGTGTTGCAGTAATCATCCTTGTGAATGTCCCAATCTTTATTCATATATCGGTTAGAAAATTGCTGGTCGCGGCCCTGACTGAGCAAAGCGCTTATGTTGTTTTCTATTTTCTTTAGCGGGGATGTGTCTTCGCTGGAGTGACTCGGGCTTTCAAAGTCTTCCTCCTCTTCCACGGTGGTTGTTAAGATCTGGCGAGCAGCTGCGGCCGCTTCAACGTCACCATTGAGTGTCGGCAGAGAGACAACTCTTACCACTGCCGGAGGTGCGATTGCAAGATCCGTTGATGTTTCATTGAAATGTTGTCCGCAAGCAGCGGTTTCTACACCTTCTTTCATCAGAGATTGGATATTGTCAAAAGTGCATGAAAACTTTTTGAAATCCATAAAACGATTCTGCGGAGAGAGAGACTTATTGGCACCGGCAGCATTCTTATTGACGTAATTACTCTCAGATCTATTGTCTTGAAGCTTTTTATTCTTTGGACTTTCGATGAAAAGATCACTGCTTAACATCTTATCGGGCCCGTTATTTAAGTCGAGGCTCAAGCGAGACTTGGGCGATGTGAGTTCCTTTCCGAGTTGAACCGACGGAGGAATGCACAGATCTACGCTGAAGCGAGAGTTAGGCGTAGTCAGTTCCCGACTAAATCGGGAATTGAAATCGATGCTGTAGCGCGAGTGAGGAATGCTCAAGTCAGAACTCAAACGAGAGTTCAGAGAGGATACGGAGTTATGAGAGCCAGACATGGAGAGTCCGCTGATGGAGAGACTGGAGCCATCCATTGATTGTTCGCCATCAAGATGCTTATTGGCGAGGTCGTTTTGGATATGCTGTTGAATATTTCTCGGAGGCTTAGTGGGTTTCTTATTGAATTCTGGGATATGCTTTCGATCTTTTTTGCCTCGGCGAATGATGTAAGTTCCTGTCGCGTTGACTTCAGAGATGTCCTCCGGCAGAGGCAGGTGCTCAGACTCGGTGTCCGAGAAGGGGCTGACCACCTCATCCTCAGTGGAGCAGTGCATAGGCGGAGGCGGCCAGTAATCCCCTTGGCCTTCGGTGATCCATTCTTCTACTCTTTGAGGAATAGAGTTGGTGCTCGAGTTTGAATTGTCGCCTGATTTTCTTCTTCTACGTCCGATGACCTGAAATATTACATCAAAAAAATAGTTGATTGCTGAACACATAAGATTGATATCAACACAAAGCAAAATTATTTAAATTTTTAGGTATTAAATCTGAGAGCTAAATATATTTTTGTAAATGGCAACTTTTAAAATGAAATGTAATGTTACAAGACTCGGTACAAGGAATATAGGAAATCAATATATATCATTTTTTTTAAATATAAAAATCAATTTGTAAACACCTTTGTACTGCCCGGTGTAAGGAGAGGATCGTCAAGATCCATGGACACTTCCCAGGCGATGGAGCTCCTCTTGGACGGCGTGAGAGTGACAGGAGGCGGAGGAGGCAGCGACTCTTCAAGAGAGTCGTCCGAGAAGTGATCTTCATCTGCCGTGTCAGAAGTTGCAATTTTGGTACAAGTTATGATGATGTTGTCCGATGGGCCGCGACACACTTCTCGGTGTCGCTCCATGGAACCGGCCAGAGTGCGCGGCGGCACTTTCCCTCCCGGTGAGAGCATCTCTCCGTCGGGACGCGATTCCCTTCTGATCTGCTTCTTGCCATCGTGCGCTGTCGGAGATCTCACGATGAGCGATGCAGACAAGGGGGAGCTCTTCGGGAGTCCGTACGTAGGAGAACTCAATTGCTTTGTGTAAGGAACGTTAGCTCCGGGATAGATTGTCACCGGATGTTCATTGTAAGGCATGTTTCCGAGGACAAAATCGTTGTCGTAGTTGAAACTGTTGGTCAACGGGAACGATGATTTCGGGTATTCATTGGTCGGGGATCTCTTGGAGGATAGAGGAACGATGGTTGTCTTGCTGATGTTGCGGTCATCTCTCTTGTGGCGAGGCGGCAGCCAGGAAGGAGGCGAGGCGAGTTGCGGCTGATGAGGATGAGCATGGGGGCCGTAAGGCAGGGAAGAGAAGCGACACTGCGGAGCCACGTGCTGACGGTTGCTACCATTTTGAGTTCCTTTCACAGGTGACCCCTTTTCCCATCCAAAGGGTCTCTGATGTCGAGTTTTGGGCTAAAATAAAAACGAAAATCCATTATTTTTATGAGGTGAATCAATTCAAATCAAAATATAAAAAATTACAGTGGCTATTTGTAGCAATTGCATGTAGAGCAGATATAGAAGAATAAAAAAATGAGTATGTAGAAAAAAATGACGCCAAGTCAATAATTTTATCCGCAAGATTGTTTCTGTGTGTTTTGGAAAGCGTTGAAGTGCCATAAATTTTGGGTGCGATGGATGTTTTCAACAGAACTAAATTTGATCCATGATGATTTGTGCAAATTGACCTTATAAATCAGCAATAAAGTGTTCTGTAGCTTAAGAATCAGCTTGTCTATAGCAATTTTAACAACTATATGTTTGTTTGCTTTTATAATTCATAGATTTACTGTAATACTATCTCATTTAAAATGAACAAATGTATCATTCGCTACATTTAAATAAACAATGTCAATTTTCTTATAACATGTAATTGCGATGCTCACCAAAGTGGTTTGAGTGGAATTGCTCGATTTTCCATTAACCAGTGTTTCCGTGATGGGAGCCAATTCTGGAGACTTGAATGGTGACTTCAGCGGAGACTTCTGTGGAGACTTCTGTTGCTCCAGAGCTGCGATGTTGCGGTGAGCAGAATTGGAAGGCGAAACTCTGGAAAATTATTGAACAAACTTTATACATTGTAATCTCAATGTGACATCCGTTGTAACTATAGTCCATCCAATATATGAAGAACCCTATGACACATTTATTGCCCCTTGTAAAAGGGATGGGGCAAAAATATTTATTTCGATTAGGTCGATTTTTTTTCTCTTCTTCTTCGAAAAAAAATCGAATTTGAATTCGAAGTGAATCGTATATAAACATCTCTATTTCCGCATGGCGGCTTCATGGCGGATCAGTACAAATGTTTGACTTTCAGTAGCGTGTTGTTCTTCGATCGATTAGTGTTTTTTGTTGTTGTAATTATTATATTTATTTTTAGTATTGTTAAAGTTGTTTCACTGAATCATATTTTTGTGTTTTTACAATGCCGAAGAGACAGAAAAGAACTATTCTCAGCAGTGAATCACGTGAATTTGTCGTACGCTTGCGTGATTATTTTCATCAAGAAAAACAAAATGGTGGACCATTGCTGTCTGTTGAAAACATTCGAGATCGGGTCGCGGATTCCCTAGGAATCAGTAAATCTACAGTGTCTCGGATCACAGAGGAGAAATACGGTGAATCTTCGTTAGAAGAGAAAAAATTATTAACACCAAATAAGAAACGACAGAAGAAATGCTCAATAACAAAACCCGATAGCTTTGATTTGGCAGCAATTCGGAATCACGTGTATGCATACTATGACCGCAACGAAATACCAACACTTCTTAAACTGGTAGGTTCTCTAAAGTCAGTCGGATTATTTCAAGGCAGTGCGACGTCTCTTAGTAAGGTATTGAAAAACATTGGCTTCAAATATAAAAAATGTGAAAAAGAAAGTTTATAATGGAGCGCACGGATATTTCCCTGAAAAGATGCGATTTTTTGAGGCAAATGAAGAGTATTAGGAATTGGGAGAAAGTCGTTTTTCTGGTCTTTTCGCCTAGAAATAACACGTCTCCACTATTCACAGCGAACAAGATGTTGACTCTATTGAACGAGGCATGTGACAATGTCACGGCAGAAGATTGGAAAAAGTGGTGGACAAAACAAAAGAGAATATTATGCAGATTGGGATCGCGATGTACGCTTTGAAAATTTAAGTGAACAGAACCTGATTATAAATGTGTGTGAAAGTTGTAGTTCTGATTCCGATAGTGACGAAGACAATTTAGAATGTACTGCTTTATCGGATTCCGACTAAAATATGTGTTTTTAAGGTTATGTGCTAATATTTATCTCTACCCTTGCTTTTCTTCATAATTTTCATATTACTAATATTATTATTTATAGTTTGTCTTACATGTCTCTTAAAACCTGTTAATATTCACTTATAATTGATAATAATTCTAATATTAAATTTTAGTAGGTATTTACAAAAACAATCGAAAATACGATTATTTATACCCCAACACTGGTTTTCGCAGTAATGTGACATGGCCTTCTACGTGCGTCAGATATTATAGTATTATAGTTACAAATTGCCGTATTTTTTCTAATTTGTAACAATATGCATATATTTTTTATTATTTTGTTTTTATTGTGATATATTTACCTAAATAACTTATTATATATAAGAAGAGAGGCTTTTGTTTATGTTGATAAAATTAGTATAGGTAGCGAACGTTTTTACAACGTTATATCGGACGATATTTAGCACAGGGCAATAAATGTGTCATAGGGTTCTTCCTATATTGGATGGACTATAACTATGTAATTATATTATTTTTAAGATTTCACTGTAAAAGATTCAATAATATAGAAATAATCATATATATATGATAAAAGGAAATTGTGATGTGAGTAATTTTCTATGTATGAGTATTTTAAGACATGCTAATTTTTTCAGTTTAATTTTTTTGATACATACGCGTATCTTGCACCCTATATTTGTAATATGTGTTGTAATTATGACCTCATTATAAAAGTATAGTTAAAGTACAGTGGTACCTTGACATACGAGTGCCCCAACATAATAGATTTTTGAGATACGAGCCGTCGAGCGAACGATTTTTTGCTTTGAAATACGAGCAACATTTGAGATAGGAGCAATCGGCTTAGCGGATCGGCCGGTTGCATACGAACCACGCGTCACGCTTTCCCGTGTGAATCCCCCGGTTAGGTCAGAGAATCAGTTATCAGTGTGCTCTCGTTGTCAAAGCATCTTTAATAAGTTGTGCTCGCATTTTGTGACTTTTGTACATTTTGCTTTCAGATAAAAGTAATTTGAAATACGAGCAAGGTTGCGGAACGAATTAAACTCATATGTCGAGGTACCACTGTACTTATCTTGAAACATCCTAAAAAATATAAGAACTATATCGATTCAGAGTCTGGATAAATAATATTGTTTTTCTTAAGGTTGTGGAGAGAAGTTAAAAAGATTGGTCAATCATGAGCGACTTCATTAGGAAGAAGTATCCATTTTTATCCACAGAGTTTTTGATGTGTCAGCTCTGTCATGTTAATATGATAAATTGTACTACAGCTAATGAATATAGTTACTTGGGTAGTAGTGTGCAGATGATGCGTTCAGCTTCCTCAGCAGGCGGTGGAGACACGGCCTCGGCAGCATCCTCCACAGTCAGGGTCGTGGCTCCGGCCACTTCTGGGGGCGTTGCAACAGTTTTCAGCTCGGCCACTACTGTGGGCTCGCCCTTCTCTTCGGTCGTTTGAAAGCTCAGGGCGAATTTGGTTCTAAAAAGAAATATAGAGATAATGTTCAATATGCATAAATTTTGTAGATTTTGACAACAAAGAGTTGCAATAAATAAAAATGCATGTTTGAAGATTTAAAAAAAAATAGAACAACATCCTTAATTTTTAGTTTATGCTTTCCTGCGGCATCCAGTGAACATATTACAGGCAGGT
Source organism: Glossosoma conforme (assembly GCA_022606575.1). Classification (NCBI taxonomy): domain Eukaryota; kingdom Metazoa; phylum Arthropoda; class Insecta; order Trichoptera; family Glossosomatidae; genus Glossosoma; species Glossosoma conforme. The sequence goes on along the minus strand of JAGTXR010000107.1, from coordinate 3,246,769 downwards.
CTGCTTTCTTCTTATGCCTGACTGTAAGATGAAGAGTTGCCATGTCTGCTTCTTTGTCTTGTAATATTAGTTGGTGGGGAGTGCTACAGAGCCAGTCACTGTTGTGTGACTGTGGAGACTTACAAACTACCTCACACTTAAGATCTGCTCCATGTGCCCGACTAGCTGCACATCAAGACCTAATGCTGGGCAGCACACAGACCATCCATATTGCAAGATATTGAGCCAAAACAATTTGACGTCGCTGACACGAAGAAGAACAAGTGTCTTGTAGTTTGTCACACACTTAGAGAATGATATTCTGTTTTTGAATTGCATTGGCTTTTTTAACTCTTGGGAATAAATATCTATGGTATTTACCGTCTTCCGTTCATGCTCATATATCCATCGTCTTCGGACTGGTGACCACCTAGGGAAGGACTGTCGTCGTCTGGTGTGGCGCCGGCCGTGGCCCCACTAGGGGCGACTGCGGGTCCCGCCCCAGCCCCGGCCCCAGTAGCAGCCCCTGTAGCCGCCCCCGCTGCACCAGCTGCCGCCCCCGCTCCTGCTGTGGCCCCGGCTCCGTCCTCAAACTCACTCAGCACGCTATCCAACAACTCCAGAGACCTCTGCACCTCGTCTCCTCCCCTGAAACAACAATCAAAAACGGTCAGTGTCGCTGCAGCTTCATAAGAATAAACGTCTAGCTGTCAAGTTTATATGCCTTCGTGCAAATTATGGCACACGGGATAGTGAAAAAGCGGACGAACTGGCCAAATTGGTAGGAAACTAAGCACAACAGAAAACACCCCATTATTGCTGTTCTCTTCCCTGTTACGCCTTGACTAAGTTAATGCGCGATTTTCTTACAATTTGATGCCAAATCAAGAGTCAACTTTCGGAGGAATAATTATTTCATTCCATTCATCGATCATTTATTAAAACAAGATCTCCGTAGATTTTCATGTCACGCAGGCCTCACACGTAAAATACCAGTAATAGCCTTTTCATTAAAATTTATGGTACACGAAAGTCGTCCCGTGGTCACCCACAACCCATTAATAGTGAGTCCCTGTAAAAATGTATGAATGCGCAATTGCCGTAGTAATGTATGTAGTCTATAGCGTTAGCGGATCAACAATCCACATGCAGCGCTTAGCAATACTCAAAATAGTCATAGAAAACAATGATGAGATTTGTGCATTATCGCCTGTCGGCGTTTTCCTTTATCGTTTTACATAAAGAAGATAGTGTTTGTCTGGAAGTAATGTTAATGATTATAATATGAAGCAAATAACTATCTCTAGATTATGGGTACTTTTTTATTTACATTACTACGAGTATTATTGATGTTAAAATGTAGAAAATATATCTTACTCCGGTCCTGTATTTCTTCCCCTGTGCAGCATCCCAGCACTAGCCATTTCAACACAACCGCCTAAAACAAGCAAAACAATGTATTATTTTCACATTTTCAATCGTAAGTACGATGAAAAATAAACTAGTTTGACATTTAACTAACAATTGAACAATCGGGTCAGCTGCCATCTTAATGAATTTTGCACAAAGTGGTAACAATATGTTTTAAAATAAGTAGTTCTTAAACAATAAATATTCCACAACGCTTTTCATATGTCATTTATTTTTTAATCGTTGGAATACATACGTTAAAAATTTACCTAAAATGAGTAGGTACATTACAACATTAATAATACATAAGGCATGTGAGGTAACACACCACTACTGTAGTGTTTAGACTTTCAGAGCTTTAAAACGTTTTATAAAAAATACATGCTGTATACAAGCCATACTACGGTCCTGAGTAATGTTTATTATGGGTTAGTTTACTATATTACGAGTAAAACTAAATATTATATAAAGTTTCTCTACCAGTTTTCACAGTACCTATTACAATACAGTCGAAGTGATGGTTTAATAGAAAACCTAGTCTTAAACTCAAATAAATAATAATAGATTTTAAAATATATTATTTCATAATATTTTCAATGTTTTGAGCATTCACTTTGAGATCCATAATAAATTATAAATATTTATTTATTTATTTACCTTGTTTTCACATGGATCACGTAACAAAAGTTCTCTATTAGGAGACTGCAGTTTCGACTAACTCGTAGTCTTTCTCAATCCTTCTCTAGTTAAGAGATAACTGAGCTGCGTTGTACTTGTAAGTGGTGTAACACATTTTTGTATTGTTTGTATATGTGAATTCGCAAACCACCTTATAGAAAATAATCATTCGTACAACTTAGAAAAAGTATTAAACATATTACATGTAGAAAATAAAACCGTTAAATTAAATAATTTAGAATACTTAGAAATTTATAAAGCCATTAATAAGAAAGAAGATATAATTAATAACCAACTAAATACCATAATTAATTCACCAATTTTAAAATTGTTTCCGTTAAATAAATAAATAAGTATAAAAAATTATATATACGACATATAAGAATAATATTAAAAATAAAAAATAAAAATAAATTTATACCTAAACCACTTTTATGTATTTATTCTCCTTCTTATACTCTTCCTTCATCCTTGCAACACTACCTACCTCCCTCTCCTTTCATGTTAGACACACCCCCACCCCCTCCCCTACAAAAATGTGTTACACCACTTACAAGTACAACGCAGCTCAGTTATCTCTTAACTAGAGAAGGATTGAGAAAGACTACGAGGTAGTCGAAACTGCAGTCTCCTAATAGAGAACTTTTGTTACGTGATCCATGTGAAAACAAGGTAAATAAATAAATAAATATTTATATATTATTTCATACATTTTATTCGTCATTAGGTATTTTTTCCTTCACATTTGTCATTAAAAGTGTGAAAAACGTCTTTTTCTCCGATGATAAAAATGCTTGATACATTACAGTGAAATGTTACATGTTTTTTCATGTATTTTACATCATTGTAGTTTTTTTTAAATTTCAGTCATATTTTAGTCCATACACATTTTTACTATCCATTTATGCGCACTTCACTAATGTTTTCAAAAATATTAAATGAAGGAATATATCTGATAATTAAATTTTAAGTTTGATAAGAAAATAAATAGCCAGTAACTCTACACTGCAGTGTAGAGTTACTGGCCATGAATATTGGCCCTTTTATATTAACCTTTGGTGTATACATGAGATGCGATATTTTATCAAGGAAAAAACCGCGAACCAACAATCGCGGCGGGAAATGATGATCAGTCGGTAACAAATGGCAGACGAGGTCGTTGCATCGCAATAAAAACGCCGTCATGAATCAGTGGAAACAACAAATAATAAATAATATCGCCCCGTACGGCCGCCATTAATTAATACGCATTTATTTCCCGGGAACGTAACGCGCGGCCAATTAGGCCGGCCATTCTTTTTGCGAAAAGGGCGGGAATATTCAAAGAGGTGGCGCGGCGTTCTTTCCAAGGTACGAGTATTTCACCGGGTTGATAACAAATGGAGCATTTTCTCGAAGCTCCGCAATAATAATAAACAATGGCATTGCGGGCGCCGTGTGTGATGATTATGTTGTGATGCGGAGTAATGATGTGGAGGAGGCAATGAACGGAAAGTAAAAGCAGAAGGAAATACACTTCTTTTTTCCCCATAGATGCCATTAAATATTATGTTTCGCACCCTGAATGTTTTTTTTAGAACAAAGATAATATTTACTACAGTATTTGCTGGTCAAATATTGTGTATAATATGAGGTATTCTCGTATTTGGTCGTTTGTTAATTAGAATTATCAAGAAACAAATGTGCTATATGCTCCGATACTATAGCTGCATTCACATCAATGCCTTGGGCTGTCGTCTTCATCAGAAACTATGCGTAATATGTACTCGGCGAAGCTCTGGATGCAGACATGGCATAAAGCAAATCGAGGATAATCTTAGCTTAGAGATAGATGTATTTGGGCGATTTGTGACGGCCATATGATTCATATAGAGAAAGAAAAGATAAGCATAATTTACTTTTTGTATCACTAATACAATGCACTTACACGAACAGTGAGGTTCTCAGGATAATCAAGGAAGATAGGCACCTAATAAGAACCATCTCAGAGAGGCGAGCCCGATGGATTGGTCACATCATGCGCCACGATGGTCTTCTTCACGATATTATGGAGGGGATGGTTGAGGGTAGAAACTGTAGAGGGCGCCCTAGACGGGAGTATTTACAGCAAGTATTCGAGGACATGAATTGTAGCGCTTATGCTGAGCTGAAAAGGGTTTCGGAGGACCGAGAGGAATGGAGATCGAGATGCAAGATTCTGTTGCTGCAAACCAATCCACCGGATTGATACTACGAAGAAGAATACAGTGAAAATAAACTGCATAATTGAAATTCGACAAAACATTGATTTTTTTCACTATATTCCATGAATTTACATTCGCAAATAAAAAACATTATTGATACGGATTATTTTTCTAATTCCTATAAATTAGATTTATCTGTATATCAAATTGTTTTATTAATGCCTTTTAAATAGGTAACGTTCAAGTTGTCGACAGGAACATTAATGTTTAAAAAAATATTCCTAGAAATTAGATACATAAACTTATACAATTGAAGATTTTTTATTTTGAATAATTGTGTGTCAGACTCAATGGGACCATTTTCAAGAATGGTTTCAATTATGAATTTTTACCGAGAAATGTCAGTTTGTTAATTGTTACCTGTTATGAACTTCTACATTGACATAAAATTAGATTGTGTGAAATATTTTATAATTGGTTTTTAAAAAAGTACCGCAACATCAGTGCTTGAATATATTATAGTTCCGGTCAAAGTTGACTGAATAAATTTGGGAAACAATTAAAATTTTATAAAAGTAAAAAGAAAAAGGGATGGCAGGCGCATCAGTCTTCCTCTGATACCTCCTCACACATCTGACAGCGTCCCACGTCTCAGTAGGTGGTGGTGGGAGGGATGCTAAACCGATTCATTAAAGCCCTCGGAGGGTTGGGAGGGTTCCACGCCTCGTAACACATTATAACTAAGATTGATTAGCTCACGGGATGCTCTGATACTCCGGCTATCTAAATAATATAATGCTCATAATCCAATGTGAAATTTTAATTTTCTAAAATTAATCTACGACACAAAATAACTTGCACCGTCGTTATTGTTATATATACTCCTAATTCAAGGGGTTTATTAAGTCCATCACTTGGGCTTGGTAAAAACTCGAGGTGCCTAAACTAAAAGCGGCCTAGCATCCTGTATTTTCTCCCGGCAGTGTTCTTATTCATCCTCAACCTATTTCCCATACATACATTCACCAGACTTCAAGAGCATCAAGTTAACCACACGGTATCCTTAAAAAATAAATTTGCGTTTTTCTCGAACAGGATCTCCTTCAGCTTAACCAGCTATAAGGCAAATCTATCAATAAAAAACTGTATTCTACTGATACTTTTTTATAAGTTTTGTTGTAGGATGTAGGTAGTTAATTGATATTTAGATTATTCGAGACAGTTCCATATTCAGATTGAATATTCTGGAATCGTGATTGGTTACAAGGATACGTAGATACTTATTATGAGACTATTCTGGAATGTTATTTTGTATTAGCACTTTGTATGTTATAAAGAAGACGAGACGGAGGATATTATTCGAGCATTCATCTATTAAGCATATACAGTATACAAATTATGTGTTTTATTTGCACGCAAAAAATCGTAAGGTAAAATCGATTGAAAAATTATTTTTTACTCTATTCTCAAATAAATTAAGATATTCAAATTAAAACCGTAAATAAATCGATATGGTCATAAAACATGCAAATGATCTTTTTGTTAATCCAGCAGAGGAATAAATTTGGTTCCCGGAAATGCAATAAAGATAGGTGCCTAATTTATTGGGCAACACAAAGAGAGGGTCCCCGGCTCGCGTCCGGGCAATATTGTGAAAGTTAAAATGGACGCCAGACCTTAACTAAAAACAATCACCTACCAAAGAGGAGGTGGAACTTAAATGTAGGCGGATGCAGTGGGCGGATTAGTGCAGTGGGGCGGGCGGGGAAGTGATCTTAATGCAATGTTTCTGGAACAAAGTTGGGCGGCTGGAAGCGTGTTTCTAGGCGGGAAGATCATTGCTTGTGACAAGCTCTAGTGTAATTGTATTAATTTTGTCTGCTTTATATTTTCCATAAGAGCTAATACGTTTACTGTAAAAGTCTTTCTTTTACAGAAAGTTAATTATAACAGCACTATCTTTATAATTATACAACCATTGAAAAATTATTGTTTTAATAAGAAATTTCGTAAATTTTATACATTATACCACGTGTTATATAAAACTCATTATTTTAAAGATGTGGTGATTTTGAATTGTGGATTCCCATTTATATCCTTTCCTTACATCCTTTTCCTCTTTTGTCGATGGTATTCTTGTGATCTTTGACACGTGTCATCATCTTCTTCTTTTATGTTTTTTTTGTATGTATTGTATGTTTATGTATACTCTATGTTTCTTATTCTTTTTTATTCTATGTACCTTGGAAATGCAGTTCTGTTAAATAAATAAATATCGACAGTAAATAGATAATATAATTATTACTTAAATATACATATACTACACATAAAATTCTTTTTTCAACGCGTCAATCCAAGCACAAAAATAACGGCAGAAGCGGGATGCGAACCGCGGACCTTGGAAACCAACTATGCCCAGGTATTCATACCGCTCGGCGAACTGCACCATTGCTATGCCCAGACCGACTCGCGTTGAAACTAGTATTTATATCATTGTTATCATCGTACGATAGATGTCGCTATGATATATATTCGAAGTATGTATATTTTTATTATTATTCAATCAGTCTTCATTTATTCACAAGCTTAATATTATTACTTTCCGACAGTCTATTTATTTTAGTAAGTACCACTCGGGTCTCGAACCAAACTATAGACTGAATGGATGAGAAACGACTACTTATAGTTCCGACTCGGACTTTATAACCAATCATTTACCTGTGTTACTGATATATAGCGACATCTATCGTACGATGATAACAATGATATAAATACTAGTTTCAACGCGAGTCGGTCTGGGCATAGCAATGGCGCAGTTCGCCGAGCGGTATGAATACCTGGGCATAGTTGGTTTCCAAGGTCCGCGGTTCGCATCCCGCTTCTGCCGTTATTTTTGTGCTTGGATTGACGCGTTGAAAAAAGAATTTTATGTGTAGTATATGTATATTTAAGTAATAATAATATTGTAATATAGTCAATGATCTATAAAAGTAGATTAGAATATTGAAATAATAAAATAATATGCTAATAAAAATTAAAAAAAAAATTCATAAGATAATATAATACTGAAACAAATGTAGTGAAATGACATGAAATGCCTCTTCAATGTCTACATACCTAATAAGAAGAGTTCAGTCGGTTCAGTAAGCATTTTTTATCGCTAATATCTAGCTTTTAAGAACTTTCTTTATTGAATCTCATTGCACTTATTCATCAACGTAAGACACGTGGAAACTTTTCGAGTGCCCATTTATGATTGAAATTTGTCATAACACGACGAACAGCTTCTCCACCTTTTTAATTATTTAATACCACAGGCAGGCTTTGCAATACCCTCAGAGCATCTGTGTTTCTTCCCATATGCAATCCTGAATCTCTTCAAGAAATATATCAACAAACGCCCGCAATCCCCTCAATATAAAAACGTACAAAACTACTTCACGCGCTTGCTAAGCAGCGTTTAGCCAAGTTGGTGAATCAAAACATATAGAATATCGATACAATATTCAGGTAGACTATTTTATGTTTATAAAAAGATAAAAAAAACCTGCTGATTTCTTATATAATGAGATATAGATTGTGACTAAAGTTGTACGTCAAATAATTGATAAAAACCTATATTCTATAGTGATTGATAAAATGACAATTAATGATTGTTTTTTAATGATACGACTCCAAAAACTTGTATACAAGATCGTTATTAGCATTATATATCCTTTGATGACTATTTTCTAAATGAAAGGTGTTGGTGTTGGGACAAGGTGGCATTCCCTATAGCTTTTGATTACGAGGAAGTTATCCTAAGCCCATGGTCCTTCCCGACACACGATCCAGGGCGTGTGTGCTGGTGTTGTGAGGTGTGCACCTTTAACCGAAGGTCTTCCTTTTATTAAATCCGCACCCGGAGCATAATTACCCAGCGAGGGATACAAAGCTAACCGCAGGCTTTGTAAGTTGCGCGGCTGAATCTAAAGCGTTTGCATTCAGCTGACTGCAGGGAAAGTGGGTCAAAAGCAAACGTTAACGGGCGAAATACATTACTCATTGATTATACTGTGGAAACATAAGCAGTTAACTACGCAAACGAGGGCCTAATATGCATACTGGTTCATGCAAAACGCTATAAATGGATGTTAATTTTTGCATTTTCATTTATGTATATCCGCGTCGATTTGAAGTAATATTGATATAAACTTTATCTAACAAGATGTTAGTTAATATGTGAGCTTTTATGGAAGGGGCTTTTTAATGACAGTTTAGTTAAAACCTATAAAATAAAATATAATGACCGGTAAAGTAACAAGTAATATACTGATACAATATTTTGTTGAAATTTTTTGTTTGATACCTAAACTTCATTGATTAGACTACATAAAATTTGGAGCATATAAGTAATCATTAAGTAATTTAATAAAATTTTATTATTAGAATTTCATTTAAGATCCTTATTAAATATTAATGATGAGGATGTTATTTTAATATTTAATACTTTGAGTAACTCCATTTATGGTGAATTCGACAATTGATTCGCACTGTATGCATTTGTATTTTTATATATTGTACTTCATACAACTAAAAATGTTTGTTTTGATTTAAAACCGTCTGCTTTTTTGCCGCTTCCTGTACCATATATCATAATTCATTTTATAAGCTTATATTTTAACCAATCTGTGATGTAATATATTAACTGTTTGGTTATATTATCACTATAAAAAAACTTTTATTTGTAAATAATAAATATTTTATACTGACAAATATAGGTCAAATGAAATAATACATAACTAAATTCCTGGTTCATAGGAATAATCTAATAATACCTGCATTAAGAAGGAGACCGGAGAGAAAAGTCGCAAAATCTGAAAGGGAATAAAAATAAATCGTCTCGGATGGAATTTGGACCTTTTCATCGAATTTCTTGAAAGAGCAAGTCCGAAGATCGTGAGGGCAGAGATTGCAAGAGCATCTAATGGTCGTGTAGGTGGAGCGAGATTTCCAAGAACTGGAAGCATCTCAGCTTGACAAAAACCCCCACGATTTGTCCGCGTTTACTTACGTTACGGTGTAAGGTTTTTGCTCCAAGAAGTGAGTTGAATAATGGCTCCTTCTACGAGTATAAATATAAACACGACATTTTCACGTGTAAAACGAACTTTTACTTTACAGTATTATGAACCGTGACTTTAAATGTATAAATATGTAGTAGGTGTAGTATCATCGTGGCATATTTTTGGCGTATGTTAATAATCATTTTTTAAGAGATACTACAGCTCCTTTATCTTTAAGTCCTCAGCCTGTCGTCCCTGAGAACCGTCGTGAACAGTATGTACTGGACGGTGTTTCGGTTGCAGATATGACTTGGAACGAAATAAAGATCGTGGCTTGTTATTTAATTGCAGTTTTAATTTAGTGTAATATTTGACTTGAATAGTCCGATGAATTTATGATATGATAAGTTTTAATTTTGTTTACGACCATTGGATTGCGAATTCGTAAATGAAAATAGTAAAACGGATGGTATTTTTTCGAAAACGCGCTGACAAAAAATCCTTAAACATTAAAAATAAATAAATACCCTTTTTAATATATTTAAAAAATCACTAAGTTTTACTATGGTGGAGAAACTAGTAATGAAAAGTTTTTAGCAGTTGTTTGATCCTGTAGTTAGTGCGGTCTCGCCCTCTAATGTTGGGTCGTGGCCATCGAAAGTATGCGTTGATGTGGGTATGATAAAGAGAAAAGATACGATGCTCTAACGCTTAAAAGGATCCCTGTATTAGTGTACAAGAAGAACTTTTAGATAATAGCGAAAGGCTCGGGCAGCATCAGCATTAACGTGAATTTAAAATTATAAAGCGGAAGCTTTCGGTCATTTTTATACGCCAATTCTATGGAAGCAAAAATAATACACAAAAAACAAAAAAAATATATTAATTATATATTAAAAGTTATATATCAACGTAGAATTTTAGAAAAGGAACAAACAATATGTGTTAACCCGTAGTTTAAGATTTCCGTTATTGATTTGTTAAAGTGGGTGTGTTATTTATGTGTTTTTGTGTTGTTTAACGATAACTTAAGTTGGTACTATACGATCAGTTGAATTGAAAAATAGTTTACTTGAAACAATATAAATATTAAATATTACAAAATATAAAACAAAAATAAACGCATAAATAATTACATGTTCTGAACTTTTTAAAAATAAGAATATATATTTACAAAATATATAGTACTTATTTCATGCTCTTTGCTTTAGTAAATTCTCCGAATGAAGTTGTTATCGGTTCCTAACCATATTCTCTTTCAAAGTAAAAAATTAAAACTCTTGCAAAAAAGCTCTACAAGGTGAAAAAAACATTTCAAAGCTCATTTTTAATGCAGAACGCTAAAAGGAAAACATATTTTCAACAGTCTCACGTGGAATTTAAATGCATAATAGAGATGAAAATGGCGGCCGGCTCGTTGGCGGCCGTCGGCGTTCTCTCGACAGCCATAAAGATATTATTATGACGCTAACGTTTAAAAGAACCCAAACTAACCCGGCTCAGTGTTACCAGCACGTAAGCCGGATGGCATTGTTTCAAATGAAATAAAGCTGCGTTTACGTTAAACGCGCCATTGCGTTATTTTCAGCATGGCAAAATTGCGAGAAAACGAGGGAGAGTTTCATAATATTATCATGTTCATAGTTTCGCTTGATCTTAGTCGAAGATTCAATTCATTTTGCTGTTACAGCTTTGATAGGATTGAACAAGCTTTCGAATATTTTATACCAAATCTTTGAAATTTATTAGGAGTAAATGGTATATCCGTATTCTAATATTGCTCTCTACTTACTTTCGCTGCAATTTTTTTACGAATTTGGTTTAAACGCCGCTGATTTGGTAGGTCAAAATTAATATTTTTGCTTTTGTTCTAGTTTTATGTTCGTATGGTTTAAATGAATATTTAAATGTTTTTGTTCTTTATTATAATGGAAGTATTTACTGTAAACCGATATTGTATTAAGGTAGAGAAAAGTTCTTTTAGGACTAATAATCTGAGATCTCAGAAACGTAGATCTTATCTTTACAAAGACTTCGGCAAAGAAGCAAACGAAACGAAATATTAAAAGTCGATAATGAATTTATAAACTGTTAAATTTACGTTTAGTGAAAGCTCACTAAAGTATCGTTACTTTTCTTTTGATTTGGAGGATGGTGGAGATTCCTTGATGAGGCTAGGTTAAAAAAATTACCGGTAAAATTGTGATGTGGTGTGGATATTGGAGGGGCGCGAGCTGCTCATCTCACGGCTGTCGCACCTGGCGGCAGAACAACACCTCAGCACACCTGAAACACGGACAATGGACTTATAAGCTATGATAAACATATTATGTAACAAATAATGAACAGACACTTTTACAGTAGAGTAACAAGCTATACAATGCTCGTGGCAGTCCTACAATCTGCCCATCTCAAAACAATACTTGTTGAACAAAATATTACGTATTTATTTAGTGAATATTTTTTAACTTTCTATAAAAAAATTCAAGGAACATTTTGTTGTTGTTGCTATTTTAGCGTGTTCTCTTATTTTTTGATATTTTTATACCAACTGATGAAATGCTTACCATTTGAATTGGTTACAACGAATAGAGACTAATGATAGTATAATTCAAAACAAAATTATGCAAATAGTTTACTCTTCAACACACAAAAAGGTACACTAGAGTATATACATTAATAAACGGTTATAGTTCACAAAATTGATATTACAAATGATAACACCACCTTTAACGCTATGATTTAAAAAATATGTTTTAATTGTGGTATTATGCTTTAATTTTTACGAAATTTCTTTCATAGACTACTTTATTATATATAATTAATTTTAATTTCACAAAAATATCAGTTTTCTAGTTGGAAAATACAGTCGGAACAAATTTCCGCCTTCCTTTCAAGAGGCTCCTAATATATATGTAAGGAATAATTAAACATAAAGCAAATATTAAAAATCAAAGATGTTATAAAATCCATTTATTTATTTGATTTAATCATATTTAAAAAAAATTAATACAATCAGAGCGTTGATATTTGTTGAAATGTCATGTTTTGAAATGTCGCACTTATTTCTCCATAATAATAGCGCAGTAACAATTGAAACGTGTTGAAATAAGATTGCGGTTTAGGAGAGCGGATGTGAAAGGGCGGGAGTTATTTATATTGGGAAGATAGTCGCGGTGTGGCGCAGATAACAGTCTGCCGAGAGAATGGTGATGTATAACCTTGGACACAATGGGCGGCTTAACTGGTTTTAACTTCGCACCAGTTAATTAAGCTGCAATGTAAGGGCGGCGCGCCCCGCCCCAAGGAGTTGCCTACGAAAAATACAGCCGTTCGAAGCCATAGCACTATCTCGCCCGCACTCATGACGATTCGTATATTTTGTCTCAACTTATCGATACAATATTGTATTTATTAGTTCAAAATACAATTTTATTGTCTTCCAGTGTGTTGCGTGTGTATAACGAAAAAAGTCAAGTCAAGTCCAGTTTATAACACTACAGTTTCAAAAATGATCTTGTTAAAATAAAGGTTTTTTTCCAATGTACATTTATTGGAATATTATAATTTGACGAGTCGACGAGGCGGCGTAAGTGGCTGAGCAGACATGGTACGAATCCCCGCGTGGTGAAATTATTTCGTAAAGAATGTAATGCTTAAATTTTTTAAATCAGTTTGTAAAGGTAAGTAAACAATATGATTCTCTTTATTAAAGTTGCATAAAAAGTATTAAAAAAAATTGATGGAAATTTCAGAAATAATAATGAATTAGTATTAAAATGCAGCTTGTAATGTGATCATTGGCTATAGTTCATGCATAATTCTTCATGGTTCACGAAAAAACATCATTTGTCAAGTAGGTGGTTGGTAAGGGAGAGAAAAAATATTTAAAAAATATTAGGCGGATGAATATATCGAGTGTGAAAGAGATGCCTCATACGTGGGCAATCGCAGTACGTTTTGTAGATACTCCAGGGTTGTGTGTCGCTCAAGGTCACCGTGAACTTGTTAACGACATTTGATTAATTATTTATTCGAGGGTTCTTGTGCATTAATTAACATCACCAACTAAGAGGAATTGGATAATATTGTCATAAGGGATATGTAAAATTTACGGAAAACTACAGTTCGTTGATGTAAAAAAGCTGTCAACAACAAGAATGAAGATCACAATTAAGTATAAATTTAATTATGTGATTTTTTTTTTTTTTTGTATTTACAAGTTAATAAACAACGTCAAACAAAAAAAAAACATAATACTCGTAAACCATATTTGTGTTTCTGTTGTCATAAAAAAACATAATAAATAGTTGCAACGTGAAATTGACAAGTAACGTCATCCTGGCAGACAGATCCGACTTTTTAACCAAATCACCTCGGATGTTGATATATTTAACGTAAGGGATATATTTAACGTAAGCTTACAAGGCACTCAACGGAACTGCACCGGGCTATCTGACAGAACTTATCAAGCCTTCAGAAATAAGCGCGCGTGGAGAGACACTTAGATCGGCTAGAGCAAATAGAAGCACCCTGCAGCTGACGGGAGGTAGTCCTAGCACGGTCTTTGGCAATCGGGCTTTCAGCTACGCTGCACCAATGGCCTGGAACTCACTACCGGAAAGCATAAGAGAGCTTAAAGCGGAGGCATCCTTCAGAAGCAGACTCAAGACCCACCTTTTTACTCAGAGAGGCAAAGAAGCGCTTTTGGAATGATCATTCGGTCATAAAAGAGCGCTATACAAATACTAATATCATAATAATAATAATAAGGGAGGCCCAATTCAGACATGAACTTCACGAGTTTCTTTGGAGGAATAATTTATTGGCGTCGTCTGTTTGATAAGCATTGGGACCTTCTGTTGCTTGTCTTTATTGCTTTAGTCTTAGGTACTTAATCATAAGTACCTATATGTGTATATATTGTTTTATTTTTATTTTAGGAATAATTCTTATTGTACTTCTTAAATGAATTGAGTTGTTCAAATTTGTAATGTTTCTGAAAGGGAAAAAAAAAAGAAAAAAAAAAGATTAACAATGGTATTAAATAAAATTACCTAAGCAAAGTGAACCTAAAAGAGGCCACAAATTTAACATAGAAATGTATAATTATTTTGAAAATCGCAGACAAAAAAGCGTGTACACTTTTGTATTGTATTATTATCAAACGTTTGGTATATAGTGTAGTGTGTGGAAATTTCTATAGTTATGTGTATTTTGTCGAATTACATTAGGCCTAGTAATTGAAATATAGAGCATGTCTTTTGGCAGCAACTTGAAGCGAGTATGTTTCCTTTATTATCACATTTATTAGTATTTTTTTCGGCTTGCTTTATTTTGTGTATTTTTTACGATAAGTACCCTACATTTTTTTGTAGCAAAAACTAACAATGAATGTCGAGTTTTTTCACTTTGTACTCTCACACAAAACATTTTTCGCAATATCATAACAATGTATACGAGTATTTGAAAGAGTAATTGTAGTATTTGGAAGATTACTACCATTAAATAAGTAAATTAAATAATATTTTCAAATACTTGTTTAAATGATAAGGGCTTAAAATAACATAAATATTTAAATTTAAAGGGATAACATATTTATTCTAATGTAATAATAATTGTAGTTACAGCATACGTTTAAATACGTAATTCTTGAAAGTTGGGCAATAGGCATATCGTTAAACTGAAATATTGACATAATAAATCCGACCATTAGTCGGTTAGGAAGGGATTAGGAATACCTTTTACCTTCGAAAGTAATATTTGGCGAGCACTTTGGAGAATTACATTTTAAACCTTCACACATCACATTGTTAATTAAACATCCTGTATTTGAACCCATAAAAAGACCATTGGTAATTAAACAGCCTGTATAAAGGCAGGACTTTATGTTATCTGGTAATAAAAGTGTTCATAACTGAAGGGAAAATTGAATCAACAAATATTAAATTAAGCGTGCGATGATTTTTATTTGAACAGAGAACTTGTTTATTTAATTCATAGAATTTTGTATTTTCAGCTTCAAATAATTGAATAATTAAATATTATATTTTTATTATTGGCAAATGTTATTAGTCTAGTTCTATTGAAAGGGTCGATTTTCAGGAATTTTTGCGTACAGGTCACTGAGAGCAGTGCTTTGAACGAGTTCACTGGCTTTTTACTCCATGCGTAATATCTGACATTTGCAGCTATACAAAGTGCCGACTATACAACGCCTATATCTTCCACATTTTCATTTATAGATGCGAATCTTGGCATATCATAAAAAGCTAAATGTAGCCGTATAATTTGCTTTTGAAAACATATGCCTGTGTAGAATACACGGGGTAGCATGGTTTGACTTTGTAAGGATTGACGAGGTGACGGAACGGGTAAGGCAACCTTCTGGTCTGGAACTACACAGAATATACTCAGTGGAGCTCTGCGATGAAGAGCTGACATGAGATGAAGGTAGGAACATGGCGGCTAACAGAGCTTTGTAGCGGCATTTCGTGATGATCATATACTCCAGTTACCAAGAACGGAAAGATTAATTTTCATTGAACGTTGAGTATATGTTTCACATTACAATAATTTAATGAACAATTAAAAATTATGTCTCGAATAATTGAATAAAAGTATTTTCATTTGTGTAATTGAAACGCATTGGATGCATTTTATTTAACCATACATATCTGAATTTAGTGACGAGGATTCGAATGTATTCCACGATTGGCCAAGTGTTTGAAAATCGTTCCCCCTTTGAAAGCTAACGAATGTATGCAAGTGTAATATAAATTGTCCTATCAAAATCAATTATTGCAATCCAACTTCAAGGTGAAGGATGATATTGATCAAGATTGGCACCACGAGAGTATTGATGAGGTTAGTTAAGATTTAATCGCAGACGAGAAGGTCCAGACAGCGGGGCGAGCAACTGAGGGGAGTAGAATAGGAGATGGAGGATGCGGATGTCAGGAGTCACGCAATGCACTGATATATGGAACACTTCCGAGGAGTGGCCACAATCGTGTCGATCGGTCCTTGATTATATATTGTATATGATACTCACTAGACATAGCAAACGAATAAAATGTAATTTAGTAAGATCTTATATCTGTGCGGAGTTAAAAGCGTATTTTAATATGTTAGTATAGGATAATTTCAGCTCATTATTACATACTGTCTAATCAATCAGAAAGTATGACATGAGTAGAAGCAATCAATATACAAGTATATTAGTTATTTATTTAAGTTCATATGAGTTCATAAGTTCGTTTTTATGTACGAAATATTCAATTCAACAATGAATCAAAAAATACAAAAGCATATAAACGCAAATTGTGATTCTACTACAAAAATACTTTGAATTATCAAAAATAGATAAAAAAGTGCAAATTATGCAAATTATTTGTTATAAACTAAAATAATATATTTGTTTATCTCATTTTCTGTAATATTTTTTTAAATACAAAAACTTGAAGATGACTTATGACTCACAACAACAACTCGACTCCTTGATATTTAATGAAATGATTTACCAACAAAATCTTACAAAAAAATAACAATCCACCATATTATGTAATAAATCAGGATTCCAGAACAATCGAAATGAAAATCTCATTTAAATAAGCTAGAAAAAATGTAACTACTTACAATCTAAGAAAATGTATGCACATGACTTCTATCATTTTTCACACATACACTGTATTTTACAAACTAAAGCCGTTTTTCAACATTATTCGATCTTATAATACATCAGTTGTATATTTCCGAGAAACGTTGGAGAGATAAAACATTTTAATTTTGTATAGTACGATTATTATCCATACCCTTTGACTTCAATTAACTCAAATTAGTTAAAAACCTTAAAATAATATATACGTCTCGTAAAATGGGTTTGTTTGCGACAATACCACCGCAATCTCATCTTCTTGATCGCGTGCTTATTAAATTAATTGGACAGCTTTGCAACGTCTACATATATTGTGAGACAATGTCGACTCGAGGGCGGCTCCTCTTGTAAGATCTTTGCTCGGTGGGCGGACACTAGACTGGGCGGGAGGGGAAGTTCAACGACTGTGGGCGGCCGCTGCTGGTGCAATGCCAGTTCTGCCACATCCCGCCCACCGTCCTCCTCCCGCCCTGAGATTGCAGACGAGAGGTCCTGATGCGGATCTCGCGACGACTTACGCGCAAGTTGGTCCAACATAATTCCGCACTATGTTTTACGAGCAGGCAATAGTTAGACAATGTTGGCTGAAAACCAACCGGAGATTGCGACAGTTAATGGTAACAGTAAGTTATCCAACATTAATATTTTTTAAACTAATTTGTAAAAGTTATCATACAGTATACAGACTACACAGTCGACAAAATTTTGTCGACTGTGCAGTAAATGTTTAAAATTCAGGTATCATAGAACACTTAATAACAATTGCGATTAATAAGAATGTGAATAAAACAGTTGAAAAACATAAAGTGTGTATTATGACAGGTGTTATCGGGATCTGAATGCATTATAATTTATTTCAGTTTTAAAATTTAGGACTATCAATAATAAAGTAAAATATGCAACACAAATACAGATTTTTTTCAGGATTCAGGAATTTTCGTAAATCTCATCTCAAATTGCTCATTAAAATTTCAAAACCCCAAACAAACAGCTTCAAGGAATATTCGAAAAATCATGTTAGAAGAAATACAAATTATCGTTTTTTTACTCCACCATATTTTTTGTACTTATTCGTTCTTAGCACAAATTCGATGACTGAAACATGAATTTTTTTCGAATTTTCATTCTTATATTTTTTACGAGTGTTTTTTTTATTTCGAAATACCGAGCATTATCTTCTATAAAATGTATTATTATTCATGGCTGATGCAGTATTGAATAAACATATGAAAATAAACTTGAAGTGTAAATACATAAATATTCATTGTTACGGGGGTAATTTTACAAACGATATCCCCGCCGTGGGAATATTTAAAAAATAAAAAATACAAAAGGGAATCTTTATCTTTGCACAGTCCCAAGCAAACGTTTTGATGATATTTTTTGTTTTCCTTTTTACCTGTTGGCGTCTTAAAATAATATGAACTTTTTTAATTATCGGTTTTGTGAACGCATAAATCTTACCCCAGTCACCTAAAGAATTAACTTTCCGACAAAGAATTATCATATTTATTGTGGAAAGAAATTGAAAAGTTTGAGCAACACGCACATAATTAAATAAAAATTTCCGGATTTCCACGAGGAGACAAAAAAAAACTGGAAATTTAATTAAACTTTAAATTGTATTTTGAAAATGCCAACGATTATATCATACATTAAAATAAAATACATGAAGGATTTTTATTATCATAATATTATTAAATTCTTTTCATAATATAAATACAAAAGAAAGAAATTAAGAATTTGGTATTATATTTTCAAATTGAATTAAATATTTTTACAAAATTAGGGAGTTAAACGAATTCTAAACAATAAGCAGTGCCCATGATGATTTAAACGAGTATTTATAAAAAAAAATGCATTTTATGATTATAAAAGACACATTCTGGTAGTATATTGTACATCTGAGATGAACAGTAAAATGTTTTGATGAAGAGCTTTAACCTTTGTGAGTCTATGACATTCGCCGTTTATAAAATAACTAAGCGTTGGGTATGTAGTGTTTGTTCACTAACGTCATTAAAAATATTATATATAAATATAAGCTTTTCACGAAAATACTTTGAACGTACTAGTACAGTATGTTTCGACACGTGTCTGATAATAATTACCGCATATAAGGGTGCATTTAGACCAAACGAATATTTAAAATTCTATCCTTATTGTTTCAAATTTGCATGGCGTAAACTGTAAATCCAAATTTTAACATTTCTATGTCTTACTATCGATTCGAACATTATTACAAATTTAGTGTAAGAGCCGCTGACTTGACAAGTCACATATATTAATACTAAGTGAACAGTAAGTGTTCTAGTTATATGTTCATTTTATATAAATATAAGAAAAATTTCGGAATAATGACGTCATATGACTGAAAACGCGTGGAAAAAATCTTCAATTTGATAATAGAAAGATATTAAATATTAGTGCATTAAGTGTAAGTGGATATTTATTAAAAAATATATAAAAGGTTTGAGAGGTGCTTTACAGGAGATGTAAGCAAAGTAGTACTGAGTGTTAAAAATAAAATAAAAAATTCAAGGCAATACGGCGCTCCAAAAAAGAATGAATATTTACAAAAAAAGGTGGCATTCTAAAGCTCTTTGCAATAATGTTCCATTAAAAGAGCATTTGCAGATCGCTGGAAAAAAGAATGCGCCGCCATTCCGGGCTCCTTTATCGCGCTGCGAATGGCAAAATATTGCAGAAGCGTTCGCTTTCGTTGCGAGAACGTCCGCCATTGATTTCCTATAACAGTAAAAGGGAAAGTGACAATTGTGGCGCCGCGACGCGAGGAGGCGCTAGCGGCGGCGCAGATCAATGGAGGGAAACACCATTGTTCAAGCAGATTTCATTCAATACTTGCAACGTGTGTTCGCATGATAGTGCATTGGTATTTAATTTTAATTGAATTTATTTATTTTAATATCTACATTTCTTCAATTTATTATTTAATATAACATAATAACTACAAGAACGATTTATAGTTACATCCATTGGCAAAATTCCATCCAAAAATTGTTCGATAATTACAACGTGAATTTACATGACAGTACATCTGTGTTTTAATAAAATTAATAAATATATTTAAAAGCAAAAGTATCTGTTTATTTTTTAGTGTACATTTTAAGTGAATTTATTATTTTATTTACACCTGAATGAAGGAATAAAATTAAATTTAAAAATCTTTACTTTTACGATAAAATATTAGATTCATTGATAAAAAAAATATAATTGAATTTATATAATTTCATTTGGGAGTCTTATTCGCTTCAAAACAAATTTTTAGCTTTCTAAATTTCTAGTGCTTCGGCCGAAGTAAGAATAATGGCCGATGACAGAACGATGTAGTGAAATTTTCTGGAGAACTTACGCTCCAGATTAATGAATTTATTATTTAATGATATCATATCAGGTCACAAAATGGTAGTCAAAAATAGCTGCTATAAACTTTTGTCAACCGTCATGGTGGAATGTCAGTTCTGCGTCCCGGAGCTTCGCAGCGTACGTTATATGTGTACTCTTTTGGGATGCCAAATACCGAAAGCCTGAAGAAAAGGTAACTGTATAGTATGAAGTACAATATGGTCAAGTAAGATAGTGGATATGGAGGAAGAAGTGTACGCTGACCAAGAAATATTTAGACATCTAATTTTCAGAGTATATGACCATTTTAGTATCTCGATGGCATTGACCCTCGCCCGGAGTTAGGGAGCATTATCGTCCGCCGCGGACATCATGGTCCGGGCTTCGCATCCGGCGCGACGCGGCCCCTCCGAGCTTCCTCTTTATTATCTGTAACGGCGGGCGTTTTCATTTGCTGCAGTAAAGTGAACCGAGGGGCAGCGACGGTCGTAAGGGGAGACGATCTGGATCCGGTCGTAAAACCGAATATTTGTGTGAGAGATTTTCTTTTTTTAATACTCTACGATTAATATGTCTCAAAGAAGAGGTTAAGCAACTTTAAAATAGTAAAACAATTGTAGGACAAAAAAAGTTTTTTGTTTATCAAATATACGGAGTTATTTCATCGATATTTTGGGCACCGTTGCTTTTGTAAGGTTTATTTTTGCACACACATCACTCTCATATAATGAATACTACAATGAAGGTAGAATCATTTAAAAAATCGCACATGGTTCAACTAAAAGGATACGAATTCATGTCTTGATGCACTAGCAAGACCTGATGTTTACAAAAAAGAGCGACCCCAAATGAAAGAAAAAAAAAAGGCTAAGAAGACGGATATATTACTATACTCATACTTGAGACGTGTCTTCACCCAAATACGCATTAAATTAATATTTTATATTATAAATATTTTTATTTTTGCAATGATATTAATCTAACCAAATATGGGTCATTCACTGTCCACCCATGTATGTTAATTGTTTCATTAATTGATATTTGAACGCGACTTTAGGGCTCTGAAATGTTCTCTCAGTATGCGAGTTCTTCCTACATAAACTATTAATTACTTAAAACAACTTATTTATAACCAATTTAATTATAATTATTGCAAAGTTTAGCCGATCAGGCAGACTATTAAATAATCTTTTATACAACCTGGAGAGAAAAATGCATTACAGCTTCACTCAAATAAGCTACTGTATGCTAATGTAAATGTTTATAAAAATAATGATATTTAATAATATTAATTAATAACGGAATAGCGTGCATTTATCACAGCGTTTAACAATACTTTTCAGTAGCACTGGCAATCAATATTGACTAAACTATTAACATTTATTTACCAAAACTGATGATTATCTGAATGAGGGATTTAAAGGATTTTTTCCTACTCACCGGCTAGATGTGAGCATGTGGTGGAAAAGTTGTTAAGGGAGATCGGGTGTTGGCTATTTGGACCCGGTCGTAAAACTAGACCCCAAAACTCTAAGACCGATGCATTTCCTCAGTGATTTCTGATATATCGGTAAAGAAAAAATATCGTATAATACATACTCATATACATGAAGGCTTGATCGTGTTTATGAAGAACATAAAAAACCTACATAAATATCCTTCGATGTTACGAGTAGTTTTGTGAAAACGAAAATGTTAAGAAGTCTTGCATTTCGATTAAAATAAAGGGTTGATAAAAAGAATTCGGGTTCTCATTCTTAAATACTTATTACTTAGAGTTAAAAAATAAAAAATAACAGAATTTCAAAATAAGGAGTAGACGTAATACGAGGCGTCGATTCTATTATTTCCTTGCAGCGGTTTATGGAGGCTATATGCTTCGAATTAGGAGAAATGTGGCATACTTCAGTCTTCTAGTTAATAATTGTGCATCGTGGATCAACAATAAGAAACATATTTCTACTACGTCTTTTCTTGTGTCATCTATGAAAGATTAGCCCGAAGTGGTCAATATTACCCATCACGTATTACGAGTACAAACAGATGACTCTTTAACACGATTGACATAAATCGATTATTAACGACCAAGACATGTTCGTAGTCGTGACACTCATGAACGAGCATCATGACACTAATGCTTACGAAGAAGTTTCCTTTTGTTCGATGATACTTGTACTTTCTAAAGAAAATAGTGTAGATTTTATTCCAATTGCTTTCCACATAGACGTATTTATTGGACTCTTTTTTACAGAGTAATATAATTGATGGCAACATAAAAGCCCAGATACATTGTGAACATTCTTTACGGTGTATTGTGAGACAAGAATAGAAAAATTGCTTTAATATTAATGTGCATTTAAACGAGGTTAGTTGAGAGGTGTTAGTTGTAATGGCGGTTTCTTGCAGGTGGTCGCGTTTCGCATATTTGTCACTGCAGTCATCTGCAGTGATCCCTTAAGCAGGGCAGTTTGTCGACTGGATGTTCAGGAGGTTCTAAGGAGACCAAAAATGCTGCACCAGAAATACAGATAATCTCAACACTGATAGCGACGGCTTTGAATACGCTCTAGGGTGGTTGAAAAGGTGCAGATTGCAAAAAGACGAATTAACCATTTTAAGAATAATAAATGTTCCTTTTTAAATTGTGCATATAAAAAATAGGCTATTACACAAATATATTAAATAGCATCTAATATGATATATTATTTTTAATTTGTTACAGAAAAAGTACAAATTAATTTTAATTCTATATTTGTAAATTAACTTCACTCTACCAACTCAAGGTATTAAATGGCGCAGTTGTTAACGTGCGTGTCATGAATAAAACTTGGTTGTATTGTCTGCGGTTCGAATTAACCGTCCACTGTTTATTTTAATAAAATAAATATCATACAACATGGTTATTATATACTGACGATCTCTTGCGCAATAGACCGAGGATTTAAAGATACGGCAGTTGTTAGTATTTCTAAAGATATTGGATGATACGCCCGTCACCCCCGAAGCCTGAGCAATTCGATCCTAAAGGAAGGTTCAACCCAAATTTAGAGTACCATACTTAGTTATGTTATTGTATATAGTTAAGAATATATATTTTTCATATATTATTGATGATAAATAGATGACGTAAAAAATAGCTGTTTTATGTAATTTTTCAGAAGTGGTCCATTTTCTATGTTCGATGTTTGTTTTTGTCTGACATTTTATACTCCATTGCTATTACTTTCATCTCTTAGCTGAAAATAAGGTCCTGATAAATGACCCGTAATGGAGATTTGTTAAGATACACACAAAACAACAACACAAATTGTTTTCTTTTCCCGATCCCTTGACATATTAAGGAGGTCTTGATGCAATGCGCGTTTTCAAGTGATCGAGGACTCTCCTTGTTAAACCGAGGAACCATCGTAAATACACCAATTGATTGGAGGGAATTTCTTCTGATCGTTTTTCTTTCCTTCGTTTTCTATACGTCTTCCTATTCTAATCTTCTTAAGAGATATTAAGCCGTATAATAAACATACGCCAGAAAGATTGACAATAAACTTTGAAAAGAAACAAACAATTATACAAATGCGGTAAATATATATAATTTACATTTTATATTTCGGTAAATGAGTGCACACATATTTTTTTGTAACATTATAGAATTTTGTACATGTTATCCGGTAAATATTTTTTAATGATAAAATATATAAATATAATACTATAATAGATAATTAACTACAAAAAAACTTTATTAATGACAATCAATTTCATTATAATCATTATTTCAGTTGACCAAATAATCAGAGAGAGAAGTGGCCCCTTAGGACAAAATGCTTAAGCTTTCGGGAGTGTCGGATGAATTAATCCTTAAAAAATCCGAATAACAAATTACTCAAAATATGCCTCGGATACTAGACAGCGGTTTCATCAAGTACTCGGGATCTGTACTGGAGGACGCTGGGAACTATATGTATTCCCAGGAGTGTATAGAGAGATATCTTGTAACTAGGTATAGACAATGACAAATGAATAAACTGAGTGGCGGCAATGTGTTGTGACTATATATTCGTATATTAAGATAAATAATAAGATACCTAAAGAGAAATGAAAGGAAATTTAATTAAGGATTGTATATATTTGATATTATTATTGCAACTATTACTAGCGTTAAGAGATGCATAGTGTAATCACGGCTAGTACTCGTATTTTAATGAAAACTAGACCAATTAATATACGATAAAAACAAAGAAAGTATAACTCGGTTTGTAAAATACTACAGATTCATATTATTTTCCTGAAAGTGTAAAAAATCTGTCGAATCGGAAGTCACTAAAAGGATTATTGGCGAAAATATTTGGCGTCATCGAAAAGTGCGTCAGCAGATTGCAAGTGACCCTGGGGGAACAAGACGAGGGAGAAGTGGTGAAGAGGACAAGATAGGACAGAAGGGGAGAAGTACAAGCTGGAGAGGACTTCTGAGGTTCTTCGGTCGAGCTCGTGAAGGATATACATTTTATGTACACACACAAGAGAACACAATCAGACGGCGAAGAGTATTGTTTTCACTTTATATTTTTTTGCAAAGCCACGTGAAAGAGCATAAATAAAGGGTTTTGACACTTCAGTGGACTCTGGGGGAAAAATTGACGGGAAAAATTAGTTGTTTGACATTTTTAGTATGATTTAAAACTACACGTAGGGTTCATCACCGTCATTAGAATTTAGTCTTGCATTTACACATTGCCTTCTAACGCAGCAAAAAAATTAAGGAACTTTTTGTGCAGTCCATGGTATAAGTTTTTTGCCATTTTTTGATGTAAAAAAATGCAGAAGAGCGCAGCTAAATGAATATAAAGTTAACATATGGCTGAATTAATGACGCTTGCTACTTTAAGAATTACTTGATTAATGTTCTCAAAAGGTATTATTGGGCTGAGATTTAATGGGATGGTCATATTTTGTCTACGACGTAGTTTGATTAGTATGGATTACCATTTATACGTATGCTTTCTCAATCACAAACAATTTACAACATTTGATTAAAAATTAAAGCTTTACAGGGATTTCAGGGAACTGTTTGCATGGCAAGAGGGAAGTTTGCCACTAGGCAACAATCCTCTGGATCTTAGATAGGGTAAAGTTCTTCCCTTCTTCTTCCCTTTCAGGGTCCCGGAGACGGTCGTTTGTCTTCCATCGGGAATGTCATTAACGGGAGGAAGCTCGGTGCAACGAGGAATGGGAGGAAATAGTTGAAGATTTTTTTAAGATTTGCTTCAAAGACGTTTTGAAATTTTTTGTCTACAGAATTTAATTATGCGGTGTTCGAATGAATTGTCGGTTGAATGGATTTCATGAAGTGACCGTAGCCGAGTTATAAAAAAGAAAATATGAAAGAAATAACATAAATTTTTTTCTACTAAGAAATTGAATAGGTACAAACTAAACAAAAAAATGCGTCCGTAAAAATGACAATATTTAAAAAAAATCTATAATAATTTTTGTAGACGATTGAAATATGTGTTTTTGTTGCTATATTGACCATATCTTGGGCAACGTACAGACCATCGATATTCCAAGATATTAGCTGATTATATTTGAAATTGCTGACACTAAAGGATAATATTTTAATATAAAAGTAACAAATAAATAAACATATCATTTTTTAAAATTCACACTGAAATTAAAATAACTATGATAATGCAATTCTATAGAAGAGCGAGGTTTTGATGGTGAGATTAAAATTAGATTAGATTTCTTGTTATTTTTTTGTTATATTAGTAGATTTAATCTATATATATATAAAAGAAAGTCGGGTTATTTTAGTTTTTATAACTCAAGAACGGCCTAACCGACTTGGCTGAAAATTGGTGGAAAGGTAGCTTAGAACCCAAAAACGTCCATGGGATACTCAAAATTGATTTGATTAAGAAAAAATATTGAACATTTACGTAAACATGTTTTCATACAAGACTATTGTAACTTGACAGCTGTCAGTTGAGAAAGTGTTGCCATAGTCAGCAACATAACTAAAAATGACGCAATAGTAGGTATTGTAAGTAGGTACCTACGTAAGGTACGGAATATTTTGAAACAAAAAAAAACAAAAGGCAGGAAAAAAAAGACAAAAACAAAATAAATATAAGTGAAAATATCAATTTAATCTTTTATTTGTTAAAAATGTTATAACAAAAAGCAAATGGAAAGGCATCTTCTTATTCTATTGTGTTATTTTTATTTTTTATTATTTTCTCTATTTATTGTATATTTATGTATACTCTATGTTTCTCAATATTTGTAAAAAAAAATGGAATTTCGATTCTGTATATAAATAAATAAATAAATATATAGATGTGCCATCTATGTTTTTTTTTGTCTATGGTTTGATAGATATTTTGTCAATCGGTTGACGTTTTGTTTCGACAGCATTTAGCTGATTTTATTATTGATTATTGATAATGCCGACACCAAAACGTTCGAATCTTTCACAACAAAGCCGTCACGCAACAAGGAATCGAAAAATTGTCAATGAAAGGACTGACGAAGAGCAAAAAATCTCGCGTGAACAATCCATCGAACCCATCTAACCTGTGGCACAAATACAAGAATAATATGTCAGAAGATATTTTACATCAAATTCGTGTTAGATCAAGAAATCCTGATCTTAAGATGAATGAGGAAATACATAATCGAGCTTTGCTCTTAATCGAAGACATGTGTTAACCTCATGTGCGGTAGTTTATTAGTCAGGTTAGGAATGCCAGCACCAAATCGTGAAATGAATGACGCATTTAATCGAGAATTGGAACGGGAACGTGAATATGATCACCATGAATTAGATTTAGTAGTTCAAACGAATGTACCGCTGTTCAATCCTCAACAAAAGGAAGTTTATGATACATTAATGAAGGTAATTGATGATGGAAATGGTGGTTTATATTTCCTGGATGCCCCTGGTGGAACTGGTAAGACATTCCTCATGTCAGTAGTTTTAGCCACTGTCCGTGCGAGATCCAACATTGCGGTTGCAGTTGCTTCTTCTGGAATAGCAGCCACATTGTTAGAAGGATGCCTTACGGCTCATTCAGCATTAAAATTGCCGTTAAATCTTCAAACTATTGAAGAACCTACATGTAATATTTCAAAACACTCCGCAATGGCCAAAGTTTTATCAGAATCGAAAATCATCATCTGGGACAAATGCACAATGGCGCATAAACGTGCATTGGAAGCACTTAACCGATCATTGAAAGATTTACGCAATGACTCGAGATGTTTTGGAGGCGCAATGATTTTACTGTCTGGCGATTTACGTCAAACACTGCCAGTAATTCCAAAATCAACTGCTGCCAACGAAATTAACGCTTGCCTCAAATCGTAGAATCTATGGCGCTATATAAAGAAGCTTCAACTGACAACAAACATGAGAGTTGCATTGATGAATGATACATCTGCTGACGATTTCTCTGAGCAATTGCTGACTATCGGTAATGGTCGAGTACCTGTCGACATATCGAATGGATTGATTTAATTTCCTCAGAATTTCTGTTTCTTTGTCTCATCGAAAGACGAACTCATCAACAAAGTATTCCCAAACATCATGACTAACCACAAAAATAATGAATGGTTGAGTGAGCGAGCAATTTTGGCGGCTAAGAATAAAGATGTAGACGACCTTAACTACATAATTCAGAATGATATCATTGGTACACTGCATTCATACAAATCTATTGACTGTGTAACGAATGAAGACGAAGCCACTAACTATCCAATTGAATTTTTAAACTCATTGGATGTGCCTGGCTTACCACCGCACAATTTAAGACTAAAAGTTGGCTCCGTAGTAATCATGCTTCGAAACATAAACCAACCAAAACTGTGCAATGGGACGCGTTTGGTGATAAGTAAATTGACGAACAATGTGATTTACGCGACGATACTCAAAGGAAAATTCGAAGGTGAAGAAGTCCTCATTCCGAGGATCCCGATGATCCCAACCGATATGCCGTTTGAGTTTAAGCGACATTAATTTTCGGTCCGTCTTGCATTCGCCATGACAATTAACAAATCACAAGGCCAATCCTTGAAAGTTTGTGGTCTGAATCTTGAAAATCCATGTTTTTCCCATGGTCAATTATATGTGGCATGTTCACGGGTTGGAAGACAATCTGCGTTATTTGTTCTTGCGCCTGATAATAAAACAAAAAATGTCGTCTATCACAAGGTGCTTTACTGAAGAGTGCGACCCATGCACAAAAATACATGGCCAATAAAGAATCATTAAAATACTAGGATTCAAATCATTGCAAATTAAAGGACTGAAGAAGAACAATTGCACCTGGACGTATCGAAGAACGAGGATTTAATCTGACATTCAAGGTATTTATTTATTTATTTTTGTACTTACACACAAAATAATTAACAGAATAACATACTACACTTATTACTTTGAATTATGTATGCTAATTCTAAAAAAAAAGTGTTAAAAAATCAGTAATATTGTCTTCGCTTTTGATTCTGTAGATACGAGGACAGATTCACCATTGAATCGGATCATTCCAACCTCTCGAAGATGCAAAGCATAAATTTGTACAAATATACTTCAATGCCAATATGGAGGAAGAACTTGATCGACGTCTACAAAGTCGTGATCAGAGCGGATAAGCGACTATCTGGTACACACGTCGTGATACTGGGCAACTACAACAGATATCTGAAACACGTCGTTCATATGACACGTTGCAATACCCACTGATGTCTTGGCATGAGAAGATGGATATTATTTCAATATCAAAATGAAAAATTCATTTAATGGTGAGTAATCAATATATATATAATCAATATCATAGTTTTGATTCCGTCATGACATACATTTTAAAGTGCTTGGTTTTGCTTTATGCTTCCAATAAAAGACCAATTACACTGCTTATTACCAGGAAAATAACAAACTTAAAGATTAAGATGTTTTTTTAGAGAAAATTTGACAAATAACCGGCAAACGATTTAAAATCATTTATCTTCACACCTTTATAATTATGCTACAAATATGGATGTTAGCTTTACATACAAAATTACAAATCTATTGTCTTAATTTCAGGTGAAGAAACTACCAAGAATCTAAGCTCGATGAACTATAACGCATATCGTTTGACGATTCGTCGAAATGCTGACAACTACTTGCTGAAGTTTCGTCGATTATTGCAATAGAATTCAACCAGACCAAATATATGATATCATATGTACCGAAAAATTCAACTTAATAAAATCCAAAATCTGCTCATTTATTGCCTTTCGGGTGAAACAAAGTTCACCGGGTCAGCTAGTTAAAAATAAATTAAAAAGCATTCTTGAAATTTTTATGAAATATTTACGCGTTTTCGTATAAAATATGGTATACGTAAAAACGTTTGAGTGTGTTTTATATATAATATGCATTAAAAAATGAAATCTTTGATACTTGTCGTATGTCGCTTTTTTATGTCTTTCGAGTTGTGGATTTTTATGTGCGATATCCGACTTAAGACGTTGTTGTCACATAATACAAGACAGTAATGTATTTTAGAGGCTCTTTATCGCCTGGACAATAAAACGGAGTCGATAATCCTCAGAGACGCTTAGACGCCAGTGTCGAGTAACACGTGCCCCATAGCTATAAACCCGGAACCCTCAGCTCTCAAATCCGCAATGTCAGGGGTACGATGTGGCTGTGGTGGACATATGACATTGTAGCAGTCCGCAAAAACACTATCTGTAAGGTCGCATTTATGAGCCATTAATCATCTAAATGCAATTGTTTCCAATAAATCTGACCTTCCGGACTGTAAGTGAACACACGAGGGATCGTCAACATGTGGATTGTGAATCAATTACGCTAAGTATTTATAAAATAACTTTTATTTTTAATAAACTGACCTGAATGTGACAATAAGTAAATTGATACCTATATACGTTATAAACAGTCTACTTGCATGAGCTGCGTATATTGTATTATCACATAGTATGGATATATGAAACGAATTAAAAGACAAGTACATAAAAGGTGCAAGATTTTAGAGAACGAAAAATAAATAATGAAATATTTAAAAAGTAGTAAAAAAAATGCTTTAAAAATATATACTAGTACAGTTTGGAGGTAGAAAGCGTTGACGTCAACATCATGGTGCAGAACATGAATTCTCAAGGACCCTATATATACTGGACGAATCGATAGTGTTAGAACATTACTGATTAAGGAGTGGCATATACAAGTAATAAATAGTAAAATCGTCTAAAAATGTTAATAATATGCATAAAAACTTCTGGTTTTAGAAACTAAGAAGTCTACTGTGCGAGAGTCTCATGTTAATTTTTTAATGTAAGCGTGTAAAAGAACATAAAAATTGATCTTTTGATAGATTCTATAACGTTTAGTTAGGACGGCTGGATGCTGTATGCATAGAAATACCTACATGCGAAAATTACATAAATAAAAATAATCAAGAAAGTTTAAAGGTCAATATGGTTCGATAGGATACTAAGCATTTTACTCGTACATAACATAAATATTTTATCAAAATCATAAAATAATATAATGTAGTTATAATTTATAAGAATATGTATGCGATCAAATAACATGCCTAGAAATAAAAATGGTTTCAAAGAAAACAAGACAAAAATACCGAATAAAACGTTTCTAAAAATAGAAAATCGCAAACCACAAATCTAAGCAAAAGTAGTTTGAAGTGGATACGAATTCAATGCGAATAATTCACTTGGGATTTTGTTTGAGCAGCGGTCCAACTTATTCAGCTATTCTGTTGAAACAGATTCCCAAAAGGTTGTCTGTCACATTTCGCAGCTTTATGGCTTTGCAGAGCGCTTCGATTTCGTTATCTGACCGGCATCGGACGATCTTTACGGAGCCGAGGATTTTATGGGCTACCAGGAATTATTTACCAGAGAGCGGGGAGTCTGATACCGCTCCAAGATAGTCAGATGGATGGATCATGAGCCGATGGACCGGGCTGCGTAGAGACAAGGAAGGTAGAGATACCGGGATGATTTATTCCCAGGAGACGAATTGAGAGGAAGAGTATGTTGACAAAGCTTTGATGATTGACATTATAAGTAATACTGGAGATCACATTTACGCATGTCTACCTTTGGGTAACATGTGACAAAATCTAATACGAGTTTCATGGCGTTAAAACAGTTGAAGTATCTTTAAAATCAACATCGTAATGACTTAGTCCTCCATGCATTTTATGACAATCACCTGGGTAGGTTTGTGATATATGAATGTATAGAGGAGGTAGGATGTGTTTATTAATATGCTATATTGTTTTTGATATTCAGATCTAGTTTTAACAGCTAGTAAATTATAGCTAGAAACCGAATAAGACTTAAAAATATAAACACCTACGATAAGTCACCAACAAGTAATAGCTGTGCTCTAAACTGGATTAGTATGTTTTTATTTTACCAAATGTGATTCAAGGTAAACAGAGTAAACGTGTATATCAAATATCTTTAAAGGTTTCGATGTTTTTATTAGGTAATCGCTTAGATGTTATATCAAAATATTGTATACATCACTTGACATTAACGACGATTTCCTCTATTAAAGTGTAACAATAGATATTGGCCTTATAACAAAAATATCAAATGTCAAAAAAATCACCATTGTGTTGGCGATCGCTAAGCTATGAAAACTTTGAAGCGGAAATTTAAAGAGACCTTCAAATAAATTTAAAAATACTCATATTTATTATAAAGCTTTTCATGTATAAAATGTGTACATTTTGCATTAAGTGTGCATACTTGTTATGGTATATCATAAGTAAGACCCTTAACAAATGTATTGCTATTTAATAAGTTTCAAATGCAGTTCTATTTTTAACACGATGAAATTGTTAATATTTTTTTTGTTATGGTAAATTTAAATATTTTCGGCTTGTAAACTTTTACCGATAATCAAACCGAAAATAATAATGTTAATTAAACGAAACTTCTTATTAAAAGTTTAAAAAAATGATTTAAAAATCTGTTCATGTAGGAAGCCACTCGTGCTCGATTGGACGTCCTTTCAAAGCAACCCTTAATGTAATTCAAATCAAACAGTAATAATATTTTAAGTGGCTCAATTTATTGCCATCACGTAATTGTGTCTTTTTGTCTGTTGGCGTTTTTTTTTCATTTCTCACCGTTCGGTTTAAAAAAAAACCACTCGGCATTCCAGTCAGGGACGCCTTTCATTGACACTGGTGAGATGAAAGGAAAATCCATTCGCTGAATAAAATGATTTACATGTCTTAACTTCTGGGACGTGTTGGTGGACTGAAGTTCTGGACTGTCTCTCCTGATGAATAGAGCACCAGCATCCTTCATCCTCTGTCACCTCTTGATCCTCGCTCGTCTGCAGAAATCTTCCGTACAGCAGGATGCCTCGTTTGACAACCGTGAATGGCATCTCTAATTGGAAAGCTCATCTTTCATCTTTATTCAATATTTTCCAGACGTTCTACACAAGTGACACATTTTTTATTCATGTCAAACCTAATTAATTTCAATTAAAGTTAGAAACAATCAGAAAAATGGTATTACATATTATTTTGCCAATTGTTTTTTTAATCCATATCCACTCCTTAGTTGGATCACATGGTCGTCATAAGTTACCGACATAAAGTTCTGTTAATTGCTAAGGCCCCTCGGACCGGTCGCCTTGTACCTGCGCTCCTTAGGAGCACGTACCAAGGTATTGTTTTCAGAGCAATTTATCGTTAAACAAGTAATGGGTTTTGGTGAGCAACACCAAACGTGGTTGTAAAAGTTCGTAGTTCAGACGTTAAAATTTAGACTTTTTGAATTTTTCACCGAAGGTCGCCACGTGTACAGAATGAGCATGGTAGTTGGACTCCATAGCGATAAGGTCGACATATTCAACCGGTCCAGGCTTCTGTTGGATTATACTAAAATGCTTTTCGCTACTTAAATCTAATATTAGGCAATGCCACAGAATGTGTTCAGTGTCCTGCAAGGACTACCACATGGGGCAGTCTAGGCAAGCAACGACGCTAAAATTGAAGAGTTTACTCTTAAATTTGACGTGACTAGTCATAAATTGACTAGTCCAATGGTTTGGAATAAGCCACTCGTACATGTTGCTCAATCGTTATTTTTATTACGGAAATCGAATGACAGCCCACCGAGGTTTAGGACATTTGGTCATAAAGAGAAGGGCAACCTAACCAACAGTACACGGTTATCGTGATCGGTTTCACTCATCTAAGAATGATCCGCGCTCACTGTTGCTTAATTTTGGTAATCAAACCCGGTGCTTCGTCATGGTATGATTGTTGATCAAGAGATAATCAGTCCAAGCGACTATTTTGTTTATCTGCAATACATTGAATTTAAAATAAAATAATGCTTATAAAAAAGGTCCCGCTTTGAATATTTCAATTGAAAGACAGGCGCCATGACCTCGAGATTATGATACAGCGTCGGTGTTTCCATTTTCTTAAATTTCTGTGTCACAAAAATAAAAAAAATATATTCGTATTTTCTTGAATACATTTTCCTTGCTTGTACAGAAATAAGTATTAAGAAAAGGCAATAACGAAATGTATTTTTGTGCTCGGGTACAACACGAGATATTACTTCAAAGCAGACGATGGCGAACCCGTCTAATGTAATCTCTGGGTTGAGATTATGACAATGAAGAACATTCTCTCTCTCGGCATTTAAAAAAGAATAGAATAACAAGAAAATATGAAATATAACTGATTATATTGCAGATCTCAGTTATTAAACTTACTTAGCACATCATTACCAAAACTGAAATTTTGTATTTTGTCAGCGATTTCTAATTCAAAATATAATTAATGGACGGAATAAATTGCAAGAAACAAGTATTTTAAATAAATAAAAACAATTTAATATATTTAGTTTGATTTAAAAAAATTAAAAAAATTAGATCTTATTAAGGAGTCGGAAAAAATATTTTTTACCGTGGAGTTGATAAAAATCACGCTGAATTTTATCTTGGAACCTTGGTTTTAAATAAACTGTCACTTTTTCATCATCATCCTTCTAATCTGAAAATATGTATATCTAATCATTTTGAAGTGTCTGCTTTGTGTTTTGCTAAACTTTTATATTCTTAGTTTATTTTAGTATATATATTTTTATATATTGCAGTGTTTTTTTGGCGGCGGGTATAGCACAATAGTCAAAACGTTTACTTTGCAAGCCAAAGGTTACGGGTTCCATCCCCGACGGAGATTAAAAAAAGGATTTTTAATCGATTTCTGAGCTCTAAAATACCCCCGGATGGTGTAAATTTGATCCCTCACCCGTAAAATGCCAGTCATAGCCTAATAATTAAAATTGGTGGGAGATGAAAGTCGTCCCGTGAAGACCAGCCATTCATAGTAAATTTATGTAATAATAAGCATGATGCGTGAATCTCGGGCTGTAGTCTATGACGTTGGCGGATCAACACTCCACATGCAGCGCTTAGCCATATGCACGATGGTAAGCGTCATATAATTCCACAGATGAGACTTCAGAATTACTATCACCATCTGTCAGTATTCTCCTGTATATGTTTACATAAAAAAATGTAAAACAATATCACCATCCTGATAATTCTTACATTGATTAAAAGTTAACAATATCAATATGGTTTTGTTAAATTTAATCGGATTAGCGTATTTTTTAAAAATGATACAATACAACCTTGTTATAAAACTATCGAGATTTTTTCTCAGAATAATCAGTTGTTTTATAAAAAGACTTTTATTATTTCATTTATCATGATAAGCCACAAAGTTATTGCTTCCTGAGACTATGATTTTTTATTTTGAATGTTAAAAAATTGTATCAGATGATATTTGCAACATTAACATTGATTCGACGAAAAATTAGCATAGATTTATTGAATAAAGTATTAACTATTAATTCGTATAAAAATTGAACGAATATAAAACACGACGTGATGTTCAATGCACATCGGCGAGAGAGCGAGGGAGAGAAAACATAAAATGTAAACTGTGAGTTACACAGATAACAGGAGAATTTATCTGCCCGAAAATGAAAAAATCCACCGAATTTCTCTCTGCAAATATGCAATGCAAATTTCAATCATCGACGTTTTGTGTCTTTTATTCAAATTGAACGGCACACGTTCGGCGTATCAGTTTCTGCTAGGATGGGCACCGCCCGGACCCCGACCCGGGCTCCTGCCCTCCGCGGCGATTGAACACTGAACACTGCACATCAGAGCAGCGGGGCCTATTTCTGGACTTGAAACGTTTTTTTTCACGATTCATTTTGATAAGAGTATAAATACGCGGGAATATTTTTAACTCAAATGTTTCCATATATTTTGGCTGACTTCATACACGAGTGGCAATATGAGAGCTTTTTGAAGCATTCTTGACATTTATTTTTTTATGAAAATTTGTTCAGAAAAACAACGACAGGTTTTGATGAAATATTATTAACATATTTAAGGATGTTTATGTTAGTAATGATCCGCCAATGTCACACTACAGCCCAGGATTCACGCAACGTCTTTTTTGTGTGGTATTCGCGGAACGAATTTCGACTTCCATAAATTTGTACTAATACACTTTTTATATAAATATGCATTTTACGGGTCATCATCATTTGTCCACCAAATTAAGTATAAATATTTATAAAAATATTTTAAGTTTCACCGAAGATCATTTTAAGCTTTGTCGGTATATACGAGTATGTACCTTACAATAATTATCAATTTAAAAATGGTGACATGCTTTAGTAGATAATATTTTTAAAATAATTTGTTAGAAACACGGTAAAGATGTAATCTTTTCTACCGTTATTACCAATGTCGCTGCTCTTCGGAACTAAAAGAACCAAAAGCAAACTCGTCTTACACTTGCCGAATATCCATACACGATTAATGTGTGTCGACCAAGAATTGGCAGTATATACACTTGCAATCTACCCAACCCACAGACGAACACGAACACGAACACAACACATGTTTCCAGTATGAGGCGTCTAGCTTCTTTAGCTGAGCGTCATAGCGTGCAATGGTCTCGACTGGTTGTGCTCTCTTGCATGTGATTACGTTAATAAAAAAACCTCAGTAAAGTTGAAAATATGTCATCCAGTTTACAAGCACAAATTGTTATTAAGATTCAGATTTATTTTATAATTATATAAGTAATCGGAGTAATATATTATGAGCTGCTTAAACCGAACGAGACGATTACAGCAGACCGTTACCGACGACAATTGATCAAGCTGAGCCAAGCATTGAAGGATTAAAGGCCGCAATACGCCGAAAGACATGTCAACTTCAACATGACAACGCACGACCCCATGTTGCAAATGTTGTAAAAAACTACCTGGAGAACCTCAAATGGGAAGTCCTACCCCAACCCGCCGTATTCACCAGACATTGCCCCCTCCGATTACCATTTGTTCCAGTCGATGACACATGGCCTAGCTGAGCAGCGATTTTCTTCTTATGACGATACCAGAAAATGGATTGACGACTGGATTGCCTCAAAAGACCAAGACTTTTTCAGCGTGGAATCCGCATGATACCTGAAAGATGGGAGAAGGCCGTAGCTGACGATGGACAGTATTTTGAATGATCTAATAGTCTTCTCAAAATAAACTGTTGATTTTTATAAAAAGAAAACGCTCATTTTCAATGCATACTCCATACTAAATCAACAGAAAGTTTTTTTTACCCTAACACAATATTGAGATAAAATAATAGAATAAGAAAGCTAAATGGTCAACTTCCTAAAAACATCGTTTTTCTAAGATCAGCTTCACAAGAGAGATTTTCACGGCATCTTATAACAAATTGTCCACCCATTTTCAGAACAAAGAATATGACCATAAATTTAAAAGGCAAAGAAGTCACGAGACAGAAAGCTAAACTTAATGTTTACTCATTGAACTTTAGCCATTTAGAAGTCTGGCAATCTCAAAGCGACATCTTCATTCTTTTCCGAAGGCTTGATGGATTTTCTATCGCCATTTTATTTACATTTCAGCAACGATTATGTATTCGAGCGATAAGATATCCGTCAGAGTATCGATTAACTGTAAAAAAAAACATGAAAAAAGTTAATGATTTTCTATTAAACGATGCGTGGGAGGCGCAGTATAAAAATCATTTGAATAATTGAAATCTTTCTACGCATTTTACTTTCTCATTGATGTAAATTGAGAATTAACATTTTACGGTTGAGAGTTCCGCGGACTGTTATTTGGTACGATGATAAAATAAGTTTGGATAATAGACGCCATGCCCCGTCTATTTAGTCTATCAAATTCGGCTTTAATTGGCGATAAAAGCACAGTAAAGTGCCAATGTGAAAAGGTTGCTTAATTTTATGCGCTATTTTATTAGCTAGTGAGAAGGTCTCGCTTAGTCGGATCAGTATAAAATTGTATAGACAAGTGGGCGACAAACATAAGACATATCCCGTACGTAAAGTTCAACCCAAAGTCAAAGTGTCAAATCCATTGACCATAAATGTTGTAATATTGGCAGCAAGAGTATGAGCAATATATGCTTTAAATAATATATTTTAAAATAAAATACCATGACACCCCCCGTCTAAAAGACTCCGTATCGCGGGATCGTCATCGGAATGTATTGTGAATGTATGAGGAGCAGGTCACAAGCAAAGAACTCGTCGAGAAGCACATTGACGTTTAATTTAAATAAAAGACTGACAAACTTCGGTATTCTGCCCGGGTCAGATGAGCAATCAAAAATAACAGACCATAAATCGCATATCGATGCTTTTTGACACCAGCATGCAAGGGCTAAATCGAGTTGATATCAAACTTAAATAAATTAGTTACTAAACAATACTGCTGATAATTTTAATACTTATGCCTGAAGTTAAGTAATTCACTGCTGAAACTTATGACTTTGAAGTGTCGAAGCGGGCGTCCGTTCGCTTAAGGATTAGGGGGAAATGTAAAGTCCGTGATCCGTTAATAAATCCGTTAAAGGCTGCGCGTCCGCACGGCCCACAGTTGAAGGCGCTTCCTGAGGATCGAAGGGTAGCGAGTGTTGCTAAATGTTGCAAAGTGTTGCCAGGCCTCCACGATTATTGTTTCTCGAATAATCAAAGGCGACAAGTAATCCTCCGTTGATGTTGCCGCTGTGAAAACTTTTGGATTATAAATATTTATGCGCAGTCGACACATTAATGACCGATACTAGATAGTGAACAGTTGCGATTCCTGTGACTTTTATTATTAAAATCTTTAACATAAACAACACAAACTTATAGGTTTATGCATAAACAAAAGAAGGAGCGTAATCTGTTTTTCTTGGTTTATAAAAGTGAAGCTAGCTGCTATTAAAGCCAGACAAGTTAATGTAACGATTTAAATTTCAGTGTGAGAGGTATTTAGAATTTAAATCATACGATACGAAATAGTATGTTAAAATAGAACTAACTCATAGTAGTTAAACATATCTTTAGAAGGAGTAATTTTAATAACAAATTACCTAATTGAATAAAAAAGTACTGTTATTCTACACACGACAAAGAACATGTTCCTGCATTTCCGTGTCTGCTCCCCTATCAACCTTGTCAAGTCCTTCACATCCTAGTTCAAGTGTGGCGAACCTAGGGCACGATTTTTCTTTGATTTTCTAAATACTCCTGAATGTAACTGGTTTTTGTTTTTTTTACTGCTTACACAATCAAGAAATATTTTTTTAGAATTTTTGGCACACGGACTCAAAAAGGTTCGCTATACCTCTCCCAGTTCATCGCAAAATCAAACCATCGTACTTCCAGTCATCTTTTTTCAAAACCCATTATACTACATTGGTTTTTGGTAAGATCCTAAGATTCGTAGTTGTATAGAAGGATGATGACGATATAGGGGGACTATAGTACGATATAGTCACTTTGTTTTGATCTAATCAGGCTGCGAGACAATGATTTGGTGCATTGAATTAAGAGTTTCCTGCCTTAGGAATAGTGGAGGGTTTATCGATGTGATATTTATAATGTTTAAAGCGGTTGTGAATGTGTTCAGGGTTTATTTCTTCTGCGTTTGTATTGAGAGCACTTGCTGACACAACGTCGCTAAAATATCTTTAGTATAATTATTACTTGAGACTTAGTTGATGTTCAGAAGGAAACTGGAAATATAGGCACAATAAAATGTTATCTACTTTATATTGCCAGGTGCTCAGCAAGCGTTCAAAGAAATAAAAACAACATCTTTATTAAAATTAAACAGTGTTTTTATATTAGACTCCTTAGTAAAACTATCAGCAAATTAAATGATATAAAATACTCAAGATATTTAAAATGGATATAAATATTGTTTTAAGTTGAATACTTACTAGCTTAATTCAGACAATAAACAATATAGGTATAACTACTATAAGCCTGCGTATCTTGGAACGTAAAGTCAATTTAGGAGTAGGATACTAAGATTGTATTATTATTAAGATTATGTTAAAAATATATATATTTTAAAATAGATTTTTGGGTCATAAAGTATTAAACGTCATTGTTATGTAATGATTAAATGTAATGTTGAATTTTCATTACAGTAAATTAATCTTTACACGCGTTATTATCAGGATGCTTTATTTAAAATGCTGTTTCAAGATTATCATTTTGTTCCCATCTCTGAATAAAGGTGGTTTTCTTTAGATAT
This sequence comes from Glossosoma conforme, assembly GCA_022606575.1. NCBI lineage: Eukaryota > Metazoa > Arthropoda > Insecta > Trichoptera > Glossosomatidae > Glossosoma > Glossosoma conforme. The sequence goes on along the minus strand of JAGTXR010000107.1, from coordinate 3,206,774 downwards.
GTATTCGCACAAAGAGGGCGGAAGTTGCGGAATCTAGATCCTGTACCTGGAAATTGAAAACAAAACACGACGCTTCATCAACGGCTTCAGTGTGTGACCTAAAGACAACACCTGAAACAGTATAACTCCAAACGAATACGGCGTTATTTTTTACAAAAATATATTTCCAGATATTTCTCGAGGATATTGTAGGTAGATTGGGCGCTCCACAAATATCGGATTAGTGTTCCATAAAAGTAAAAAAATAGGTTTAAAATATAGAAAAATTCAGTATTTATGTCAGTCATTTTTACTGAATTTTAATGGTACACCTTCATAGAGTTTTTACTTCCATCAATAATTTTATTCACACCAAACAGTATAACACAATCACTATTTGTTATGATAAACGAATACGGTGTTATTTTTTATTAAAAGTATAATAGAACAATTTTTAATAGTTTCGCCTATTTGATAGATATATTGACCATTTTTAAACATCTTATAAATATTCAGATGTTTTTTCAGTAAATATGTATGTCTGTTGTCAATGGATAATATATTCAGCTAATTTTAAACATTGCAACAGTATAAAATTCAGTATTTGTCAATCATTTAGCATATTTTTTTTTTTTTAATGGTAACGCATGATAGAGTTTTTACTCATCTATGATTTTGGACGCTGCACATAATAAACTTTTTTTTTTTTTTTGTTCGTGTTTGTGTGTGGGTTGGGAGATTGCAAGTGTATATTTATCACAAAATCACTATTTGCTTAAAGGAAGAATAAATGTATATTAACCGTGTATGGATGAAAGATTAATCTCTGTGGGTGATAATGGTTAATTATGGTAATAACGGTTAAAGTAAAGTATATAGAACAGATTAGACGTAAGGGGTGTCATTGTTTATCAAACGAATTGCTCTATTTGATAGATATATTGACCATTTTTAAACATCTTATAAATATTCAGATGTTTTTTCAGAAGAAGTAGTTGTTTATCGTTGAAATACCGACGTGATCTATATATATATATAATATACACCTAGTTTTTGGTATGAGGGTTGAAAATCTTTACACTTAATATATACGTTATCCACGTTAAAGAGGTTAGTTTTTAAAATCGATATCAAAGTGAATGATAAAAATATAAAAAGTACAAAATATAAAAAACATTAAAATTGAAATTATTTTCACTAGCTAGAAAATAAATTTAATTCATAGCGAGGATATTTTTTTTCATGCCTATTATAATGTTAACATTAAACAGGTCTTGAGCATGGTCTCGCAGATTAGGCTAGGAGTCCATGGAGGACTTAAACATTTTTCTTCTACTCTACTTACGCACTTAAATAAATAATATTGTACTAAAAAAAAACATTATAAATATAATATTTGAATGAAGGGTATTTCAATTTAATATATTAATATGTCTTCATTACAGCCGCTCTTTCTGACGACTGTAGTATGTATAAAAAATAACAATCTATTAGGATGTAGATGATATGTTTCGGATTTGCGAGTGTCACGTGCTCTCAGTAGTCGGTCACCAAGGTGGAGGGTCGGCTTATCTTGTGGTGAGGCTTTCATCATCCTGGAGGGATGTCCTGTAGGGGAGGTCTAATTGCGAAGTCTTCCATTGCGGATCAGCTCCTCGAGCTGCTGACCCGAGCAGCACAGGGAGGCTAGGAAGATGGACTCCCCTCGCAAGGCGACGAAAGCGACGCCGTCATTAATGAATAGTCTTTGTAAAGAAGGGCGAACTATTATATACTAGAAAACGGCTCATTCAAGCATTTTAAGTACAAGACGTAGTCTTTAAAAATACTTTATCGTTATTTAAGTAATCTTGTTCTTTAAAATGCAACCTATAAAGCATCTGTAGTACAGATGCAAGCGAATAATATTAAGCATATGGTAGTTGAACTTATAGAAAAATGAAAATATTCATAGATTATATACTACAACACAAGGACCAGTTCTCGAAGATAAGCAACAAGATATACCTTAGGTGTTAATAGTACTTGGATGGGTGGCAGTCAGGAGCTGTACAATATATGTACTCGGTGGAGCTTGATGTACAAAAATGCAAAACATATATGACTTTATCATGATTACAGACATAACTGTATAACGGCATTTTGTGGCGAAAATATACATATAGAGAGCGGATAATGAAGTTTTTTTTAAATTTACCGTGATAACAATACTAGTAAAGTTATTAAAAGAGAAAACTGGCTTCAAAGCATATTTTTGCAAGAGTAGCTCCAATTACAAATATGACAACTTGCCACTAATATATCAATCAAGAGTTTGTCTAATAATTTCGAATGCAAGTCTCTTATTGATTAGTTATTCCCTTGGGTTTATACGGCTCCTTCTTCAGTCGAGAACAATGCCTTCTCCTCCTCCATTCTCCGTGTTCCATTCTATATCCACTGAGGTGCAAGGACCAGACCAAAACAATGGCGCCGGGTTGTTATTGCATACAATGGGTCAGCGGAAGCCGCGGGTAGCAGGAGGTGCGCTGAAAACCATGAACCTCATGAACAGCATGAGCCACATCCTCACGAGTTCGTGACGAATTCAGGGTTTATTTTATGTCATGATTTATATCGATAGAAGATAATTTAGACCAACATAAATATAAAGTAAATAACTCTACATTTATACTTCTAAGACACGACTGAGCGCCACGACGCTCACCAATGATCTCGCACGAATAAACCAGTTTCATACAACATCTTCGTCAAAGCTCATTTTAAAAAATATTGCGGTGATATTAAAGAAATACCTATACATCGTAGAAGTAAATTGCTTCATTTTCATAAAAACAAAATTTTTCCGCTCGTAGGTATAAGTTATATTCAGATGGAGACTCAAGCGGTTACTTGTCTTGCACTACACTATTATTCTACATTGCTTACATTATTTGGGAGTTTTCGTGCCGTATTTTATGACATCTAGGAAGAAATATATTTTATATTTATCAAAGATCAAAGATCTCAACCAATTAGTACAAAATTTTGAAAACACACTTATTTTCAACTTTTTTTTTTTTTATGAATAAAATTTTAATGATATTATTTTATATTCTAAAAAATGTATATATGCAACACTTAAATCAAAGATGAATCCCACGTCACACACAAGATCTACCTTTAAGTGGCGTGGAAAGCGATATTCCAAAAAAAACAATAAAAAAAAAATGAATGTAATACTGTCAATAAAATCTTAAATGTATCCTATTATATTTGATTAAATAAAAAAAAAAAATATATATAGTGAGAATTAGAAAATTATATTCGCACAATATGATCCAACTACTATTACTTAATTTAGCTGTGTTTCCGCATTGTAATATCCAGCAGCCGCTAACATTAATATACTCGTAGTCGCTTTCCATCTGGTTCACTGGTGCATCGACATTTAACCGCAGAGCATTCAATTTAGATTGTAGAAAACGCATTTACAGTTCTGTTATTGACCACAAATGTACTAAGAGACTTCGCAGTTTGTAATGCTGAAATAGTCCACAATGGTGGCAACGGTAACAGAGAACAATACGAGTCACCACGAGAATCCCATTTCAATCTAAAAAAAATACATATTTTGTAATAATATTTCCTATTATCTGACCGATGAAAACATATTTCTTTGAGAATGTTCTTCACTCAATTTAAAGCAATAATCCATCACAAGACACTATTAATTACATAGAACATATTGTAGGCCTTGTCGCAAAAAGCTGTTAGTTCAAAGATCAATCATACAGTTCTCGGAAAATAAGATTTGCGCAAGTGTGTTAGCGAATATGTAAAATGTAGTATGATCAAAATATTTAACATTAAAAATCACGCGATCATATTAAAACAAAATTGTAGTGTATTATTTTGTATAACTGTAGATATTGAATAAGTAGTAAATAAATATCCTTAATCCGTTGAGAATATGTTGAAAAATGAAATATTTTTGAATTTGGAATACAATAAAGCATGTTGTAGAAATACCTATTTATGTAGGCGTGAATAAAAATTTTGTTCTCGATTTTTATTTTGGTATTATAACAAAAATAAATATTAATTTAAGTCATTTAAACTATTGCAAACACCCACTATTAATGCATGGCGGTTTGATTTCATTTTGAACACTTTTTTTTATCCACATAATACTAGTACAATTGTTTTAAATCGTCTCTCTTTCGAAAAAATTTCTTCGTCATTATTTGCGGCGTTTCAACTAGTACACAATAAATGTTGTGGGAAAGGATGTGAGATTTGATTTGAAGAAGCGATCATAAAACTGTCATAATAAAATGTGTCGTGATGGCGCGTCGGACATAACTTTTATGGCTCAAAAGCGCTCAACGGAGACATAAAGACGTAGCTTTTTAAGCTCTGAGCTCACGCCGGGAGCGAGAAAGCTCACATCAAGTGGATTAATTTTAAGATGTAGTTATTTTACTTTTTTATTTAGCAATTGGCTTAGAAGTTAAGTGCTTGCGTCAATGTGGGAGGTCCACAGCTTGGTTTCTTATTAAAATAAAATAATAAAGATGACTTTGCAAATAGTTGGTTACTGCAATTCGACTTACATTATATTTGTGAATTGTAATGCTTTTTCTTGACCTCTCTATATTGAAATCAAAAAAATATAAATATATTTTCTTAAACTCTTCAATTTTTTTCCACATCTAGTTGACCCAGCTAAACATCATATAGTCCATTGAAGGAACGAAGCCTTCAGCTAATCTATATTGCTATGTTTACCTAAAAAAACAGTTTGCATATTGATGTTTGTAATCTTGTACGACTTACCGATAAAATTGTTGTGTTTTAGGTCAGGAAACGAACATACCTGAAACAATGAAAAACTATTGTCATTATAAAAAACTAATATATTGGAAATAATAATTCGAATTTGTATTTAAGTATTATTAATTAATTACGTTGGATTATGTTATCTTATATTCTTTACCACAGGTAATATGCAGTTTGAATAGTTAGGTCTAAGCATGATGAAAAATATGCTTCGAAAAAATCAAGTGATAATGTAAATGCTAATAGACAACAATTTTGACTGCATACTTTTTAGAATCTAAAGGTTACACGTAATTGCGCTATTGAATATGTGACAAACAAGGTGAGAGAAGCATGTTAACTAGCCATAACACAACATACACCTGTTCGTAATTGGATGGTAAAATTTCCAAATAATCGCAATTGCAAATCAGTTTTGCGACATGCCGATGGCAAGCGTCAACGGGATGCGCAAAATTAGATTCCAGCATTGCAATTTCCTGGCCAGACGAGTCTGGGGCGGAGCAGGAAGGGGGTGAATCTGCCGAAGGAGGCATTCTGTCGGAGGGGGCGCTGCGCCCCTGGTATTAATTTGCTTCAGCAGACTGTACTCTCGCGAAATGAACATAAGCCAACAAAAAAATCTTAATAAAGAAATGCCCCGCAAAAAGCTCTGTTGTGCTTTAATACATTATTTTTCGGTTCGCATTTCTTGCCTCGGATTATAAATAAAGGGAAACAGAACGCTAAGTCGTCTAATTAATTATTAAAAGAAGTAAAAAAGGGGTCATTTATTCTTATTTGGTGTTCGGAATATCAAAAGGTTCTTTGATGGTGAGATTTGTGTATAATAAATTGATATTAGTGCATCCATTTATTTGTTTACATTCAAGGTTTAAATAAAAATGCAGTAATAATGTGCTTTTGAAGTTATAAGTATATAAGAGAGTCTTTGACTAGTATATTTAACTATTAAACATATATATATAATATAAATGCTAATAATTACCGTTTGAAGAATTATCTTCCGTGATAAGTTTAGAGTGTTCTACTTTTATCAATTTATCTAGTTTTAATTTATCGGGATGTACGTTTATGTGAATTTATGTTAAGATATAATAGACCTTATTTTTTATATGGACGCATATGTAAAAGTGTACTATGAGTATTTGTTTTAACTACAATATGTGATTTTTGTTCGCAGCATTGCTTTCTTTGTGATAATTTTAACAAACGCATTAACTACGTAGTTCACTCATTATACTATTAATTAAATATATGTTTTCCTTTAAAACTAAGGAAGGTGGTGACAAATAACATTGCTAGCGGTATAGAATATCTTCCTTTGAATGGAGTTTTTTCAAGCCATAAAAATGGTATGATATAATAATTTGAAAAAAATATTTTTTTGCGGCGAATAAGGTCGTTTTGTATAAACAGTACGAGAGAAGAGGCGTAAGAAATTCCAAGAAAATTTTACTTTCAAAAATCTGGATCTTTCGCGATGAAACGTTATTTTACAATGCGTTTAAAATATCCTTCAGCTCGCGGGTAATTTGCTAAAATAACATGTTTTATTCAGCACGATTGTTTTTTACGGCCGAGTTATTTTTATATTTATTTTTCGGCACGGGTTTTCCTGCCATTCGAGAGACGCGAGTATCGTAAACATGTGCCGCCTTTAAAGCGCGTTCGATATCGCGACGTAAAACTGAAAGACGAGGACACTGTACGAGTATTATCATCACCTAGCCTGTTAGAGGGTTTCTCTTCGGAGAGATGAAGGCTCGAGTGGAGAGCGATCTTCAGTCAGGGCTCGAGGAGCGGTGGCTGGTGTGGGAGCAGCGACTCCGATCGTAAACTCTTATCTCGCTTTTCAACGAAGCCTCCCAAAGTGGGCGAGATTCAATTGGATGGGTCCGGTACAAAGAGCAGGGGTTTGCTAGATAGAGACATCGGTCTGGTGAACAAAAAACAACTTAATTGTATTACTTAATTTTCGACGGAACTTTCATGGTAAGTTTCGTGTAAAAAATTAGACTTTTATTTCAAGTCGCTACATGTTTGTGGCATTATAATTTGACTGTGATGAGTAAGATGGGAATAACGAGGTTAAGAAGCGGACTTAGTAATCTTTTATGTTATAGTCCGTCGTCTGTAAACAAACACCTTGCAATACAATCCTAAACAATAAATTAACATCAATATAATATAATATAATCAAATGCTTTGAATAAGCATATAATTAGCGTTCACATTACTATCTAAGTACGACTTATGACCTTTGAAACGTATTATTTCAACACTCAATTTGTTTAAAGATTTATCATCCACTTGTAGACCGCTACTTTTGCAATGTGACATTTTTTTATATTTTTTTAACAGAGCACAAGCTCCAATACAATATACATAAATTTATAAAGATACACTTAGCAAATGAATAAAACATGATTACAGAAGTAGGAATAGTATCAGATCTTTATCAAGGAATTACAAAATATTTTTTTAAATTCTAATTCAAACTAACATTTATAAGTGCAGCGTTGTAAGTGTATTGTCACATTTAGTGTCCATGACCTCATACTCAGAACTAGTGTCGAAATATTTCAATGCAAATTGCTGGAATTGCAACAACAAAAACTATGCTATAAGTATATCATGGTGGACACACAAATAACACGGCATTATTGTTACAAAAACAAACATCCAACATTTCATATCAGTCAACACCTGCACTGAATCCGAAGCAATAACACACTAAATATGTCAATAGCACATAATTACAAATGTGGCCAATTGAAATACGAGTAACATATAATGTTGATATCCATTAGAATATTGACTTCATCTTGATCCTCCTGTATCCATAGTCCAGCCAGACACTGTAAGGGGGCTGGAAGTCGTCCAGCAAGAGATGCGAAGGGGAGAGGGGATTTGGCTCAGCAAACGACAGAAGATAAAAAAACTTATTGGGCCTGATTGGGCTATTTTGATTCGATTCGATACAGAGAGCTAAGCCAAGTTTTGCAATACGTTAAGATATATATCTTCATTGTGATTCAAATACCAACATTTTACATGAAGATTTACTTATTGGCTGGATTCTTTGAAAAGTTAATTATGGTCCAGATAATATAGCTGAACCTCTGAGTATTTACCTGAATAATTAATATCTATAAGATTTTTTCGTATTTTTTATTGTTTATATATTTTCCGCATATAACTTATAGCTTGTAACTATATAATACATTGTAAGCGTGGTTCTTGTTCTATAATCGAAGTTTACACCATCGATTATATTCACTGTTGATTAAGCGTCCTTTAAGGCTAAAAAAGAACCATCTCAGAGAGGCGAGGCCGATGAATTGGTCACATCATGCGCCACGATGGTCTTCTTCACGATATTGTGGAAGGGATGGATGGTTGAGGGTAGAAACTGTAGAGGGCGCTCTAGACGGGAGTATTTGCAGCAAGTGTTCGAGGACATGAATTGTAGCGCTATTGCTGACCTGAAAAGGGTTGCGGAGGACCGAGAGGAATGGAGATCGAGATGCAGGATTCTGTTGCTGCAAACCAATCCACCGGATTGATACTACGAAGAAGAAGGGCTAAACGGTACATACTTCGGGAGCGTTGGACTAGTCATCCGATCTCCTTGAAAATTCTGGTTAAAATAAAAAATTCAAATAATAAGTTGATGGTGTACTCTTACTTTTGAAATAATGTACTGCTTTTACTTAAAATTTGAACCAAATATATAGTGTAATACTTTTGAATACTAGTGTTGCTAGAGTTTCTCAAAGTTTTATGCACGTCAAGCCCCCGTCTGCAGTGCTTCTCAAACAATGGTCATTAGAGCGCGACACCGCACCCCCTCCTAGCGCAAGGGCGAGGGAAAGTTATAACTAATTATGGAGTAGTCGCTGGAGTTGCAACTGATGCTGGCGCTGATGCTAGTGAGAACACACGTGGGAGAGGAAGATGAGGACGCAGGTGCAAGATTACCGCCGGCGCAAGACAATAGCCCCACACTTTGAGAATAATGGCGACTTAATAACAATGCAGCAATGCAGTTTCTTTCTTAAATGTAAGAAAAGTATTTTATAACTAAAATATTAAGTACATCAGTATTTTAAATTAATTAAATGCATTAAGAAAGGTATTTTATTTCCAACAAATGTACAGAAGACAGTGTTTTATAATTAATAAATGTATTTGAAATATATATAAATATAATAATTTAAAAAATGCGTATAAATACGGAAAAGTTTGCAGGAGAGCACATCCGGTTGAAACTAGTGGGCTCTATGTCACTCAGCGAGGATCGCTTAAGGCTGAATGCGGAAAAACAGGGGTAGCACAGATACTTGAAGAGCATACCAAAGCTTACCGAAGGTATTTAGGAATTTTGGACACTGCTAAATTCTTGGACCACATACATTAACCATTTATGGATGTTCAATTAGTATGAGACAAGCCTGTCGGTTGTGGGTGGGAGGAATTATTTCTATACGTTCAGAGGAACAGTCATCACGGTAGGTTGTCTTGGAAACCGATAAATAAATACAATTTTTAATGTTTGATTATCTAGTAAATTGTAAATTTTGAATAAAATAAACTTAAATATTTTTTAATTACTCATGATAAAAGAAATAATAGAATTTTCACTATACACGCATAAAATATGCTTTTATTTATTGACTCACTTAGGCGATAAACAAAAAAGACTGTATGTAGTTCGAATCTCTAATAAACCATTTTTTATGATGGATGCAATAAATGTCATATAAAATGTTTATTAATTAATCAATTTTAGCATTTATGAGATACCTTAATAAATCGAAAGTAGTTTAAAAAGGCAAATTAATTAAATTGCTTCGAAAATACTTTGTACGAATAAAGATAATAGCGAGCTTAGTAAACTATTAAACAAGCTCAGTCGATCGCAGAGTTTTTTTGCGATCTCCTCCGTCCAGTTGGACTCAGTTCCTGGCGAGCTGGAGGAGAACTTCAGCAGCGGGGGATTAATACTGAAAACTTTGCTTAATCCAATCTCTCGCTGAAAAGATACCGGGCAAGTTCATGAAGCCATTTTCAGAACAAATCCAAGCCAGTACTAGATTCTTTACTCGTTTGATCTTGTACATACATTTACTATTGAAAAGATTATTTTAACATTTTTATATTTTTCAAAGAATATGTGTATCTGATTTGAATTTTTAACAAAAATTTAGATTGATATTAAACAAAAAAAGTCTCAAGTAAAAGCAAAGCGCGCCCAGTTTAAGTATAATGCCAACTATATTTTATTTGCACGGTTCATTGGTATACCATTTTTTTCCTTTATTTACGAGTATGCTTCAACAAGTTTTTGTTAAATAAAACGGAAGACTCCTTTATATAATAAAATAATTCCATTTCTTTAGAATATCTAAAAATAAAATAACTACCAAAGCATGTAAAAAATTAAAACTTCAAAATATTCTAAATACGGAATTTCGTCAAATAATTTTGTAATAACAATTTCTTAAATTGTACACACTGCAATATATAATGTTTTTTTTAAATAAAAAGAATAAATATTATGAAAAAATTTATTCCACATTTTATTTTCGATACAAAATATGGAATTAATTTTCAGCATATATTTTTTCCTCATCCTATATTCGTATTCTACTACTACTACGAGGGTTTGACGTTACAACAGTCTTTTTTCTTTCTCTACAGAAAAATCACTGGGAAACTTATTTTACGGATAACCCACGTATTATGAAGTGTATTAAAATACTAGAAATCTCTTAACGCATACAAACTGGATAAATATTATGTTGTAAATTAACTTATCAATGTGTTATCTAAGATGAGCGATAATGGAAGGTTATAAAAAGTGGAAAAATTGGGTGATTACAATATAAAAAACAAATAAATCTACATTTTTAAAATTATAAGTATGACTAATGTTTTGTTTTAAAGTGTGAATATTTTATTGAAAATTAAACATTTTCATCATAAATTTTGCGTGTATTGTTTTCTCAATCTCCATGCATTAACTGTGTGTGTTTTTAGTGGGGATGATAATAAAAATCTCTTCCGACGAAAAAACACAAGCGAGCGCAATATTTTAATACTCGGCCGCTACACGACTTTGCTCTCAGGGGACGCTGGCGCGGTGTGTATAGTGGGAGGGGGTAATTAACGAAAACACATGGCGCATATATGCGTGGAATGAGAGCCAGCAGAGAAAAGATTGGCAACCTTTTTAGAAACATTGATCATTTGTGATTATAAGACAATCCGCGGAGCATCACAACTTCTTCTTCTATATAAAGGACAAATCCGACCTATCCTTGAATACGGCAGTCACCTTTGGATTGGAGCCCCAAAATACCTTCTAAACTTAATTGACTCAGTTCAAAGAAGAGCAATTCGTTTGATAAACAATGACACCCTTACGTCTAATCTACAATCAATGGAACACAGACGTAAGGTTGGTTCTCTTAGTCTTTTCTACCGTTATTACCACGGTCGCTGCTCTTCGGAACTTAAAGAACTAATTCCTCCTGCACCCACTCACAGCCGACAAACTCGTCTTACACTTGCCGAACATCCATACACGGTTAATATATGTCGACCAAGAACTGGCAGCTTCAAAGTTCCTTCCTTAATAACCGGTTTCTAACAATCTGGATCTCTTCAAGAAACAGATAAATATACATTGAATCTCCCCAACCCACACACAAACACGAACACAACACACGTTTCCCGCATGCAGCGTCCAGCCTCCCTGGCTGAGCGTCATAGAGTGCACTGGTCTTGACCGGTTGTGCTCTCCTGCGTGCGTTTACATAAAAAAAAAAAATCGTAGTTGAAATTTAGTATAAGCTAAAGTAATAACCAAATAATTGAAAGCAATTATTACATTTTGAGTATTCATCTAACATTTTCTAAGCAACGATTGAATTAATGCTTTATTAATTTAAATAATTTTATTATATAACTCTGTTTATAGACATGAAATTAAATTATTTCGATTCTACAATTGTCAAGTCGGTGAAAGAACAAATGTTATTTATAAAAGAATAAAAAGAACAAGCTACTATAGCATGTCGTAAAATCGGTTCTCGTTTGATCACCTAACTTTGGACATGAAGCAAACTTAAATGATGACCGTTTAAGTTCGTTTGAACCAACCCCTTAGGACTGAACTGTCCGGCCCTCGAGAGTGTTGGGTTTAGCATATCTTGTTTCAGATCCAGATTGTTCGTTCTCCCAAAGAGTAACACTAACTTGCCAGAGACTATGCCTCTTGGGAGAGGATCAGACTGTTCAAGAGATGATAATATATTCCACGCATGAGAGGCCCAGTTGAGGCACGAACTCCATGAATTTGTTTGGAAGATTAATTTTTGGAGTCATCTGTTGGATGAGCGTCGGGACTTTCTGTTGTTTCTGTTTTTTATTATTTTAGGATCGTACTGAATAAAATTTGCAATGTTGCTGAAATAATAAATAAATTGAAATTGAATCATCTTCAAAAGGCTGGTAAACGAATGGGAAAAATATGATTAAGCAGGAAATATATTGAACACCACATATCAATTAAACTTCTTATGTTGATGCGAATAAATAAGAATAATAATGCGCCACAAACAAAACGAATACGAATGCTATTATTTTATCATAGTTTTGAGTTTTTTAGTGTCTACTTTATTGTTAAATTTATACAATTTAAATATTTGACAAAGCCTTTCGTGGATAGCTCTTTAATAACTACTTTACTAGAGAATAGAGAAAGCATCCCCGAGAGAAGTTAGAGAATATGGGAGAAAGATAGAGAGCGCATGTGACGTTGTGTCTGGATGGTGAAAGGTAGTGGCAAGTTCCCTAAGTGGGAGGTAATCGCCAGTTTGCGAATACATTTTGCAAAGTTCGCACTTTGTCTGATTTTAAATATTCAAAATTGTGTATACATGTTTTTTTTTTCATTTTCACATTGCAATTTTCATTTTTCATAAGTGTATTGGCGGCTGCTTACGGAGTTCATTATTTAAAAATATAATTTTATAGTTTAGACGTTTTTATTCAAAAATAAAACGATGAAATATTTTTGTTTTTAAGTAAATAATTTTATTAAACGTTTTCGCTTGACTGGATATAAGTGAAATCTTCTTCTTCGTAGTATCAATCCGGTGGATTGGTTTGCAGCAACAGAATCTTGCATCTCGATCTCCATTCCTCTCGGTCCTCCGCAACCCTTTTCAGCTCAGCATAAGCGCTAAAATTCATGTCCTCGAATACTTGCTGCAAATACTCCCGTCTAGGGCGCCTCTACAGTTTCTACCTCAACCATCCCTCCACAATATCGTGAAGGAGACCATCGTGGCGCATGATGTGACTTTGAGATGGTTCTTATTAGTTGCCTATCTTCCTTGATTATTCTGAGAACCTCATTGTTCGTGACGTGGTCTCTCCAGGAAATTCCGAGAATTCTTCATCTCAAAGGCTCTAGTCTTTTTTATCACTTTCAGATAAGCACCATGTCTCACAGCCGTACATTAAGATGCTCCAAACAAGTGTTTTGGCAAGTTGCTTGCGGAGCCCTAAAGAAATATTCTTTGACTCAAGAATTTTGGCTTTTTATTGAAAGCTAGCCTTGCTTGATGTATTCGACTGTTGACTTCTCTTTTGTTCTGCCATCCCAGGTGATTGGTGCATTGATATGTTAATTTTCTGCTGCTCATTGCGGCTTACTCTCATGACTTTGGTTTTTGTGCTGTTTGTCTTCATATTATAGTTGGAATTAAATATGTTTTCCATGGATGTCAGCGCTTCCGTGAGTTCATCTTCAGTTTCAGCAATCAGAGCAATGTCGTCAGCAAACCTTATCATATCAATCTTTTGGCCATGTATTTAACCCCTCTATGGCCCATTTTTTCCCTGATGTTATTAATTGCATTTTGTATGTATACGTTGAAGAGTACAGGTGACAGAGAGCATCCTTGTCTGACCCTTGGCGTATTTTTGCTTCCTTTTGGACATTTCCAAGTGATATTATGGCAGCTTCTTCTTTGTAAAGTGAAAATATGAGTCTTCGTTCCTTGTATTTGACTCCAATTTCTTTCATAATATCGAAGAGCCTCTCCCAATCTACTTTATCAAATGCTTTTTCAATGTCCACGAAGGCAATATATGTATCTTGGTCCACTTTTAACCTCTTCTCCAAGATCAGATTTATGGTAAATGATATATGAATAGTAAGTAAGTAATATAAAAAGAAGTTTTGAAAGTCTTATCTTTATTATTAAACATAATTAAGGTCCTGATAGTCTGTCGGCTACAAAGTGTATTCGGTATCACTCGGGATTTCTGTTTTTTTCTGTGGTGGCTATATGATCAATTCTTTGGATTGGATAGGAAAGAATGAAAAATTTAAGACAGTCTGGTTCGCTGCATAATCAGTCAATATGCCTTTGAAAGAGCAAAAATCTCTATCATTCTTCATTACTTTCCTACTGCAATTGAATGCAGAGAAAATATTATCTTCCGAAATGCAATATTCAGAGATCTTATTTCCATATCAAAGAAACACATAAATCCATTATGCACGAAAATTCAAGAAAAGTCTTTGAACGATTTTTAAATCTCAAAGATGATATTGGTAACGTTTTGCAAGGAAAATTGAAATAATAAAAAACTCTTATCGCCTTTTAAAAATAAAAAATATAATACACTCGTATTTTCTATGTATTCGTAATTGGAACGGCATTTCCAAAATTAAATTGCTTTAACAATTGTAACTTGTACCTATTTTCAGTAAAAAAGAATCCCAAATATTTGTTTATAGATGCCAGATATTTTATATTAATCACAATATTCATCAAATATTTCCTCGACCGAACATCTGAGAGTAATGAGTTATATGACAGTGTTAAAGTTTATCAAGTCGAACATAAATCCGACCAAAAGTTTTAAAGAAAACTAAACCATATTAAAAATCCCCTCCAAGTCGTAAAGCGCGAATAAATAAATTGCGATGGCAATTCCTTCGGGTAGACGGATTGAAATTCTTGGGTGTTCTAGATTGTTCTATGAAATAATGTTTTACGGATTTATTTCGGTTCGTCTCTCGCTTTGATGAGTTGTGAGTACTTTTTACTGTAAATTTTATTGAGCCATAAACGTTAGACAAGGAAGAACCCAGCGAAAATCTAATCAAAAGAAAAGCCTGGAAAATTACAGGCGAACACGACGTGACATCATCCTCATTCAACATGTTGGGAATTCGTAAAAATATATTTTATGCGTTTTTCAATATATTTTACGGTCGATTGAGGAATAATATTAATAATTTTAAAATACAATTCGTTATAAACATGTGGCTGCTTCTGTAAACTCACAAAATTAATCCCACTTGAAACCCATCCATAACCGACTCTTCGGTCTCTTGATTAACAGTTGGCAAAGATTTAAGTACTATTTCTATTTAAGAACATGTTTAATTCTCTTGTACTTAATTAATTATTGCGAGTTATATAATATAACTTTTATAACATTATTTATTGAAATATTTAACTCACATTTTTCGACGTCTACCGGTATACAGTGTTTCACATCTCCCACTTGTCAAGAGCCCAGCTATCTTACATATTCAAATCTATACTAGAACATTTCGTTTGACAGAATCACTACCTACAGTATAATTAAACAATAAACATCACAACATACGTGACTGGCATACAGAGCGGAGCTCTAGTCTACCGACGTTACAATACATGTAATATAAAATTATTTTACATGCGACCGCTAAAAATTGAAGTACCATACTCGTATATATTTTCCAGCTGCCCGCAATTGAACACAGTAGAGCACACTAGATGAAACTTGCATGATGTTGCTGCTAAATATAAAAATATATAGAAATGTAAATATTTTCACAAGAGCACTGCACTCCATATATAGTAGATCATAATAGTCCAGCAGAATTACAGAAATTAAGGTTTGCACACATTTTTAGTTTGTGGATTGGAAATTGTTTCATAAAGAAGTAAGCGCATATTTGAATGCTTAAGATACACTGAAATAAGATTAATGTTAAAATAGCAATGTAAGATTAATGCTTTTTAGTTGTAGTTTGGATATGACTGGCAAAATGCTAGTGGCTTATGCCATTCCTGTATTAATTCGTAATAGTTTCAACTTAAGTTGTGTCCTTGACCTTACAACCTCTCGAGAATGTTAGAAAAGCGAGTGAAACGTGGGACAAATTATTAATAATATATTACCGAAGTTGATATAAAATTTAACCACAAACATAACTTGTCGGCTCCAATTTAACTTGTATGATTAATTATGACATTATTTCGAATTAACACCAGAATGAATGCGGGTGTACATGATACTATTTAATAAACCAATTAGGACAAACACATACCAAATTCTCTCTCAACTCTTTATGGCATCCACCTCTGAACTGGAGCATACAGTCAACACAGACTGCTGCAGAATACAGCACTCATTGACTAAATTTGAATACCGTAATTATACCAGGTGCTGTAGTTTACGGTATTTCAAGACAAGAAAACTCAAGAACATTTTTTAAAAATATTTTACCCGAAGAAAACAACAATAATATTACGTTTCATAGCAGTAAACCGCAGTATCCCGTTGTTCCATTTAGACGTATATACCCTTGGCAATAAAATTTATTCTGTATTTGAATTTACCTTCTTGGTATTCTTATAACAATAGGTTTATAACAATTAGTTTGCAGAATATCACTGGGTATAAGATTATAGTTTAATCAGTTGCATTACTACTTAAGCCAATTGATGAAAATCAATTGAAATCGGCCCCGAAGGAATGTATCATATAAAGTTTCCCTGAGGTGATACAATTATTCGCATGATGTTATTAACACATTGGTCACCTGCCCGAGGCGGTCCTGCACGTTCCGAGTAATCAGGGATGTCACGGGGAAGTTCCCCAGGCGATAGTTACCTCAGCCGGCCCTGGAAGCTCTAGGCAAGATATTGCCCAACCTGAATATTCAATAATTTAGTTGGCTAAACATGCAATTATTTAGTAAATACATATGTACATGTGATAATAATTAAACATTTAATTTGTTCATAATAATACTAATAATTTTGATTCTTTTTTTGAAAACTTATTGATTTGAAAATTTCCACGAGTTAATTAATCATTAAATCTAATAAAAAAATCAACACTATGAAATTAATTTTATTAATAAAAGTATTCGATTGTATTGAGGAAATGATAAAATAAATTAATATATAATTATTTTTATTTAGTTTATAAAAATACATTCATAAAAATGCTTTAACGAAGATGCTTTTACAGAAAGAAAAAAGCCTCAAAAAGTAAAATATTTTATAATAAACTAATCATGTGATTTCTCCAACAATGTCAGATAATAATTTAAATCCTACTTGAAATATTACGTAAAATGTTGATAAAAAACACTTGTTTGAGTAAGATAATAATCTTTCGGTGCAATATGCTATTTATTAATTATTAATTTTCAATTTTGCAGAATTACTTATTCAGGCAATGTGAACACTAAAAAAAATGTCGTAAAACAAAAAGAAAGCGCTCCCCGAGCATCTGACGCGGTGCAGCAAACCGTCGAGCTCCTGCCCCTCAAGGGGGCCCGACTCTTAATTAACAAAGTGGAGCCCCCTGCGACGCTAAACAGGGGAAATTTCGGGATTTTTGGAAGCCCCTGGATAGGAGGAGCTCCTTGGTCCTCGCCCGAGGTGTCCGAGGACGAAGAGGTGCTCCTTGGAAGCAAAGTCCTGGCTTTTAAACTCGTTACAGAAGGGGCGGGACGATGTTGGCGTGCACTTAAAGCATTTATTGGGCAATTAAAAATTTCCTAGACAAAGTTTACCTTCTTTCTACCCTCCGAATTTCTGATGATCTATCGGTACGCGGCGTAATAAGTTGGACTTTGGTAAAAGCGCGATAAGTATGATAATAAATTAGAGACGCTTAAACGGAAAATAAAATGGTCGATTCTAAAGTGAACTTTCTTCTTTCACGTATATCAGGTATGGTTTCCACAAGTTAATGACATAATATTAAGCAGCTGTAAAGATCTTCATTTCATCTTAGTTAATATAAGCACATTGAATCATAGCTAATTTCATTCTTTATACTATAAAGTTGTCGACTACTTTCTAGGACCGCGAGTTCCTTGGGGCTTGAATAAAATGTATTTAATTAAATAAAGTTATTCATTTATCATTATTCATTAAAAACCATTCCCTAACCAACCAAATAATGTCTAATATGTAATAAGTAATGCATCAATGCAGTATTTAAATTAATAAATTAAGTCCATTAATTTCTATTGCAATTGAGAGATACTTTTTGACGTTGGAAAACAAAATAAAATAAAGAATAGAAAAACAATGTCGTTTAAAAGATTTACAGGGTTAATTTACTGCAGATTTTTTTTTTGTAGACTTAAGCTAAATAAATAAACGAAAGAAAACGGAAAGGCGGAGTGAAGTTCGCGCAGAAAGTATGCCTCTTAATAAATTAACAGCGCGTAAAACCGTCTCTTTTAAATATATACTTGCAATTTCTGTGTCAAATTAACCTTAATGTAGGAGCGTATCAAAATCACCCGACGGGAACGCCAAGAATGATGGGAAAGCTCACAAAAGAAGACTTAAAATATTAAAAAGACTTGCCGGTGGAAAATATTGTAAGCACAGTGAGGTAAAGGTGACGCCGAAATTTTAAGACGTTGAAAAAATCAATGCATTTTATCTGTAAAATATAAAACGATAATCACAAAGATGCCATGTTATTAATATCAATGATTATTGTTTTCTTTCTAACGCAGGAATGTTATGCCTGACTTGCAAATTTTAGCTTTTCATCCGCAACGTATACTATTATTTGAAATTATTATTACTTTTTAATCAACCAATGGATATTTAAACACGTATTTAACTATTGATACAAATATGGTAGATGTCGTAGTTGGTTTCGGTGAAATGGCAACATGGGTTTAGGTCTTATCACTGATTGATCACGTACAAATAAAAACTAGTAAATAAGAACAACTTTAATATATTACATAAGTTTTTAATACATTAAACATGTCTTATTAGAAATAGTTTATTGAAAGTGTCGCAGAAGATCGATTAATTTTCTTCAGCTCCCCTCATATTGAAAACGTTGTCACTTCATCAATATCCATATTTCCCTGACGCACTCCCTCTCTAACCTGTAAATAACATTTTTATTAGGTTCGCGGTGTCACATTTAAAATTCGCAGTGCACGCGCCTCCCAGGGGATGTGAGAGTAGTCGCAAGATGAATTGCCACCATTTAGAGCCCGCGGTGTGAACGCAGCCGCGGCCGCCATTCATCAAATAATGGCGGCTAATGCGATATCGGACAACCGCACTAGGGCAGGTATTTATCATTGGATACGTTAGCTTTTTATTCTTTATAATAAATATCAAATACAGTTCATATACGATTGAACGATATAAATTTCGTACCACAAAAGCCTCATATTATTTAGAAAATAGCTTTTTTGATTAAATTATCACGAAAAAATAAAACTTTTCACTCCACATCCTGACCTCTCGTCATCCATGATGTTTAAAGACTAAAATGTCATAATAAATACAGAATAAATTTAATTATAAAAAAATGCATGAATCTCTCTTGCTTTAGGAATGAAACTTCTAGGTTCTAGAAACATTTATGATATAAAATGTACACTCAGTTTATAAAAGTTTCTGATACTTAGGATTATAAGATACTTTTCCTGTATTTTTTAAAATTTATCGTGTGTTTCCTGGAGGTCGAAGGACTAGGACTTAAATAAAATTTATAATATTTATTTTTTATATTTTATGGTACATACCTAGCAAAAATATAGTACATAAAGACTCTTAGGTAGAGCTACTTGGTAGGTATTGTCTACTATACATAATTATATCACAATGAACAAAATGATTTAATGTATAAAATATTCAAAAGTATTCCACTCTTCAAAAAAAGAACACTTTTTCGGTAAGGATAATGTGTGACAATGTGAGGATCGCGGCCGTAAATGTGCCGGCTGTCTTTTCACACCGCGATAAAAAAAACCCATCCAAAGATATGTCTTTCTCACATCGATTTGCGTATTGAAAATTGGGTCTTTTCTCTCTGGCGGGTGTTCTTTTTATCGGCGGCCGCGCAAGATTTGAGGAATGAATACATTAGCGCCGCCATCTGCAATCCGGTCACGTGGCCGGAACTGCGAACAACGCCGCCGCGGCCGTGCGGGGAACCATTATCTAGGTGACAAATGATAGAATCCTCAACGTATGAAGTAATAAACTTATATTAACACACATATCGACGTTTTGCGATAATGCTATGAAAGTATAGGCACTTTTCTTGCACGTGCCAATTGCGTAGTATTAAGTTCAATGAGCTGAAGATTTTACTGATTTTATATATTTTCCCTGATTATTGTTAATGTCAATAAAATAATGATAATCGTAATCCTAAATAATGGCAAGTGTATGTAATAAAATTAATATTTTAGGTATTCATCACCTGTTGGTCTCTTCAAGTATGTATTTATTATTCATATAATATGTAGTATTGGTACATTCGTCATCCTATTATAGTAATGTTTATAGTGTATCATTGATTAAGTGGGGTAAGGCTTACAAAAAAGTGCTTGAATGCATCTAATAGGTGATACAGCACGAAAATTATGCCGTCAGTGTAAAGCGCGGAGTACATTAGGCTGCCTGGTATCCACTGCTTGTGCTGCTACCATAGCTGCTGCTTCCCAGTACTATACAGCCATCGCTTGCAACCAGCCCAGTGTGGCTAAAACTTAGGTTGAATGCCGGTGTGGGGAAGAATCAGGCAGTTTACCTGTGTTTTATGATCCGTGCGCCCGGAGCTCTTAGCGGGGGCCGTTACCGGGGAGACGAGGGCAGGGATGCCTGAATAAAACAGCGATGCGCCGGGACGCTTGCTATGGGGGCTTAACACGAGTGCGGCGCTGAGGATTGAGTGTCACACGTGTGGTGAGGTTGTTACGTGGCTGAGGGCTGGCGCGTGACTCACCGATTGACGGGTTTCACAACAGTGTTGTAAAACTATGTTTTGGATTACGTACGCGGTACGCCTATTGTCGGGTTTTTAGCGGTGATGATGCAGAAGCACAGTATTTTGAAAGATTAAAAAAAACGTTATTATTTATAACATTTTATTTAATTAAGTTAATTAATCCAATTAACAATGACTTCAATGAATGTAATTTCTAAAATCCTTTCTACGATACGAAATCTATTCACTATACATCTGCTTCTTAGATGAAAGAAATGACCTTCACAAATTGCCGTAATAAAGTTATGTCATATATATGGTCTTCGCCTTAGTCTATGTCAGCTCTACAGTCTGGAACTCCGCCTAATATATTATATTTTTAGTTTTTCAACGGCCTTACATAAAGGCGAATATGGCATCTGAATAATAAACAATTTGTGTTCTCCTGCGGTATCCAGAGAACATGTCTCAACCAGGACAAGGCTATATATATGTTTTATTTTATTTTTATTTTATTTTATTTTATTTTATTAACGGCCTAGGCCAATACATACGGTTTTAAAATAGAAAATACAATAAATGAAATGGTAAAACAGAACAATATAATAGCTAAGACAATACATTTAGACAAAACATGAACATGAGTAAAAAAAAACAGATCTAGTACATTAGTAGAGGGATCTGCGAAATGCTGGAAGGTCCACCCCGAAAAAGTCCAAGACACTAGAGGAGTTAACCAGTCTACACATACTTAAGATAGGAGAATAGAATCCGTAGTTGGTTTTGGATGTCCTTACATGTAGCAGGTCACTGCCTCTAGTGAACCGGGAGGGAACATTGAACGTAATTTCCTGCAATAATGTCGAGTCATCGATTATGGAGTTCATAATTTTAAAAATAAACAGCAAGTCAGTCACTGTTCTACGTCTCTCCATTGTAGATACATTAAGTCGCCTCTCTATATCTTCATAGGAGTAGCTACCTCTCTCAAGGCCGATCAGTCGTGCAACTCTTGACAAGAAGCGATGTTGGACTGATTCAATCCGGTCGATATGAGTTCGATAGTAGGGAGACGCTAGCATATTCTAGCTGCGGACGAATCAGAGAATAGTAAAGGACCTTGATGGAGCTCAGGTTTTTAAAATCCTTAGTGATTCTATTGATAAAACCTAGAAGTTTAAGGGACTTGTTCACAATACTGTCAATATGGTCGTGATAAGATAATTTACTATTTAGGGTGACGCCAAGGTCCTTTATAGTAGGAACATGAGAAAGGGCAACACTGTTGATGTTATAATTAAACATAATAGGATTCTTAATTCTGGTGAAAGAAATAATTTTACATTTATTATTGTTAAGGTGTAGACAGTTTGAAATGCACCAGTCATTGAAGCGATTGATGTCATGTTGAAGTAGAAGACAATCATTAGGAGATTTGATTAATTTTAGGGCTTTGTTGTCGTCTGCAAACAACCAGAAACGTGTATGCAGGAAAACATCATTAATGTCATTTATAAATATGTTAAATAGTAATGGAGCAAGATGGGCTCCTCGAGGTACTCCTGATGTGACACTGATAAGCGACGAGAGAAAGTTATTTATTCTGACTTGCTGTTTTTTATTATGAAGATAAGATTTGAAAAACGATAATAAAGGGTCCCTAATACCGATAGATTGCAGCTTTGCATGAAGAATTGTGTAATTGACTTTATCAAAGGCTTTAGAGAAATCTGTATAGAGGACATCTACCTGGAGATTGTCCTCTAGAGCCCTAGTAATGTTGGAAGTAAAAGAAAGCAGATTAGTTGTAGTGGATTTGGCAACTCTAAAACCATGCTGTTGGTCAATCAATACATTTTTAAATAAGGGATAAATTTTATGAAAAGATTTTGTAGTTTAAATAGCTTCAAGAGAGGTTTGTGAAAATCGACTTTCTTAATTTTTTGCCGATAGAGACGAGGACTTCTATGAGAGAGGCATAATGAAATTACATTCAAAAGAGCTTCAAGTTACTGAACAAAACGGAGCATATTTGACTTAAATGAAATCATTCTGACTATGGTAAATAAGCCTTCAATTTCATGTAAAGTCATTATTTATTTTTATTCTATCTAAAGATACAAGATTCTTACTTTAGAAGCATGTTTAAAAAATATGAAATTAATTTATTTTAATCGTACGTAAACATTAAACGTTTTCTGCTAGAAAATATCATGGAAATCGGGCGTGTACTTAAAAAACCGAGAATATTGATCTCACCTCACCCAGAAAGGCACCCCAGCAAGAAACACATAAAATCGTGAAAATTCAGTGAGTATGTCATCAGGAGCGAGGGCGGGCCGCCCTCATCTTCAGGCCACAGGTGCGCCGCCCGCCCCGCCCACTGCGTGGAGAGGCTTTTAGGGCCGGAAACGTAAATAAATCACGGGCCGGCTGTCAATACTTCCGGTGCGACGCTGGCGCCTGCATCGCCTGCAGGGATAACGCTGAATTATTTATGAAAACATTACACGGATTGCGGGAAAAACATTCTTGAGAATCATCCGGTAACACGCACCGGAAAGAATTTAAAGAAAGGTTCTTTATTTACCCCCAAGCACGTTTTTACAAGTCAATACCTATATACTGGAGCAAGAGTTGGATACTCTTCACCTCTTTTATTTATTAACATTAGGTATAAAAGGACCGAACATATTTAATTGATAAAGTAAGTTAATACCAAATTGATGCACAGTGTTTATTTTTTAAGATATACAACTGAACAAAATTTATTTACACTCGCATAATGCCAAAGCTTCATTAATAAGTCTCATTAATAATAAACTCATTATAATTATTGTCCCTTAGTAAGTGAAAATTATAATGATGATTACCTGTATAAAATTTTGGCTATAGAACGAAAATGTTAAAGATAAACAAATCAGGAAAAAGTATGATGAAATAATCACTGGTAAAAGGATAATACAAAAAAGGTTCTTCAACAGAAAATACAAGAGAAAATAGTAAAGGCATTAAAATTATTGCGGAAAAAGAAGAATTATGTAGCAACATCAATATTTATTCACGTTGATTGGTCGGCAATTGTTTGGTTCAAATGAGGAATTGGTTTTATTTTTAGTAATATTTGTTTACTCGTTTGTGTTTAGATTTATATAAATAACTAGCTGACCCGGTGAACTTTGTTTCACCCGAAAGGCAATAAATGAGCAGATTTTGGATTTTATTAAGTTGAATTTTTCGGTACATATGATATCATATATTTGGTCTGGTTGAATTCTATTGCAGTAAACGACGAAACTTCAGCAAGTAGTTGTCAGCATTTCGACGAATAATCAAACGATATGCGTAATAATTCGGCGAGCTAACCTTCTTGGTAGTTTCTTCACCTGAAATTAAGACAATAGATTTGCTATTTTGTATGTGCAGCTAACATCCATATTTGTAGCATAATTATAAAGGGGTGAAGATAAATGATATTAAATCGTTTGCCGGTTATTTGTCAAATTTTCTCTAAACAAACATCTTAATCTTTAAGTCTGTTATTTTCCTGGTAATAAGCAGTGTAATTGGTCATTTATTGGAAATCTAAAGCAAAACCAAGCACTGTAAAATGTATGTCATGACGGAATCAAAACTATGATATTAAGTTTCAGCCAAGTCGGTTAGGCCGTTCTTGAGTTATAAAAACAAATATAACCCGACTTTCTTTTATATATATAGATATACAGAATCGAAATTCCAATTTTTTTACAAATATTTAGAAACATATATTTAGAATAGTATACATAAATATACAATAAATAGAGAAAATAATAAAAATAAAAATAACACAATATATATATAATCGTGTCGGAAACAACAGGGTCAGATCCTGTCTGCCCAGAAGTGGGCGACGTCGATGGCGTTACTTCTGGCCACTTGCAGCCACTCGGGCACAGCGCACACTCCAGAAGGTGTGACAGGGTCTGCTCCGCGTCGGTCCGCTGTAAAACTTTTTGTGTCAAATAACAGATGTAAACTATATTCCACCATAATAACACAATAGAATAAGAAGATGCCTTTCCATTTGCTTTTTGTTATAACATTTTTAACAAATAACAGATTAAACTGATATTTTCACTAATATTTATTTTGTTTTTGTCTTTTTTTTCCTGCCTTTTGTTTTTTTTTTGTTTCAAAATATTCTGTACCTTACGTAGGTACCTACTTACAATACCTACTATTGCGTCATTTTTAGTTATGTTGCTGACTATGGCAACACTTTCGCAACTGACAGCTGTCAAGTTACAATAGTCTTGTATGAATACATGTTTACGTAAATGTTTAATATTTTTTCTTAATCAAATCAATTTTGAGTATACCATGGACGTTTTTGGGATCTAAGCTACCTTTCCACCAATTTTCAGCCAAGTCGGTTAGGCCGTTCTTGAGTTATAAAAACAAATATAACCCGACTTTCTTTTATATATATAGATACGGAAAATATATTTAATTTCCTATTGAAATACGAGAACAGTTAATAAAATAAATAATTTTATATGTGACAGCGGTTTGTTTTCGGTTTTTAATTTGAAATATTTCGTAAACGAATGCGTTCATAGAAACAAAATGATAAATATGATTTGAAGCATGTTCAACGAAATGACCTAATTACGCAGACACTGATAATAATTGACCGAAAGCCTTTTGTTCCGAAAATAATTGCCGCAAATATTTACCGATGCAAAAATGTTGTTTTTCGCCTAATTATTGTCAATGCGCCGGAACGCCGACCAATAAATTATTATAGCGGGCAACGGATCGGAAATATTCCCCGGAATGAAAAAATATTCGCGGTAATTGCACTAATTGCCCTTTTCAGAAGAGCTCTCCCAGTTTTTTATGAGAATCGCGATGGTTCGGGTGATTAATGACCAGGGAAGCTCGCAGCGGAAACACGCTCAAGTGAAAAATCTCACCGTTGCGCTGAAATATAGTTTTTCAGTTTTTCAGTTTTTCAGTTTTTCGACACCTACCTGCTGTACTTTTTTCAGAGATAACGAGGCGCATTGCATGCAGTTTCTAAGAACTCTGTTTTCGCTACAACGAAACTAGAATAACACTCTGGTGATTTATGTCTATTCGGCATCTCGGCGTTTTTCTCCGGTAGTGCTTTTTGTAGTATTTATTGACGGCGGCGCTTTTCACAAGGAGCTCGTCAGCGAAATGAAACTCAATATGTTGAACGAGAACATGTTATTGCTTTTATCTTTACTCAACTGTAATGCTATTCAAATAAAATGCGACTGATAAAGAAAAATAGGCGATGACGTAATTTGAATTGTTTACTTGAGCGAAATATACCAAGCTCGTATAATACGCTTTTGAAACTATCTAAGACTAAAAATAAATACAAAATAATAGTTTTTATTGCAGTCGTATTTTGATTGCGATTAAATTTTTTTTAAAATAAAAGTATTTTATGCTAAGTTCATAAAATAAAAGCATGATTTATTCATGACATTTCAAAAATATAAATTCCTTTATTGCATTGTTTTGACGTCGAGACTATTTTTTTAAACATCATTTCTATATTAGATTTATGATTCTTTTATGATTTCTCTAGAGGCGTAAAAACTAAAAAAACTGTACTATATTATTCTGCTTTTTATAGGAGACTGAGTTTTTTTACAATCGAAATATTTATCCTCACAGAGCGTTGCACCTTTTTTGATCAATAATTCAGCGCTTCACACTGCAGTACAGACGGCCAAAAAATAACAAGAGAGAAAGTCGTCAAATAGCTGAGTGGTAAGTTTGAAATCTCCCAGTGAAGTCCTGTCTCAGACCTTGGATGTGTTCCTTTACTCAGGCGTTGCAGCACCAGGACTCCTGGGACTGTGATTGCCTGGTGGCTCAGAGCCAGCCATGGAGGTAGATGACTTCTTCAGAGTTTATAGACGACTCAGGACCCGCCTACGTAGAGACATTTTCTTGCCAAAAACTGACACGAAAACAAAGAAAGCGCACTCTGATACTTTGAAAGTCTTCGATGTTATCATACATTTTGCACAGCATAGCCAAAATGAAGTACATTGTCCCATCAACATAATACTCCTACACACTGTAGTGAAAATGTTAATATTTTCACACAATTCTAAACTGACCTTTTGAAATTCACGTCATACTCGCATTTCAGAAAGCAACGAGAACCAAGTTTGAAACAGCGTAAAAAAAATAATGTAATATCATTTTATCTATTTTTTAACAACAATTCGTGGTGGAATTATGTAAATCACTTATAAAATATTAAGTGTTCACTTTTTTCGTTTCAGAATCCTGATAAGGTAGTTTAGCAAATAAAAATGTCTTTATGCAATGTTGAAACATGTCTTTGTAAATAATTAAACCATGGAATGAATTTCATAACTCTTTCCTATACTCGAATGTACGTCTTTAAATGATTCTGATCTGAACTGTAACGGGTTATCACTCGTATATACTATAATAGATTTAACCTTTGAAATATAAATTATATCCGCTGCTCAGTGATGATATCTTTGTTTAGCTTGTGTTTGATGATGAAACAAGCGCGTGATTTTAAAATAAATATTATGAGTATAAGATCATGGTGTTGTTTCGGTACACTACGAGATAGTGATTCATTAAAATCGATGATTTCATCGTCTTTAATAAAGATTATTTATTAATTAAAATAGCAATGAGTAACCAAGAAATATTGAACCATGTAAAGGTCGCATTGTTTCGTTTACAAACGTCGGGTAATATTATAATACGTATCAATTAATCTGCAAAATGAATATTTAATATATAAGTATGTTCAATCAAAATTGTTATTATTTGTGTTTTTGGCTTTCGATTTGATGTACAAATTTTAGTACTGAGACTCGTACGCGTATATATTGATATAAAAAACAATTTAATTAAAAAGAATAATAATATTCATTAGCGATTACTATTTTAGTAAAAATGATACTAATCAAATTACGAATAAGAGAAGGTATATAAAAATATTATATTGTGATATCATTTTCTTTGAAATGTTTTTATTTTAATTATAATATTTTAATTCTCATCTAAATATAACACGTTATTTATATTTTAAGTATTCAACTTGGCAACTGCTAATCAAAATAATTAAACACACATTAGTGTTCTCTCATTTAACGTAAGAAAATATTCATAAAAATAACGTTAAGTAAACAGAAAACATTTTTCACGCAAGAAACTATTCTTTTATTTTTCTAGAAGTATCAAGCTAGACCTGTAGCGGGAAGATAGCAAAAATCCAAATGCCAACAATGCTGAAAATTTATCCTTGCATTACATACATTGTAGAATTCAGTGCACAGAGGAATCGCAATTCTGGTTTGTCTGCTAAAGTGGCGTAGTAAAGCTGGGCTGAGATATGTCACGAAGTTTTGGCCGATGTGGAGGATCGTAAATGGTTACTCGTGGAGCTCGTCCCAGAGAAAATTAGAACCGTGTGACGGGACAATTGAAGTTTATTCGATACAAGAATTAGCCAGATTTCCGGAATACGTAATAGAGATGCTGGAGTCTAAAATAATAAAGGGCTTATTAGAGATGCATTTGTTAACATTGTATGTTGAATGTGAAAGGAAAATATATTTTAGATGCAAAATATAATGCATTGTTAAATGAATAATTCGATCATTTTATTAAGTTAATAATCAGTTTACAAGTATTTTTTAATATGGTGTTTGTGGTTAACATAAATTAAATGCTCTTCTTTATTTAATAAATGTGCTGATTTTTTTTGTATACAATTATCTATATTAATTAAATATATATTATTTTTTAATAAAACTTTTATTATAAATACATAAAATATTTTTATTTTTAAGTTAAATATATAATATATATAAAATTAAACTGCTATCCTGGACAAAATGTGGAATAAATATTAACGGAGAGTACATTTCTCACCTCCGATTTGCAGATGACATAGTGCTAATAGCCGAATCACCTGACAAGCTCCAAGACATGCTCTACGACCTCAATGAAGCGTCGAACAAAATTGGTCTGAAAATGAACATGGATAAAACAAAAGCCACGATTAATAGTCATATTTCACAGACCTTCGATCCTATTTCCATTGGAGGAACAGAAATAGAGGTTGTAAACGACTATACCTATCTGGGACAAGTAATACAACTAGGGCGAAATAACTTCTCAAAAGAAATCGACAGGCGCATACAACTGGGATGGGCAGCATTTGAAAAACTAAAGTACATTTTTAAAGTGAAAATTCCGCAATGCCTTAAAACTAAGGCGTTTAACCAATGCATCCTCCCTGTATTAACTTATGGCGCAGAGACGTGGAATCTGACAGCAAGTCTTACCCATAAAATAAAAGTCACCCAGCGTGCTATGGAGAGATCCATGCTCGGAGTGTCGCTAAAAGATAGAATCCGAAACGAGGAAATACGCAGAAGAACTCAAGTAGTGGATGCTACCCAACGAATAGGCACACTCAAGTGGCAATGAGCAGGACATATCTGTCGAAGAGACGACGGTCGATGGGGAAGAAAAGTATTGGAATGGCGCCCAAGAACTGGCAAACGAAGCATTGGCCGACCCCCTACAAGATGGACTGACGATATAAGAAGAATAGCGGGAGTGACCTGGATGCGGAAGGCGGAGGATCGAAGAGGACGGAGACTCATGCGGGAGGCCTACGTTCAACAGTGGACGGACACAGGCTGATGATGATGTACACTATTAAATCACCCTTGAGGTATATTTATACGAAAACAGCGCTACATACATTATCCTTAATATTTTTATTTTTTACTTTATTTGAAAATGGATCACAAAACTTTTATTATATGTATAGTCTGTAGTATTTATCTTTCTATCTGAAGTGAATGAGAAGTATATAATATAAATGACATGACGCGTATATGTATGCTTTATATATAACATATTTCTGAAAGTACAGTCATGATAAAGGAAATATATGAGTATTAAAGTAATGGGCATTTAAGCACATAGTATTGTCTACATGTGATAAGAATTATATTTTCAAAATGTTTCAAATACAACACACAATATATGAATAACACATCAATCTTGTCGTACAAGTCTGAAGAAAAAAAAAATAGAAAAAAAAATATTATTAGTGTTTTTGCAATTACTTTTGTAATTTCTTAAATATTATGATTAATACTCGCAAAATTAATTAATGATTAAATAATTACATTTTTTAAATGAAAAATTTGCACTCGTATTTTCGGCCTGTCTCGTAATACGAGCACTAACAAATCTTAATGTTGAAAAGTCCCTGAAATCTCTATTATATGCAAAATATTTTTTCCTAAGTGGGCTAAACAGCGTTTACTGGGTCAGCTATTTATGTAATAATATGTCACATAGAAAGATAGGGTATACAGCACAGAATGGGGTATTTTACAGCAAAGAGGTTTAGTTTAGACGGTCACCTGTCATGTGACAGAGGCTGGCGGTCCTGAATAAGAGAGGATCAAATGCGATTATGATGACGTGACGGGAATGGTTCAGACGGGTCGCTACTGGAGGTGTGACCCTCTGGCAACTCAAAGAGGCAAACGGAGGGTTAAATATAGACGGAAGCGATACATTGCGATGTCATCTATCTAAAAGTACTGTCACATCACAATCAGAAGCCATCACTAAATTTAGAGCGATAGTTTTACGGGACTAGTGTATTTATACTAGTACATACTTAGGTACCTTGAATCTTTTAATATAGATCATGTAGAGTAGTGTTCAGAAGCTAAGATAACTTTAAGGACTGATGAAAATTAAATGAATGCGAAAGTATAAGGCCAGTGAGCTATTTCGCATATTAGATTTTTTAAATCATACATTTATATTCGATCGAGGCTTAGAGCAATTATGTTGTGTTTCATCGGTTTGTATTTATAATATACAATATCTACTTTTTTTCCACCTTCGTCTCTTAAGACTTAAGCGCCTGGAAGATGGAAATCTGCCGTGTCCATTTCCTATCCTTGTTATCCCGCACAAAGGCAACCCATTGTGCCTTCAATATTTTATGTAGCCACCTGTTATCAAAATCCATTAAACTGCTGCTTTGGCTTTTTTAATGATACTAAGACACGTATTACTATAATAAATTCAAAAAATCCCAGTACTTTAAGCCAATATAAGCGCATTTTAAGAGATCTTATGTTTGAAGATAATAATGATATAATATAATGATGCCATTGCTTAGGCATAATAATATTATTGTAAATATTTATTTATTGATTTATAAGAGCAAATTGTTCTCAAGAGGTATAGAAAGTTTTATTTTAAGACATAAAGAATAAAAATAGCAATCTGGTGGTATATACCCAGCAAGGAGCTTTCTTGTAAATAGTGTATAGTTTGGCAAAAGAACGAAATTTATCCACACGGGAAATTCCGTGCGAACTGAATATTTTACGTGAAGAAAATATTGTTAGGAAAATATCTTACTACGTAGCTGTACATGTATGTTTATTCTTAATAATATTATAAAAACTCTCCAAGGCGTTAAAGCGTAACTTGTTATTGTTTTATGAACAATATTTCAATTCATATTCGTAATATATTTCGGTACACATTTATTATGTACATACAATTAAAATGAGAAACTCCGAGAGCATAGAAACGAGGTTGGGATACTTAGCAGAACTGTACGGCAGGATTTCGTGTTAAGCATATGCTTAAACTATGGAGTGGATATATCTTTTAAAGTAACTTTCAGACTTGAAGAGAATTTTCACTTAAAAGATTTATCCACTAAAAATCAAGATTTAAAAGGAAATAAATTTTACATAATTAAATAATAATATATCTATATTTGTTTGGAGCATCTTGATGTACGGCTGTGAAACATGGTGCTTATCTGAAAGTGATAAAAAAAGACTAATTCATATTTGAGGATGTGGTCTTTGAGATGTGGTCATACAGAAGAATTTCCTGGAGAGACCACGTCACGAACAATGAGGTTCTCAGTATAATCAAGGAAGATAGGCACCTAGTAAGAACCATCTCAGATAGGCGAGCCTGATGGATCGGTCACATCATGCGCCACGATGGTCTTTTTCACGACATTGTGGAAGGGCTGGTTGAGGGTAGAAACTGCAGACGTCGCCCTAGTATTTGCAGCAAGTGTTCGAGGACATGAGTTGTAGCTCTTATGCTGACCTAAAGAGGATTAAAGAGGATCGAGGAGAGACGTGTGCATCGAGATGCAAGATTTTGTTGCTGCAAACCAATCAAAGATACTAAGAAGAAGAATAATTATACAACCTCTAGATTATTTACCGAGATTTTTTAAAAGTTGATGTGTATATTCAATATTAAAATATTTATTATTCTACCATTCAAAGTATAGTATGTATGTCTAGACTTCTGAATAACTCAACAACCATAGTGTTTTTTTTTCAAATGACTCGCAAATTTAATTTGCCATGAGAACGGTTGCATTGTGCAACAGAACTACATACATTACCACTTTAAAAAAACTATAAATCTTTTCAGGCGATGTTTGTTCTCTTTTTTATTCGCGTGTGACGATGGCGGTAAAGCAGAGCAGGGCTTAAGTGGGATATTTCAAATTTCAATACGGCGGGAAGGGCAGCGAGAGGGGGGAGCTTACTTTTCATTTTCCGACTCTACCATCCTTTCGTCGCCGCCTGCCTAATCCTCGCGCTCGGCGAAAAAATAAATAATAAAAAAACACACACGAAAGCCTCAAGTAAACGTCACACTAAGCTTATTTTTTTCGCTTGAAACTATTTTGCTTATATCTTGTGAAAGCATAAACATTATTTTTTGCTTCATTACCGCAATTGTGAAATTCTAATACTTTTCATTTCTTTCATAAGTAAACACATTTATATGAATTGCAAAAATAATGATAATATATTGTTGTTGAATGATAAGTAATTCCAAATCATTAAAATATTATATTTCATCGCATTATGAAGTTTCATCACAAATATTAAACAGTATTTTTGAATTAACTTAATAATAAAGAATCGATGTAATATGAATGCCAGGATTTGTAGAAAAGATCATTTCTAAGAACTTACTCCACGTTTCTAACTAGTTGCACCTCTCAAGATCTAAAGTTGGAAAACAAAAATTCTTGTGTTTTTTTCACATATCGGACATAAACTATATAAAAGTACTTAACGTTACTAACAAGAAGAAAATTCATCATTAAAAGGGTTGAGTCACATGCATGCCTTAGAAATAAATGGTGTCACAATCTTAGAGAATTTCAGACCTATTGTCCGAACTTATTAAAAGTTGATTAAAAATTGGTCAAACAAAAGATGTCATTAATATTACAGTTTCTAAGTCTTCGTGTTTCGGCAATTCGGCCTGGAGAGACGTTGAAAGTATTCATAATATATTCTCAGCAGAACTTCAGTTGATCAGATAACGTAGAACGAGACATGGATCTGAAAGAATTTTGTCGGAAATTTGTGGAGATGATATGCTCCAGCTGATGTGAAATACGGTAGAAGAAGATTTTCGTTGTTTATTGTTGCATTTGTTACGTTGAGGCTATACGTGACAATAAGATAACATCATACTTTTTAGATGTTTCAAAATCGAGGTTTTCGTATAAAGTTTAGATAGGATTTAAAGAATATAAATTTGAATCATTGTATTTAGAATTTCTTAATTGAGAATTATTGTTTAAATATTACGAAAGTTTAGGCTAGAATGTTCTTTGCTTGTGCAGTTCATATAAAATTGTGAAATGTTCTCGTTGAAGGTTCCGACTGGCTTTTGCATATTACAGACGGTTGCTTTGTATAATATTTACATACGAGAGACGCGCCTACAATACCGCGGATCTGGTGGACTCACCACTCGGCG
Source organism: Glossosoma conforme (assembly GCA_022606575.1). NCBI lineage: Eukaryota > Metazoa > Arthropoda > Insecta > Trichoptera > Glossosomatidae > Glossosoma > Glossosoma conforme. The sequence continues at coordinate 3,173,006 of JAGTXR010000107.1, read as the reverse complement.
TTGCTTGGTCAGGATGTTGGTGTAAATACCTGAAACAATATTAAATCAAATGTTAGTTTAAGAGATTTGTGCGAAATAGGAAATACTTTTTAATCAAATTAATTTAATAAGAATATTATTTTCGAATATACTTTAAAGATTTATCTCAATTAAGATAAAATATCAATTTGCCGTAGTGGACAGCCAAGATTCAATGAACAAGACTTGGTGCACTGTTTAAGAATCGATTATATATTTAAAGCATCTTTATATCCGATAAATTGTGTTCAATATAATATTATTTTCTGTCAATTCAAATGTGTATAAATAATATGAAAATCATTTTGTTTATACGATGAAGATGGACGATATTGAATGATAATGTAGATGTAGACTTATACGGGTAGAATACATCAGATTACGGGTTGAAAAAGAGCCATTAATAAATTTAAATAGTAATTATTTGATCGACCAAATATGTAAGGAATTCATTAAATGCCTTCATTTTTAAACACAATTAACAAAATATGCCAATAGTAAACTTCAGTTGTTAAAAATTCCCACTCGTACAATACATGTGTTATTTATGAATTTAGTATTCACATTGATATCCTTTTCAAATATTAATTAGATAAAGATTAGAGATCAAATATTAATTAGAGAAGAAAATATGAAGAACTTGTTTAAAAATAGATTGATTGAAATAGCCATCAGTTAATATACAATTGCGTTTTTTTCTGTATTATGTGATATTAGTTAACTAATTTTATGTACTATTATATGCCTATGACTAGGAGACAAATATTAGGACATTAAAAATGCTTCCATAGTACAATTTATTGAATACATGTTAACTCTTACCGCTATCTCTATTAGAATCAAATCAAAAATGATACCAAGAATTTTCATTTTAAAAGTGTATATATTATAAGATAAAGTTGCCCCATATTTTATTCGAATTAGACTTTCATTTTGCTCCGTTGCAGTCAGCATGGCGGTTGAAAACAGTCCAAAAAAAAAAAAAAATAACCCTCGTCCGTAAGATTTTTTTCTGCCGACGGCATAAATTGTATGGCCGCGTATCGGGCAAATTTATTCGGTTTGATAATTCCAGCATGATGACTTCGGAAGTAATTTTGCGCTCGGCCGAGTTGGGTGGCCACGGCGGGGGAGAGAGAGGAGGGGGGACAATTTATGATATGCCATTTGGAATCAATAAGAATAATAGTTTCCAAGGGGGTATGGAGATCAGGGATAATGGGCGAAAGGGTCGTGGAAAATCGAAACCCGGGCTTGCATTATTAAATTGGGCACGGCAGCAGTCGCGAACGGCCACTATGTTATACTCGTAGTATATATGCTAGTACTTATGTATCATATATCCGAGTGTAGCTATTTATATTATTTTATGGAGCTGGAAACACATTCAATATATTGTATATTATAAATAAAATAATAATTAAGCTTTTTATTCCGTAAAATCGCTCTAAATTGTCGTCAAAGAAAATAAAGAAAACGTAATAAAATGAAATAGTTTCTTGATGTACTAAGATTCTGTGGAGAGGACAAAATCTACCTTATAAGAAAGTGATTACCCGACGCCCTACTCTATCTGGTATTAATAAATTGCGGCTTTGTATTCCATTCATATAATATGTTAATCGCTACAAAAGCGATGTCTTAATTGTGCGTTTAAGTTAAATTCACGTTTTATTTGCATATCAGCAAGTACGTAATAAAATATTTAAGCATCATTTTAAATATTGTATCAAATTTTGACAGCAATTCGATTTAATATAAGAGCTTTAGGATTATAGTATGAAACTTTTTGTTATTGTTTTAATAGCAACACTACGAAGCAATTCAGGAAAATTCTTTTGTTTCGCACGCCATAGAGCGTTACAAAAAAGTTCAGCTGTGAAAAAAACTCAAATGACCTTTAATATAATTCAGCAATTGCAACTAAGTTCATTGCGTATTTAGACGCTTTTTGAATGCGGAACGTAAATTATAATAGAACAGGGCGGAACAATTTAGTAACTATATAATGTATCATCAACAAGTTTGTCCTTTGTGTTTCGGGTAGGGCAACGATTTTTTTAAATTAAAACATATTTATCTATGTTCCTTTTGAGGTTTAGGATCGCTACACACTTGGGTCTTAAGTCTTTGGGACATAAGTCCGCCGTGTCAGGGCCTCTGTTTGCTATTCAAGTATTAAGGTCCAGACGGGATAATGCCCTAGTGCCTTAATGATGGGCGGTTCTCGGGAGGAGAGCGAAACCGGGTCAATGGAGAACGGACCCGCATGATAAACTGAGATAGACCTCCGAATAAGATACGCTCCGTATTGATAATGACAAATTTATTCGAGAAGCGATTAACAGACATCACTCGGTACGCTATGCGTCTTAGCATGAATCTCACAGGCAATCAACGAACTCTTAATAAATTATTTGTAATACTTTAATTAAACCACATACATTTCATTCAAATACATTCAGAAAAATACTATCACATGATGATGGAAATGTCTCATCTGCGCATTTGAAGTTGGTTACTAAATACTAGAAGAATTTTATTTCGTATATTTAAATTTTAATATTTTAAACATGATAAGAAATGTATAAAGCACATAAAACTAGTTAAAACATTTTCAAATATATTTTATTGAATACTAAAAATAAAAAATATTAATATAAATAAATAATATGATAACGCAGGTGAGAAACGTACAAAAAACGAAAAGTATTTTTAAGCTCCAAAAGAGACAGCATTGTTTTAATGTTTTTGAATTAATTGATTGAAATTGTGATCGAAATACTTGTTTAAGCAAAAGTTTCATCTTTCAGCAAGTCGGAGTCAACAAAGTTCAATCAGTAATGATAATTTAAAGCTTCGATTGCGAGCGACACTTTTGTTACGAATTAAAATATTTCTCAGTGTCAATTGTAAAGACAAAAGAAAAGTATCTTAGTTACTTCATTGAAATTTTAATTCATATATTAATTATTATTTCATTTTAAGCTTACACTTAAATCTATATTTATATATTAGTTTTACAGCAAAAAGACAAAGATTTAATTTACATTTATCAATATTATAATAGATGATAATGAGATGGTTGAGGCTAGAAACTGCAGAGGGCGCCCTAGACGGGAGTACTTGTAGCGAATGTTCTAGGACATGAGTTGTAGCTCTTATGTTGAGCTAAAGAGGATTGCAGAGGATCGAGAAGAGTGGAGATCGAGATGCAAGATTTTGTTGCTGCAAACCAATCCACCGGGTTTATACTACGAAGAAGAATAGATAAAATTAATAAAACACTTTATGATATTTGATTGAGAAACTGGATAATCTTTTATAACGTTAAAAGTACATTTCCTATATATAGAAATAATATATAGCATAACTGAATCCAATACTCGTACAATTTTTTTTCTTCTTCAAAATGTCGACTACGATTTTTAATGTGTACGAGTATCAATCAAAATGTATGCATATATTTTATTTTTGATGCTTATAAATTATTCGTAAATATGTAAACTTGTTTGGATTTTAGAAAGTATACAAATTTATATAATTTTTCAATAAATCCTTACACAAATACTTAACATACCTTACTTTTTGTCGCTTTGAATGTGTGTGTGAAAATAAAACATTAAATAACGAACAATCGTGGTCACGATCACGAAATATTTTTTTAATTGATCTTCTTGTTGTTAAACATGATCTACTTTGAAATTTTTTGATGCTTAAAATATTTTGAATATACTTAAATAAAAGATAAAATACTTAAGAATGAAATATTACAAAGGTTTTTCTGGAACTCAGCAGACAGAGTGTCCGAAAATGGAAAAATGATTGATACACGAGCAACAATAAATTTTCCTCACGGGAGAGTCTCGTGTCAAAATTCAAAGGGCGGCTTATTGTTGTTTAATTTAAGTGTTTTCCGGCAGAGTGAAATAGCTGGGGCCCTTTCGTGACGTATTGAGGTCGCGGACTACGGAGGACGGCCCGGGAACATCAATCATCAAGGGAAGGACGAGTCAAGGACTCCCAGGACGTGTTCATCACTGGCTATGACGGGCGACACGTGACAAGTAGGAGGGATGACTTTTTTAGTAATTTATTGCGCAATGTTTTAAGTAATTGTTGTCATGTATAAGTTGACCGTTTAATGTGATGTGGGAAAGGCTCAGACAAACGCGAATCATTAAAAATTTTAGTTCAGAAAATAATTAATTTAATAATAATTTATATCACTTATTATCAATTAAATATACATATACTATACATAAAATTCTTTTTTCAACGCGTCAATCCAAGCACAAAAATAATGGCAGAAGCGGGATGCGAACCGCGGACCTTGGAAACCAACTATGCCCAGGTATTCATACCGCTCAGCCAACTGGGCTATTGCTATGCCTAGACCGACTCGCGTTGAAACTAGTATTTATATCATTGTTATCATCGTACGATAGATGTCGCTTGAAAAAAGAATTTTATGTATAGTATATGTATATTTAATTAATAATAATATTGTAATATAGTCAATGATCTATAAAAGTAGATTAGAATATTGAAATAATAAAATAATATTCTAATAAAAATTAAAAAAAAATCATTTTTTACAACTTATTATGGTCACCACAAAAAGCCATCACTCACAAATGTCAGTTGCCCTTGTTTATGCTTTGTTCAATTTCATCTCTTCACACAAAGGTCCAATTGGGAAGATGTTTTGTTTCATATGGTTTCGGATAACTTAAGGGCTTGATAAGACGGCAACTGTAGTACGTGGGGCATATTATAAAATAATTTGTATATAAAAATTCTGGAATACGGACCAACAGGCAGTTAACGATTCACGTTTAGGTACGCGTTCAATATTGCGAATTTTGTAAAAATATCATCATCATCAGCCTGTGTCCGTCCACTGTTGAACGTAGGCCTCCCGCATGAGTCTCCATCCTCTTCGATCCTCCGCCTTCCGCATCCAGGTCACTCCCGCTATTTAAAAATATACGTAACAAAAATTTAAATAAATAACTTCTTAGGTTTTCACGGCCAGATTTGATATTGTGGCTTTTGGGTTAAGACGTGAGTGGCGAATTTCTTTTGACCAATATTTCAACCGCCATTACAGGGGTCTTCTTCAGGATTGATGATTTAGTTGTGAGTTGGTGTCAGATTATCTTTTTACGAGCGTTATTGATATCTCCATGGCAACTACATACACAAGTTTCATTGGTCCGGAGAATCGTGGGTATGTTCTAAGAATACGGTAGGTATGTTCTAAGAACACACGGCTAAGCCCAAAAGCCACAAATTAGAAATTAAAATAACATTTCAAAAAGTGTAATATATAGTACTACTCATATGTGTCATAACGAATGACAAAAACGTATATTTATGCTATTGTCGACTCAATTGGAGCATATGTACAACACTAGACAGTCTTATCAGTTGCCATTATCCTTATCTCACTTAATTTATTTCTGCACGCGAATCTCCGCTTAGTACATTCAGCATCTAATCAAGGTATTTGCTCTGTGCTCCCCAATGTTAAACCATTTGATACAAAGGGCCAATATTAAAAGTTCAATAAATTACGCCGGCAAAAGTCTCCTAATAATATTAAGAAATATTTTTGAATAAAATGTATATTACGAGCGGTTTCACATTTTTTTTTCAAAAATATTATGTATATACGAAAACCCGAAGACCGTTTGTCCGCATCCTATCAGCAGGAAAATCATTAGGTCCGCCATTGTAATATTTTCCGTGATGGCAGAAAATTGAGCGATATCAGTGGAGCGATTTCCCTCTTAAAATGGTCCAGCAGATAACCCGAGGAAGAAGGCCGAGGGAGGCTGAAAGTACAACTCTCCTGAAGAGACGGAGATTTGATTTATGATCCAAGGTACAGCTTGGCTTGGATTTATTTATATTCAAATTCTCAGAGAATCCCCGCGATACAATGGGACTTGCCTCGTGTATATTGTGTATTATATGAAATACTTTACGTGTTTTTTGCGTGGATTTTTTTGGATTTGTTTTATGGAAAGTTCTCTTCTGCACGTGCGTCTAAATTATATACCAAGGCCGTATCTTTACCTCTATATTACACACGCGGATTTCTTTTTTCTTCAAATTATTGTGGAATATGACGGTTATTTTTTTAAATTCAAAGAAAATATAGAGACACTAATGTTACAACCGCGATTATTCGCAGGTGAAATTAGGTATATTTTGAGTTATATTTTTATACGTACGCATGTTTTTATATACAAATGGCTGCGTGTTGATGTTTGGTTAAAGCCGCTCCTAAAAAGCAAATGACCCGAAGCCTTAAAAGCGTGTGGCTTATAATACGATCTCGTTATTAATAAATTGCCAAATTATAATTCGGATAGAAAAACAGCTGATTTTGCTATGATTTAGGTTGTTGGGTATTATACATAATATGTACTCAGCGGAGCACCAGATGCAGAATTGATTTAAGTCGATACAAGATAATGGCATCTATAGATAAAAGAATAGTGTTGTTACAATCTGTTAAGCCTTTGCCTATAGAGCAGATATGAAAAAAGGCCCCTATAATTAAGTCTTTTTAATCAAGAGAAAAAATAATTGAAATGAGACTAATAATGGCGGATAAGTGGCTTTTTATTTGAAACTCTTCAAGTTATTATTAGACGACAAAGTTTTCTTTTTGCGAAATAATGAAATTTATGAGGCTGCGTACAGAGAGGAGAAATTAATCTACCGGCAAAGGTAAAAGTTTTGCGTTAAGCTATATCTCATTTATTCTTTTGCTTATGAAAATACCATTTTCTTAATTTATTAAGACGTAGTTTTAGTAATATATTATAAGAGTAAGATGATAAAAAAGTAAACATAAGGGATATTTGTATGTTAACATTAATATCTGGTAAGATAAATCGTAATTGTTTTTTGAATTAATACGATTTTTCAATACTATTGCTACGGTAAAAATAAAGATCGTAAATACTGACTCATGCTTATTTTTAGAATATTTGATGAAATATATAGCCGATTTCATAACTCTACATAATATGTTACTTTCAAACACAGTGTCGCGTATTTATCTAACGTAAAACTATTGAACTAAAAAAAAAATTGGAGGGAAATAAGTTGAAAAAAAACTTGATAAACAAATGTTTTGTTGATGTTTACTTCAGTTTTATTAAAATCTTTTAAATATAAAACTGCGTTTCCATTTTATTTGCTTTAAAAATGCTCGAGATCATTGGCCCACGACGCCGTAATTAGCAACATAAAGAATTACTATGTAATACTTGAAGGGATGAAGAATAAAAGTAGTAAAATTAAAAAAGAAATGTGTAGTTTATAATGCGAATAGAACATCCTTCAATTTCTTGCCAATATATTGAGAAATTGTTTTGTTGAGTGCATAAATTTTAAAACGATTATAATAGTCGAGTGTGTGGTGATGCAAAGAAGTACCAAGGAACTTACATAGTAAGATATTGTACAGAGTGTATAGTTTTTTTTACATGGAGTGTATCTTAGTGTGATCCACGAGGCTGGCTGGCTGGTAAAGAACGTGGATATTTCTTCATACATTATGCATGATCACATAGGAACAAGGAAGCCGCCGCGAAAGTTGAAGTTTTTCAGAACTGTCTGGCTTTGGAGGCGGCGTTGATTTGATGTGCTGGAGGATATTTACATAATTACAAACACTAGGTATTGCAAAATACTTCAATATTTGACATGTCTATACATATTCTTATCCCACGTGATTTATGACTAAGTAACTTTAAAGAACTGCTCTCGTAAAAGCATAATACGATTTTATAAAATTATAAAATGTATTATTTATACGTACGTTTGACCATCTGGAGAATCGACGAAACTCGATTTGAAAGCGAAGCCATGGTCTTTCAATATATGAATAAACAGTGATCAAAGTGATGCATATAAAAAGAAGATAAGAAAAAAAGTATGTATTTATTTAATATGGTAGTATAGCGATCAAAATATCTCCCTTTACTTCAGGGTCTCAGCAGCCAGCTTAAATACGCGTAGTTTTTTATTGATCTGTCCGAAAATTGATAAATTCTTCTTTATTTTGTTTGAAGTTTATTTAAAAAACGTAATACATTAAGGTGGTGAATTATCACATGGACTTGAATGTAGTCATATTTTTCTAAAATGTTCTAGAATAATCAATTTGGTTTTTATGTTGAAGGGAGATGAATCCTTAAGGTGTAATTATAATTAATTTACGGAGGATGGTAAAATTAAAACTCTGTGGTAAGATAAGATTAAATTAAGTTTTATTTTTCATTAAAATTTTAGTGATATGTTCAAATTAAAACATTGTAGAGTGATTTTCCAAAAAAGTTGTAATCCAACATAACATAAGATAAGTGGCTGTGATAAAACAAAATTAAGTCCTCCGTTGAAAATTGATAATAATGAACAACTTTTTAATAAAATTCGGGATTCATTTGACTTACAAATTACAGTACATACTCAGAAATGGTCATAACTTACTTTGTCTAGTACTGTAAAGCCGCTTGTTCTATTTACGGGTATCATATACGAGTACCTTTATAGGTCAACGATTCGTGGAGTGTTGTGCACAGACATGATGTAGTTGCAGATACATTTATCGTGTAATAATAAATTGAATATCGTACTTAAACGTCTGATGGGAAACAGATGGTCCCTTCCCCATTAGTGGAACCTGTGGTTCTGCGATTACACCCACGCAAAAACAATTGTAGTATATAATACAAGTATGTATATAATAAGAATCTCACAAACATATAATATATATATGTTTACAGTTCAGTTAATATTAATTATAATAGATATCAGTGATACAGTCAATAATTTTTTAGATCAAATACAAAAACATACATACATAGTCATTACTCAGGTGTTCCTAGTGTATAGATTAGATGTTTTCACAAAGTGTGAACGTACAAATTTCTATAGATAAAGTTATTTTACTATGTTTTGAGATGAATTTCGTTGAGCAAAGAGAGTTAAAATTCGATTATTTCTAAGCTTCATATAATACATAAAATGCTTCAAAAAGTACGTTTAACATAAAAAACTTTTATATATAAAACAAATGAGATAAATATATAATATGACTTAACGAATAAAATGATTTTAAAATCTTGAAATTGTCAAGTATCGGTTCTGCCGGAGTTTAAATAAAAGATCTGATAGAAAACTGACCATTGAATCTTCAATATAAACTGAACTTTATGCACCTGTTTGTATTTTGTGGACTAAAGATGCCACTATTATTTACTGTGTGAAGTGGGATATTTTCCTTGAAATGCATAAATGTTTACATGTCTGGAAATATCAATACCTGAGAGCGGATACCATTAACTAGCGGATTTAAGAAAGTATCGGTAAATATAAATTGTCTAGGGTTGATATAGTTTGTAATGGTTTGTTTACTTAGTTCTTGTACGTTTGGCGCTGTGCTGTCACAGTTGTCGAAGCGATAAATTGTTGTGCAATACAATCTAAGTATGCAATCCTGCGAAGGTCCATAAACATTCCGGCTTTATTGGAGGACTATTGCACTTAAACTGTAAACATTGTACGGCAGTTAGTAACATCCTTTACGGTTATAGTCGTTAGCGGAATTAGTGGAGGCAAGTCTGTAGTAAATTCAATGATAGTGATACATTTAATTACTACTAAGTCATTTGTGCCATCCAAGGTAACAAAGATCCACAAGAATTACGGAATAATATGGTAAAAAAAATGTTACGACTTTGAAACTCCCACTGATGTGTCCACTCCTATAGGTTTCATAATTTTACTTTCAATATTTTTTGTTTAAGTGATTTTTTATGGCTTATTGCTGCAAGTGAGACAACCATGGTACAAATCATGTTTTGATCTAGTTTTGGCAGGCATTCTTAAGTTACAGAAGACTAAAGTTTGAGGCCTCAAACCATAATTTTATATTAATTTTAATTAAAAAATTAACAATTTCAAAAAAATTAGTTTGATTTCACATTTATTTTTAAGTGATTACATGTTTCGGACTCCATCGTCAGCAATGCTTTAAAATGTATTAATAAATGCCCTGCATCTATATCTGGCTACATATATATTCTGTGGGTGACATAAGCTTCATTATTAGTTTCGGCTATAACCGTTGCTTCGACATATTATGTTAAACTACAAGTATTATGAACTAATTTTAAGTTATTATAAATAGCATCACTTTGTCGCTAAATACTTCATTGAAAGTTTCCTGTAGAGTATAGTACTAATCTATAATGAAAGATAATCAAACTTAATATACAGTAAATTAAAAAATACAATAATTGAAAAATATGTAATAATATTAATTAATCCGAAATCGTGCTCATCAAGCACCTCGCTAAATATTGAATAACGTAATTATGATAAAGGTTTCAGTTTTTTAGTGAATTTTCTTCGTTCGTGCGAAAAACCGTTACATGCTGTAGAAAATTTGTTGGGGAAGGCGGGCCTCGTTGCACCGGACTTGTACAGCCGATGATTTACTACCGGAGTTCTCTCTGCAGCTCTTGCTCGCCTGATAGCTGGTCTAGAATTAGCGGAGTAATAAACTGACTAACGAACTCTTAATGCGATTAAAATGGATTATAATGCACAATAAATCACACGATTCTCTTTTATGTTTTGAAATTATAATTTCAATTATCCTTAATCCATTTATAAATAATAATACACACATACATACATTTATAAATAATAACACACACATGTAAAACGTGCAATGTTGCCATATACTCGTATATGGTATATTTGTTTAGAACACATTTTCATGTTTACACCATATTCTGTCTTCTATAATTAAATGATTATTCTAGAACATTCTTATTGATTATTTCTATGAAAACATTATTTCTTACTACTTTTTTATGTGACAATTCACCGTTCTATGGCAATATACCTGTCTTAGTAAAAATTACTAATAAACATTATTTATAACTACTAACGTGTATGTTAGTATTTAAGGCTGATCCGGTATGGTAATTAATTTAAATTTCAACGCAGGTATGATAAAATGAAAGAAAATCCACAAAAATACGTTAACTTTACTGGTTTGAGTAGTGATAATATTTCTTTGTTGATTTTATATTTAGGTCAAAATTAGACATTTTTATTATGTATTTTACGTTATATTTAAAAAAAAACGTAGGCATTAATATAAAAAAATCCCTGCACGTGATGTAAGCGAAAGCTTAAATAGGGACCTTGCCGGTTCCCGAATGAATAATTGTTTTTTGTTTAATTCCAGATGAAATATCCCTGGCCAAGATTAAAAAATAAGGCCGACCTAATTTACTCGCGGAATTCAAATAAATTTCAGACTCCATTTTTTATCCCCGCCTTCCCTTTGTATGTTTATCGGAACGTGGAATAACTCTGACATCTTAATCGCTGTATTTACTGAATTATTTAAAACCAACTGAAATTTCCACATTTGAGGATTTGATTTCACGTTTTTGCATGAAATGTTTCACTATACTTTTCACACTTAAGCACGATCCCTGACTATATGAGTTAGTAAATTATGCTTACTAGAATTCGAACTTATACTTACTTGTACAAGTTAAAGTCTAAGAGCTATGCATTTTTGCGGCAAACAGGTGAAACAATAAAAAGTCTAGTAAATATCTTTAATTAAAGTAAATAATAAGGAATTATGCCATGTTTTATCGTGTATAATAATGTTTTTTATCAACTATGAAGTGATATTAGAGGTTTGGATTTCTAATAAAACATGCATTTACTTATTATATAATCGACTGTAACTATTGCAAGACATCGAGTTTATTTAAGTATGATAATCTTAAGAAACGCCAACATTTAGTTTTGTAATCTGCTTTTATTTTATATCTTTACTGCTTTTAATTTATTAACGGAATAAATACCTTTAAGAGCTATAATAAAATTCCAATAACCCAAACCATTACACAAAAATCATATATCTTTTCCGCATTAAGTGTCTAGACATCCTGCTTGAATGACACATAGATGGTTACTATACCCACTTTTGGTACGCTATCATATAGGATTATTTAATGGATGTATGATGATGTTTTAAATCCTAATGTATGTGTATATTTGTTTATAAAAGACTTGAGTTATGCAAATTAATTAAAAGAACAATACGACTATTAGTTGTAGCAGCTCGACTATGATAATGCGAAGTATGTGTTGAAATATAAGATAAGGCATCTGTATTGGGAAAACATACTTGGATGCCTAATCATCTTAATGAAGTTAGCGCGCTGTCGATGGAGACGAGTCAAGTGTTCTCAAAGAGAAACGACGAGGAGAAGATGAGCTGCTCTGGAGCAGACGATGAGGAGAAAGGTGGAGGAGATCAGAGATCGTCGCGGTGCTTGTCTGCTAGAGATAGCGGAACACGCGCTATGAGGACGTAAGATCTGGAGGAGTTTAGCGAGAGTGCATAGTTCAATTTAATAAACCAAACTAATATTATATAAGAATAACAGATTTATTTATAATTGAGGCGTAGTAAAAATAATTATTTTATTAAACCACAGCTATACGTTGCAGAATATAATAAAAAACGTATAAAAAATATCACGTACGAGTATATAATTTATTTTTGTAGTATTTTTTCTATATTGCGCGATATTTCGAGAGTATAAGGAAATGATAATCCGCCATTCACTTCATTACGATTAAATTGCATTAATAATTGACTAATTTACCCATGTGCAAAAATGAAGTAATATTTAGAATTTATTGAGACACGATTATCAAGTGAGAATCTAACAGAAGTTTTCTTAATCTATTAGACTCATAGTTAATAAATTTTGTATCTCATGCTGTAATACTGACCGAGGCTTGGGTTTACATAGTTTAATTAAAATTTAAGCAATATGATTTTAATAAATGTTTTTTTCCTATCCGTTTCATACCTCGAATATATGGTTACCACAAATTGATGCCATTCAGTTCTGTCCCATTATTCCATATATCCCACTATCCATCATTTGTGCCAAGAAATTTCTACACCCAAAGGTTTACCTGAAAATAAATATGGTACTAGACGACCTTTACGGCGTAGCCCGGGAACTTGATGAGACGGCAACTGTACTACTTAAATCATATTTTTTAGTGATTTATTGTATTTTAACGAGATTTGATGATCAACGCTCCCGAAGCTTGGAGTATTTGGTTCTAAGGCTTAATGCAACGAACGATACAAGGTAAGAAACAGGAGGTTCTGTTTAAATTTTGATGTGCGTACAATGTTGTTTAACGTCAGTGATCAAACAAGAACCAAACCATCAAATGTGCTATCGTCGTTGAACATGAATAAGTTTTAATAAACGTAACAGCTCAGAAGGGAGAATTATATAAGAGAACGAAATCTGATGCTTATTTAATGTAATAAACGATGTCTAAAATAGTGATAAATAATTCGATTTAATATTTAAGTCATGATAACTTAAATAAGACAAATAAACGTTGCTCTGTGATGTTGTTCGGTCTGTGATATGTTGTTGGTGAGAGCATACTCATTGTGCTTCCGCTGAAGATATCATTAGCTGCTCAGCGAAGAATATCAGCCACTTGCATGTAACCTGATGATGCAAATCTGCAATCTGCAAGTTGCAGCCAGCACGTGACATCCGCGCTGATGAATGCCAAACATAATGCTACGTGCCAAAACACACATTCTGCATGAAACGTTTGATGCAAACACAATGTGACTGACATCATTGTTTATCCGATAGCAGATTTATTACGACACATTTAAATCAACCAATTCAATTAAATTTAAGTGCAAATCGCATCTGAAGTGAATATAAATTTTGATATCCCACGCCACACACAATATCTTATCTTTAAGTGGTGTGGTAAGCGAATGTAAGAAAAAAAAAAAAAAAAAAAGAAAAAAAAAGATTGGAATGTAAATTACTATGTAAAAAATGTATCTTTTTATATTTGATTAAATAAAAAAAATAATATATATTTAACACATATATACTTGTAATATCATTGAAATACGAGTAATACCAAGAAAACAATAATAAAAAAATATATACTCGTAATAATATTACAATTAAACTGTATTGTGTTCAAAGTTTGGCGAAACTAATTATATTGAGAGACGAGTACATGTAGATACATTTGTTTTTATATTTATATTTGGAGCATATGGTCACTAAACAGTTCTTTCAGTTGCCATTGTCCATAACTTGTCCCAAGATTTTTCCGATATTTCAACATGTTTCAGACGACCTCCAGAGCGGTATCCTGGTGACTTGAAAAGACGGATGATTTAGATTCAGCAGAATGTTATGGGTGATTTTTTAATCGGATTTTAAAAAATAGCTCGATGTTCCCGACTTTTGGAATTATCGGTTCTTAGGGGCTGCTTAAGCCCAAGCCTTAAAAATAATTACACTATAAATTAAAAACGTTATCGTGTTGAAGATTTGGAAAGCCATATATCTTTCTTTAGACGTTTTTTGATTCATTTAACATCGTAATTTTTTTTTATCAAGCATTGCACATTATAGTACTTGAAAAACAAAACGGTTTAAATAACAGTATTATAATAAATAATTATGCATACCAAACGAAGTTATGTATGACAAATTCATATGATTGGCTGTATAGAGATGATGTGTAGATGACTTATATAATAAAAAGATCATCAGTACTGAGATAGTCAGTTATGATCTACAGGACTATAAAAAATTTCAAAATAAGTCATCAAAAACAAAAAATGGCAATAAAAATTTCATAATAATATTCTCTAGGGAAAGATTTAACTAGCACACTAAATGAAACGTAAATTATATTAAGGCAACGAGTGTACTGAAGATATGGCGCAACAAAAAATGCTATGAAAAGATAATGCGTGAAAACCGCGAAGGGGAAAAACAACACGAAAAATAAAAATTAAACGTGAAAAGCATCACGAGACGGTGTCGTAATAACACGGAACGATAAACTAAGCGCAGAGTAACTTTCAGGAAACAGGAAGAGATTGAAGGGGAGGATGAGGGATTCAACAAGGGCTGAGCTTTAGGCGAGCTTCAGCTAAATTACAAAAGAGTTATTTTTCTAGATACGTGTCATTTTTTTTGTTGGCACCAGAACCATAGATTGGAGCTTTTTTAGATTGAATTTATCCAAACGATAATTCTTGGTGGAATTCCACAATATCAAAACAAAATATGTATTTGATTAAATTATTCTTGAATCGACAATGGCTACCCACAACGCAGCCGAAACATGGCGTATGGTAGAAAACATCCAGAATAATTTTTAAATAATCTTTTTTTTAAATTTAATTGCGTAAATACTATGATTATTACAAAAAGTAAAATGATTATAGGAAGTAAGTATAGGATACAAATATCTTACGATTTCCAGAAAAAATATATATGAAAAAAAAAGAATTGAATCGTAAATACTTTTTTGTATTATGTTATGTTTATAATTATTATTATATTGCACAAGACAGTGAAATTAATTTTTATATTCCATGTACACATTAATTTTATTGTGGTTTCGACTTTTAAACCATTTAAACATTTTTTAATCAAAGGGTAAATTTTGTAACAAATTCGGATATATTGTAAATGTAGAAAACATATATATTTTTATTGAAAACATAAAGAAAATATCTTAAAAAACAACAGAAACCCTTCCTGCTTGCTTGCAAAGCTTCTCTCCTTGAAAGTAACAATGATTGTCCGACAAACATATTACCAAATACATACTTTTAATATTGAGAAATTTGAGTTTCTAAAACATAAAGTTTGGCGTTCTTAAGAAAAGAAAAACATGCAACCAAGCGTTTATAGTTTCCAGAAACACAAAATGATCATTAAGTATTTTACAGATAATGAGACTCGTAATATTGATGTATCATTTACGATAAGGCAAAGATGCTGGTGTAACTGGCAAAATATCATGATAGACATTTATGCTGACAGTAAACATCAGTTTAAGTGAATATTACGAAAAAGAGGAGTAACATAGTGGTCATAATAAATGTAAAAAGTGTGTTTACTATAAATGTTCTTATAAAGTTTCTTGATGCGTCGATATGCAAGATAAAAATGCTAAACTAAATAATGATATCAATCTTACGTTAAAATACCGCGTCATTCCCCTGATATATATTTATTTATTCCGCTAATAAAATAAATATATAAGCGCCGCGCTCTTCCAAGTGATGATTGGAATGTATTATTTATTAAAAGGCTTATTTCTGAGCTGTAAAGGTTCAACTAAATAATTTACACCCTTAAGTGTTGCGTGAATTTTTCGGCGAAAAAATCGTATATACGTTTAACACGTAGTTGGAGCAAGCATGAAAGCGATTGTAAAATTTTACGACTTAATGGAATTTTAAAAGCTAGTACACAGTACTTTTACAATTGTACTATATGTAAGTGATTTATAAATAATATGAAATTTTGCTTTAATTGAGTATACGTTCTTATATTGCGATATAATAATAATTAGATGATATTAAAAGACAGTTTAAAACATGCATACTGATATAAAATAGAATCAGTTTACCTGTCGTTTATTGCAATTTTAAAGGTAAGCAATTTTTTAATTGATAAATTTGGGATATAAATGATTTTTTATGGACAGAGTATCATATTGCTAAACAATGTTAAGTCAACTGGACATGCTTAAAAAATCTAGGGTTATAAAAGATTTTTTAAAGCCAATACTTTGTTCCACGCCGTTAGACATTTCAATAGGTAACCGTTTTATTAAAGCTTTATGTTTTATCCCGCCAAAACAAAAACGTTGCCCCGCTCGTAAAATGGCGGAGTTCGCTCCATGAGACGTGATGCGATGTTACTGACGATTATTGCTGGAGCAGAACAAACAATCCACCTGAAGATTTAATCTTTGCAGAAGTCGAAGGAGTTAAAAAAATAAATGATTATGAAATATACTATATGTAAAAGTAAAATACAACTCAAAACAAAATAACCATTTTTGTCGTTATCATATAGGCAACAAAAAATATAACAGTATATTACTCTATTATACCACGGACATGTTTAAAATATACTCATTTTATTTGTACATTATTATGGTGAACATAAAGTCTAACCAGTGTTTGTTACAGCAGGATAACATAAAATATCCCCCTTTTTCCAAAACCTTCTCTGACATCATAGAAGACGATTGAACGTGGTACATACTCTTCTTCTTCGTGTCAGCGATGTCAAATTAGAAGAAGAAGAAGTGGTACATACTATTACTAGTATGTATAAATATCGAGATATTAATGCGACTAATGATACTCTGAAGTCGACACTTCTGGAGCATACGGTCACCACAAAGTGAACCCATACACTGCTGTAAGCAACTAATATCAATACTTCTCTGAACTAGGAGCTCTCCCAAGTATATACTATGTATAGTTTCCGTCACCCTCCAGGAGAAGAAACTGTAGTATTTAAGGAATATTTTGGCGTTTATAAAATTATTTAAGGAGATCAGATTATTATTGTGACGCTCCAGAAGCCGTAATTATTTGGTCTTAGTAGGTGGCTCAAACCACTAACAAAATGCGTTGTTCACCCATACAAATCCGATCCGAGCGCAATTTTGCTCATGAGAGCGGTCAAGAACAGGTACGGTCGTTGGCAAGTCTAATGGTGTTGCCTTATAAACACCCCTTACGCAACGATACCCGTCTATGAATTTGAATAGGAAATATCTATGTGAATAATAACTGAATATTTTTCTTCTGAGGATTGTTCTGTGTATTTATTTGTGTAAAAAAATTCTTGAGAGTAGACACAACAAAATTTATATTTTAAACTCTACTCGTAGTTTGTATTTATCAGTTAATGGTCTCCTATCTAAATTTAATGACAGTCTGGTATTACTCGTACCATAATTTATATGATAAAAGAAGCAGTCATTAATATGATAGCAAGTAAATTCATTGAGCAATAGATGATCGAAAAATTGCTCGCTTTCTAATTTTTTTGGACCTGGCATAGATAGCGGGTGGGCAGTTTAAATGGGTGGAAGGTGGACGGGAGAGGTGGGCGGTTTAGATGGTCTGGCGAAGTGGGCGGCGCCGCCACGAGAGCTCGTAGGGCGGCACAAAGAGTCGCCGAGACAAAACAATCGTGATCTTGAAGGGCGGAATGCTGCTCTCTACATGGCTGGTATAAGGAAACAAGTTTAGAAGAATAATTAATAATTCAATTTAAATTTGTGGTTAATTTCACAGTTTACACATAGGCTGCGTACACTGTATTCATACATAGCATGATGAGTGAAATTTTTTAAAATGAATATAAAAACGACAAAAAGTGAGTGTTTAATGCATGTGAGCAGTGTTACAAGTGTTACATTTAAAAGGTGTGTTAGCCTTTGAAAAGGTTGTGAAAATGTTAGAGCACAGTGTGGGGTTTTTTGGGGATTTATACGGTCAACGCAAATAACATATACTATACTCGTATTAATGGAAATAAATCGAGCTTCAATTAAAAATTGGAACTTTTAATATCAATCCAATACCACAATGATGTATAATTTTGTGTTAAATTAATGATATGAGTATACACAGTAGTAAGGTCTCATATTTGTTGTAAGAAAAAATAAGCAAAACATATGCATTCCTCTCATATCAGCCATGTATCAAAGAGGCTTGCTCTCAAGCTACTCGATATCTTGAAGAGTGGTGGAAGAGCAGTTGTATGGGTGCCGTGATAGTCGCCCTAGCCGCCCTAGCCGCTTTATCCGCCCGAGCTATACAATGCCGCCCTAGACACTAGACCCGCCCTGAAGAAGCGCCGCAAAGGAAGGGCGGTCCGCCGTATCGGAAACGGCTCTATTTGAATAAAAATTCATACAAAGCAAAGTGCCCCCTTTCCATCAGCATAGCTCCATGTTAGCCTTTGTTTACTCGGATTTGGGAATGCATTTCCTGAAATGCAGGAGAAATAATAATATTCAGCGGGTAGATGTTGCGATGCATTTCGAGAATGCTCTTTTGGTTTGTTTTTCGTTTTAACCGCATTTACGGCGAGTCGTTTGATTTGCATTTTTATTTGTAAATTTTATGGATCGTTACGACCCGTGAATTTTCAAATAAAATTAAAGTGGAAATTAAAAGGCTTTAAATTGTTTAATTTAAAAAAAAAATGAATTCATAATATGCTTAAACGTAACAATTTAAGAGTAAAAATACCTATAACACTTTTTTTCACAGTATATGGTTATGATAATGAAGTCCTTATTGAAAGCAAAACCACGGTTATTAAATTAACAATTAACAGTGGTAAATGTGACTCTTGTTAAAACAAGTTAAAATAATTGTTAACGTAATAATAAAAGTTTTTTTTTAAATATCCTTTCTTTTGATGCATTTTTCAAGTCTTCACAAAACATTTGTTAATTTAATTTAGACGTTCTTTCTTTATTTTCGTCGACGAATTCACATTTTAAACTCGGCATCCATCGTTATCACAACGTTCGCAATCTCGACCAACAAGGGCGGGTGTGGAATGGCGCCTAAGAAAAAACACGGCGATTAAGGGATGTTTTACATTTTTACGAGTGCTGTTCGGAGGCTTTCTAAGGGAGGCTGTCACGCTGTCCGAGGGGAAGCTGCGCCGGAAATGCCTCATTATTTTCAGGTGACGTCCATGCTGTCCATTAAAAGTTTCTCTGTGTGTCCGACGCCGAGCTTTCCCGAGTGTTTTCCTCTTCGAGGAAAAATGTTTGCGAACTTGCACAAGTGGAAAGATCAACGAGCAGCCGCTAGGGTTTAGTTACTACTGTTTTAAAAAGTACAATAACTAAACTTATCACATTCACCGGTTAGTTTAAAGTGATTATACTTTTCATTTTGCGAACAAGTTAACGTCAAGATGTATTAATCTTATAAGTATTAAAATATTATATTGGAATGATTGATTTATCTGAATGCATGTCTTTTATGCAGTATACGAGTAGACACTAAAAAGTGTGTTTTGTCCAAAGTAAATAATATTTTATTCACAGCAGACATCTTGGGACGCGACATGGATCATGGCATCTCACAAAACTAAATGGTGAACATTTGTATGCTCTAAATAAGGAGCGGATATGGATAGAGAGAGAGAGAGAGAGAATATAGTAGGGTAAGATTAATTACAGTAGGGTTCCTAATGAGAAGTATAGTATAGTAACCAAAAAAAATTAAGTTCAGCGCACTGACGCATTCACTTCTAGTACTCGAGATGTCTTCTCGACAGATATGTTCCACTCAATTTGAATTTAAGATAGATTCTGTTTCTTTCGTGAGGCATTTTCAAAATACATCTGCTATGGAAGTGCATAATTTTACTAAACAACCTATATCAACAAAGATCTGGTACAACTACCAATCTGTCTCATGATCATGTTTAGAAAAAAGACGTTATTTAAACGTTACACAAAAGGTTATTTATACGTACATTTTAATTGGTATAAATGAAAGATTAGATATAAAATTTAGCAAAAAAATCGAACAGATTTTTAATAATTTTCTGAATTTCCTTTAAAATTATTTCAATTATAAATATTCCGATACCTAAACTCTGTTCAGAAATATCACAAGCTATGCGCCGCATCTCTCAGCGTTCAGAGCAAATGGATTATGATGTAAGCCAGGGTCTGTTGTCTCTCAGCGGAGCGTATGGCGGGAGTTACTCAGACTATTTAAATATTTGCATTCAATCGAAGTGAGCGGTCTAGCTGATTGGATAGTGGGAACTACCGCCGCTCGTACATTTAAATTTCGCGAAGACAATCATGCTCGAGGATTTGGCAAAGATTAACTCCAATACAAATACTTGTATTTGGAATTTAAATGCAATCGCAAGAGCCAATTTTATAGAAAAATTTACATTTTATATAGGGCATATTTTAGTTGAAAATTATTTGAAATATGTACATCTACCGATTATATCGTCACTGATATTATCAATATTTCAAGCAATTATATCATTTTAGGATAATCAAATATTATCATACAATTATTATTATAGTTTTTATAAACAGAGAAAGCCACTTAATTTTTAATCCATATTACCTGTGGTTTGTAATCTATTTGAAATCACGGAACACTTTATAAATTTCTAAGGTTGGTTCTAACAACACCAAAATGATCATACATTAAATTTGATATTGAGAAAAGAAGGCAATAATACAGTTTATTATATTATTATCAATTATGTGCTTTGCGGAACACATAAAATATACTAATGGACCTCAAAAGCCAGTAATCAATACCTGTGGAACAATGCTTTTAATTTGAATTATTTGGCAATTACATATCGCCTCAAATAATCAATATTAAATGAAAATTTCAAATTAGTTCAGTCTTCGATATGGAGATATTAGTTATTATAAGAACCCGATATCACTAGTATGCACAAACGATTATGATTCATTATGTAATCATTCTTTACACAAAGAAAATGTTAACAATAATCCGGAAAACATGAGTACATAGTTATGATACGGTGTCAGAAGCTATTGTAAACAGTTTTATTAAAGAACTGTTGTTTGAGTAAATAGGACCCCTAACAATATAGTAGCAATAACATGGAAATGCATTTTGAAATATTCATTTATTAAAAACCCGGTATACTTTATTATATACAACATACTTCTGTACAGTCTTCATATTGTTTGACCTCATCTGATTTCAGGTACTTACAAACACGTCTGTTTGGTACGAAATCTTTTATTGTACGAGTGTAAGTGCGAGGGCCGCACCGAGTACCGTATCGAAATCTAGTGAGTTCTTAAGATGCGGCGGTGCGTGCACTTCGAGGGTGTTTTTATTTCTCCTGTTTGTAAAAAGACCCCGAGACTCGTCAGAGGTTTTTAAATCTAGCACAGGAATTGTTGAATAAACTCATTGTTAATTACATATCAAACATAATATTAAGCATCCAAAAGTCTTTAAAGTAATTGTTACAATCAAACCCCTTATCTTAGATTCATACAGTGAGGTACTACACAGGGTATTTTGCCACTCTATGTAAATTGAGGAGATCAAGGTCCAAAACAACAAGTTTCGAGGAATTTGCGGTGTTAGAAATTCTATGTTTTAATATTAATAAAGAATGCTTGCGCATCGATACGGAGCATTGACCATCCCAATAATATGCCGCTCTTTGTTGATTGAAGTGATCGAGGTCCAAAAACGGTATCGAGGAATGTGCGGTGTATGACATTCAATGTATTAATATTACTTTTATAAATGCTTACTCATGTTGTAAAGTAGGGTATAAAAAGGGGTCTCGTATCAAATAAATTAGTACAAACTCAACTCCAGTCTTTGGACTTATCCTTAGTGCCGGAATCTTGGTATTCCGGCATCACTGATGCCATCATTTCGGGATCGCGACCTTCCGGAACACTCATATATAAGGCACACGAGAAAGTACTACGAGAGAAAAAATCTGTGTCTTCTTTTGAGGTAGCCAAATAAGAAGACTCAAGCACAAATAAAGCGATCAGGTCGTAGCATAATAAACTTGTCTAATCGGATGCCACATATAATTTCCCCGGTAAACCCAGCCAATCGCAAAATTGTCATGACAGATCGCGTTCAGCGCTCAAAACACGAATACAAGATGCACGAACTAAAGTGTTTCAGTTAAATAAATTCAGTTCGATGACCTGTATGTTGCCCAACATAATGTCCTAGTAATAGCAGATAAAATAACACATTATTTAAGTTATACTGTAAGAATTGTCTCATCTCATGTATGAAATGTTGAACTGATTGAGATGTCGCAGAGGTCTTGGTAGTTGATAGAAGTTTATTGCATTGAAACTATATATTTCAACTAAAAATAAGCCGTTATATGAGAAGTTTTGATTCACCAACATCAATATATATAAGATCGTCATTTATACATCCTACGAAGATTACAGTAAACGTTTTATTAAAATGTAGAGGATATTATATAGGATGACATTAGTACTTGTATCATCTAGTTTTCTAGTTCGATGATTACTGTTGAGGTCAGTTTAATAATTATCAGGTATACTTAAATATAATAGGGTTTAGTTCATATAATTTTATATAAAAAGTGTATCACTTGAAGGTGAAACTGAGACTAGTTACACAAAAAACGTCCGCACGTCTTATATGTCCCTGGTTGCGTAGTAGGTGGGTCCTATCCCTAAGGATATTCTCAAAACAAACTTGTTCAGTTATTTTTTACGATTCTTGAATTTAAAAAAGGGGCCCCACTCGATTGGGTTCAGTAAAAAAATAATACGCGGGAATTTTCTTCATTATGAAGTGCACTTAAAAATGTTATGGACATTCTTTTAAATATAAATGAGAGATAAAATAAATATTTATTTGATGTCAGGATTTTATTTGTAGGTACGTAATTTGAAATGATACTTGGAGAAAGTTAAAGAGATATCATAAAAAATAACAAAATAGTCGACATAAAAGCAGCTATAAAAAAATAGCCTAGAAAATAATACAACTCGATATTTATATTAAAACAGTTTGAAAAGAATTTGGAATAAGAAAATTCTTATAGATAACTATTTAAATACGGTAATAAAATTTATTATATTGATCTTTTATAATTACAGCTAATAAAAAGGTATTTACAAATAAATAACATTCAATTTAAATTATACGAGTATTACCGTAGATAAAATATTTTATCAGTAATCTAAAGTGCTAGTGAAATAATAAAACGTGAGTTTAATTAAGTTAAACACTAAGGAATGCTAGTTTAATTATTTGTATCTAGTAACATTAAAAAGTACAATCTAAAAGCAACGCAGGGATGAATATATTCGCTAAGCCAAAAACAAAATAAAGCTCCACTTGAAATTACTCAGTAAGGCGGCAAGTAATACGTTCGTTGACTTTATTTAAATTGAACAAATAAATCGACTTAGGTAGAAGACGCAACGAACTTTAAAGAGAACTTAAAAAAGTGAAGTGGTTTTTCGTGAAATAGTGTAGTAAAATAGTGTAGCGCATTTCATCAATTCGATTCGATAAATAGTTTAATTCCAAATGTAGAAAAACATTTTTAAATGGATAGAAAAGTTTATATGAAATATTTTTCATAGCCCCATACAGATTACATAAACACTTACAGATAGTCAAGAAATTTTGAACTGTGTGATTTTTTAAAAGTGTTATATAGACGGTACTTAGTTTTTACACAGTATTGCTGCAAATCCAGATATCAGTTTTGATTTAAAACCGTCAGCTTTTTTTACCGCTACTTGCAATCACCTCAACACCTATACGCATACAACCACTACAAATTAATTTAAGTTCAGCGTTACATAACTGTATGCAGATACATTCTTTGACATAATGTAACCAACATAACACCCGTTTGCAAAGACGTTGTTAAAGATTTGAGGTGAGTCGAGGGTCGAGACTCCCTCACTTTTATCAATCTAAAGTAAAGAAGTTATTATAGGTTGCTTACCTTAAAACATGTATTTGTATACGGGTCTTAAGTTCATTACCTTAAGCTAAGGAATGACTCTGCATACTATTAATAGACTTCATGGAGAACCAATGATCTGTGTTGGTGTGTTTATATATGTACAAAGGAGACTACAGCAAACTGCGTGGAGCAAACTGGCTTGTATGATTAAAAATGAGACACTTCTTATTAGTTTGCTGCAGTCGTCCCTCGTTTGTGGAGTAAAGAGTGAGCTGCTGCGGAGGGTCTTTGGAGTAGGCCGCAAGCTGAGACATAGACTCGGCGTCTCCGCGAAGCAAAGAATGGCGGCAATTAAGCCACGTTCAGACTTTTAAAAGCACAGAACTGCAGACAAAAACTTGAGCAGAAGACCTTTCTCCCGGAGCGTCGGAGAGCAACATCTCCAGAGACGAGTCTAAAGGCCCAGACGGAGAGACGGGGATTCCCAAATTGTGTAAAACATGTAATACTATTTTTTACCTAATTGATTTATCAACATTAACGACAATACCACATTGTAAACAAAGTTCTTGTAGGATCACCGAAATAAAACAATATTGGAATCGAACCAAAACTTGGATGGAACATCCTCTAGTCGTTAGTTAGGTTGAGACGTCCTTTAGAACCAAATGATGAACTTGATCTCGTTAAAAATATCTTTAAGTCCCCGGGTTTCTGCTTTGGAAGTCGTCGGGAGCGATTTCTGTTCCCATGTTGACTCAGCGTGAAGAATGATTTTAGGACATACGTTAAGGGTAATTAATGGCAACTGATAACTGAGTGACTATTATTTATGACTTTATATTAGAAATATGGAATGCATATAAAATGACAAAATAGATTTAACATTTAATTGCATATTCAAAATGGTAAAAAGGAATAAGACGATTAATAAAAGGTATTAAATCAATATGGATTTTTAGAGTGCTTAAATATGAATCACGTTAAGCAATTGTTAATCACAAAAATGAGATCACGGATTCGCATTATTGAGAGTTTCGTCAGTCCTCCGCTTGTATCGATTCAGATTGCTTTCAATCAGTTCTTGAAAATAAATAAATTGAAATATCACCGGTAGTTCTATTTTTAGAAACCACTGGTCAGTCCAACTTACACGTAAGCACACCCGTACACGTCACACACACACACTAGTCTAGACGTCCACACTTGCACAGTCACGTAGCCAGCGACAGGTTGCTCCCCCCGCCCTTCCTTCTTCACCCCTTCACAGTCGGCCGTTCCAGACTTTAATTTTCATTATAAAAAGTTTCTTTCTGCGCCGGGTTTCTATGTGAATTAATTTCTGTACACTGTTAGACAAAAGAAAAGCTTAAGGGACCCTTATTGTCCTCTGCCGTGTTGATCCCTTCGGGCATAAAAGTTATGGAAACGGCATACAATTGCAGGATTTTGAACATGTAAACGATTATTAGGTCTAATTATTTCTTATGACATTTAGAAAGTATGATTTCAATTTCAATTTCAATTTCAATTTTATTTTTTTCCTTGCAGAAACATTACAAATTTTATCAATTCAATGCATTTCTGAAGTACAATAATATAAATACAATAATATAATATAAAATACAATAGGTAACATAAGTGTGGTGATGTAAATTTATTGACACATTTAGTATCACTGACCTCACACTCAGAACTAGCGTCAGGAGACTCAAGATAAACAGTTTGACTTGTAACAACAAAAACCCTGTCATAAGTATATCATGATTGAATCACAAATAACAAGGCATTATTGTCACAAAACAAAACGTGTAACATTTCGCCTCCATAAACACCAGTACTGAATTTAAAGCAATATAACACTAAATATGTCAATATCTTCACTCAAGGTGGTTTCAACCACTGTTCACTGCGATTCTTTCGTCTTATGCGTATCCAGGGTTGAACGATGGTCCTTTCAGGCCACACTTGAGGCTCCATGAGAGACTCCAGCGAAGTCGCGATGACCCCGACTTTGAAAGAAGTTGACAGCGTCCGCCTGCTGACAATTCTCCTGATGGTCATCCAAGAAGGATTGAATGCAGCGGTCGCTGCCAAGAAGCTCTGCAAGTCCTCAGCCGATGTATCTGGGTGAAGGCCCTTGGCGTGAAGATACGCCATCCTCACTCCAGTAACGTTTTTTGAAGGAGCTGCAGAGCCACGGATCATCAGACGTGCTGAATATTGTTGCCTTTCCCCATGCGGAGAGGCGCGACTCAACTTAGAACGTTGAACTTCTCCGGAAAGATTGCTCGGGGAGGAGAGGACATCCACGGAGAAAGCACTCAGGTCCTCCAGTTCCTCGAACGATGATTCGTCCCGGCTTAGAACGGGAGTCCTTGGGAGCCTTGCTCGAAGCAGCAGGGGTTCCTTCGATAGTATCTTCCGAGGAGTCATCTTCGGTGGCCTCACTCGAAGTGGATTCTTTGACGGCAGGTTCGGAGTCTCTGCTGTCACAGTTAAGCGACATCGACACAGGAATGTTGACAGCTTCAGCGTAGGTAGCCGGAATTGATTTGCACGCTCGAGGTAAGCGCCTTCTGCGGGAAGTCGGCAGACTTGTCGGGTTGGGTGGAGGGTCCACACCAACGGATGTCAGAGCATCATCCATCCCGCATCCAACAGCCTTTAAGAGCCTCTCCAGCAGCAAACGGTGATCGTCTAAGCGACGATTTATTTGCGCGATATCACAATCGCAACAGTTCGCCATCCTGTAGGTAGGATGACTAGACACGTCCGCCCTGTTTGAGTGTCGAGCGAACAATGATATATCAATTAATATATTTTCACAAATATTTAGTATGGATTCTCACTAAATGTACTTTATACATAAAAATGGTAATGGTGTAAAAATTAAGGCTCAAAATGGTGTTCCTTTTTGCGGAAAACGAGGTAAGAAAGCAAACATAGCAACCTTTCATCCTAGAATCGGTTAATATACGAAGTAGGATATGTTATCCAGATGATATGGATGAGCATAAACTACAGCTGACTATTCTTTAATATCCGAACATTCGTCGTCATAAAAAATCACACGGAAAATCATTATACAATGAAGACGGCGGACCTTTATATAGTATGTAGTAGCAATCGTATACTCCAGATTGAGAGCGAAAGTAAAAATTGTCAAAAAATAAAATATTATCAAAAGGTATTTTTGTATTTTTTTTTGAGTTTTCCACTTGAATTACCTCGGTGTAGTTGAATTATTTCCTAAAAATATAAATTTCTAACAATAAAACTTATAAAATGTAACCATAGCTAATTCTTCTCCTTCGTGTCAGCGACGTCAAATTATTTCTGCTCAGTATCTGCTAACATCGATAGCCCGTGAGTAGCCCAGCATTAGGTCTTGAGATGTGCAGCTTGTTGGGTACATGGAGCAAGATCTTAGGTTTGAGGCGGTCTGCATGTTTTCAAAGTCGCACAATAGTGACTCTCCCCGTCGTAGCATTCCCCACCGATCGAGGTTGTCTTTCGTTCTACCAACTCCGGTTCTTAATTTTTTCAGGGAGGAACATGAAAAGAACCTCCACGCGGTGCCTGCACTCTGGAAACGGAATTTCGGACTTCATCCTCCGGCATCTTTTTAATCCAGCGACAGCAAAACCATAGCTAATTTATTATTGTTTATTTAATGTGAATGATTTTTTGTCAAAAAAGCTAGTATTAAGAGCTTTGTAAAAAGAATATAAAGCAATATCATAAAATTAATTAAGGAAATTAAGAATTGCGTGACTGGTAAAATTAAAAAAAATACAAATTCCCATTAAAACACTAGATATATTGTGAAATGTCAGATTATGATTGATCAATTGTCAACTTAACGATAAAATAATACAGTGTGATCGAGATGCAAGATTCTGTTGCTGCAAACCAATCCACCGGATTGATACTACGAAGAAGAATACAGTGTGTAACGGTCTTATTGTAAAGTACCTAAAATACATAATTATATTAGAATATTACTTAAATATACATATACTATACATAAAATTCTTTTTTCAACGTGTCAATCCAAGCACAAAAATAACGGCAGAAGCGGGATGCGAGCCGCGGACCTTGGAAACCAACTATGCCCAGGTATTCATACCGCTCGGCGAACTGCGCCATTGCCCTGCCTAGACTGACTTGCGTTGAAACTAGTATTTATATCATTGTTATCATCGTACGATAGATGTCGCTATAGTATATATTCAAAGTATGTATATTTTTATTATTATTCTATCAGTCTTCATTTATTCACAAGCTTAATATTATTACTTTCCGGCAGTCTATTTATTTTAGTAAGTACCACTCGGGTCTCGAACCAAACTATAGACTGAATGGATGAGAAACGACTACTTATAGTTCCGACTCGGACTTTATAACCAATCATTTACCTGTGTTACTGATGGATAATTTTACCTTCTTGATATTGTCTCAAGGAGACATTATTATATTATTTTTTTTAATTTTTATTAGAATATTATTTTATTAT
Source organism: Glossosoma conforme (assembly GCA_022606575.1). Taxonomy (NCBI): domain Eukaryota; kingdom Metazoa; phylum Arthropoda; class Insecta; order Trichoptera; family Glossosomatidae; genus Glossosoma; species Glossosoma conforme. Next base: position 3,144,011 of record JAGTXR010000107.1, on the reverse strand, counting down.
TTCAATATTCTAATCTACTTTTATAGATCATTGACTAAATTACAATATTATTATTACTTAAATATACATATACTATACATAAAATTCTTTTTTCAACGTGTCAATCCAAGCACAAAAATAACGGCAGAAGCGGGATGCGAACCGCGGACCTTGGAAACCAACTATGCCCAGGTATTCATACCGCTCGGCGAACTGCGCCATTGCCCTGCCTAGACTGACTTGCGTTGAAACTAGTATTTATATCATTGTTATCATAGTACGATAGATGTCGCTATAGTATATATTCAAAGTATGTATATTTTTATTATTATTCTATCAGTCTTCATTTATTCACAAGCTTAATATTATTACTTTCCGGCAGTCTATTTATTTTAGTAAGTACCACTCGGGTCTCGAACCAAACTATAGACTGAATGGATGAGAAACGACTACTTATAGTTCCGACTCGGACTTTATAACCAATCATTTACCTGTGTTACTGATGGATAATTTTACCTTCTTGATATTGTCTCAAGGAGACATTATTATATTAATTTTTTTTAATTTTTATTAGAATATTATTTTATTATTTCAATATTCTAATCTACTTTTATAGATCATTGACTAAATTACAATATTATTATTACTTAAATATACATATACTATACATAAAATTCTTTTTTCAACGTGTCAATCCAAGCACAAAATAACGGCAGAAGCGGGATGCGTACCGCGGACCTTGGAAACCAACTATGCCCAGGTATTCATACCGCTCGGCGAACTGCGCCATTGCCCTGCCTAGACTGACTTGCGTTGAAACTAGTATTTATATCATTGTTATCATAGTACGATAGATGTCGCTATAGTATATATTCAAAGTATGTATATTTTTATTATTATTCTATCAGTCTTCATTTATTCACAAGCTTAATATTATTACTTTCCGGCAGTCTATTTATTTTAGTAAGTACCACTCGTTTCTCATCCATTCAGTCTATAGTTTGGTTCGAGAACATTACTAAATGATGTTAACAATGCGTTTTTTTGTGCTGAATTGAAAAAAAAAATTTAAGTAATAATAATATTGTAATATAGTCAATGATCTATAAAAGTAGATTAGAATATTGAAATAATAAAATAATATTCTAATAAAATTAAAAATTAATATATTAGAATATCTTAATATTCTAATAAATTTAAAATCACGTACTAAAACCAAATTTAAAGTAGAAATAAAACGTAGATTATACGGATTAAGTTCTAAACGAGCTTTCATTGCAAATAGTGGTTTAAAATCGAAACAGATATCGAGCGAAGCTTAAACGAAAGCCTCCGAATAATCCACCAATCAAAACTTTTTGCGATATCTCAGCTGATCTCTGATACTCTCATCTTATACTATCATTTTCATTTATCATAAATATACATTGTTATAATTATATAAGTCCCCGTCTCTTTTTGAAGGCAGACAGATAAGCTGCGGAATATTAAATGACTTGCCATTTTATAGTCGACTGGAGGCACTTATATTTCGCATTATATTTAGTTGAGTTAGTTTCGAGAGTCCAGTGAACCGCGGAGGCTCTACCAGTATTGTAAGGGCTCTCCCCACAGTGGCTTACCCGTCCAATTATTGAACAGCAGTCATTCAGCCGCATTTGACAAGTTTATTTTACTGTATTAAAAAGCTCATCAAAATATTTACAAAGAAATGCGTATTTCAGAGTTTTACACATCAATCGGTTTGATATATTTTGGAAATATAATAATTGATAGAATCTGACTTGAAAATATACTTTTTCGTCGTATTTATAAATGATAAATACAGGTAATCACTTAATCGACCATTTATATATAAAAATACTATTTATAGTTGTCAAACTTTATGATGCTGGTGAACATATCAAAGTGATACATCAAAATTAATATTTATAGATATCTCAACCCATCGTCACCAGATGGGTGCATACCACACCTTAAAATTTACATTTCTTAACCAATATTCGTTTTAAAAACATGCATACACTATGTAATCAAACTTTTCGTTAAATGTTTCCGCTGCCATCTAAGAGTATCAAGTCAATTTTTATACATATTTTTGCATAAAAAAAACGAACATTCAATGTGAATAAAAGTCAAATACAAATTTTAGAACTTACGACTATAGCGTAATCAAACAAAAACTAATGGAAGCTTTAATAAAAAGTATATATATGATTCTAATAGTGTGTATGTATGGTGTGAAAGTGGCTTTTGTGGTTTCCGAGATTATAGCTATTCATTACAAACGCACAATTATTTTCACAAATTAAGACCGTGTAATAAATAAATAATGTGAATTTTTATTAAATATGCTTTAAAATTTGATATAAGTATGAATTACTTACATATTAAATATACATATTCTTGTTGCCTTCAACAAACATTCAGTACATACCTGAAACAAAAATAAAAAATCATCGTCAATATTGGCGAACATGGTCTGTTAAGACATGTAAATTTACTTATTTTAGTGCATATTTATAATTACTAATGTTTTCATTACTATGGAGAACAATCAATAATGATATAAGAAATATATAAGAATACTTTAAAGAATCGGGCGAGTTTTCGACTAATTTTGACAATGACCATTAGAGATTGCCTAGATAAGCATAGAAGGTGAGGTACGTCATTAATGCATTGGGAGAAAGTTACGCCAATGTCTTAAGGGGTACCCCCGAACCATGTCCTCCATTCTACCATACAGAAAGCCCAGCTATTGTTCTCTACTCACCCCAATTCGGCTGGGTACCGCTGTTTGGGAACCATCTCCAAAAACGATTGGTTAGGCGCGAGACGAACGCACTTTATACTAAAAATAGCAGCACTTTGACTGCGAAATTATTATATGAGAATATTTTTATAAAACGAAGTATGCACCTTAAAATAACAAGTAAGTAACATATACAAGACATTATATATATGTATATATAATTATTTTTAGGTTTCTTTGAGTGTAATCGAATAAATCGAATTTATGGTAAAAAAAAAAACATTGATTTACGCATTAAGGCTGCAAATTTCGAAAACTCACCAAAAGCCAATGTTGCCGTATAGTAGGTTTTAAAAACAGATACCTGCGTAGAATACTGTTGGTATCTACAGAGAGCGACAAAATAAGCTGACGGTTTTCGTCGTTTTTTTATTTGAAACCGTAAGCTTTTTGCAGCTCCCTGTATTACTGATCGTTTGACGGACCAAACAAGACAGCCTTCCGTACTACTATCGATTTAAGGATGAAGGTGAACCTCACTAGAACATGTACTTCGAATGCTAGGTTACAGAGCATGTGACGACCATATGCATTAGTTATAGTAGCGAATATTGTATCATGATGATGATACGTATTAAATTTCTCAGTATTGAGTATTGAAATTACTATTGCACAAAAGAAGTATCACTTTTATTAGGCTACTATATTTTTATTTCACTACATGCAAACGTGTATATGAAGAAAAATATCAAAAATATATTTATTTCAATGATATTATTCATAAATCTGTTTAAGTATTCGATCAATAATATTTTTTTAGCTAAGTAGCAGAGTTATAAGTGGCGTTCACCGATATAAGTGCCGAGCTTTTTCTACATAGTGTCGGTGTAAATATTATTATTAACGAGCCATTAGAAGCTTTTCTCAAAGGCAAAGTTGTCTCAGAAAAAGCAAACATTTGCTCCTCACGAGCCGCGAGCTTTAAGCTCTGGGCGGGCAAAGTGGAGCCGAGAGAGCTTTTCTTATTTCCAACTTGCGTTATCTCATTATCTTAACGACCAAACTTCTTTTATTTAAAGAAAATACACAAATTCATTTAATATTTCACTGTCACACGCCCTAAGTTTGAAATATGCTTTATGTTAGAAGACAAAATATTTTATATTGAAACTACCAAAACAAAAATTATATAAAAAAATAACCAATCAAAAATAATCTCATAGAACAAAGACTGTAATACAATGTAAGCGCGGTTTTCGTTAGATCTAAAACTAGAATGGTTGCAGCTTGTTGCTAACTACGTGTCATTGTTTGGGTAGAGCTGCTTCTTAGAATAAGATGGTCTAAGCCTCGAAAGCCATTCTTCTCAATAAAACATTTAAAAAATCACCCAACATACGTCTCGAATACTATGGGAGCGTTTTCTTCCCACTGCTTCTGCTCCAGACATTGTCAAAAACCATATATGTTCCCAGGTGAAATTTCAGTTGCATTTACTTCATTGGATAAGGCATGGTCAACTGACGGTTAAATATTAGTCCACGTCCAATGTTATTTACATCTTTGGTGATCGAACGAGAACCATGCTTACAATATGCTATTGTCGTTGAATTAAGCCCTGCTTTAGGATGATTTAATCATGATCCTAGTAGTTTTCTATAGAATTATTATTTCAAAAATACGATACGAAAATTTTTGTGATTTATAAAACTACTGTTTTTATTCAAACATTATGTTTTGCATAAAATAAAAAGCTAAAATACTCGTAAATTATTAGCATATTGTATACTTTTTTAGTTTGTGTGCAAAATCAAGAGGTAAAAAGAGAATGTCAGAAGAGACGACAGGGCGATGTGACATGGGGAGGGATCACCTTCAAATTCTTGTAAAAAATATCGATTTTATTCGCGACAAAAGCACCAGGAGGGTCGCGAATTTCAGGAGGCACGCACTTGAAACATCCCAGTCAGGGGTTTGTCGCCCCATTCACGGGATTATAAAAAACAATGGCGCCCCCACGTTAGTTATTAACCATTGTGTTATTATACGAGTGACGGGGTAGGAGAGCGCCCTTGCTCCGGGGCCTCCAGTAAAAAGGGGACGCAGGAAACGCGATTGGTCAGCGATTCTAAAATGGTGATATGCCGATTAACGAAATTCTCTCAAGATTAATTAGGCAATACAATTTACGTGTACGTAATATTTGTTTGAGAGAAAAAGGACAAATTATATGCTTTCATTTGCTCACCATGTATATATTTTTACATATAAAATATATTTTACAAAATTGGCTTTATGTATTCAAGTAAAAGTAAGCGAAATTTCATTTTGTTTTAGATCATGTACGTTAGAGTAGAACATAAGTAATAATATAGATTGAGCTGATATATATGCAAGGCAAAAATGACGGCAATTCGTGATGACGATATGTTCCTGATATGAAACGGATGCAGGAATAAAAATATCTGTAATAATTACTAAATTGCATATTCTTCGTGATGAAATTATAAGTCTCAATATACTTATAGTAAGCACATGTTTTTATTAATTAATCAAATGTTTTTTTTTATTTACGACAGTATAAATTAAACATATAAAAAGGTTATTTAAATCGATGCTTACAAATTAAACAATATCAAAAGTTCGTAGTTGACAACAAAACAATTATTTTACACTCATACACTATTCGTTCTATAGTAGACAGTGTGTTTTCCGTGATTAAAACATAAAATGATTATGTAAAAATTAATTTAAATAAAGCGGGTTCACATCGAAATTACAATTGTGAATCTCTGTGCTAGGATAAACGCGGGGCTTAGATATTAAACACTGAATTTTAATATTGAAAATCCGACGAAAATATCGTCGCTCTGCGGTGGAGGGGTCACAGATAGGGGAGGGGAGCGATAAACAGAAACGGGCGATTAAATTGTGTTTCGTTTGTGGATGGATGTGGATTGAGTTGAGGTTAAAATATTTATTTTTTAAGCCGCAACACAATAAACAGGAATTAAACAAACAAACAAAATATATGATTTCAAAGGAATTCCATTTAAAAAATTAAATGTTTTTTAGCGATTGTGTTTATGTATATATATATTTTTTAAATAAACAGTACCATATTGTTTCGGTTGTATTATCATTGATAATATCATAATGTGGTAGGAAAAATTTACTCATAATTAGCAGCATATGTCAACCACACATGTCCTACAAATGCAAGGGATATTTTATGATCAATGGCATTGAATATGAAAACGAAAAACTACCACATTAAAAGTCTAAGTGACATAAAAAAAACAGAAAAATATTGTATATGAAATAAAAGGTGATGATTTTGTTGCTGTAAATCAATCTTTAGGATCGAGTCTCCGAAGAAAAAGACCACCAATAATCGTTTGCAGAGATTCAAGTTGTCAGTTAGAAGATCCGTTTTTACATTAAATTTAATATGCATTTTGAAGTATCGTATAGTTTTATAAAAATATTGCGCTATACTGCATAAATTCTAAAAAACAAAAATCCGAAGGATTAAATACAAACTATTTAATTTTCGATCAGAAATATAAATAAGAGTAAAAGTATAATTTATACATTGGCGTTGTATCGTACATATAATACGAATGTTGCATTCCCGTCAAATATATTTTCATGGAAGAAACACTATCAATGTGAAAAGCGGTGTTTAATATGTATTGTAAAGAAATGGTGGAAATAAAATGTTTTATGAAGTAAGGATGATAAAGAGTAGTTAATCAACTACTAAAAACCATATCAAATAAATACACTACTGCGCAACGAGTATGTTGTAAATGAGGAATAATAAAATTGTACAAAAAAATACTAATATATATTTCTGCTGGTAAAATAAATAAACATAGAACGCTTAGTATTTTGTTGTGTATTGTAATAACCAAATTTATTGAGCACATTACATGTAATAACATTTCAGTGAATTTTCATAGAGATACGGCATTAAAAGTTCACCGCCCACTCGTGCACCGGATGCAGTAATTCACTGCAGTTATTATCAGGCGAGTATTGATTACCAGGACGAGGATGAGAGCCATCAGGAAAACTCAACGATATCCGCAATGTGGTCCCTGAACTTCCGTCCTGTAGCATGTAGTGGAAACTTAAAAGGCGGAACGGAAATAGTATTATAAATAAATGTTTAATTTAATAATAAACTATGATTATAAACATGATTTAAAAAGCTATTTTATTTGTGCACTCGTTAATGTGAAGTGTACATGAAATCATGGTTCTATTTCTAAAACAGAAAAAATGTTTTTTTCATATCAGAATCATTGTGTCCTAAAGAGCGGCTAAGCTTTATGAACGACACGCGGTGGATATCAGCCAGTCACCATGCAAGTACAGTCCGCGTCCATATGGTCTTTGATTTGCAAAAATAAGGTCTCCAAATCCATTGATTTTAAAACAAAATAAAAAATGATGATCATTATAAAATAATCGAGAAATTTTATGAGTTTTTTTAATGACTGATTTTAGATTCTTTTCGGGAATGTTATTATGATAAAGAGTTGTATAGTAAATATTTGAACAAAAATTGCATAAAAAATCATAAATATTTTTTGGCATCTGCAATTATTTACAAAAAAATATAAGTACTTACTTAGTGAATAAAGTGATTCTGAATGCACGGCATTAAATCTTATGTTTTTAGTAGATTCAGCAAGTAGGTCCAACGAGGTTTATGTGAAAATTTCGGAACGAAGATTTACGAAGAATAAAAAAGATTCATGTCGGTCGGTGTCCGATGCAATAGCAAGCAGTATATCACCTATTATACCTCTGTTAGCTTTAATGGGCACCCGAGAACATTACTTCTGTGAGAAGATGGCTATTTACTTTCTATTTTTTTTTATATCTAACAGTTCTCGGGGGAGTGCTTGTTATTAATATATTAATCCTGTACCCTCTAAATTTCACGCATTTTGAAAATTAAACGATTTTTTTATGATCTAATTTAATCAGCGAAAGGATTCGCTGGACATTTTTAAATTTACACCCCGTTTCCGGCCCTAGGAAACTGAATGAGCGCTTTACGGGGGAGAATTGTAGTCCAGTGTTTCGGCCTAGATCTCCGGTTGGTATGAGAGAAGCAATTCTTCTACTTAACCTCTATGTAGGTACGAAATAATAAAATTCTTTAGATCTGAAATAAAGATACCCAGTGTATTATTTTAGGCGACGTTAGGTTTCAACAATAAAACCTTGCATATATCTGTCAAAAGCGCACTCTATGGTATCCTAGTCTATGATAATATTTTCTACACCAGTTAATTAGGAACTATAGAAATGTATGTCTGATATCTAGCCATTTTCGCTAAGAATAGTTAAGATAATTATGTTGGTCTCGACTCGACATTGCGGGGCGGTTGACATAGAGCGGGGCGTTTTTGTATTAACATAATTATTAGTAATATATTTCTTTAATTTAATAATATTTACTATCATGCATTTAAGTAACGTGATCGATCACATTAAAGTGATTGAAACATGTAAATATTTATGGGATCAATAAAATGAGGAAGACACTAAGCTGAGTTTTTGTTTTCCGTAAAAACAACATCTCCTTGAATTTCATATATTACTGAGTTGAAAACAAAATAACACAAAGCATTCGGCAGAAAACAACAAATGAAGAGAGAACCAAGGAAGAAGTAAAGATTTGTTGTGTTGAAAAAAGTTCGAACTACTGAGTAGATATGAGAGACGAAAGAGATTTTAATAAAGGGATAAAAATATCCAATTATACTAGATATACGTAAATTAAGGAAGCAATAAGATTAAAATTAGTATTACACAGTTTAACATGAAATATTGAAGTACTTAAAGTATAACACAGTTTCACAGAACAAGGAAAACTCAAGTGGCTTTGCGCCGAAGCAGTAACATGTTGTTTAAAATATAAATGCATAATTCTTTTTTGTTTGATTTGAATACATACCGAAAATGTGAATTACAAAATAATATTTCAAGGGTACGCCTTTGTCTTTGGCTATGAAGCTTTACAGATCATAAAGTCCCAGGTGGCTCGGGGCATGGAAAAGCGATCGACAGAGCACAATCAAACAAGCTCGCCATGCAAAAACACATGCAAATATTTGCAAGCCTGGAGATGCGCCACATACACATGTCAACTCACGCACAAAACAACTCAATCCATAAAAAACTATGCAACAAATTTCTGAAAAAAAAAAAAACGTATCTCTGAACTATTTTAAAATGCGAAAAAATATCGCATTTTCGTACTAAGTAATTAATTTTACAATGTCGAGTCGAGCGAAAGGTTGGGATTTCGAACGCTTTACTGATAACAATAAATCGAGTTTCTTTGGATTGCGCGGTTTAAAAAAATGGCTTCAGAGAGGCGGCGGTGAGTGATTAATTATTTTAACAAACGTGATTTTGTTTTTTTTTAAATGATACATGGCTGTGATTTTAGAGTAATTGATCGTATTCCAAAGCCCAAAAACAATTCGTTGATATAATATTTTTACAAGATTGTGGTAGAGTTGATTAGTTAAGCACATAATTTAAAATATTTAATTAAAGCATATCATTGCACAAATATTATTGATTGATCGCATTTTCTTTACTACCTTTAAGTTACTACGTTAGAGTCTGCACAATGCATTCAATTCAATTAAATAAAACAACTTACAGTTTTATTGTTAAATTTTAATAAACATCTACATTCAAGTATTGAAATTTTATTTTATATCAAACACATTAGCTGTAATACATCTCGGAAATCCCTACATGTTTGTAAAAGTAAAACAATTTATTTAACCTAATATTTGATTTTTCTATTGAATCTCAGAAAGGCATTAATGCTCTACTAAATGTTATTTTCCGTCATAAAATGTGAGTCTTTCAAGAAGCAAATTATTGAAAAATTTGCATTCTTACTACCACTTCAAATCCCTTTTAACTTATAGCCAACTGGGCTAAACGGAATATTTAACAAAATGTGTTTCAGTAAAAAAGTGACAGACTAAGAATATAATCTTAAACATTTATCCAAGCAAGCTTTGAAAATTAAATATAATAATATTTTCTGAAGACGAACATAAATATTTTTAACAACCTGCTTTCTGTGCATTTGTAAAAAATAACACCATTACTCGGTAATGTAAACAGTGTAAACCAAGTCCACGAAATTCTGTTAAAGCCGTGTTGTCAGGCCATGCCTTACCAGCTCAACACCGCAGCCTATATTATGAGGGACGATAAAAAGCTCGCAGATGCAGCAGTGCTAGGGTCGCAGGAGCAGACACATCCATCAGCGGGGACGTGACAGGGCGCAGCCACCCCTAACGAGACTCCGCTGTGCCCCACGGAGAAAAGAAACCATACAAGCCACACGGGCAGAGGTTGTCATGGTATGAATTTTTCTTACGCGGTAGCCTGTCTAAGTGTTTAGAAATAAGTATTAAGAAAGCAGTTGGTGTCACATTAAAAAATATTTTCATAAAATATTTTTAATTTGATATTCCTTTTTTTACGTCATAATAAAAAAAATTAGAATGGCTATTTCGTTCAAGTACAAGAAGTAAAATAGCCAAATACATTAAAATACGTCTTGTCTAATAGATTCTCATACTAAAAATATGCTGAATAAGGTCGTTAGTCGCGAGTTTTCCGAGATGATGCGGATCCTAGGCTGGAAAAAATGGTAGCTTGATCTGGTTAAAAACCCTTTTCTGGATTTTATTTCTTCTTCCAACTTTTAAGCAGTCGCGACCTCCGCTTCACATTCGTCAAGTATGAAATACATCAAATATCACCTTGAGTGTTTTAGCACATCCTTGAATATACTTACTAATCATATAAGCAATAAATTGTTGTTGCCTCCTTTCAATAAGCAAAAAATGATACTAGTATGCTAAATTAAATTTGTAAATCACTTTACTAGATCAGCTGGGTTTAGCCTGCTAATGCATATTTTTAATTATATTTTTCGACTTTTTTCAAGCTATCGTCTTGCAGTGAATTCGGTCGCCGCAACGTGCTTTTAAAAACCTCTGGAATCGGAATTCTCTACGCTGAAAATATGCTTTTCACTGCCGAGAATACAAAGCCCCGCCAGTATAAATCACCAATTTAATTTCAGTCGATTTAGTGAAATATTCATTTCGGGGGTTGAAATTTGCATTTTTAATTAACTAGTTTGATTTCTATGAACCGAGAGTCTCCCCCATATATCCTAGTTATTAATGCCGGTATATTGAAGTTAATAACCATTGAATTTTGCTTGTGCATATTTCATCTGCGTCAGGTATAATTGACAAGGGTCAATCATTTCATCTAAAATATTTGTATATTAATTTTATTTCAATTTAAGTATTATACTGATATCCTCCTCTTCCATTTAGGACATCGGTTTACTGGATGAAGGATGCAGGATCAGGTTCAGATTATAAACATCTTGTTTCTGTTTCACGATACATGTTTATTGTCACAAACGTCGCCCGCCACAGCGAACGCACAGGACACGCGCACTGTGACGGTCGCGAGTCAAACTTCAACTGCCAGCCCACGGCGCGATCTCACATCTCCACGGTACCAACTGCCAATATGACAGTCCTACCAACCGGCAATAGGCCAACTGTCATAACAATTATTTTGGCGTATGCAAACACCGCTTAACATTCGATGTAGATGTCACGCAAGCGAACCAAAATAATAGACAAAAGATCGCTTGTTGAGGCTTTACGGAATCGGCCTTAAGGAGCTATATCAAGCTGATATCAATACATACACCAAAGTCACTAGTACATTATATTATATGCTATATTATTTATTATTATTTCTAGAAATTTTGAAGTATACGACGCTAACAATAAAAATATCGACAAAGAAGAGTTTTTTATTAATACATATTTAAGTGCAGAAGAATACTGAATGTTATGATGGACAAATCTCATCTGTAGATTGTATGAGGCTTGTGTTTGTCTGTGTTTATCGGCCAAATTGATTAGACAACAACCCAGCAATAAGGCATCATTCCTAAATTATATCGATTTGTTCAACAAGTGATACACTGTGAACGAAAAGTATTTACAAAATAATTAAAGATTTTAATTGATTTGCTTAGTTAGGAAATTTTATGGGTTAAGAATAAGTCTATAGAGTATAAGTCTAAGAAGTATTGCAGTTTTTAAGGATTAAATTAAAACTGAAAATAAAATGACTGAATTTTTTTCAAAAATCAGTTTATCTATATTTAAAGTACCTTAAATGATGACTTACGTCACTGCATTTAATAATCAAACGTATACAGCGAATATTTGATACAATAGCTTCCCATAATACCGCATAATAATCGCTCATAAATTATAATTAATATGATCCGGTTATGCTAAAGCGAGCGGCCTTCAAATTAAAAATAGTCTGTAGGCGACCTCTAATTACGCGGCGAGGTGGTGGATACTAATTGAGCGACAACAACACACCCCATCCTTACAGGTCTCACACCCCACCCACTACCCGCAGCCGCAAGGGATTATAAATAGTCTGCACTATTTCTACAGCCAGGGTCTTTAACCTTGCAAGGCTGGTTCACTGTCAAGGCGTGAGTGAAAAAGCCTCCAACGCAGGCTTTTAACGACCAACAAAGTAATGCTCTTGTGTTATGGAATCAGATTACCACAACGTGTGGTATAGCGAGAAAGTGAAAACGTAGTCATAGAAAGCTATTTTTTAAAGAAAACAACGAGGGCGAATACACTCCAAAAGCGTGTTTACTCATAAATAACATTATACGAGCATATAATCAGATATTGAAGCAAGCGAATGAGTAATACAAAAACTACAATTCTTAGTGGAAAGTGCATTATTATAATAGTATTTAAATTAAGGTATGTAAAATAAATCATTAAGTTTTATTTAACAATATTCATAAAGTCACTTCTGTGCAACTGCGTAGACCATCGGACAGCATTACATCTAAGATCCTGACCCATATACCCAACTTAATGCTCCTCCAAGAAACTTATGTTAGACAACAAATCATCGATGTTATTGGGCTGAATTAATTTGATGTCGTTGATACGAAATCATAAAAAAGATTATGAAAGTTTTAATTATTTCCAACACATGGTAGTTCGAAGAGATTTCTAGTCTTAAAGTGCTTCAAGAACTTAGATGCTTAAACATTGGGATAGCGAGCCTTAAATGCATCAATCGAAAATATAAGTGATCCATCAAAAAACTTCAAGGGTAAAGATCAATAAAAACATGTGCAACTTAATTTGGCTCATCAAGTGATTTAAATTCGACATCTCTGGTTAAGAGTGGCATAATAATATGTGTTTCACTTTGTTGACGCTAACAAACAAACTGTTTTTTATTAGACTGCTATATCACTTTAAATTTTGCATTTAGTAATATCAAACTTGCATTTAGTGTCATCCATAATCACTCTCAGAGTATGAGGTACGAGACGCCAGCATAGGACTTAAATTTGTCGAGGAAATTCCTATGAATTCTTGTTAGACTGCTACTCCTACAATAGCCTCTTAACAGTTACCTCCAAGTCTACCAGCCAAAGTCTGCGTTTAGAATCCTGCGTTGTTCGGCTCGCGACCAAGAAGTCCAAGGCGCGGGCAAAGTTGCTTAATTTCAGCGAGTTTCAGTGGCAAGTTTACGGGGGCGGCTGGCGCCCATAATGTCTTGTACAAATGTAATTATGGAATGTTGACTAATAAACATTAAACGAGAGAGTCGGCCATTAGTCGTGACGTCGTAAACAACTTCCTTATTAGCTCCAGCTGGAATTGCAATAATTGTTATTTACATGGAGAATTATTTTTACGTTGTCGTTAACGCAACACCGCCGATTTCCTGAAATTAAATTTACTACTACACATATTAAGTATTTAATGTAGTATATTGTAAACTAATTTGTGTGTTAATGACGACGGAAAATATATTAAAAAGTTAATTTATTATTTAACATTCAATATACACTATTTTGATAAACGATTATCTGTAAAATGGTAGTAGAATTTCAAAATCAAAGCACGACTTTTAAAATAAATTAATATACTATAGTACGAGTGTTAAATAATAGATATATTTGATAAAAATAATACAAGTCATATTAAGAACTATTTATTCGCATAATGGAAACACCACGGTTTCGTTTTTACTGAGTGTCAGTTCTCCACATGCACAAGCAAGGTAAGAACTATTTATCCATTTTATATTTAAGAGCCCATCTTAATGTGAATGCTAAAATATGAAATTCAAGCGTTATAGTGGTAATCGGTCATTAAATAATGGCAACAAAATACTTGTGAAAAGTTTTATGCTTCTAATATTCGGGATAACTTAAAGATTTAATCTATAAATATCGAAAAATATACTTGAAGTTCTATAAATATTTTAGGTAAGGTTTAAATACATCTAATTTAAATTTTGAAGATGTATTATTCACAACTATAATATTTCACCCAAAAAGGGCATTCTATTGTTAATTGTGCTGAAAATATGATAAACAACAGGAATTTTCGTTTAAAGGAAAAAACAGTCTTAATTAATACTTTTTCATGGAAACCGCTCTGGAAGATGTATCGTTCCATGAAATATTACGTCTCCGGCATTGTTGTTAATTTCGTAAGAAAACGCGAATTAAAAAATTACATCCAGACGATTTCCCATAAAGCTTCTGTTGAGCTCGGGGCGGGCCATTAAGCACCCCGGCGGGACGCGAGCCCCGGTCATAAATATCGCGAAATATTATTGTTGTTGGTAAACGAGCGCGGCCACTGCTGCCATACACCAAGTAGCAACAAGATACACCAAATTGGAGCAAGCTACGCCATATGGAAGCAAGCTATGCCAGATAGGAACAAGCTACGCCATGTAACAAAAAGCTACGCCAAATGAGAATAAGCCATTTTGGGTAGCAAAAAGTTATGCTAAATGGGAACAAGCTACGCCAAGTAGTAACAAGTTAAGAAAATCAGAAAGAAGCTACACCAAGATCAAATCACTTGGAGTGGAATGTTTTAGTCATTAGTGGACTCAGTAGTGCATCAACGCAATATTGTCATTTGAGTATTTTATAGGAAAACTACCGGTAAGTTTTAAGCGGTGTAGTGGCCATTTAATTTCTTACTGATGATGTGAATTTATAAGCTGCATGGGTTGTGAGAGCATGTGATTTTGTAGAGTGATGGAGCAACGATGACTTTGTGAGGGAGCGTACAAAGCAACTTTACAAAAAGATAGCGGCTTTAGCCTGGTTGCATGAGGCGGAGGATCGAAGATCAGGGGACAGACACAGGCTTATGATGATAATTTTATAAATATAAACTAAAGTGCTTTTTTCAGGTCCGTGGACTTATGTTGTTAACATGCTGTTTTTTTATTATGGTTTTTATCGTTGTTGTAAAATCTATTTTTATAAACGATTTTAATTATGATTTTTATTATGTTTACAGATGCTGATACAAAAAAAATGTAATTGAAAAATTTATTCAAAAAATAAAATAAACGCAGAGTTGCTAACCACCCAGCAAAGTGCGGATAAGTTGGCGACAATATGTCACATAACCGCGAGCGCGCTCAAGGGCAGACAGTCTGAACTGTGCGATATGTCTGCTTTAGTGTAACTCTACCCATATACTCTAAAGTCTAATGAGTATAATGCATACATTGCGCGAGTGAGAGTTAACAGTTAAAGTGGAATTCTATTTGTCAGATTGTTTTATGTTAGCGGCTGATTATTTTCCAGTGAAGTTTAAAGTTTTAGAAATTCGATTACATGGAGTTACAATAGAATTGTTTAGTCTTAAGTGAATAATGATTGGTTTTTATACAAGTACTCATTAATAATTTGTATCGTACACAGATATCTCATGATCCTAACTAGCTGCTTTTTCAGAACTTTCTGAAGATCCTGAAAGCAACATTGTTGATGTTGATAGTTGCTGAAGTAATTTATTTGATGTCGCTGACATGAATAAGGAGATAAATATAATTTGCTACCTAAAAAAAGAAGCTTCGCATATCAGGGTTGACAATAGAAACAAAACCAAATAAGTAAGTAATTTTTCGATTAATTTGTCTTTAAATATAGAAAAGGTAAAAAAGAAAAATAAATATTTTTTTAAAAGTCATTATGAGTTCTTAAATTTGGAATCGCGGTTATTTGCCATATAATGATAATTATTATACATTATAAAAGCCTGCATTCGTAATGTAGTTTAAATCAGTATTACAAAAATGAGCGTAAGTATTTGTTGATAAAAGAAGATGTATTACTAAAATGTAATAAATAAATTTATATGCGAATACATTAACTCCATACTGAACTTGAATTTAAAGCGAAATTTTTATTTTTATATAATATATTTTTATATTTATTTTCTAAGCATTAGTACAAGCAAACGTTTTGAGTTTTAAGTAGTAAATTATAAATGTTCTTGGAAAAAATGGATAGAAGGATTTGTATATTTATATGAACACGTTTATTATAACGTTCATACATTTCTCATAAAAAATTAATGCAATTAAAATACAATCATAGAATTTAGACTTGTGTATAGAATTATTTTTAGTGATTAAATATTTTTCTTTCCCCTTCTTTGTTGATTCCTGATCGCCGATGCTCACACTCAGGTGGCAGCCCCACGAGCTTCCGGAGCTTTTATGTGTTTCTTCTCCCAGCCTCCCGCGCTGAAGCTTTCAAGATTTAATTAACATCGCAGATAAACTCTCTGGCGTCGACACTTCATTGTTGTGCCACGCTGACGGGGATAGATATCAGCGCCATAATTACCCATTGTGTTATAGTTATTTCAGTCATTTCAGTTGTTTCAGCCAACATAACTTCGCGGCGACTGAAACGGAAGCTTCAAACTTTAATGGATTTCGACGTCTGATTGTAAGAAACGGTTTTCATTAAATAGTAATTAATATTCCCATTGTAATTAATGTATATGTGACATAAATTATATAATCAATAGTGTGAGTAATTATCTTTTTACTACTATATAACTCAGATTCCACTGTTTAGGTTTTATTATCAAAAATAAAAAAATATTTTTGCATGTTATTGTAATAGCTAACATTTTGTAAAGCCACATTTTGATTACGCAAACGTATGCAAATTAAACATATATTTCATCAAATTTGTTTGTTGTAACAACCATAAGTAGATATACTCGTTTAATTAGTATTCGTTCATTTAGTGTAAATGCGATTTAAAAAATAAGTATCTTACATATTTTAGCACTTTTCCATGATTGTTTGATGTTATTATTTGTTAATTAATAAATTAATAAAACTATTTTTTATATACGTACACAACGTCATCACATTAAAAACTATTGTTATTGTATTTGCTGCAACAAAAACGAAAAAACATTTTTTCTAATTATAGAAACGATTACGCAAACAATGAATGAATTACCATTATTTTTTTACGTTACAGCGGAATCTACGTGTTGGCAAAAAACACGCCACGCAATAAAAGTGTATGGAAAGTGGCGTGATTATGAGCTGATATTCAGTTAGCGGGAAAGCCTATTAACGGCAGGCTGCTTGGGACAGCCGTCTGCACGGCGAGTGATCGATTGTTATGTATGGCGGGAAATGCTACCGCCCAAAAACAACATAAACACTAACTCCACACACTAGGCCTTAAACTGAACTAGAGTAGAGCGACGATTATCCAAAGTAATTGAGAGAAAATTTAGCACGAGTACTTGAAAAACACGATAAGTTTATTATTATTTTACCATATCTGCTCCATATTTGGGGCACATGGACACTGCCCGTTGTCGTTTCACAGTTCTGCAAACTCATTTGTATACATACCTTATCATAGTATCCCAGAAGATATGGGAACATTATATTATTACGTCAATAAATTTATGAATTAACGCCAATAGATGCAAAAGAGATAATTGTCATCACCATACTTTTAATATTATATCTGACTTATACTAAACGTAGTATATAATACTTCATGCATGATTTTATCAGTCCGATTTACAATTATCTGTTGGATTCGATCAACTATAATCAAATAAGAGCAGCGTGTTTGATAAACATAGACACTCGCAACCTAACGTTTGATACCCACTCTATGGATAACAGACTTTCCAACGTGATATTATCATGCTATTATCATGATAACTGCTTTTCTGAACTGTCTTATTCGATCATGTCTGGACATGGTGATTAATTTCATACCTGTGATAAAATAGTTAAAGACGTGAAAGTTTTCCAGAACTAAATTGAGATATTTTTATGTGAAAAATTAACATTTCATTTCGTCACCGAATTTAGTTTATTCATTTGATCGAATAAAAGACAATAATTTTGATACTCGATAAAAGAAATGCGGAGAAAAAAGAAAGGACTTTTTTTATTGTATTATTTATTGAAAATTAGTTTTATCTAGTCAGTACAAAGAAATAATAAAATATATGCGAATATAAAGCTATAAAGCATGTTTAGAACAGAGCGTAAAGAATTTTAACCGCAATATGATAATTAATTATTGGTGTAAATATGATTTTTACATTTATAAAGATTAACAACTTCATAGCAGCGCCTTCCGGTTCTTTGTGTGATCTTCCTCAGCGATGTGGTAATAAAAGACAAACAGAGGCGGCCACCAGAGAAGAAGAAAAAAATCGAAGCGAAGAGAATGAAGAAATAGACAAATAAATAAGGCGGTAAGCTGAAAGACTGGGAGGAGTAAAGCAAATGAGGACTAGGAAAAACATTTACTACTCTCTTTCAACCGATACGTATGTAGGATGAATTTAACACATCAAATTTTATAACTAATGTTAAAATTTTAAGAAGGTTCCATATTCTGGTTGAAGCTTATGATGGCCACAAATTTCCACCATTATATATCTTCTGATTTTTGCCTTATCCGAAGTCATCTCTGCATCTAAAAATCTGCCAAATACATTCTTGTATTGTTATATAATATATGTTACTTTCATATTTTCTGACGGTCCTTCAGATCAAAATAAATGCTTATGTATGAAGAAAAGAAGTTAGGTTGATCAGGGTCTAATGCAAGTTATTACAAAAAATATTACACGTTCATCGCCATGTCAACCACCGGTGGCCGACACTGATTCATTAAAATCAGCCACGCGCTCCATACAAACTTCTATTCAGAATGTCCGACGCGGCCCTAACACCTAATTCCACAAAAACATTTTCCATCATTTTACAAAAAACGGTGTTGGCGATGAACGTATTTAAGAAGAACGTCATACTAAAGCATGAAAACAAAGAAAATGGACGATTAAGGATAATCTCAAGCCACTCAGTAGGTGAACAGAGACTGAAAAGTAACAAATGAGGAGGTAGGATGAAGTTCTCTCACTCGCCTTCATCCCACAAACAACAACTTTCAGTGAAATTAACACATCAAATAAGTTGGTGCGGTTTAAGATTGATCTCCGGGAAATTTCAGCTGCAGGCGGAAGCCGAAAATCCTGAAAACACAAAGCGGGGTCCTGAAAATTCTAACTAATCGCAACACGTGGTTGGATATTGTACGTTATTTTATGTGTACAGATTGTTGAGAACTTGATAAAATAGGATGTTGATGCCGTTTTTTGTTTGCTTAATTTAAGAGCTTAGGGCGAAATAGATATACGAGTATATTATGAATTTATATATCACACTTCATTACACAAGTATGCAAATATGAAATTTGATTTTAAATATAAGAAGTTTACGACAAGAAAAATTAAAGTAATGTATCTAATAGTTTTTCAAATCAATAAAATAACTTGATAATAAAATAAAATTTTATAATAAGCAACATACTTCAACGTCTCAAAGAATACGTATTCAAGTAGGTTTAGTAGTTTTAAAAAAATGTTATAGACGAAAGACGTCCTATTTATAGTGAGTATCTGTATAAATGAACAATGCGTGAATGCCTGTGGTTGAAGTGTGATAATTTTGGTAGGTCGAAATTCCATTTGTAAGTCATCTAAGTCATCTAAGAATTTACAATGAGATATATTATTAACCTTAACGTAATTTATTCAATTTCTTTATTAACATAAAAATATTTTGATTGTTGATATTCTTTGAAATGTTTCCACTATTATAAATATATGTCATAATATTTGTTTTGTAAGTAAGCCCGTTACATTGGAATACATACAGAATTGAAAAAGCCACGCTCGCTAGTAAAACACTCATATGTAAAACGTTCTCAACAATACCGAAAGCGTAGTTCAAAGTTAGGTGTAAAGTTATTTGTTCACTTGAACGCCATCTATTTATCATACAAGCGCATTTCTCGTCCGTTTCCGGGAAAGGAAAGCCTTCGCCCGACAGAATTCTAGTCCATGGACGCCGGAAGGGGCATGCGTCTGACGGGAAACGGCTAATCACCACACTTAGTTCAACTAACTGAGATAATTGATTATCTTTGGCGTAGTGCAGAAATCTGAAGGACTTGATAATACTGCACTTACGGAACAACTCATAATACTGTAAAAGCGTGCAGGTTAAGCTTCAAAGTAATGATTTATCATTAACAAAATGACGCATTGTTTTACGAGTATGTAAATGCGTGGAGAAGAATATTACAATACGTAAAATTAACTTTCACATAACAACACAATGTAAACACTCGATGAAAGACTTATAAAAAAATGAATTAATGGGTTTTCGTATGGTCTAACTATAAGGTAATATAAATAATTTTATGTTAAAAAAATAATCGTTATAAAAATGTTAATATGACTTTTACTCTAACAAGATTTTTACCCAAGGTCAGATACTCATCTTGAAGTTCTACTTTTAGTGTTTTAACAAAATTTACTACACCCATACCTTGCTTTACGGCCTAGATACGATCCACGAAACTTGGCCGCAAAGCGAAAAGCCGTAAAAGGAATCAATTATTCTAATACAAATTCATACAATTTTATTCCTGGATAGTCATTTGACTAATTGCCTTTCTCCGTTTGTTGTTATCCTCAATCCATAAATACAATAGTTTTTCCATAATATTAGGTTGAAAATCGAAAACGTCCCTTTAATTGAAGAGAGAAAAAGAAATACAGTATAAAAAGCAGCCGTATAGCAAGGTATGGGTGTATTTGACAGGCTTTGCGCTATATTTAAACGAGCGTAAAAACCCGTAGAAAAGTATCATGATTTTCGTGATTTAAATCCAACACATACTGAGCCGTAAAAAATATATGATACTCTGAAATACGAACTGTACACACACCGAATGTACGCACATACAATTCTGTACCAAAATACAATTATCTGTGCGGTAAAATGTGTTTTATTTGGCTAATATTACAGGTGCTTTGTTTTTATCTGCAATCATTGCAATTGGATTACGCGTTTATTTAAAAAAAAAACCGCCTAGATTGTGTGTGGCAATAAAACCGGGGCAGAGTAAATACACCCGATACATCTTTTACCCGTGAAAATCCACGGCCTGCCTTGGGGCAGAGTTAATTTGGGGTAATTACTCCCATGGGAACCGGAAATGATTCGCTTCACCTGGTGACTCCACCTGGCTGGAAAAACCAATATCACGCCGGCAGGTGAGTTTTTACCGAGCGCCAAATAAGCGACGATAATATGGTAGTTTGTATTCATATGCTTAGTTTAAACATATTTTTAGTGCGAAGTGTTGCTATTTCAGTGTATATTTGTTTCCTTAGCTGTTGAATGAAAATAATTATCTATGTGAGTGGTATACATTCATTGCAAATTTGGCGATCAAAAAATTAATGGCGCTGTATCAATAAAAAAATACGACATTCGCCTCTTGGTATTGTAAAATTTACCTTCAAAGGAAATTTCCTACCAGATGACAACCACTAACAGTTTTTGACTATAAAAAAGATGAAGCACAATTTTCAAAACACTACAGAAAAAATGTGTTAATAAATATTATATGAGTTTTTTTATTATTATAATTTTAGTTTCAATCAATTGTTTTAGAACTTTGGTGAAAGTCACAAATAAAAATATTATATAAATACGAAATAAAATAAAATATTTTTAAAAGATAATATAGAATGAATTGACTTAAAAAGATATATAGGAAGTAATCATTAATAATTGAAGATGACAAGAGACCTTTACCTAATTAAATTAAGCTAAAATTTTCCAGTGGAAATGTATTGTTCACCTCAGGTAGTTTGATGGTTTACCGCCAGACACTATTCTATGAGATTTGACTGAAACAGATTAAATTAAGCGAGACAAACACGCTGTGACACTGGAGGGACGGGAGGACTTTCTGGGTGGCCTCAGTGAGCGGCGCCTGAAACTACAAAGGTGTGGGTCACTCTTTCTCTTCGTAGTATCAATCCGGTGGATTGGTTTGCAGCAACAGAATCTTGCATCTCGATCTCCATTCCTCTCGGTCCTCCGAAACCCTTTTCAGCTCAGCATAAGCGCTACAATTCATGTCCTCGAATACTTGCTGTAAATACTCCCGTCTAGGGCGCCCTCTACAGTTTCTACCCTCAACCATCCCCTCCACAATATCGTGAAGAAGACCATCGTGGCGCATGATGTGACCAATCCATCGGGCTCGCCTCTCTGAGATGGTTCTTATTAGGTGCCTATCTTCCTTGATTATCCTGAGAACCTCATTGTTCGTGACGTGGTCTCTCCAGGAAATTCCGAGAATTCTTCTGTACGACCACATCTCAAAGGCCTCTAGTCTTTTTTATCACTTTCAGATAAGCACCATGTCTCACAGCCGTACATTAAGATGCTCCAAACAAGTGTTTTGGCAAGTTGCTTGCGGAGCCCTAAAGTAATATTCTTTGACTCAAGAATTTTGGCTTTTTATTGAAAGCTAGCCTTGCTTGATGTATTCGACTGTTGACTTCTCTTTTGTTCTGGCATCCCAGGTAATCGTACTTCCAAGGTATACAAATTCTTTTGCATCTTTTAGGGGTACTCCTAGCATTGATATGTTAATTTTCTGCTGCTCATTGCGGCTTACTCTCATGACTTTGGTTTTTGTGCTGTTTATCTTCATATTGTAGTTGGAATTAAATATGTTTTCCATGGATGTCAGCGCTTCAGTGAGTTCATCTTCAGTTTCAGCAATCAGAGCAATGTCGTCAGCAAACCTTATCATATCAATCTTTTGGCCATGTATTTTAACCCCCTCTCTATGGCCCATTTTTTCCCTGATGTTATTAATTGCATTTTGTATGTATACGTTGAAGAGTACAGGCGACAGAGAGCATCCTTGTCTCACCCCTTGACGTATTTTTGCTTCCTTTTGGACATTTCCAAGTGATATTATGGCAGCTTCTTCTTTGTAAAGTGAAAATATGAGTCTTCGTTCTTTGTATTTGACTCCAATTTCTTTCATAATATCGAAGAGCTTCTCCCAATCTACTTTATCAAATGCTTTTTCAATGTCCACGAAGGCAATATATGTATCTTGGTCTACTTTTATCCTCTTTTCCAAGATCATACGCAGGGATAAGATCATACGCACTCTTTATTCAAGTCAAATGTCCGGAATGTATAATTTCACACCATTCGAAGTCTTTTCAAAAAATTTCCACATTTGCGTTATTTTGACGAGCTTATATTTCCATAATTCATTTTGAAATTTTTGATTGCGTAGTTTTTTTCAGTTTTTTTTCAGCAAAATTTCAGTGATGAATATACGAGCGACTTACCTTAGATATTCAGGCGCATAGTATGAAGAGAGGGTGAGAAGTTCCGTTGATTGATTAATCTGAAAGTAAAATAATAAAATACATTATTCATCAATTCTTAAGAAAGCAATAGAGATTTCGAATGTATATTTAAATATAAAATAGATAATTACTTTTTAGTTTGTTTTTTATGGATCACGGTGAGCGCTGTTTATTCAATTACTATAATGTAAGATTAAATTTTGTGAATAAACAGTGTTAAATATGATCTTAAAATGGATGTCAAAGGGAATGTAAAAATATATATATAAGATTTTATGTTAACTGCTTAGCTTTAATATTAGTACAGACTTTTACATTACTATATAAATAAATATTTTTTACTAAATATGTCATAGTTTCAATGGATGTACTTTTTTATGGAGATAGATTAGAAAAAAATATAATACATCGTGTAATTATTATTCTAATTAATAAATTTCATATGGATAGCATTGAATAGACTTTATCACGTGTTTAGTACGAAAATCATACATCGACCACTAGTGCTATGATAAAACATACTTTAATATGTAAAGAATTCATGAAATATTGTTCAACTTATTACTAAAAGCACTACTTTTAAGGTACAGTTTAGGTTGTATACTGAAAAAAAAAACACAGCAGCTCGTAAAAATGAATGTAACACGTACATTTTAATTAACGACGAATAAAAATGCTGAAAAAAAAAACCATCGCGAAATTGTTTAAGCGCGTGTATGTAGCTCTCGCCTGGGTTTCGCTAAAATCAATTTGGGTTTTAAATTGGATAAAAATATTCGTTGGTAATCCTGCGCAGGTATTTCCTGGCGGTGGGCGGAGACGGAGCAGAGCCTGATGAGACCCTGCGTAAGGGCGGGCGGCCTTCCTGCCTACCGACAGATTTATGCGTGGAATTCCGCCTTTACCTTCAGAGCATGAAACCATAAGAGTAGTGATTGTAATAGAGAAGGAAGTAATGAAAGTCTGGTATTTCAGTAAATCAAGTAGATTATGATATGTATCTTATTTTTATTTCGATACCTATATTTCTTGATGTACGAATTTTTCAATTTAATGCAATATTAGATAAATCAAAAAAGTTAATAACTTTTTAAGTTGATTTGTACTGCAATCCAAAAAACACGTCATGCTTTTGGTGTTTGAAAACAATGTTTGTTAAAACTATTCAACCAATGGAAATAATCTATAAAATAATTAATTGATGAGGAATCGTAATAAGATTTAATTATTATGTATTTCATGAAATAAAATTAATGAATACTTTTCGGTATGATTCTTACAGTATATAAAAAAACCCTTAAGGTTTCTTAGTAACTGTAGAATAA
Organism: Glossosoma conforme; assembly: GCA_022606575.1. Taxonomy (NCBI): domain Eukaryota; kingdom Metazoa; phylum Arthropoda; class Insecta; order Trichoptera; family Glossosomatidae; genus Glossosoma; species Glossosoma conforme. Next base: position 3,119,214 of record JAGTXR010000107.1, on the reverse strand, counting down.
CAAATAAGTTGAATTGTCAAGAGCGAATAATATAGATTTGTTAGATATTTGTGGTTTTTAAATAAACACTAAAATCCTGCTGCAGCATACAGTGCTTTTAACTTTCAGCATGGCTTATATAAAAACATTGTGACAAGAATAATTGAGAAAAACTACTAATTTAAATATAAAAAAAAATCTATGTTTTGTGACTAAGTTTTAGTAGAGACTAGGTATTGACTAGAAGTATTTTTAGATGGATAAAATAAGTCTTCAATATTTTATTACAAAATTCCTTGTTTCTTCCTAAATATACGGAAAGCTGTATCTGCGGTGGGCGTTTGAGGAAGCACAGCCGCCCTTGATGTCAGAAACCGCCCTTAAAAATGAACGATTCGAAAACTCTCTAATATGCTTTGTTTAAGATATTTTATAATGCTTTTAACTCGTATTACTTTTATCTTTTATGTAATTAAAAAGCTGAAATATATACGTGTGTATTTAATATGAATCAGCATAAAACAAAAGAAAAATATTTTTTATCTAAGTATTAAATATTGTAAATAATGTCAAAGACCAATAAAGTTTTTACTAGTGTGATTTTTTATAATTAAAAAAAATATATAAATGCAATATTCAGGTTCAGATACGTTTGGCAGAAATTGAATTTTACGTATAATTAAAAATTATATTATCGTTACTTAATAAACTTAATTTAAATTATTTCGCCATAAATATGGGCATGGAAATACGATCTACCATTCGATCTTTACAAATATCATTCATTAATTTTATTTATATTGTTCTCAGAAATTATTGAATACACAGTTTAGCCTTTTACTTGCATTGAATATTGCAGAATAGAAAAAAACAAAATGTGTCTAAATAAGAGGTATAAATGTATTTTTGTAAATGCCAAATCACACAAAAAAACAGTAAAATAACTGGAATGTTAGCAGCGCTATATTTAAAATAATCATTTTAATATATAATATATAAAATAACGGGAATTCGGCATCGATATGCGTTTCCCTCTTTTTCGGGAATAAACCTTTCAATCTGACGTTTAATTCGACCGAGGCCAACAGATCACATGGGTCTGCCCCTCTCTCCTCACAACTCCAACTTCCGCCCTCCCAACACCCCCCGCCTACCTAAAACGCCCACCTGCTCCCGCACATTTCCGCCCAGGGAGTCGTGTTATGCAACAGTAATGATATTGGAAACCAATTTTCAATCAGTCACCCTTATGGAGAATTAAATAAATTATTTGGAAATGCGGTCGTAATGGGACGGGGGTCCATAAATAATTGGCTTTTAAATATTTATTCTGTCAAATTGTGTATTAATTAAGCTTCAAAAACCATTTTCACGGATTGGCATTAAAAGTAAGAAATATCAAATTAAAAAATATATATTTTTGATGATTTTTAAACTAATTCAAGAAGTATAATGTATATTTTATAGATCCGCTATTTTGAGAAAAAATGCTTGCGTTTAATGGTTTGAAATTATTAAGGAATGACGATGTAAGGTAAACGGATACAGCAGCTTTCTATCCAACAGTCGTTGAAAAAAGACTATAGATCTGATAATGACATGATTCACACCAGTTATTAAAAAGATTCAAAGGTTTTTGATCACATTGTAATACATATACAAAAAACAAGAGTACCTTTAGAAAATACCACCCGAAAGCAAAATTGTGAAAATCCTGGCATATATATAAACCCTTTTTGCCTTTAGGTTCGTTTGAGGGAATTGTACTACGGCTTCAATGGTACCTGAAGGTTGCCTCATAAATGATCTGAGTAGACCATAAATGAACCTTCCATGTTTTGATTTCGGGCAGAATGAATGGACCAGGTTGTGTAGGTTCCGAAGTAGAAAAGGGAGACTTGTAGGCTTATTATACGTATGGTGAATATGGCGACGTAAAGAAAGCTGTTGAATATTTATAGTGAAAGTAGTAGCGCATCGTGTTCCCCATGTACAGTGATTGTTGAGAGTGTCAATGAGTATTTTCAACAACTCCAAAAATTTTGTTCGAAAAATTAACTCGAGTTCAATATCATAATGTTTTTTTAATTTGTTGAGTTTAGAAACATGAGTTAATTAATTTACCAAGTACAACGAATTAAGTAAGAAGTTAGTACGAAAGATCTTACGATTTCCGGCTAAAACCTTAAGCTTAAGAGTGATATTTAAACAGATATTTATAAAATCTACGACAAATATGAGACTGGTTCATTACACATTAAAATTTGTGGTATACTAAAGTTGTTTCGTAAATACCAGTCATCACAGCAAGTCTGCTTAAAAAATAGGATGACGCGTAGATCAATATTATTTTTCAAAATTGCAAGCATTATACATTCCGTAAAGGTTTTTTTGTTGTTGATGTTTTGGCAACATTTTTTCTAAACGAATGACCTAAATATATTTAATGTGTTATGATAACCTGAGGTATAATATGATCGATGAAGGTATAAGAATATCATGTTTTTAATGTTATCGTTGAAATCGAATAAATATTGTTTTTACCTATATATTATGTAATGATATAGCGGGAGTGACCTGGATGCGGAAGTCGGAGAATCGAAGAGGATGGAGACTCATGCGGGAGGCTTACGTTCAACAGTGGATGGATACAGGCTGATGATGATGATGATTATATAATTTATGTAAGAAAATGCTAAATATTTAATTATTTTTTGTGCTTATTAAACTGCAGAGCGTAATTTTATCTACCCAACATGTTATTTTAAATATAAACAAGCAGCAGGATGTGTAAAAACTTTCTTGGCGCACCGCAAAAAGCTCTAAAGCTCCCCTGCTCCCGCGAAAAAGCGGCCCAACAGGTAATTAGTCCGGGAGGAAGGTTTCGGCGTCGCAGGAGCTTCCCGCGTGAGAGCGGAGCAGGTGGCTCCTGAATAACAATAAACTGAAAGTTTGCTTTTCAGGGGACCGTACCGAAAAAAAAAACACTCAGCGACGCGACCCTCACGTTCTGCAAAACGGCCCGGCCTTCGAAAGACGATGATAATAATTTGCAGGGCCACTCTATTGTTGTGCTGGCGAAAGTTGGACGACGGGACTTTCGGCGGGGAAATGTTTTGAGAAGTTACGGAGACTCTCCTTTTTGAAAATTACTGAAAGATTTTTCCATACTTAAACTTGACATCAGAATGTGAACACATGTGTTTTTTAAAATTATTTTATGATTATTATGATATGACAAGAATCATGTAACTGTATTGAACGAATAACAGTAAAATATCGGGCTTTAAGAAAAACTTAATTATAATTTATATATTGATAATTATTATATCTCATTTTTTTAATGTGTGATGTGATAAGTTAAAAAAATAAACAATGCTCAACAAAATGATACCTGAGTACTGATAATTATTTTTTTAATAAAAAAATATACATTTCGCAAGTTTGCCCTAAATTAATATTTACTTTACTTCGAGTAACGTAGTAGTGTTTAAACTTTTATATGAGCACGGATTCTAGTATAGATTTTTGATTTATGTTAATAGTCAGGAATCGTCATAAATTTTCTTGAGTATATCAAGTGATATCATATCATGTATCACCAAACGAAAACAAGCCATTCAAATTGTTGAAAGCGGATGGTTAATTTGCAAGATTTTAGAATCTTCTTGCACGAGGTTATTAGAGATAACATTCGCATGGCGCCAGTTGTCAGCGAGATTATCTGAAGTAATAGGCCGAGGCTCCATTAATTGGAAGAGGGAATGATCAGATAGGATTGTGAAGCTGAAGATGGCTCTAGAAACTAATCCCAATCTCTCGAAACGTCATTAATTTGAAACTTTAATCGCCTCGCAGTATTGTCATGGGCATTTCGTTATTTTCTCAGATCGTTAAAGTGTTAATTCAAATCTCAGCAAATGTTCGCAGTAATAGTTAGATTAAATTGGTAATTTATTTTATTCGCATAAAATATATAGTAACATTAGTATAGGTCCTGTAATGTCAGTTCATTTATATAAGCAAGTAGTTTTCAAAGTTCGTATACGTACGGAACCTTGAGAAAAAAGATTAATATGATTTTTTCAGGAAATAGTAACTCTCATTAGAAAAATAAAATGTTGTTTATATTCTATGAATTCACATTGAGATTCATTTATGTTTTTACATATATGAATATTTTTGCCTTGTTTCAATATGGGGTCACGTAGAGCAATGGTTCATTAAGGGGGGGGGGAGTGGGGAGGGCGGCGCAAAAATATTCAGATAAATGCATAAACATTCATTTATGATATGAATTTTTTTTTTTTTATTAGAATATTATTTTATAATTTCAATATTCTAATCTACTTTTATAGATCATTGACTATATTACAATATTATTATTACTTAAATATACATATACTATACATAAAATTCTTTTTTCAACGCGTCAATCGAAGCACAAAAACAACGGCAGAAGCGGGATGCGAACCGCGGACCTTGGAAACCAACTATGCCCAGGCATTCATACCGCTCGGCGAACTGCGCCATTGCTATGCCTAGACCGCGGTTCGCATCCCGCTTCTGCCGTTGTTTTTGTGCTTGGATTGACGCGTTGAAAAAAGAATTTTATGTATAGTATATGTATATTTAAGTAATAATAATATTGTAATACAGTCAATGATCTATAAAAGTAGATTAGAATATTGAAATAATAAAATAATATTCTAATAAAAATTAAAAAATTCATATAATAATGTCTCCTTGAGACAATATCAAGAAGGTAAAATTATCCATCAGTAACACAGGTAAATGATTGGTTATAAAGTCCGAGTCGGAACTATAAGTAGTCGTTTCTCATCCATTCAGTCTATAGTTTGGTTCGAGACCCGAGTGGTACTTACTAAAATAAATAGACTGTCGGAAAGTAATAATAATATTAAGCTTGTGAATAAATGAAGACTGATTGAATAATAATAAAAAAATATACATACTTTAAATATATACTATAGCGACATCTATCATACGATGATAACAATGACATGAATACTAGTTTCAACGTGAGTCGGTCCAGGCACAGTAATAGCCCAGTCGGCTGAGCGGTATGAATACCTGGGCATAGTTGGTTTCCAAGGTCCGCGGTTCGCATCCCGCTTCTGCCGTTGTTTTTGTGCTTGGATTGACGCGTTGAAAAAAGAATTTTATGTATAGTATATGTATATTTAAGTAATAATTCATTTATGAATATTTTTCCTCATACAATATTTTTAAAATGTATATATTAAAGCAATTTTCTATAAATTTGTGCATCTTCATTGTAATATTCATTGCCAAATATACCTTTTAATCAGTTTTTGAAGGGGTCCAGGAATTAGTTCTTTTAAAATAGATTTAGGGGTCTTCACATGAAATTAATTAGCAAACACTGACTTAATAAAAGTACTTAATCGCTGTTTATTCTCATAATGAAAGGCCGCTTTTTGCTTAAAATTAAAAAAAAAAACTGTTTTCCACGTGCATAAACATAATGATGGGAAAAACTAGATAAATAATTAATTAGGTTCAAATAGAAAAATCAAAAGGAAAGATGGGCGGAGTTATCCACATTAAAACTAGACTTTTTGTAAACCATTTTGGTAATTTTTTAAATTTTTTTATTGATAACATATTAATTAACTTCTTTGAGTGACCTTGTAATCTTCCAAATTATTTAATTGTTCATGTTTATGTTAAAGCATAAAATTTTCACTATCGGTAAACATTCAAAACCTGACATGGAACAAATTAACTGCTTTACGTGCGATCTGTTACTTTTGCTACTTGAAATAATGCCTTATAGCTAAAATTAATACATCAACAATATCCAACATGTTCCGTTGTGAATTATTATCTAAAGTGGCCGTAATGATAGAGTTGAGTACAGCTGAAGCCATTTTGCAAGTGCGTGACCGTCCATCGTTAGACTTTCTCGACAAGTTCCGTGTCTGGATCTGAATGATAAAAGTGGCTCAAATAACATAAAACTTGCAAGCAGAAGAAATTTGATTTTAATTACAGGAAATTTCGAGATTGTCACATGATATAAATAAAATATTAAAGTAGACATATCTGTATTAAGAAGAAGATGAAAGAAAGTTATAAGGAATAAATGAGATAACTATTTTTCAAAAAAAATGCTATAGCATATTTTTCAGGCACGAAATTTATACACGATAAAGTTCATTATAATTCAATTAAATGTCCTCAGAATACGTTTTTTCTAAAATAAACACAGCATGTATTTATGTAATTGTTTGGTTACTAAATGAGACTAAATGTGTCTTGAAATATTATCTCTATATAATTTGAAACATATTTCGTTTACATATTTGTTTTCGTATCATGGTACTCGTAAAATATGTACTCATATATTGTGTTAAATTTTCAAGTGCAAGTTCTTGATATTGATAAAGTAAATTGAATGTAATTCAAACACGCATCCTTTAATTGATTTACTTTTTCATTAAAAAAAAAAAACATTTTTAAGCATGTACCGAAACCAGTAGAGATAAAATTAATTCAAATAGTAGATGTAATGAACGGAACACTAAAGCACGTGTAAATATTTTATTTTTTACAACTTTTTCTTCTTCATTTTATTTATTTTTTGTAGTTTTTTTTAAATGAAAAAATATTCCATTTTAACATACGCCAAAACCAGTTGAGTTGAAAGTGATGCAAACAGTTAATGTAACCAACACCAATGCGCATGTAATCCTTTGATAGCTTTTCACAACTCTTCCCTCTTCAAATGTTTTTTTACAGTTATTTTTTAAATAAAAAATATCCCATTTGAGCATGCACCAAAGCGGGTAAAGTTAAAAGTAATGCAAACAGTAAATGTAACCAAATCGAGGGTTGGTGGATGTGGGAACAGCAGCCGCGCGGCTATAACCTAATATCGAGGCGCTCCACCAGCGATGGGATTTATTCAATTTTCCCTTCGGAGCCTCCGGCTGGCTTCCGGTGTGCCTGTACCCCAGTATGTAGATGATGCGAATATGGGACAAATTTGTAGAGCATATTTGAAAGACACATTTTTGAAATCGAATACCCGTACACATTATTGGAAATAACAACAATGTTAAAAACTTTCTGGAATATTTGTATGTTTCGTTATGTTTATTTTTATTTTATGAAAGCACATACAGGAGAATACAGACAGATGGTGATATGGGATTTGCCAAGCAAGTAATTTACTTTTGAAAATACCAATAATTGTTTCGCTTTATGTTTATCAAGAAAATTTATAACTATATACTATTATTATGAAGGACGACGATAATTTGAATAATAAAATGAATGGTCTTACTTATTATATAAGACATGTATATTGGATTGTGCAAGAACTTTCAGAAACGGTGAACAGCAGCTACGTGAAACTCTGTTATAGTTGATACTATTTTTATTAAATAAATGTATTTTACTACTTATATCAATTTGTTTAAATACAATTACACCGATTACAAACTTGATAAAAATTATCTGTGGTGGGGAGTATCTTCTATTTTTATTAGCAAGACAGTCCGTTAACACGAAATATATTTGAAATAAAATATAAAGTTTTATTTTTGACAAATGGAATAACGTTGAATAAATTAATCGATATTTTTTTTCAGTAGCCCGAACCCGTGATTAAAGCTCAGCCGGAACCCGTGATGTGATTGCAAGCTGGTAAACTAAATTATGACCTAACGGTTCGCCAACTTCCGGTTGCACAGCGCTGGAATGCCAATGTAAATAAATGATGTCCGAGAAGCGTCAAGCGAGTTAGTTTTTGATTCCAGGGATTGAACATCAAATGAATTTAGTCCACGCCAGGAGTGTTAATTAAAAATAATAATGAAAATAATATCAAGAATAAGATAAAATGATAATATTTTTTAATATTAGTAACAAATACACACAGGTGTTTTTACTAAGAAATGCTTCTAGCAGACACGATACACTACTAGAGTAAGTACTCGTAGAAGAAAATAGACAATTTATTTCAGATAATGGGTTTATTGCATTTTTTGTTTGTTTTAAAATTGCATTTTTTATAATAATAAATACGTGAAAAAATATATTCATATCATTCAATATAATATAACATGAAATAAAAATACAAAACATTAATAAATAATGAAAATTATACATATACAAATTTAATTCACTCCAAAAAACAAACATGGACAATGGACAAATACAATAATCTTCATAAGAAATGATATAAATACTCGTATATACATAAAACATCAATATAAATTTGTGATAAAGTATTTGTAAATAATATATAAAGAAACAACTACGATGTTATAAATTATTCAGTGCAATTATTCGTTAAAAATAAATAAATTAAAGTTCATAAACAAATTTTTAAATCATGTTAAAAAAACATGTGTAACGTAACTTAATTAATAAACTTATTACTGATTATAACAGCAGTCATTTAAGTCAGGTGATTTTACTTAACATACATTGCTAACATAATAATTAAACGATGTCAAAACAACACTAAACGACAGCACACACTTGTGTGTAAAACAAAAATAGCAAACAGCGTGATTATTATTTTTAATTTAGCACCGAACGTAATAAGTACGGTCATTAATAACGGAATCCACCATTTAGATAACGCGGTAATGAAAAAAAGAAAACATTATGGCCGGACGTTAACTAGACGCGGGACGATTTATCAAATTAATTAATTAATATGAAAATAGAATGCCGCAAAGTCGCTTTTGTAATTCTAAACATCGAATATACTTCTGCTCGATTATTTTGCATTCAACTTTTTCGAAAAATAAATTAAATAAACGTAAAAAAATATAATTGCAATATAAACCTTATTTGTAAATACATTAAATGAGTTAATTTAACAACAGAGACCGGAAGTTACTGTTTATAATAATAATAATAATAAAAAGTTATTCAAAGATTTTGAGTGAAAAGCCCGATACTTTCGATACCTGAATCACTTGGTCCTAAATGGCGGCACATTCCGATTAAATTGATCAGTTGAATGGGATGAGAGGACCATGGCGGTCATATACTCCAGCAAGGAAGAGGATTTGGAAAGGTGATAAAGTTTTTTTGTAACAATTACTGAGAAAAAATCATAAGTGTCCGAATTATAATTAATTATTTCATAAGTATGATTGCTAATAAGTAATATTTGATACATGAATATTTTTCTAAATAATTTTTAATTGACACATTTTCAAGGTATTATAACAATAAGCAAAAGTCTTTGAAATTTAATTATATAACATAGTATAATTATCAATAACGTAAGTATTTAGGTGAATATGACAGAATCCACTAAAAGGTCAAATATGTCTTTTCGGAATGTTCCGAACAATATTCGGAAACTAAGTATAAGATAAAACATAAAGTGTAATAAATTATTGAAAATTGATTTTCGCTCTCTCCGCACGAAATTTCGAAAAAAATGAAAATTAAAAAGCAAACACCCAAAAGAAAACATTGACTATCGAACGGCCAATAAAGGAGAGTGGATAGAACGGCGCACTTCCGATGGGATATTTTAGGGCCGTTTTAGAAAATTAAAATTCAAATGCGTTTCCCGGAAAGGCTGCCGTTAGAGTTCATTATGAATAACGGCCGGGAAAGTTCCGGGAAAATGAACTGTAAGCTCCCGAGTTGAACCGCCAGAAGCCTGAAAACCAAATGACTATCGATTACCGACCGCTGAAAATGCGCGAATAGTGCATTTCGGTCTAGTAGAAAAATAACACCCGAGCTTTTCGTGGAAACAAACGTACGAATTCATACGAAGCGGACGATATCATCTGTTGTTTAGCGCTCACGCTAACTGCAATGCCGCAAAACAAACTTCTGAACACAAAAAACTTTTAACAATATGTATGTTAGTAGAAAATTTCAAATGAAATTATTTCATACAAAGTTTTTTTAGATCCATTTTGAAATATTAAGCTATTAATATTTTAAGAATGACTCTGTAACATTGTATTTAAGACGTGAAATACTTTACTCAGTTTTGTACAAAAATTATGAAATAAATATGAATTCTTATTAGACATTTAAAATACTATTGCTATCAAATAAAAGTGTAATTCCTCGCCATTTTTACACGCTATTGTTGAATACATGGTGATTTATTTCATCATAACTAAAACATTTGGATGGGTTGAATAATTTTAAGCAATTGCTTTCATATAACATATTTTCTTAATTTAAGTTCATATTTTAATAGTTCATTATAATATAATTGTCCAGTAATTATTCAATTTTAATGTGTATATAAGCGTAAATGTTTAATAAATAAATAACTTAAAGCTTACAATAAACAAAAAAGACCAATGATCAAGAGAATAAAGAAGAAGATAAGGAACTGTACTCCAAATAAAAAAGTCTACACAGTGATAAATATTTTTTTTCAAGCTGTATTCATGAAGCAAATAATATGGTACGTATGAAATTTAAAATATAATAAATTGATGGCTGCTTGAATAAACACGATTCACTTGACTAGACTTGATTAAGAGCTTAGTTTCACGTATGTGCCTTAAAATAGATATTACAGAAATGAAACTTAATCCATTTCGAATATAACTTACTGGTAAAATAGGTCATACAAATATACCGACTCAACTTGGCGTTTCTCAATCCAATCATAAAAGTTTACTTCACTTTGTACTTTGAGGCGAGACCGAAAACTTCACATATGGCGCGGGCCAATCCCAATCTGCTGAAGACTTCTAAGTATAGTCGGGAAGAGGACAGAAGCATATCGGGATGCCTATTAAGCCAGCGTTCCTCAACCTTTGCCTAAATAATTAACCTCTCATGTCAAAAGATTTCTTTAAAAAGTGATCTTTAACCTTAAAAATTCACGAGACTTTATTGCTAATTTGTGAGCGTTATGTGACCTAAAAAATTGTTTAAAATTTGATTGAATAAATTTAATTATTGTTTTTGCCAGCAGAGCTTTTTTGTTTTCATTTCTCTTAGAATAACTTTTCGTTTCGACTATAAATATACTTTATACAGTTTGAGTGAATAGAATTAAAAAATATTTAAAGTAAAAAAAAATGGTTAAAATAAATTAATCAAAAAATTGTCTGGTGTACTAATAAAAATGCCATGAAATTGTAATTAGAGTTTTTCTGTCCAACACTAGAGCATAAAGAAATAAGCAAATATAAATTATTTATTAAAATATTTATTTACAAAGTATAAATTATTGTATATGTTTATAATAATGCAATGTCAGTGTACCTTCCGACCATATAATTACTTGACTTGTAACTAAAATATTCTTACGATTATATTATTGACAGACGTTGAAAAACATCAATATCCGCATGCAGCATTTGCTCATTATGACCATTTCTTCGGGCTTCATTAAATATTTGTAGTTTACTCGAATAACTTTTGCGTTACTAGCGGGCAGCGTCGAGTTTTAAACTACTTAAAAAAAGCTTATTAAAAAATACAAGAATATGCCTCGGATACCTCAGTAGCCCTTGAGACCGTCGGAAATGTTATAAACGTTTTCATGTTAACAGACCCATCTTGAGACAAGGCAATGACAATACAGCTGACAGAATTATGTGGCGGGAATTATCAGTGTCCATGTATTCTAAATATATACGATAAAAAAAATAAGAAAACGATTTCGGTACCCACTTTTCTGAAAAGTATTATAAGAATACTCACTACTGATTGATTTTACTGAATTATCAATTGTGTCACGTAGCTCCAAAATGCTGTGAGCGGAAACGTAAAATAGTTGTTCCAGTGTTTGCTGCTTACAGCTCGTACACCGACTGTCAAGAATTTCTGAACTGAGGCACTTTGCAGCCAGTTGTCAAGTGCCTCGCGATGGTTGCCGGGGATGGAGGAGCAGGAGGAGCAGAAGAGCATAGGAGCTGAGTAGCACAGTTCGGTGCCTTCAGCCCGACAAAGGACTCCGCTTCCATTATTCATCGCAGTCGGAGCCGACGAAGCTTATTTTTAATTCAGATAAACAAATTATCGATAATGCGATTGCCTCGCTGCAGCCGCGTTGCTGATCAAAGTGACACGGACTCTTATTGCTGGCTTGAGATACGTCTTACAGTTATTTGTTTATTTATTTATAAAAATAACAAATATAGATGGAACTCGGAATGTTAAACAGGAATAAGAAAAAATACTAAATGACAATTAACGAGGTCATCATATTAATAATAATAAATACTCATAGTTATTTTCCTGAAATATACAGCAATATCGACACATTAAGGACAACATTTAGGTCTTTTTAGCAGAAAACTATCAAATAAAACTCAAATTACATTTTTGACATTCGATGTCACTTACTTTATATACCAAATTGCAATGTGAATTTAATATGATTTTATTAGTAGACTCATAAATGGTACATTACTTTTATATTTAATATATAGAATACCACAAACTTTTACAGCCGAGGGCGGTAAAATGTTTTAAAACGAAATAAATTGTGATTGCCGTGTTGCGCAATATCATTATATAGTTCGGTTAGTTTCACCTTACGGCCTCGGTTTTACGCCTCATTCGTCGTAAGATTATAATTGCCATCTTCAAGATTTATGAATTCTCCTCGCTTGCCGTAAGCAACGCCCGGTATCACACGTTTACGAGTGCGTCGTAAAGTCAAGAAAATCTTCAGCCAGCCAGTGTGAAACGTGGAAAAAGCCTTGTGTGGGCAAGCGAATATAGCGTCGTTTATGTATGGAGGAGACGTAATAGAAGATGTTATGCACTCTGACTGTAGTCTGATTTTGAAATAATGCAATTTTCACTGTTGCGTAATTTTATAAATTGATTTTTGTTATTCAATGAGCTTGATGTATGGGATCACTGTAAAAAGCCTGGGAAAATAACCAAACTATTTAAAAGTCCAAAAAAAACAGTTAAATAAACTAGTATATAATCATATTAAAAAAACATCGTAAGATAATATTATTGTTATTTGCATAATTTCGTATATTGTGATTTTTTTTCGTTCTCAAGATATATTTGAACAGGCTGGGTTTTGATTGGTTTTTCTTCATTGATTTATAAGAAATGTTCGTTTTCTTAGTAAATATTTTTTCACACCAAATTTTAAGAGATCATATTTTGTAAAGTGGTCAAGGGATGAATGGAGCAAGAAGGTTGTAAATGATCACAGAAAGCATTGATTATGTCCTCTGTGATAGAAAGTATTGATTTAGTCCATTTAAAAAGCAGCATCGGACAGACATGTGTTGATGACTGTTAGGGCCTAATTTCCAACTAAGAAAGTTACTGGAGAAGGACAAATACTGAAACTATTAATTTAAAAGATCATTGATCACATAATATGGAATGTGAAAACGTTAGGATACGAAGTTTTACGAACATTTCAAGCTAAAAGAAAAAGTCACCAACTGAAAGGTTCGTATGGGGACATATATATATATATTTTTAACTTAATTAAAAATATTTTATAAATAAATATTCAACAATTGATATACATAAGAATTTATAGTAATCACTATTCAAGATGTCATTTCTCTATCAATTTATCAATCAGGAAATTGATTGAATGGTCAGTGTGATGAGCAATAAACAAGACAGGGTCTACCGTTTTTAATTTTATTATACGCCGTTTATTGACGTCTGATTAATTGACGAGAGAATGTCATATAATCGTGTGGTATGACTTTGTATAAGTTTTATAGTTGTATAACAGTGGTTAAGAATAATAAGAACCATCTCAGAGAGGCGAGCCCGATGGATTGGTAACATCATGCGCCACGATGGTCTTCTTCACGATATTGTGGAGGGGATGGTTGAGGGTAGAAACTGTAGAGGGCGCCCTAGACGGGAGTATTTGCAGCAAGTATTCGAGGACATGAATTGAAGCACTTATGCTGAGCTGAAAAGGGTTGCGGAAGACCGAGAGGAATGGAGATCGAGATGCAAGATTCTGTTGCTGCAAACCAATCCACCGGATTGATACTACGAAGAAGAACAGTGGTTAATGGATAACTTAAAGTGTAAATTCAAGGCATGAAGTCCTTTCCATTCATGAACACCTTCATATGGCCATCGTAAAGGTATAGTCGGTGAGAAAAGTGTGTCAAAGTTGCAGAAGTAAGTAATTGAAGCCGGGCCGGAGCCTCTGAGGGTACAGGGGCGAGGGGCACAAAGCCTGGCCTTTGATTTTGCACCGAGAAGCTATTATTTGCCTGGAGTTCATTTGCCAAAGTGATTTTGAAGGAGTTTTGTGCGAACAATACTACTGAAGTTTAAAGTACGGTCTATTACGAAAAATATTAAGTAATTGTTCTAAAAGTAAAATAGTAATTCTTCATAAAAATGTTCACCTGTAATCGGAGAAGAAAAAGTCCATAAAACAGTTATAATTGAAATCATGATAGATAACATTCTCGCTCACTCCTTTGCTTTATATAGAGCCAACAAAAATTTAACTAATTGACGTGAAAATGGCCATCCGACCTGGCTGAAACATGTCGTCAAAAAAAAAATATGTGGAATAAATTCTAAAAAATCTTTTATTTTATATCTGATTTTATTACTGTAACTATTTGAAACGAAAGAAGTCGAATGAAAGTCTTTAGTGGGTATAAAATCACTGTCTTCTTATATGTGATAATCAGTTGCTTGACGACATTTCTATTATAGCAAAATGTTTATATAGCTTTTTCTATCTTTAAAAAATGCATTTTTTTAGAATTATTATCGCTCGTTTAAGTAGACGGTGAATAGAAAACATAACGTTATATATTATTTTTAAAATGTGCTATTGCAAGTACTTTATAATTATTTAAATTATACGAGTGTATTTATTTTAAATAAATGAGTGAGAAAGCGTGAATATAATTTTGTTCGATTTTTTTTAAACAGTGTTATTTTTTAAATTACATTAATAATGAATACCCTTATAGTTTTATGGAGTACTCCCCAGTAGATACAAGAACGAAGAAGCTGTTATCAACATTTATGTCTAAAAAGCCAGGAAACAGCTGTCGAAGAACCAAGTCATTTCCGCCACCTAGACAGTTCACGGTTTGGTCCATATCTAGCAGAAGATCTTCAGCAAGCAAGACTGCTCCGGAGTCAGCATCAGCTGCATTGTTTTTTTAGTACACGGATTGTAGAATACTTCCAAAGAGCGTAGGAGAGATTTTAGAAATACCTTATTTGAATTTTTGAACTCACATTTTGGAAAAAAATACCACAGGAGGCTCGAATCGTATAAAATATTTTGAAACCGTTCTGTGCAGGTATAGTAAGTCTAATTGAATGCTAGAGTTTCAAATATATTTCTATACTCCATAAAAAAATATTATTGGCTATAGAGTGGTTGTATTTTACCCCATTATTCTATATGGGTGTTAATCCAGGCATCTTATCAAAAGCGAATTCAGCCGTATAGTGGGTTTTAAAAACAGGTGGCCTCGTAGAATATTGGAGATAATTGTAAAATACGAGTATGATGACATCCCACTATATATGCTTGTATACGAATACATAGTTATTGTTATATGCAAATTTATTCTTATATTTTCAGTAAAATTTCATCAAACAGTTAGTTTTATTTTATTGTGATACGTATTTTACAGGTTAGAGTACATTTTTTTTCTATATATTTATTGATTTTTTAATAATTTTAAGGTTCAATAGAAGTCTAACCCGAAATAGCTAGCGCATCAATTGGGTGCATTATCACTATGGCATGCACCTCGGTAGCATTGGTTTCCAATATTGGGGAGTTGCATTGGGCGGTGATGCTGCTCAAATGTCGGCAGATAAGCCGTCGGCTGCTCAAGTGGAACCTTTGGATGACCTTTTCTGACTGCAGCGGCTGCTTAATGCACCGCGGTGATGCAATTCACTTCAAATGTCGAAATATTTACGTTCAAGTGTTGTTTACATTTCGTGCCGCATTTTAAATAAGTACAAATTTAAAAGGGCTGATTTAAATTTTACCAAGAATATTATTTATTACTTTATAAAATAATGAAGATAACAAATATTCTTATAAATCGATACACACATAATAATATAATAAATACAATATGATATATTTCTTTCATCAATTAATTAGAAAAAAATAAACGGTGAACGTGGAATTTCAACTACTGATAGTATACTCATATCGTGTTCATTGTACCCTGATTACTGAGCAAGAACAACTCATGTAGTCGAGATATTTATACATATATAAATGCATTTAATGCTATGTACATATAATAAATATTAAATTATGTACAAATATTTGTGAATAATTTATTTAATTTTTATTTAAGCAAACAAAAATATTTTATAAATACATTAAAAAATAATAACTCAATACTCTTTACAATGCCTGATTTTTCAATTTACTTTAAGTGTATTTTTAACTTTAAATAAGTTTATAATTATTTCTTTCAAAAATTAATACAAATTTATGTATTTGAAAATATTGCGATACTGAGTAAATGCATGTGATAAATTACATAGAAAATTGATAATACAATGGGATTTGGGTTATTTACTTGAGGTATAATAATCAATTTAGAGCCACGTGGGCTTTGTGTGCTACGGTGAAAGCCGAAAAAGCTTCTGGACGCTTTGAGAATTTTGGGAAGAAAAGGAAAATCTGTGAAGTAAAGAAGCTTTCCCTGGGAAGGGTCGGTGGTGGGCGCTGGGGTGGGGAAGGGGACATTGTATTGATTTCATATTAACATGAGCTAATATCATAATTTCATAATACGCTTAGCTTAACGCTGAAGGGGGACCGGTGTTAGCTTTTAGGAACATGTAAACTGTAAACAGAGAATTAAAACATTTTGGAACGTAACTTAGTGGCTGCAATGGTTTTGAAAGATTAGTAAATAAATTATAGAATTTGTTTAATTTATGGTTTGGAATATAGAAGAAAGAATAGTCAATAAAAAGTAACGTAAAATTTAAATACATGATATATGTTATAATATTTTTACCATAATTTCTTATACCACTAATTAAATGAAATAATAAATGCAAAATATTTTTTTTTTATTAATTTTGTCGTGTTACTTTAAATTCAATAAAAATTACTATTTAGCTTTAGATGTCGTCATGTTTTTTTATGAAACTGACATTAACACTTCTAAAAAATTCAAACATTTTCGAATAATATATTATACTTTTACAATGCCCCGACAGAAGTCATGTAATTTTAATGTTAGATCGTAAAGTATCGGTATTACAAAAAATCGTTGATGTAAAAATATAAAATATGCTTTATCGTTTCTAAGCTTTAATTTAATAAATATTGTAATCAATTTAAGCATTTGAGATAATATTAATAATGCTTACTATAATTCTAATGAATTAATGAAAAAAATAGTAATTTTTATTTTAATATTTAAGAGAATAATGATAGCAGTATCACGTGTAGCAAGAGACCGTGGTCTTTGAGTCCACTTTAGGTGAGTAATAATAGACTAAATTAAAGCGCTTTGTGTTTTCTCGGTATGTACAAGAACACACGGAGAAACGTTTAGTCGGTTGTACCGTGGAAACTACATTAAATAAGAAATAAAATGTGAAACGTTACTTTCATAGAAACATAGATACAATGTAACTTATAAAATATATATTGCCAGCCGTGTCACGAACAAGATCGAACAAGAGACGTCAACGATTTGCATTTTTTTTTCGCTTTTTATTTGATTGAAAGATATAATTTAATTGATACAACATTAAAATCTACAGAAAATAAAATATTTAATAACATTTCTATTTTCAAATAATCAAAGAAAATTTCTCACTATTCTACTCGACGCTGACCACTGATTCATTTTATTACGCCAACGAGCCAAAAAAAGAATACATATTATTATAATATAAATCAACTAAATATTTAATTATGAAACTGATTTCTTGGAAATAAACACAAAATATTTCTGTATATACTCGTATATATATATATTCAAAAACTATAAACAGATTAATAAATATGAAAGTTGAAGTCAATTACAATATATTATTTACTAACATTACTATAGTTTCTCTTTCTCTAATCATTTCTTGGGTGAAAATAATGCCATATTATGGGAGTTACTATTTAGTTGCATGTATATCTATAGCTAAATCGTCTGTAAATCATTGGTTTATCAATGAATATAAATAAATATTATAATTTAAAAATTACTTTAATACATTCAACAATAAAAAAGTAGTTAAAGGATTTCTCCATTCTTGTTAAGTATAAAGACATCGTTTATATGGTTGTGGGTTAAATCGTTCGTAATTTTGCTTCAAAGCTGTAAGTCTTCAGTGAGGCGATCTGTGTCCAGGAGGCTCTATTTCCTCCCAACAAATAAAGCAATCAATGCAGGAAGCTTTGAGCGCTGTCCCAGAGGCCTACATCCGGAACGAGGGACAGAGCAAACATTCAGAGCGGAAATCTACTTAGTCCCCTATCTGATAAAGATAAAGAGAGTTTTTATATTGTTCAACATGACGAGCAAAGTACACGTAATTATTTTGCTCCAGCGAACAGAAGTGGTGCGGTAAGAAGGCCTCACCTCTAATCGGATATCGACGAGTTCGAATCTAATAGCAATGATAACTTGTAACATTAGTCTACAAAAGTGAGTAAATAAATAATGTATTGGCTATAGTTTAAGATCATTTCTGCATTTAAAATTAAGGAAATTAAAAGGCAGTATTTATTTTTATTTTTTTATTAAAAAAAAAACATAATTTATTTATTATTTAAGAATATTTTCCCACCACAGATAAACTCTACGCAGTAATTGGGTGGAAAAGATTGATAAAATGGTAAAATATTTAATTAATTAATTTAAAAATCAGACTTTTTTTTAAATTAAGAGGAGGATAATACATATAATCATACCATCGTCAGCAAAAAAAAAACTCAGCAAATTCACAAACAACCGAACTGTAATACATATCAGTTTCAGTAATTACAAAAGATAAGACTAACAATTTTGATAAAAACTATTATGCAGAATAAGGTATAACTCGCACTATTTTCATTAATGGAAAAAAAACTACAAGATTATTTTTTTCCGATCGATAACTCTTGGTGGAATTCCATAATATCAAAATAAAAATAAAATAATATTTGGAAATTATTTCACATTTTTTAAAAAGACATGTTTCAGATTCGTCAATTAGTCATTGTCGAATCAAACATTGACTTTTCAAACAAATCGTGCAGTAATTTAAAATTTTGGAATAATAATCATTATTAGAAATAATAATAATAATAATAATAATAAATAATAATTTATTTTATTTCGACCCAAGTATTTAACTTAAAATTATATACATAAATACATAAGCTTAGTAAAAATTATCGGTTATTAACAATAAAATCAGTATTAATATCCATTACGTTCAATTTTAATCAAATGAAAGAAATATATTTTATAAAGAGCACTTCTCAACAGTGGAAAATACCAGAAACATTTTTAATCAAATAACTCTCATAAAACCGATGAAATATAAAGAAAATATCTCAGAGAATTAATATAATAATTAAGTGGATTGAACGGACCCGTTTCCACTTAATTTATCCCGAACACAAGATACCGCGGAAAACGGGAGGCTCTTAAAAATAACCCATTCAATTACGCGACGCTGAGAGACATTTTCATTTTTACGTTTAATATCATATTATAAGTGTATCTTAACTAATTGAAAACGACAAAGCGAATCCGGACACAATGAATAAAAAATATTTTCCTTTTAATATGCCCACGGGAGGTCCCCTAAAGCCTGCAATGTATCTCGCAGGGACTCTATGTAATTAATAGCGACGCTTTTGTTACGTTGCGGACAATTTTGAGGTAAATTTTCGAAAAAAAAAACACAATCACAGGAGAACACAAAAACTGCCATAGAAGGGTGAAATTAAAAGTGTAATTCATCGTAAATATAATAATGCTCTAAAGAATATGCAGCGATTAAAAGAAAATTGAGAAAAACTTATTTAACTAACTATTGGTCATTGATGGTCTGCACATGTTTTATTGTCAATTAAACACGTTGGTTGATAAATACACTGGTATAGAAGGATACTTGAGATAAAATAATTATATCATCCGGAAGTGATGATTGAATAATTTTTGTTTTGAAAGAAGTATTTTTGCGGTAAACGTTTTTTTTTCT
The DNA here is from genome assembly GCA_022606575.1 of Glossosoma conforme. Classification (NCBI taxonomy): domain Eukaryota; kingdom Metazoa; phylum Arthropoda; class Insecta; order Trichoptera; family Glossosomatidae; genus Glossosoma; species Glossosoma conforme. Next base: position 3,099,063 of record JAGTXR010000107.1, on the reverse strand, counting down.
CGATTAAGAAATATTTATTGCTAACACCAGCATTAAATGGAGTTGAACACATGTTACATAGTGATTTCATATGTTTAATGCTTTGTTTTGATTAGTAATACAACATTCAGATTATTTTTTTGTATTAAATTTAGTGACGTAAGTATAGGAGTATACAACAATAATGTGTGAAAAGTCGAGATAGTTTTAATCCGTGAGTATAAATATTCCATGGATGAAGTCTAGTATGTAAGCCTTTTAATTCTTCCATATCACCTCCCTTTAGTTCTATCAACTGTCATTATCGTGGCCTCTTCCCAAGCCATCTCTGTACTTTGATATTAATTAAGTACCAATATTTCATATCGGGTATTTAAAGATAGTAAGGTATTACTATCCGAGGCATGTTTTGGGCGTTTGTTAATCAGCATTTCAATAACACAGTTAATACAAGTATAAACTAATCATAACTTTAAACATAGGGTGAGAGATTTAGCCGATACTATACAAACAATAGTATTTAATCAAAGTATTTTTTTTTTTAATAGTAAACAACATTGATTATTGTAAATAAATTAGTCTGGAAAGTTTACGTTCCAGCACATTGAAATGGAGGACGTCGCTGGAACATGCGATACCGTCTGCAGATAGATATAAGTATATTCATTAATTTGTCGGAAGCCGAGAGTCCACCCCAGTTGGAGACTTCACTAGAGATATCTGTCACAGAGATGCAAAGATAAGTCACAACTTCTGTAACGGAGCAAGACGTTGCTTCCTGGAGCGATTCTCCACCGTCATGGAGAACTTCTACATCACCGAAAACTATGATGTGGAAGAACGACAGGAATTTTGAATCGTTAAAAAAGATGCACAACAAACTGAAGAACCTAATCTAACAAAAAAAGACAATACTTCTTCGTAGGGTGATTGGTCTGATATGTTTTATATTTTACGTTTGAACGCTGTTTGCTCTATTAGCCTTTACTTTTAAACAAACTTATTTATATGTTTTTTTTTTAATTTATTAGAATATTATTTTATTATTTCAATATTCTAATCTACTTTTATAGATCATTGACTATATTACAATATTATTATTAATTAAATATACATATACTATACATAAAATTCTTTTTTCAACGCGTCAGTTCGAGCAGAAAAATAACGGCAGAAGCAGGATGCGAACCGCGGACCTTGGAAACCAACTATGCCCAGGTCATCAGTAACACAGGTAAATGATTGGTTATAATGTCCGAGTCGGAACTATAAGTAGTCGTTTCTCATCCATTCAGTCTATAGTTTGGTTCGAGACCCGAGTGGTACTTACTAAAAAAAAAAAAAAAATAGACTGTCGGAAAGTAATAATATTAAGCTTGTGAATAAATGATGACTTATTGAATAATAAAAATAAAAATATACATACTTTGAATATATACTATAGCGACATCTATCATACGATGATAACAATAACATAAATACTAGATTCAACGTGAGTCGGTCCAGGCATAGCAATAGCCAAGTCGGCTGAGCGGTATGAATACCTGGGCATAGTTGGTTTCCAAGGTTTGCGGTTCGCATCCCGCTTCTGCCGTTATTTTTCTGATTGAATTGACGCGTTGAAAAAATAATTTTACGTATAGTATATGTATATTTAATTAATAAACTTATTTATACCCGTCAACATAATCTATTCATAAATGTCATAAAAACATATCATAAATGCCGGGCTGTAGACAAAAATATAGATTTATCAATATTCCCCATGAAGCATTTAGCCATATGTAAAATGTTAAGCATCAGAGAATCCACATATGAGATTTCTTCATCACCATCTGTTGGTATTGTCCTGTACGCGTAAAAATCTTATTCATATTTCTTTGATCGTTTGTAAAAAAAACAATATAAAAATAAATTAATTTGGAATTAAGATAAAAGAACTTTTCACGTGTGGAAGAAACGAATATTCCAGTCCTTTGGTCATATTACCTGAATGGATCTAAGCTATCTCTAGAAGACTATAGTCGCTAAAAGAATCAAATGAAGGAGATCACGCGGACGTAAACATGCCAGTTATAAAGCTAAATCAACACTTTTTTATGGAATACTTTGGAGCAAAGTAACTATTTATCTAACATATATTTAATAAAGATTCTAGAATAATTAACCTGAATATAGAAATCTTTTAAACAATCTAGAAATAAAAAATCTACCAACATCTTACGTGCTATTGTGTAATATTACCATACGTTGGTTCAACTTTGCTTGAAAAGTGCCTTCTCAGCTTGGCTGTATGACTACACCGCCGCCCCAATCAGAAATATCCTATGATACACAACGAGACTTCCTAGTTTATTTAGGACTACGCTTTAAATACAGATGTTTTGATAGCCCGACACGTCCCCGAGCACTTCCGATCGGAAGCCAGAGTCTCGGAAAAGCAAATAAATTCGCCCCCTTCACTCAGGGCGCGAAAAGGGTGAAAAGTTAAGAATTTATTTTAACCGCACTGAATTGCAAGAAAAAAAATACAAGTACCGTTAAACCATTTTCATTCATATTCTCAAACATGTATTTTTATTGTTTTTTTATTATTACAGAGATAGTAATTTTGGCAGGAAAAGACCTTTGGAAAGATAACTGATTAAGAATATTTATACATTATATATAAATATACATTAAAATTATATTATAAATGTGTACAAAACGACATCTTACAAATCTTCTTCGTAGTATCAATCCGGTGGATTGGTTTGCAGCAACAGAATCTTACAAATAAAAACATAATAATGAAAAAAAATACAAGTAGTTATATATATAATTCTGTTAATTCTATCGACACATAAATTCTGTAAATCTGTGAGTATTAATAGTAATAACCAATATATGCCCTGTTTAGGCCTTACGTAATCGTTTGTTTTTGAAGAGTTTGTTCATTGTTGAAAATGAATATGGTCCGAAATATGTAAAAGTAAGTAAATATAAATTTGAAATAAAAAAATATATTTTTAACCTGTTATTTTCAATAAAAATTAACTTATTATTAAGTTATAACAACATGTAAAAAAATCTACTCTGAATGGAGTTTAATATATATATTTTTTTATTTTTATTTAATCAAATATAAAAAGATACATTTTTTACATAGTAATTTACATTCCAATCTTTTTTTTTTTTTTCTTTTTTTTTTACATTCGCTTACCACACCACTTAAAGATAAGATCTTGTGTGTGGCGTGGGATATATGTACACGACATAATATACTCGTATATTATGTCGTCGTGTATATTATATTAATTGAACATATTCACTGTTGTCAGAGTATTATTGATTTTATCAAAATTATGGTCTAAATTTAAGCATAAAAATGAATGTTTTTTCTAGTGAAAGGCTTTTACAAGATAGTTTTTTTAATACTTTCTACACATAACATTTTTACAATAGTGAGTTGTGTTATTCCAAAGGAAATAATAATATTTCTTCTCAATAAACTCACCGTACAAATATCGTCTTCTCCTGACATATCAACTTACTTACAGATATAATAATAATACATTTAGTCAAAAGGGGGAGTTTCGTATCCATTTTGAAATTTCTGACATCTTATTAACTTTTTTTAGCAAGGCATTTCTTCTGATAAAACATATTTATATTAGCGATATTAAAGCCTCTGCGTTACGAGTACGTACAAGCAGAGAAATGTACCAGAAAAAATATCCTCCTTTGGAATGAAATAAATTGAATGTCACGAAAAAGCTCGCGATGCGGAGAAAACTTTTCCAATAACAAGAAAACGCCGGCGAAAATTGCTTAAAATTATGTTTTATAAAAATTTGGAGCGAACCAAATCGTCGGGGCGAATTACGCTACAACAATAATTCATATCATTACGAGAACAGTACATCTGAGCACAAGCGGAACCTATACGTAAAATATATATATATTTTACATTGAGATAACAGATTAAATAATATGAAAACTTTTAGCCATACCTCGAATATATTATCATTTTTTCTGCAATGACGTATAGAGCTCAAAGAATTTACTTTTTATCGATTTCAAGGTTGATTTTATGATAGTAACGTTTAAGTATAATTATGCTAGTGCTACGAGTCCTTGAATAATACCTGAAGCCAATGCAGATGTCTAATGAGGGTTGAGAACAGGTACCTGTATAGAATATTGGAGGTGCGATGATTTGATGTTGTGTGTAATGACGAGATAAGAGTTGGGACACGGCAACTTTGTTTCTTAGAGTCGGTTAACAGACAAAGATGGACCTTGTGAAGACATGTTTTTTAGATGCCGCAGAAGAGAATAAAATAAAGGAATCTTTTCAACAGACTATCGGACTTTCATCATCCCAGAAGGGCGTCGGGATCCATATATAAAATGCACTTATGAACACCGGGCAGAAGGTATTTAAATTATTTTAGAGAAATATAATAGCTGAAAAAATATTATGTTGGTTATTTGCTGCAATCATATGCTTCAACTACGGAGTGGATCAATAGATGATTGTTTTAAAAAGCAAAATATTTTATAAATATTTTTTTCAACACACGTAGATATTACATAGATTTATTGATATGTGGTAGACACGAGAATGCAATCTAAAAGTATATTTAGTGTTATATGAGGTAATAATTCATTTATAAGGAAATATAATAGATAATTAACTTTATTTTTGATGTAAATATGTTTGGTAAAATAATTGCGATTGCTGTAGAAAGGTTCTTTATTAAAGAGAAATAACCGATATACCAAATATTAATATAATCACAAAGAGTATTTTCGGGCGGCCAGAAACCAAATTTATGGAGTTTCCAAAATGAATTTCAAAGGCGCACTAAATATCGGAAGACACTTCATATTTATGAATCTTTTGTCACAGATGGCGGCGGACCCGAAAGTTGGAAGGACAGCCCCTGGGAGGAGGAGGGATCCCGGAAGGAGTAGGCGAAGAAGGGATCAGAGGAGAAAGATAGGGGGAGCATGGAGAACGATATGGGGGACACGTCAAACAGCCTGGCGACTTCACTAATTGGAAAACAGACTGTTGCACAGAGACGTAATGCCAATCAAGAAGGGCTGGTATTAAAGGAAGCCGGTATATATGTGTAGTGTACAGTATACGTTGAGATTATAAGGCTTTTGATATATATTGCTTGGTATGGGGTCTCCTGAATGCACCTCTTTAGTCCGTCGCATTGTGTACTGTAGTGCCGACCCTTCTTGTCAGAGGTAAGGCTAACAGTAATATACTGCAAGTTGAAGTAATGAACAGACGATAGTGTTTTATTTATCAACTATTTCAGCTCACTACTTTAGATAGGTTATGTATTATATCATATAATAAGGCTATTAGTATTATCATGAATAAATGATTAAAATTAATATAACACACTGTAAATATAAAAGAAAAAATAAAAAATAAACTTATGACAAGAGGATTCTTAATAATTAAATTATTGTTTGAAACGTAATATATTTTCTAAAGTTTATACTCATCAAAAAAACATTCAGGATGATATAAAATTCACATAACTCCATATATACAAAAATAGTTATTATTTTTACGTACAAAAAATGATTTCAAATACACGACAACAAACAGTCCGATAAAATCCAAAGCAAACAAATGACGTATTTCAATTCACACGCCGATGAACACGAACTTTCATATAAAAGTATTTATTCTCCAACGAGCATTTTAATCCGCAGCAGAAAATTGAAAAAAAAAATACACAATACAAAAAAGTATTAACGTCTCACAATAAGCAATAGAAAAACTACCCCAAATGAAAAAAAAAACACGACAATAAGCTCAGGTACATGCGTCTTTGACCCTCCCTTCGGTTGACGGAAAAGTTTTATCAAAGCCACTCAGCCGTTAGGTCCAGCCCCTAGCGGAGGTTGTATCAGTTACTTATATTAATTGAACTCCTGAAAATGCCCTATGATTTACGACTGAAACTTTCGCCCGACAGAAGAAAAGTAGGGCGAACTGTCGAAACTGAATCATTTTTCATGTCGTCGATTCTTTCAGTATCGTAGAGCTGCACTATTCACGTAAGAGACGTTTTCCTTCACTAGAGTGAGTTTATTTCAGTTCTTAAAAGTTTTTTGGACGTGTAAACTGTTAAGCTTATTTGAGAGTAGTCAAAAAGGTGTTGAATACATATTGCAAGCAGCGATTTTGTAGTGTCACAATTCTCAAACCAAAGAGTTGCGATATAAAAATAGCATATAATTCATAGGTATATTATACTCAGAAATATTTAGCTTCATCCTCGAGTATTCTAAGAAATTGATAATTTTAAGATTTTTTAATGTATCATATGTGTGTTTCTCAAAAACCTGATCGCTTTGAACAACTTTCAGTGATTAAAAAAACGTATTTTTAATTTTTATATTAAGCCTGATACTAGTAAATGAAATTTATTAAGTAAAATACATAGTTGGATATCATGCTATTATTTAGTATTGTCTATAAATGTATTATTGCATGTATTACAATTCTTATATTTTTGCTTAGATGATGATTTTGTATTTATAATATTTCGCTGTGATAAGTTAAGCAAATCAACTCAAATTCATAAATTTTCGTAAATAAAAAACATTATACACGTAATAACTCGTATGCATCTGGATTCGTAGATACACTAGTAAAACTAAAGTTTTCGTTATAAAATTAAAAATACTAATTCACCCAATAAACCCGCGTACATTTTGTTATAAAGATAATAATAAAAAAGATATGTTCAAGATATATCTAAACAGTAAGATGTAAGATTATTAAAAAAGAACCCCTTTTTTTTCATTTTAGATAATGTGAAAAGGTATATATTATTTAAAAAATAAAGCTGTTCTTGCGAAAATAGAATGGTAAGCAGGTTTTGATACAATATATAGGTCAGCATCCAATGTAAAATATAATGAAATTAACGTTTTTAAAAATTGAAAACATTTTATTATCAAGATCAAAGTGTACGATACCAGAATTATATTACCTCTGTTAAAGCAGACACGAATTAGCTACATTATAATGAACCAAAGGAAAAATAATGAACGAAAAAAATAAGAGAGAAGGAAATTAAACGTCCCGAGATACCATTGCTAACAAAGGCAGCAAAACTTATAAAAATATTTTTAAATAAGGAATATTTGTAGTGGATTAAGAGTTTCAATATAAATAATAATGGAATAGTTTTGTACTATTAAATTAATTTATTTTTTGATTTATAAACAGTTGTTATTGCATGTTAATAATAAATAAATAATTACAATCTTATTTCACATTTAAAAAGTTATTTAAATTTGAAAGTATTTATAAAACTAAATAGCTCTGTAAATGATAAATCGTTTGTAAATTTTTAATACTAAATTTTAACGAGAACCCAATGACTTGATCATTTTTTGACGTAAACCTAATGTCATACGAAATGCGTGGTCTGGATACTTACAGAAACAACTTGTCTTAAATAACTTCTTAGGTTTTCACGGCCAGATTTGATATTGTGGCTTTTGGGTTTAGCTGTGTGTGGCGAATTTTTTCTATCCTTTTATCCTATTCTTCTATCTTTCTATCCTGAAGAAGACCCCTGCAATGGCAGTCGAAATATCGGATAGAAGAAATTCGCCACACACGGCTAAACCAAAAAGCCAGGTGGTATCAATGACAAAAAAATGTGAAAATATATAAAGCTCGTAAATACTATATATATGATAGTAAATGTAGATATGAATAAAATGTACTTTGAAAATAAACGAAACTTTGGTAATAAAACTGTGAGTATTTCAGGCAATCATAACGTCCCACTGCACACGAGCTTTTGCAGTATTCACGGTTGGAAGTTTTGTCCCAACAGAGCTTTGATTAGTCTCATTACGGAGGCCGCAATGTCAAGAGCCTTCGATCGGAGGCTGTGGCGCAGAGAGGACCCCACGTGGGGTGAACAATGAACCACCCGGTTCAAAGGAATGCTCTCTACACCATACAATTGTGCGTAGACTACAAAGAAAATCATACGTTTATGCTTTGATTGAGATATATTATTAAAAAAATAAAATATTTCTTTGAATAAATTGTCATTTAAAATATACGAATGATTCACTGTTAAAAAGATGAATAGGTAAGTAAAAATAATAAAGATAACACAAGTGATCTTGATTTAAAAAAGTTATTGTGCAGTTCAAGTTCATCTGAAAAATTAAATATTGTAATAAATATCTAAAGAGTTATGTATGTAAATATTCGGGAGTCATGCTAAATTATGTTGATTTTTTACGATTTATATTATACAATAGGATTTAATTAGTTGATAACGAGAGGTAATATACTAGTATTAAAAAAATGTCGGTTTGTTGGTACATGCATAAAAATCACGATTACAAATTTAAATAACTACGTAAGTACATCACCACAAAAATGAAAATTTCAGCATTTAAAAATGCTTATTTTGGTTAAATTCATTAATTCAGTAATATACGCAGTAATTTCAGCGTTGATACGAAAATAGAAGAGGGCAAACGCTTTGTGCAAGTAAACAACCCGCTCGGTTGATAGTTAATCGACTCTGAAGAGTCTTGCCGCGCGGATAATTTCTAAATTTTCACCTCCAGGCGGAAAATCCGCAATTTTTTCCATAACTCAAAAGCGTTTGACGCTTCAGCCGTGAGCTGATTTTCAGGAATCCTGCGCCGCGCAATTAACCTCCACATCCGGTTCTGGCGCGCCCAGTAACGGCCGTTTAACGAACGTATTACGTCGCGGACTATTTTTGCAACGGCCGTTACTCACGGGCGCGTGGAATTTTCACTTCCGTTCGAACTGTGAGCGGCGTTAATGAAAATAATGTCACGATCAAAGCTTTCTCTCGCCTCGAAGCCTCGCGGAAGGCTCCGACGCCAGACACTGGCGATGAGCTTTTTTTTCCAAGCCGTGAAGAGATAGTACGCGTAAGATCGGCCGCGACACACAGACACTTCTAATGAAAAATGTACCCTTTGACGGTCACTTTTTATTTGACAATATTCACGCGTATTTTTAGAAAAGTTATAAGGTTTCGTACCAAGAAAATGTTTTTTATTATTATAAAATTTTGAAAATTTGAAAGCTGTCAAACCGCAAACGAAAAAGTCTACTCTCTCTCTCTGTGGTATAAATAGAAACGTGAAAAAGTCATCGATAAATATATACAGTTAAAAAAACTAAAAAAAATTAAATCGAACAAAATGAGCGGCTTAACCCTTAATTAGTCGCATAGGGTCAAAACAAGTTCGAATTCAAAAATTAAGCACTTGCCGCTTCCCGAAATTATTTTAATTTAGCTTGTATTTGTTTAATTAGATATTAAGTTAGTGTTTTTTTCTTTCAAATATAATAGTATTTATAAAGCACTTTAATAATAAACGAGTTTTATTTACTTATATATTCATAAATAATAATAAAAAATCATACAATTTGGGGTCACCTGTGACCCCATGCGAGCAGTTGTGTAATTTTTCTTCGTGCGACTAATTAAGGGTTAATGAAAGGTTATTACAGCCGATGATAAATTCATTTATTCGAAATTCTTTAATCTATTAATGCAAATATATCGAAATGAAATATTATATAAATGTCAAATTTAGTAAATAATTTGGTTAAGCGGGGATTATTAATTTAGCTGCCGCTAAATCAGTCTGCGTAGCATGTGTTTTTAATTTGATGTCATCTATAAATTTTTGACATATATGCAAATTTTGTAAAATATTTATCATAAATGTAAAATACATTATCAGCTTTACAGCGGATAAAAATGATGATACGGTAATATTTTTTAAAAATATTTCTAGGCCCGTGTCGGATAAATAACTTAGTAATATGATTTGACAAATATTTCTAAAAAAAGCATAATTCATTATTGTCCGGTAATACAAGACTAGTTGCAGAATGATTCGGAAGGTGTTTACTTACTCCGAAGGTGGATTATTCAATGACAATAATGTAAGTAATTTCTCGATATATATTAAAGCTTTTAAGCTCCACATAACATGTTTGGCTGTGTCAGTTGTCTAACTATACTCTGGAAATAACTTTTTTATAGCCGCTTCCCGGGCTGGGAGATACGTACAGGGAAAATCCATTCGCCCTAATTAGAACCCATCACACTGTTTAGTGTTTAATTTTAGATGAACTAAAAGGGAGAGATCCGCGGGGAACAGAAGTCCTGAGGGAGCCACCTGCTAGAGACAGAGCTCAGAGAAGCACGTGTCTATCTCAAAACCAACAAACAAGAGTGTTTCAAATAAGATTATTTACTACCCGTATAATTTTCTAACGAGAAATACAAAATAATACAATAATAACGAGTATACTAAGACTATAAATTTATTTGCATAACGTATACGTATATTCTCTAATACAATTTTAAGGGTTTTTTTTCGCCAAGACCTTAATATTGACGTTTGTGACTTATAAATCATATCCTCATTTAGCTCTAATATTCTATCATTCATGTTATTCATCAGAATATAAAATTATGTATTATCCTGGGTTCTCTTTACTTAGTTCGTTTATTTGCCGATTTATCCTTCTTTACATAGTCGATCTTCAAGATTATAAGGCCCTCCATATTATAAAATCCATAATAAAAGTTGCCTTTGTTCGCTTTTCAGTCCACAAAATTCCTAGCATTCTTCTTCAGCATCATATCTATTCTTTATCATTCGACAAAACCAATAAATAATTAAAATATTTTTCAAAAATACGTAAGGTAGATATGTAAATAATCTTAACAATTAAGAACTTCATTATTGAATAAATTAAACAATTACAATAAGTATGAATATCATAAACATTAATATATTATTTAATTATTCTTTTTTATAAAATAATACTGGTACCACAGAATGAAATAATTAAATTTAATTCCAGAAAATTCTTAAAGCAGCACCCCGATCGCTTCTTTAATAAATTAAGTTGACTTAGTCCAGAGGTAATTGAAATATTAAAATAAGGGAATTCCAAGGAATAACTCGGTCTCCTGCTCCCCTCCCTAAATGCTAATTAGAATAAGTCCACAGGCTAATCGATTCCAGAAATGGAGAAGACTTAAAGCTGAAGGGTTGGGGCAGCAAAACTCATTGCTATGGACACGTTTATTGTCCAAGTGAATTAAAAGATTTAGAGACTTATTTTTATCAAATAGAAGTGAAAGTTTTTTTTAGAATCATACCACATTTTATTATTGGGTGAAGCCATGTAGTAGTTGTCGAGTCAAATAAAAATATGATTGTAAATTTTTTATAAAGTAGTTAATTCCAGTTTTTTTACATTACACTTAATCATTTTTTCATTTATTTCTACTTCAATGCCTACAACAAAAATCTTAAATTATTACATACAAGGTCCGAAATACGAGTATATAATAAATTTATAATAAATATATATAATAAATGTATGTATTTCACTGTTAGCGGTATTTCAGTATATAAACTCATATTATCATTTACATTGTGTTTGAGAATAACAGTCGTAAGAAATATGTTAAATTATTAGTTTATATAACATTTTGTAATGTTATCGTTATCCATATTATCATTATCATTAGTATCATTATCATTAGCCTTTACCGTAAATTTATTCATAATTTTCTAGGGATTTGGGTGACGTTTATACGCTATTACTAATGTGTGACTTTTATATCAATTTAATTGAATTAGAGTATTGTATAGTATTATTGAAGATGGTTTCCAGGGAGGCCGAAACATGTAATCAGTTTAAATAAATGTGAATCAATACTAAATATTTTTAATATATTAATTTTTTAATTAAAATTTATTTAAAATTATAATTATGCAGTTTCACCAAGTATTGTCAGTTGATAACCTTAGTGTTATTATATAGTAAACAAAAAAATACGATAATTAACGTTAAAAATGATAAAAAAAACACTGTTTGCAGATGGATAAAAATGCAAAGAACGTTTTGATAAGTTTAATTTCATATCATAACTAAATTTACATACAATTTGATACAAAAATAATGTCGGGGACCAAAGATGGTTATTTTGATTAGAAAGGCCGCGGAACTGTTCGATTGAAAATCAATTTATTTCACGGCGTTTGATTTACTTGTTGTGAAACTACGTTCTTTGTAAAGTATATATTTTTTATCTAAAATTAGATCCCGCATAAAGTAACCCCAATGTCAATATCACGAACTTATAAATAAAAAAAACGCTTTGAAATACAAAAGTAAGAAGATTCGTAATGAAAATAAATTTAAGCCAATTTACCATTTGGAATGCGTAAGTTATATATTTGTATAATTTATGATATGCAAAATTCAGAAAATGAGAAATATAAATATGTTTATATTTTTACTTATTTATATTTCAAATGAAATAGATTATGGAAAGACGACAAAAAAGAGATGAAAATGTTTCAGGATAATATTATTTTAAATAAAAAATCTACAGTATTTATAAACATCCTGCAAAAAACGACGTCATTTCAAAAACATTTAAGGTTGAAGTTAGCGAACAGTTTATTCACCAGCTCCTAATAATTTACGAGTTTAATCTTTAACAAGTGTAAGTATGAAGCATATACTGTTCAAGTGTAAAATATGTGTTTTTTAACCCACTTTGTGATCATAATTTACTTTGAAGCTGAAACAGCCAGAACCGCTGCTGAAAAAAATACTGAAAAACACAAATAAAAGCTGCGACTTATTAAGCCGAACGCATAAAATAACTTGCCTGTGCGAGGAGCGAGGGGCGAAGGCTGCTGCGCGGACTGCGGATGCTCCTTTCGGCTTATCTGAAAACAAAACAAAGCCTTATTCAGGTGAGCGTGGTAACCGGCTAACTTGTTGCGAAGAGGCCGGCCGGGTTGGAGTTTACGTTTCAATTTCACCGCACACAAGTAAAGTTGTAAGACACTCAACAGTTTAGCGCACTTCTACAACGTGTGATGTTTTCAAAGTGGGCCGACTTAAGGATTAAAAATTTGTAATTTTCAGTGCCGAAGCGGAGTATATCAGAGAAAATTATAAATAAAAAAGCTATGCACATTTTATGCGTCATTAACAAAGAAATACATATATAAATATTAAAACCAACATGCTTTAAAAGTTTAAAGCATAATTTAATATTATAAATGTAAAAATAATAACTTTGATTTAAATAAATTAAAACACATTTATACAAACAAAAACATTTAAAAAGTACTTAGGTACTTAAGTTTTAAGTGCATTGCTTGATTTTGATGATGTAAATAAAAAATATTGCTAAACTTAAATTTATATGACATTAAATCGTCATTATTCAATAAAAAACGTGAATTAGAATACAAAATATTTAAAACCTTATTAATTTTAATAATTAATTTAAAATATGAATAATACATACATTTTAAATGTCCTGATTAACTACGGTTTGTCATTTGGTTCTTAGTAAATTCTTAAAATGAATGAGGATGAAATATATAAATCGAAGTTGTATAAAAAGAACTTTACATATTTATCGGATCCTGTCGCAGTATTTCTTTAAAATATTCTGTCGACGCGAAACTACGTAATTGGGATCGTCATTAAGAACGACTGCTTAGAAGTCACTCAACTACAGAGAAGCCTTAAATTAATCAGTGATCGTCTGTCATTGCGGCTGTCGCAGGTTCAGGGCCCTGGGCGGGGGCGCGTCATCCGAGGGATGAACCGTCAGCCCTCTGAATAAATTAACAAATTAATAACGTGATCCGCCCTTATCGGGTGGGGAGGAGTCTAATCACATTGATACTAAGCGTTCCATCGTTTCGGGGCCGTATCGGGTATGTCTTAGATCTGTAGTATGCCCGTACTAGGTCCGTATAGGGTCCGTACTAGAGTCCGAATAGCGTTCATACAGGGTCCATATAGGGCCGTATAGGGTTTGTATAGAGACCGTAAAGGGTCCTTATAAGGTCCAAATAGGGTCCGTATAGAGTCCGTATAGGTACCATATAGGGTCTGTATAAGATCCGTAAAGGGTTCGTATAGAGCCCGTATAGAGCCCGTATAGGGCCGTATAGAGTCCGTTTATAGAGCCTTATCAAGTCCATCACAGTCTTGCATTCATATTGGATGGATAATCAAATTACTGAATATTAATCTTAATTTTTATTTTCGTCCAATTTATGAATAAATTTCCATTGAATATTTTATATGTATGCCTTTTATATTTCCCTTTCTATGAAGTTTTACTTTTGTTAAGGATATTATTTTAACATATTAAAATTTTGAAATATCATATCTGTTATCAAATATATTTTATTTCCTTCACGATGTTTGTATGATGATATTGTTTGGTTTGGATTTATAGTATTATGTCTTTCTACTATATTTATATTTAATCAATTATTACTAAAATGATAATGCAATTAATAAATAAAAGTTACCCATATGATGTATAGTAAAATAAAAACGTTAACAAGTTTAGAACATATATATAATTGATAGACAACACGCGAAAAGCAATCTAAAAGCTGGTATGTGACCTCAAGCAGGGTATTGATTGCCTGCTCGATGTGTTAAAAAGCGAAGAAATAACGTTTTTCACACAAAACGATTTTATGTGATGCTTTCGTAAGGTTTGTAATAAATCGCGTATTTGTCGGAACGGTGCCGTTACAGAGCCGCGCCGCGTCTGTGAGGTTTGTTAACAAAAATCGCCCCGAGGCGTCGCGGCGCTCAGACACTTAGCATAAATGAATATTGAATAATAAGGAATTGTCACCACTGTCTTTATTAAATCTGTATAAATATTTCGACCATACAAAAAAAAAGATTCACTCTCGTATTAAAATGAATAATTAAATACCCCCAATTAACAAGCGATCGAAACGCAAAAAATTAAATCTCTGATTTTATGGATTTAGATGAAAAAATAATATTGTAAAGGTGAGAATTCTTCTTAACTCAAAAAAAAGGATGATAAATATATAAGTAGATATACTCGTATAATTAAAAATAATACATAAATACTACTTTAAATGTTATCTAAGCTTTTGTAAAATTAATTGTGGTAGATCGTATGTCAATTTTTTTACACGCGTTATCACGTTAAGAACCACTGAGCTTTAATTATAATAAAATTATGTATATATAAATAAAAGGAGTAAAAAAGAGTATTAACTGGAGTGGCGCCTAAGAACTGGCAAACGAAGCATTGGCCGACCCTCTGGACTGACGACATAAGAAGAATAGCGGGAGTGACCTGGATGCGGAAGGTGGATGATCGAAGAGGATGGAGACTCATGCGGGAGGTTTACGTTCAACAGTGGACGGATACAGGCGAATGATGATGACGATGAAATAAAATACCTTAAAATTTGTTTCTTTGTTAGCAATCGATATTCTCTGAAACCACAAAAAGCCATAAAAGACACATTCACTTATTTGAATTAGTTTGTGTTTCTGTTGGTTTTCATTTTGGTAAGATTCCGCTAAGTGTAGTCGCGACGTGACGTCAAAATATCATGTTTTTCTTGCAATTTGACTTAAATGTATATTCGGAAGTTATGTTTGATACCTGGAAAAAAATGTAGCTAGTAGATGGGTCCGGAGTAATTAAAGAAATATGTAAGGGACTGAGTAGGCAAAGCAGTGTTTTAAATTATAAATTAAGATTATTTTTTTATGATCTGTAGCATATAGTGCCGGGAAGCGCTAGAGAAATTAAAATTTGTAAGTATTTATCAGTATTTTATATAATAAATAATATAAATGACATGTTTCATATTGCAAGTAGAAGATTACTTCATAAATTCGAGCGAAAATGTCGACAATTTAACCAATCTCTTCAGTCCCCCCCAGCCATAAATTTGCGATACATATTGAGAGAGATTCCGACACAACAGTCTTCCTGTACGGCCCGGCCCCGACACGACTCTCCCATTATTCGTCTCTTTTTATATTTCGCATTTTAATACATTCTCTCGCGAGTTCTCCCGCTAAGTGTCGGAGTATAATAAAGTGATACGTACGACACTTTACTGCGAATAATAAGGAAAATAAAAGGGAGGCCCGAGCTTCCTGCGAAGGTTTTTCAGCGAAGCGAAATTTTCGCCATTGTTTCACGTAGACATTTTGTTTCTCAAGTGACACGTTGAGGCCGTATGCTGAGAACGCTGTACGATTCTTAGACCGACATAATTCGCTGGATATATCTTGAAAATGAATCGATGGATTTTGTGATTAATTACAAAAAAGGGGATTTTAATGATTGATCAGCGAAAAGATTAAGCTGCCTCTTAGGACCAAGTAATTCAGGCTTTGAGAGCGTTGGGATAATCATTAGATCTACTTCAATTTTCTTATGAAAAAACTTCTCGGGCTTCTGTCCTGTAGATCTTCTTAGATGTAGATTGGTTAAAAAGTGCGGGACACTTTTTTCATATGATTTGAGAATATTTCGGATTGAAGTCATTTTGAAAGACGCGGAAAGGTCAAGAGAAATAAGACATAACGTTGTAACTCGACCCCTGGGAACAAAAAACAAACGGGATTGACAAAATCAAGAGTATGATATCTCGGTCAAGAGATACTCCGATAATGGTAAAATTTGAATATTGGAAGGATTTTGGAAAAATATGTTGCAGTACATATATGAGTTTTTCATGCCTGAAATGAGACTAAAAAATTATTTAGAAGTTTTAAGAAAAATGCTTGTTTAAGGTAATTTATATATTTCCGTGGTAGATTTTATTTTGTACATGAATGTTGTAATTTTTATAACGATGTTACATGCTAAGTCAAAAAAAGTTTTATTTAAATTTAGACACCGTAGTAAATCGATTTACTAAACGCACAGTTTTAATAATAAACAAAATATTCAGAACCGGTAATTACAAATATTGTTGGTAATGGCATGGTTTAATTTTGTAAGAAATGCTGAGGTTAGGCAGCGAATACGGCAGCTTTTAATTCTACTGTTGGTCAAAAGATATGAGTATCTGATTTGGATATGTTAGTAAGATGGGAAAGAAGGGCATTAAAGAAAGTTTATTGTTTTTCAGGTTGTCGATACAGAGCTGTCAAAAACTATACATAAAAAGCACGCCGCGGTGCCTAAGCAAGCAGACCTAACATGGGATGAGCCGAAAACCATGGCGTGTGACAGACATTTGTGATGACCATATTCTTCGGCTATAAAACCTTTAAGGAATAAAGTTAAGATTAGAGCAGTGACGAATTTTAAATCAAGTAATTCAAATAATTAATGCCTTAAATATTAAATCATGTATTCACTCTTTTGAACATAAGTATTATTTTATATGCAAGTATTTTATGAAAATAAACCTTAGTATTTATCAAATCAACTTTTCAATTAAAGACATGTAATGAAAAATAAAATAATTACGGCGAAATCGTAAGGCATGAGACTTTTCGACGGATAATTGTGTCAGATCTCCCATATTTCAAAGGCTGGAAAATCAAACAGCCATTGAAAAGTAAGTTGCGCAAACTTCCAGTTGGAGAAAAGCTGTGTCAAAGATTAAGAAGAAGAGCCGAAAGCAAGAGAATAGGAGAAATTAATTTACCATGTTAATTTTCGCTGAGAATCGAGGCCTTGATACTTTCTTACAAAACGGCTCTGTCTGCTTAAATTGAATAAATAATGGAGATGGAATACCCCTTTTGAACGGAACAATTCGATTTAGAGAATTTAGAAATTTAGGCTTCGTTCGTCAGTAGATCGGGTCGCCTTTGGTTCATCAACACTCAGCATCTCTTGGGCTCTGTATCAAATGTCACAGATTCATTGCGTCAATATTTCTCAGCTGAATGAATCACAAAACGGGTGTTGTAATGAGTATCAAGAGTAGATGAACCACACACAACAAATAAATCGGGACAGATTTAAAAAAAAAAAATCTAATATTTTTGTTATTCAACAATGTAATGAAGATATAACAAAATGAACAATTCCTTCACATCCAAGACAACATTTAATACGGGGAAATTGGTTTAGCGGTCAGGGAAGATTGTATTGAACAAGAAATTGGTGTACTACTCGTATATGGGGCTTGAATCGTTACGATCACTGTTTAATGAAATTAGCAGATTTATTTATCAAAGCAAAAACCATTTTATTTATTTACCACAATGGTAAAACATCGTTTTTGTTTATGTTTTTTCTAAGTTAAATTAAGTTTGTTCTAATCCAGCGAAATTTATAGTTTTATCTTTCTACTATTTTTGGTGCCATATGGCATAATTGGTAAAATATGGGATACCAAGAAGTTTTATCGGCTGCTATTTTTTTTTACATTACACTAAAAACGTCTGCACTCAATGAGTGCAGTAAATGATGAGAGTCTGGGAGCATTAATATAAGGAAAATTTGGAATATACACTTCTGCATTATCCAAAAGAGTGTTTATATACATATTTTTAAGGAAAAAATGTACTAAAGATTTTTATAATATTAAATCTCTCTTTAATTATAATTATAATTAAAGAGAGATTTATCAGCACATTTTTAAAACAAATCTAAGAAATTATTTTTCAATTGCAAAAGCAAATGAATGCATGAGTAAAATAAATGATTTAAAATATTAGATATAAATAAAAGAGTACGTAGAATTTATCCCACAATATATTTGTAGACGACATATTTCGGCCACGTCGAATGGCCATTTTCAAGTCAATTAGTACAGTGAGTGTTGGCTCTATATAAAGCAAAGAGAGTAAGAAGGTGGATATGAATTGTGTGATGGGTTGAATTCTAAATACTATTTTATTTATATCTGATATTATGGAATTCCACCAAGAATTATCAATCGAAAAAATCGAAATAATTAAAAATAGTATTTATTAAATATAAGCATACAATTAAGAAAATCTTCACTTAATATATATTCAGTTTCAAAGAAATGATATGTGGCATGGTAACCCCATTTACAAAGCTTTAGTGTTGTGACTTTAGAGCGAGGTTTATGGAGCGTGGGTGACTTGACGTATCTACATTTGGAATACTAACGATCAAGCGAACAGGTTAATAAATAAATGTCAGCAATATGAGAAGAGATAAAGATGTGAGAAAGTAATAATGACCAACTAATACGCCACAAATATTTCATACGACAGGTTCAAATAAATAATACTGAATTTATTATGGTATCGGTTGCATTACTTCGATGTTCTATCAATTTCAAATTCAAGTTAACTGGAATATATACTATTACGGAAAAGTTATTTGGTATAAAATGAGTAAGAGAAAGACCTGTTTTTGGATTATTATATTATATAGCTCTTTTTAGTGACTTTAGTGACGACGTATCATTGTTTTTTTTTTTTTTTAATTTTACTACTGTAATTGAAACGGACAAAGCATGGAAAATGGCAACTGACAGATATGAACAGAGGCATTTGTCGCTGTTTTATGTTCCAAATATGGAACGGATATGCGAAGAATAATTCAAATGTAGCGGATAGAACTTGCACAGAATTTCATTATGTTGGTGATTACATGTATTTTTTTGTACACGTAAAACTTGTAGTTCCAGCATGGATAACTTTGCATAATTAGTCTTAAATACATAACATACTCGAACAATGCGCATAAAGTGCTTATAAAGTTTAAATTATTATTTTAAGTTTTGTTTTACAAGATTCTCATCTTAACGGAATATTAGTTACAGTATCAAAAAAGAATGAACATTTAACAATGACGCAGTAAATATTTCTTTGAAATTTATTATAAAATAAAGATATACAAAAATCGAAAGGGATATGAAAAAAATTTAACTAGTATCAAAAAAATGTATAATGTATTAAACTATATAACACAATTAATTGGTCAAAGCTAAGCTCATTATTTTAGGGATCTAGTTAAAAAATAATGAGATTGCTAAATTGAAGAATCTAATATTAACACTTTGTAAGAGAAGCATCCGATTTGGAAGTTCACAGTAGACCCGAAGTCTCTCGAGGGCCATCCAGAGGTCCGTTCCTGTGGCAGGTATTTATTTTGGACCCAGTTCAAACAGCGATTTGCGCCTGTGCCGCAGGCGCCGCGACGCCCATCCGGTAAACTTACATTAGCGCCGTCAGCACAGCGACGAAGCCTTCATTACTGAGAAGCTTATATTGGGATAATGGAAAAAGGTACGTTCCGGGATGCTCTTCAGTAAAAAGTTTCAGTTTGCATACATGTATACAAGAGTGCTGAAATACTCATTGCATTTTGCTGCATGCTGAAAATTACAAAAATAAAAAAGTGATATGCACAAATAAAACACATTTTTTTTTAAATTTTATCTAGCGAAATTTTTAGTTAGCTTCTTTTCTTTCAACATAAACACACATACAGCAGTAATCCCTTAAAAGGTCTTAGATCTCCACGGACTCTATGACGCTCAACCGGGTTGGCTGAAAGATACTTGATACATAATACCCTATTTGTAAATGCGTTGTAAACTTAAAAAACAAAAAAAAAAAACCACAAGGCGTACCAAGTCATCACTGCACCTAAACCACCGCCAAGTACATATTAATGTGTTGTTTTCTGTGGCGTCAAAAGAATGTAGCAACAAATTTAAGCGTTTTTCTATTTTTTTTAAGGAAATTATATGCTTAATCACACTTTTTTCGACTGGACTATTTGTGCATATGTTGCATAGTAGTCTAATGTACATATAATAAATTGTAACAATAATTTACATTAAAAAATATTCATTCAATGTGATTAAACTATATTCTCTCATGCTTGCATAGTACGAATAGTATTGATTGTACAAGCTTCATATAAAATATGTAACAAATCGATTAAGCCCTTACACTTTTCATACAGGCGAAAGTACTCGTACAATCACTACGCATTGAACAAGCTGCTCTGGACGTCAAAGGGCTCCCCTGTGGTTGCAGCGCCTGAGTGAATTGTTCTTCAAGTATCCTCGGCTAATCGCATCAGGATTTGCTCTCTGCTGGAGTCCGTCACGGAACTGACCCTCCAGTACACCAGCTCCTACTACGGAAAGCTGCTACCGAGACACGTGCGGGTATCAACACGGCTTAACTACACTAATTGATCGTGTTAACGCAAAAGCACTTTTTTCTCTCTCAATCGTTTGCAAACCACAAACAACCTTTTTTTTCTGATGATTATGTGAAAGTATGCATTATTTAATTTAATTTAATTTGTAAAAATAAATGGCAAAACATCGTGTGTAATAATCATCTGAAATTAAAAAAAAACATTTAAATTTGGGATCAATTTTAATATCATGACGCGTTTTATAGTCAACACAACCATTTTTGACAGAACTAAGTAATATTCCGGTTTTTGCAGTTATATTTGTTGTTAAAGGGAGATAAGTATGATAAATTTAGAGGAATGGATCAGTGGAAAAGTGCGCACTCTAGGAGTATTATTACAAAAAAAGAGATCTTTTATTAGAGCAATTAAGCCACTATTTAAGGGCAAATAATATATAATAGAGGAGAAGTTATCAAAAAAGTCTGCCTTCGTATATTATAATGCATCAAATGTCATAGACAAATATATATTTTTTTGAGATAACCCAAACGCATATCTAAAGATGGCATTTCACAAAGAAATATTTTTTTGCAATGATTATTACTTTAGAAAGAAATGTCATGATCATAAGTATAAATATATTTTTAGATTAATTTTAATTAAAAATTAACAAATTAAATATATTTAGTTCTGATTCACATTTATTTTAAGCGATTACATGTTTCGGCCTCATTGGAGACCATCTTCAATAATGAATACGTATAAATATAATTTTTCTCAACCACATCAAAGAACTTTTAATTTATAAAAGAAAATGTTGCTTTGAACAATTCGGTTTACGCAATCTTACTATTTTTTAAAATAAATATATTTTCTAAGCTATAATTTTCTATTGGCACACTAACATATATTATTTTCCATGGCTTACTTAGCCGCCTTTTCTGCTCTTGTCCTGATTTGATTAGCCTAGGGCCGGCTCCTAGGACGAAAGTTTTAGTGTCCTCCACCGTTTCTGGCTTCCGGTTCCGGTAAGGGTGGTCCCGAAAGCTCCCCAAGGACTACTGCTGGCTTTTCTGCTGCTCTTACGAGTATTTTAGGTACTTGGCAAAAGGAACAGAAGTGACCAAAAATTAGCGAAGGACTTAAAAGCTGTACGAAAATGGTTCAATTTTATTAGAGGCAAAGCATATTTCAACTTTTTGACCATATTTCAGATCACTACTTATTAATATTTAATTTAAATCACAGTGAATTTTATAATTACATTTGATCTGACAGCAGTTTTTATCATCAAAACATATTCCGATTATACTTTTTTATGTATTCAGCAGAGAAAAAAATGTATAAAACAAGTAGGGGTATAGATGTTTCTAGTATATAGTAAGACTTTCGTCGGTGGGTAAAGGAGCGATGAATATTGTGCGTTCAGAAGAGCAGCAGTCGTGGTAGTAACGATAGAAAAGTAAACCAATCTAACATCTGTGTTTCAAGCATAGAAAATTAAACGTTAGTATGGTTTTATTTATATGATACTGCAATGCTTTAAACTTTTTTTGAATATGCTGAGAATGAAAAACAAGATTATTCTTCGAAATTTTAAGTTTATTTATAATAAAAATGTAAAAAAAATCATCATATTTAATTATTCTACTCATTAAATTGATCAAATAATTGATTTTAATGAGTATTTATATTATTCATATTCAATACATTACGTTCTACGAAAGAAGAAATTGAAATATAAATTATGAAAATTAAATTAATATAAAATCCCGAGAAAAGAGCAGAAACGAACTTTGCTAATTGGATTACCAATCTCAAAAATGCGTGTTAATTATGAGCCGAAAACTTTTGCAAGGAATACACCTTGTTTTGATAAACAAGTGGAAGAGTTTGTTGTGTGTTTAAGGGACACTTTGCGGATCCTTTGGACCAGAAGGGACCAAGATCCCATCTCTCGAAATCGGCCTTTTAGCCCTTCCAGGATCCTCCTCTTGGACCAGGTAAAAATAAAAGTTTTAAATTCGGCAAGAGTGGAGCAGATGCGACGGGTGGGTCCCCGAAAGTAGGATTAATACGGAAAGTTATTTGGATGTGATTAATCTGAAACCAGGTTCATACGGTTTGTTAAGGCAGAAAAATACACGAAAATTTAAGTAAGCAGTTGTTATTAATTTTATTACAGATTTAAAAAAATAATACGCATGTATTTATTACTTTTGCATGAAAAATAAAGTTCGAAATACTTTTTTTAAATTAACATTACTTTGTTACAATGTTGGAAGACATATTTTACATTTATAAATCTATATAATAAATATGATGAATATTCTAATTATCTGTGTTTGAAATAGAAGATTGATTACTGTGAACCGTCTGCAGTGCGCAACTAAATGTAAAGCTTCAAATTAACTTATAAATTTCGAAACATACTCATACTTATTTAATGGTATTTGTTCTAGATAATTTTATATTTCTCAGAAATGTTAAATGACAAAGAAGTTATTGGATACTTTTAGAGTAAAATGTATCATCATCCGCCTGTATCCGTCCACTGTTGAAATCTCAATGCCTCCCGAGTCTCCATCCTGTTCGATCTTCTGCTTTCCGCATCTAGGCCACACCCGCTATTCTTTTCATGTCGTCAGTCCATCTTGAGAGGGTCGGCCAATGCTTCTTTTGCCAGTTCTTGGGCGCCAATTCGTAAAATGTACAATTATAATAATATACTTCTTTGTTAAAATTTTGATGAGTGATACGTAATTATTCGAAGAAAAGTTTTATACATTCCACTAAAATCAAACGTGTATTCCCCACATGTTAGAATTTTAAGGCCATGATTCAAGAAAAAAGAAATATAACTTTTCACATTGTACAGATAAAGAAAAAAAACATTTCTATTCAATTTATTTAAATCACCTCGGGTTTTGTTCGTTTAAACGAAAATAATTAATATTACTTAAATATACATATACTATACATAAAATTCTTTTTTCAACGCGTCAATCCAAGCACAAAAACAACGGCAGAAGCGGGATGCGAACCGCGGACCTTGGAAACCAACTATGCCCAGGTATTCATACCGCTCGGCGAACTGCGCCATTGCTATGCCTAGACCGACTCGCGTTGAAACTAGTATTTATATCATTGTTATCATCGTACGATAGATGTCGCTATAGTATATATTCAAAGTATGTATATTTTTATGTAGATTAGAATATTGAAATAATAAAATAATATTCTAATAAAAATTAATAAAATTCAGAAAATAATTAAGATTGAATCTCAAGAATTCTATTGAATTGAATTTTAAGAAATAAATGATAGAAAACGTTTCTAGTCATAAGGGGCGTTGATTTATTTCTTCGCAACAACTGAAATAAATGTAACTTTGTGAAATAAAAAAAACTGCAGCTCACTTCACATTTAAACAGAACTGTAAACTAAAAAGGTTGCAACAGAAAATGTGAAAAATCTTCAAAGAACACTCGTCTCTAGGAGGCTTTCGTTCTGCACCGTTAGCGTTCCTCCGCGGCTGTTTCAGGCGCCGTTATTCAGGGAGCTTTCGACTGAAATTTCAGCGTTTTGTTATTGTTGCAAATTGTTCATCCGAGAGAGTTTAAGAACACAGCTTTTCTCATCCCCAATGTGTGCTGAGGATATCGACATTTTCCATTCAAATAAAATACAGCTAACGTAGAAAGAAAATTATTTTTTTAAAGACATTACCGTCGAGTGTTTTATTGAAGACACTTTTTAAAGTTACATATATAAAATGAAATAAATAATTTGTAAATTTACAGGTAAACTCTAGGACTTAACGATTTATTATTGTCAAACATCTCATTATTTTGTATAAGTATTTATATAAGAATAATGAAAAATATACATATTACGCGATTACACTGTATTCATCAATTATTTGTAAACATTTTATGTGTAAAAGACTGAAAAAGTATACAATTGATTTAAAACCATTTGTAACTACTTCCATCTTTAAAAAAAGTCAACTCTTATGTAAACTTAATTTAATAATGTTAGGAAGTAAAAAAAATGTAGTATGGATTTAGATAATTTTATGTTACAAGTCAGCATTTTAGTGTATTTTCCAGGATGATACAAGTTTTTTAATTATAATGTGTTTAATATGGAATAAATATAAAATAATGTATGTACAACCATTAAGAGAAAACAAATTAAAACTTAATCATAATAAAACAATTCAAAAACAAACAACAAAACACGACATTCTCATTATAAATCGGCAGTTACAAAGAGTTCAATAATACGCCGAGAGGGAAATGTCTGCCTTTATTCGATTGTATTTTAACACGAAGCCCTAAAAAGTAAAAAAGTTCCAAACGTCGAACGTGAAAGTTTCGGCGAAAAAAAACAAGACATGAAAACATAGACCAAACTTTTACCGTTTCGTGGGACGGCGAAGTGCGGTGGAGTGGGAGATGCCGAGCACGCATGCGAGGACGGTCCCCGAGGGCGGACCTCGCTGGTCGGTGGACAGATAATCACTATTGATGTTTGCTAGCGAGGAAAGCGTGTAAAAATGCTACCGTTCGACCGCTAAACAGATTAGCGATGTATCGAACGCGT
The DNA here is from genome assembly GCA_022606575.1 of Glossosoma conforme. Taxonomy (NCBI): domain Eukaryota; kingdom Metazoa; phylum Arthropoda; class Insecta; order Trichoptera; family Glossosomatidae; genus Glossosoma; species Glossosoma conforme. Next base: position 3,073,468 of record JAGTXR010000107.1, on the reverse strand, counting down.
GTTCACGATAACTACGTCGGTTCGGTTTTAGGAAAGCTACTCTTATTTTCATGTATATAAAAAAAAAAATCCAGTGGAATTAAAAATGCATTACTTTAAAGCAAAAAAACAAAACAGTAAATTTGCATTTCTTAATAGAATTCTAAAAAATATATAAAGTGGTACATGACGTATAAAGTAATACAGTGAGTTTGACAATAAAAAACTTTACACAATCTAAATTCTTCATGAAACAGATACACATGTAAACTTATTTTAGTTTTAAGTCTAAACCCTAACACGTAGTGCATTTAATGTACTCATATTATAAAGAATATATGTATACATTAGGACATTTATAATTATCTAATATCATATGTTATCTGAGTTCAAAATTTAAGGTTTGAAATAGTTTTATTTAATTATTTGCCACCAGGTAACTTCGGAAAATGATAGATTACACTCAAGTCAATTATTTTCGCCACCTGTAGGAAGGATGTAAGTACGTCGCTATTTTAGAATGTTTATTTAGAAGACAATTCTGATGTTTTTATGCCACAAATCGGCTATATTATAAAAATAATATTTAATTTATATGAGAGAACATAAGTATGGGAACGAAAAACATTAAGAAATTAATGTTTATTATAATTTGAGAAGAGTAGGTTTTAGTATATATTTTTTAATAACTATAAAGTTCTAGCAGGGAGTTGATACATTTAAAACGTTTCAATCAATGCTTTTGTCTGATTGTGTTTTAAATTAAATTGGAAAACTACCGTACATTACGGAATTACGCGTCTCTAACGATAATTCTCCTCGGGAATAGCGTGACAAATATCACTACAGAACAGAAAGCTCGCGAACAGTAGAGAATGTAACGTAACGTTTACGCGAACAGTCGATCGAACCAATTGGCTGCTAGAGGTGAGTTTAAAGTGCTTTTATAAAAGCTCCAGTCGAACATGAAACTATAATCATCACGCATTCTATAGCAATACTCTGATTCTAGTAGACATGTTAATGTTTTGAAAATAGACCTTTTTTATAAATTGTTCACAAAATCGTGATTTAAATTTTATTATAAATATTTATTTATTTATTTACCTTGTTTTCACATGGATCACGTAACAAAAGTTCTCTATTAGGAGACTGCAGTTTCGACTAACTCGTAGTCTTTCTCAATCCTTCTCTAGTTAAGAGATAACTGAGCTGCGTTGTACTTATAAGTGGTGTAACCCATTTTTGTGAGAGGGGGTGGGGGTGTGTCTATCAGGAAAGGAGAGGGAGATAGGTAGTGTTGCAAGGATGAAGTAAGAGATAAATACATAAAAGTGGTTTAGGTATATATTTTTTTTTATTTTATTTTTTTATATAAAATATTTATTCAAAAATTAGAATACATTAACATTTATAGTATTTATTATTTTATTTCAGAAAGCTGTCAGTTGAAAGAGTTAAAGTTATTTGGTTAAAAATATTTTATGTAAGTATTTCCGTAATTTATTAATCAAATATATGTAAGTGATTCATTTAGGTCAATAATTCTTGGTGGGATTTCAAAGTTTCAATGTTGTAAATGAATGAAGATTTAACATAAATTAAAAAGTGTGAAGAAAATACATTTGGCCGCTTCTTAAAACTTAAAGTTACAGAATGTTCTCAGCAGAGCTCTGGGAAGCAGATCAGACATGGGATGCGGTGAGGATCATGGCAGCTGACATAGCTTTACGACGACAATTCGTGACGAGCTGTTGCTCCAGTTAAAAAAGCAGTCATTGAAAACTGTGTCGATGATGGTGATAATGAAATGGCACAGACTAAAAAACAATAAACAGAAAAAAAATATGGTCCGCGTTTTTTGGGATCATTTGACAGTAACAACTACCAGCGGTAAAATGAGTCGCGAAGCGATGGTTATGAAGGTGTATAATAAGGCTGTTATTTTCATATAATTCTAGACAATCACAGATTATATTATATATTTTGTGAACGAGGTAGTTAACAAGTGTGTACAAGCTGATTGATATATATTAGGTGAACAAAAATACAGAATCGATTAGTGGTGACTTTTTACTATATTTAGGATATTGTTTAATACGGAAAATATAGATATTAAAATTTTGACAATCTTTGTATTAGGTGGATTATTGAGGATTTTTGTAGTAAAGTTGTATCATTCTTACCGGATGCTCAACAAGCTGACCGCTGAGACCGGTTGTTTGCTTGTCGAGGACGAAGTTTGTTTGTTTACAACTTGACAAGCGCTGGAATGTTTATTGGTTCGACGCGATAAATATTGAAGATGTCGATACTCGATATACTATGTATATGAAAAAATAATAAATAACGTTTCTAAAATATTTATTATTATACCCGCTTGTTTGATACGATAAATACTTTTATTTTAAACATTGTGGATTTTAATTTATAATTATTGACGTAAAAGTAATTATTATTTCGGATAACTGGTAATTACACAATACCGTGTCACAGAGTTATATATATAATACCAATATTATTTTCATATCTAAAGCATATTATTACCACAAATTACCGCCACTTATTTATCTTTGTTGCCATTGTCCGCGACTTGTTCCAATACATTTTTGCACCCTAAGGTACATTTGAAGACATATATGGATTCCAACGACCTCAAGGACAGAAGCCATCTAAGATACGGCTGCTATAGTATTTATTTGATGCTAAATGTAAGTGATTTATTAATCAAAAGAATAAAAAATATCGGAAGATCAATTTACAAGGGCCCAATTATTGTTAAAAATCTATTTTTCAAATAAAATTCTAATATGTTTCAGAATATTTTCTATAAATTTATACATTAATAGATATTTAACAATTATAATTTTATAATACGAGTATAAACTAATATTGACTATGCAAAACCAAGAGAAAAAAGTAAAAGAAATATTTTTATTTGGAACATATTCAATAAAAAAACACGAATAATTTTCGAAAATCAAATGATTTCGTTCGTTATATCTTTTGGGTCATTCGTCACATTAAAAAATGGAAGGCGAATCAAAAATTTTAGCCATTAGAACGTCAACTTGGCTAATCGAATTAAAAAATAACGAGAGAAATTTGAAGGATGCTGTGGCTTTCGCTAACGAGGAGAACTGATAAACCGCAGGACGAACAGGATGGAACATGGAGTACATGAATACGAATATCGATTTACATTTCAGAATTTCAAAAAAATATAAATACATATAATATATCAGGAACTGATTACCTACTAGTGAAAAACATGTATTTTTGTTTGAATCCCCATATTATACGGGTATGTATACCATTGAATATTCCCTATATTGTCCATGAAATCCAGTAAAATGAAGACGAATCTGTATGTTTTTAAAGACAAAGTTTTTAAATATTATCTGCATTGAATTTAAAGACAAAAGTTTTAAATATTTATCTGCATTATTTTAATGGAAATCGTTATGAAAGTTTTAATCATTGTTTATTCCATTTTTATTCCATTATAATTACTATTATTTCATTGATATGTTTTTTCAATATGTTAGTGTTTGCAAGACCCAACGAAGCTTTCGGTGTGCGCAAAACTATAACATCATTTAAATGATCAACAGTTGCGTAACGTGATTTATGTTACAATAACGTAAAACTTATTATGTGTTTCAAAAAAAAGCTTTTACAGGAAATCGAACCCGATACGTGAAAAGCAATTCCATATTTGTCTATCTGGTTGAAGGCAAATGTAAGAAACATCTCGTTTGAGAGAGATTGGACCAAAGTTGAATCACCTGAAGCTTAATTTGAATCCTCGCTGCTTTGCTGCGGTCGCCACGTGTATCGTCAGTTCCGCGTCTCTTTGAGAATTAAGAGACCCGCAAATCTGTATTCCAGCGCAACTGGATAAGCGTTTCAGGAGCCACGCCAGTCTCATTTAAGTCGCAAACAACATGATAGCTAAACGATGTTAACATGAATGTAGCTCGTGGCGGTTTTTATATCGGATATAACTATTATAATCATATATTTTACACAGTGGATGGATTTTCATAAATAAATGAGAAAGAGTGATTTAATAAAACCAAGCCTATCTTAATAAAACCTAATCTAAGCCACATGGATGTAATTTAAAGACCTTCTGTAAATTTATCATCTACCTTTGGGATTTGATCAAATCATCGATTATATTATTTATCCTAGACATATAATCGTATATGCTCATTATAATTATATTAAAGGGATATGAATTCAGATAGTGAAAATGTTAGATTATAAACATGTGATGGATTGTTGCTTATTTTGACCTTGTTTTGACATTTAAAAAAAAAAATCCAGAAAAAAAGACTTAAAAGAAAACAAGGCAATAAATATATCATATATTTAATATTATTATTCGTTTTTTACGAGTATTATGCTGACTTCTGCATGTGGCCAAGCGAAGTGAGTTCTCAGTGAGAATTGAAGAAATACTAATTGTATGCAAAATAAAAAGCACATATTCTAGCAAATATTTTACTAGAATAAATGCTTTTTATTTTATGTTATTCTAGAAAAATATTTTGCTAGAATAACATTCAAAAGCTTACAAGAAAGAATTTTAAAAACTATAGTATATTTAGGGATTTCGAAATATTTAAAATAAAGTTAGAGCTGTTCAATTCAATTTATATATCGTAATTCAATTAATGTTGACAAAAGTCGTCTCGCAAGAACCATCCATTATAATAAATCAATTTTTTAGAAATAATATTTTACGAGGAAGAAATAAAAATTATAATATTGACATGTTTTTGACGGTTACAATATATATTTCTTATCAAAGTGCACGTTAATGCAAAAGTGTAATAAATGGTGCAGGTGAAATTTCAAAACGTTTTTGACAGTTTTGACCTGACAAAGGTTAGAAGTTGACACTTGTCGCGACGAAGGTCTTAGAATGCCTCGCAAATGCCTTTCTCGTGTGCTGGTCTGCAGTCTAGCAATATGAAAGATGGTGATCCACCCTTACTTTGTCAATAGGGAGCGGCAAATAAAAAATAGATTTTTATTTTGGACGGTTTTCACATACTTAACGTAATGCTTTCGGCTTAAACATTATAAAATTATTATTCATGGTAAAACTCGTTGCATGGACAGAATTTATCATGTTTATACACTAAGTATAAGGTTTCATTGTACATATTTATTGTACACTAATGTATACCTATTGATGTAAATGTAATGACGAGCGTGTAATGAATGAACGTACTGTATATGTATATTTGTGCATGTGGAAAACTGACGAAGCTCTCATTGAAGGCTAAAACGAGATCTTCCGGTGAATAAAATATGCTAAGCGTGATCTATATTAAAACAAAGTGCAAATTCATTTTTTAAATAAAGGTAAAGCAGAAAAAAAACTATAATACCGATGCATAATGGAAATTTAATTAACACATTCACATCGAGTGACATTCGCACTCGGCTGATACTATATTACGGGCGATAAATCCATGTCGCGCGTAAAAAATATCTTTCTGCATAAATATTTTTTTCAATATGATACTCACCAATTATAGCATCACCAGCAAAATCATCGAAAAGTTGTAGAACATCTAACAATAATTTTAAATTATATCCACAACTTGAAAATACACATTAAAACTTTTAAGGGTACGTTTTTTAGAGTTATAAATATTTTTTCACATTAAGAGTATAATATTCATGGTAATAATAACCCTTATAAAGGGTTGTATCACAAAAAGTTTACATAAAATACCAGCGATTAAACAATAAAATCAAAAATATATGTTGATTTTACAAAATAAACAAACATTATTTATTCTAAAAATTTAAACGAATTTGTAGTGACCCTGTGTCTTAAATATTCGTTTACTTTTGTAAAATTGATAATGTTGAACCTTATAAGTAAGAAAAGGTCAAATGCTTGTAGAAAATAACAAATATAAATACCCTACCCGACTTTAAAGATCAGAGTGCGTAAAAGGTAAAAATACCCTTCCCGTAGTTAACCGTCAGTCGAGGTAACGGGTATTAATACCTTTCGCGATGCGAATGTGTTAAGTAGCAGCCTATATTTTTACTGATGTTAATACCATAATAAATAATGAAAAAGCAAGTCAAATATGTATGATGAAAATGTAACTGAAATATGAGGAAATACTAAGCAAAATGACATACTGTAGAACTGATTATTTTCCAAGAACTTGTCTCCGGAAGAGCAATCGTCCTTTTCTAAGCTGCTGCACCAGCTGGAATGGCCCAGTGTTAGGTCAGTAGAGTCAGGAAGAGACTGCTCCACGCGCCGCATGTTTACAACAGGCTATTTGCGTCACTTTAATGACCTTCTTGTAACCGGAATCGAGATATTAAATAAGCATACTTTGTGTGCAGCCGTTTAACCCGCAATTTTCAAATGCACAACACACATCTTAAGTAAAGCGGATCGCTCCTGAATTACACGCGGAAGCTTTTAAGATGACTCATGGCTAATGTTTACAGTATGGAACTATTTAAGTGGTAAATTTCATAACTTATGACGCGAAAATATAGTAACCACTTGCAAGATTTTTTTTTCTTTTTAGCACATCTACAAAGTATCTTATATTTTTCAGGATGGATCCCCGCTGGACTTGGAGTTGCTAATTTACAAAAAAATTGTGAATCTACCAGTATACTTCACTGTTTTCTTAACGTTTTTTCGTAATACTTATGTATTATGATATGGGAAAAGTACTGCCTAGTATATATTTGTTACTCTTTCACATGTTAGTTTTCTAGCAATTTTGTGAAATATCTACATATATAGTATATTGTAATTTATATTCGTGAAATTAAATGTTTTATTTATAATTCTTTTACCTTGCTTTAATATTAATCACATTTGTCACTTTTTTCACATACTTGAAAAACCGCGGTTACATGTAAATAAAGCATCAATTAAGACATGTAGTGAATTTATGTTATGTCTTCTTCTTATTTAGCCTCGCCATTTCCCACCATCTTGGGTCGGCTCTCCTTGTGCACATTCGCCATGTCTGTTTGTCCTGCGTTGCATTCTCGGTCAAGCCAAGAGTTTTCAGATCCTTGTCTACAGTTGCAGTCCAGGTTGCCTGTGGTCTTCCAGGTCTTCTTGTCAGCGTGGGTATTTTCAGGGTTTTCTTCACCATGAGGTCTTCATCTCTTCGTTTCACATGCCTATACCATCTTAGGCGTTTTTCCCTTATATTTTCAGGTATGGGGGCCACCCGAAATGATCACCGAATATACTCATTTCAAACTCTGTCCACTGTAGTCACATCGCCCGCCCACCTCAGCATCTTCATCTCTGCCACATGATTCCTATCCAGGTCACGTTTCAGCGGGGTCCAACACTCTGAGAGAGCATATCTGGCCTTACAGCAGTTTTGTGAATTTATGTTATCATGTTAATAAAAAACATAATAAACAGTATTCTAATAATGCTCAAGAAGATCATATACGTTACCTTGAAATCCTTAGGTCTTGTCTTTATATTTTGATCATAAACTTGATCTATTAGGGATTTTCAAAATTGTATTTGTTTAATATTATTGATAAAAGTTGAGGTAAGTGTGTTAGTTAAGAACTTTAGTAGGTCAACATCGGTTTAGTTGTGTGCTATTATGTACGTGGTAGTCTATAAATTTTAAATGGAAGAGAAACTTTAGTGCAAAGTAATCCATTTGCGGCTGTTTAATCATAAAACCACACAACCGACTACAGTACAATAACTTTGGACCGGCAGGTGTTTTGCTGTGGGAACTAAAACATTCCACAAAAAACGATATTTTAGTACATAACCAATTTGCATGAGTTATGATTAATTTAATTACATTATTTCGTGGACGCGTATTTCGGAGAACTGAAAGCGTTCGATTGGCATTTGAGAGTTTGAAGTTTGATTCCCGGCAATGTTGAATTTGAAAAAATATATAAGGTAGCTCTAAAATATTCCATCTTTATAAAACAACAAGTTTATAATGAATAAGACAGAGAAAATCGCCCAAAATTATATACATCTAAAATAGGTTTGTTATTAAAGTTTTAATATTTGATAAATACGAGATTTATAATAAACTAAAGACATTATAATATAATGGCATAATTTTCAAAAACTTCACATTCATAAATATTGCTATTATCATGCATCCGCATGTGTATCTGTTGTAATGTATTTGTGTAAATCTAATATTTATTCTTAATCCAAATAGATGTTTACATACTCGTATATAAATTATTTTGTTTAATTTTCAGCTGTCTGGAAATACCGACACTCAAATACTGAGATCTTCGGATGAAATAAAAATATATATTTATTAAATATTGAGTATTTTTGAACGTGTATTATTAGCCATAGACATCATATCATATATCTATATATTCATCACTATCTGACATTGATCTTGTGTATTGCCATAAAAACATAAGAATTCAAGAGCTCAACTAATTTAATTTCAGCAGGTACAGAAATTTAAAATATTCTAGTTGTCTGGAAACTTTAATAATTCTCCTTTGTTATTTTTTGTTAATTGCAATGTTGCGCGAGACTTTTTTTTTCGTGAGTTTCAAATTGTTTTAAAAATGACTGAGCGGCGAATTTCTCAGACACTTCGTGGGAAAATGTCACTAAGCGGTGTACATTACTGTAATTTGTAATGTTTGCAAAGTGAAATTGTTCATGTTAATGCGGAATTCTTTTGTTTAATGTTTCAAATCAAATAAGAGATTACGCCGGCGTTGAATTTTGTGAAAAATAAAAATTACTATCGCGATAAAAAAAATGTACACATTTGTAAATGTAATGATCGTTGATGGCTGATATACAGAACGACTACATAATATATTCACTATATGTTTGAAGTTATGTTGGCTTGTCACAAATATTTGACAGTTGAAGTTCTTGGTATTGATCCTGTGGTGGACATGTGCTTTATATTTGGAAAAGATATAACAAGAAAAAATAAAAATAAGTGACTATGATTGGTTGCTAAAAGGATATCGACAGTTGTATAAAATATTCGTATTTTTACTGCTCCAATTTAAAGACTGATTGCCAGACTGTATAAATATGGGATTAGCGGATTTCTGCCGGCGGGTATAGCTCAATGGTCAAAGCATTTGCTTTGCAAGCCACAGGTCGTGGGTTCGATCGCCGACGGAGAATAAAAAAAAGGATATTGAATCGATTTCTGAGCTTTAAAACACCCCCTCACCCGTAAAAAGCTAGTCGTAGTCGATTAATTAAAATTAGTGGTAGACGAAAGTCGTCCCGTGAAGACCACCCTTTCATAGTAAATTCCTGTAATAAAAAGGATGATGCGTGAATCTCGGGCTGTAGTCTATGACGTTGGCCGATCACTACTCCACATGCAGCGCTTAGCCATATATATGTGTTTACATATAAAAAAAACACTACAAGTAGAGCTTAGACATTTTAAAATGTAAAGCGTCATTGAATTCATGGATTATAACTCTATATTTCCTTCTTGTAGTCTGTGACAATTTCGTTGAATATATTTAGTCTGTGTGCTGTCAAAAATATTTCCCTGAATGGAGTAGCTAGTCGGGTATATGGAACAGGATCATGACATACGGTTTGATAGTCTCCGCAGTATAATATCAGTTATTTTCCCCCGTTGAAACACTACACATATTTTCAAGTTGTCTTGTACTCTTCCGACTGCATTTATATAGTTGCAAAAAATCATCACGATCTGTTAGCAACAGCGATTCGCTGCATCACTTTTGATAAATCTAATATTCTTATATGAAGACATGTACATTGTGATACGAGTAAAAGTGTGAATTGTCAACAGCTTAAAGAATTATTCAAATACATATTTAGTAAGGTATATTCACAGTAGCGACATAGAACAAAACAATATCAACAACTCAAGTTAACGACCGAACCCTAGCAGTCGTTTGTTCCGCAAAAAACCGTAAACGGCCTCCCGAAAAGTGCTCCACCACCACTGAGAAGGGCTTATCGGCAAAACCCACCAGCGCCGGGTTATTGTATTGATAATCAAATTTCCATTAGTTGGCCGTTTTTGCGTCCAGCGATATCAAGGCGTCAGTGGCGGTTAAGCCATTCACAATAGTGAATAATTTATCAGAGTTTAGCCGAGTGTCGAAAATATGTCGATACGAATTAAGCGTTTGACTATTTCATTTTGTTACCTACTGAAATGGCGTAGTGGCTAGCGTGAGTGTAATGAAAAAAAATAATTAAAATTCAATTTCATCCAAATCTGATATTTTATTATGGACAGTCTTAATTTTTTAACATATTTTTTTAACATAATATGATTTCGAGATTTGTTTGCTGCAGTATAAATATGCAAGAATATAAAGGTGGATTAACATTGCTCTTACACTTGCATATAAATTTATTCGGGTATAAATATAAAAAATATCTCTTTTACATATTTTTGAAGCGACTTACAGACTTTAATTATGAAATTAAAGACAATGGTATATAAGCGGCGAATTAGGCATGCTATAATAAGAACACAGCGCAGAAAAAAGAACACAATACATATTCACGCATAGAACTTCAAATATAAAAAACAAAAATATTGATTAAATACGGAAATATGAGAGTTAACCGTAATTATAAACACGTAGTTACGTGAAAAATTTACAAGAGTTTTACTGATTAAAAAATCGGAGAACGTTGTAGTAGTAATAATACTTTGTAGCATTAAATTTATGAATACAATCAAAATGTTAGTGACGTTTATTTGTAGTGTTGTTAGTTACGTGAAGAAAATATGTGTATTATTCAAAATCGATGAGCTCGAAGCATTTTATTTATGACAGGGAAAAGTAAAAAAGCGCCGTCCAAATAAAGTCTAAAGATAAATGATAGGCGTGCTAGCAGGCCTGACATGTGGTATTGATGGAAATAAATTTGATTGATAGCGTTCATAATGTAATAAATCTAAAAAATATGTGAAATTTAGGACTAAAATATATTCAACCAGCTGAGCTTAAAATGAAGAATATTTCGTAGAGCCGAGAATAATTACTTTTATCTATTTTATTAGTATTTATCACGGATAAAATCATCACCGTCATCAAACTATATTATGTGATCATCACCATATGGTCGTCATAAAATATCGCTATACATGTTTGTCTGCCATTATGGTTCGCTCCATCCTATGTTTCAGTTATCACCGATGATACTCGTATTTTACGTATATTTCGCGTCGGTCTTCCGGGAAATCGAGAGCCCGGAAGCACGAAGAAAAGGCATGTAAAGTCCATCTTCGTATTCCAACAGACCATGGGATGGAAGGTTGCCTTGTCTGCTAATTCATCATAAAGTCAAAATATCATACATCTTAAATACTCGTAATATTACTTTGGAAACAGTTATTTTTCAGGTGACATCTTTATCTAATTAACTAGCGATATCAGATAATAAAAGAAAATAAAAAATCAAGACCAATTCATATTCAAAGTTCTTCTTCTTCTACTCTTAAGTTTCAAGTATTATATTTAATTTTTATAATGTATTTCGATGAATGAAGTATTTGAACAAAGCGTTCGAGTACAATGTTCGAAACATTTTGTTTTATTCTTCTTTTTTTTTATGTTGAAATCTATAATCTTCTCTAGCTAATTAACGATTCTTTGTAATATGGAACAACTACGACACAGTTACATATACTGAATGAGATATATCACTACAGACAGTCGCAATAATTCACCAAACACATGTAGATTCACCGAGAATTTATTGCTAATAAATTCACTGCCATACGCGGGGCGGGGCTTAAATGTTAATGTCGCCAGAAAACTGCGCAATAAATTGACAGCGCCTCCTCGCATTATAACGCGGCCGCAAAATATTGAATAATTACCTAAGCTCAGAGTGGAACTAGCTTTGGCGTGTCCCTAAGCTCTCGCAGAACGTGTGTAGGAGCATTGATGGCGTAAGGGGTACACGGGTAGTGCATAATGCGAATATCTCACACATGATGCGAATATATTCGTACAATTGATTTATTTAAGAAATAATTTGCGATGGTTATCATGATTATAACAAACAATAGCAAATTGTAAAATCAGCGATATCAAAGCAATATAAGGCGCCGACAAAACCTTGTAATATTTACCTTTTGATTGTTGCGCATTGTGTGCGGTTCTCGTTATCTAATCGAAGTTAAGCACCATTTAACCCGTTTAATTTGAATGGGTTACCGTCTATTGATAGGTACATATTTTAAGCACGGTTCTCGTTATGTCACCAAAATAAGCAACGCTTAACGCGGATAAAATTTGAATGGGTTACCGTCTATTGATAGTAACATATTTTACGCCCGGTTCTCGCTATCTCACTAGAGTTAAGAAACATTGAACGCTATAAAAACTTGTATGAACAGCCGCCTGATGATAATAATACACTATCACAGAAAGCGAGGTTCTTGTTAGATCACCGAAGTTATAATAACAATGGACGTGTAATCAAAGTCACCTAAAATATGTCTCGTATACAGCTGCATTCCCTGGACTCCGAAAAAGCTGGAAAAAATTGTATAATCAAGACCATTATAAAGAACCGTGACTATCAGCAGTGCACAAATGAGTAGAAGCATAAATGATCAACTTATGAGTTATGTACTTTTCGTTTTATAATTATTCGTGTTTACACAACCTATTTTTTATTATCACGATGTTATTAGAGCATTAACTTTTAACATAATTCCGTCAGTAAATAAAGTAAATAAATACTGGGAAGGGGACATTTCTCAGTCCAGGCAAGGCGCATCACGTGTCGCAAGCAATCTGACTTGCTAATCATCCGGGGGTCAGTGGAACACGGCGAAGTGCTTAACCCGAAAGAGCTTTTTTCAAAGAAAAAAACAGCTTGATTGCATGGACCGCCATTTGGCGTCGCATCCATGCCAACTGTCTCTAATGGGACTGTAAACAGATTACGTTATTAATTAAATGATATAATATATACATTTAATAAAAAAAAACATTCATTAAATATTGAGAGTAATTTAAGAAAACAGTATATCGATTAAAAATCAAGTAGCGCAAGCTTTTTTTTATAATAAAATATTTACAGAAGAGCAACTAGTAATCACAGAAATGCGAAGAATCCTTTGTCAATCGTTCGATTATAAACAATTACATTATTCATTGTATTGTATATAAAGACTGAGTGCGAAACCACGGTATTATTTTGTGATTAACAGTTGCATAACGCGATTCATGATCTACGATAAAACGGGGAGAAAATTTTCATATATTTAACTTTAGAAATGGATCCAAAAGTGTTATTATCTTCGTATTCTCTTTATTGAAATTTGTTGAAACAAAAGTGTTCATAAAGTAAAGGCAACAGTCAATACACATTAACTTTTTTCATATGACACAAGTGTATGATTTTTTGGATTTTCAGTTCTGAATATGGTAAATATTATCTCACAGAAACATACTAGTATATCATCAATTCTTACGATTTATATTATTACAGAGTCAATTTGTTTTACATAAACAAGAACTAAAAGAACAATACATTGCGTTTGAGGATGATAAAAAAAACTTAACATTTTGTTGCAACTTTGTAAGTGTCTATTTTATCTCGACGCTGATCATGCCGGTTGTTTTATAAATTAAATAAAAAAATGTTTCATTTAAGGGTTAAGGTTTGCTATGTACATAACATTATGTGTACTGAAAGACGATTTGTGTGAGTAAATACGTTATCGGGGAGGTTTGCTGAGGAGTTTAACGATTCTTTTATTGGGGTCCGAGTTTAATTGAAGCTTTCTAAATGAAATGGTGCCAACTTGGACGGAATGAAAAGTTACTCTTGCTGGAAACAAGATGGAATTTTCTACAAAGTCGTCACTTCTACCAACCATTTATTACCACCGACTAAAAAGTAATAAAATAAATAAACGTCGCTAGCATATTTTAAGCGCGGTTGTCATTAGATCATCGACGTTAATTAACATTATTCGCGGACCGAAAATTGGAAAGGTTACCGCTTGTTGCTTTTCTAGTCTCTTATTTAGGTTGAGAAGCCATCATCGTATCTCCTTAAGAAATCTGATTATTATAACACCCAAAATATGCTTTGGACACTACAGCAGGAGTTCCATCAAGCCTCTAAGCCTTTGCTACTCAGGAACCATATTTGTTCTCTGGAGGACCTTCAGGTGCAGAGATGACTTGTGAAATTAAAGTCTTAAAATGGAAGGGATATGGGAAGAAAAAAATACGAAATAGGTAAAATTTATAAATAGGTAATCCACTATTAAAATATTCATTATGTGCATTATATAAGCTCACATGGCTATTACATCCACATACCTGGCAGCCCAATAAATATTATTTAAAAAGCCGTGTAGCGCTTTTCAAAGAAAGCATTCTCCTTTTTCATTCAAATGGCTTTTAAGTTATTCTCTTTTTATTTCCGTTTTTCTAGTTCGCCGGAAAATGATTTCCGCCAGCTGATTATGGAGCGATAGAAGTATTGCGTGAAAGCTCCAGCCGTATAACGTGTGGGGAAATTTAGAGTAGAAAGGAAAATTCCACTGGGAAACTCGATAAAATGTCGTGGCCTAAATAAAAAAATCCCCAGAATACAATCGCTTTACATTCGCTTATTTGAAGCACTGTTTCAATGTAATCACGAATACGAGAATACTCTAACCTAAAATTGTATTTTTAAATTGAATTTTACCAAATTTCAAATACATGGTTATAAACATAAAATGACATCTTTAAATGAATTCATCTTCACATATTCAAATTATTCCAATCCAAAAAAGTGTAAAATAATACGTTTTAAGCGTTATATTTTTACCTTATTTTAAAATCATCATTAATTATAGAAATAATACCGCGGTTTCACGTTCATAAGAAATTTTTCGTCCTTTTCGAGTCCTTTACTTCACGATGTTCATGAAAACAATCACTCTGTTTTTAAAAACAGAAGGTTTTTATTTAAAAGCTAAAAAAACAAAACTGTGAAACAGAAGTTATAGCGAGAAGCAGATACAAACATTCTAATTAGTATATAAATATTTCAAATTATTGAATCATTAGATCTAAAACGCGAAACAAATAAATTACAAGTACTTCAATTGAAATACACCACACAACGATGCATTTTTTATAACTTATATATTTTTTTTCAATTTGTTTTGTGCCTTATTATTTCCTGCATTTGTACCGTTCACATACATGTCGGAAGGATCCACGTCCACACTATTCACTATGTACAACATAGAAGGTCTGAATACGTTTTTTTTTATCAACGCTTACAGGAAAACTCCGCCAGACGGTCGCCGCCAATATAAAAGCTATTCGGCGTTTCAGTACAGGCGCAGCATCCAAAAATCATTTAGATTTACACAAAACTAACTGTGTATACGAGACATAAACTAGAATACTTTTTTCAACCATCTAGTTTGAGCATTAAAACAGTTAGACCGATCAGTTTAACACTGATTTTGCAATCATTTAAAGGAATATTTATGTAATCATATAAAGAAAAATACTGAGACAGCAGTGAAGAAATCTCATCTATGGATGAAGTGTTGATCCGTTGATTCAAGGATAATATATTTCCACTCAATATGAATGGGTGGTTTTCATGGGACGATTTTCTTCTATCAACAGTTTCGATTAATAGTCTAATTTTATGGTATGGAATCGATTTCACACTACACATATGTATTTATCATAGGTTAAGATTGACAATTTCCTTTATAGCGCTCAGCCTTAAAATAGGAAATGGTTTTGAATTCTCAGATGAGATTGTTTCATGGCCATTTTGAGGTATTTTCCTGCGAGTGTTACATAAAAAAAAAATTGTTATCTTTTTAATAAAAATCAATGTGTGTTCGTATTGTATGCGATACAATACCGATCATTTGCTTAGAACTTAGTAATTATTATTTCCACTTACCCAAAAGTGAGGTGAGTTAAGGGTATTAATTGCACATATAAT
Source organism: Glossosoma conforme (assembly GCA_022606575.1). Classification (NCBI taxonomy): domain Eukaryota; kingdom Metazoa; phylum Arthropoda; class Insecta; order Trichoptera; family Glossosomatidae; genus Glossosoma; species Glossosoma conforme. The sequence goes on along the minus strand of JAGTXR010000107.1, from coordinate 3,057,489 downwards.
GTTACACAAATAATGTACGTCTTCTGTATTAAAACCATTATTTGCATGTGCAAGTGTGCTTCTATCTTATGCGTAGTATCGCGTGCTGGGTAATGCTTGTTTTATATATAAAAACCAACCTTACACACGAATACTTCCTTACACAATATCTTATCGTATAAAAGCATTATCTTATAAAACGAATGTTTCGCTATAATATTAAATTTAATTGAGACCGATTAACGTAACCGCCTAAAGGCATGACATCATTTAAAAAACTACTAAATATTGATGTTTAGCCGCCCGCAGTCACAGGTAATAGGTCACTAACAAATCAAGTTCAATAAAACCTAACAAAAAAGGTTTCTTAGAATTCGTACTCATTGCCGTTCAACTAACAGTCAAGCATTATAACCTCTAGGTTACACCGTTCAAAAGCTTTGCAATTTTGCCTATGTATGCAGCGAAACTTCATGTTTGACGACATGTCGTTTTAGCGATGTGTTTTGTATGACTGCATACATAATAGGTAAATGCAGCACCCACTTGCCACAGTCGCCGACTCTCAGGCATGAGAGCCCGATACAACGAGCTTCGAAAGCTTAATAACGCTGAAATAAAATAACGCGAGTATTTTTCATGAATATTTTTTCAGTGCGCCTAGAGGTGGTTCAACCAGCAGGCTGTGAAGGACGTAATTTAATGGTTGAAAAGATTCAGTTGCTACTTCAAAATGCTATTTGAAGTTGTATTAAATTTTTCTAATAGTTAAAAAATAACACGGAATACGAAGGTATGATATTTTTTACAGATTGAACGTATGGATTGGTGAATATTTCATACCTTGTATTCATAAATATTTTAATGTTTACGAAGAGGTTTATTTAATTATTTTCAAACAAATCGGAAGAATTAGTTTTTTAACAATTAAAGTAACCTCTCATTGTGTGTAATCAAATGAAATTTAAATATAAATAGCACTTAAGAATAATAAAAAGTATATTAAAAAATATCAAAGTAGTTTCACATCAAACTGAAGTTCCAAGACCTTTAAGTAATGTTTGTTAATAACATAAAAATATACTACAGCAATAAAGAATCTTTCAGCTCCATAATAATATTTCTATAATATTAGGTTGTTCGGAAATATTTAAACTGAAAATCATACATATTTAATTTTTTTAATATCAAAAAGAAAAAAATCAGAAAGCTAGTGCAAAAACTGGAGTGTAAAATTTCAATCCAATGATTTCCATGTTGCAGATGAACCATGTTTTGGAATGCTAGTTGAAGACGTTGAAGACGCTATAAAAACATTCACCAGCGCAAGCCGCCGAACTATTCGTGAGATCACTGAGAGATAAAATTTATTTATTAATATATTCTTTTCCAACTTAATACATGGTTGAAGACTAAATTATGACCCTGTAGTCTATGATTTTTTTGTCATTTACTCAACATTTCATCAACATTTACTTTTCAGTTTTCCCCAATGGTAGCTGATAAGACAACCCCTATGAATAGTTAAAGCCACGATCATTTATGTTTAAAGCGTAACGGGACGAGTGCGCTTAATGATAAGCATTTTTTTCGCTTGACTCATTTGTTACCGGAGCCATTTCGCGTAACCAGCTAACGAGCGTCATTCAAAAAGTTGAGATAAAAAAAAAAAAAAAAAAGACAAATTGAATTACTCTAACAAGACAAAGTTTAAGATATCTACTCCATACTAGACTAAATAGTGAAACAGTTTATTTTTTAATTTGAAAACTTTTAATTTATTAAAACATATTTAACACGTATTAAATCAATCAAATACAGAAAAAGAAACGAAAATAAACTTCTAAGGTTTTCACGGCCAGATTTCGTATTGTGGCTTATGTGTTAAGCCGTGTGTGGCGAATTATCACGTACCAATATTCGACCGCCATTGTAGGGGTCTTCTTCAGGGTTGACGACAAAGTCGTCTATGATATAGTCGAATTATAACCCTGAAGAACACATACAAATTCTATATGAAATATAATGATTTATTTGATGTGTAAACATTCAAAGAAGAAAAAAATACATTGGTGGCATTTCGATATACAAACTTTGATCTGGGAAGAGGCGAAGATGAAAGTGATGGTTGCAATAATAACTGTATGCTTCAACTAAGGAGCAGACTAAGTAGAAAAAGTAAGAGGCTGTATTTTTTCGATTATTTTTAGAATGCTCCTCGTACTCTGCAAGTATCTCTGCAAGATTGAGGAAAACAAAGAGGACACTTGAAGTGTATATGACACCGCCTGGGAACAGGGAATGTAGAAGTCATTTATTAGAAGATAATGGGGTCATGAATCCATTGGGGTGCTGTGGAACGTTTGTCAGAACTTCTGGGCCAAGGATGTCTGGCCGTGATGAGCAGTGTACCAACACCATGTGCAACACCTCGATTAAGATATATGTAATAAATAAAATTATATTATTATACGAAATTAGTTTTAGTTATAAAATAACATGGATCTTAGATTAACGCTTTGAAGGAAACTCAAATACGGCTAGATTTTTGAATGATGTTCACTCAAGCACGAAAAGTTGAAATGATTTGTAAGCAACACGCTTCCCTATTTTTACACGAATGCATCAATTTAAAGTATAAGATATAATATACAAAGAAATGTAAAAAAAAATATCTATATATTAATCTCGATCTATAATTATTTTATGTCGATGCTAAGTGAATAGTAAAGTAAATAAATATCAATATAACATTAAGGTTATGGTGACTAAAATAACAATTTTATTTTTTATGAAAACACCCAGAAGCCATGACCAACCAAGGGTTGAAGTCCTGTATGAAATGTAAATACGTAAATAATTACGTTTCAGATCTTATAAAATACTTTTATTTATCATTTAATAACTTAATAAGAATATAAAACGTATACAATACCAACCAACGTATAAAAGCGCTATAACAAGCACAGCAGGATGAAGCTCATGAACTCACCTGAAAGAAGAAAAATATTAATTAAAATAAAATATAAACTTATAGATTTGTACAGTTAGGAAATTATTGAAGTGAGTCAAGTCTAAAAAGCTTTAAAATCAGTTTTAATAAAATGACATAAAATGAGGATAAAAAACTCTTGCAGTATTTACAGCAGATGGTGATTTTAAATATGACTTAAATTTTTACGAAATCTTTTAAAAAGCAGCGACAAGACATCGTTATATCATCTTATTAACAAATTAAGACCCACTGAAGGAGGGGAGGCAGAATGATTAATGGTATCATCCGACTGAGATGAATCTTTGAATAAGCGACACAGAGCAAACCAAACGCCTGATGGACCCATTAAATCTTAATTTCATATAAAATGCAACTTATGATTTAGAAAATATTCAATTTAACGTTCCCTCTTTCATTTTACAATAATGTACTTATTTTAATTTTAATAAAAATATCAAAAAAAAATCACTGCTGTTCAATTTTGCATGAACATAAAAGTTTTTTTTTATAGATCCCGCTTGTTAGTAACTGTATGTATATCTATTGATTTCTCGGCTCGATGAGGTGGCGTAAATGGTCGAGCGGTCATTGCGTTGGGCGAATATTTGTAAGATAATACTTAATTGGTTTATATAGTGTTAAAAAAAAATTATAACCAAAATAATTTAAGCGATTTACAAACAATAAATAAATTAAGTAATGTACACAACTAAATGAATGGTTTTAATATACGTATCAGACTATCAAAATTATTTTTTCATAAAATTTATAGTAAAACCTCTGGTACACTTAATAAAAATATTTTTGGTAATTATGATAACTGTGAATGAATTGATTGATATAGCATTACAAGAATACTAGTATATTCATTGGGTGGATTTTGATGCGGTAATGGAATTATTAATCAATATTAAAAATATATGAATATTTGGAAGTCAAATTGCCTCTTTGAAAAATTATAGTAATTTATGACACTTTGTTTAAAAACCAATTTATTATAAATAATTATTTAATATTGCCTTAACAGAATTACAAATTGATACAGAATGTTGCTCAAGCAAAAAGATTTATGTTTCTTAGTGAGTAATTTTTCAAGGAAATCCGCCTATAAATTATAATATTTATAATCATAGTGACGAAAATACAAACAACCTTGGAAGTATATTTAAGTTGTAAGAAATTGATAAATATTCAATCGCATTACTTTAGAAATATTATTTTTGATACAGGGTGGGTGACTCGCTCGCCAACAAATGCTAAACAAATTAACATTTTTATTGCCAAAATATTTCCGGTCCCTTTCACAAGCCGTACAGAAATATTAAGTACAGAAGTTGTGTCTCCTTCGAGAGGAGCATTTCCGGTGGAGATATAAATAATTGGCGGAGGACTATATCCGGTTGGAGTGACTGAGGGCGGAGATAAAGGACGGGGGCTTTTGTTTATGTGGGGAGGGATTATTTTTGATGTCGTGTTAAGGGAATATAAATAAAAGATTACAGCCCATAAAGGGGGATTGTATTTTTTAGACGGAGTCTGCAAGTTTCTGTAAACAAACTTATTGATGCATTAAACACTCAATTGAAAGATAAATAATTAATTAGATTTAAAAAATATATTAAGTTACTTCAAATTCTTTCCCAAACTATGCTAAAACAGTAAAAATATATCATATAAAAAATAAATAATGAGTTTATTATGATTAATATTCCTTATGACACCTAATTTCAAAATATAAAAATGCTCAATAAATTGACGTCATGGGAACATGGAAGTTTACGAGTACTTTGTAATTGTATTTTGTAATTTGAAGGCTTAAATGTGTACACGAAACCATGCTTCCGAAATAAAAAATATGTTCATATGCATATTTAATACGATGCATATCTTCTTCTTTGTGTCAGCGACGTCAAATTATGGGGAGCATGAAAAGAACCTCCACGCGGTGCCCCCTGGAAACGGAATCTCGGACTTCCTCCTCCGGCCAATCTTTTCAACCCAGCGACGAAAACAACGATGCATATTAAAACAAGGTAAAATAAGAACCTATTTAAATAATTCATTAACCCCGTTACTCTGAAATAGTCTTAGATTTACAGCAGGTATAATATATATTATGATTTTGATAACAATCACTGTTTTTCTTGCATAATTTACTTGATAACTTCTAGATGTTGCCATGTATGTATCTTAAAGCTCTTTAATGAGTATTATTTAATGTTTATTTCATGTTATTCGGTGCACACTATCAGCCTTAAATCACGTTTCTTCAACGATACATTATCATCAGAGCAAGTTTTGCTAGTATTGCATCTGCCTCCATAATCCTATAGGTTTGAATGCCTATCAGAGAGACTCGCGGTCACCCATATGGATTATTAATGCACAGCATCATTAATTATTACAGCAGCCAAATGTATATGCGCATATATCGAAGGTGATTCCTTCCATGACAAATCAGACATGCTCTTCAAAGCAATGCTTATAAATAATAAGACGACGTACGTTAAAACCCGATCAAGTATAAATATATTATATAAACCATACATAGTAAATTTATAACCTATTGAAATAATTATACAAGATTTTGTGAAATTTCATTAAAGTCGTGAATAGGTTGTGATAGAAATAAATTATTCGCGATTAATTTATATTATTACTCCATATTGAGATTAGTATCGAAAAATTGAAACATAAACAATCTTTATCTACCCACACGTGTAGGATGTAAAATATATATGTTATGCTCTATGTAATACTACGCATTAGTAGTTAAGTTATTAACGCAGGCTAATACTGTTAATATGCTTCTGAAAATGGAAGGTCATAAATCATGTTTGGTTTTATTGGCTTTTCCTAACCAACTAAACAAACTCGCAACAGTATTTGGGTGCGGCCGCTGCATTTCCCTCATTACTTACGGCGAGCCTCCTAACGAGTATACACATACTTCTTTAACAACTAATTTACTTAAAATGAAGGTATTTATAGAACGCAGTTAATGCACCTTTTCGATATTTTTATTTAGTTAAATATATATTTTATAAGCGCACAGACGTATCCATTATTGAGAATTTAGATATTCGGAAGAGTATGACAATATGTCTCTCCACGCGTTGTGCAGTTCTTTAGCTACTTAGGGAGCATATTAATATATGGTGAGGCTTGTGATAACTGAGAACATTAAAAGTCGATGACGCAGAACAATGTTGTTAAGAGATATACTGACCAAGTTAAGAGTGATTAATGCTACGAACGATATGAAATTAATGTAGGAAATTCAATTTAGAAGCTGTAAAGTTGTCACGATCCTCAGTAAGCATTAAGGTATTCTCTTCTTCTTCGTGTCAGCGACGTCAAATTATATTTTCCCAGTATCTGGCAACATCGATAGCTCGTGTGTTGCCCAGCATTAGGCCCTGAGATGTGCAGCTTGTTGGGCACATCGAGCAGCATCTTAGGTGTGAAGCGGTCTGCAGGTCTCCACAGTCGCGCAATAGTGTCTCTCCCTACCGAAGCATTCCCCACCGCTCGAGGTTGTCCTTTGTTCTACCAACTCCGGTTCTTAATCTGTTCAGGGATTTCCAGGTCCGCCAGTCAAGGTTCTTGCCAGTTGGGAGGCCTTCCTTTGGAGTAATGAAATCCTCTGGTGCGATTTGTTGCCAGAGCTGGAGTCTTTCATTTTCAGGGCCGGATGTGAGAGGTTGTATGGATTTCAGAAAGCTGCTTCGCGACTTCAATCTTGGTGTTGGGGGTATCTGATTATACAAGCAGTGTCACGGTTGGTTGATTGCCTTACGCATTTCTTCGGCGCATATGAATTTGCGTCTTATGTGCGGTGGGGAGCATGAAAAGAACCTCCACGCGGTGCCCCTTGGAAACGGAATTTCGGACTTCCTCTTCCGGCCAATCTTTTCAACCCAGCGACAGCAAAAACAATTTAGGTATTAAAAGAAGTAAACAAAGAAGTAGATAGCATAAATATCATATTCTAATGCCCAGAATAGACATTATCATGAAAATTATTATTACAATTATCACTCTAGTGAGTTTAAGTAAAAACATAATAAATGATAACTTAAACTATTTATCTGTGTATTATATTTCACAATAGACAGTGAAATATAATACACAGATCAGATTTAAGCATCACAGTTTGGCGGTTAATACAAAAAAGCTTCAGAAAAAAGTCTATTTAACTTAATCTTTACTTAGATACTATATAAACCAACTGATAGATATTCTTGGGGTGAACGAGAATAAACTTCCCAACCAGGAATTAATTTACTTAAAATCACGACCAACCCATATCTGACTTATCGGATAAGTCGAGGAAGAGAGCGTTGAAAGTGCGGGATAGATTAAATACAGGTTCTAACCCATAGTAAGTACACAGTGAAGTTTTTTTTCTTACTTTGAGTGGGAGGTTTGACATTAAGGTTATGTGTTAGAAACTTAGTAATAGAGCAACAGAGGAAGAATGAATTATAATCTTCTTGTAATATTATTTATTAGTTCAGCATTCAATTAGGTAAGTATTTAAAAAAAATGGAAAATAGGCAACAGTTCTAAGAAAAAACATTAACTTCACTACAATTACCAACTTGATAATAATGCGAAAAAAGTGACATAATTCACGTGCGTGTGATAAATGATCATTTGTTAAGCGATTTATTTCTTTAAAATTGCCATTTACAACAAGAAACATAATAAATAACGGAAGCAGCGAGCGAAGGCTTCTCCGGAACAAAGCAAAGGAACTATGTACAGTTTATATTTTCCCACTGATATTATAAAACTGAAAATTCCGCCTCGGTATCGAATCAAGCAAGTTAGTTTGGTACTTGGGCGCTTTCCTACAAAGCCAAGGCATACATCAAAGTAAAAATATTACACTCTGAAGGCAATAATTTAGAACGAGCGTTCAGAACTTTCTCCTAATTCATTTATTAGGCTAATATTTCATTTGGGTTCGCTTTTACGAATTTAGCGAAAGCTTAAATGTTTACAAACAAATAATTTTCTTGCGAGATTTTTGTTCCAGTTTTGTTATGAGAAATACAAAACGATGGTTTCGCAAGATGAATTGATATTATTTATAGCGAATTTTGCAATTTTTCAACAAAAATTAATTAATTAAAAGTAAGAAATAATTTGCGGAATAAAAAAAGGAATATATTTTAATATTTTTAAAAATTAATATAGTCAACTCTCTTTTAGCGTACAGGTGGTCACCACAAATTAACGTCATTCAGTTGTGTCAGTTGCCATTGTGCAAGCCCTATTTCAAGACATCTCTGCACCTGAAGATCAAAATTGAAACATATAGGGTTCCCGACAAGCTCCTGTGCATGATTTTAAGGACTTGTCTTGACGGCGCTGTACCACCCAACATATTTTTGGGTGATTTTTTTAACAGAATTTTTAAGAAGATCGGATAAGTCCGTATTGATACGCTATTTTTTTCGGTTAAGGCACGTTAAACGGAAGCTGATATAACTGTAAGGAGGTAATTAGTGGCAGCAAAAATCAGTTTATTATTTTGATAATACATATAGTAAATTAAAAGTTTAACCGGAATATATGAATTCGGAAAAGATTAATGATATTCATTCTACAGTGAGATTAATAATCACATGTAAGGTTAATCTTATTTAAAAAAAAAATGATTTGAAAGTGGAACTTTCTGAATCATAAGCAGACATGTTATCACTCAGCCACGTTATGTAATGGAATGAAAATTTAAAATTCCACCTCTGATTGTGGCTCCATGACTACGTTCTACAAGCGGAGATGACTCCGCAGAACTCTTGGAGGAGGTTCCCATGCAGACTACAGATTAATTTGGTTGTTGTGGCCCGTTATCACGTGCAAGACTTCAGTTGCGTGGGCGGAACCATCGATGGGCGGAACCATCGAAGGGCGGATGCGTGATGAGGTTACAGAAACGGCGGAGTTCGATTAAGCAACTAAAAGTCATTGTACGATACAGAGTGAACTGAATACTCAGTCAATCGCTTTGAGTCTTATACAAGAGTAAATATTTATGAGGAATTATATTATTCTATTATAATCAATACACCTGCTAAGCTCTGTATCTTACTTATTACCAATGTAAACACATTTACAGTAAATTAATATTTTTTATAGTCTACTTGTGTAATTGATATAATTACATTAAAAACATGTATGATAATGAAAATAAAACAAAAAAAAGGTTTGTGTTAAAGTTGACGTGTCGACATATATCGACGGTGTATGGATGGATGCTCGGAAAGGGTTGCGCGGGTTTGATATTGATAAATAGATGCAGCAAAAATTAATTGAGAAAGTTCAGAAGAGTCATGATTTTTTCTCATATCTGGAGCCTATGGCTACAAATTGCCGATACTCAGTTTTGACATTTACCATACCTTGTTCCAAGAAAGGTGTGCGTAACCGAAGGTCCTTTTGAGATCGTACATAGTTCCCAAAGGTCTTAAAATCAGGAGCTTGGAAACTTGATGAGACGATACTTATTATCGGAGATATATTTTTACAGATAAATTGATAAGATTTTTTCAGAAGATCGGACAGTTTTCTCAAAAACTGACCAAAATAAGCTCAATGCTACCGAGACCTGAACCATTCGGTCCTAAAGAGCGGTTATACCCAAAATGATAGTAACGATAAAATAAGTTTACTGAACTTATTGAACGTTTGTGAAGCATAGTTTGGAGATTAATCGATTTTTATTAAAGCGCATTAATTTCTTCACTAATTATGTTTTTGTGTTGCGAGGTATTATTGTACGTGGAAACTTAAATAAAGCATCGTTTGTTGCACCTCTACAGTTGGAAACTTTAAAATTTTAACGAATCGCCCGTCTCGTTGAGAATTCCTTTCGCTCTGAGAACTGAATCCCCAGAGAGTCGACACAACGGCTGCTCCACCGGGAGATAGATACAGATCGTTCTCGGTCCACACATTAGTCTGTGAAACCGCGAGGTTTGTTCTAAGCGAAGATGGGGCAAAGACGACGAGAACAAACATTAATCCAGACATTTTATGGTGGCTGGAACAACGGAAAAGCGAAAGACTTTAAATATGAGAAACGACGCGAAAGTCAAATTGCATGTAACAAGAGATTTGCTATAATGAGCCTCATTACATGTGCTTTAATACATACATCATCATTTTGCCGTTAACATTGTTGTAACGTGAAACTACAAAGAGTTTCTTTGAATAGTTTTTAGTAGATGTGACTAAAACTGTTTTTAATTTGAGAAAAGTTTTATTTTTATAGAATATTCAGTGGCCTTGTTTTTCTTTGTATGCTTGATTCTGATTATCACGGTCATTTGCGATATCTGGATTGACGTAGTCATTAGACTTTCTTAATATGAAAGTACAGAAGTGTTTCATTGTAAAGTCAATAAAGATAATTGATTACTTGACTTTAATTAAATTTGATTACATATACGCTTGTTAAATTTCTGTTTTTAGACTTCGAGGACTTGATGAACTATAAAGCTTATATAATATATAATTTTCTCTAAAATGAAAGAAATACAATTTTTCGCATTGAATTAAATTTATATAACGAATAGACCCCGAGTAATAATATGATGAAATTCTAAAGAAAGTAGAAAAAGAAGAAAAAGAGAAGAAGTAAAAGTGCTTGATGTTGTTACATATTCAAAGAAATAAATAATTAATTAGGGTTCATTCGATTCATACGTATTTATATCTACGAATATGTATTAATATTTACTAAAAAATCAATCACTCGTAGTATATTTCCAAGCGTTCATTATTTATTGAACAACAATGAAGCCTTTACTTAAGAAATTATTTTATTATTAATACCTTTACGTCTCAGGTGTGTTTAGTGTTTACCTTCACGTCGGAAACACGTCAGAAGAAATAACAATGGTTCGCAGCTTCCACGAAAAAATATAATATAGAAAATGATATTTTAGCTTGCGATACTAGTGAGGTCCAACACACACGTTCGCAAATGTTTTTATCGGGCTGGGGGACCCGCCACACCTGTCAGGGCCCGAGACAGGGCCCTGAGATAGACGCGGGGGCCTCACCTGTGGACGACACAGGAGACGTCAAAACAAAGGAGATCATCCGTCTTTGACGCTTTGATTGCAAGTGTCTTACTGGAGGATTGGACGATCGGAAACTAGACAAGGGAGCGACTAAACAAACGAACGGGATGTAAGAAAAAATATTTGAAATTCATTAAGACTTAGAGACGATATTTAAATCAAACTTGGATGATAATAGTGAAATGATAAAATAAGAGATGTACAAACATATATTTAAATAGTGAAAAAATACGCAAACCTAAATTCAAACAGTAAAAACAAAAGTATATGACGATTTTTGTAGAGTTGCGTCGTGGTAACTCTTAAAATTGTCTTTCTCTTCATTTTTAATTGATTTTATCAGCGCATAACACATGCATTACAAATTACAATAATATATATTAAGTTATTACATAGTATGGTTAAGTATAAATAAAAAATAAAAAAATGTTATGTCCTATTCGATCCTGCTCTAAGTTGAGGAGTAAATAAAAAATAATGAAAACATGCACTTGAAGTAACAAATTCAGATCAGCTGAAGAAACTACGGACTTAGTTTAGTGACTGAAATATCTGTACCAATAAAATAAAAACCTTTTTCTACCTATCACAAGAACTACCTCTCAAATGGTGAAAAATTTAACGATAAATAATGCATATGTAATAATTCCACATGTAAGCATACTCATATTTCTACCCTAACGTGATTGCATTCATATAGTATATATTGTATTATTGTTATATGACGTGTTGCCGATAAGGATATGTCATCAGTAAATATACGTTTATCGACTCGAAGGTGGTGTCAAAATCATCGTCAGGCGCATTGAGTACATATGTGGTGTGCAGCTACGCCCCTGGAAGTGGTCAATTTATCTTCGAGGAGAAGGTGGACCTTGGGGGAGGTAGAAGGAGAGGATTAGGGAGGCGGTGGAAGAGACGAAACAGAATAAAAAGGCTGTACACGTGTCGATGGCGGCGGAAATCTCACGGAAGGAGTGGCCAGATAAACAGGAAAACGGAAAAGAAGAAGGAATAATGCGAGGTGTGCTTGGAAATGTGGAAATGTTTTCCTTGCCTGAATAACCGGGATGCTTATATTTCATTGTTTATTCGTAGCTGTAGGTTTTGTAACATTTCGCTATGTTATTTTTTGTATCATTTATTTGCAGAGGAAATTTTGGAGAGTTCCATTTACGTGTTATATATGAAAAAAATATTCGACGTAACAAATGTAATTACAACAGTTTATTCATATTTACCCTAAATAAACCCTTTCTTAACTTAAAATGCAAGGAAATCTTGTATAATATACTATTTACCCTATTTTCAAAATTATTTTTTAATTAATTAAATAATTATCAGTATATTGCAGTAAACTAAGAACTCCTAATCACAAATCATGCTCTCAGAATAAAAAAAACATGATATTTTACCAGTTGTGAGGATTTAATTAATAATATTTAAAGAAGTCAAAATGTGCAATATTTTAGTAAAATTAATTAAAATATGTAGAATAATGTACTATTTATTCACAATGCAACTTTTATTATGAATGAAAAATACAAGTCATCACAAATGTTCAATTATAATAGTTCTACTATGACCTCAGTGTACTGTCATTGGTTCGATAGCGCTCTTTAAGGAATCGTATTGAAAATTATTGAATTGCTATATTTAGAAAGGAAACAATACAATGTATAACAAATTCAACTTATACTAACATGGATACATAATGATCGTTATATTGAATAGTATAAGATCTTAGTATTGAATTTGAATAAATAATCCCTTAAGCGGGGATATTCTACAACTCTTTTTCAGACCCTACTGAAATATTAACTGTGATAAACAACACTCCTGATTTCACTACTGAGCATTTCAGGTTCACCCCATGTAAGGAAACTTCCAGGCAAATTACACAGTATGAGACTATCTGAGTACATAGTATATCAATGCTAAAATATTTCAATCAGGGTAGAAGTGGAAAAATATTGTCGAGAAATACACACACAGTGCTATTACAGTATAGACTGTAATCTGAAGCATTGATGTTGGAAGTAAGGAGACAATGGTTTGTATGTGTCGAATTCATGCACTATACGAGAAGTGCGCAAAAATGATGCTTACAAGGAAGAGACAAAAACAAGTAAATCAAGTATATTACAATATTCGGTAATGCTTAAATACTCGTAATCAAAAATAAGGAAGACTTGTTACTCTTTTCGCACTCGATGCATCCTTTTTTTGTATTAATTTAGAATCGCCATCTTCACTTTGTTTTTAATTCACTAGTTTTAAGTATTTTTTTAAGAAATTATTTAGTGAAGTGAGTAAGATAAACACATTATTTACTTATCATTGCATCAATCGATGTAGAAAGTGTCAGCGTCAGATTGTACGAAGGGATAAACACTGTTGCAACTAGAATTTGTTGCATTCTATAGACACGTGCAATTATAGTAAGAATTATTATCAATACAAGAAATACTGATTTATAAGCAGAAAAGCATTCAATACTACTACATCGTGAAACTTCAGTATCCGGGAAACTTATCATCTGAATACAAGTCGAAACTTATCAGTCGGATTTTCGCGCGCTTCTGAGATGAAACAATAGTCTTGGGTACTTCTTTGTGGGGGTGTTATGACGTCTGCAGTCAGCCGCCATACAAACTCCGCAGACTTCGCGAGGGGACGACCATCTCGGTGCTGCATCGAGACTTTCGACGGACAAAGTTTCAATATCTTTTAAATGTATGAGAGTCTGAGAAAGTTAACTTACTGTGGAAAATAGACACTAAATTTAAAACAGCCGTTTGAAGGATACAGAAAAATAGAACTGTTAAGAGTTTATTTATTTTTTCCCTTAAATTAGGCGGGCCGTCAATGTGATATAACTTCCTTGAGTATTGTTATATATCTGAGATTCGTGCAATCAGCGGTGTAATCTTACTATTCTGTAGCGAAGGAAGTACAGAAAAAAAGAAAGAAAAATAATTACAATGTCAGGAATGACTTATCTTAATGATATCTGAAATATGAAGTTCAGATATCATGTGATGCTGCAAAAAACTATATTGTTAAATACTCAAATGTGCATCGGATTGTTTAGATGTGAGTCTCCGGGTGATCTTTTTATGATTTATTAAATGTTCCTAGGTGCACCTCCAGGTAATAGACTTATTTTGAAATGAGCCATACACAATGATGTGGAACTATAAGTTAACCATATGCTGCAGATTTGTAATATATATCATAAATGCGTAAAATACATGTTTTCCATTGCGTCTAAGGCGTGTGCTTACCATATCAGAAGTTGCGAGATCGACTCTTGGTGAAGGTTAAATAATGCTAATTTTATTATATTTATAATAAGACAAGGAGGTATATTTTTAGAATAAATAATTATTCGCTGATTCGTTTATCATTTAAGGTGTCATGTGAATGAGACGCGTTTGCAATCAGCGTTGACGTTTTCAATCGTTAGCGACGAACAACGGGAGATGTGAAGATGTCATGAGTGTGGATCTGCAATGGAGGATGAGGCCGGTGGATGGAGGAAGGTGGCGGTCTGCCTGAAGACAGATAGAGGGAGCGGCGCGGCAAACAATGGCGGGATATTGCGGACCAGATCTTTTGAAGTTCGCAAAAGGAAAGCGGGCCGCTTCCGTCGGCCGAGCGCAGTCTGCAGATATAAAAACTGATCATTGGCGTAACCAAACTGCTCAACTGAACAAGAAACCACCGACAATCAAACGTATTCATTGTCTGAGAGTTTCTGTCATTTCTTCCAGAACTGCTGCTTGGTTTTGACGGCCTCTTACTGTTGAACTCCGTCAAGGACATCTTCAATATAACGCGCACAGTTAACGACGTTGATATGCAATTGAATTTTATGAATTAATGTTTATTTCTGAATATGGTCTTACCTTTAGTTTAATTTGCAGGAGACATCAAAACTACTCATTGACGCTACCACATTGCTCCGGAAAACCGTCAGAGTTCTTTTTCGTCTTTGAGTCTCGGCCATTTCATAGGAGGATCTTTATGAACTTCTGCTAGTTTCGAACACTCGATTGATTTCGGACTACATTAAGAACATCATCGGAATAAATCGCACACTTAAGAAGACAGATATGGAATAAACTTATTCTGTTTATTTTTGTCTCTTTGTATGGTCTAAAATTGTGTGTAATGAGCAGGATTTGTTAGTGATTTAAGTTTTGTACAAGAATAGTAGTTGCGAGACAGTAAAAAAGCACCGTGCTTTAAAAAATATGAAATTTTTAGACATTCTTCCTTGGATTTGGATTGACAAAGTACCATGATTAAGGATGATGGTAGGTTACGCCATTGCTTGTTTGGTGTTTCATATTTGCTGTTGGAGATTTTTATTACGATCCCGCCGCTCGTGTTCATTGTACCCGGATAAGCCTCGTCCGAGTCTGCTGCACCAGCCCAGTTCCACAATGCACAATGCAACGGTCTGCTTTGTCTTCTTCGTCTCAGTCATTTGCTTAACGGTGGGATATCTCTTAAGATACTGATGGTACGAGTACCTCGTTACGATAGATAGGTCTCACACGTTTCGGCTCCAAGGATTCGTTACCATTTTATACACTACAGGTATAAGTTTTTTAAACATTTTTTTCTTCATCATAAATCATGATCATCTGTGTACATCCAATGTTGAGCGTACGTCTCCCGCTTGAGTTTTCATCCAATTCGATCCTCCGTCCTCCGCATCCAGGTTGTTCCCGCTTTTGATGACACTATCTTGCAGTGCGTCGGCCAAAGATCCGTTTGCCGGTTTTCGGACGCCATTACTACAAACACTTTTTCCCTATCGACCGTCGTCTCTTAAACAGATATATCCTGTCGATTGCCACTTAAATGTATGCCGATTCGTTGGGTAGCCTCCACTAATTGAGTTCCTTCGGATATTTAAGAGACTATTTATTCTTTAGAGACACTCCGACCTTTAATTACTTAAACTTACAGGTATTTGTATTAAGTATGCGTCAAGCGATGCAGCATGTAATATAATGTAATATTCCGATTTAAATGGTAGAAAAGGCTGGACGCTGCATGCGGGAAACGTGTGTTGTGTTCATGTTTGTGTGTAGGTTGGGGAGATTGCGAGTGTATATTTATCTGCTTCTTGAAGAGATCCAGATTGTAGGAAGGAGGAAACACAGACGCTGGATCTTTTGATTGAATATGACAAAAAAACGATTCTGATGATCAAGTAGAGCTGGCAGTATAATAGCGTCCTACAACCATCGATGGAGAAACCCCTTGTATGTATCATCAGTCATATTTAACCTGCCGTTATGTGGCCAGCGTCCGTGACGGCGTCCATGCAAGAGAGCAAAACCCATTCAAACGTCACTCGGAATAAGTTAAACGCTTCTTGCGCAGGTGATTTGCGCTGCAATTTAAAATGTTTCACACCTCATTGAGGTGAAGCTTCAGCTTTCATCTCGCTAGCTATCTCTCGGCGATTACTAACAAAGAACGAACGAGATAAGAAATACTTAATATTTGTTGTTTTGTGCAATTCTTTCACGGTTGTATATTCGTATATACTCAAGCTTTGAAGCTGCGATTGTTACAACAATTATGTCATTTCGCAAAAAATAAGAAGTAACGTCAATATCAATAATTGAGAAATCTTGGTGAAAGTAAAAAATTATATTTGTAATTTAATTTAAATTTAAAACAACAAAAATATTGTTTTGAGATTAAATACATATTTAGGTAGGTTGTTATTTTACCTGGAGTTATTATGGAATAATCAATTTATTAAGCTATATAATGAAGCATAGCGATTGTTTAGAAAGAGTTGTGTTTGAACATTCATTATGTAAATAAATAAATATTATAAAGTAACGGTGTAAATAATAACTGTCGCATATAAATAATTGTGCAAATCGAAAATACCATTTCAAATAAATGATTACTTTATTATTAATTCTAAATCAATAAATTTCACAGATCATTATTATTTGACTAAAATAAAAAGTTATAATATTTTAAAAATTAATTTATATTTTGTTTAGCAAAACATGATAATAAAACGGGATAAATTGTGTTACCCAGAAACTTCGCAAGAATGCCGGAGAGAACAAGAAAAGATTTTTTATGTAAATTTATTAAAAAAAACAAATCAAAAGAGCGAAAACTTTCAGGCTCTAAGCGAGTGGCGGAAACTTTTTATTTAAAAAAATACTCTCACGTAATAAAGCCTCACCTCTACGGTACAAAGTAATCCTTATTAAAGACGCCGGTCCAGGCGGGAAATGGGGAGATTCCGGAAAGAAAGCGATGGAAACTAGAATGAACGGAATTAGAAAGATGGGAATTAGGATGATGGGATACTCGAAAGATGCTGCATTAAGGGAAGTTGTCCTAAAAGAATTTCGTGAATGGATTATACAAGAAAGTTGAGGTGTCAGAAGACCGGCAATAAATAAATTCAAAGCTTTTTTATGTTAATGTAATTTTTAGTTACATATTTGATATTTTTAAATTGGTCTTTATTGAGTCGTTTTATTGACTTCTTTTTATACTAATTTGTTGGCGATGTAGAGTCTAGACACTTTAAAAAAAGTTACATAATATCGACTTTTTTTACACATTTAGAAAAAAAGTAAAATATTATTTTCTAGCACCATACATATTTTTTACACCGTACTACTATACTGTACTAGGTAGAACTTAAAAACTGTGATGACAAAACATTAAAAGTTAAGAAAAAAATAGATTGTTCACTATTCGTCTATACCAGTCGTGTTCTGATGGGATATTAGATTAGATTAAAATATCGTAATTTTAGCATCCCTGCCCAGGGTAATTGATTCTTTAGCGATGGTCTTTTTGCATCTTCCGATCGTCTCTCGCGCCGGGACGTTCTGGAAGAGCAGCAGCCGGGAAAACAAATTACTGGAAAATGGGCCGCCGCTTGGGAGCTTCTTCCAAGGATAACAATTCGCGGGAGAAAGCTTCCTCCAGTAGCTTTAAGCGGAAAAATGAGAACTTCATTGGCATGCACTGAATGGTTTTCACAAGAATGCTTACAGATTCAAGTCGATGTATTTGAGCGGCTCGATGCAGTATTTAAATTATTTTAAAATAGTATTTTTTTCTTTCTTAAATTAACTTACTGAATTTTTGGGCAAATGAGATCTCGCATTGTATTGTTTACTCTCCTACATAGACTTACAACTAATTACCGAATTAAATTGCTTTGCATTGTCATATTACTCCTCTCGTACAAGCTATACTTAATATGATTTTTTTGTATAGTTACGAAGGCCTTCCAGAACAATAAAAAACAGGGATCTGAAGAAAAGGCAGATATAGTATTATTAATGCTGTCTTGCGGAATCCGTAGAACTTGTTCAAACCAGATCGACTTTTGTATCTTGACCAACTGGATGGACAGTGTCCTAGTCTTTACATGTTCATGCTTAGGATAGCCACTAAACGACTGCCTAATTTTTGGGTACAAAGCCAGGATTTCAAATGTTAACAATTAAAAAAAGTTTATTTTTAATAGTTAACATTTCAAGGATTTGTCTCATCAAGAATTTGTTAATAAACAAACTTAATGCAGTTGAAACAATAAACCATTTCACATATAAATTAAATTAAAAGTAATAAAAAACCTAACTCGAAAAGTAAATTTACATATTTCTTCGTGAATCCGCAAGAAAAAAAAACACGTTTCAATTAAAATACTGGCGGTGAAACAAAACTCATTGCGAAAACAGATAACCGCATCACTTGAAAACAATTTCATCGGACCGAAACTCCTCGATGTTTCCGGAGCGTTCAGCGCGCTGGTGCAACAGGAGCTCTGAAAGCTCGTCTACCTAGTGGAGTCCTGAAACCTGAAAATAAGCATTCAGAAAACCGGGCACAACAGAAATATCCCGACGGTAAAGTAGAAATTAATTAATACATTTTTAAATTATCGCTGTTTAAAAGATAACTAATGTGTTGATTCACTAAAGACGGTACTTATTTATTATAACACAAATAAAGGCGCATTTACGACCTTCTAATTCTTGTAAAACACGAGTAATAATGGTTCTTTTAGTATTTTCTCCTGCTATTACAATAGCCGCATTTTTTCTTGATTAAAATAATGAATCCGATCTTCACACACCTTCAACTTACAAGAATCATTTCACACATGCTTAATTATAATTTATGTTTAATGTCGACCAAGTACAAGAAATTTTCTATACTGTAAGCGACTTTTTTTTTATGTATAGTTAAATACATATTTGTTAAAAAGTTATTCTTTTATAAAAATCTTTGAGCTTCGATGAGATGCAAACCCGGGGCTTTGCGTATAACAGCCGAGTGCTTTGACCGCTCAGTCGTATCTTTATTCACGTATGCAGTCCCGAGAGCGATTCGAAATGTTTCATGAACAGACATATTTTTTCAGAGCAGTAAGCTTATAAATAAATGTTTGACTGCCCAAAATGTTTACTGTAAAAATGGAATGCGAAAATGTGAATTTTTGAATAACAATAATAGTGAATTTGCGTTAATTTAAGTATAAATTTGTGCATTATTTTGCCTGAAAGTATGCAATTGAATGTCTGTTTTTAATCTAAAGCATTATGATCATTTATATTAAAACTATAACGAGTGTATATAATTAAGATTTATGTTTTTTTTTAGCTTTTTAACTTTTATTGTCTGTGTATATTTAATTACAAAAATGTATAATTTTATCATTTTCATACACTCTAAATCCAAGTAAAAACGAGGCTTAATATTTTGATATATTTATAATTCACCATATTTTTTAAAATGCAAAATAACTTTTAATTATCTGACGGTATTCACATAGTTTTATGTTGACTGTATAATATCCATTCCCGATATGTTTCCACGCTTGGCCGATCGCGCCATTTATCGAGTATTTTCTATTTTCGCTGCAATTTTCAGGAAAAGTGCAGCGATTTCTCTTCAGTCGACGTGGGCCGCCTGCAAAATTTAACGTTACATAAATATCTCCACTGAAACACTTTGGTCGTCTGGTAAAAATAAACCAACGTAAAAGTACCAACTTATTCGCAGTAACCATCCGTCGGCAAGGTCTCTTATTCGATATCCAACCCCGTAATGAGGGAAATGTGTATTTAGTCGTCATGATATGATTATCTTGTTTTTGGCGCGATAGAAAATGAAAACAAAAGAGAGGAAAAAACACATTTACGTAACATTTTTAAAATTTAAGCAAAGTAAGTAGATTTAAATACTCTTGAAATTTTGAATTACATCCAAATAGTATCATTAATTTCAGCTATACTACAGAGCTTATGGAGCGCGTAGCTAATAATCTTATATTCTTAAAAACGATACTTTGAAACAGCTCATATATATTTCGGATACTAAAACTACATTTTCTTTTAGCTCTCATCTTCAAACCTACTGCTAATTATTCATAGTAAAAATGTAATATTCCAAATGCAGAGATCGTTTAAAATGATTTAAAAATACTGGTAGGTAGCAGAACTGTGTACCGACATTTGTGGCGAACTTATGCTCCAGATAAGGATTGAATATGGAAGAAAATAGTGATTATAAATTGAAAAAGGGCAAATCAATTGACCTCCAGATAGATGGACTTAATTATTTTTTAAATTAACGTTATATGCAGTAGGATATGAAAGAGTGGCAAATGATGTGGAGTGCCTATTTGTTTAGGAGTGACCGAATACTTACAATAATGATTAGTTTATATAATAACACAGTTATTAAAACAAAAGTTAGACAAAATGTCAAAAGATATAAAACTAAAAATCGACTAGCAAGATTTATTTATATTCTAAGAAGGCATAATGAGTGCCTGTACTTACCCTCAATTTTCCAGACTTCCCTTAAAAGTGTCGCAAAAATTGATTTCATTCAATCAGAGCTCTCTTTTTTAAACAAAAGAAAACAATAGCTGCCGAAGTGGTTTTTTTTTCATGAAAAAATTCTCACAAAAGAAAAATCTAAGAGGGGTCGACTTCTTTACAAAAGGCATTAAATACCGGGAGAGAAAATACAAGTGGGAAAATTACAACAAAAGGAAACAGGTCCTTCGTAATTACCAAAGATTTTTTATACATCTGTTCTTTTTATTGTAATCGTATATCGTCAGGTCTTAAGTTGCTAGATGAAGCCTTTTTACATCATATTATTTTGTACCTTAGTATTATTATACTGTAAAAAATAGAAGAACAATGTCTATAACATACACTATCATACCCAAAAATAATAATAACCGAAATGTAGATTAAGCAATTAAATATACATATACTATACATAAAAATCCTTAAACTTATGTATAGTATATGTATATTTAATTGCTTATAATATTGTAATATAGTCAATGATCCATAAAAGTAGATTAGAATATTGAAATAATAAAATAATATTCTAATAAATAATTAAAGATATCCATATGTAATGTAGATTGTTTGGTATTTCATTTATATAGACGAAATTTATTATTTTGCACCACGTGTCGTGTGGTAATGTGGCTTTTGGGTTTAGTTGTGTGTGACGAATAATTTTCTTCCAATATTTCGACCACCATTGCAGGGGTCTTCTTCAGGGTTGATGACTTTGTGACGAAATATTGGACGAAAATAATTCGCCACACACGGCTTAACCCAAAAGCCTCCATATCGCGTATCGTGTGTATTTTTTAAACATTTTATTTGATTAAAAAGACAAAAAAATATCAAATATTATATTAAAATAATAAAAAAATAAAAAGAAATGTCACGCATTAAACAGACAACTATAAAGTATAAAACAAGCGTTAAGTTTCTGTCAATTTTGTCAAAATTGCCGATTTATGAGTGGAAATTTCTTAAGACATTTACACTTATTTTTTCGACTGTCAGAGTTTTTTTTTGTATGATCAGGAAAAGTTTTATAGCTTACGCTTCCCTGGCTCTGCTGTCACATTGGTAGGATATCGCACCGTTTGCAAAATGTGGAAATCGAGCAATCTAGAACAATAATTGTCTCACAAACATTTAACGACCTGTCAATTTCGTAAGCTGATACTTCTAACTGCGACAAAATGCTTGAGTAGATTAAACGGTTACAAATAATATTAGGTAGTTCAAAAAGTAGTTTTTTACGATAGAAGGATTATTTGTTTTATTTAAAAGTTTATTTTATTCCTGCTTAATTTAATCCGCATAAATATTGAATATTCTGTCAGCTGATATAGCAATGCTTGATTGTGAAAAAGTTAGATTGATTTTTTGTAGTAAATTTTGAATGGTATATTTTCAAATATAAAATGTGAAGAGCTTAATTTTTGACATATATTTACTATTTCTAAGATAAAAATGTTGTTTAAGAAAAAAATACTCGTAATAAGGATCATGAATCTTAGGTTATAGATATCTAATCGTTTTATAGAAACATGAATATACTAATAGGACGTAAGGATTAAGAAATAAAAGGTTTTTAAACAAACGCATACACCGAAATACCAAGTGATTCTATGACGCTCGCCATTTTTGGGACGGCAAATATACGAGTATGTACATGGATTGTTGTTCCACAAACGTTATTAGACTATATCCTGTTACTTATACGTAGATGAATGATTTACACAGCTCAACATTCGTCTACATGTAAAGTATGATGACGATTTATCAATTAAACCATAAAGCAATTGTACAAAAAGAAAAAAAAACATATATTATACATATTAAAGTATATCTTCACTACGTGGAGGCATTCTTCAATAAGCGTTAATGTGAAAAAGAACTACCGTTTAACGGACAAGTTTTTCTACTAGGAAATGTTTTTACATTCCTCCATGTAAACGGAAATGTTCCACCCACCGTGTTGGGGCAAACAATGGTACGGTTATAGTAACAGAACAGGAAAATGCAGTATGGCACAAAACAAAGCGTACAGGCTACAATGCATCGCTACAAACGTTACATTTATTTGCTCCAACGCAATGAAAACATTTGAAATAATCATTGAACAATGAAAAAGTATACAAGATTACTTTATTGTAATGTTACTTCTTATTATTGTTTTTATTTTGTTATAAACACATAGTAAAGCAATTTCTTTATATATGTACATTATATTACTTAGTATGTAAATGTTCGACTATTGGTATCTGCGAGGTATAAAAAATAAAATGTTTAAATTTAGGTAAAAAGTTCTTCGTTTGCCACTTTGACGTAGAAGTTACGTACTCGAATCAATTAACATGCGTGTTACAGTTTGTCGGCACGTGTCATGAGCACAACACACACCTTTTCAGTTCAAAGATATGCGACTTGATGAGAACGTTTCACAAGTCAGCGCCATTGTTGAAGGAGAGCAACGTGGATCAGCGAAGATAGACTCTGAATATAATTTACATAATATTGAGTTACTAGTCAGTGCGTACAGTAAGCTGTACCCGACTATCTTAAATTGATTATCCATAAATACGAGAAATACAAACACAAACTATCGGGTATTTGCTTTCCTCAGCATACGGGAAACATGTGAATGATAAATTTTAAATTGACTTACTAACAAATTTTCCTGTTAACAAAAGAATTCATCATTATAAGCTGAAAAATACAGTCGTCAGAAATTGCCACTACGAAACTCTTATCAGTTACTATGGTTCTCGCCTCGCCTCATGTCAAATCTTCCCCGTGAGTACATGTTGAAGGATGGGGTAATACAGGCACTACGTATTTTTAGTGGCTCATTGTTTTCATCATTGACATTAGTATATCTAGCGGCGATTCCAAGATTTTGTCCTGAAGTTAAAAGAAGCTCCAGAGATCCAATGGCTGGAGGCAAGCTCCTGCATGACCAACACTCTCCTAATGTTATGGAAATTGACCAAAAATAAGAATATCTAGTAAGAACCATCTCAGAGAGGCGAGTCCGATGGATCGGTCACATCATGCACCACGATGGTCTTTTTCAAGACATTGTGGAAGGGATAGTTGAGGGTAGAAACTTTTGAGGGCGCCCGAGACGGGAGTATTTTCAGCAAGTGTTCGAGGACATGAGTTGCAGCTCTTATACTGAGCTAAAGAGGATTGCAGATGATCGAGAAGAGTGGATATCGAGATGCAAAATTTTGTTTCTGCAAACCAATCCACCGGTTTAATACGAAGAAGAAGACCAAAAATAACCAGTAAATAATGATAAGATTATTATGCCATGTATATTTTATAGCAACGTAATTACACTTAATTTCGTAACCATGGACCATAGAAGTAGGATTAACCAACAGTCATTCATATTGTTATTCGAACTCAAAAATTAATCGCTCTTGCTTACATCCACAACTAACAATCTCATACACGATGCAGATCGACCGAAAGCCAATACTAATACAAAAAAATCATTCATCAACTTCACCGGTAAGCTTTGGAATAAACATCGAGGATGGGTTTTTTCACTCTACGATCTAAATTATTTCAAGAAATATACATATTAATTACCACAATCTCTCTTACATGAACATCATACTCGTACATACACAGTGGGCAGTCGGTTGAGTCATAGAGGCCACAATAATAGTTCAATCGACCAGTTCTGAGTAATATACTGCAGTTCGGTGATCGACAATATAATATAAATATTTATTTATTTATTTACCTTGTTTTCACATGGATCACGTAACAAAAGTTCTCTATTAGTTCAATTTCGACCAGTTCTGAATCCTTAGTTAAGAGATAACTGAGCTGTTCGGTGATCGACAATATAATAGTTAATAACTTCAGATTCCACACTTTGCGATGACATACTCGTACATTGAATAATTGCCTTTTTACTGCATCCGTTTACAAAAATACTCCACAGTGTATGTCTACAGCATTCTTTGACACAACAGGCTTAATATAATATTAAAAGTTAACTATCGGTTGAAAGAATAAACATAGAAAGTTGCGTGGGCGCTGAGAGCACTTTGTTCTGCGATCACAAGCCGGTTACACAACCGTGATTTATATGGCCGGTTAATCTCGGGGCCGACAAATGCGCCTAATAATAATAACTCGGTTACATTAACGCCCAAATGTGTGAAGCTGTGCGTAAAAAACTTAAACAAACATTACTCTATTGAACCGAACGATAATTAGGCGCCAAGGAATCAACCGTGTTAATATAAAACTCAGTAGCAGCTGTGTACATTTAAGATTTTCATATCTATATCTAAGGACTATATCAACAACGTTACTTAAAAGAATATTTATTTAATATAGTAAGGAATTTAAGTCTAGTAGAGAACTTAGAAATAATATTGTTGTCTAACTTGAAACAGTTGACTTACCATTTGAAATTTACATTTATTTATTTATGAGCTGACAGCAAGGCTTGAATATTGAAAGAAGAGTTACCAGACTACTGTATTGTAAAATAAGTTATAAATTTGAACACGCTGATTATTGAATACCCAAATATTTCTCCCGTACTACAACCACAATCTATGTAAGTTTACAGGCTCTTGTCCAATAGGAACCATCTGTGTCCCCATGTTGACCTCGGGTATACAGGTGTATTTGGACATGGCATAGACAATCTGAGCTTACAACTACTCTGAAACGATAATTGGCGGTGTCCATATGCTCCAAATATGGAGCACATATGGTAAAAAAATGCTCTTGTTCGATAAGAGTTACAACATTATTCTCAAAGTTCTTTGAATGTAGAGTATTTTGTACTAGGATTGAGTCGGTTATAAAATAATATTGTTTATAGTAAGTGGGCGGCTGTAGGCGGGTTGTGTGGGCGGTGACCTGCCGTACCGACAGCTGGTTTCAAGACTCTCCTTGCTTCCTCAGCCAGCAGCATCAAAAACATGAACTAAAGCGCAGTGACCTGGGAAGTACTTAATATCTCATTCACCATCAGCGTTTAACAATGAAAAGACTAGGGTAGACAAACGAATATTGTTTATGTATAATTCTAATGTATGAGTATTTTATCAAACTATTAAAAACATAAGCGGTAATGTATTTCATTTAAGCATGTTTCACCCTCAAATGGTGGTATGGAAAGTTAAAATATTTCCGTCTCTTCTCATACAGTACAAGTCAAACTATCGCACTCATATTTTCAAACGAAGAAACCTGTTTTTGAAAATCATATACGGCAGCTTTGACTAATAGGGAGGAGCCAGAAATTGTTGGTAATCATACAAATAATGAAAATAAATTATACACTGTATAGGCACTTTGCTTTGATCGGGTAAAAGGATTCAGTGTTTCCAAGATACCTATTCTCCAAGATATCAAAAATTCTTGATACTCTCAATCGTTCGACTCCTGTTAGTAAGTAATCGATCTTCATCTCGACAGGCACTGTTGCAACTTGATATAGTTAGCATTATAGCGATGATGAAAGATGAAAAAATCTAGAAAATTATAAAATGTGCAGCAAATTTAATAAGAAGACTGGAGATACTGACTTTTGCAAAAAACGTTATACTATAAAACTTATGAATTTCAAGCATTAAGTATGCATTAATGCCAAACGAACATTAGCCTATTCTATTTTCACTCCATCAAATTTGCTTGATTGAAACGCTAAATAAATAATCTAGCGTTGCTGCATTTACTTCGCTATAAATATCTTACAAATGTGATGTAAACGCTACAGGATTAACAATTTAAACAAAAACCATTAACTTTAAGCAACATTAATATATTCTTTAACTTGTATGGATATTTTTAATTATTTATTGGAATATTATTTTATTATTTCAATATTCTAATCTACTTTTATAGATCATTGACTATATTACAATATTATAAGCAATTAAATATACATATACTATACATAAAAATCCTTAAACGAGTCAATTCATTCAGAAAAAATATCGGCGGGAGCGGGATGCGAACCGCGGACCTTTGGAACCATTCGATCTATAGTTTCGGTTCGAGACCCGAGTGTTACTTACTAAAATAAATAGACTGCCGGGTATAATAATATTAAGCTTGTGAATAAATGCATTCTGATTGAATAATAAAAAACAAAAATATACATACTTTGAATATATACCATAGCGACATCTATCATACGATGATAACTTATATAGAAGATCAGAGACGAGTCATCTCAGGTGGAAGAAATTGGCCGGTGGCCGAGCGGTATAATTACCTGGGCAAAATGGTTGGTTCCAAAGGTCCGCGGTTCGCATCCCGCTCCCGCAGATATTTTTTCTGAATGAATTGACTCGTTTAAGGATTTTTATGTATAGTATAATATGTATCTTTAACTTGTGTTTAAGTTTCATATTTATTTGGTTTACATGCACTTTAAAAAGAAGCAAATTTAGAACAATAAAATTAATAAATATAAGGATTTATTACTAGTAACACTGTCTGAGTCCCTGAGATATGGAATAACAGAAATTATCAATGACATACTTGTATGAAGCTAAATCATAAAAATTCAGATCGAAAGTAATGTTGTTGAGCAACAAATACAGTAGCTAAATACTAAAAATGCTTTACAAGCTTAACTCTTTTCAAAGTTTTCACAATAGGTGACACGTACGCCAAACAAAATTATGGACAAAACTGGTCGCGTCACAATATGTTAGAGATTTGTCACTTCGGATCGCTGACTATTAAGAGCTGACACTCACCTATTCGACCGGACTCCTATGTGCACCGGGGCTGATCCTCGTCAGATGGGATGTAGACTCTTTCTCACACTTTCTCAGATGCGGTCAGATTGAGGAGAACAAGCCACACACCTGTGAAAGTAAACATTATTTTGAGTAAAATTGTAATCAGTTTCAGAATCTTATTACAAAGAGCGAACGCCTTTGTCGCGCTTATATAACAATGTACGATAATATAATATTTCATAAGGACTGAGTTGACTAATGCAATGTATTTTTTTTAAACAAATTCAAGGATATTGCATTAACTGATATTATGTCACCATTTTTAAATGATTCAATCCACATTAAAGCATATGGCTGTCTCAAATTGTCACTACTCTGTTCTGTCATCAGACACAAACCACGCGTTGTTTCAAGTTAATTCTGCATCCAAATGTTCATGTTCAATTCCTGATGGATTCATGGGGAAAGTGCGGGAGCTTTAAGATAATCAGCTGCAGCATTCTGGGTACATTGGGGCACTTATTATACGCATTTTTAGGGATATCGAATGAAAATTGTAACATTACCGAAGTCTGATCCATCTACTCATATAGAGCTAAACCCAACTAATAACAAATGTTGTATTTAAGAGGTCGCCATCCAAGTATGTTTCACATTCAATTTAGCTTAACATTAAGGCTGTGTTTAGGTGTACATATATGAGGTCAAAAAAATCTAATCGATTACTTATAGACTGAGCCGAATAAAATGAGAAAAACAAATAATTCATAATAGGTTATATCGTCGTTGACGATATCTTTGAATGTCTATTTATACATCTACTATTGAAGAGAAATTGCATTCAAATTATACCTTGTATAGTTAATTACTTTGGAGAGATCTCTGGCGTAAATTAAAATAAAAACGAAATTAAAACTGTTAAAGTGCTCGTACAGGTGGTTGACATTGTGTCGCTTACTTTAATTGCAGTTGCAATTTAATAACTCTGAAATTATTGCATTGAAATTATGGTAACAACTTTGAGAAACATCTTTTTTAACAATCTCAGGGAAGAGGGACCTTTTATGTTTAATAATTATTCACGCGCATTGTTTTTTTTAACAGAACTAATTCGTGGGGAAACGGTAAAGAAAAATTTAAACAATGCACAAAAATTGTTAGTTAATGGACTAAGTAATATAACTGAAAATACTTTTTATCAATCGATGTTTTCTTTCATCATAATGTTCACATTATTTTAACAATTATTTACTGTTGTGAATACACTCACAGGTGACAAAATGTTCTCAGTAACATTGTAGGAAAAATAAATAAATACTTCTTTTTCGATCGATAATTCTTGGTGGAATTGAACAATCATACAATAATAATATTAGCTTATCAAGATAAATTATGGAATTTATTTACACAAAAAAACATTTTATTCCCAACATCTACGACAAATCGATAGTTGAAAATATTAATTTATGTACATAACATCCGAGTATTTGGATGATTTTTAATCGAAAAATTTTAATACCATCAGGTGTAACGCTCCTGAAGCCTGAATCAATTGCTTCTAAGGGTGGTTTAACCTTAATGTATTCTAGAAGTGAATGTTGTTAAGAAACCAAAACAACAACTACATGTATTAAAATTCTCCATAAGTGTATAGATTTTAAGGAGGGTTGATTGTATAATACTATTTGAAAAAAAAACAGTATTTTTATCATGTATATTAAGAAGGAGGTTTATATTTGAATTTTATGAATTATTCGCCACATTATGAAGAGTCCAGAACGTTGCTCCTGTAATTAACACTAAGTGTGCGTATTAATTAACGTCAAATGGTGACATTTTGTTGACGAACGTCGTACAATTTCGCTACCTGACAGTTATTCGAATGAGTAAAGTGAAACTGCCTCTGTGTCATTTTTCTCGCCGCAGAGAGACGTTAAAATAATCACTCCACAAAAGCGAGACACGTAAAGCAACTCTGTTTATTCCGGTCTCCGGGCACAATGGCATTGACGCCGCGCTGAAAACTGGAGATTTAAATAATCGTCAGCCTGCAAACAATAAGGCTCTACTGCGCAGTGGAATGCAAATATTGCGACCGGAGTTAATAGAACAGAATGCAAGTCGGATGCAAGCCCGGGGAAAGCGGCGGTGCAGTTGTTGTGCATCAGAACACTCGACAAATGCATTTGAAATTAATAACAGCACCCTTAACAATAACCGAATATAACACTTTTGGATATTTACATTTATCGCATTCATTGAGATCCGTTTTAAATACATAAATTTATTTACTATTTATCTTCTTTTCGATTAGTCTTAATATCGATCACGTTGCTAACCGTTTATTCAAATACTGGAAGACTGTGATTACTCTTTCAATGGGAGTTTCTTTAGTTCTCCACATATAGTACGTTTATAATGACACTTATTTTTTCATCTATAAGGTTTAATGTTGCTTAATTTTAAAATCTGTCAATTTTTATGTAAGTGGCGTCATTATTTCAGTGATCAGCGTCAAATGCAATGAACAAGATTAGATATACTGATGTGGTTTGAATTCTCACGAGTACGTATTTATTCTACTGATGAATCAATGTAATAATTACATAAAATTTGCTATATTTTTTACAGATTTCAATTATTGAGTATGTTTAAACTAAAGTCCTTATTTTGTTAAGCCTCAGTCATCATTATGAAAGACATTTAATTCAAAACTGATTCGGTAGACCACAGTATGAGAAGACGATTTAGGACATGAATATGGAACATAATATACTGTTTGCAATACACATATGCTCTTAATTGGTAAAGATTATGGTTGCAAGCGCCAGAAGAACTGATTTCATTATTTCGTGTAAATAATATTATCTTCTATATATGTATTGTATTTATGTTATCTCCATAGTTTGCGTTTTATGGCACGTTTCAATTGTAGGTTACCTCTGGCTTGCGATGACTCACATAACATCAGAGGTCAACAAGCGCCTGTCGCAACTCTCGACAACTCATAATAACAACTACAGCGGACAGCGAGCAAGCAGGTGGTTAAAAACCCTGAACCCGAATGTGAAAGAGTACATACAGCAAGCACATACAAGAGAATACTGCCAGATAGTAATGTAGATTATAGAGTTCTCATTTGTGGTTTATGACATTTTACATAATTTAAGAATAGATAAATGATGCGTGAAGAGTGTCCATCTGCCAATCGACGTTAGATTATAGCCATTAAAATTTTTAATCAAAAATAAAAATGATGTCCATCTAATCGCCTAGGTCGGCTGGACGCTACGTACAGAAGTAATGTCTAGTAGTGTTGTTCATTTAGGTATTGAGGTAATATAAAAGATTTATTTAATGTACTTTTTAAGATCGTATTTAGGAACGAAATATAGATGCCGGAAGAGCCTTTCGTCATTAGTCGAAATATGTCAATTGTGTATGGATGCTAGGAAAGAGTTCCATGAATCTACAATTAATATAAGGATGCAGGCTACACATAAGAATGCTCACAAAAGCAATTACCATGATAGTAGCGATATAAAGGTTCAGTGAAACGACTGTACGGTTGTGATTCATAGGCTGGAGATCAGAAGTAAGTTATGATGTAACATACTTTCGGCATTGTATTTCACGTCTTTACAATTAAAATAACAGTAAAATGTTATTTCAATTACTCAATGTATATTTTTAATTTACTACGACAGATTTTCTGGTGTTAGGAGGTTAGTCTCACAATAAATAACATCATCATTCATAGCACTCCATTTCATTATGGACCTTGGCATCCTCAAGCAGTCGTCGCTATTCCCTCCTATCCTTCAATATGCTTCTATAGTTCCAGGCACAGTCTCGCATTTGTATAAGACATTAAAATAAACTTAAGTTGATGTAACCTAGTCGGGGATTTAACCCGTGACCGTTCGCCTGATAGTTAAACACTTTTAATCTCGACTACATGTATTATATATCCTCGACAGAGTGAGTAGAGTTCAGTATGAACCGCTTGTTCTGTGAATGGGTCACTGCTCCTGCAGAACACTTCAACTTCTCATTAGGACTGAGTTCATACAAATAGCAATAAAACAGTAAAGGACTCGCTGCATCGCTCCAGGTAAACAAATCAGGGGAAGGATGGCGATAGTGACACACTATGTACACTATTGTTTTATTTAAAAAAAAAATAGAACATAAAATCCTCAAATGATAAGTATTAAATGTTAATGATGCATATAAAGGGAAATTTAATGTTTTTTTTGACGATTAATACCAATTCGTAAAAGTGTCTTCTTGATTTTCATTACCGAATAAGCTGCTTAGAAACCATTTTTCTAGAACAATTCGTATGATAATCAATACCTATATGGGACGTTAAGTCAGAAAGTTTTATTTATTATAATTTTCTTGGCGATTATAAATTGTAGACAATAGACGGAAAATTAAAATTATGCTAAGTTATCTTCAAAAAAATCCTATGTCCGTTTTATATATGGAACACAGTGATATCATAAATTGCCGCCACTTAGTTTTGTTAGTTGCCATTCTTGTCACAAGACATCTCTGCACGCATATGGCCATCCCGGAATCTGACGAGAACCGCGATTACAATGTGCTATTGTCGTCCGTCAAATAGTACGTCGGTGAGATATTTTGGAACTAAACGTCTTTAAATTCGATAAGAAGGAGGTCCTTTGCTAAAACTGGATAACGGTATAAATGAGTATTTGTTCAAAATTTAAATAAAAGTTTTGAATACAATGGTTGAAAATAAGTTTAAAAAGATTAAATGTCTGTGAAACGATAACTTTGGGACTTTTAATCCATAAAAAATACTAAACAACATAAACTGGGATAATTGTATTCCAAAATAATTGTTTTTGTTATCCAACTAGACATCGCTTCTCCAATTTCTCTCATTCTCCTTTTCTCTCCCGGAGAGAAAGTTACCAATTCAATATTGTCTCAAAAATACCAAATAAATAAATAAACTGTCTCCCTTTAATTTATATCCTTTGTAAGAGAAGAGCCTTAATGAGATTTTTCCACTACTCTGAAACTTGAAGAGACGATTTTTTCAATTAATTTACTTTACGAGTATTTTATGGAAGAAACATTTTTTTGCAATTTGAGACACAATCAAACCCCGTTTAGATAGAAAACGTTTTAAAATAACAAGTAAAAATAATAATTTTACTAGATTTGGAGGATAAAAAATATGAACATCACTGCCACGTACAATCTAAGTCAGCTGCTAGTTTTTGCATCATTTACCAAATGAGCTACGTATTCTAAAGTTACACCGAATATATTCTGTAGAAGTCCTTCATAGTGCCAAAACACTCTTAAGTGGAGCATATGCCATACACGATAATGAAAGTTATACCAGGCAGTTAATGCTGTCAGAGACCGCTGTAGTGGGTCAAAAAATTAAAAATACCATAAAAATAATCATTTTTATTTTTTAGAAAAATAAAATGTTTAAAAAACAATATTTTCTCACAGACAAAATGTATTTATTTATTTTATGATAACAAAGACGCAAAATTTAAAATACTTAAGATAATATATTACACAATTACTAAGTTTATCTATATAATGTAATATTTTAATAGAATATAACATTTTATTCAATTCTAAATTAAGATACTAAATTGTAGGATTAAATTTCTAAATTTGAAACTGATTTTATCATTGGGAATGCTAATAGAATATCTATTTCTATCAAATTTGAAATTAAATTACCCGCCACTTTCTATTACTTAATTTACGAAAAAAAATGGAAAAATGCTTTCTATTATTTCATCTGATTTAAAAACCGTCCGAAAACTGGGAGAAAATGATTGCATTCCAGTTGGACGAATCTCAATGAAAAGTCTGGAAGTGAAAAAATTATGTTTCATAAGCCAGTCACGTCTGGACGTTCATGGTATGATTAATGAATCTAAGCTGAATATTTTTCAGAAGATAGTTAAAATACCTTAAACCACGTAAACCTTGAACACTTGAAAACACACAGCAAAGTACCCATAGATGATTTAGGTATATATGTATATAAAAGGGAGAAACATATATGCTGGGAATGCTTTCCAATTTCTTTCTGAGGGTTGAAAGAAGGATTTGACACATGTTAAACGTGTTGGGATGCTCGGAAAGAGTAAAACTGGAATGACACTCATAATTAAAATGAGGTATCCATTATAAATGTAAAAAAAAGCTTAGTTAACCGACTGAATGTCTATTCGTTGGATTAGAGTTAAAACTTTAAAATGCCATTTGAATCATTGAATTTTATCACAAATCAGTAATAGGAGAGGTTTATTTTTTTATATGTAAAAATACTTGCTGTACACATGCTAGGTAGTAAAAATAAATCATTCCATGAACACGGTCCATTCACAGTGAGTGATTTCATGAAAAAAAAAAGTTGCCGATAAATAAAAAAAATCATTGAGTTTGACGAATCAACGCTTTCGACAAATCGCTTAGTTGTATTAAAGTATTAAACATATCGAGCGTCATATTTAGATTCTATTAAAAAATCCAAATATGTATGTGGTATCATATTTTGTATTACAACAGCAACAATAATCACATCATTTTATAATATTATTTACGGATTCAATTCTCCTATGTTAAGAATGTGTAGACTGGTTAACTCCTCTAGTGACTTGGACTTTTTCGGGGTGGACCTTCCAGCATTTCGCAGATCCCTCTACTAATGTACTAGATCTGTTTTTTTCATGTTCATGTTTTGTCTAAATGTATTGTCTTAGCTATTATATTTTACCATTTCATTTATTGTATTTTCTATTTTAAAACCGTATGTATTGGCCTAGGCCGTTAATAAAATAACAAAAATAAAAAAATAAATAAAAAATAAAAAATAAATAACGCAGTGATTTTACTAGAGGGTCAATATCATTGCTGGTATTTTCGAGCATAACATTATATACGTAAAAACACGAAAATATTTACTCGTACGCATTCAACTTCATCACCCACTAATATAATTTAACATATAAATTGTTTTTTCTTCATAAATTCCTACACACCATCATGTGTCCAACACGCTGTATTACATAGAATATCTAATTTGCATAGGACCGCCTTAAGATTTTCCGAATCAAAGTTAACATACGGATTCACAGAAATACTATATTCAATCGCCGCATAATATTTTTTATTCACGCGACGGCGCCAGGTTTACGAGGATATAATTTGGTGAATAGACCGCTACTCCTACGAAGACCGCGTCATTAACATGTATGTGACTACCTATCAGAGTAAACATTAACCTTAGAATGTTCATCATTACTCCCTAAAAGGCGATGCGACACTGGAACATTGTTCCGCCCATACAACATTGTGCTTAAATGAGTAATTTCTTAATCACCGCTTCGCAGTCATAACAAATATTATCCGGCCGACGGCTACAAAGTTCTCAAATGTTACACGAATATTTTTGATGAATTATCGATTGTTTTTTCAAGGATATTAAGTTACATTCGGCGATGAAGGCTACGAGTTCAAATCACAACATAACCTCAACGGAATTTGCAACTAAAAAAACTACAAATGTACAAAGCCTATCCATTTTCGCAATGTTATTGATTAATTAACGTAACGGCTTATCATCATAACTCTGTAATATTTATAAGTAAAAAAACGTCGTTTTTTTAACTAGTATTTTTAAAAATTATTATCCTGAAATACATACTGGTACTTGAATAAGTGCTTGTATTTTTTTTAAATATTTGATTAGTTTAAGAAATATTCAGTTTTATCAAGTTTGTAATAATGCAACGGCAGGCTCTAGAATCTAATTTTTGACCTTATTTCATTATTATTATTTATTACCCTACATTGAGCTAAAACATACTAATTAAATAATAGTTCAGAAGAATATAATATTGTAAATTATTAATAGATTTAAAAATATAGATTATAAACTATAAAAACATCACAATTAAGATATTGAGAATTATTATTCTTTTGTATTAAAACATTCGTTTGTTTGTTATGTGATGGTTACTGAAAATTAAGACTTGGACATAGTAATATACATTAATATAAAAAAAGATGTAATAAAATCACAATCAAAATGAACATTTGCTTAAGTCGTAATATTTATGTGGTATGTATATTTAATAAATTAAAATATAAAACTTAGTAGAAACGTAATAGTTAATTTTTAAAACTTTAGGAAATTTAGCTTTTGCTCCGGTAAAGCAGTCATTTGTAATAACTGTCTGAAGAGTGACACTCTCCATTGTGCTCCGGGGTCAGAGTTTTCCCGGGCGTTGGAAATTTCTGCGATATCCATTTTCTGTCATCTCTGCGCCATTGTTCTAGACCAGTTCACCACCGAGGAAGTGCAGTCAGATGCACTTACGCGGACACAAGAAAAAGAGAAAATGCTGCGACGCTGAATGAGCATTTAAACAATACTATCTGATATATCTACTATAGTCATCAGTTCGGAAACACAATAATTACAGTAAAAATATTTTTTTCGTCACACAGATTTTTATAAGAATCAAGTGTCATAGATTTATTTTAGTGTTGTTTATATATTGTAGGATTTTTATTGTTGTTAAATAAACTTTCGAACATTTTTGCTATTTAGATCCAAAATATATTGAAATAATAATTGAATTTGAGGCATAAGAGTATGCTAAGAAGTAAATATTAACCTTTTTCGAGCCTCAGGGCTCTTGTAGATTTTTAATTTAAAACCAATTTTAATAAAAAAATAAACAAATTTAAAAAAAAAGTTTTGAAGCGCATTAATTTAAAACGATTACATGTTTTGGCCTCCCTGGAGACCATCTTCAAAAATGATTAAATTACAAACTGGTAGTGGCTTATATAGGTATGTATAAGTATTAGTTTCTACGTTAGTTCACACATATTTACAGATTGTATATGCGTGCGGGTACAACCATTGAAAAAAGACATTATAAAATCAAAGACGATGTGTTATCTTACACGGAGGCTGAAACATGTAATCGTTTAAAATAAATGTGTTAATTTTTTGATTAAAATTAATTTGAAATTATAATTATGCAGTTTCACCAAGTATTGTCAGATGATAAGAGTTTCTTGTAATATATGTTATGAGGTCAATTTGAATGGCATCAACAGCATCGAGGATGTATAGTATAGATAAAAAATAAATGTAGTGCAAACAAAAAAATACCATAAGAACCACTTTACTGATAAATAAAACGTTTACATTTTTTGTATACATTTTATTAGAAAAAAAAAGTTCTATATTAAAAATATATAAACTAATATTGTATACTAAGAACAAATAAACGAAGCAACGTAAAGTAAACTTCACTTGAGAATATTAACATAAATGTTTTTTACAGAATCTCGCAGATAGCGAATATGCCGTAGGCGTTTTCAGCAAAAGCGAATTTTAAACGGGATAATAGTGAAAGTTCTCACAGAGCCGTCACAATTCAGTGAAATTTTCCACTTTCTTTGTCTCTCATAATGCCTCGCGCATCCTTACACACTGGAAGACATTGAAATACACAGTTTTATTTCTCCCCGAACAAGAGTATAAGCTCTGGCGCCAAGGCGGAGCGAGGGTTAGCTCAGCAGAGCAAATGCGGAACTAAATCAGCCCGGCAACGAAGAAGGATTTCCTCTACTTTAAAATTTACATCTTTCTGTCTTACTCCTCTGAGGAATATTTGCATTATTTATCTAGGCAACCTAAACAATCTGGAAATCGATAAACAATCTCTCGCAGCATCGATTGATGGCTGGAATAACTTCTTTCTTAAGCCCCTTTAAATATTCATGGAACTGCTTTCTACGAGGAATATTATTTTTCGATGTTTTTTTATTTGCTTATGTTGATTTAAACTCTCAGATACGAGGTCGAATAAATAAAAAATAAATGTTTATAGCCAAAAGCAGAAAATAAAACCTACCGTTGTTGATATTGGCGATGTTTTCTTTTTTCAGGAATGATATGGTTAATTTTAAAAAATATTGAAGAAAAGCATTAAATTTGAACGCTACATAATACGTTCACTTTATTACTACATAACATGTCTAATTTATTTAAAATACAAATAATATATTTAATTTAAAAAAAACAATATATTTCAAATACATTTTTTGTAGCAACCATAATATGAGAAGGCTGGGTAGTAGACTAATAATTTAGGCACATGCAGCGCCAGACAATCTAAAAAAGACAAATATTTCGCACATGTGTTTCTCGTTCACGAAATGGTTTTCTCAAGTCTGTTAAATGAAAAATGTTTATTTGAAAGATATCACCAAGTTTTTGGTCCATTTATTTTCGGTAGGACTGTTTTTATAATCTTCACGATAGATTCACTGCAAGTCAAAGGTATCAGCTTTATTCAATTGTATTATCGATAAACCATACATAAGTATACACCTATCCCCCGATTTACACGGTACTTTTTTTACACGTTTTCGCTTTTATACGGTTTTCCAAATAAGTTTTTTTTTTGTTTTTATCGCAATCTACTAAATGCTACTGTGTTTGAACACGTGCGCTGTGTACACATCTCACGGGGAATCCCGAGCTAGTTGTGCTGACTTGCTGCACACGCACACTGTGTCTGTATTTCTTCGCATAAAATTAAAGTTTTATCTGCGGAAAATTGTATTTGAGTGAAAGTTTCACTCAAATACAATTATTTATATTCAATATCAATAAACACATTGATATTGCAATTGAATATTTACCTCTTCATAGCAGAATATCACAATAATTATATCATACGACTAAAAGTAAAAATGCGTGGAAAAGAAAAATAAAGTAAAAATATTTATCAAAAATATAATGTAGAATATACTCATAATATCAAATAAATTGAAATATTTTCGCCACGTGATTTTACTTTTAGTCATATGCGAAAAGTAATGATAAATTTTGTTGTAATGAGGGAATAATTCGCAAACAATATAATACAAGGATGCGAAATAATTTCACAGACGATATACTCATAAATCAAAATTATTTATTTTCCTTTCGGTATATCGCAAAACTCGCATGTTATTAAAAAAATACCATGTTTTGTTTCTAATTGTTTTGATTCACAGTTTATTTTTATAAAATGAAATAGTCTCACGTAAATTGGAAGTGAAAAGCCGAACAATAATTAATTAATCTATCCCGAAAATATAATATTACAATATATTTTTTATGGACAGTGTTTGAAAAATTACAAAATTAAAATTACCATCACATATATATTTGACAATATTAAATAAAACGCACGGATGATGATGATATGAAAGAATACAATGCTGGTTGCTTATATGGTATGTATGTCAAGACATTAAAAAAAATGAGTTGAAAATGATGAACGAGGAATTATATTTGAAGAATGTGTAATTTTACTACAAGGTGAACATCGTATGCGGAAGCTGTCATAAATATTGAGCAACCAAGTCATGAAGAATCAAGTTTTTTTTTTCATAAAATTGATAGTTTCCATTTAAGAGTTGACTGATTTCTTCGAGATGAAGTGCTAAATATTTAATAGCGCCTATAAAAAATGTGTGTTTAACATTTGAATATTAGCAAAGATTGATGCAACACTCCCACTTGAAAGACGAAAAAACGGCTTAATTAAATTGCAAAAGATATTCATCATAAATGGGCATGCCATGTGGTGGGTTAGCATATAAACGCCATGTAACAATGTTCCATAGAATATTTAATACGTAAAATATAAGATAATTTATTAAATTAAAATGAAATAAGAATTTGAAGTTATGACTACAAAATTTAAAAAAATTAGACATAAATAAAAATATAGAAGTTTTTTTAGTGAATTTATTACAATATATTTCAATGATCTAATATTTAC
Source organism: Glossosoma conforme (assembly GCA_022606575.1). Taxonomy (NCBI): domain Eukaryota; kingdom Metazoa; phylum Arthropoda; class Insecta; order Trichoptera; family Glossosomatidae; genus Glossosoma; species Glossosoma conforme. Next base: position 3,017,922 of record JAGTXR010000107.1, on the reverse strand, counting down.
AAATAATCGAAGATCTGTACCAATATTTGAATATTGATATGTACATACAAATTTACAATAGCAAAAATATTTTTTCCTACAATTTATTGATGAGAAAAATGACATAAAAGCTAATGTTTGATGTGAATTTATGTATCGATAATTAAATAAGAATTTTGATTTACAAGTCGGATTTTTAAAATTGAAAAAAAGTATCGAGTAAAGAAAATTATTTGATTTTACTTTCAGTGTTAACTAATAAATCATACAATTATGTACAGGAGAGTTTTGGGTTCATTACAATGCTCGCTATGATAAGGATTACATAAAGTGTACGAGAGTAATATTGTTTCTTGATTGCTTTATTTAATGTAAGATTAACAATTTTACAATCAAAAGTAGCATCTTTACACTCATCATCCACTTTTGAGTGTTATACTACCGCAGCGCAGTATTATGGAAATATGATTCGCCGAAAAAAAGTATAAGTCACCTCAATGGTTTAATTTAACCTAACCTAACCCGCATAATCCTTTATGCATTGGAAAAACATGCTAATTTATCTTTTTAAATGTGTAAACGTATTTCTTAAATAACATTTAGTGTAATTACACGACAGAAATGCGACAAACGCGACATTATAACAAAAACAAAGTATTTTTTTTTTGCGAATTTTAAGGTTGAAAAATCTCGTAAATTTTTAATAGTTTAAAGGATGAACAAGTGAGTTTATATTAAAAATATTGCATGCCGACTCACAGTGGCGTTTAAGCGGTTTAGATACGAGACAACAGTCTAGGAGAAAAAGAAAACCGGTCCACCATATTGCAGATAACAAATGGGATCCGCGAAAATCTTAAATGTCTTGTGAACCTGGCGGCAGGAAAACAGTACTGCTGGTTATAAAGCGGCAAATCTTTAACATAAAATATTTAATAACGCGGCGGAATGAGCGGGAAGGGAGGATTGGGCGAAATAGGCGGAGTGGCGCGCTTCAAGTTTTATTGCTGATGCAGCCAGGGGCGAATTAAGGCGTCCGTCTGGGAGACTTAGACGTCGCAGTGCCCCTGGGCGGCCTCGTCAAGGGGAGCCGGGATCTGAAGGATGAACGGGGATCAGGAGATGCTGCCAAAGTAATAAAACAAAGTTGTATCGTAAAGAAAACTCTGCAAGCGTCGGCAATGAAATGTTTTGGATTGGAGGTCTCGATATAAAGTGGCTTGTTTTCTGGTTGCGCGCTCGATCAATTTAAATGCCAAAAAGATTGTTTTGTTCAGAATTTTTTAAAATATACTTTAGAAATTCATCTCTTAACCAGACATGAATAGTTTGTACAAATGCTAAAAAATAAAATCTGGTGTATATAATGCGAATTTAATGGTTTAATTAATGGTTCGTAGCACCACCAATATATGCTATAAGAAGTGAGCTTTGTAAGAGTATGTTCAAAATTTGAATAAATAAAGATATGTTATCTCGTATTAAATACATATTGAATATGGGTTATGTTGTTCAGGTATTGTATACTTAAATTACGAGGAAGAAAAGTTTAACTATATGTGGCAATTAGTTAGACGTCATTTATACCAAAATACGCCAAGAGCAAGTCCATGGACATAATGGTAAAGAGATCTCGACTCGCCACGAATCCATTATATGAATATACGACAAACTTATACTCGTACAAACAAATAAGGTAGATAAGTATAGTTCATGACCAAGTTAATGTGAAATAAGGCAGAAAATAATTTATAAATTAATAGTTGCACTGCATTAAAGAGATATTTGCCGAAGGCTGAATATTTATAAGTAACTAGCGTGTACCCGGCATGCGTTGCAATGCCACTTAAAAAAAATAAACCGCGAGTTTTTATGGAAGCGCCTCGTCGGGAGCCTTTCGTCTTCCGATTGGATACGTTGGACTTGAGGCGTGACCGGAGCCCATTAGAAACAATCAACTTAGGTTATGTTGTTCTTACCTAAATTTGACAGTGGCGCCCGTATATGTTTTTATTTATTGGAGTGCTTTTGGATACACATTTTTTTGTTTTTCAGCCATCATTTACAGCTGCATCGCGTAAATAAATATACCCTTGTTGTATCACCCGATACCAACGTTAATAAAGGTTCGAGTGGTGAATGTAATTCTGGCAATTTCAATTTTCCACTCGTGCAACACATTCCTAGTGTTTCATTTTTAAATTTAAAGGCACTACAATACACGCATAATTTATCATTTTTTCCAATAACAATACTTGGGTGCAGACTGTATTCATAATTAGGATCGTAATGGAAAGCACTATGATTTAAATCAGCATGCAGAGTACGTCTGGTACGATCTACGCGTACTCGATCTGTTTCCAATCTTGCTTCCCGTTGCTCATCTGTTTCAGATAAACCGGTGTGAGCAGTGTGTACTCTAACTGTTTCCAATCCTGCTTCCCGTTGCTCATCTGTTTCAGATGAACGGGTTTGAGCAGTGTACTCTAACTGTTTCCAATCCTGCTTCCCGTTGCTTATCTGTTTCAGATGAACGGGTTTAAGCAGTGTGTACTCTAACTGTTTCCAATCTTGCTTCCCGTTGCTCATCTGTCCAGATGAACGGGTTTGAGCAGCGTGTACTCGATCTGTTTCCAATCTTGCTCTCCTTTGCTCGACTGTTTCTGAAGCTAGAGATGCCCTTTTCATTCGTGCTTGAGTTGTACTCTTGATCTATTGCTTTTCGTTTGGGTGGCATAATTGATATCACAGTGAATGTTACGTTTTGAAATTCACTTTTGAAAAATAAAAATAAATTGATTGATATAATACTAACATTAAGGTTATCAACTGACAATACTTGGTGAACTAATTATAGTTTTAGAATTAATTTTAATTAAAAAAATATAATACCTTGTATTTCATAATATCTTTTTAAATTGAAAGCAAAAAAATTATTATTGTATAATGTCTTAATACATTAAAACTAATCACAAACCAATTAATTTAAAAAAATTTAAAACCTGTAAATATTTGTGTACTAATATAGGATATTGTCCATACCTATATAAGCCACGGCCTGTTTTTATTTTTTCATTATTGAAGATGGTCTTCAGGAAGGCCGAAACATGTTAGCATTAAAATAAATTGTGAATCAAACTAAATATTTTTAATTTATAATTTTTTACTTAAAATTAATTATAAAATTATAATATAATACTATCCGAAGCCGACCAGCAATTGGAATTCCAAAATTAACTCTTTCTACTGTATATCACACACAATTATTACGTTATATTTATTTTAATTCGATAAATAAAAAAGTCGTCAAAAATTCAAATATTGAAATAGTTTATTCGAAAATCGAATTTTGTTTCTAAATATTCAGTACCTTACGTTAGTACCTACTTATAACAACTTCAGGTGAGTGAATTGTTGTTTACGGCGTTGCCAAGGAAACGCAATGTTCTAAATTGGCCGTTCTGTATTACAATAGTCTTGTATGAAAACATGTTTTACGTAAATATTCAATTAATTTTTGTAATTAAATCAAATTTTGAGTATCCTATCTTTCTCCTTTTAGTATCAGCAATAATTCGACAAAGTATTATCGCAATCGGGTTAATGGTAACGGAATGCATCAAATACACACAGACAGACAGACAGACATTGATTTTTATATATATAGATTGAACTATTAATGCTAGAATGAAATTATTTGGCGGGGAATAATATACTCATTTACGAATATATGGTACTCTTACAGCACAATCAGCAACAGCGGTAGAAAGGCAGTGAAAAACATCCCTATTAATTTCTCACTAGAGCAAAAATCCAGAGAAAGACTAACCAAGATGATCTGACTTGAAAATAATGCAAACAATATTTTTTTTTTAAAATGAGCATCTTTTTTTCATTAATTTGATATTTTTTGAAATACAATTTTGAGCCTATATAATTGAAGGGCCAGCGATGAGTTTTGCTGTCATATTACGTTTCGCTTATTACAGCTACTGCAAGGTGCAGGGGAAAATTAGATTTATTCGCAGCATAATTTCCCCTGAAAATGGGGAGATTTTAAAAGGAAAGAGAGATGGGCGGAACGAGACGATGTGAGATTTACGGCCAGAGATGTTATTACAGAAGACGTGGAGTTTCACTTTCAATTTGGAGTTTTTATTGATGTATTAAATGGAATAACGCCGCCATTTAAGATGTAATTTAACGACTCGGAGCAGTTTGGAAGATCAGTGTGTCGGGCGAAAGTAATCGGAGATGTTATTATGGAAATATCCAAATTGAAAATCAGCTAAATAAATTGGCTCAACTGTCATACAATTACTTATTATAAAGTATACATTTAATTTTAAAATAGCTCATTTATTACTATAATACTCGTATTTATTACCTTCCTTAAGATAGAGTTTGAAAACTAATAATAATTTCATTTTCAATTCGAAAAAAAGGAATGATTATGTCGGTCAAAATATTCATAAATAAAAAAATGATGCGCGATAACTCACATAGCATGACAAAATATTATTATTCATTTAACAAATTATGATATCAATCAGTTATGAGTTTAACGAAATAAATATTAATAATCCTATTCATTTTCGTGTCAACGACGTCAAATTGATACAAATCAATAACTGGCAACACCATAGGTTTATCTATTGCCCAACATAAGGTCCTGATAGGAGCAGCTAGTTGGGCAAATGAGGTAACTTCTCAGATGTGATGCGGTTTGGAAGTCTCTGCAGTCGCACAGTGATTTTTCATGTTGCAGCATTATGTCGCTGGATGAAAAAGATTTACCGAAAAGTTTTTAGGAGGCACCGCGCGGAGGTTCTTTTCATGCTCCTTCATTGATAGGATCATAAACAGTGATCTAGATAAGTGTGGTCAGTATAATGAATTTATGCGACATGCATTTAAATATCTGTTATTAATGCTAGATAAAACTTGAATAAAAATGGAGCAGATATGTATTCATTCATTTAGTGTTTCATGTTTATATTCATTAAAAAAATCTAAATTATGTAATATAATAAACATTAAAATAAAAGTGAGATTTCCAGTCCATTAATAACATAATTGGAACCATCTGACATTACCGTTAGACATAATTGGGCATCTGTAGGAAAGTAAGTTTTTCATTATTTATTATCACGAAAATGGAGATTCCCATTTTCGTATTGTAATAAATTATACCAAAGTAAATAAAGCAATTAAAAGTGGTCTTACAAAACCAATAATTAAACAGAATTCTTTTTATTTATGTTAAGTTTCGATAGTAACATGATAATCATATAATTAATTGCACATGCCTTTATACACCTCTTGTAAATATGCATGGCGTGGGTGAAATAAGTTCGTGGCATTTCAAATATTAATAAAATCATTGTTTTTTACTAACATTATTCGTTTATAATGCTTATCATGCGATATGATTTAATATGTTTAACATTATAGATAATTAAAATTATTTGCGCAAATGTTTTACAAACTGCATTTTTAGCAACAACAACGGAAAAAATTACAACCTATATGATGCAAGAGCGAGGAACAAGTTTTGTAGTTTTTTTATGAACATTTTATACGTTTTCATATAGTTGAAAAATATTACTGTGCAACATGTTCGGTAGAAGTCAAACTCATTGTTTAGAGTATTTTTTTTTTTATCAAAAACAGAATGTTTTAAATGAATTACCCTTTATATTACGATAGAAATTTAATAAAGTTTTAACAGTTATTACACGTGTTTTAAGTCATTTAGTATGTTATTAAATTAGTGTTGGTATCGATGTGTCTTAAATAATATAATTTTTGATATAAATTAATAAACTAAAATCAAACTATGAGTACAAGAAATATGCTGTAAAACGCATTATATAGAGATTATATAAGATATAACCTTATTATTATTCATTGTAAACGTAGTCTTTTAATCGTAATAAAATATTTTTATTTAATATCATAAACTTAATCAACCGTGAAGATTTATGATCATAATGAAATTATTAAGAAATCTGAAGTAATTTAAAACACACCTACGATTTCAAATAGAAAAAAAATATTATTGGATGAATACAAATGTTAGATTGACAGTGACATTGGAGACGATGATGGTGAGGTCGGTGGAACATTGACTTTAGTGCCCACTGTCATGAGTTCGAATTCCATGCATTCCGCCGTTTCAATATTCTATGTTTAATTCTGAATAATAATAGTTATCCGTTTAGATAGTTTTGGAGGTATTAAAAGGAAAAACATAATATTCCATGAAAGAAAGTAATATAAAAAATACACAAAATAAGTTGCCGAATGCTTTCTTTTTTATTGTTTGAAGATACATTTTTTTAACACAATTAAAGAGAGAATACTCACAGAGACACTTATCTAGAAGAATCATAAAACACAGTTATCAATTAATCAACTCTCATGTTTTGAGTTCGTACAGTAATCTTGAAGAAACTGAAAAAAATTGTTACAACTAAGAACTTCTTTTTACTTGAAATGAACACATCAACGAACGAGTGTAGCAACTCAGAAAAATGTTATATATTGTACAATTTTTAATATTCAACAGATTAAAACGTATATTTTATGCGTCGTCATGTAGCACTTTATATCCATAGAATCCCAATCACCTGCTCGCGAGACAACTTCCATATTACCTGCAATCGAACAGAGCGAAGATCGTCCGGAATAATTGATGAGGCTGGATGGAAAAGTGGCCCGGGTGCCGAGGAGCGGTCGCCTCTGAAAGGAAATCTCTGTCGCATGGAAACTTAGTACACAGTCCCGGCCACCACTCACGGGATCAATTAACGACTCTTGCCGGAGAGATATATTTTTCAAGCAAAAATTCAGGCGTTTTAAAGTGTCAGCGTAATCTTTTTGCTCCTGTGAAAATCAGCGAGTAAATGTAATATTTATTATTTAAGTAAAATAAAATATGCAGCATTTGAACAATCAGTATTATTTCAAAAGTTATCGAAAATTTATAAACATGATTTTTTAATATTTTTAAGAGGAATTTAGGATTTGAGTGTAATACGACTACAATGAAAATTAAACTTTACCTAGGTTGAAAACGTCCATTAATAATTTCGTAGTTTTTAACGGCCAGCTTTGGAACAGTGGCTTTTGTCTTGAACCGTGTTTAGCTTTTATTTTTCTTAACACACGGCTTAATCCGAAAGCTGCAATTCCAACGTCAATACAGTCATAAAATTAACGTTCTCTAGCGCCTAAACAACTTATTTGACGCTAAAAAATATAAGGAATTAATTAAAGTAATTTTACATTCAATTATAGCAATACTCGGGAAAATATAGCATGATACTGAGTATTTACCAAAGTAATAATGGTTTATTACAATTTTTAATGTTTCACACATTTGCCTCAAATAACTAACAGCTTTTACTTTCAGTGATTAACTTTTAATAAGCTCATATATACTTTTAAATAAATAAACATTTACTTAGTTAAAAGGTATCAAGCTAAGATATTTTGAATAAAATACTTACTATAATTAAAAGGTATATCAAACATTTTGTGTTCAGTTATCATTTTAATTTCAGTGTATTAAACTGTAATAAATACATATTGAAACAACTGATCAAGATTACAATAAAAGAGCCTAGCATAAATTCTCAAAGCAGCCATTACTGGTTACACCGGCTATTGAGTTGGTTCGCTTTCAAGCCCTGAAGTGGTACGTTAAGGCTCCGTGGTATTGAAAAGCGAATAACGTAAAGATCCCGGATATTGTGCGGTCAGTGCGTAGCCTACCAGCATGTATAATACACTTCAGCGGAACACGCGCCTCGTAATTCCTCCAGAGCCTTACGTACAGCCACCATATTAAAGGATAACCTTAAATCTTTATTGTTCGCAGTAACTGAAGAAGAGAATTATGTTTACAGCCTTTAATGGACAAAGTTTTAAATTTATTATTCTACTTTACAGTTTTTTGCTGTTATTTCATGTACAAGTTAACTCATTTTTTGACGGCAAATTTGTTTTAATAATGTAAATGTCCACCAGCTACTTGTAGATAGCAACGATTTATTATACATATTTTCCTTGGTGAAAATTTTTACAACAACATCCTCCATAATATAATAATGTATATAATTTAAAAAATGATATCCTTAATTGTATTTAACATTAAGGTTATCAACTGACAATACTTGTGTGAAACTGCATAATTTTAAATTAATTTTAATTTAAAAAACAATAAATTAAAAATATTTAGTTTTGATTCACATTTATTTTAACTGATTACATGTTTCGGCCTCTTTAGAGACCATTGAAGAGAACTTATTGAAGATGGTCTCCAGAGGCCGAAACATGTAATCAATTAAAATAAATGTGAATCAGAACTAAATATTTCTAATTACTACATCAATTTTTTTTATACAAATATGATTTTTGACAGATAAATATGCACTTATTGCTTTGAATATAAGCAAATAATTATTATTTCTCTGTAACTGTCATTTACGCTCTTAGTATGGAGCATTTGGTCAAGCAATAACAACAAACATCTCAGTAGCCACACATGTGACATCACGCATCATTAAATTATGGTGAGTAGTTGACCAAAATGCAACGTTTTTTTTTTAATCTAATAAGTGGATGATTTTTGTCGACAATTGCTCCGTATTTGCAACACATAGCAGATAAAACACAGGAGATGTAATACATAAAATATTAACTTCATTTACATACGAGTATATTTTTATTGCAAATGCAAAAACAGTGATTTTCACTTAACTCAACCTTATTTTTCTTAGCGTTTACTCATTGTTACAAGCCACCCGACGATTTATCGTGTACATTTTTTTACATCGATTCAAAATTTCAATTATGGAGAAGTACAGTCGAGTTAATTGGAGCGCAGAATATTTGCCTTTTGCTGTATTTGTATGATAAGAGAAACGGCAATAAACTGCCCAATGTCCAAATTCTATTATTCCATCCCTGTTCTACAAGCGGTCGCACATCCAGCACCGGCTTTGGAGTATTAAAGGATACCTATAAAGCTTTATTATCCATTGTGCGGACGGATGGTGTAGCATTCGGGTCACGTTTGGCATTTAGACGATGGGCATTAATGCGGCTGCAGCAAGGGCGGCTCGATCTTCACAGGGTCCGCTGCGGTGAGCACCAGACCCTGGAAAGGGTTACGATTCATGATCTATGTTAAATGAATTATTTTCTATAATCGGACTAACCAGTTAAATAATAAATTCTTGCCGTTAGGTTAATCACTAAGACTTGTGCTACTACATGATAGTAATGAAAAGTAAGAGTATTTGTACTCAATGACAGTTTAGTCAGCTCCTTTGCTTATAAACATTTACATATTCCTTGCATGATAGTAATTTAATATTAATAATTCGACGCAATTTTTTTTGGATTCCAATTTTAATTTTAGCTGTATTAAATAGTTATCTACATTTTTACTAAAATTTAAAAACATACGATTATTTTTTGTATTCGATGCACTTTTGTATATGTTATATTAAAGAATTAACTTGCTGCACAGCGCGCAGGTTTCTTACAAACTTGGTGAATTCTGGGGAGTAGGGACCCACTCCAGCGCCTTGGAAACCTTCTTTTACCGACCATCGTATATTTGGATATAAAAATCATGTGATCGTTTGCTCATGCCATAAAGGATTGATGGCTAACACCACCTGTATGAAAAATATCTTAAGAACCACTAAGAAAAATACACCACGATCTAGATAACTAACAATCCGATACAATGTAATAAAATTATGAAATAAAAAATCTTGAAAAGCGACAATGTGCCATTGGAAAAATATATTATTGTACTGTAGATATAACTTGGAAAGAGCATGTTATGATAGTGTGGTGTGTATAGAACCTGATGAGTTACCATCCGGCATTGTCTTCCAGGTAGAAACCACAAAAAAGGAGAGACAACTCAATATCCTAGACCCAGAAACAAACTCCGAGTGATAACATAACGAAACATGGAGAAAGCAATATAAAAAGACTTATGAATGTGAAGCTTATTTGCCAGTGACTAACTAGTTTGCGATAAAAGCTTATATAATTTAGAATGAAGTGAATATAAGTGTATTAAGCTTAAATTATACATGTCTATTGATTAAAATGGGACATTTTAATCGATAGATACCTGAATATACCCAATGGGAAAGACATTATGTAGTTTCATCCGAAAACGCATCGTATGTGAGACTTCCTTGCTCTGCAGGTGAGAGAGGGATGTTCAGGGGTTGGAAGCCAACCACAACGGGGAAGAGTACGTTAGAGTTACAATGGAGTGTTATCGTCACGTGACGATAAATGGACTGGAATATTCAATGACCGGAGCCGGAACGTGGATTCAGGTCAGTGTAACTCAGTTTATACTCGTACCTATTGTTTGTCGACCAGGTGACTTGTGCGCATTGTTTGAAATCGATACATTTGATTAACACTGCATTGTATCTGTATTTTCTATCATTATTGTTAATAATATTTTGCTATCTAAAATTTAAATATGTAATTTAAATTTAAATAAATTATTGATATAATCATTTCAAGGTCAAATATTAAAGAAGTGTATATAAGCAAGTACTTTAAAAGTTGTGCGTTTTTTTAAAGGTAAAACGGTAGGTTGATTGATCTGCAAGCTTTAAAAAAAATAAAACGTGAAATGCATGCAGGGATTTAACTGGTTGTGTTCGCGGGACGATTTACGTGTCTTTGATTATTTTTAATAATTTAACTATGACAACCATTTTTACACGCTTAAGATGATTTGCAATAACCGATGATATTCATAGATATTTGTATAAAAATATAAGAATTATAATGTTTACAAAATCGTATTTATTTTAAGCTTCACTTGCATCAATTTTTTGAGCGCTTGCACAGTCCACCTGTCAGTTCCTTCATAGCTTCATTTCCTGAGATGATTAATTTCACTATAATTTCTCACCAGTGTATTCTCTAGTACTCGACTAATGTAATCTGAACAACTTCTTACTAAAAGTTATACAATTTTAGCTGTAAATTAAAAATTACCACGAAAACGGTATCAGTGTGAAAAGTGTCCCATATCTGAGCTCGTGAAAAGTCCATAAACAACGCTCGTGCTCTTTACAAGGAGACCTCTGAAGTCAGGAGGGAATTCATAAAGGAGGAGAAGATGTTCCAACGACGGGGTTTCCATCATTTTACGGGCGCGGTAAAGCTTTCAGGCAGCGCCTTTCAAGCTGAAAGACATTTATTTTTTAAGCCAGAAAATATAACCTATGTTTTTATAGTATATTTATTCATCACCTGTGAAGGGAATAATTATAAACGTACAAAATTAACAAAAGCCATGTAATTAAAAAAAAGAGTGAAGTATTTACGTTAAAAACAGATTCGAGAAGGAAGCATTTCTTTCAAAAATATTTTTAAAAGGTCAACCCAAATACAGGTTTTTTTCAGCATTTCACTATACAAATAAAGGGCTTAATGTGAACACTAAAAGTGGGTGTAATTTGAATACAATTGGGCATTCAAAAAAAAGGAAAAATATCTGCATATATTTGACACTTTGTAGATCTTTTCCTTTTCGGGTAAAGGAATATTTGTGATTATAAGGTAAGTTTGCAGAGTACCAAAACTACTATGATGCAAGTTAAGTGAAGTAAATATAGTTTTTTAAAAAACAGCAGTTGAAAACTTCCAATTATATTTTTAAAATTACCGTGAAATTGTATTTTTATAAAGCACGTTGATAGAAATGCTAACGCGAAGTGTCATTTTAACAAACATTTGCACATTTTTTTCGAACAGCGGAATTTCCGAGCTAAATATTTTTAACAACCATCAAATTTGAACATAGTTCTTCTAAAAAAATATTTTACAAATAATACAAAGTTTTGGATGCCATGCTCTAGGGAATATGCTCTGTCGGGCGAGCACGTTCCTAGGTGGCTAGTTAGGGTCGAGAGTGTCCCCTACGTAGAGACCCGGCGTTGTGCACTGCACCATGCTGACGGGACAACTTTCCCCGAAAGCTGTAAACAAAATTGTTTCCCGTACAAAGTTTGGCGGCGCGTGGAAGGAAATGAGAGATACGAGTATGTGGAGCGCTACAGGCTGGGACGATACCATCACGTGTTACATGTTTGAAAACATCGAAAAATACGACGTTTTAATGTAATATTATTTTAAATATCATTGATAATCTCTCTATCTTTATGCCCAAAAATTAATCAGTAACTATGTACGTTTCCTAAGAACTGAACCGAAGTAAATTAATATAAAACGCGGACAAACTTTCATGAGTTACTGCCTTTTCCTCATCGAGTGTCGTAAAATGGTCACCCTTAAAAACCAATTAGTCCAGACCTCGAAACAGTCGGATTAATCATAATCATCATCAGCCTGTATCCATCTACTGATAAGCGTAGGCCTCCCGCACGAGTCTACATTATCTTCGATCCTTCGCCCTCCATGCTTCTCCCGCTATTCTTCTGATGTTGTCAGTCCATATTGCAAGGGGTCGGCCAACGCTCCGTATGCAAGTTTTTAGACGCCACTGTTTTTCTTCATCGACCATCATCTCTTCGACAGATATGTCCTGCCCATTGCCACTTGAGGATTCTATCTTTTAGATGAACTCTGAGCATGGACGTCTTATATGTCTTATTTAACACCTATTTTTTTTAAAATTTTCTGATTAACAAATCAACCAAAATATGCATTGCATACTGCTGCCATCTTTTCTAGACTTCGGGCTCTGAAGGTTTTCGAAAGCCTTGAGTTGTATAGATATCTTTTAACAAAGCATGGACAACAGCTAAGTGACAAATTGTGTTTATAAATGAAAGTTTATTCAAATATGCAACCATGTTTACTTTATTTTTCTCATGTTTAATGCGTTTGCCGTTTATTTTTCTGGTTGTTTACATAAACGGTCGTAAAAAAATCACGAAACGAGAGATATTTGTGAGGCAGGCTGCGAGAGAACAGGCTACGCGTGTTTGAAAAGATATAAAAGGGAAAAATTGAATTTCAATAAGAGATACATTCTCGGAGACACTTTAACAACCCTAATAAATCACCCTTAGAGCAGCAAATCAAGATATTTCCGGCAAATAGATTATCATCAGAGCAAACTTCGCCGTAACCGGAACGTATCGATTTAACTAAGAAAAGAGACGTTTTAATAATAAAAGAGATATTTCTTTTTGTATTTGCATAAATTTGAAAAAATATATAACCAATAGCATTGAATGTTTCAAGGATTTTTTAAAGCATCCATTTTTCCTGTCAAAATAAATATTTTGGAATGAGATAGAGTTATAGATGACTATATTTGTGTAACTTTTATCCTCTATTATTACTTTGAATAATAATAAGATTTAGTATGATATGATGAGGATAAGTGTATTTTTTTAAATATTTTCAATGGAAGTACTTCATTCTATCCAAAAGCTTCTTCAAAAATCAATGATAACCTTCAAATAATAACAAATATGAAATAAATAAACATTTTTTTAAATGAAAATAAACTTTTTTATTTCTTTCGCATGTAAAAAAAATTACGTTATTAGAAAATTATATTTTCAAAATCACAATCGTAATATTTTCTAATATCATAACCTCACTTTTGTGGCATCTCTCCTAATTTACGGCTGCATTAATTAATATAGAAGATTCCTAGAAGAATACATAATATTGTATCGTTTTGAAAATGGAATAAGAAAAAAAAATGTCGGAGTCGTGACTCGTATGTTTTCTAACATCGTAACCTAACTTTGCCGTCATCTCTCCCGACTTGTGTTCTCCTGTCGCCCGTGGGAATTAGAAAAGGTTATTCGCGTCGGTGGGTCGCTTGCTGGAGGTCACATGAAAGTCGGCAAAAGTTCCTGTGCTGGAAGCGATGCCGCCATGTTTCCATGGCCGTTGCCATGGCAACAGATGCGTATCCAAAACGGACAATGATTAATTATTATGGAGGGAAAAGTACTGTTAGTACGGAGAACTAATACCTACTTGTTAAAATGTACATCTATTAATGTTGGTGAGGAATACCGCTATATAAAGGACACGGTATTGGGTGTTTTGTTTTAATAAACAGTGTTAAGCAAAATGAGGAATATTTAGGAAGCCACCGTTCAAAAAAATGAGAAATATTTTTAAAATTGTATTAATGTATACTCTAAAAATAATGACTTAAATCGATTTCTTACTCATACAATAACCAACGGTCGTATAAAATCTGTATGTATATCAATCAAAATTCGTGGTAGACGAAAGTCGTCCTGTGAACACCGCCAGTTCGTAGGTAATCTTTGTAATAAGTCTGTTGATTTACAGACAAATAACTACAACAGTACAGCGCTTGGCTTTACTTAAAATGGCAAGTGTCATAGAATTCAGAAATAAGGAACATGGACAAATTCTTCTGTGGTGTGAATCTAGCTGCAAGACATTAAATTCATATCACACCCGATTGAACATCGATTGAATTATCCAGCACCCGCAAAATTTTCGCAGGCCTTACACTATAAATAATATAGCAATTAGTTAATCAAGAGACGTTTCTTGTAATCTAATTTATTTAAAAAATGTGTTTCATTAAGTAGCTTAATTTGAATTAAATAATGTTCAGTTTTTTATGTTCATTGACAGTTAATCTGCCTACACTAACTGCCTACCTTTTTAATAGAGCACAGAATACCTAACCGTTGTCTATGGCCACAGTTGCTGAGGGCAACACCGGTCCGCTGGAACGCTACACAACAGAAATTGTATTAATTTACAAAATTAATGAGATGCTGAAGTCGCCGTGGAATTTATATTATCAATTTAAAATAAATTGAAACCGTTTAATTGTTACACGCCGGGAGCTCTGAAATACCGTTTTGGATTATTCAGCAACTTGAAAAGTAAATGTATGTGTTATACAAATTTACCAAATATAATTTTAGACATCCTAAGATATTCTCAATAGAATAAAAAATATCAATTCAAACTGATCTAGCGAATTTGAGTGTCGTATCATGTAAAGCGTACTTAATTTGAAATGCGATATATGTTCGAAAATTAGAAAAAATCAGAAAAATACGAATTACAAAAATAATTAATATATTTGACTAAACAATAACTGATACATTTAATGATTGTTAAACGTTATTTACAATTGGTATTGTTTCGTTTTTTTGTGAGCGAATACCCGAAGTCTGGTTTATGTCAAAGCTCTAATTATCATCGTCCTAAAATATGGACACATAGAGTATTCGGTGAAACCTCAATATGAGGAGCTGATTAGACATAAATCATTAAAGTGTGAGTTTCACAGTTGGTAAAAGTCATTGGTAGTGTGACTTGGCATTGCAATACACTCTAACGTATGAGCAGATTATGGTACAAAAAGTCAATATTACAAGAAAATACACAAAAATAACACAATCATAATTATCCTTCAACACGATGATACAACAGGGAAGTATTTAATGGTTTTTAAAACTTGTAAAGAGTGCATTATGATAAGTTAAAAATATACATCTATTATGACATTGAAAGTGACAAGCAAATTCATACAACGTGTCTGAAATCTTTAGCGGTTTAAGCTTTACATGGATTTTATAGACTTCCATATTACATTCTACTGATGTAATGATGAAAATAAGCTGAATATATGATGAAAAAAATGGATATCAGTCGAAAACTATACGTAACAACTGATATACTTTTTTAAACGTAAGATTATGTATTACTTGTCTAAAAACCGATCAACGAATCCACCAAAAAAGCACCGCAGTAAAAGATTAAGATGATCAAATTATTACTGGCAAAAACTTTTTAGGAGTTTATAGATTACATAAAAATACAAAATAAACTGAGATTGTATCACTAAGACTTGACGTATATTATTTACGTCATCAATCATCCGGGCTGTTTTGTTTGAACAGCTGAAGAAAGTCTGTTTTTTTTCTGTTATTGGTGCGACTTATTGCCTCTCCCGCCCCGGCGACAGTAAGAGCCTTTTAACTGGCAGTTCCCGCTGTATTTTTTATGCGAAATCACACGTTATGCGAAAAAGGGCGCCCGGCCTATAAAAAGTATCAGTTTATATCGCTTTTTATGCAAGGGGAATGGCGGATCGCCCATTCGACATCGCGGTATACTGCCGGATTGTGTTGCGGCGAAACGGCAATAAAGCATTATAAAGTTGACCAACGCTTGCACATAAAAACTGCCTATTAGCGCATGGAAATGAGGACAAAGTAGACATTTTATTTTCCTTCAAACGACCGAATTGTAAATATGATTGTAATGTCGAATGAAAAGTAATTTTTATCGTGATGTGATTTTTCATCAACCTAATTATTCAGTGGCCTTTTATAAGCGAATAAATGCGTCAATTACAATAGTCCTGTAACTTCTGTTAGCGATAATAGACGTCTTAAAGTTTTACAAGCTGATTGAATGATTTTCGGCACTAAGACTTGGTTAGGGCATATGTAAATTATTTTTCTAAGATATCGAGTCATAAAATATTGGAATTTAGTTTTATTATAAGAGGAGTAGAACAGAATAATCCATTTATACTATTGCGGGTAATTTTATGTCATAGTGCCCTTTACCCAATGCTGTCTGTACTTGTAAATGATAATTTCATGCTAATTTATTGTTCATCAGTGTTTGGTGTTAATATTATATTACCACGGTTAAGTTGTTTTATGTTTATTTTGTGTACAAAAACATTAAAACCATGATTTGTGAATTAAATTTCATTACTTTATCACCAAAAATGGATTTTATAGATAGCGTACTTAATTAAGCGCTTTTGAAACGACAAGCTTCTAAAAAACGTCAATGTAAAATAATAATTATCCTTTCTTTAAATATTGTAAAAAGAGTTTTATTTCCGTTCCTCTAAACATTTTTCGAAATGAAATTTTAGCGCCGTGAGATAAATAAGAAAGCAATGAAAGCTCCAATATTTTTAAAATGAAAAAGCTCCTCAGACAATGTGGCATTTTGCGAATTTGCAGCGAAATGCATTTAAGGGGTGAACCCCACGGGATTAATGCCGGGAAGGGGACCGAACCCGGGGCGGGGGCGGACATTCCCGCTTCCTTTGTCCCACAACTCCAGATCCTCACCCTCAGAGAACAATGCACCGGCGCAACGACAATAGTTCGCAGGGGGGTTGGCATTTGGACGCACTTTTCTAACCGTGTCACTATTATAGCAATGGCGCGATAAGTAATACAATAATATATAACATAAATAATTTTCACATTAGCGAATCGACTGTAATCGTTGGGTTGGCTCCCCAAAATGACAAAATTAATCATGCATTGATGGCGTGCGAGAGAAGTTAGTTTAATTATAAATAATATATCGTTTCTTGTTGTTAGTACCAGTTTTATTTATAAATAGGAAAAATAATTTATTTCAACAAAAGCTATGCAAAGTATTAACATTGACCCATGGCATTGTATTGTATTTTTATTTTTAATTCTTCTTCGTAGTATCGATCCGGAGGATTGGTTTGCAGCTACAGAATCTTGCATCTCGATCTCCATTCCTCTCGGTCCTCCGCAACCCTTTTCAGCTCAGCATAAGCGCTACAGTTCATGTCCTCGAATACTTGCTGCAAATACTCCCGTATAGGGCGCCGTTCTGCAGTAATGTTCGAAAATTCCAGGTGGCATATCTTGTTGGCTGAAGGTTTTTCTTATTTGTCTTGGTTGTTTTGTCTCGAGCAGTCCCCACCCGGAGATCCGATTGGGGGACTATTTTATATATTTATTAAATATTTATTATAAATAAATTTTAATAAATATTTTTTAATTTACCTCTTTTACATGTATTAAAGTTAAATCAATATAAATTTAAGTAATAATGTATTTCTAATGTTTTTACTAATTAGTAAAGTAATAAAGATTAACAGACATATTTCAACAACTGATACAAACAAAATTCTATGGCATAAACCATAAATGAAATTTGCTCAATGGTTAGCGTCAAATTCTCTAAAAAAGACACGAATAAAATGTCATATAAGGATAGTATTTACTGTATATTTGTATATAATATTGAAGTGCTGAATTTGTTAATAAATCAAATTCTGAAAGGCAAAGAAATTTTGCACATAATAGTCAAACCAAAGTCGAGGGTACTTGCATTAAAAACATTGAAATTTGCTCGACGTATTTCTGTTTTACAGCCCTTCACTAACGATCAAATTCGCTAAATCTATTTTAACCGAATAAAAAATATATTTTTTATGCAAAAAAACATAAATACAATGTATGGATAAACAACCGAAAAATAAAAAAAGATGTGTTAACGTTACGTCTCTGAAAAGGTGGGAAGGTCTTGGATCGCTCCCTGAGGAGCTACCTGCTGCATCACCTGGTCCTCCTCACCTGGAGACAATCATCCCCTTTGAACCCTGGGCAGGAGCTGCGCTGCGGCTTGTCTCTGTGACGCTGGCTCCTGTAGACTGTATCTGTTTGATGTCCACTGCTGTCTCCAGGAATTCAGATCGACAAGTATTTCAAGAATATAATGAAACATGAGAGAAATCCACTCTTCTAGACTTTATTATGTTAGTGCTAACCCGAATCCTTGTTGTATTGTATCAGTGTTATTGTATATCCGGTTTATATTGTACTCGATTGACGGCGATTTAGGTGTGATATATTGGTAAATAAATATATTAGGACAAATTTATTTGCCAACGGGTATAGCTCAATGGTCAAAGCGTTTGCTTTGCAAGCCAAAGGTCGTGGGTTCGATCCCTGATGGAGATTAAAAAAAAGGATTTAAAATCGATTTCTGAGCTCTAAAACACCCCCGGTTGGCGTGAATTTGATCCCTCACCCGTAAAATGACAATCATAGCCTATTAATTAAAATTGGTGGTAGACGAAAGTAATCCTGTGAAGACAACCCATTAATAGTAAATTGCTGTAATAAGAAGAATGATGTGAATCTAAGGCAGTAGTCTATGACGTTGGCGGATCAACACTCCACATGCGGCGCTTAGCCGTATGCACGTGGTAAGCGTCATAGATTCCCACAGATGAGAATTCAGAATTACTATGACCATCTGTCGGTATTCTCCTGTATGTGTTTACAACAAAAAACAGGACTTGATCCTTAAATATAATTTAAGCTAATTATTGAATTTAATTGCAATGAGCTGGATATAAAAATATTTTATTAAATCAAACCAGATTCTAGTTACAGTAAAAACCAATACATTCAATGTGATCTCATATTGAGAGGAAATTGATAAATCTATTAGCAATATGGTATTATTAAATATATTTAACTCCCATTATATCCATTTAAACATATAAGTATCTATCTACGATGCGTGAGTGCTATGTAATAATCTTAAAAGTTGCCGCAATTTTTTTTAGATACTGAGCTATATGTAAAAAGGCAATTGTCATAGAATTCACATATGATGGGTCTCCATCACTGTCAGGCTGTATTTATTTGTATTAATTTACATAAAAATGTACATAAGAATATTAAATGTAATAACATATAAACTTATTATTTATATAATAATGTACGTTTTTTTTAATGAAAAAATAAATAAAGATATGTACTAGGATTGCAATATTGTACGAGTATATAATATTTACTAGTAAATTACACAGCAGAAAATCACATAAGATTTTATAATACATATATAGTACTTCTATAATACTTAATATTAAGTAATTTTGATCAAGTTTAAAATAAATAATATGTGTGGGTACATTTACACAAGATATAGGAGTAAGTTAATTTTATTTTTTCATAATTCTCCAAACATGTTTTCTCTTGATTTTTTTAATGTATTTTCGTGGTAAAATTGTAAAATAAAATACAAAGCAATAATAATAATTTGCGTTTCACTTGAAATGTCGCTGAATAGTGTCACAAGTGGAAAAATAAAAATCAATTAGCGTTTCCAATTTGTAAGCGTCCATTTTGAGCAGAGATAAAAAAAACGGTAGTTTGTCACATTCTAATTGGGCCGGTGGACGCGGGAGTTTGGGCGTACCGGGCCGAGGGATTAAAAAACAGACAATAGATTTGCAGGCGATCTGAATATGCGAGGTAATGACCCGTGTAAAGACCGACTAGCCTAAATAATAATTTCAAGCAATTTGTCAAAATATGTAGTTACTACGGTCACTATTTTAATTATAATATGTAGTAGAAAATGATTAGCTGCCAATAGCATTAAAACCAAATAAATGTAACCTGTATTATTTTGTCATCATACATAGTGATTTTTGCATTGCAGCTCGCCATATTAGTCTCGTTTGAAACACACTATCGACAATAACACATTGTAAGCGCGGTTCTCGTTAGTTTACCGAAATTGAGCAACATTAGACGTCGTTAATTGTGTTGAACTTTGTTTATGATGGTATGGTGTAGGTCTCGGAAGCATCGAGTTAATCTGAATTCTTTATAAATGATATTTAACAAATTAACCAAAATATGACTAGGATACTACAGTGCCCTACCATACAATCCCCAGGCTTCTGCTATGGAGGTCTTCAGAATACTGAATGTACGGATACAGATATGTCATGGGACGTTTCCAACGAAGAGCCGAATATGTACGAATTTTATTATATTGTGTATTTTTTAAATTAAATGATAATTTCAATGGTTTTACCGTCATGTACGACTGCCCAGTAAGAAAGCTGTTAAACGTAGCTGACGTCGTAAGTCAGCAAGGCGGGCAGAGATGCTCAACGTAACAAGTTGCGGGGCTAATGCGGACTTTCAGGGTAGTTAGCGAATTAGCGCAGCCGTCCAGTCGGACGGGAGAGTTGCGCAACTTCATTAGGAGCGATGGGCTGCAAAGTAGCCGAGTTGATGACACTAAACACCCGAGAGACCAACTCGCACCAGTCACTGGACCCAGTAACTGGATCACCGGACGCGAACTTAAACGTAATGTCAAGAACTGACAATCCCACTGCCATTGGTAAATTTGGCTATGGACGCTGCAAGTAGGCTCATTTTGTAGTTTAGAATATTTTAAATTAGAAGGCAGTAAAAAACTGTTGTTACAAAGCTTTGTTAGCCACCGTGATCTTCTTAATATGTCACCTTTGCCTACCGGAGCTATACTGAGTACATTTGATTCGTGACGAGAGACCGGGGCCTAAAGAAAATTAACCCTTTTTTTATATAAAAGCCTGACTTTTCCGATATCTTAACTTATCATTAATCACCAAGTGAATCCATCGTACACTAAGTTTTCTAGCATGTATTTGACTTTGATTAGACGCTGAAATTCGTAGTCGTATATGATGAGGATAAATACAAGCTTATTATTATACATTGGCTGCAATTCGTTTTGTCCAAGAATGTCGTTAAAATACGCTCTATTATATATACGACATTTTAAATAATCCAGTTGGTTTCTGTCTTTAAATACTTTACGGCAGACCAATGTAATTATAACAATTATTAAATATATCAACAACAAAACTCTAGCTAATTAAGCAGATTGTGTTTTGATAGAACAAAGAGTTTTGATTTTAAATTTATTTTTATGGGTAGTACATAAATAAATTACAAAGAATTATCAGAGTCGTAATTGTTTAACTGTCAACAGAGTTAGAAGTAGAACAAAAACGTAGGTTATCGTTTTGTATTGTGGATATTTTAGAACAATAGTTTAGCAATTCAGGAAACAGCAAAAAAAACAAGGCTAGCACAAATGCATTGTTTTATTGTTTACAAACATAATAAATCCTAGATAATATTTAGGTAAGTAAACGTAAATAATATTAACATTGAAACAATAACCTTCACGTAGTAATTTATTATGAAATGAATGGGTAAAAATATAGTTTATTTTAATATAAGAGTGCGGGATTAATTGTAAAGCCTCATGTATGCGTTTTTGTAAAAAATACTGCAAGGTTCTCGAAGGGTAATGGAAAAATACATATAATATATTCGTTTAAGTTCCGTGAGGGCGAGCTTACATTGGATAATGTGAGGAGCATGGCGGCTGATTTGGCGGAAGTTCATGACGAACATATGTTCCAGTTAGGGTATCAGATGTGAAATGCTGATGATGCTTACATTAAAACTATTAAATGCTCTTCAATTCTAAGATAAATGGAGTCACCAAATAATCAGAGACATGCGAATAACTCCGGCGGCGTAAATTTAATTTAATTGTCACTAATTCATCAGAGGCTGTTTGAGGAGACACACCAGAGGCATGCGGGTGCAGCTTGGAGCAGATCCTCGCCCGGAGCAGGACGATAAATCTCACTTGGAGCAATCAGAAGATGCGCGGTCAGGATTGTACAACACCACTAGACGGGATATGGTTATGGAATGGATGGCTTTTACGAGATGATCGCATTATAAATGATGAAGATTTTAATGATGGAGGCAGAGTAAATAAGTCACCATGATGGCACACTTTTTGTTTTGATAGTATCCATAAAGTTTTCATTAAGAAAAGAAAACACATACATAATAAAAAAGATAAAAAAACATTGAATGCGGCCTAAAAATTTAAAAGGTTACTGCATATAACTAACCGTGTGTGTCGTTAGTTGGGTTGAGTCGCATCTTAAGAGCTATAATCGGGCTATTTTTAATATTAAAATTTCAAATAAAATATTTATACATATCTAAAAAAAAATCCTTAACACAAGTTCCATCCCTTCTTCCTTTTTACTTTTTCGGTAATACATTATTTATCTATTTTATCCTATCAGTGCGTCTATAAGTGGGAAAACTGAAGAAACTCTTATTGAATGCGAATCCGCGGTCTTAAGGTCAGTACGTGAATAAACAGTGCTCAGCGTGATCCATATTAAGTTAAGAAGTATTTATTTATTTAATAATTTAAATAACTAAATACATTTGAGAGTTAGAGCTCAAAATCATTTATTTTCTTCAAATGTGTGCACTTGAATTTTGTCTGTTTCTAATACTAGTGATGGTTGCTAACAATAATGTACGAAATTATTATTTACACTACAATACGCAAAAAATGCAGCCAAACATTTGCAATCATTACAGTGCAGATAATAAATAATAATTAATTAATACGGTTGGTCTTATTTATCTATGTGATAATTTATTATTTGTATAGAGGGAAGCTGCGCTCGTATGTATGTACTATACAAGTATCAGCTGACTTCTAAACTCGCCCCTAGGGTAGCAAAGTAAACGCTCCCCGCGCTAATAAATAGTGCAAGTCCCCCGAGGAGTCGAACCCCCGGGGGTCGATCCCCAGGATGGCAGTGGAGCGCGCACCCACCCAGCCACGTGCCGAGATAACTCGCTATGGTCACAGTCGAGACTTGTCGGTCGATTTACGATACTTGTTTGGTGGTGGACGACACGTGTATTCTAGCACTAAGATCTAATTTTTTTCACTGCATATATAAAAATATCCTATGTTGAATCACCACAGTTAAGCGACAATGAGCAGAGAAAGTAATCGGATGAGTAACCGCCTGGGTACACGGTCGTAAGTTTGGTTGAGCCTCCTCTTTCAGGGTCAGTACAAAATGGTGCAAGCTTCGAGAACGTCAAGATTATCATACGATCTCTGATTATCATAAAAAAATGCTAATCAGCAAATACCCAAATATGCCTATATACTCGTATACATATACAGTGACTTTTTCTTCAAGCCTTCGGGCACTTGGTTTGAAAATATTAATAGTAATTATTTGGTGAAGCTTTGGATGCGAGGATAACTAGGTGCGAGGTATAGACAAATAACAGCTGGACAACTTTGTTCTAGGAGTATGTGATGACTGTATAAAAAAATAATATAACATACATTAACGTAGCATTCTGGGGGAACGATAGTTTTAGTTTGTGAGGAATTACAAGGCATTAATTCATATTACAGTCAGGTGGTTAAGAGACAAATATGGAAATTCGGCTTGGACATGTTCCTCATAAAATATATCTGTCTTTTATTTGCCCTGAAAGGTTATCGGAAACTAGACATACAATGTACTCAGCAAAGCTCCAGGAGGCAGATTATTGAATAATTTATTTATTTATTTATATACAGAATCGAAATTCCATTTTTTTTTTACAAATATTTAGAAACATAGAGTCTACGTAAATATACAATAAATAGAGAAGATAATAAAGAATAAAAATAACACAAAAGAATAAGAAGATGACACGTGTCCTTGATCACAGAGATCAAGGAGAACAATACCATCGACAAAAGAGGAAAAGGATGTAAGAAAAGGATCGAGGTGTGCTGGTAGGCCATTTAGGGTCGATCAGCTCACTGTAATCAAGTGGATACTGCCCTGAATGATGCATGCAGAGTCGTCACAGGCTGCCTCAAACCAACACCCATTTCTAAACTATACCCCTTGGCTGGTATCGCACCACCGAACATAAGACGCAAAGTCATATGCGCCGAAGAAATGCGTAAGGCAAGCAACCAACCGTCCCACTGCTTGTATAATCAGATACCCCCAACACCAAGATTGAAGTCTCGAAGCACATCCGGCCCTGAAAATGAGAGACTCCAACTCTGGCGACAAATCGCACCAGAGGATTTCATTACTCCAAAGGAAAGCCTCCCAACTGGCAAGAGCCTTGACTGGCCGACCTGGAAATCCCTAAACAGATTAAGAACCGGAGTTGGTAGAACAAAGGACAACCTCGAGCGGTGGGGAATGCTTCGGCAGGGAGAGACACTATTGTGCGACTGTGGAGACCTGTGCCTCACACCTACGATGCTCCATGTGCCCAACAAGTTGCACATCTCAGGACCTAATGCTGGGCAACACACGAGCTATCGATGTTGCCAGATATTGGGAAAAAATAATTTGACGTCGCTGACACGAAGAAGAAGAAGAGGCCATTTAGGAGCGACATTGCCGTTGTAACAAATTGAGTGCTTGAAGCTCCACAAGCATCGACAATAATGTGAAAAGCATGGCGGCTGACAGCTTTTAGAAGATAGTTTGTGACGATATGCTCCAGTAAGTAGAGCGCATATGGAATTATGATACGCAAACAAGTACTATTTGAAAATAACAAGACTTTATCTTGCAAGTGAAATTAAAGATAATGGATATGACATTGTAGTGAGAACCCTTTTCTTACTTTATTCGACTCACAGCAGATTGTGAACGTGGCTTTATAAGATTCAGAACCCTCCCGTGTTACAAATCCGTGAAGAAGTATCAACAAATGTGGCAAACAACAGAAGTAATCCTGGCGCTGCTTGACTTTGGCTTGAAGGGTGCGGCGTCCATCATTAGCTGTAATGGTCCTCCATTCAAAACAAGTCATTCACTGCAGAGCTGTCGGCAATACGCCAGATGGGAAGACTCTTTTGTTAGAATGGCAAATCAAAAAATATCTATATGATGTTTTATTACTGTGATGAATTGAACTAGTTATTCTCGTATATTACAAAGTACATACTAAGCATTGGTTTTTTTACAATTACATACTCGTAATTTAAAAAAAAACGCAATATTTGAATAAAAAAATATCTAAATATGTTTTTTTTATAGTACAAAAACAATTAACGCAGTCACGCGGCCTCTGATAAAAAACTTTTAATTACGTTTAATTTTTATTACGTTCGAAATTATTTTTATTTCACTCGTAAGTAATATAAATGAAGTTAAAAATGTACATTATTAATTTTTATTATAGATTTTTGAATTGACAACATTTTCTTTACAAAAATAATTGTGTAAACAGCAACCTATACAACAGCCATAGTGTAACATCGATTCGCGTCAAGATATGATCATCGAAAGTAAGTAACATTGAGCGACGAACGCACTTGGATAGGTGACAGTCTGTAATCACCTAGATATGAGCTTTCCTGCAAAGACTATTGGAAACTAAGCAAGATACTTACCAGGTAAAGTTTATGCAACTAACACAGGTATTCAACAAAAAATAGTGGCGATCATATGCTCTAAATAGGGAGCGTAAATGGAAGAATAACAATAAAAAATAAATATTAACCTTATTTTATTATAGTAAATTTCTATTATATTAAAATTCGTATAAATATTTTAGTGAAACAATATTATACTAACAAAATGCACGTAGCATATTGCAGTTACAAATAAATTGCTATTAAATATTATAACAAAAATGTTTTGAGTAAGTTAATGTTTAATTAAGGACTTTATTTATGTTAGTTTTCAACTTATATTCATAAAACAGATGATAAATAAATAAATATCTGTACATTCATGAGAAAACAACAAATGAAATTGCTTAATTCAATTTGATTCCATTAAATATGTACGATGTACGTTCATGAGTAGGTCGTACATCTTAGTGGGGCCGTACATTTGGCCAAATGTTGCGTGAGTTAAATAAATGCCCGGAGAAAGAAATTGGCCATTTGTAAAACTGCTGTCTGAACAACAACGGAACCAGTTAAAGAAGGGCCTGCATCTCCGCCATTGTTATTGCATGTTATTTTTGCATTTATTATTATTGCTGCAGTCAAATATTATTGGCGGTTTGCATAAAATTTACCTATTGCTAAGTAAATTGCACGTAAAACTTTATCCATGCTAAATTTAATAACATGAACAATACTAATAATGTTAACTGTTAATGTATTAATAAAACCATCGGGCACGTGTCGTCCTAAGAGAGAATAACTAAACGTAATATGTACTCGGCAAAGCTCCGGGAGGCAGAGCTGACATGGGATGAGGCGAGGACCATGGCGGCTGTTCATGACGACCATATGCTCTAGTAAGGAGAGAGGAGACATCAAATCGAAAGAATCGACCTTAATTAAATATGTTAATATATTTTAGAAAAAAAAATAGTAAAACAAAAAGGCTATAATTATTAGATTTACGAAACTTTTAATTTATGCTCAAAAAAATATTGCTCAATCTTGAGTATTTACTTAATAAATTGATATTTATTAGAATGTTATATATAGTACCGAAGAAGTTTAGAGCTTATCTACTTTCAGTGATTTTATAAGCTCGGATTCTAGGAAATATAATTTACACAGTTTTATTTTAAAGATCGTCAAAAAGTATAAGTAAATTGTCCAAATGCTTATCTTCATATAAAATTGCAAATGGTTATATAGATGAATAATTATTTGATGAAATATTTCACATATTTAAAAAAAACGGCAGCAATCATCTAATAAATATCATGTATGCATAACATCGAACGAACAAAAAGGGCAAGTCAGTATGAAACTCGCAACATTGCGAGAACAAAAAAAATAAAAACAAGTTTTCCCAGAAGATTCGAAGGGAGTTTTAGAGAAAGAAAAGAAAGTAAAGCACCCCACCCTCCCCTGAGAGGCTTTCCCTCATATCCAGCGTTTGATACCAAGAGAAGCCTGGTCGAGTTCTTTGCCCTCGAGCGGTGACTTTTCCTAAAATTTCCATACGCGAGATTGTATTATTTGATGGGTGTTTAATGTTAGGGGCCATGGCTATTCCAGTCGGGCCGATTTATCGTCCATTCCGCGCGACGGAACGACTTTGTTTGGATCAGACTCGTATTCCTTTTTTCCTCTCCGCTACGCTCTTTTGGTCCACTTAGCAGATTGGATTTATGCAACTCCATAAGAGTTTGCGTTAGTTCTTGCCGGAATAATGAGTCTGATTTCTCAACGGAAAACAATATAAGCTCTTGCAAACGGCGTACCGTTCATAAATTTACGGATTCTGAAAAAACTTAATACTATTTTGGAACTAGGCATATCACTACAGTGAGGATTGAGATTAGAAAAAGAGTAAGCGATAATTTGGAATCATAGTAGAACTTTTCTTAAGAATAAAACTGTATCTACAACGATTCAAAAATACAGTAGCGCTGTCCATCTGCGCCCTTAAACATGCAAAATCTACACTTATTTCAGTCAATAAATTTCCATGCAAAATTCAGTGTAAATTTTTACAATGAAATATATATCGATGGTTAACTTACTAAAACCTTTTTTAAAATTTATCCTAAGAAAAAAATATACGTGTAAAATCTCAATTTGATACTGTATTAGTGAAGAAAACAAGGAAAACGAGTCAATGTTTTTAAGTATACTTCAAGATCAGGTGATTAGAAAATAGACTATTATTTTATATAAAATATCAAGACAGAATAAAATGGAGAATAATACGATAAAAATATAGTTATATCGTGCATTCCCTTGATTTAGTGACTGATGAAAAGTTCTACAATCTAATCATTCTGCTCTAAAACATAGTAACAACGCCATTGATTCTATTATAAAAGAAAAACGTTTCTTTGGATCGAATATTTAAAAAAACATGTCGGTTTGCAAAAGAATCTCCGTTAGTTCAGCATTATCGTTTAGTGTGTAAGTTGCCGTGACGTATTTCAAACAATTGATTCCATCTCGGTAATATGATTCCATTCTCAACTGCTCGGATACCTTTACCGACGA